>CM066341.1:0-1200000 GCA_033807585.1 Hydrophis major | reverse complement strand
TGGGTCTAGGAGTTACTTCCCAATAAGCGTTCAAACTCGGGTTTGAAATCTGTGGGAATGCTTAAGAGGTAAACTAGCAGGGATTTCCTTCCTTCCTTCCTTCCTTCCTTCTTCCCTTACTCCCTTATGTTCTTCCTTCTTTCCTTCTTCCTCTTGTCCTTTTTCCTTCCTGCCGTCCTTCCTTCCTTCCCCCTTTCTAGACATTGGCAGAGAATTTTCCTTCTAAAAAAAATTATATCCAATGGAGCAAACAATCTTAAAGAGAGCAATCTTTGAAAACTTTTTTTTAGAGGAAAAGGAGAGAAACATTTGGAAATCACTACAATTCGTCTTTTCTTCTCAAGTCTCCAGAAACACAAACACAATTGTTTTCTCTTCTTATGTGCTTTTATTTCCAGCTTATACTTTCACCAATTCCCAGTCCCGGTTGCACTATGCTAGGAGGGTTTAAGTTGCTCCCCTCTTTGCAGGACAGAGAAAGAAGTGAATTAACTAGATGCGAATTAACTAGAAATGAGACTTGGACCATTTCGGCCGAGAGTCAAAAACTCTTCCAAATGAAGAAGGAAACAGGAATTTCGACTTTCTATCTCCTTCCAGTAAATCCTGAGTAGATTGATGGTTGAGTGTGCCACATAGGCTGGTCTCTTTTGCTCTGATAAAATAAAATCTAGGAGGCAAGGCAATATTGATCTGATGGTAAGAATAAAACAAAAATAGATTTGTGAATGGCAGGAATTCTAGGGAGAAGCTACACACTGACTAACTTATTAAAAGGAAAACAATAACTTCTAAGTCATTTATTTGGAAACGCACACAGTCGTGTGTTTTATATCCTCCACGACCACGCGCTTACATCAAATTGTTCACCAAGGACAATCTTTCAAAAAAAATAAATAAATTCCTGTTTCATTTTTCTTTGGTGCATATTTCCCCAGAAAACCATCATCCGATCCCCCCTTTTTTTCAAGATGAACAAAAATGGGGGCTGCTTTAAGAGCAGAATGGGTAGGGGGGCAAAGTATGCAGGGCAGAATGAAACTGGGAAGGGGGCTGAATTCAACCCAGCTTTCCCTTTGGAAAAAAAAGGGGGGGGGATTTTCTTCTGGAACCTCCCTAGGTAGAGGCAGTCTATCTATTAAATTTGGAAAAACTTGGGGGGAGGGAGGACAGACACCTAAGCAGAAGTTGGATTCTCTCTTTGCTTCTGGCTCAGCAAGATCCGTATTTTTCTTAGGAACAATAACTCCAAAAATGAGGACAATGATAATTTTATGGTTGCAATATAAGATTGACTGAAGAATTAAGAGTGAATTGCACTGTTATCCCCACGCTGAGGAAGTTGTCCCAATACATACATTGATCCCCCCAGCAAAGTCAAAGGTTGCTAATTGAACCGTCCAAATTCCTTCTGTTGCTCAGATCTTGGATCTCTCTTTAATAATCTTCCACCCGTTGCTTCTTGTCCTTCCTTCTGGTGCTTTTGGAGAATAAGTTGACTCCCCTCTTCTTCGTGGCAGCCCCTCGTGTCTCCCCTGGTCCTTCTTTTCGTTAAACGAGATATACCCAATTCCAGTAACTCTTCTTCAGTTTCTTTTTAGCCTCCAGGCCCCTTAAGGTCGGTCTTTTCTGCACTCTCTTTCCAGAGTCTTTCAACATCTTTTTTATACATCTTTTTTTTTAATATACATATGTACTAACACTTCGCGCGCGATCTTGTTCTTAGGATATTAGCATTATGATAGCAGCATCAGTAGGGAAATTAAGACGAGAAGGGTTGGAAGATCAGGGGGTCAGGAGAGCCGGCCCATCAGCAAAGGGGAGAAAGAGGTGGTTAGAAGCTCAGAAAAGTTTAGTTTCTTTACCCCCGTTTCAATTTCGGGTGACTTTACAGAACTAGAACTAAACTTGGTGACTTTTCTAAAAAATAAAAATAAAAAATGATGGTCCCCTTTAGAAACTTGTCGCTGCTTCCCCCCCCCCCTTTGCCATCCCTGCCTGTTTGACCACCCTTTTCCCTTCTTACCTTTGTAGTCTGGATCCAGGCAAGAGTTACCGCTATTTTTTTCGATTTTCTCTCGAAAGTCCTCGCTGCTGGCCTTGGCTGAAATGGGCACGGGGACTTCCTGCGGGCTCTGTCCGTTGCTGCTGGAATAAGGAGCGCAGGCCGCCAAGGGCTTGCAATCGGCCAAAATGTCCCTGATGAGGAACGAGGAGGTCACCGTTCTGGATTGAGCGGAGGCGGCCGAAATGGGGGGGCCCGGCAGGTGAGATTCCAGCCTCACCACCCCTCCGCCGCCGCCGGGTAACTGAGCTGCCGCTTCCAAGCAATCCCTCCGGGGCGACGGAGGAGACAGGCATCCGCTGCTGAGCTCCGAGCGAGGGCTGAGTTCCAGCGGGGATCTGGTTTCTCCCAGGAGCGGGTCTCCTTTGGCCACAGCTGGGCTCCCGGATCGATGGGAGAGGAGGGAGTCGATCCCAAATCCGTTGGCGTTTTCCATGCTGCTTTCAGGATGGCATTAACCCGCCGAGGTTATGGAGGGAGAGAGGACGGGTGAGGCGCAACCGCTTCCACCGCCTTAAGCTCACAAGTCCTGGCCCGCATTTAACATCCAAGGTCTCGACTTGCGGGGCGGTGGGGGCGCACGGAAGGGGGGGGAGGGGAATCAGCGTCCAAATTGGCTGCAGCGGGAAGAGAAAAAGGGAAGGCAAAATGTCCAAAGGCAAAGGGAAAAGGAAAGATCCGAGCTGAGTTGGTACTAAAACGGTTAATCAGACAGCTTTGTAAAAAGAATCAACCCATTGAGTTCAACAAGGTTGACTGGCGATTAAGCATGCATAAATCCCAACTTATACAGCTGTTGACTTACTCCAAAGTCAAGGCTGAGGAAACAACTTCAAGCGGGGGAGACTTCTGTTCATTTCTGCTTACGGGGAGGTTAGGTCGCATTGAGCTCAACGGAGCGGGCTCTCCCATAAACTGCTACAAGGTTTCCTCGGGAATCGTCCCACCATCGCAACCTCTGGTCCCCTCCCCCCCCAGCACCTCTCAGCCGCCCAGATCTCTAAATCAAAGACGGAAGACCAAATCCAACCCGATCTGTCCAAAAGATCCCAGCAATTGGGATGAAAGCAAACTTTTGCAAAAGCCCAGAGGGAAAGGAGGCCAACCCCAAGAAATGAAAAGATGGAGAGAGAGAGGGAGAAGATCTGATGGGGTGCGGGGGGGGGAGTGCAGGGGGAGACACTCTGGAAAGGGGGTTCAGCACTATGGACAGCACCCCATCCAAATGAACCTAACAGCCCAGGACCTCGAAGCTCAGAACCCCGTTAATAGGGAAGGCCAGTGAGAATGACCGTCACCTTTGAAACCGCTCAAAGGAGCGGACGAGGGGGATCTCCGCTTCGTCTCCTCCCATGATCCTGCGGGATCCTTCGGGAGCTATCGCTCGGGGGAGGGAAGATTTCGGAGCGAAGCGGCCTTTGGTGCGCCGTTTCAGCACCAAGGACAGCTCCGGAGGCGGCCCCCCTCGTTGTCCCGCTCTCTCCTCCTCCGCGGAAACTCCTCCAACTCGACCAGACTTTCCTCTGCAATTTCTTTTCTTTTTTCTTCTTCTCCACCTCCTCTATCTTTTCCCCTGGTGTTTTTTTTTTTTTGTGTGTGTGTGTGTGTCCCCTTTTCATTTTAACCGAGCCCACGTGCCCCGCAGGCCCCCTCCGGATTGGCCGGCTGTCTTTTAGGGTGACGTCACGCATGCCACCCTGGACTGAGAAAACTTGATCGCTCCTCGGTTTGATTAAAACAGACATTGAATTAATTACAGCGCAGATCCAACTGTTAACAGGCAATTGCCGCTCTGTTTGCCATCATTACATCACTGATGAAGTTTTAAATGGGGTTATTAGCAATATGGGGTGGAGGCAGGGGAAAGGAAGGAGAAGGGGAGAAACTGCTTTGGGGGTTTGCCTGAAAATGGGGGGCCTTTTTAAGCCCACCCGTGTTTTATTCTCAAAAAGTGGGATTATTTGCTCTCTTAGCCTTGCCAGATTGTTCAAAAGCCTCACACAAGCAACCTAGTGATAAATTTCTTTACAATTTTTATTTTTATTTTTATTTTTTTAAAAAAAGGAAAATATGAAGGGGAGAAAAGTGCTGGGAAGACCAGCAAAGATTAAAAACTGCGAGACAGTAAACTCTAAAATGTTCGAGGAAAGGGTATATTTCATTTCTTTCCTTCTCTTCCACAGCCTTGACTTGCCTTTATCTTATTGAACAGAAATCATGATTTCTTGGGGTTTTAAAGCTCTTCCTTTCTTTTGGGAAAAGCCTCTTTGCTGATTTGCAAGTAAGCTCAACAGAATTTAATGTGAAATTCAGGTTTAACTCCAGGACGTTTTACACACAACAAT
Source organism: Hydrophis major (assembly GCA_033807585.1). NCBI lineage: Eukaryota > Metazoa > Chordata > Lepidosauria > Squamata > Elapidae > Hydrophis > Hydrophis major. The sequence goes on along the minus strand of CM066341.1, from coordinate 1,195,590 downwards.
TAAATGACACATCAACTCGTAGCCCAGAATAAAAATCCTTCTATGGAATCTACTGGGCAATACCCCTCCTCTCGCTTGGCAATATTGCAAAAGGAATCTTTGAAAGCAAATAAACTGGGAACTTGACCCCAAAGCCAGAAATTCAATTTCTCAACCCGAATTTTGGGCATAGTGATTGGTTGATTGCAATCATGCCTTTTCCATCTGAAGGGCTCAAACCGGTGAAAAATGTAAAGCTCTTTCATTAATGAAGGCGCCTCCAGTCTGAGACTCCCCCCCAAAAAAGGTGGATTATTTTTTTTGGCTAATTTTCACTCTAGGGTTTTCAAAGACCTGAAGCCAGTATGGGGATGGAAGGTTTTACTCAGGAATAAAGGGAAGAGAAGGAAAGGAAAGAAGGGGGAAAATCTGCTTTATGTTATATCTCGGAAGGAACAAGGGTGGGAAGATTAGATAGATAGATAGATAGATAGATAGATAGATAGATAGATAGATAGATAGATAGATAGATAGATAGATAGAAAAAGGTATGTAGATAGATATAGATTGATAGATAGATATAAAAAGGTATGTGGATAGATGATAGATTAGATAGATAGATAGATAGATAGATAGATAGATAGATAGATAGATAGATAGATAGGGTTAATTTTTATGACTCTCCAAAATGTCTCCTAAACCCAAAACAACCCCCCGTCCCCCACCCTGAAGGATTTCAATTCAATTCCCAGCTCTGCAAGAATAATACAACAATTTGCTGTCATTGTTATTGCAAAAAGTAATAATAATAATGCACAGACATTTGAATTCAGTGGCCGTGACAAGAGAAGACGCCTACTAAAAATTAATGACTTAGAGGAGGGGTCTTTCACCCCCTTCACTTTTCTTAGGGGTAGGGTCTTTTATTTCCCTCAACACCCCCCCCCCCCCAGTTGGGTCTGTTGCTCCGCCGTTTTGTTAGAAATTGTCTCCTTTGGGAGAGCAGGGCTTTATCCCCCCAAGAGGACTTTGCTGCCCCCCCCCTGGAATTTTTTGGCACTGAAGCAGGAAAAGTCTGTGTTGATTGAAGCCCCCCTCCCCTTTCTGGGAAAGGTGGAGGTAAGGCTGGGAAGGAAGGGAGAGAGGGAAGGAGGGAGGGAGGATTAAGAGGAAAATGCAGAAGATTGAAAGAAAGGGAAAGATTCCCGTGAACGAGAAAAATAATAGAAGGAGAAAGGAAAAGAAGGGAGGGAGGATTAAGAGAGATAAAATGTGGAAGATTGAAAGAGAGGAAGAGGAAGAGAGAAAATGAGACAAAAAAAATGAGAGGAAGGCAGGAAGGAAGGTGATGAAATAAATAAATTCTATATTAACCTGCTTTGGATGGCTGTGATCGTTACTGTCTTGTTTTTCTTCCTCCCTTCCATTCTTATTTCCCCTCCTTCCCTCTTTCTTTCTTTCTTTCTTTCTTTCTTTCTTTCTTTCTTTCTTTCTTTCTTTCTTCTTTCTTCTTTCTTCTTTCTTTCCTTTCCCTCTCCCTTTCTCATTTCCTTTCTTCTACTTTCTTCCAATCCTTTTTTCTTCTCTTTCATTCTGCCCTTCCTCTTTTCCTACCTTTTCCTATCCCTCTCTTTCCCTCCTCTCTTTCCCTCTCTTTTTGTTGGTGAACAGTCTTCCTCCCCACCCCTCTTGTTCTCTCCCTCCTTCCCCCCTATCTCCGCCCTTCCCTCCTGCCAGCCCTCCTGCACCTTCTTCCTTCCTTTTGACTCAGCAGCTTGTAAGCGGGGCCCAGGAAGGTGCTTTCCCTGTGGGAGTTTGCCCAGCTCCCATCTGAAGTCAAGGCCGGTTGCAAGCTGTCAGAGAACAACTAGGGGGTGGAGGGTGGGAGAGATTTGGGGGAGGGTGGAGGGAGGAAGGGAGAGAGAAAGATGTGGGACCAAAGCCAGACCCCCAACTAAAATTTCTGATCTAACCTGATTCTCTTCTTATGCACTTTCACTCAACAAAACAGCGTCAAAAGAAAAGGCACAGGCTGGGGAAACTCACCTCTTGGCAAGCTGCTTTAATTTCGGGTTGTGCGCCTTATGCAAATTGTAGAACATGGGTAGGTTATGTGGGTTCGTGTAAATGCCGCTCTTGTGAAGTTTAGTGGAATTGGAATTGGTGAGATCTCTCTCTCTCTCTTTCTTTCCTTCCTTCTTTCTCCAAAAAATAACCCAATAACCCGTCCCTCCCTCACATTCCCATTTCCTTCCTTCCTTCTCTTCCTTCTCTTCCTTTTCTTCCTTCCTTCTCCCCTCTTTCCTCTGCCCCTCTCACACTTTCCCATCTCCTTCCTTCCTTCCTTCCTTCCTTCCTTCCTTCCTTCCTTCCTTCTTTCTCCCAAAAATAACCCAAAGGTTACGCCATGCACTGAACACCTGAATAGGATTGGAGCACACATTCCAATTCCATATTCTGACATTCTGGTCTCAATATTTCAACATTTCTAGATTTAGGTTCCAAAACATAGGAAAGTGTTATACGCCAATAGTGTTGACAAGGACTGTCAAGTAGTCTTCAGGCTTTCAGGCAACTTCTTGCACCATTTGGGAAGGAAGAACTTGTACCCTACAAGTACACAACCCAACTAGCCATTTGGGCTTGCACAGTTCCCTCTCTTTCTGGTCCTCCTTTTCAAGAAAGATGAAGAAGAAGTTACTCAAATCCCTGGATTCATTCCTTCCAGTTTCAGAGATCACCTTAGTTTGTTTTGATATGTCCAACTGTTGGAGAATTTTACACCAGGGAGGAAAGAGAAGTCAAAAGCCATCCCCATGAAGGAAGGAACCCAGAGAGAAAAAGAGAAAGGCCGAGAGAGGAAGTTTGGTGAACTAGATTGCTTCTTCTCCCTTCCCAAGAAGATGGTGACGGGAAGGAATCGGTCCACCAAGTCTCTCACAAGGCTCTCAGAATTGCCAGTGGGTGTCACTCTAAGATAAGAAGCATCCATGCAAAAAGGAGAAGGGAGTGAACACATTTGGAAGAAGGAGGAGGAGGAGGAGGAGAGGGAGAGGAAGAAGAAGGAGGAGGAGGAGGAGGGGGGGAAGAAGAAGAAGAAGAAGAAGAAGAAGAAGAAGAAGAAGAAGAAGAAGAAGAAGAAGAAGAAGAAGAAGAAGAAGAAGAAGAAGAAGAAGAAAAGTCTACATGATATTTCAAAAAAGGCCCTCTTACAAAGCATGGAAGAATCCAATGTTGGAAGTCCTCTGACCTTGACTTCCTGCATTCACACAACATCCAAGCTGCATTGGCACATCGTTAACAAGTTTGGCAAGTTGTGTTTTGGTGTCTAAAAGTGTGTGAGGCAAACTCGATTTTATAGTTCAGGGCATTTACAAGCCTTTCCCTCCAGTTGGTTGGTTGCTGACCTGGTTTAATAGGTCTTAAAAGGGGGTCATTTGAAATTGATGGTCTAACTCAGGGGGTTCTCAACCTATGGTTTGCTGACCCCGGGGGAGTCCATGATGTCATCCCAGGGGGTTCCACAAAGGCTTGAAAAAAAATGTTATGATTAAAATCTTGGCCAACTCCCTGCAGGAGAAGGGTCACACTGGTATCAAAGAAATAGTGGAATAGAATCACAAAAGAAAGGATTGCAAGAGGAAACATGCAAATGAAAGGCAAAGGACAAAAATTAAAAAAAATTTCTAAATTATTTTAAATAATTAAATTGAAGGGTGGAGTTGACCAGTAGCGAGTTGGCCGTGGCATGTTGACTGTGGCAAGCTGGCTGTGGTGATTTGTCCCATTCCAGCCACAAAAGGTGTTTCAAGGGGGTCTAAGGTGAAGAAATGATTGAGAACCACTGGCCTAATCCATCCATCCATCGCTTAATTTTGGGATTGTCAACAGGAGGGGTGGGAACTGATTTGCAAGTTTCCAGTGGGAGATAAAACTGTCCCAGAAGATGGCCTAGAATTCAGATGAGCCTTCCGAGGGGGAAAAAATCAGATTAACTCATTCCAGAAACATTAAAGACCAAATAAACGCATCCGGTTAAAAACAAGTTTAATCATCAGGAAACAAACCAATCTCCAGTCCTAAAATAGAAATCTGCAATTAAGTCTTCTGGGTTTATTTTGTTTATTTTTTGTGGTTCAGCTCCTCCTCCTCCTCTTTCTCCCCTCCAGATAGGTCTTAATAGGCTGTGGTATAAAGGCCTTGAGCCAGGGGCCCGATCCTCACAGGAACTTCTGAATGGAAGACCTCAAGCGCCTTCTTGCATGAAGCATGATCTGGGAAGGTTGAGAGGTGTGGGTCAACCTAGAGAAGGTGAAAGAGGGGAGAGAGAGAGAGAGAGATCAAATGACTTCTTGGATCCAGAAAGAGGACAGGTGTCACCTTCATTAGAGACATGAGTAACGACCAATAGATTTAGAAGTGTTTTGTGCTCATAGAATATGCCACTGGTATCATATAAACAACTCAAGTTGGCAAAGATATTCAATACTTTTTATTCCTCCCATTTTCCCCACAACAACCTGTGAGGTGGGCTGGGCTGAGAGAGAGGGACTGGCCAAGATTACCTAGCTGGCTTTCATGTCTACGATGGGACTAGAACTCACCATCTCCTGGTGATTGGCCCAAAGTCACCCAACTGACTTTCATGCCTAAGGCGAGACAAGAACTGAGGGTCTATCAACGATGTTAAGAAGTCAGGGAGGACGGAGGTGGTTGTTGAAGAGAGAACAGTTTGTTCCCCATCTCTTCATCCTTCTGCAGCCCCTTAGGCTGCCCTTCCATGCAGGAAAAAGCACCCCCCTTGGGAGGACCCCGAGATCCTTCCTTGGGGGTGAAGGGAGGAGTTGAAGGCCAAGGAGGCTGCAGATGTCTAGGGAGAGGATAGAGCAAAGAAAAGTAGGATGTTGACATATGTTTCTTGGTCCTGAGAAGATCTCAGGAGGAATCTCCTCCTAGAGGTCTTGTTCAGATGAGAGCTGTGGAGGGATATCTACCTGGGGAACTATCGTCATCATCGTCACCAACATCCCAATCTATCCACTGCAGGATGAAGACCAGGTCTTCATGGAAGGTTATGGACCAAAAACCTACCATGTTGGCCCAATAGGATGTGTGTGCAGTGGTCGTAGATGGACTTTTTTGGACTTCTCAATCTTAGGGGCCAACTTGCCCAGTGGGCTTCCATGTTTAACCCAAAGGTGCTTTTTTACAAGGCCATTGGACTTTGTTTCTCCTTGAAGACGCGTTTCGTTTCTGATCCAAGAAGCTTCTTCAGAACTTCAGAACTGAAGCAGCTTCTTGGATGAGGAGAGAAACGTGTCTTCAAGGAGAAATAAAGTCCATAATGGCCTTTTGAGGGGGAAAAAAACACCTTGACTGACAATCTCCACAGACGTCCTCCTTGCTTCATGGACAATCTCCACAGACGTCCTCCTTGCTTCATGGAGGATAAAGAATATGGATTCCACCTTCAACTCTTGATCATTCTGGACTTCAGAGTGCTGGGAAGGATCGGAACGAGTTAAGAAGGCCTCCCTCCACCTCCCCTCTTTCAATCCTGCTCTCTGCTCTTCCGATGCAACGTTCTCCGAGGACTTCCATCCTTTGGGAATGGTTGATTAAGTCTTCTCCGTCTGGTCCACCTCAAGCCCCTCATCCTGCTCTTCCCAAGGAGGCTTAATGAACCATTCAGACACCGAAAGGTAATTTCTTGATTGGCAGACCAAATCTCCAGCCGCAAAGATAATTGCGGACACGCAGATATTAAGTCCTCAGATCTCATTAACGCAGATCAGTTGGCGTTTTCCGAATTGGACCTCTAAATCCATAATTAGGCTCCTGTTTAAGTAGGCTTGTTTTGTTTTGGGGGAGGAGGAGGAGGAGGAGGAGGACAAAGTGGGGGCAGGATCTCCCCTGGCTCCTTGTGAACCAAGCAGCCCCAGTTTTGTTATACATGAACGCGGTTGGGGTGTGCTTGAGAGCAGGGCCTTAGCTGCTCCCTCCTTTGATTGAATCCTTTATCACAAGGGTCCTTGATGCTCTCGGAGCTTGGTGGTTTTCTGGCAGACATTTCATTGCCAAGCTAGGTAATGTCATCAGTGCCAGGAGGGAGGGTGATTTTACAGAGAGGAGGAGGAGGAGGAGGGAGGGAGAGGGAGGGGGAGGAAAACCGTGGGGTCCTTGGTACCCTCTGCGCTTGGTGGTTTTCTTGCAGACATTTCATTTCCCAACTAGGTAACATCATCAGTGCCAATGCTTGCCCTGTTAGAGTTACTTCCTCCCTTTCTTGTGCTTTGGAAATAGCTTGGCCCCTTCCTCTTCCTCTCTGTGGTAGCTATTGGAAGGCTGCTCTCCTGTCTCCCCTGGTCCTTCTCTTCTTCCCTAGACCAGCCAGGCCCAGTTCCTGCAATGGTTCATCGTATCTTTCAGACTCCAGTCATCCCCTAATCCTCCTGGTTGCTCTTCTCTGCCCTCTTTCCAGACCAGGGGTGTCCAACCTTGGCAACTTTAACTTCAACTCCCAGCAAAGCTGGCTGAGGAATTCTGGGGGTTGAAGTCCACAAAGTCTTAAAGTTGCCAAGGTTGGACACCCCCGGTCTAGAGCCTCAACCTCTATTTTTACAGTGTGGTGAGCAAGACCAAATCTGGTTGATCACAGGGAGAAAGCAAAATCCTCGACCAAAACAGGCCTTCTTTTGGTTGGATCTTGGTTTGTAGAATTCCTTGGCGGTTACGAATTCCCGGGAACACCCTGGGAAGACCCTTCAGTCCCACCAAACTTTCCAAGGGCGTGATGTCACCAGCCTGAGCCTCTCTGTGAGTCTTCCCTAACCGCCCTGTCTCTTGTCCGGCATTTTGCACAGCCCGGAGGGACGTTTAAGACGTCCACGAAGCAAACATTTCAGGGCTGACTTGAGACTTGCAACTCCTTTCTCACAAACTCTCGGGCGTGGTGCATGCACCGCTGGGCATACAAGTTTCCAGCGTTCCCCACCAATTCACCCACCTTTTTCAGGTCCACCATTTCCTCCCCTTTTCTGTCTTCTCAACCCATCACCCGTCTTTGGTCGTCAACGCTTGGCAGGGAAATAACGAGAGATGCTAAATCTTTTATAAGGTCAACATGCAAGCAGCTGTCAAACAAGAAAAGAACTTAGCAGAGAAAACAACCCTCCTTGGTGAAGGGGGTGGTGGAGAAATATGGAAGAGGGGCAAAGGAAAGGAAAGGAAGGAAGGAAGGAAAAGGGGAAGGAAAAAAAAAAAAAGAACAACTTCCCTTGCTCATTAAGCCCACAGGCCTGGGCCTGGCCTGGCCAGGAGACGCCAAGTTGTCTCCGTTTTGTGTCAGTAATTTGTAGTGTCAGAGGAAGAGGTGGGGGGAAGAAGAGGAATCAGGCAGTGCCGAAGGGGCAAGCCGGTGTCGGGGGAGTCATTAACGCACCAGGAACGGCCTCGGTGCCTAATTGGAACCGCTGGGCATTATCAACGGACGATTCCCGCCTCCGTTCCCTGACAGCTTTTCAGGCCCTAAAATGATAGTCCACTTGTCAATGTAAAAGACCATTAAAAACAAACCATTTTGATTTAATTGGCGGGAGGGCAGCCGGAGGGAGGGGGTACCCAGGTGAGATGTGCCTCATGAGCTCTCCCCCACCTTTTAATTTTCCATTCTTCCCCCGATGATGGTTTCCTTCCCCTGCACTTTTCTCTTTATTTGCATCCTCTTCTCCCCCTCCAGGCCTTGCCTTCCATTTTTGGTTTTTCTTTTCCTTTTCATAAACTGCCTGTGAGTGAAACGATCGTGTTTATCCCGGACTGTTTCTGATAGGATTGTCAACCAAGAAGCTGACAAGACGGATGAGAAAGGCGCTTGGAGAGCCAAACAAGACATGGGAGTTTTGTGCCAGGAAAAAAAGAAAAGGAGAGAAGGAGCAAACTTGGAACATCCTAGCTGGCTTCCCTCAATCCAGAAGCTCAGGAGTAAACAAGTGAGCCTGGTTGCGTGTGGCTTTGCAAATCCATAGGGAGGAAAAAAAGGCCTTGGGGAGACAGGATAGCAGCCTCCCAATATCCAAGGGGCTGCCCCAAAGAAGAGGGAGTCAAGCTATTCTCCAAAGCCCCTTCAGAAGGCAGGACAAGAAGCAACGGATGGAAACTGACCAAGGAGAGAAGCAATCTGGAATGAAGGAGAGATTTCATGACCTAGAACAATTCATCAGTGGAACCCCTTGCCTCCAGAAGTTGTGAATGCTCCAACACTGGGAGTTTTTAACACTGGTTGGACAGCCATTGGTCTGGAATGGTGTAGGCTTTCCTGCCTAAGCAGGGGGTTGGACTAGAAGACCTCCAGGGTCCCTTCCAACTCTGTTATTCTCTTAAAGATTCCTTTAAAAAAAAGAAAGAAAGGAACCCAGAGGGAGCCATTAAGTAGTAATCTACTGTGTCACATTTTGAAAGGTAGTTCTGGGTTTCGCAATTTGATACTCTCTCGGGGAGGATTGACAAACATAGCTCACCATCTGACTTTTTTTTCATTAAAGAAAAATAATAATAATAATAACAGAACCACGGGAGAGTTGGAAGGGACCTTGGAGGTCATCTACTCCATACAGAAGACACACCTCTCCAGACAACCCAAACCAAACACTTCTGAATGTAACGTCCGAGAAAATATTTTCTTCCCTCTGTTTTCTTCGAAGGAGCTTCAATAACTTTTTGAATTTTTGAATTCAGGGGGCGTTTTTTCGCCCTGGGGGCTAGCGCAGCATTCAAACTGGGGACCTTTTTATTGAAATGATCTGACTTTCGCATTCCCTTTAGACAAGCCACTGTCACAAGTTTGCTTGCTTCTTATTAAAATAATAATAACAATAATAACAATAACAATAATAATAATAATAATGCACCAAACCGAATTGCCACTGGCTTCCGACCAGCGAAAATCAACAGGAGAACTCCAACTTGCTTAAGGACCTCGTGGGTCACTTAACGACTTCAGCAATTCGCTACACAACCAGGGCCACGGAGGTCCTAAAGTCATGCATGGCTCGCTTAACAGCTGTCTTGCTTAGCATCGGAATTTCTGTTCCGAGCTGTGGCCGTCAAGTCAAGGAGTATTTGGAGAGATCCGCTGTGTTTCAGCCATTTCAATCTGAATTTACTTCAGGAAGGTAGGAAGTTACCCTTCAGAATAAGCCCTTTTCCAGGTTCAGACCCACCTTTTGAAAATGTGGGATACGCCAAAGCTCCTCCTTTTTCATGGGCGGCTGGAACTTCCTCAGCAGACACGTCCGAGTCTCGTAGAGTTTTCCCCGCCGTTTCTGAAGCACATCAAAGGAGCCGGCCAGCCTTAGAAAGTCACCCGGGAGAATGCATCACACTTATAAAGACACTGGCTGGTTGGGGAGACCAAAAGAAATCGAGGGGGCTGCTCCTTGCTAATGGGCCACAGGGATTGGGTCAGCCTGGCGAGGTAGGACAGGCAGGAAGCCCATACGCAGCCCTGGGTGCTCTCTGGACATGGTGGCTTTCTGGCAGACGTTTCATGACCCAACTAGGTAACACCATCAGTCCTAGAAGGGAGTGTGGTTTGGAAGGAGGAGGAGGAGGAGGAGGAGGAGGAGGAGGAGGAGGAGGAGGAGGAGGAGGAGGAGGAGGAGGAGGAGGAGATGATTGTGAGGTCCTTGGTGCTTCTGAACTTATTTGTTTTCTTGCAGACGTTTCATGACCCAACTAGGTAACACCATCAGTGCTAGAAGGGAGTGTGATTTGGGAAGAGGAAGGGGAGAGGAGGAGGAGGAGGAGATGATTGTGAGGTCCTTGGTACTCTCTGAACTTATTTGTTTTCACTTGTCCCAGCAGCTTCTTTCAACCTAGCAGTTTGAAAGCACGTAAACAATGCAAGTAGAAAAATAGGGACCCCTTTGGTGGGAAGGCCACAGTGTTCCTCCGTGTGCCTTCGAAGGCATTGAGTCCTGCCGGCCACAGGACCACGGAGACGTCTTCGGACAGCGCTGGCTCTTCTTTGGCCTTGTAAGGGAGATGAGCAGCGCCCCCTAGAGCCAGAAACGACTAGCATGGATGTGCAAGGAGGGGAATCTTTACCTTCACCTTACAGACATGGTTGGGAAGACTATGGAAAATTGTTGAAACGTGGTCAGGAGAGCAGACATCGCCAAAGCTGGAAAGTTTTGGAGACTTAATCAGGAACAGAAAAGTTGGTTCCCATATTGAATGTTTGGAAATCTTATTCCAAATCATGGCAGGCACCTTATATTTGCTTGATGGTTCCTCACAAAGGTGAGATATACTCCTTGAAGAAGATATCTGATTATTTCTGTTTATGCTACATAATTAGCCTGCCACACATGCTGGGATCATCTAACACATTTGATAACCAGGTCATCTGAAGACCTAACTCTTCCTTTCAAAGGACATCAAACAAGATGTAAGTAATAAAGGAACAAGAATAAAGGAAATCCACACTGTTAACTGGAAAGGACGACTGACAAAAAATATAAATAAACCCCAAGAGTCGTTTGCTGATCTTCAGAAAGCAGGTCCATCAAAGAAATTAGACCATTTAGACCAGCGTTTCTGAGCCTTGGCAACTTTTAAGATGTATCAACTCCAACTCCCAGAAATCCTCAGGTGGGAGCTGAAGGCCACACATCTTAGGGTTCCGAAGGTTGAGAAGCTGTGATCTAGGGTGGTTGTCTTCCCTATATCAAGTTGAACCAGCTTATGGTTTCTAAGTGTGTCAACAAGAGAACGGTTGATTTTTAGTCCTTCTAAAAGTCATCTGACCTTTTGTTTCTTCTCAGCTTTTTCAGCTTTGATGACTGCCCTCTGCTCATCCATCCAAATCTCTCCGTATTTGTGTTGCAACAGATCGAAGAAAGGCGTTGAGGGCCTGGAAAGGTTTTAGGAGGAAAGTGACAAGGATAAGAACATCAGTGATCTTACCGTAACCACATATCACACCAAACCATGATACAGTGAGCTTGAGTTTGGAATCATCCAAAATCTGCATTCCCTACTTGCATCTAAATCAGAAAATTGTCTTGGCCACATCCATGGACTTCAAATTATGGAACTTTGACCCCATCGGCCAAGTTGTTATTATTCCTTCTTTCTCCTCCTAGCTTTTTTTTTTTTAAGTTTTAATTTCATTTGACATACAATCATGTCTACTTTTATCTGAGATACTTAGTCACACCAAAAGGGACACCTGATATGGACTTGTTCATTCGTTCATTTACGTATTTAGTTGGAGACTACAGGAACAAATTCCTCCTGATTTTTGACCACCACAAGGTAATGTTCCTCTCCTTCTACAACACTCTTAACCTACTGATTGTCTGGTTGCTAAGCGTCAGCGAATTCCATGTGGCCAAGAAAGTTGCTGATTTCCCAATCCCAAGAGCCCACATGACAAAGCATGAATCATGCCATGCAGTCTCAGATGTCTTGGGCACCGATGTTCCCCATTTAGGCCTAGCTGTGTTCCTTACTTTGAAGAAATCTACAAATACTGACCATTCGCTCTCTACAAGCATTCTCCATCAAGCAAAGAATGCGACGTTTCATCAAAGGTGATAGACAATCTTTGACCACCATTGCTTGCTTGTAGGACAAACCCACCACCATTGCTTGCTTCGAAGTGACATTCACTACCATGGCTTCTAGGACAGCCCATCATGATTCTAGGAAAAGCCCACCGCCATTGTTTTCCTTTAAAAGACACCAACTACCCTTGCTTCTAGAAGAAGACTAAAAACTTCACCTCAGAGCAGAACCTCTTAGTCAGCAAGACTGCAAAGAAAAACACATTCAAAACAACCATCTTTGTTGTCCAAGTCTCCATTGTTGCTCAATTTTATCCCTGGGCCTGATGCAGTTAGTGGCTGCCCCAAAGAAGAGGGAGTCAAGCTATTCTGCAAAGCAGCAACCTGGGACTAAGGAGAAACTTCCTGACAGATAGAACAGTGGAACCACTTGCCTCCAGAAGTTGTAAATACTCCAACACTGGAAGTTTTAAAGAAGAGATTGTTTGAAATGCTACAGGGTTTTCTGCCCAAGCAGTGGGTTGGACTAGAAGACCTCCAAGGTCCCTTCCCACTCTGTTATTCTATTCTGTTCTAAGTCTTTTGATGACCTCAAGAGCTTGCCTGCACCTTGATAGACTAATACCTGGCCTCCTAAAGGAAACCCTTGAACACAAACTCTAGGATGCTTCCTCCTCGTTGGAAGAATCGCAAACATGTCAGGGGCTCTGTAACCGCTATTTTATTGGGGGTCTTTCTGCACGCACGTAAATAGATGCCCTCCTTCTCTTTCACCCGCAGCTTATTTTGCTCCTGGCCTGACTTTTATTGCTAATTATGTCTTGCCACATGATTCGGAGAGGCTTAATCTCTGCTCATGTTGGGTAATGATGTTACGAGCTTGATCAAGTGCCTATCCATCCCAAGAGGCTGCTCTTAAAGCCTTCCGCCCCCCGCCTACAAACTAGGGGTTGGTGTGCATCAGGGGTGGGGTGCCACATGGTCACAACCAGACAGAGGTGTGCGGAATATTTGGGGGGAGCCTGTCCACAGTTCTGCTCCACACACATAAACCCCCTGCCAAATTCTGTTGATTTAGCCCACTGCAAAGAACGGAGGGGCTGCCAGCAAGGAGAAGAGATTTATTTTCCCAATCACCAGAAGGCAAGGCAAGAAGCAATGGATGGGAACTAACCAAGGAGAGAAGCAACCTACAATTAAGGAGGAATTTTGTAACAATGGTGGCTTCCCTATGTTGGTTCCATCATGTCTTCCTCTGGATGTCTGCTGGTCTGGGGGACTGTGACAAAGGCAAATCAACAATTTAGATTCTTGTTCTGGATTGCGTTCCAGATGCTAGCCAAATTTCCTGTATTCACAGATTCTGGTTCTTCATCCAACCTTAGTCTATATCTTCTGGATATCTATCTATCTATCTATCTATCTATCTATCTATCTATCTATCTATCTATCTATCTATCTATCTATCTATCTATCTAATTTCTATCTCTATAACTTATTTCTATCTATCTATTTATCTTATTTCTATCTATCTATCTATCTATCTATCTATCTATCTATCTATCTATCTATCTATCTCTATCTATCATCTAATCTTTTCACCCTTGACCCTTCCAAAATATAACATAAAGAAGACTTTTTCCTTCTTCTCTCCATCCATCCATCCATCCAATTTATCATCTACCTGCCTGTCTGTATCTATCCATCTCTCTTTCTCTCTCCTTCCCTCCCTCCCTTATCTTATATCTGTCATCATTCATCCTTCCTATCCTTCCTATCCTTTCTATCTATCTATCTATCTATCTATCTATCTATCTATCTATCTATCTATCTATCTATCTATCTATCTATCTATCATCCTCCCATCCATCCATCTTGTTTGGAAGATGCTTGGAAGAGATGAAAATGCCCACAGAATCACGTCCTCATTAGACCCTCTAAAATGTATTTATGCACGCTTTCAAAACTGCTCCCTTTCACCAGGCACCTCTCCTTCCCTCCTTTTGTATTTTTAATAAACTCTGCTAAATAATTTTCAAGAGGCAGGAAGTCTTTAGCTGAGGAACTTAAAACCCTCTTCCCTCTGGTTATAGCAGCGGAGAAGTTAAAGCTGGGCTTTCTGGGAACCTACTTGCTTTCTCTCTCTTTCTCATTTTTTAATGAGCTCCCTTTCGCTGCCAAATAAATTGTTGTTTTTAAAAAAAAACAAAAACCCATAATGAACTATTAACAGTATTTTTAAATCAAAATTGCAGGAGCTCAAAATGAATGACAAACTCTCCCCTATGTATATATTTTTAATAGATAAGAAGCAGCCGGCTCTTCTCTCTCTCTTTCTCTCCTCCTTTTTCCTCTCTAAAAATGGAATCCAAGATGAAAAGAAACAATCCTTATAATTTGCAAAGAGAAGGCTGACACTTTTTTGGGGTTTACACGTGTTCCATCCTGACAAGTATGATTCGCTTTTTGGGCAAAACAGATCTCTGTGGGGATTAGAACAGAGTTTCCCACTGATGGGTCCGCAGCTCATTAAAACTTTTTTCCCCCAATTTTAATTTTATTTTCTCGCATGGGGGATGAAATTTCCCAAGGAACATTGGAGACTTCTAAGGGGGGTTCAGAACAAGAAGGGGTTGAAAGGGCTTTCAAGGGGAGAGCCTTGGGTGCAACAAACTAGATTTTAGTTACACCTCCCTGTGCACAGGCGGGCAAAATAATTGGTCATCAGTGGGTATTAATTTGAAAGAATAGCCAGAGGCTGTTATTTTCTTCTTCTTCTTTTTCTTAAAATTCCAGGGAAATTGGTGACAGCAGAGAAAATACTCCATTGCAGAGGATGGATGTTGATGCTGCCTTCACAAGAGACAGAGGTTTTGTTAAAGTTAAAACCTCAGCAGGAGAGGAGAAAAAGCGGAGGAGCAAAGGGAGCCGGGAACAAACACAGCATCACAGCACTCGGGAGCGGCAAAAACTTACCAAAGGGATCTTTTTTCAGACCTCACAGTTTGGGCCTGAGTTGTTGTGGCGTTGCCTGGCCCAGCCTAGAGATAACCAAGCGCACATGAAACCCAGCAAAGAGGAATTAAGAGGTGGCAGCGATGGGAAACCTTAAATGTGGCCAGAATGAACTTTATCTATGTTGGGAAATTGCCCTCAAGGCTGGAAGGAGGAGCGAGCCAAGCAGGGAACCAGCCTTGAGTCCCTGCATGGCTGCAAAAGACAAAAACTTGATTTCCCCTAAGATCCATTATCTGGTCGTTCCCAGGACAAGTGAAAACTAACACTGCGTTTCCCCCCAAATAAGACCCTGTCGTTCTCCTTTCTCCTCCTTCTCTCCTCTTCGTTTTCTTCTTTTTCCTCCTCCTCTTCTTCTTTCTCCTCCTCCTCCTCCTCCCCCTCTTCCTCTTCTTCTTCTTCCTCCTCCTCCTTCTCCTGCTCCTCCCCCCCTTTTCTTCTCCGCTCCCTTCCTTCTCTTCCCACAGATTATTTCACTGGCACTATAAAGCAATCCCACAACAGCTCCTGAGCCAAATTTTTCTGTTTCTTTTTTGTAAGCTTGTCAAGTTCCAAGATCACACTCCGATCTTTTAACGGCCAAAATAAGCAGCTTTGCTGACTTCTGGAAAAAGCAATTCGTCAGTTTTTAACAAGAAGAGAAAACTGGAATCTCCCACCGGGGCAGCTGTGTCTGTAAAAAAAAACCAGGACGGCGTCGGAAGGATCACGCATGTGCAAGAGTTCATGTCACACATCCTATCAACCACTCCAAGGTCCGGTGCAGGGGCCACAAACGGCCACATTTTGTGCCGTTGTATCATTGTGCTCCTGGTTGAGGGAACTGAGTAGAGATGGGGTTGGTAGAGAGGAAATAATAGACCCACTCCTCAGAACCTAGAGTAACAGGGTTGGAAGGGACTTTGGAGGTCTTCTAGTCCAACCCGCTGCTCAAGCAGGAGCTCCTATACTTTTCTGGACAAACGGCTGTCCAATCTCTTCTTAAAAACTTCCAGGGTTGGAGCATCCACAACCTCTGGTGGCAAGTTGTTCCACTGATTAATTGTTCTCACCAACAGGACATTTCTCTTTAGTTCTGGGTTGCTTCTCTCCCTGGTTAGTTTCCATCCATTGCTTCTTGTCCTGCCTTCTGAAGGGGCTTTGGAAAATAAGTTGACCCCTTCCCTCTTCTTTGGGGCAGACCCTCAAATATTGGAAGACTGCTACCATGTCTCCCCTAGTCCTTCTTTTCATTAAAGTAGACCTGCCCAATTCCTGCAAACTTCACAAGTTTTATCCTCCAGCCCCCTGATCATCTTTGTGGCTCTGCTCTGCTCTCTTTCCAGAATCTCCTGTATTGGGGTGGCCAGAACTGGACACCCTATTCCAAGTGTGGTCTCACCAGTCCTTCTTCAAAAGGAAAGTAAAACAGGTGTGTTTAAGTGTGTGTGTGAGAGGGAGGGAGGGAGAGAGGGAAAGAGAGGGGGAGAGAGAGGGAAGGAAGGAGAGAGGGAGGGAGAGAAAGAAGGAAGAGAGAGAGGGAAAGAGAAAGGGGGGAAAGAGAGAGGGAGAGAGAGGGAGAGAGAGGGAAGGAGGGAGAGAGAAGGAAAGAGGGAGAGAGGGAGGGAGAGAAAGAGGGAAGAGAGAGAGGGAAAGAGAAAGGGGGGAAAGAGAGAGGGAGGGAGAGAAGGAAGTGAGAGAGGGAGGGAGGGAGAGAGGGAAAGAGAGAGAGGGAAAGAGAGAGGGAGAGAGAGGGAAGGAGGGAGAGAGAAGAAAAGAGGGAGAGAGGGAGGGAGAGAGAGAGGGAAAGAGAAAGGGGGAAAGAGAGAGAGGGAAAGAGAGAGGGAGAGAGAGGGAAGGAGGGAGAGAGAGGGAAGGAGGGAGAAAGAAGGAAAGAGGGAGAGAAAGAGGGAAAAGAGAGAGGGAAAGAGAAAGGGGGGAAAGAGAGAGGGAGGGAGAGAGGGAAAGAAAAAGAGAGAAAGAGAGGATGCACATATGCAAGCCACTTCAACCATCTCACAAGCCAGTGAATTGAAGCCATGCGCTAAACATGGAAGTCATCCTTCCCACAGAGGCCTGTCGGGGGTTTCTTTACCCTCCACTTGAGGGACACATGGCAGCCTGTTTGCAAACACAGCCAAGCCGGGGAGAAAGGAGCTTGTGGGTTTTGCGCGAAGAAACCTGTGCGCAGCGCTGTGCCACCTGATTTGGAGGGAGCCCCTTGGGGTCTGTGGGGGAAACTTACCTCTTCCTTGTTAGTGCTGACCTTGGTAGGAGCCCCTGGCAGCTGATGAATAGGCTGCAATCTCCCCCCATCAAACTCCCGGGAGCAGCCATATTATCTGCTCTCGCCCCATCTGTGTCTCCTTCGCCCCTCCCGGCTTTCATCCCTGACCATAAATCTCTGTCCAAAACTTAAGAGAAAAAGGAAGGAAGGAAGGGAGGGAGGGGAGGGAGGAAGATGTGAAAAACATCCTTTTTATGAGACCTCGTGATAAAATGCCAGCTGGGAAGGAATTCAGAAGGAAAGCAAAAGAGATTTGCAGGTTGGGGTAAGAGGAAAACTACCCAGAAAGGGGTGAATTGGGCCAGGAACGCTCCAGTCTTCGAATAACCTGGTTATTACAACGTAAACTGGAGAACCCAAACTTCTGGAGGCCAGCTGTTCCACTGGTAAATTGTTTTAACTTTTAGGAAGTTTCTCCTTAGTTCCAGGGTTCCTTCTCTCCTTGTTTAATTTCCATCCAGAAACAGATTACAGGTGAGCAGAGTTGGAAGGGACCTTGTAGGTCATCTAGTCCAACCCCCCCCCAGCCCAAGCTGGTGTAGGGTCTCCCTCTTGGGCAGGGGGGTTGGACTAGATGACCTATAAGGTCCCTTCCAACTCTGATTATCTGTAACTCCCCTTTCTCCTTCTTCCTCCTTCCCACTTTTTTTTTAAAAGAACAACAACAACCCAAAGTGGCCGTAATAATCCGATAATTACCTTTGATCTACACCCTGTTTTAAAAGTGCGGGAATAAATACCGCAGATTAAAGAAGATTGGGAACGGACCTATAATAACTGGGAATGAATAGCTCCTTCTCTTTTTTCTCCCACCACCCCTTCCAGCTGTTGGGCCAAAAAATCTTTGCCATTTTTCCGGGTTGGGATGGATGTCCCGTGTTAATTCATATGAAAACAAGACTGAGGTTGGGTGGGTGGATAGGAGGCCCTTGAAAGATTTTTTTTTTCTGGGCAGTCACTTAACCTTCGTTTATGAAGAAATAAAGCAAATTTGGAGCTGGTTTTCGGCAGCCTGTTGGGAGGGAAACCATTTCCCCCCACCCAGCTTAAAAGCTCTTTGTTTGCCATCGGAGTGACAACTATTGTGATAGCCATGATGGCTAGTTGTAATCAAGATAAAGCTTAATGGCCAAGGGTTTGGAAGCTAACAGCCACCCCAACGCCTCATTTTCATAGGGCTGCAATTAATGTTAATGCCTGCGATGAAAATGGTCATTAAGGACCATTTTAAAATCCATCCCATTTGCATATGCAAATCGGGGCCATTTGCTGGTGGGTTGCCTCTTTAATCACCACCTCCGCCCGCCCGCAAATAACTCTTCCCTCTTACCTTTCCTACTTTTATTTAAACAAGGGAAATAAAAATCTTTAGTACCAATTAGCTTTTTAAAATGAAATCTATCACAGAGCACTTTCACCAGGAGCGGGGAATTTTCAGCGGAGGAAAAGAGGCCGTTTGCTGGGTGAAATAATCAATGTAATATATCTATATATCTTTATATCTAAATCTATCTATCCAGCTATCTAGCTAGAATTCTTTATTAACCAAGTGTGATTGGACACACAAGAAATTTGTCTTTGGTGGTATCTCTCTCTCTCTCATCAATCTCTGTCTCTCTCTCTCTCTGTCTTTATTCGATCGATCTCTAATCGATCTCTCTCTATCTAATCAATCTCTCTCTATCTAATTGATATCTATCCATCTATCTATCTATCTATCTATCTATCTATCTATCTATCTATCTATCTATCATCTATCTATCTTTCTATCTATCTATCTATCTATCTATCTATCTATCTATCTATCTATCTATCTATCTATCTATCTATCTTTCTATCTATCATCTATCTATCTATCTATCTATCTATCTATCTATCTATCTATCTATCTATCTATCTTTCTATCTATCATTCTTTATTGACCAAGATTGGGCACACAAGGAATTTGTCTTTGCTGGTCTCTCTCTCTCTCTCTCTTTCTCTCTCTGCACCCCAAAAAGCCCCTTGCCGGGAACTCCTCTGCCTCTCACCGTGCTGGTCTTCCATAGGTCATGTCCGGAGGGACTTTGGGAGGGGTCCTCTTGAACCGACGTTCATCCTCCACATTGACATGGAAGTCCTTCATCTTGCGGTACAGGTTCTGCTCGTGGGCGGTGACGTAGCCGTCCTTGACCGCCTGGATGTTGGTGGTCATGTAATCCCGGGGTTTCTCCTTCTCCAAAATAATTCTGGGCTTCATGACGTGCCAGTGGCAAATGGCTGGAGAAAGAGGAGGAGTAGTTAAGGAGAGACACTCAAAGAAGGCCCCTCTCCTTTCCAAGCCAAGGAACGGAGAATTACAGCATAACAGAGTTGGAAGGGACCTTGTAGGTCATCTAATCCAACCCCCCCACCCTGCTCAAGCAGGAGACCCCCACAACTTCTGTTCCATGGGTGGATTGTTCTCCCTGTCAGAAAGTTTTCCCTTATTTCCAGGTTGAATCTCTCCTGGGTCACTTTCCATCCATTCTTCCTTGTCTGGCCTTCAAAGATGCTTTAGAAAATAGCTTGACCCCTTCCTCCTCTCTGTAGCAGCCCCTCAAATATTGGAAGACCACTATCCTGTCTCCCCTGGTCCTTCTCTTTATGAGACTAGCCAGGCCCAGTTCCTGCAACCGTTCATTGTATGTTTTGGCCTCCAGTCCCCTAACCTCCAGGTCTCTTAATCCAACCACCAGCTCAAGCCGGAAACCCTATACCATTGTAGACAAGTGTCTGTCCAGTCTCTTCTTAAAAACTCCGGTGATGGATCCACCACTTCTGAAGGCAAGCCATTCCACTGGTTAATTGGAAGTGGAAGTGTGGCTCTGGAGGTTGTGGAGGAGGCTGGGGAAGGGCAGAGGAGGACCCAGGCCCATCCTCGGGCACACAGGGAGGAGAGGGTAAGGGAGAGACATGGTCTACTTGGGAGGAGAGGGCCTCGATCCTTTTCATGGGCTGCAGCTGTGACAACTGGATAAGAGGACGGACATGCGTATGGGTGAGTGCTGGAAACAAAGCATGGAAATATCTCTAGTTTATGGTTCCTCTCTGAGTTTGGCATCCTTCCTAGGGTGTGTTCTGATATCTGTGGGCATCTTCAAGCTCTTATCTTGCCTGGTTTGTGTTTTATAATTTAAACAGCATTTCCTCTTTCTTGTAACTGTTTGTGTGAGAGTTTTTTTGTCTCCAGTCAAGGACATTTGGAGCTTGGAAGCCAAGTGAAGGAATCAAAGGGCCTTCGTCTGTTCTTTGTGACTGTGTTTATTTTGTGTCCCATCCCAGGCCATCACACATTCATCGTAGGGTTCATCCAACCTCCTAAGCATCTTTTCTGCCCTCTTTCCTGAGTCTCAACCTCTTTTTTATTTTATTTTAAATTCTGGAGTTGAAGGTGGGTGAGAAATACGCCCCAATGCTTCTCCAGTTGGTGGTGACGGAAGGGACTTCTTCTTGTGCATGCATGGATCTAAACGTGATCAGCGTTATCAATCCCCTTACCTTCTGGGACGCCTCCATCCATTCCGTGTAGATACAATCCGTAGTTAAAAGCATAACCCGGAAGGGTGTAATTACTTCGACGTGCCTTCCCAAGTTCTGGCTACAAATAGAGAAATGCACATTCCTTAAGAGAGTTATCCATCAACATGTATCTTTGGCAGGGCTCCAACCTCTTTGGTGGTACAGGTAAGTCCTCCGCTTATGATCACAACTGGGACCAGGAATTCCATTGCTAAGCGGAGCAGTCCTTAAGTGAGACCTGCCCAATTTACGACTTTTTTTTTTTTGCCCAGGGTGGTTAAGCAAATTGATTTGTTTGCAGTTGTTAAGCGATTGGCTTGTTTGCAGAAAATGTTTTAATCAACACAAGCTATAGAACAGAAAAGAACTGAGAAGGAATAAAACAGAGAATAGAATAGAAAGAAAATTAGAACAGAATAGAATAGAATAAGGAATAGAATAAACAGAGAATAGAATTAGAAATGAATAGAATAGAATAAGAATTGAAGATGAATAGAATAGAATAGAATAGAATAATGGGATGGGATGGAAAAGAAGAGAAAAGAAGGGAAGAGAAGAGAAGAACAAATCTTATTTCATTTCATTCTTTGATGAAGTGACTAAATTAGTGGATCAGCAAAATGCATAGGGTTTCCTGCGTGGGCAAGGGGTCAGACTAGATGACCTCTGGGGTCCCTTCCAGCTCTGTTGTTCTACCACAGCCATTCATTTAACAACCATGTTGCTTAGAAACTCTGATGCCAATTGTGGCTGTTGGTTGAGTACTCCCTGTACTCACTGCTTGCACATAACAGGGGCCCTCGCTCCTCCGCAAAACTTCTTTAAAACTTTGGTTTTTTCCCTGCCTTAAAAAACAAAAGAAGGGATTTGATCCACCGTGTTACACCAGACTCCTTCCCTGGCTTTTTTAAAGCTGGCGTCTCATCTGGAACCCACCCAGAGATTTAACTCCTAGCTGAGTTTGTTCCTTCACAACCTGCGGGTGGGCTTGTCTTGCTAATCGGCAGAGGAAACCTGTTGCCCGAGGGATTTGCACCCACCGGGTGGGAAGGAGGCTTGTTGTGGGGAGAAAGAGGAAAAGCAAAGAAAAAGCAAAAAAACCTCCCAAACCACCCAATTTTTTTCCCATTGTGCGTCGACCCCAAAGATGAAGATAAGGGAGGAAATACCTCCAGTGGGGATTCCCAACCACCCACTCGGTCAGTGGTCCCGACTTCACTTCTCCTCAATTTCTGATGCTGGGGGGGGGGTCCCCCTTTCCAAGGCAGCTAATCTCTGCCTGGCTTCACCATGGAGACCTCAGTCAAGACAAAAAGGACAATTGGGATGGGGTGTCAATGAATCCCACAGACCCCACAATGCCCCCCCCCCCTGGGAGAAAGAAAGGGAGTTAATTTGAAAACTAAATAAATTCGATCCGTGGTCGCCAGCTCTTGTCTCCCTTCAAAGCTTCCTGAAAGCATTTTTGTTCAACTCTGACCTATTTGTCTTGGCCCCAGCCCACTTTCTCCTTGTTCAAACTGTTCCTCTGTTTTTCCTGACTTGGCCCCGTTGGTGAAAGGCGGCCCGAAGAAGCCACGCAGGACGTTTTGTCAAACCACAACTAACGTTTTGTCCCGTTTCTGCACTCCTGGGTGGATCCTTCCTAGCCTCCTGGCTCCCGCAGGGAGTTGGACTAGAGCAAGGGTGGCCAACCTTTTGGACCTCAGGGACCACCAAACTCATAGTTTTAAATCACTAATGTGAATTTTGATTGACAGTGGCTTGCTGACCTTGGAAGGAGAGAGAGAGATCCAATCTAACCTTGGAGGGCTGGTAGTGATGTTTTTTCTCTCTCTCTCTCTCACACACACATCACCTCCAAGGCAACCACATTCCTTCACTCACCTACTTTTCAGCTCCATTCTTGGGGGGGGGGGAAGAGAGAGAGAGAGAGAGAGAGGGAGGGTATCCTGTAATCCCAAATAAAGAACAATCAATTGGTAGGAAAACAGGGTGGGAGATTTTCCTGCAGATTTTTTTGGGGGGGGGGATTTTCCCAGGGACCACCAAGATTTTCTTGCAGATCACCAGTGGGTCATGGCCCTTCCGGTTGGCGACCACTGGACCTCCAAGGTCCCTTTCAACTCTGTGATTCTAGGTCTGCCTCTCTGGTTGAGTTGAGTTGAAGGTTTTGCGCTCTCTCTCTTCTTTCTTTCTTTCTTTCTTTCTTTCTTTCTTTTTTTCTTTCTTTCTTTCTTCTTCTTTCTTTCTTTCTTTCTTTCTTTCTTTCTTTCTTTCTTTCTTTCTTTCTTTCTTTCTTCTTTTCCCTAGCCATAAAAATCTAAAGCACAAAAGGTTACGCCCAGATCCCGATCGAATTACATCCACTTCTGTTTTCTTGTTTTTAATTTCACCGTAAAAACAGATGGCCTATCCAATGCTGCGCTGATTCAACGTAGAGCTCTCCGTTCCCTGGGTAGAAACGGCATTCTTCCTGCCCTCCACGGCTGTCCTCAAGAGCGGATAACTTCATTAAACGTCATTAAACCTCATTAAGATGTTATTTCACCAGCCTTATTTCCCACCTCACCATTCTAATGAAAACCAACTCTGTCTATTTTTCCAAGATGCCCCGTCCAGTTTGTTCTTTCTTTCTTTCTTTCTTTCTTTCTTTCTTTCTTTCTTTCTTTCTTTCTTTCTTTCTTTTTCTTTCTTTCTTTCTTTCTTTCTTTCTTTCTTTCTTTCTTTCTTTCTTTCTTTCTTTCTTTCTTTCTTTTTCTTTCTTTCTTTCTTTCTTTCTCTCTTTCTCTCTCCCTCTCTTTCTTTCTTTCTTTCTTTCTTTTTTTCTTTCTTTCTTTCTTTCTTTCTTTCTTTCTTTCTTTCTTTCTTTCTTTCTTTCTTTCTTTGAGGAGACATCGACATAAATAGCCAGTTGCCAAGCATCCCGATTCTGATCCTGTGACCACAGAGATGCCGCAACAGCCATCAATGTGAAAAACACTCATAAGTCTTTTTGTTTTCAGTGCCATTGTAACTTCGAAGCTGTCACTAAATGACCCATTGCATGTTGAGGACTACCTGTAGGGGAGCAAAATAGAAACTCCCAAGGAAGCAGGCATTTTTATTAACGGTCTTGAGAATCAGGGAACTTTCCTTTCTTTTCCTTTTCCCCTTCCCTTTTTTCTTTCTTTTCCTTTTTCCTTTTCCTTCCCTTCTTATTTTGCTCCGGAAATATCCTCCTAGGACCAACGCAGCACCTAGGATCAATCCTTGCTCTTTCCTCCTTAAGCCTTGGCTCCACTTAAAAAGAGCCCTCCTCCCCCAGGCCGTAAAGCCCCTCCATCCCCTCTCCCCCCATTACAAGGATCGTCGTCCCTGATTGATGGCTCCCGGGGAGCTGGGCACTTCCAGGGATCCCCTGCTCCCCTCCAACTGCTCCCCCCTTCCGACATTTCCCCCCCAATCACCCTAACCCAAACCACAGCTTGATCCCCAGCTTCTCATCTGCATTTACATGATCTCGCTGTGCGGCTTAAGAGACGGAGAGATTTATTTGCTACTTAGCGTGATGTTTGATTACATTCGGGAAGGTTGGGGACAATACACTGGGGGGGGGGGACCGGGGGCAATGCGGAGGGGTGGCTGCACTCAGTTGAGTGGGCCCTAGAGGGGGGCCAGGAACACCACCTGTTCTCCAAAGCCCCCAAAGGCCGGACAAGGAACAATGGGTGGAAACTGATCCAAGGAGAGATTCACCTTAGAAATAAGGAGGGGTTGCCTGAGGGTGAGGACAATCAACCAAATGGGATAGAAGTTGCCTTCAGAAGTTGTGGGAGCTTCATCATTTCAAGAAGGCATCGGTCAGAAATGGTGTAGGGTTTCTTGCCAGAGTGGAGGGTTGGACTAGAAGGCCTCCAAGGTCTCTCCCAATTTTGTTAATCAAGGTAGGTATGTAGGAAGGAAGGAAGGAAGGAAGGAAGGGAGAGAGAGAGAAGGAAAGAAAGAAAGAAAGAAAGAAAGAAAGAAAGAAAGAAAGAAAGAAAGAAAGAAAGAAAGAAAGAAAAAGAAGTTGTGGGAGCTTTCATCACTGGAAGCTTTCAAGAAGACACTGCCATACGTCAGAAATGATGTAGGGTCTCCCGCTTGGGCATTGGGTTGGACTAGATGACCTACACAGTCCCTTCCAACTCTGTTAATCTGTTAAAAAAAAAAAACCCCATCCACTCTGCGATAGATCACGTTTTGCAGGCGTTTGCACAAGGGATGAGAGATTTGGGAGGAAGCCAACTTGCTTCTGAATCCTCTAACTAAGTGCCTTTTTTTTTTTTTTCAAGGAAGTGATCTGAACTCTATCAAGGTAGGGGAGGAAAGATGTTGAGACTCTAAAAACAGTTATTTGGAAAAGATAATAAAGGCATGACACAGATAAATAACTAAAGAAAGAAAAAAAGGCAGGAAAAGAGAGGAGAGGAATAGATAGATAGATAGATAGATAGATAGATAGATATAGATATAGATATAGATATAGATATAGATATAGATATAGATATAGATATAGATATAGATATAGATATAGATATAGATATAAAGAGAGGTGATTGATAGATAGATAGAATAGATAGAGTAGATAAATGATGGATAGGATAGATAGATAGATAGATAGATAGATAGATAGATAGATAGATAGATAGATAGATAGATAGAGAGATAGAGAGATAGAGAGATAGATATAGAAATAGATATAGATATATAGATAGATGAGAGAGAGATGGATAGATATAGATATAGATGAGAGAGAGAGAGATAGATACATAGAGATGGATGGATAGAGATAGATAGAGATAGATAGATGGAAGAAAGATTGGACGAGGGCGATGCTATAAGCAAGTGTCCTTCCTTGAAGAGAGTAACAAGGAAGGAAGGAAGGAAGGAAGAAAAGAAAGAAGAAAAAGAAAGAAATACATGAGAGAAAGAATGAAAGAAAAGAATTCCAAAGGGCTTTGGGGAAAAGAAACCTTCTTCCAGGGAAAAATTCTTGCCTTTATCCTCAGCTTCCCCAACTCTTAGAAGACAAGAGAAAGTTTGATTGGCCAGGCCAGCCTCTGGAAGCATGAAGTCATCCTTTGGAAAAAGGATGGTGGGGGGATTCCATGCTGTGCTTATTGAAGGGGGGTGTGGGATAAAGAGAGAGAAGGGGGAGAAAAGAGGGGAAAAAAAAAAGAACAGCAGGGTTTTCTAATGAATGACAAGCTTCTGAGTGGAAATTTAATTTGGTCTAATTAAGCAGCCTTGGTGAGGATTTGTCTGCCGAGGAGAAGAACGCCAAGGAGATCTAAATGCAAATGAACAGGGGGGATTTTGGAGTGCTTAAGTGTGTGTCTCTCTCTCTGTGTGTGTGTGTGTGTGTGTAGGAAAGAGAGAAAGAGAGAGAGAGAAAACAAGGGTGGGTCAGCTTTCTAACAAGCTTGTTGGGAGATATCCTATTTCACGTCCTCCGCTTTGAGCCGAGGAGAAAAACAGTTGTTCATAGCTTGTGGTTGAAACTTAGAACGTTTCCCTGGAAAATGGCCCAGGTTGGGGCCTTCCCCCATGTCAACAAGGATTGTTTGAGAGTCATTTGGGGAGGGGACTCATTCCTAGCATTTCACTGGGCCGATACAGGAGAATATTTGTAGCTGAGGGTCGAACTATGGGGGGGGGGTCCTTGGTGTTCTCTGAGCTGGTTTGTTTCCTTGCGGATGTTTCATGACTCAACTAGGGAACGTCATCAGTGCTGGTGAGTGTGATGTGCTCCCTGCTATGAGCTTGGTTGCTTTCTTGCAGATGTTTCATGACCCAACTAGGCAGCAGCATCAATGTTAGAAGGGAGTGGGGTTTGTGGAGAGGAGGGAGAATTTTGGAGTGCTCGAATGAACTGTGTATAAACAGAGCAAATCCTACTCCCCTATAGCACTGATGACGTTACCTAGCTGGGTCATGAAACGTCTGCAAGAAAACCACCCAGCTCAGAGAGCGCCAAGGACCCCACAGTTCAACCATCTCTACGTATGCGAGGAAACTTTATTTTTCTTGACTGGTTGAAGGCCCAAGGCCGCCTGATTGCCAAGAAAGGAAGGGCGGATCTTCTGAAACTCAACGCCTTCCTTTTGGCCCGGTTCATGGAGCCTTTTCCCGGAGTCTCTTGGATCCTGGATAGCATAGTTCACTACCCTCATCACTCCGCCAAGGAGTTGCCATCTCCAGTGCTCTGAATCCCGCCTCCGCCCCGCCGATTCTCACAGGAAATCAAATATAATCCTATTTAAGAAGCTTTAAATAATTTTGAGCTGACATGCCGGTTTCTTAAAATGCAGCTTAAAATGCGTTTGGCTTGCAATCCCTTTACAACAACAGAAGATAGGCCCTCCCTTCCATACCTTATTATTATTTTTTTTTTAAATCAATTGGAGAAGGAGGGGGGGGAATAAAAAGAGATAGGTAGAAATGTACCCTGCCCCTTAAATTCACAACCAAAACAAACCCCCACTCTTTCTCCCAAGCTTAGCATGGTGTGAGAATGCAGCTGGGACTTCAAAAAGACTTTTATCCTCCCCATCAAACTCCATCCTTTCATCCAAGGGGACTTCGGATCCACCTTGTACTCTTGACAACAATAGTGGAGATAAAAGTTGGCTGTTAATGCAGTGCAATGAACCCATCAAATGTAGAACTGTAGAGTGGGAAGGGACCTTGGAGGTCTTCTAGTCCAACCCCAGTCTCAAGCAGGAGACCCTACACCCTTCCAGACCAATGGCTGTCCAGTCTCCTCTTGAAATTCTCCAGGGATTGGCTCAGCCACAGATTCCAAAGGAAAGAAATTCCATTGAAAGGAAATTTCTCCTTAATTCTAGGTTGCCTCTCTCTTGTGTGAAATGGTATAGGGTTTCCTGCTTGAGCAGGAGGTTGAACCAGATGACCTCCAAGGCCCCTTCCAACTCTGTTATTCTGTTATTTTCTTTGTAAGGCTAGACTTACTCCGTTCCCGCAACCGTTCTTTGTATGTTTTATCCGCCAGTCCCTTCATCATCGTTGTTGTTCTTCTCTGCACTCTTTCTAAATCGCGGTATCTTTCTTTTTATTTGTCGTATCACGGTGACCAGAATTGGATTCAACATTCGAAGGGCAGTGTTACCAATGTAGTACTAACACTTCACATGATCTTGATACTGTGGTAGAGATGCCATTTGTGTGTCCTTCTCTCCAAGACAGCAATGGTTGATGCAGCTGTCCCTAGTCCCTGTTTTACTTGTTCATTTTATCCCTCTTCAATGAACAAATGATCATTAAAAAGGAGGACAATCAGCTAGAATGGTGGAGCTCACCCACCTCCATTAGAGAGACCCTTTTCTGTCCCAGATGGCCTTCAAAGTTGGTTAGAATAGAATAGAATAGAATAGAATAGAATAGAATAGAATAGAATAGAATAGAATACTTTTTTGGCCAAGTGTGATTGGACACACGAGGAATTTGTCTTGATGCATAAGCTCTCAGTGTACATAAAAGAAAAGATACATTCATCAAGAATCATAAGGTCCAACACTTAACAATAGTCACAGGGTACAATAAGCAATCAAATCATACTAGGAAACAGTCAGTATAAACCGTAAGGATACAAGTGTCAAAGTTACAGTCATACAGTCACAAGTGGGAGGAGATGGGTGAAAGGAAGGATGGGAGGATTAATAGTGATAGTCATGCAGATTTTGTAAATAGTTGGACAGTGTTGAGGGAATTCTTTGTTTAGCAGAGTGATGGCTTTCGGGGAAAAACTGTCCTTGTGTCTAGTAGTTCTGGTGTGCAGGGCTCTATAGCGTTGTTTTGAGGGCTGGAGTTGAAACAGTTTATGTCCAGGATGTGAGAGGTCTTTGGATATTTTCACGCCCTTCTTTTTGACTCGTGTAGAATACAGGTCCTCCATGGAAGGCAGGTTGGTAGCAGTTATTTCTTCTGCAGACCTAATTATCCTCTGGAGTCTGTGTCTGTCTTGTTCGGTTGCAGAACCAAACCAGACAGTGATAGAGGTGCAGATGACAGACTCAATAATTCCTCTGTAGAACTGGATCAGCAGCTCCTTGGTTAGTTAGGGAAGGATCTGGCTTTCCAAGATATTCCCATTTCTTTGTGGACCAGTCTGCAATTCCATGTCTCTTTGCTAAAAAGCACCAGACAGAATCCCATTTCTTGGAGGGTTGGAAAAATATCTCCCTTCTCAAAGATTTGTTCAGCTGGCCAAGTATTCCTCTTCATTAAGCCAGCATCTCAGACTGTAAACCTTCTTATTTTCCAACATCGCCACTATTTATTTAAATGCTAACTCACATTATGAAGTGATAATCCTCCAGCGCAAGAGATAACTTATGAAGCATTTAAATTAAGAGAAGCAGTTAATTGGTAGCATGTGTCTGGTAAGCCTCGCTAACACCAGAAAACTAAAATAAGGCAGGAAAAATGGAAGGTGGGGAGAGATTTATTATTTAATAAATCTCCCCTCTCCCTCGCTTTTTTTGGCCTCCCTAATGGACTTGCTTGCTGGGAATGGATGTTTGCTTTTGGGTTACCAAACCTGAAGTCCGAATGTCCAATTTTCTGGGTTCACATAATATGAGCAAATGTAGGGTGGCAGATTTGGAGAAGAAAGGAATGGTGGTCAGAAATTGAATTGGCCATCAAGAGATCATGTAATCATGAGGACACTGCAATGTCCTAAAGTCGTAAGTGTGAAGAAGGGTTGGAGGAGGAGGAGGAGGAGGAGGAGGAGGAGGAGGAGGAGGAGGAGGAGGAGGAGGAAGAAGAAGAAGAAGAAGAAGAAGAAGAAGAAGAAGAAGAAGAAGAAGAAGAAGAAGAAGAAGAAGAAGAAGAAGAAGAAGAAGAATTTTTAACTTGAAAATTGGTGGTTCAGCCTCACATGATAGATCAGAGTAGAATATTAACTTCAGAGGAAGGATGAAATTACTTTTAATTGAGATTGGTGCTAATGACTGTGGCTGGACATCTGTCCCCTTCCTATATGCCTGTGAATTGGGAAGGTGTCTAACTGAGCCACCTCCAAGCATTATCTAGATATTCTGGATCTAAAAAATGCTTTAGCTCCTTTGGCTTAAGTAATGTTTCCTACATACCTCCATTCACATCAAGTTTACTCTATCTTCTGTTTCCTCTTCTTCTACTCGCGTGAATTAGTGTCTATCTCATCCACTTTCAAATGTTATCTCCTTTCTCTGCACTTAAAAACGTTTCATCCCCCCTTTCGATCAAAATTCAGACGCCTGGCAACTGACTCCTATTTACGACAATTGCAGCATCCTGGCCGTCGCGCAACCCTTGCACAATCGTCTGACAAAGCCAAGTCAACGGAGAAGCCCGACTCGCTTAATGACCGGGTGCCTAACTTAACCACGGCAGTGGTTTGCTTAAGCAACTTAATCCATGGAACCACTTGCCTCCAGAAGTTGAGATTGCTCCAACATTGGAAGTTTTTAAGAAGAGGTTGGATAACCCTTTGTCTGAAGTGGTGTAGGGTTTCCTGCCTAGGCAGGGGGTTGGACTAGAAGACCTCCAAGGTCCCCTTCCAACTCTGTTCTATTCTTATTCTAACTGCGGTGAGGAAGGTGGCGTGATGGGGAACCTCACTGAAGAGCCGTCTCGCTTAGTGATGGAGATGTTGGGCTCCCTTGCGGTCATAAGTCAGGACGGCCTGCTCTTAGGTCTCCCCCCTCTCTCTCTGCTGCTACCTTTAGTGCTGCCTGCTCTTTTCACAGCCTTTCCGGGCTTTAGCCGGGGTCTCCCCTGCCTCCCTTGCTTTGATCTATGGGTTTTCGGCAGAAATGGGGTTTATAAATCACCGTAATGCGCCCGCTGGAAAGACGGTGCTTAGTGTTAGGAGATATACATTGGGGGCTACTAACAGCCCTCAGCCCCTTCCTGGACCAGCAGGGGGTTTGGTGACAGGTTACAGATAGGATCTGTGCCCGTGTGTGTGTGTGTGTGTTGTGTGTGTGTGTGTGTGTGTGTTTAAGCTGGCTGTGCACCGTCTAGAGGGAGCCACTCGGGGCCCCACTGTCATATTTCACCGCTGCTTTTCTGCCAGGGGAAGAAGGGGAAGGGGGTCTCAGTTTGCGAGAAAAGCTGGAGAAAGCAGCTGGCGGAGGGCGAGGACCTGGGATATGGGGGGCAGAGGGAGCATGGAAGGGAAAGACGGTGACAATTAACAGGCGGGAAGGGGGGGGTCTTAGAGAGAGCAGAGGGTCTTGGAGACATGGAGAGAAACATTTCTCTTCTTCCTTCCGTTGAGGAAGGTTTCAGCGAAGGAGGAAGTGAATGAATGGGCTTCTGCTTTTAATGCCTCCTTCTTTTTCTCCTCCTCCTCCTCCTCCTCCTCCTCCTCCTCCTCCTCCTCCTCCTCCTCTCCACCATCCGTATTGTAGCCTTCTTCTCCTCCTCTTACTCCATCACTGTTTTGTCCTCCTCCTCTCCCACCATCTGTAATGCATTATTCTCCTCCTTCTCTTTCTCCATCACCGTTTTTTCCTTTCCCTCCTCCTTGTGCTCCTCCTCCCCAACCACCGTTAAAAATGGTCCTTCTTCTTCTTCTTCTTCTTCTTCTTCTTCTTCTTCTTCTTCTTCTTCTTCTTCTTCTTCTTCTTCTTCTTCCTCTTCCTCTTCTTCTTCTTCTTCTTCTTCTTCTTCTTCTTCTTCTTCTTCTTCTTCTTCTTCTTCTTCTTCTTCTTCTTCTTCTTCTTCCTCTTCTTCCTCCACTTCTTCCTCTTCCTCTTCTTCTTCTGCTTCTTCTTCTTCTTCCTCTTCTTCCTTCTTCCTTCTTCCTTCTTTCTTCTTTTTCCTCTTCCTCTTTGTTGTCCTTCTTCATCTTCTCTTTCTCCCACTCCTTCTCCTGCTTCCTGAGACCTTCCCAGGCAACTTCTGGCAAGCAAAGTCAACGGGGGAAGCTGGCTTTGCTTAATGACTACAAGATTCACTTAATGGCAGTAACAGGCATAACAATCTTTGCAAAAAAAAAAAAGGTCAAAAAATCAGGTGCAAATCTCGCTTAGCAATGATTCCAATTGTGGTCGTAAGTCAAGAACTACTTGGATATGTGAGCTTCAAATCTTCCAGGTGTATATACCTCAGTGAGTTGGGAGCCCCGAAGAGACCCCAAGTTTCTGTTTAGAGCCCCTTTGCCAGGAAAAGGAAGAGAAGAAACAGCTTCACAATAAATGCAGAGAAATGTTTTTCTTGCACTAAAACAATCCCCGTTGCGAAAAAAACAAAACAAAACAAAAAACTCTTGCCGCATCTTCCCCTGTGGTTCAATTTATTGCTTTCCCAGTCATTAAATGCTAAAACAATAATGCAAAATAAATAAATAAATAAATCTACGGTGCATTCTAACGCACGCTATTTTTCATGTGGCTGGCCTTCCCCTGCCTTCATTTAAACGCGGCTGAGCTTAAGTCCTTTCCGTTTCCCCCACTGGCCACACCTCCTGGGTGAATTATGGCCAATTTTTATATTTAATATACCGCGCCGCCCCGACATAATTCTATTAAGAAGTTGATTTTACCCGGTAATTACAGGTAAAGCCCAGTCTAACTCCTGGAGCTGCGGGTGAGGAGGGCTGCCCTTGAAAAACAAGGCTGGCTGTAGAGACATGTGCCTTTCGGCAGATGCTGTAGGTTCAAAGGCTGAGATGTTGTGAGCATGTACTCAGGTCAAAGATCTCCTTGCCACAAAGCCTCAGCCCTTCCCCTTTATAAGTCACCCAGATTCTCAATCTGCAGTTGTGTAGCAAAGTGCGGAGATCCCCATGAAGGAGGAATAGAAAACGGGCTAGGTAAGCACCGGCTTAGTTGCAGGAAAGGCTGAGAAAGAAACTCAAGATCTCCCTACCTTGATTCTCTTCCGCATAAGAGGACGAAGAAGGCATCTGTTTCTCAGGCTTTCAAAATTCAGTTACAATGCCTATTTAAGGATACAGTAGAAGTGTCGTTGCTGATGCGGAAAAGAAGCAAATCTAGGAATAGTAGCTTTAACTTTTATTGTAAGGTTACCTTAACGAGACTGACAATATTTCTTCACTCCTTTTAATCTCCAGAAAATAAAGAGGTCTAAAGTTACCCAGCTGGCTTTCATGGCTTTCATGGTTTGGACTAGAACTCACCTTCACCTGGTGATTGGCCCCAAAATCATCCAGCCGGCTTTCATGCCTAAGGTAATACTTGTGGTCCATTTTTAAATGTTCAGTTGGCTGTGTTTCATGTTAATGAATAAAAGAGATAATACAAATAATAATAACAACAATAACTTTACCTCCCCCAAATAAGTTGCACCTCAAGAAAGTCAGATGGAGCTACATTTTAGATAGATAGATAAATAGATAGATAGATAGATAGATAGATAGATAGATAGATAGATATAGAGGTAGAGATAGATAGATAGATAGATATAGATGGAGATAGAGAGAGAGAGAGAGAGAGAGATAAATAGAGATATACAGTAGATATATATATATATATAGAGAGAGAGAGAGATATAGATATAGATATATAGATGGAGATAGATAGACAGACAGACAGACAGACAGACAGATAGATAGATAGATAGATAGATAGATAGATAGATAGATAGATAGATAGACAGAAGATAGAGATAGAGATAGAGATAAAGATAAATAGATGGATAGATGGATAGATGGATGGATAGATAGATAGATAGATAGATAGATAGATAGACAGACAGACAGATAGACAGACAGACAGACAGATATGGAGATGGAGATGGAGATGGAGATAGATAGATATTCCCTCCCAGAAATTTTGGAAACAGCCCTCGGGAGGGAAAGAAAAGGACATGGCCTCCCCAGAAAACGGTGGAAAAGGTCTCGCCATTAAAAAGAGCAGCTGCTTACATAAAATATAATTAATCAGTTACAATAAAAAACCCTCTCTCTCTCTCTCTTTTTTTAATGTAGCCATATGCTGATTTGACGTCTGGGTGTATCAACCCATCTTGGCTATTCATTCCTCTTTTTATTTTTTATTTTTTTTTCTTCTTAAAGGCAGTGCGGCCCCGTTTCCCAGCTCTGAGAAAGATCTGTTTTACGGCCTTGTTCCTTTAATTTTTGGGGGGTGGGGTGGGGGAGGGAGGGTGTATGACATTCCCCCCCCCGCCCCCCCATCCCACCCTAACACCAATTGCCTTGTCTTTTCTCGTTGTCCCCCTCCTCACTCAGTTGCTTGCCTGGGAGTTAAGTGATATCTGACAAAACCAATTAAGGAGGGAGATTCGTTGAGAAAGGAGCTACTGTACCATCTTAATGGCGTTTTAATTTCCCTCCAGCAAGTCAATATTAGCCGAAAGCCAGGCTGCCACAAAGAACATGATTAACCAGACAGGCTGCAGTAATAAAACAAACAGTCCTTAACACAGAGAGGTTTCCTCTCTACAAGACATCCTGGGGCCTCTTTCTTTCTTTCTTTCTTTCTTTCTTTCTTTCTTTCTTTCTTTCTTTCTTTCTTTCTTTCTTTCTTTCTTTCTTTTTCTTCTTCTTCTTCTTCTTCTTCTTCTTCTTCTTCTTCTTCTTCTTCTTCTTCTTCTTCTTCTTCTTCCTTTCTTTTCTTTCTTCTCTCTCTTCCTCCTCTCTCCTCTTCCTCCTCCCACAGAGGAGGGGAGGAAACCAGGAAGGGGAAAATGTGTTGAGTAAAAGGGAGAAAGGAGAAGTATCAACTTCCAACTGTCTTTAGCACAACAGAATAACAGCCTCAACTTTTACTTTTACATAATAATATACAGGCAAATTCTCGACTTACAACAGGCCATTGAGTGACTGTTTCAAAGTTGTAACACCACTGAAGTGACTTATGACTGCTTTTCACACTTATGACCCTTATGGTTCTGTGATCAAAAATTCAGACGCTTGGCTATCGACTCGCATTTATGATGGTTGCTGCGTCTGGTTTGCTCGTGACCTTCTGGTGAGCAAACCAGATTCATTTAACAATTGTGTTGCTCACTGAACGACCTGAGCAATTTACTTATAACAACGGTGGCAAGGAAGGTCGTTGAATGGGGAGACACGGATTGAACCACCGTCCCACTTAGTGTTGTGGTTCGCCAGCAGTAAGTGCGACGGCTGAGGTCTCGGAGAGCGAGGACTTGGATGAGGGGCCTGCGTGGGATGCTGGGATGGGGCCAGGACTATCAGGGAGTGGAGTGCGGCCTTTGGAGGTTGTGGGGGCTGGCATCAGTGATGCAGAGGGAGCCTGCACCCAGTGTGTGTGCTCGAAGGAAAAAGCAGCTGCAGCAGCAGGGGTGATTTGGGAGTAAGGCTGCCCCTCCCTTAAGGGATAAAAGCCAGCCCTCAAAGGTGGGATTCTTTGCAGGAAGCAAAGAAGTTCTTGTACTTCAAGTCCTCGTGCAAGTTTGGTCTATCCTGGTTTATTTTCGGAGACTTTTGGCTTTGAATATTTCCTTGCCCTTCGTCTCGTGTTCTTGGCAGCCTTGCACAACCGCAACAGGGCTTGCTCTTATCTGGGACAACTCGTTTTAATAGTGCTTTGCTGTGAATGAACAGAATTTACAGAGACGCATTAAAAAGGTTTTGCTTTTATCTATGTTTTGCGTTTGTTTGATTTGAACGAGGTCAGAACACTTAGCAATGTAACTTTGGTGCTCAATGGTGGCTATAAGTTGAGGACTACGACAAGCCAGGCCTACTCCATCCTTTTGTCATTTATTATGGCATATAAGTGATTTCTTTAACTATTAAAATTGCTGATCGAAGACGGTTAAAGCTGTTTATTGGCTCCAAATTACATTTCTGCTCTCCCCACGGAGCTGAATAGAAAACACCCAAATTGCATACAACGCATGCAACCCACAAGTTGCCGACAATCTAGTTAACAGCGAGCCAAGATTTTCCCAAATACAAATTGCACTTCCCCGTTTTCCCCACCGGTATCACGGTTCTTTGTTCTGCTAAGAAAAATTAACCTCAATCTGGGCTCCAGGTCCCCACATTGATTATCATAGTCATTTAAATACTGTAATCTCATTTTTTGACATGGGGGGGGGGAAGAGAGCGAAAAGGGTGGGGGGGACGAATTAGAAAGATAATCAGGAAGGAGCAAAGGACAGAAAGGAAAAAAGGAGAGGGGAGAAAAAAAAGACAGAGGGAGAGCAAAGGGTGGAATGAGGAGGGGGCAAAGAGAAAGGGGAGAGAGAGAGAGAGAAAACAAACGAACAACCCCAGAATAAATTAACTCACAGAAAAGGAAAAGCTGGGGAAACCTATTTCAAGATCTTTCCACTTGATTGCAAAAGTTGATGAAGTTTAAATGAAGCAGAATTAGGCTGAGCGACGTCCCAAATTGACTGGCGGGGTGGTGGTGGTACGTGTGAAGAATGCAGCCTTCGATCCTCTCCTTTTCTCTCTCTCTCTCTCTTTTCCTTCTTCTTCCAAGAGGTGGCAGCCTGAAAAGCCTAAATGGTATAATCTCCAATCTAACCTCGAGAATGACAAGGGCGAATAATGAGCAGAGCAGCCAGGATGGTGGTGTTGCTTAAAAGAAATTAATCCTTTCACACAAAGGATTTCGGCTTTGATGCCTATTGATGCCCAGGCTTCAACCTTATCTAAATGCTAACTAACAAGAAATACACCCTGTTAGTAGCTGTTCTTTTCATGGGCCAAAGGCTAATCTGATAATAACTATTTTATCCGTTGGGTTCATCCGCTCCAATGAGCTCTGATTCCTAGAGACGGACCTCCATCCACTAATTTTCTCCTGTTTGCCACCTCCCCCCTCTCCCCCACCCCTTTTTATCCTCCAGGTTTTTAGCCTTTTGGAGTAGACAGGGGGTACTCAACGAACACGGGGCTCAAGCCAGCTTTCCCAGAAAGAAAGACGGGGCACGCGAGGAAGGCCCCAAGTGAGCCAAGGGGGGAGAGAGAGAGAGAGAATGGGACTTGGTTAGGGAGATGGCATGGCCCAAATATCTCCTGGAGAAGCTGGGGAATGGGTTGAACTTGGGGGCCTTCTGTGCAGCTGTACCAATAGAAGGGAAGATCTGTAGCTCAGGGTTGAACCATGGGGGTCCTTGGTGCTATTTGAGCTGGCTTCTTTTCATGCAGACGCCTTTATAACCCAACTAGGTAACATCGTCAATACTAGAAGGGTTTTGCTCTCTGTTTCTATACAGCAGCTTTGAGCTCAGCTGTTTTCTGGCAGACGTTTCACTACCCAACTAGATAACAACCTCAGCGATAGAAGAAATTGGGGTTTGTGAAGTGGAAGAGGAGGAGAACAGTAGGGTCCTTGGTGCTCTCTGAGCTTGGCGTTTTTTCTTGCAGGCATTTCGTTATCAAAGTAGGGAACATCATCATTGGTGGAAGGAGTTGGGTTTGCAGAGAGAGAGAGAGAGAGGAGGAGGAGGAGGAGGAGGAGGAGGAGGAGGAGGAGGAGGAGGAGGAGGAGGAGATGATCATGGGGTCCTTGGTGCTCTCTGAGCTGGGTTGTTTTCATGGCAGACATTTCATGACTCAACTAGGTGACATCATCAGAGCTAGGGTTTTGTTTTGTTTTTTTGTCAAACTGAAAGCAGGTGTCAAGGAAGAGTTGGATGTATTGTGTAGTAGTGCTGCCATGAATACTAGCACTGATGATGTTACCTAACTGGGCAATGAAATGTCCTCAAGAAAACAACCCAGCCAAGATGTGCCAAAGAAACTAAGATGGGCTAAGTTGGAATTGAGACAGCAAAGCCATCCAACCGGTCAGTCCCAGAGGAGATCAGTGCTGACTGCTCTTTAGAAGGCCAGGTCCTGAAGAGGAAACTCAAAGACTTTGGCCAACACATGAGAAGAAAGGACTCCCTGGAGAAGAGCCCAATGCTGGGAACGGTTGAGGCAGAAGAAGGAGAAGGAGGGGGCTGGATGGAGCTTCAATGGACTCCAGAAGATGGTGGAGGACAGGAAGGCCTGGAGGAACGTTGTCCATGGAATCACAATGGGTCAGACTTCACGATGTTGCGATGAGCAACAACAACAAGTAGACCTTGTGAACACCACGCTCACTTTTGCACATGGGGTGAAATCAGGGATCCCAGAATCTTAGCCTTTAGAATGCCGAATTATGGGGAAAAGAGCCATTCAGTTTTAGGAATCTCAAGTTTAGAATTTTAAGATGTTGTGCAAACCCGGTCCAGCATTTCTGAAGATTTTTGAGCATTAAAAAGAGAGTCACCAGGCACAGATTTCGTAACCTTTTGTGCTAAGCTGGCTGATTTATCACCCTTTTATGCCACAGAAACACAACCATTGTTTAAATCATAGGAAAGCAGGAATTAATTTTGCACCGGACCCTGGTTTCATCTATCCCAATTTTGTGGATACAAGCAGCTGTCCAGCATACCTAATAATTTTTTACTGGCTGATCTGAAATGGAATTTTCTGTATGCCATAAGATAACTTTCTTGTCTGTGGTAATGGGGGAAGGAATTGATTTAATTTGGCCTTTGGAAGACAGCCCGTCCTCAAAACCATGTTGCCCTTCTCCCAGTTTTGAAATCTCTGCCTGGGTAGGGTGCAAGCTCAAATAATTGATGCTATCAAGAGACCCCACTCGTTCCCCTGGTTTTCTGTTTGATGAATGGAAAACAGAAACATTGTGGATTAAGCAACAGAGCAGATTAAAAAGTGACAGTGAATGGTGCATTAGGAAGGAAGAGAGGAAGGAAGGAAAGAAAGGTGGGAGGATGGGAGGGAGGGTGGCAGGAAGGAGGGAAGGAGAGAAAATAAGAAGGGATGGAGGGATGAAAAAGAAAGAAGAGAGAAAAGGAACGATGGAAGGAAGGGAGGGGGAGAAGAGGAGAGGAGAGGGGAATGGAAGGATAGGGAGATTAGAGACAAAAAGGGAAAGAAAAGGAAAGAAAGAAAGAAAGAAAGATTCAAAATTTCAAATGTTAACAATTCCAAAATTATACGCTAGACCAGGAAGCTCAAAATAATTCTTAAACCCTTTTTTCACCCAAGACCTCTTGACTGAATTGTTATGGAACAGTATATATTATCCCCCAACCATCTGGATATGGATGTGTCCATATAATAGCTTGATTTTAGCTACCCCCCCATCCCAAATAAATAGATGATTTCCCTCCTCCCCTGAAGACTCCAGTTAGTGCAATAGGATCTTATATTTTAATTTCTCTAGACTCTTGAACACAAGACAAACACCCCTTTTTAAGGTTGGTTGAAATATTGGCTTCTCCTAGACTTTTCTCTTGGGCCAGTTCTCTTTTTAGAAGAGGAGCCCCTGGCCCATCAATCCAAAGCCCAAAGGGGGGGGGGCTGTTCCCAACCCTTCCCGTTTGAAGCAAGTTCTCAATAAAAAATTCCCCCCCCCCGTAAAAACGGTTGGAGAAAGGAAAGCGGCGGGAGGCTCCCCTCTCGTGGCCAGAGAAGAAAAGTGCACAACAGATTATTATACTGCCTGCATTTAAGGATTCTCAAACGAGATTTCCCACCACCACCACCACTCCATAAATGACATTTTCCAGGGAGAAATCCTCGTCAAAACTTTCTATTTTTTTTTTGTTCCTAGAAAGAGAGGGCGTCCTAAATTAAATTGAATTTTTTTCCAAATGGGAAGTTGCCAGCCAGATTCACTTTTAGCTAGAGAACTTAGAACAACCCCGTTGTTTTTGAGATAGATGTTTGAGATATTTGTTAAAGCCAGCACAATCAAACACCTTAAAGAGGGAGAAATGATGATTTTTTTGTGTAACTACTGTAAAGATTGGAAGTCACTTTTCCTTTTTACTTATTTCCCCTTTTTCTTTACTCTTCTTTACTCTTTTTCTTTACTCTTTACTCTTTTCCTCTTTCTTAAACCTGCACGGCTTTCACTATTAACATTCTTCAATAGAAATGATTCAGTAAAAGACAATTGTTACAGAACTTGGCACAACCAAACAACAGCAACCACCCCACCCATCTTCCCCTGCGCTGTTTCAAGATATGTTTCCCCCCACTTCTGGCCTTCCAAAGGCATGCGGAACGCGGATGGTTCCTAGAGTTCCCCGTGAGCATCCTGGTTGGGGATTCTGGGAGGTGTAGTCTCAAGAGCCCTGGAGAGAGTTGGGATCAGCTGTTCCAAGCAGCGGGCAAGAGGTTGGCAGCGGTCCGTGCTGCCCTCTCGTGTTCAAACAAGGGAACCGATTCCTTTTGCCCACCTTTCCGTTTGTGTTTTTACCTGTTGCAACTTTTCTTAAGCTGTGAGGAGGCTGCAGCCCTGATGGATGGTTTTGCTCCAGTTGAGCCTTGGGACGACCCCTCTCATCATCCTTAATGAGGGCTACATAGGGCACGGGAGGGCCAGGGACCCCTCTGATAGTTCCCCAGTTCTTGCTTTAACATTCAGTGCTTGTGTCTTAAAAGCACAGTTATGACCACTTGGGAGAAGGTGTCCTTGGAAGGGCTGCAAATCAGTTCCAAGCGCCTTGGCCTCAACCGTATTGGAGAGAGGTCAAGCGATGTGGCAGCATCCTGAGAACCACAGTTTTTTCCTTCCTTCCTTCCTTCTCTTCCTCCATCCCTTCCCTCCCTCCCTCCCCTTCCCTCCTTCCTCTGTCCCTCCCTCCCTCACATTCCCATTTCCTTCCTTCCTTCCTTCCTTCTCTTCCTTCCTTCTTTCTCTTTCCTTCCTTCCTTCCTTGCTTGCTTCCCTTCCCTTCCCTTCCTCCGTCCCTCCCTCACATTCCCATTTCCTTCCTTCCTTCTCTTCCTTCCTTCCCTCCCGCCCCCCTCCCCCTTCCTCCATCCATCTGTCCCTCCCTCACATTTCCATTTCCTTCCTTCCTTCCTTCCCTTCCCTTCCTCCGTCCCTCCCTCACATTCCCATTTCCTTCCTTCCTTCCTTCTCTTCCTTCCTTCCCTTCCTTCCTTCCTCCCTTCCCTCCCTCCCCCCTTCCCCCCTTCCTCCGTCCGTCTGTCCCTCCCTCACATTTCCATTTCTTTCTTTCCTTCCTTCCTTCCTTCCTTCCTTCCTTCCTTCCTTCCTTCCTTCCTTCCTTCCTTCCCTTCCTCCGTCCCTCCCTCACATTCCCATTTCCTTCCTTCCTTCCCTTCCTTCCTTCCTCCCTTCCCTTCCCTCCCTCCTTCCCCTCTTCCTCTGTCCGTCTGTCCCTCCCTCACATTTCCATTTCTTTCCTTCCTTCTTTCCTTCTTTCTCTTCCTTCCTTCCTTCCTTCTTTCCTTCTTTCTCTTCCTTCTTTCTCTTCCTTCCTTCTTTCCTTCTTTCTCTTCCTTCTTTCTCTTCCTTCCTTCCTTCCCTTCCCTTCCCTTCCCTTCCTCCGTCCCTCCCTCACATCCCCATTCCCTCCCTTCCTTCTTGCTCACCTTGGCAATGAGGTGGTTCTGCAACATGCTCTCTCTGGCCACCCCGAGCCGCTCGTTCTCGCAGCCTGGGTAGAGCTCCGCCAGGGTCATGGGGCGCCGGGGG
This sequence comes from Hydrophis major, assembly GCA_033807585.1. NCBI lineage: Eukaryota > Metazoa > Chordata > Lepidosauria > Squamata > Elapidae > Hydrophis > Hydrophis major. Next base: position 1,154,707 of record CM066341.1, on the reverse strand, counting down.
GGTGGGCAGATCTGGCTGACGCTGCGCCGGCGGGGGAGGCCCACTTTGGCAGGGGGGGCATTCTTGGCCCCGGCGGAGGCGGCTACAGCTGCCATCCGGCTCCTGCGCCTGCTCTCCAGGTGTTCCCTTGGCAAGCCAGAGAGATGCTGCTGGGTCCCAGCTCTTGAGGGACGTACCACTCGGGAGGGGGGGCTGCCAAGGACACTGGGGGGGGGAGAGAAGGGGGACTAGCACCACCCTGGGCCTGGCAGGACCCTTGGAAGGACGAAATGGACGGTTGGGTCCAGCAGAGTGAAAAATTCAGCCGGTCCACAAATCTGGTGGCATCACATCCTTCAGTTGTGAGGCTAACTCCCCCCCCCACAGCCAGGGAATGGAGAGGCTGGTTGTTATGGCAACCAGAATGCTAACAGTGTTCTGGGAGCAACCTCCGTCCAACTGAAAGTCCACAAAGGCATCTCAATGGCCTGACCAGCATTGCCAGCCAACCGTTAGCTCTGGAGCCGCCTCGCTTGCTTTGGCTGCAAGAGGCCAGCTTCTCTCTCTGGGCCCCCTTCCTTTTGGGGGGAGGGGGAAATATGCAATGAATGGCCCCCTAGCCTGCATCATTTTTTCTTTCCTTGCACCAGGAGTAGCTCTACTTCATCGAGTTTGCATTTTTTTTCCCCTCTGAGTGGGGAGGCGCCTTATTTACTTATCCAGTGGATTTTGACCCCCCCAGTGTTGGTTATTTTGTCATGCAAAATTGGGGAGCACATCTAATGCTCTTTTCTTCCTTCTCCCCCCCCCCCGCCTCCACCCCAAGAGCAACAACACCGTGAGGTTGCTTGGGCTGAGAGCAGATCACCCAGCCAGGTTTCCTACCTAAGGTAGGACTAGAATTCACCATCTCCTGGTGATTGGCCCAAGGTCAGCCAGTCAACTTCTAGCATCTGGATCAGACGGGATCAGTTGTATTTCTGACCCAACCAGTGCAGATGGCAGGAGTATCGGAGAGTGAGGATGAAAGGGAACCAGTCCAGGAGTCTGACAAGGACTTGGATGAGGGTCTTGCGTCTGACACAGAGACGGGGTGCTGACTCTGGAGCCTCTGCAGTCTGGCAGCAGCGAGGAAGAGGAATGAAGGGAGCCTGTTCCCAGTGCGCATATGCACAGAGCTGCTTGAAGAGCAGCTGAGACAAAAGGGGCAACTCGGGAGTAAGGCTGGGAGGTGATTGCCCCTCCCATAAAAGTCAGATCTTGACGATGTGGTCTTTTCAGGAAGCAAAGAAGTTCATTAGATTCTGATTCCTCACTGACTGCAAACTCTGGTTTGTCTTTGCTGGAATTTCTGTCAGTTTATATTCTAAGTAATTGGACTTTTGTTTCTTGGCAGCCTTCTACAACCCTGAAAGACATGAGCTTAACTCAGAGAATTGTGTCTCATGAGTATTGGCTGGGAATGCAGAAACTCCCAGCGTTGCATTAAAATAGGATTGATTTTATACTCAGTTTGTTTCCTTAATTTGAACGAGGCCTGGGTCAGACCACCACTAGGTAATACCATTAGTCCAAGAAGGAGTGTGACATGCTCCATTTATTAGTAGTTCTGAGCGAACTTGTTTCCTTGCAGACGTTTCGTTACCCAACTAGGTAGCATCATCAGTGCTAGTGAGCGCGATTTGTTCCGCGTTATATACAGTAGCTCCGAGTTTGGTTGTTTTGTTGCAATGTATCACGAACCAACTATGACATAAGGAAGTGGGCTAGGCAGTCTGTCTACAAGTGGCTCCCTATGTGCATCCATAACCTAGTTTGAGCACTTTCGTGGTTTCCATAGATTTCCATTTTTTGTTTGTGCTCAATAATGATGTCATTTATTTACCCAAACTTATTCAGTCTGGACTCAAAAGCAAATCATGCCACACAATCAATTTATTGAGGGCTCTATCCAAATTAAAGTTCCAACAGGTTTTGCGCTTTCAACGCGGAGCATGTACGAGAAACGGACATTTACCCTGAAGTTTTACAAGAGAGAGAAACGGTCTTGCAATGAAAGGAAACCCTTCATCATCAGAAAATATCAGGGCTAGCCAGTTGGCAATGTTGCATTTTAAACCTGCACTGAGATAATTGGGGGCTCTCAAAAAGCCACTTGGGTACCAGAGAAAAGGATCAAAGATGAGACAATGCTTCATTGTGTTTTTTATTTATTTTTTATTTTTCTAAAAATAAAAACCCCACGTACAAATAGTTTTGAACCCATCAGAAAAAAAAAAAAACACACACAACCCAGCTCTTTTGATAAAATAAAAACGAAGTCCTTAGCTGATAAATTCAAAATACACAAAAAAGACCCAACCTTGGTAGAATCCCATTGCCCTGTGTGCAATTTTAGCATTGCTTCTTGCCTAAATTAAGCAGCCGAGAGCCACTCCCTGCGCTGAGAACTGAAAAACTTAGCAAAATTTTTTGGGTGGGTGGGTGGGGAAGGCACCATTGAAACTTTAAAAAAAGACCCCCACCCCCCTGCTTTCGAGAGTGAGAAACACGGAGAGATCGTTGCATTTAGCCTTTTCTGGGAAAGAGAATCGCTTATGCTTTCAGACACGCGAAATTCGGGATTTTATTCCTCGGTGAATGCTGCGTTGATTGAAGGCGGAGAGGGTTTTTTTTAAAGAAATCATCTTCATCTTTTGGAAACAACTCCAGAAGGAGAAATCAGCTGATTCTGGAAATAAAATTTAAGTGAGGCAAGACAGGAATGTCCAAAAATTTAGAATAATGGAGTGGGACTTTGGGAAGTCTTCTAGTCCAACCCTCCTTTCAAGCAGGAGATCCTATCCGGTTCCAGACATCTGGGGATGGGGAAATGGGGTATTTTGGTCCTGAAACATTTCTCATTCCCAGACAAAAAAAAATGGAGTTTGTCGTCTGCAGATGGGAGGAAAAAGAGTCTCACCTCACTTAAAAACATTTAACATCCAGGAAAAGCCAATGTTCCATTCCAAGTGTGTATTTAATGGCTCAAAATCTTATTTTAAGAAGGGCTTGAAATCCTTCCAGATTGGGCAATCTGAAAGGCGGCTTTCTAAGGAAGGCCGGGAAAAGTTTGGCACTTGGTGGGAGGAAAAAATGGCTGATGGAGAGAAGACATTCTGTCGTTCCTCTAAGCAGAGGACTAAGGGAGAACGTGCGACTTCGGTGCAAAGGCTGACACATCCTGGGAGGATGGCAACTGGCATCTTCTGCATCGAGAGAAGCTGCTTCCATCATTTGAGGTCCCTGAGACTTCCTGTTGTGGCCCATTGGCCGCTGGCCAGCAGGAGGAGGAGGAGGAGGAGGGAGTTAGGATCAGCATCAGGGCAACCTGAGAGAGAGAGACAGAGACAGAGAGAGAGAGACAGAAAGAAACAGAGAAACACGGAGCCTGGACCATCAACAGCCTCCAGGGCTCAAGGTGGCTGATGAGGAAGGAGTGCATGCCCTGTGAATGCTCAGAAGGCAGAGGAGAGGAGAGCAGTGGAAATCTATGGGCCGGTCCTTGGGATGGAAGAGCCACCGCTGCTAGTGAAGCCCCACCCTAGTTCTGGGGATAAAAGGCAGGGGGCGGAGACTAATAGACATGGCAGACAATTTAATATCGGGCTTGACACAGACAACGATTCCTCTCCCGGATGGAAGGCAGGAAGCCAAAGAGAATGGGAATCTTTTCCCATTCCGCAACAGCCAGGAAGCTCCTCCTCCTCCTTCCTATCGTTTGTTCAGGATCTCATTCGTTGGCCTGATTCGGTTCTCCGCTCTCCCCATCACTGAGGTCTTCGGCGTTTATCAGCTCATCTTCCAGCATATCTTGGAAAATGTCATTGAAGCGGAAGGACGTTTTACAACTTCTTTCCTCCTGAGGGGCCCTCTGTCTTTGGGCCAGCCTCTCGTAGGTTTCCTTCAAGGTGGGCAACGTCTCTTCAAACAGGTAGTCGATAACTTCTGCGGGAGGAAAAAAAGGACCATTTTGGGTCAACGGCGTGGAGGATTCTCCACGGAGGGATGAAAGTTCTGGAAAGAGGACCCCTCCCCACTCCCCCGGGGACCTGATTGGAAGGGCTACTCGGAAGACAGAGGAGAGACCCAAGGGCCCAATAAGAGACTGCTGGGCCCACAGCTGCATAACGGACAGAGGAAGAGGGATAGGAGAATCCCCCAGGCTGTAAAGACGACAGCGGGGGAAGCTGTACTTTCAGACCTGCAAAATGTGGTTCACGCAGCTTGATACTACAGCACAGGCAGTCTCGTCGGCACTGGGGGGGAAATAACCGACTCCTGGATGTTTTTCGCGCTTAACCGCTGCAACGTCCCCTACTCGGTCACGCAATCAAAATCCAGACGCTTGTCAACGGGTTCATATTTAAGATGGCCGCCGTGCCCCAGGGGGCACGTTCTGTCAAACGTCAACGGGGAAGCCAGATCACTTCACCATCCTAGTTGCACACTCAACAAGTGTGGCAAGGGAGGTCGTAAAATGGGGCACAACTCATTTAACATATGCTTCCCTTGGCACAACTGTGGCCATAAGTCCAGGACTACCTTCCCCCAGACCACCTGCTCTTCCCCCGCGTAACGACGATTATTCCTGTAAAATTCCACATACACAACAAGGATCTGGAATGTGCGTTGCTTGAGGCTCTCGGCCACGTTTTAGCCCCGGGTTCTTTAACGTTTGCACAACTACGTGTGCAAACCATCCCAAAAGCACAACTGCTAGCCGGCAGAAGACAGGGGAAGATTCTGTTCCCCCATCGAATTGCTGTCTGCTTTTCGTGAGGCCGGCAGGAATTAAGAGCAGGATCCAAAGAAACTGACCTGGGAAAGTTTTCTCATACCAGAAAGGAACGTAGCATGTCTTGATTGTGTAGAATCTGCTTTGGACATAATCTGGAGGAACGTTCCTGGAAGGAGAGAAGGAGAAAGTCCCCCCCAAAAAAGTGACTAAGAGACCAGGTAGGATGGATTGCAATTCCCAGAATTCCCAGGCAGCTACTCCAGGTAGTCCTTGACTTACACCCATTCTTGAGCAACCGTTTGAAGATTTATTTATATCCACCCATTCCGCCCCCACCAAATAACTCAACGTGGCTAGCACACCTAATACTCCTTCCTGTTTCCTCTTTTCCCCTGAACAATCCTTTGATGCCTAACACGGGACTAGAACTCCCAGTCTGAGTAGGGGGCTGTTTGGAAACCGAAACAATATTTGCTGTGTGAGCAAGGAGACAGCAAGGAGCCAGGCGTGGCTTAGTTCAACTGTTGTGTACTAAAGCTGCTTGCTGCTGTGAAACCTAAAACTGAAATTCCTCTCCTCTGCTTGTGTTTTGCATTTGGAAAAGATTTCTTTTCAGGTGGGATGGGGAGGTAGAACTCCTTAGCATCAGAGCGTATTAATAATAACAATACAGGAAATACTCTAAATGTTCTGAAGGTCATTTCGAAAAATCCTTTCTTAGTGAGTCCCTAGAAGCCAAGAGGAACGTACGGGACAAATTTCAAGTTTGTAGGCTTTACAGTTCTGGAGATTTTGTGATGATGTGTGAGTGGCATTTTGCTTTTATATAGATAGATTCCATGGATATGGATTCCTTGAGACTTATTCTAAGCCATTTACCCAATAACGCCAGCAATGTGCTCCCAGTCTATTTCACTGGTGTCTGCCACGTTCAATTCATACAATCTGAAATTGACAAAATAAGTCTTTATTAATACCTCAAACTTAAAAAAAAAGGTTTTCCTAAGACAGAATGGCTATCTGTCCATCTCCGAGTTTATCTTCCGCTAACATTATCGCCAAGCATCGTCTGTCTACTGCTAGGCGCCCATACCCCCCTCATTTGAAAACACGGGGTTGCTTTGAACAAAAACATCAAGAAATTACAGTGCTTAAAAGCCTTCTCGCACCTTTCGATGAGGTCGATCTTAAACTGCAAGTTGTTGAGACCGTGGAAGTGCGATTTCCCCATCATTTTCTTCGTTAGGATCGACATCCTTTTAAAAGGAAGAACATGTGAGTTATCACAAGCAGCAGTAAGCGCGACGGATCAGGGCCAGACACGAAGTTCCAGTTAAACTGCTGTATTACTTGTGCCTATAGACGAGAATCCAGTCAATTCACGGTCCACACTAAATCGGGGCCGCCTAAGGATGAACAGAATTCAAGGGTTGGACTTGTGGCAACGTAACGATGCCAGGCTGATTCCTCTCTTGACGTCGCCTCCAGTTTCTTTTTGCCTCCCTTTCTTCTACAGCCCATTTCCTCTAGGCAAAATCCAGATGGGCCTTGCCAACTGAGGATGCCAGTCCTGTCCTGATGGCTTAGGCCCTTCAGTAAAATTTGCTACCAAGGTGTTAGCAGACTCCCTCCCGCTTCTGGGTTTCTGCGGATCGACAGGGCCCTCCGCCTTGACGAAAGGTGTCCTCAACACACCTTAGAAAGGAAACGGGGGACCACCTCCCTTTCTCTACCTCCCCTTGAGGCCTGGATCCCATCTCCCGTGAAACCTCACCATTTCCTTTTACACTGTCGCCAATTCCGGGTTTGCACCTGGGCTGCCACTTTCATCCAGCCGATGTTCTTGTAGAGGTTTTCTCGCAGGAGGGTGAGGGCTCCGTTGGAGTCCTTGTTGTCCAAGGCCGAATCCAACCCCTTCATTTTCGCTTTCAGGATCTCTCTAAGTGTTTGAAGGAGTCTGTAAGTCTCATCTTTTGTCCAAGGTCCAAGGTTGGAGTCTGCGCACGTATTTGGATGGACAGACAGACACACACATGAAAACAAGATAGAGACAGAGGTCAAGATAAGATTGGGGCACGATTTGGGAAAAGTTTGTTAAACAACAAATATCACGGAACTATTCTCCATCTCTCTAACTTCTTTTTCTTTTCTTTCTTTATTATTTATACACAGATGACTTACCCTCTGGAAACAAATACTGTGGGGGCAAGACGCCTCTAAACATTCCTGGGAAGGGGTGTGCATGCCTTAAAATGGCTTCTACTGTACAGCATGGTGGACTTGCCACGATAACAGCTTCACAGTACTCCACAAGGGGGCTCCCTCTTGTGGAGGAATAGAAAAATTGCAACACTGCGCCAGAGACAGTACAACAGCGTGAGTCCCGACTACAGGATTTTCCTGTCTAATACAGGGTTGGGATAAATAAATACCCGGGCAACACCATCATTTGGAAAGCTGTGACTCATAATTTTTAAAGAAAAACAAAAGGATTAAAACTGGAATAAACTATTATCAAGAACTGATTGAAGGTACAGGTAGTCCTTGACTTAGGACCATTGAGCCCAACATTCCTGTGGCTAAGCAAGACAGTGGATCAGTGCCTTATGCCCCATTTTAAGGCTTTTCTTGCCACGGTTGTTAAACTAGTCGTTGCGGCTTTTTTCCACTGCTGTTTTATCCTTGAAGGGCCAGTAAAGGGATTATTGTGAATCGAGGACTCTCTCTGCAGAGAATTTGGCGTTTAGAAGAGGGGTTTGGAGGAGAGGGGAAGAGAGGTCAACCTACCTTCTACCATCTGCGAATATTTCAAGGCGATTGAGTGACTGCTTCGGTTCATAAGCTCTGAGATTTTTTTCCATCTATTCCCATACATGGCGTGATACTTAAAGAGCTTTTTCTTCTCTTTCTCTGTATACCTAAAAAGATGTCAGGAGAATTTAAACCCGTTGCTTTGCCTGGAGATGACTTTACAAAGATTTAAAATAAAATAAAATAAAGGAGAACGTTGGTAGCTCAGAGTTGAAATGAGGGGTCCTTGTTGTTCTCTGAACTCAGTTGCTCTCTTGCAGATGTTTCATTACCCAACTAGGTAACATCATCAGTGCTAAAAAGGAGTGGGGTTTGGGAGGAGGAAGAGGAGGAAAAGGAGGAGGAGGAGGAAATGATGATGATTGTGAAGTCTTGGGGCTCTGTGTGCTTGCTTGTTTTCTTGCAGATGTTTCATTACCCAACTAGGTAACATTATCAGTGCTAGAAGGGAGTGGGGTTGCTCTTAGAGATGCTTTGGCTGGGCTGTTTACTGATGGCTCTCTGTCCATTTCTGGCCTGGGGGATTTGTTTCCTTGACTGTTGCTCTGATGTTCATCTTGGGAGTTAACCTATGCCGATCCGGCTACCAATTGCTGGCAGAGAGGTTTTTGTAAGTGTGCAAAGCGTTCATATCCCCTTTTCCGGTGCCACTGTAACTTTGAAACGGTCATTCAATGAGAATGGCCGTAAAGTCAAGAACTATCTGTAATTGTTCTCACTGTCAGGAAATCTCCTCTTAGTTCGAGGTTGGAGCTCTCTTTCTACAACCCGGAGAAAATTGGACTTCTGCTAAAGAATAAAGTTTGGGGTTTTTTTTCCCCCCTCTCCTTACCGTCCTTTATAATTCTGAGGATCAAACATTTTCCTGGCTCGATAATAAACCAGCCTCCAGGGCCGGGCAATACCCTGAGCTGTGGACAAAACGACGGGAAGTATTAGAACCACGTTATAATGTGTAAAAATGACCTGAATAAAGCAAGAAGACAAGACTTAGCTAGCCCCTTGACTTACAACTGTTCATTTAGTGACGGGTTACTAAAGTGACAATGGCACTTAAAGTCTACGGAGATTCTCCGCTATCCAACAGGTCGTAGATGACACCATTCACGTCTCTCCCTTATCCTCTCTTCCCAGCATGCCCTAGGATGGAGAAGGGATGGGCCTGGGCTTTCCTCTGGCTGCCCAGCCGGGCTCTGCCCTTCTCCGGCCTCTTCCACAACAGAGTCGGCTACACCCCAGGCAGTGCCGGACACTTTAACTCCCAATAAATCCTTCGGAAGTTTGGCTCCAGACTCCTGGTTTCAATGGGGTGACTGACCCCTGTCATACAAAGGGGCACATCTTGGATGAGATTTCCCTTCTGGCTAACCAGGAATAAAGCCGGCAAAAACTCACCGATTCTTTCACAAAACAAATATTTGCATTTCAGCCTCTTGATTTCGGCTCCCTCCTCTGGAAACCGGTTGGAGAAGAGAAGTTTCTCCGCCGTCTCAATCCCGCTTTCTTCCAAAAAAGCCTCAATGTTTTCGGTTAATAAGCTGTTTTCCGCTTGGGAGAACACGCCGAACCTCACCGCCAAGCCTGCAAAGACAAGCAACGTGACAAATTGGGAGAACGAGATCATTTGTTGGAATTTTCAACACTGAAAAGCTTTGAGGCGAATTTTATAATGGGCCAGCCCTCTTTTCTAAAACAACAACTGTTCTCTTATACAGGTAGTCCTCGACTTGCAACCATTCATTTAGTGGCCGTTCAAAGTTACAAGGACACTGTTGCAGCATCCTCATGGTCACCAAAATTCAGATGCTTGGCAACTGACTCATATATAGGACAGCTGCAGTGTCCCGGGGTGTGTGTGTGTGTCACATGATCCCCTTTTGCAACCGACTGACGAGCAAAGCCAGTGGGGAAATGAGATTCACTCAACAACCACGTTATCATTTAACAACTGCACTGATTCACTTAACAACAATGGCACGGAAGTTCTTAAAATGGGGCAAAACCACTTAACAAGCATCTCGCTCAGCAGCATAAGTTTTGCTTCCAATTGTGATCATTAAGTCAAGGACTAACTGTATTATAAGACCTAAGTAATACATTCCATTATTTTGGTACAGTGGGATGCATGCAATTTTGCTAAGAGAGACTATTTACACTCTAATGTTTAAACTTTTAAAGACAGAGAGGGAAAAAAAAGAGAGATTCATTTCAGTGTTATGACCTGAATTGCTAATGTTAACAAGCATTAACTTTATTTAAATTGTCCAGAGAGAGATCAGGTCCTTCACATGCAAAGTCCGCTAAATCAGAATTTCCCAGGCATCACATTTTACAGACTGAAATTTCTCCTCTCCTCTTCTTCAATCTGCCTCCTCCCTTTCCCAACCTAGTTACTTTTACTGTTGCATTCACCACGGTAATGTTTCACCTTTTTTCTTAAGCTCCCGAAACCTGGCTAGATCTCGTTTGGCCAGCTGCCTGATCGCAGAATCTGCCAGTGTCTTTGCCCGAGGGATGAATTCCTCCAGTTCTTTTCGGGCATTCTCCAGTTGTTCCCTATCCAGATCATAAAAATCCTCTTCTTCCTCCTCAGAATATGTTTCGGGAGGGGACTGCTTGCGTGAAGATCGGAGTTTCATACCCGTTTGGGATTGATCCAATCTGTTGAGAGATCAAAATTGGGCATGGCTATTTATTTAAAGGTAGCCCAGCTGCCCCATTCTGGGACATTAGTAGCACAGCTCAACTCTGCCTGACCTTGGTCTCTAAACTTGATAGCAGAATATTATACAACACCTGCCAGAACTGCCCTCGTTTGCCAATCTGCCATTAACTATGGGGTAGGAAGTGGGGAGAGGTAGCTGGGATTGAGCTGGATGGGAGAGGGGGCCCTGGCTAACAAGTCATTGTACTTCCCAAGGTCTTCCCAGCCTGCCATTGAAGAGGCAGTTCCCAAAACAATTTATTCAAATTTAATTGGACAACCAAGAACCAGCAGAGGAACTGGACAAGGGAAAGTTAACCGTGAAACGTTGGTGTGCAAACACCAGTTGTGGCTTTGCTATCCTGTGCCCCACTTGACTTTTAGTATAGTACACCTTGGAGTCGAGGATCTTCCTCGCCTAAAGGACCGAGTTGGGGCCTGACAAACTGTTAATTTAAGAATTAGCCTCCCAACCTGCCTTCTCCTTTATCACTTCTCCTCCATTCCACTTTTAGTGCAAAACCGCGAGAACGTCTGCTCCCAAATTTGTGGCAGAAACTCAAAAAAGGGCAAACGAAGCCTTCCTTAGGGACCTTCTCCATCGGAAAATCCAACCCATTTCATACCACGACTTCGGCCTCACCTTCTGCTGAGTTCAGAGATGAGTCTTTCAGGGCCAGAGTTATCCAGAGTTTGGAAGTAAGCAACGGATCAAATCAACCCCCAGCAGGCTATGAAGTCCTCAGTTTTAACCCTCCCCACCGATCTTCACTACAAGCTTAGTGCAAGGACTAGAGATAAGTGACAGAGAAAAACTCCACCCCACTCTCTTGAACGTGACGGGCCTACGAAGCTAAGGTCCACCCCTCCCCAAAGACATTCTTTCACATCCCAGAGTTCTACCCCCTCTTCTAATCTAGATGAGGACGAGTAAGAGGCACTAGAAGAGCCTACTTGGTGTTAACCCCCGAAGTGGGCAATTTTGGTCGGGGTTGTGTCTGTTCATGGCCTCCATCTGATGTTCCTTCCATCTCCAGGTCCACCTGAGTAGCCTCAGAATCCTCAGCAGTGGGAGAACAGCTTCCCTCTTGGCCATGCCCCAGGTGAAGGTCCACTTGTGGTCCCTCGGAGAAGGAGAAAGGCGAGGAGCCAAAGAGATCCATCTGCGTGTCTATCGTTTGGTCAAGGTCCACCTGATCTTCTCTCTGTGAACTTGTGGCCTCAGCCTTCTCCTTCTCAAGTTCACCAGGGACATAGCTACCCTCCCTTCGTTTCCTTTTCTTCTTCTTCTTCTTCTGAGATGACCTGTTACCATCAACCACGCTGACATTCCCCAAGTCCTCCTTCCGAGATAGCTTACTGGATTTGTTGGGAGTTGATGAGCTCCAAAACTCATCATCATCAACCCCCCCATTTGCCAAAGCCTTTTTGAGGGATGGTTGACTGGATTTTTTGGGAGTTGATGGGCTCCAACCCTCCTCATCACTACCATGTTTAAGTCTGTGCTTCATCTTTGTTTTCTTCTTCTTGGGCACAAAGTTATTTATTTCGGACTCATCGCTCAGCGGAGTCTCGGGGATGACCCAGGAAGCATCAGAAGTTTCCAAACTTCTGGATTTTTTCTTCTTATGTTTTTTTCTACTAGTCCCAGCATCTTCTGTATCCTGGGAAGATGTCTGATCAGAGGACACAACTGGCTGTTTGACTTCTTCTCGGCTGCGCTTCCGTGACTTTTTTGTCTTCTTTTCATAGCTAGGCTGTTGCGTGTCCTCTACCAGCAAAATATCAGCCTCGTTCATCATTGTCTTCAAAAAGCAAGGAAAGAGGTGGGTTAAAACTCACACATTAAAAAACAAACCAACCAACCAGGTAGCATTAAGCTTATGACCACAACCGAGCCCCAAACTTCTGCTGCTAAGTGAGAGCTTTCATGAAGGGAATTTTGCCTTATTTTACCATTCCTGCCACAGTTGAATCATTGCAGGGTCGGCTGGGGAATTCTGAGAGTTGAAGTCTACTCATCTTATCTCTATATATAGTTTCATAGCAAAGCACAGGTATCGAGCTAATAGTTTATCAAGGTGGGAAAACAGCAGGTGAAGGAAACCATCCTTCCTAGTGTTAAATTTAAATTCAACACAAAAATACTTTGTCGTGGGAGCGACTGCCTGCGAAAGCGCCTGGATTAAGGCTGAAAGGCGAAAGCAGTTTGTTCCGTCCCATATTTGAACAGACCAGGTTTCCACTGGAAAAACATGTCATCCTTCCTAGCCTGAATGCAGTTGGGAACTCTGAATGCTTCCATGGCTGCAGAGGCAGAAAGGTGCTTCTGCTAGAAATTCTTTGGAAGAGGCCACTTAATGTAAATACAAACAGACAAAAGAGGTTCAAGGTTGCAAGTACTGTCAGGCAAGTTTCCAATTGATATGCAAAGATAAACAAACACCAACTCATCAAGAGCTCAAATGTATCTAAAAGAGCACTTAAACACCAACCGCTCTACTTGATCACATGGTCAAAATCCAGATGCTTGGCAACAAGACTCATATTTATGACGGTCACATTGTCCCGGGATCTCATGATCCCCTTTTGTGATCTTAGTCAATGGGGAAGCCAGATTCACTGAACAACCATGTTCCTAACTTAACAATGGCAAGGATTCGCTTAATGGTGGCAAGAAGGGTGGTAAAAATGGGAGCAAAGCTCACTTAGCAACTGTCTCACTTAGCAACAGAAATTCTAGGCTCAATTCTGGAGGTAATTTGAGCACGACCTATGCTTGTAAAACATTATTCGTCCCACCCACCCACCCAGAGTCCCTTAAAGTAAGACCGAGATCTTATCATTAGTTTGAAAAAATAAATTAAAAAACAAACAAACAAACACGTTTCTCGCAGTTTCCCCCCCAGAAAGCCCCTAACTCGCAAAACTCAATTTGCAAGGCTGAATTGCAACGGCTGGCTTTGCAACCTCGCATTACAACACTTAATTTAGATGCATGCGCCATCAATGCTCGGTTGGCAATCATGAATTACAATGCTCGATTGGCAATTAAGACTTAAAAGAACTTTTATTGCCCATTTGAATGCCCCCTAATCGTCGTACATCAAACCGAAATTCCGTTGCACGCAGCTCTCAGGAGGGTCTCCACCTCCAAGACACGCTACAGAAACACGACAACAATAAATACAAAATTGTGCATATACCCGCATATGTTACTACATGAATCCCCCCCCAGTGCTCTATCTGCAATCATGAATTGCAAGGCTGGCTCTGCCAATTATAAAACTGCCCCTTCGCAATTGCAAACATTAAACAGTGATCATTGCAGGCACTTACACGCTGGCGGGGCATTAGGATCGCCCCTCACTCAAAATAATGAAAATGATAATAATAATGCTCCCCTCTCCCCCGCAAGAGAGATCGAGAGTTCAGCAGGCGAAGGTCCCCGGCTTGCTGCTCCACTGCAAACATGCTGCTTTGCTGAACTTCCGGCTTATGCCACTTCCGCCTTCTCCTCTCTTGTGGTTTTCCTCTCACTGAGAGAAACAGTTTGAGGATATGGGAAGTAGCCCCGGGCCTCCAAATAGGGAGCACGTGTCCCCTTTAGGCTCTCGGCCTCGGCTTGGAAAAGGGCTGCTCCGGTCACCTGTAGGCCTCGATTTTTGAAAAGGGCTTGTTCTACCCTTTTCATGCATCTACAGACCTTGTGGGAATCAGCATTCCCGGAAGTAGGCGTTTCTACCCAAGCTTCCCTTCTCTCAACGTTCCTCGCTCTATGCCCTCTTCCGCCGATAAAAAGCGGGCGTTCCGGGAGGGCGGGGTTTACCGCGGCGGAAGCCATGCCGAGGCGGGGCCTGCCGCACCGGAAGCAGCGCTGAAACGGGCCGGCGGGAGCGAAGCGGCGGCGGCGGCGGCGACGAGGAGGAGGAGGGCCGAGCCTGCGGGCGGGCACATGGCAGCGCTGCCCACCCGAGGACCCGGAGGGAGAGGTGAGGCGGGGGCGACTGCCGGAGAGGCTTAAGGGGGCGGGGCTTCCTCGCTTTCCCCCTCCCCCACAGCTTAGAAAATGCCCCCCTCCCATTTACCTCAGAGGGGCTGAGGAAGGCCTTTAAACCGGCGCTCCCCCCTCCCCCGCAATATGGAGGTTATTCCACACACACACACACCCCAAACCCAAGTTAAGCCCCTTCCCACGACGCTGCATTCACGTGTCTTCACAGAGAATTTGGGGAGGGGGGGCAAGGAAAGCGGGCAGAGCCTCCTCCCCCCTCCTAGGTTGTGTTTAACCCCTCCAGTTGCCCTCCCCCTGGAGCTCCTCTCATGCTCAGGGCTCCCTTTGCTGACCCCTCGCCCGCACTGGCAGTTTGCAGGGAAGGGACTTTGGGGGGGGCTTCAAATGCAGGGGGAAAGAAGCGAAGGGTGTCCCCCCTGGAGAAGTGGAGGGTGTTCCCCCCCTCAGGAGGAGTTCAAAGGCTCGCAAGTGGGTCCCTAAGACACACACACAGACAGACAGACACAAATATAGGTGCTATATATCTAGGGTACACACACACACATATATAGTGTGTATGTGTAATGTTTGTGTGTATATATACACATACAGGCACACACAATAGAATGTAGAATAGAATAGGGAAGAATAGAATAAATAGAATAAGGAAGAGAATAGGGAAGAATAGAATAGAATGGAATATAGGATAATATAGGAATAGAATATAGAATGAGGAAAAATAGAATAGAATAGAATTCTTTATTGGCCAAGTGTGATTGGACGCACAAGGAATTTGTCTTGGTGCAAATGCTCTCAGTGTCCATAAAAGAAGAGATACATTTGTCAAGAATTGGGTGCAACAAATAAATAAAGTCATCGGGTACAATCAGCAATCAAATTCCACTAGGAAACAGTCAATATAAATAGTACTGATACAAGCAACAAAGTTATAGTCATACAATCACAAGTGGGAATTGGATCTGCTAACTGCAGGTAATTCTCGACTTATGGCCACAATTTGGGTGCAAAGTTTCTTGCTGCTAAGCGAGACATCTGTTAAAGTGAGTTTTGCCCCCAATTTTACCTATTTTGTGAAGTGAATCTGGCTTCCCCATTGACTTTGTCAGAAAGTAACGAAAAGGGATCAGGTGCACTGCAACCATCCTAAATATGTGTCCAAATTTTGATCACTTGACCATGGAGGTGCCACATTGGTTGCAAGTGTGCAAGAGGGTCATAAGTCCCTCTTATCAGCTGCAACTTTGCACAGTCACTAAACTGTAAGTCGAGGATTACCTGCAATGGATGTAAGGACTGGATTTTTTTCAATCCAAATTGAAGATACAATTCATTTTAGTGTTGGATGTGGTGATTTGTAAATTAGTTGGTGGCTTGGTGTGACATATGGACTCAGTTATTGTGGCTTGTTTAAGAAAGGAATCCGAAATCAATAAGGTGAAATGAGTTGCTAATAAAATAAGGCAGCTGTTCTAGCAACTGCAATAGATTTTAAAATGGATTTGTGCAGCTTTTTCTGGAGGGAGGGAGGGAGGGAGAACAAAATAGAGCCATTGTCCTCTCTGGTTCTTCCTCCTCTTCTCTGCAGTTGAAGGAGACAAGCACAGGCATTTTTTGGAGTTTCCAGAGAATCAGAAGCTTGTAATATGGAAATACATTTTGATTCCCCCAAAGAACTTCCATTCTCCAATCTTGAACTTTATTCTGAAATTTAGAATCTCTTCCGTTGTGGTTTTTAAAAGCAGCTTTCTCCCTCCCGCTCGCTGTTGCTCAATTCAGCTCTGTATGGTAGTTGTTGATAGTGTGAATTGTCACCCGTGCTTTATATAGGACAGACTGAAGGGCAGAACTGGTGTAGACAGGAGCAGAAATCTCTCTGTGGTCTGCTTTTCTTTAGCAATAGGAATTTGTTTGTTCTGGTAAATGAATCCTTTCCTTAGCATTTCCTACCAGGGTTTGGCTGTGGGTGGGATTGTTGCCAATTTTCTGTTTTTCTACTGTGCTACACTTTCACTTTGCGCAGAATAGAAACAGACTCCTGTAGGGAACTTTTTTTTTTTTTTTGCTGGCCAATTGTTGAATCAAATGCACGCTGGCTATAAATCTGAAGGTTTCTTTGTCATGGAGCAAATAATTGCAGACTAGCCTGGATGGTAGTGATTACTGTAACCTACAAGCCATCAATACAAGGGATTCCTTTGCCACATGGTGGTGGTATGAACCAGGACGAGCTTTGATGTCTTTGTGAATCCTTTAGACTTGCTTGGTTATTTTGTCTGCACTGTTTTTATGGGCTGGCATCGGGGTGGGGTTGTGTGTCCTGCACATATCATATTTCAAGGTATGAGGTTTTGCATTGACATGCCAGCAACCTGTCAAGGGACTGTGGGTAGCTTGCAACAGTAGGAAAACATAGTATAAAACAATATGAACATTAAAGAATAAGAACATTTGGCATTCAGAGTTAAGACATTAAATCAACCCAGAGGACCAAGGCTTAAATGGGGGTACAGGTGGCATCTCTAGAGGTGATAATGGCTGATCCCCCAAAGTGAATGTGCCCAGTCATAGCTAAGTGTTTCAGTGCCATCCAGTAATCAACTTCTCGATGGGGTCCTTGGGGATCTCTCAGCTTGGTGGTTTTCTTGCAGACGTTTCATTACCCAACTAGGTAACATCATCAGTGCTATCTAATGAGACGTCAGCAAGAAAACAACCAAGCTCTGAGAGCACCAAGGACCCCACAGTCGTCGTCCTCTTCTCTGCAAATTCCATCTAGCACTGATGTTGGTCCCTAGTTGGGTCATGAAACATCTGCAAGAAAGCACCCAAGCTCAGAGAGCACTCAGGACTGCACAGGTTTGAGCCCTGAGCTACAAATCTACTTCCACTGGAAACTTTGTCCCCTTTTTCTCCTCCCTGTAGGATGAGTACATGTTGCTGGTGTACACCAGGTGGTCCCGCAACTGTCAAGCTACTCGCAAATTATGCCTCTGCTGCCCTGTCTTCGAAGGATTTTGCTGCCGCCAACGATGACCTCTGCTACTGTCTGGAATGCGTGGAGGAGTACCACCAAGCGAGAGATGGGATTCCATCTTTGCACCAGGTACTCTGATCCAGGGCATGGTTTTTTTATTATAAATATGAACGGATCTTAATCTTGGTACTTAAATCTTGTATCTTGGCAAGGTTCAGACAACTGCGTAGTTGATACTTCCATTTATTTATTTCTCCTTGATTTAAAGTTTGAGGTTTGCTTTTTGTTTTAACATTGTGTCCGTTTCAAGTAATACATTTTCAAAAATCATCTATAAAGTCTGCTCTGTTTGTTTCCCCCCCTCCCCTTAATCTCTGCCAGAGAGACAATTTGTATAGAGAACTTCAATCACTGGGTGGTTATAGATA
Source organism: Hydrophis major (assembly GCA_033807585.1). Lineage (NCBI taxonomy): Eukaryota > Metazoa > Chordata > Lepidosauria > Squamata > Elapidae > Hydrophis > Hydrophis major. The sequence goes on along the minus strand of CM066341.1, from coordinate 1,137,016 downwards.
TGTATCAAATTGTTTTTATGAAAGACAACAAATAACTGTACTTACATCGTCAAGATGATTACTTTGACCCTAATCTGTTATTAACAGTTTCCCAGTTAGCTTGTATTCAGAGAAGTTTGCCCTGATGTATTTAGGGGTGACCTGATAGCAGTCCTTGTTGGGTTGTCACAGAGAAGTGGGGGGTTGTCTCCAAAACACAGGAAGGCAGGACACGAAGCAATGAGTAGAGGAAGATCTAGAACGGAGGAGAAATTTCCTGACATTGAGAACAATTAGCTTCTGGCCTGCCTCCATCATTGGAGGCTTTCAAGAAGAGCTTAGACAGCCATTTGTCCAGGGTAGGAAAATGTACCAAGGACTTCTGACCTCCCTTTCAAGTGATATTCATACTGTTCCTCCCACCTCTTCATTATTTGACAGATCCCTTTGCCCAATCCATGTCTTCTTTAAATCTTCAGATCTATAATAAACCAATGGTTATTTTTTTCTTCCTTCAGAAAAACAAAACAAAAAACAAAACAAGGCTCCTCCTAAAATTCCCCTTTGCTTTTCCAACTGCAGATCCTGTGGGATTTGGAAGTTATCCGTCTTGTTGGCCACTTTGAGAAGTCCATGCGAGTGGACGATGAAAACGACCTCTACTTGGTGGAGGAAGACAGAGTGAAGCCCTGGACCTCATGTTACACTGGTCCTAATTTTGAGAAGCGCCTCCGGGTGCCCTTGCTGGAAGTCCTCAAGTATCCCTACCTGCTACTTCATGAACACCTCAGTGAGTTTTGAAAGGGGTGGGGAGGGCTCTTGACCCACTTGCTGAGCAGAGATCTCCGCAATCCTTGGTGCTCTCTGAGCTTGGTTGCTCTCTTGCAGAAGTTTCATGACCCAACTAGAAGGAAGTGGGGTTTGTGGAGTGGAGGAGGAGGAGGAGGACGGTGAGGTCTTTGATGCACTGGTTATGTTATCTAGTCTGCTAGAAAACAATCAAGCTCAGACATGTTATAATGCAGCCTTGTGAAACAAGACTAGGCAATAGCAAATGTTATAATTGTTTTACCCCAAAGCACTTTACCTGTCATTTCCTAGGCATTATTTGTTTACCTTTTCAGACCTGTCCAACTTCTATCTTGACAGCTAATATCTGTTGTCAAACATCTCTGCACTTTGGCAGAAGTTTTGAGAAGGTGACTTAGCTCCCTCTCCCCAAAAATTTTTTTATTGTAGACAAAACAGTTTCAGGGGTCTCCAAAATTGGCAACTTTAAAGGCTTGTGGGTTTCAACTCCCAGAATTTCTCAGCCAGGAAGTCTTAAAGTTGCTAAATTCCTGATCCTGATCTAAGGACCATAGGAATCAAGTTGTCTCAGGCTTCTCTTCCTAGCTTCCCAAATTTCTGGATTCAGGAACCTTTTTTCCTGAATCCAGCACCAAAGATTGCACCTGGGCATTATGGATGCCTATTTTGCCAGCTTCCTACCATTATATCTGTATCTAATCTATATCTAATTTATATCTATATGTCTACTTATATCTATATCTATCTATAAAATCTATATACCGTATTTTCCGGACTATAAACCGCTACTTTTTTCCCACGCTTTGAACCTCGTGGCTTGTACAGCAATGTGGCTTATCTATAGATTTTTCTTTGCTAACTGCCATCAGGGGGTGCAAAAATGTGACAGGCACAAGAAGTCAATGCAAAGAAGAAGACGCTACCGGTAGTTTTTGGCACGCTCAACGCAAGCAGCACAACACACACAAACGCAAAATATTTTTCACACCCTCAACATGGAAAGAAAAGCATCTGATGCAGCTTTTAAGTTGAAAGCAATTGATCTGTCTAACCAGGAAGGGAATAGAGCTGCAGCACGTAAGCTTGGTGTTAATGAATCAATGGTGAGACGTTGGAGACATCTGGCCGCATGCGAAGAGCATTCTTCTTTTTCTGTGTAAATATCTCATTTCACAATGTATATATCTGCGGCTTATAGTCTGGTGCGGCTAATATATGTACAAATGTTTTTTTTTTCTTTTAAAATTTAGTGGGTGCGGCTTATATTCCAATGCGGTCTATAGTCCGGAAAATATGGTGTGTGTATATATATAGATAGATAGATTTTAAATAAAACATTTCAGTGTTCCTGCTTCATAGCATCCCTTCAGCATTCTAATCCTCCCCTTTTTTAGATAAACTCACCTTGGGTTTGTTCACACCTAGCATAAAAATAGAGCTTGCAAAATTGCTGCAACTTTCTTCAGCCAAGCAGATTGGAGGTGTGAAATGACAGATAATATTTCCAGTTCCCCTCTGGCCTTTGTTTCCATACCCCGCCTCCCTTCCTTTCAGCAACCCCATCCATTGAAATACAAACTTTTCAAAATCTTCTCTCTCTCTTTTTTTTTTTTTTGGTGGATGGGGGGGGCTGAAAAAGGAGCTTTCTGTCTTTTGGAAAAGCAAAGATCTGGGAGCTTTGACCTTGGAGAGCCGAAGATGAATTTAAAAAACCATGCCTTATGCCGCAGAAATAGCATTTTTTCTCTCTCCCCCAAATGTGGCTTTAATCTCCAAAAGATGCATAACATCTTGTTCTTTTGGTGGCAGGCATGCCTGCCTGACTCTGCGGTTCCTCTCTCGCTTGCAGGCGAGCTGTGCATAGAAGCTCTTTGCAAAATGGAGGAAATGAACCACTTCTACCAAGTAGTTGGCAAGCATCCTGGTATCTATTTACTCATGGTGCACCCCAATGAAACGGTGAGTTACTCTGGTTTATTTCCTTTCTCTCTCCTGGCACTTGTCGTCTCCAGAGCTAAATTCTTTGCATTTCTGCAGCAGACGCAGTGAGCCAGGTACCCAGTAAGTTCTTAGTGTGGTAAACCTCTTCCTTCCTATTTAAATATTTGAATCTGCAAGGTTTTGTGGGTGTGGGTGTTGTTGTTTTTGCCCCTGAACCAGTTTGGATCCATAGGCCAACAGCAAATCGTGGTTTGTAAACCTGGCTTCCTTGGGAGTGACAGCTTAGAATTCAAGATTCTGGCATGAACAGCGAACGTTTAAAGAGGGAGCATTATTTTTGCTGGTTGCACTTGCAGAAAGAGCAAAAAGAACATCAGATCTTACTTGCAGTAGGCTACAATTTTAATTGAATGTTTAAATTTAAGGCCGTTACTGATTAACCGAATAACACAATAACAGAGTCAGAAGGGTCCCTGGATGAGTTTTATGCTGCATTTTCTTCAATGTCCATAAGCCACCTTATCAGAGTCACCTGATCAGATCCACCTGCTTCATAAATAAAATAAATTTGGCTGCACACGTAATGCTTGACTTAAAACCCATTCATTCAACAATCTTCAAATCCCTAGATCCGCCAGTGGGCCATCTTGACCGCCAGGAACCTGGGCAAAGTCGACCGAGACGATTATTATGACATCCAAGAAGTGCTGATCTGTTTGTTCAAAGTGATAGAACTGGGCCTCTTCGAAAACCCGGATGTCTATAGCTCATTGGGGGTTGAGAAAACCAGACTAGTCCTGTTGCCTCCCCATCTGTATGATACTGGCAATTATAAGAACTTTTGGCTGGGTAAGGAGAGAGTTATTAGCAAGGTTATTATGGGACTTGGGGTTTAGTCTGTTCCCTCTTTTTGTTCCCTCTTTCTTTCATTCTTTTGTCCTTCCTTCCTTCTTTCCTTCCCAAGGTCCCTTCCAGCTTTATTCTGATTTAAGCTCGTTCGTAATGAAGATGCTTGTGGATTACGAAACGGCCAGTTAATGTCTGATTTCGGGTGGTTTTCATGCAGGTCTCTGTATGCTGCTCTCGGTGCTGGAAGAACAAGCAATGGATTCATTGATGCTTGGACCAGACAAACAGAATTTCATGCAGTCTATCATGAACATCATGAAAAAACAGACCGATGGTAATGGATGAGTGAACTCTGGAGGCTGTGATGGAAAGAGTCAGAGACCGGGGATGATTATTCCTTTATGCCCGAGTGGTTCATATAATAGTATGTAATCTTTGACATAGGGCCAAAGTCGAGCCCGGAATTACAGTTGTAAAAGCCATGCCGGTTTTTAAGCAGGTCATCGTCATGTCTGCAACCTGGTTTTCTGACATTTTTGCAGGGGTCACGAAAGGAGTTGCTATAGCTAAATAAACCTATTGTTTGCAGTGGGCAGGTTTTTGTTTTTTGTTTTTGCCAGAAACATGACTGTGGGATCTGTAAACAGTTATCAGTGCAGATATCATGTGACTTGGGGTGGGGTGGTAAGTGGATGTCAGAACTTCACATTTGGGTCAGAAGTCTTTCATAAGTTCAAAGGGTGACTATGTGGCAGGATGTTAATGGAGGGTTGATGCAAAGACATCAACTTTCTACAGTGTGTTGGCAAAGCGTTTGGTCATTTATACTTTCTGGTCAAGTTTCTGTTGTCCAGCTCGGGCACTGAACCCTCATGTAGAGTCTTATATACTACAGGTTAGGACCACAGCCGAGCCCAAAATTTCCCCGGCGAAGCGAGACAAGTGTTAAATGAATTTTGCCCCATTTTATGACCTTTCTCGCCCTAGTTAAGTGAATCGCTGCAGTTGTTAAAGTAATAAAACCCGGTTGTTAAGCGAACCTAGCTTTCCCCCATTGACTTTTGTTTCTCAGAAGGTCACAAAAGACCACACACACACACACACACTGCAATCAACTATATATATATATAGTGTGTGTGTGTGTGTGTATATATATATATATATAGTGTGTGTGTGTGTGTGTGTTTTCGCGGGTACTTACATGTCTGGCATTCAGCTTTGTTCGGGTATTTTCCCACGTCATAGTAGTGGTGCTTTTAAAGTTGTAGCAACGTTTCAGCAGAATCTCATCTGCCATCATCAGGCTTCTGTATAGTGTTTGTCTATACTTATATAGACAATTATATGATATTATAATTATAATTATATTATATATAATATTATTATATTATATATTATATTATATTATATTATATTATATCATATCATATATCATATCATATATCATATCATATCATATCATATCATATCATATCATATCATATCATATTTATCAAACACTATACAGAAGCCTGATGATGGCAGATGAGATTCTGCTGAAACGTTGCTACAACTTTAAAAGCACCACTACTATGACGTGGGAAAATACCCGAACAAAGCTGAATGCCAGACATGTAAGTACCCGCGAAAACTTAAGAAAACACACACACACACACATATATATATATATATATATATATATATATATCCATTTTTATACATAAATATGTATCAATTTTTTATATATATATATATAATATATATATATATATCAATTTTTATATATATATATATATTTATATTTGTTTTCTGAGGTTCCTGTGGGCATCTGTATGTGGATCTTTGGTTATTTGGGTTTTCTCTCGCGTAAGATTGGAAGTATCTAGGCTTCCAATCTTACGTGGGAGAAAACCCGAATAACCAAAGATCCATATATATATATGTCAGTTGCCAAGCATCTGAACTGTGTTCATGTGACCACGCAGATGTTGCCGTGGTGGCAAGCGTGAAAAACGGTCCTAAGTCACACTTTTCATTGTGACTTTGAACAGTTGCTAAATAAAAAGTTGTAAGTCAAGGACTACCTATACTCCCACCTTCAAGGTGAGGCTGACTCCCTTAGCCCAACCTGCCGTACGAGGTGGGAATGCTCCGTATTCCCTCTTCAGTTTCCAGAAGGAACCAGGATTGGAAGTTTAACAAACAAACCAGGATCATGATTATGTTTGGTTTTTTTGTTGCTCCAGGTGAAATCAATGACCCCTTTTGGCCCGTCCTCCACTGTTTCATGGTGATCCTAGATAAGTTGGGATCCAAAGTGTGGGGTCAGTTGGCGGATCCTGTCCGGGCGTTCCAGGCAATCATCAGTAATGCAAGCTATAAGAAGGAAATAGAGAGCATTCGACAAAAGTGCTCCAGGTCTGTGTCTTTTCCTTCAGTCTAATGACAGGAATCTGGAAAGGGGGAATTCAGATTTAAGCAATGCACCCATATCTCCCTTGGAGTTGTGTCCTTGCTCTTTCTTAAACTATTCTCAATCAGTTTTTCTCTTGTTATTGCATGGTCAAATTTTTAGAAGCCCTTCCCTTCTCTAGTTGTCCTGGTTCCACTCAAAACAATATCATGAAAATTACAGTCAAGAGAATGTATATTGAATTATTCATGTACTAACTGCAGCTAGAATTGTATTTGCACAAAATTGGAAAAGTGTCTGGCTGAAGAGAATGTGATAAGAAAAAATATTAGACTCTGCAGAAATGAATAGGTTAACCCTAGCAATCCAAGAGAAGGAACAAATTGAAGATTATGCGATATGGGATTTATTTTATCTATGGTTGGAAAACAAATATGGAAGTTAGAAATTAAAGAAGACTAGTGCAAAATAGTAAATGTGGTAAGAATTAAAAATGTTAAGATGGGGAATGTTATAAGAATTAGATATATGATGTAAATTAGTATTAAGAATAGAGTACTAAAGCTAAGCAATGAATATGTATAAACTATAATGGTTATTGCACAAGATATTTATACCTAGACAACACACTGTTCAAATGAAAGATGGAATGTTTGTATAAATGAAAATTATGAAAACAAAACATTTTGTTCTGAATTGAAAACAAAACTGCCTTTGGTCCATATGCATCTTGCCTTTTCTGATCTATGAATAATCTGAACCCTTTCCCCCACATCCCTAAATTTCACTTCTTGCAAATTGAAAGCCAGTTTGGTTTAGTGGTAAAAGGCTTCAAAGCAAAGGGACTGGGACCTCTAGTCTTTCAGCTCAGGCGTGAAAGCCACCTGAGTGACTTTGGGCCAATCCCCAGGAGGCAGGCAGTGAGTTGTAGTTCTGCCTTAGCCATGAAAGCCGATTGGGTGGATCACCTCAGGCACAAAAGTGATCTGAGTGGGTTTGAGCCAAAGACCAAGTGATGGTGAGTGTTCTAGTTCCACCACAGACACGAAAGCCGTCTAGGTGAGTTTGGGCCAATCACTAGGAGATGGTGAATTCTAGTCCCACCTTTGCCAACTGGATAACCTTGGGCCAGTCACACACACTCATCCAATTGACCAATAGCCAGGGGCCATCAGTCTAATCTTTTTCCAGGTGTCAGGAAGATGAGCATAGTTTTTTTTTTATTGCTCCTGGTTGTAAACTGGGACATGCTGCTTTTCAGCTTTCTTTGATTTTCTTCTTCATTTTTCAGCACAAAATCAGAGCCACCATCCGACTACGAAGATGTAATTACCTGCAGCCAAATTGTATATAACTACAACCCAGAAAGACTCCAGCAGGTAAATTCTGAATATCCTAAATGGTATTATTTAGTTCAGTACTTAGTAACTGTTAGAAGTTATGACAAGCTGCCACGGTTGAGAAACATGTGGTCCAGGAATGAGTGGAAGTGTTCACTGACTCTATCAGACCTGCTGCCACTTAACCTCTAAATAAAAACGATCCTTGGCTCCATTTGTTGAGAAAGGTGTAATTTTATTAGAACTCCCATACGTTGCAGTAGCGCATAGGCAGAACTGAGAATCGTGCACCAAAAAGTCCCCCTTTTCCCTCCCTGAATTGCTCCAGTCGCTGATGCCCCCTGTGACCAATGTTTTCAAAATGGGCACTTCAGGATAGGTTGGCATGCCGCTGCCTTCTTTTCCCAACCTTGAAGCAGCTTCTTTGGGAGATAAAAGTAGTTACTTTCGCCTTCCCCCAAATAGTCCCTCTCCCATCCAGCATGGTGGCAGCTGACAGACTGTCTGGATTATATTTCAGGACTCAAGACTGAGGACTACTGCTTGCTTGGACTACTGCCCCAACTTTTATGAAGAAATGCAGACCCTGACCGACATGTTCCAGTACGACATCGGGCGGGACATGCGTTTGCACTACAGCACTTTCCTCTGGTTCATTCCTTTCTTCCATTCCCTGATGGACCTCAAGGAGCTGGGTGTTGCCTACAGCATTGTGGTCATCCAGCACCTCTGTTCCGAAGTCAAGGAGGTCCTACACCATTCCGACCAGCCATGCGACAAAGTGTCTCAGTTTTTCATCTGGATCCTCGTGGCGGTGGTGGAGCTCAGCCTGAAGAAGAAATACTTCAACCCTTTGTGGGCCAGCTCTCAAAACTGGGTGGAGGTGGTGGTGGTGTGCGCCGGGCTTCCAAGCATGGCATTTGCTGGCGGAGCCGAGCGGGACATGGCCAGGAATGGACCCAGGCGTCTCACAAAAGTGCCCTCATGGGAACCAGATTCCATACAGTCTGTTTGCATGAATTTGATCCGGGTTCTCCTAAAGGAAGGCTACCAGATGGGGCAGAAGGCCTCCCTGTTCCTGGACGAGCTGAATTTGCTTCGGCGTAGTCACGAAGACTGGAACCTGAGCCCCCAACAGGCGCAGGAATTACAGACCTGCTTGATTGACATCATAGGAAGCCTCTGGGCTAAGTCATCGAGTGCTTCCTCCCACAGAGAGCATCCAACCAGCCTCATTAGAGGACCAGAGGGCAAAAGTCCAGGATATCTTCCTCAAGAAGAGAGTTTATGCGAGAAGAAATATAGCTTGGATGCGGAAGCCAAGGGGTCCATTTGTGGAGAGCAAAGCCATCAGAAAAATTCGGAGCTCCATTTGACTGACATTAAGCAGGAAGCCAAACAGGATTTAATGCATGAGGACCACATCTTGCTTTCTACCTCAACAAGGGGGTCCAACCAGAACAATGGAAGCTTCCACTCAATCCTGGTGAACCAGAATAGCTCCCTAAACCAAAGCAGTTTTGACAAAGACTTTCAGAAGAAAGAGCCCAGTGGGAAGGAAGAGAAGTTCGGAATTGCCAATGCTGACCTCCACCAAAAGCCCACCAGTTCTGCTGTGGAAGAAAACCAGATTCCGAAAACAATCCCCAAGAAAATTGAGTCGAACAAAGCGGACTTAACTTTGAAATTAAAACAGTTTGTGGAGAGTAGGAAGAGGCTGCTGCGGCCAGAGAGGGAAAAGCAGCAATCCTGTAAGGAGGAAAAGCAAGATCACCAGGAAGGAGCGTCAAGAAGCACATCGAGGGATGGTAGCAGCACGTCCAGTTGGCTTCCCTGCAAACCGTCACAAAGTTCAGAGAACGACTTCCAGGCTGAAATCCTTTCCATAAAGAAGGAACCCAGAGACAGCTTGGCAGAATTTAAGAGAACTTGGAAAAGTGGGAAAGATTCAGAAGAAAGTAGCACAGATGATGACCTGAATGTCCCCTTGGGAGAAGTTAGGGAGGAGCTGGTGAAAAAGAAATCAGTGGTCCAAGCAACAGAGCCCGAAGTAGACAGAGAGGATAGATTGTATTTAGCTGATTGTCAAGAAAGTAACTTGATTCCTATTCAAATAAAAGTTCAAGGGGCGTGTAGGTCTCTATCTGAGAGCAAAGGTCCCACATTGTCCCCTGGAACAGGTGGACCTTCAAGCCAAGTCATCATCATTTCGGACACGTCTTCCGACGAAGAAGAGAACAAAGTGAACTTGAGCCGGAGGAACCAAGAAGAGGCCAACAAACAAGAGGTCATAACCGCTTCCAGTTCTCCGTTGATGTACGGGGAATGTGAATCGCAGTGCTTTGAGTTTGAAACCGAAGACGAGATCTACTCCTTTTGGCAAGATAGCCAGTTGGACAAGACAGCGGAGGCAGATATTCTTCCAGGGAAGACAGCTGGCAGGAGCGACTTGGCATTGGCTAGGTGCCTTAGCGAGCAAGATGATGATACAGACTGTCTTGGGGATGATGTTATCGAAAAAGCCGCACAAGAATTGGAACAGCAGGTGGAAGTCGGTAAAACCAAATCAAAGCTTCCTGTCCAAGCCAACGAGGAAAATGTCAGCGAGGGAAGCACCACTGTTTGTTCCAAGTATTTCACAGCCACGCACGACCATCAGCCACTATCACCATCAGCATCTGGTGGATCTTTGACACCATCCCTGGAACCAACGCCTGGACCAAGGAAGAGTTTGGCCAAATCCAAGGGTCTCGACACCGCTCCACCAAGACCTGAGGAAAGGAGACCTGTGACCGAAAAGGAATCGGCCCATGAGACGCTGCCTGGATCGCCTTGTCCTTTCGTGGTCCCTCCCAAGAAAGTCCACCATTTCCCCGAGCCGACGTCCACCGTCGAAAAGCTGGGCCTAAAGAAGAAACCCCGCAAAGCTGCTGAGCTCTCCCAGCGGTCTCACGACATCCTGGCCCAGTTGCGTAGCCATGGAAAAACAGCCGGGCAGCTTCCCCAGAAGAACCAGAAGAGGAGGAAGGCCAAATTGATTGAACCTCGACGGATGCTTATCCGGAACAAAGCACTGTTGGCCAGCCAAGAACGCCAGTTCTTCAGGCAGTCAAGGTCCGAGAAGAAGAAGAAAGGGGAGGAAGTCCCCAGAGCAAAGAAGCCTCTTCCCAAGGCAACTGTGGAATCTACTGCTAAGAAGGTGGTTGACAATCCAAAAGGAAAACCAAGCCAATGCAAGAGTTCTTCTAACCACCTGAAGAAATTACTACCGCAGGATTCACGAGAGGACAATGGGTTCCATTCTGCATCTCTGGAGAGAGAGGGTTTCCCATCATCAAGGCAGGAGACTATCAATCCCAATTCAGCCGTTCCAGGGTGTTCCACCTCTGCTCCAGGGAGTCTCTGCTCTTCAAGTGAAGTTAGTGGGGCCAACTCAGGTTCCTCTTCTGATTGGTGCAACAAGAACACGAGGGAGAATGCGTCTGGGTTAAAGGAGGACTTGGACCTGGGAAAGAATGAGGAGGACTTGTTCCTAACCCAGAGAGACCCGGTGGACATGGAGCTTTGCTCGCTAATGGAAAGTAGCAGTAGCTCAGAAGATGGAGATGTCCTCCCGACCTTGCAGGATCAACTTCAGGCCGTTGAGAAAGGCAGACATCCCAGATGTCCTAGAATGGCAGAAGGAGCCCAAGTTCACCCTCTGCCTAACCCTCCAGATCATGTCTTTGCCAAGCCCTGTATGCTTGCCAAGCCTTCCACGAAGAAAACCTTCACCTCTGTTGCTTCTTCTCGGAATGCCAGCCTCTCCAAAGACATTGAGACCAGTTCTGTGCAGGTCGCCTCAGCAAAGACCAAATCCAGCCTGGCCCACTTTGCTGCCTTGAAGGCGGACGACATGAGGCCCAAGCTAACTCTGGCCAATCTCCTCGGCCCTAGGAATGGAAATAACCTCTCCACACAGCCCTACAGTGTCCAAAACAGCCACTTGGTCAGTACACGCTCCGACACAGGTCAGGAGACACGCCCATCCTTTGCCCAAGTCAACAGTTCTCACAACCAGCTTAGAGACCACAGCATTTTCACCAAAGAAATCCTGAAGTGGAGCTATGATATGTTTGCCAACTTCAAGGAGCTGGGACCACCAAACCATCTCTTGCAGGCAGTTGTGAACTCTGTTCCGGTCAAGTTTCAGAACTACGATGACTATTTTAAGACTTTCTTCCCTTTGATGATGCTCAATGCCTTTGAAGAGGTAAGCGGCCTTCTTTGTTCCAAGACCATTCAGATGTCTTAAGTGTCTGTGTATTTTATGTATACTGAGAGCTTATGTACCGAAGACAAATTCCTTGTGTGTCCAATCACACTTGGGCAATAAATCTATTCTATTCTTATTCTTATTCTATTCTAATTCTATTCTATCCCATTCCATCCCATCCCCTATTCTACTCTACTCTAGTCTACTCTACTCTGTCCTCTGTTCTATTTTCTATTCTATCCTCTAATCTGCTCTGCTCTACTCTACTCTATTCTATGGAGATTCTCAATCCTCCAGGTCATGGTTGTTCCAAAGGCGCTTTTCCAAAAAGCAGCCAGACTTTCTTGAGGAGCTGTGGCTCATATTTATGACGGCCGCAGTGTCCTGGGGTCACGCAATCCCCATGTTGTGACCTGACGAGCGAAGTCCATGGGGGAACCAGATGCACTTCCCAACCATGGGACTAACTTAATGGCTGCAGCAATTCGCTTAACTGCTGTGGCCAGGAAGGTCGTAAAACAGAGCTAAACTCGCTGAACCGTCTCGCTTAGCCACCGAAATTTGGCGCTCGGTTGTGGCCGTAAGTCAAAGGTCATATGCCTTTTAGTATTGGCATTCATGTCCTTCTGCAAGCTTCCCACCCGGGAGGGGGTTTCTTTAGAGGCATGAGACCTTAGAGGGAATAATAAGTGTTTCCATGTCGGAGCAAAATAGGGTGTCGCGGATGCACTGAGGTCTCATCCACAGACAATGTTAAACCAATGTCATCGTCTTCTCCCCTGTTTCCAGGTCACATGTGAATGGCTGGACAACCAGAAACTGAAGAACCCAAAGCCTTTTCATTTGACCTTACTGAATTTCAACATGGACTTAAACAAGGCAGATTTCACAGGTCAGAAAACAAAGACGTGAGCTAAAGAGACAAAGAGAAATGCAGCTTTGCGACCCCCAAATTGAGTCCAAATCTGATGCTGTGAAGTGAGAATTTTGATGGGGGGAAGAGAGAGAAAAAAAACCACGAATCGTTAGCAAAAACTGCCTTACATAAAATGAACAGACAAGCACAACCTAAAACTTATGGCACATGAGCAATTATCGGCACGGCAGCCAAAAAAGGTTACCCACCGCTGACCTAAAACATCTCCCTTTAGGACCCAGAGGTGTTTTGCAAATCTACAGCATAGCTTACATTCCCATTGCGATGAGAGTCAATAGGATAAGCAGTCGAAAGGGACTGCTTGAAGCCAATTGGCCCTGCGCCACTCTTCGCATTCACATTAGGTCCTCTTAAAAACCACAAACACGTGACTTTCAAGATTTTGCCACGTTGCCATGATAACTGGGGCAACTCCTCCTCCGTACCACAACATTACATCACTGCCATTTCAGCACATACTGTTAACATTCGGCTCCTCGTTTCCCACAACCTCAGCTCACCCCATCCTGAAGAACCGGGGACCAAAGGCGCATGGCGCAAAGTTGAGACATGCTTGCAAAGTTATGATTTCAACATAAAAGAAAGAAGAGAGAGTAATACAAAAAACAATTCTTATTTTAAGAGGTTTATTTCATGAGCAATTTGGAACATGAACAGCCATCATAACACAACTTCTGTCAATAACCTATTGCCATGAAGTCCACTGACAGCTGAGTCCAGCAAGGAGTAGCTCTGGCCAGCGGCCCTGAACTCATCCCAAGACATTCTTTTTATAGTTTTCTGCACACATTTCACAACTTACTTCCTTGTCCTTCCTTACTGACAGACCCTCTCCACATATACCCCGCGTACATCTCAAACCTCTCTCCATCGGCTGCTTTGAGTTCCTGATTTCTCGCGGCTTTCAAAACCACGTACTTTTGCAAAATCACATTTCACAGCAGCAGCTTAGCAGGATCACAAATAGTTCTGATATACATTGAAATCTTTCTGTCTAAAACTTTGGCTCATGTAGCTATTTGGGGGGGCTGCTACCCTTCTGAGATAGGGACGTAGTGGCTCAGTGGCTGAGATGCTCAGCTTGTCGATCAGAAAGGTGGGCAGTTCAACGGTTCGAATCCCTAGCACCGCATCATGGAGTGAGTTCCCCGTTCCTTGTCCCAGCAGCTTCTGCTAACCTAGCAGTTCGAAAGCATGTACAAAAAATGCAAGTAGAAAAATAGGTACCACTTTGGTGGGAAGGGACAGCGTTCCGTGCGCCTTCGAAGGCGTTTAGTCCTGCCGGCCACATGACCATGGAGACATCTTCGGACAGCGCTGGCTCTCTTCGGCTTTGTAACGGAGATGAGCAGCACCCCCAGAGCCAGGAACGACTAGCACGGATGTGCAAGGTGATCTGTTACCTTTACCTTATCCTTCTGAGAGCTATAGACTCTGGTAGTCCCAATAGGTTATTTTTCTGTTCCTCACAATATTAATTCATGTCAAGAACAACAGCATCCAAATGTGAATCCCTGCCGTGACCACGGGGGATGCTGCAACGGTTGTAAGGGCGAAAATGGTCGTAGGTCACTTTTTTCCAGTGCGTTTGTAACTCTGAATGTTTGCCAAGTGGACTGTTGTAAGTCGAGGACTACCTGTCCAAACAGGTACAGGTAGTCCTGGCCTTGCAATCATTCGTTTTAGTGATCATTCAAAGCTCACAAACAGCATTGGGAAAAGGGACTTACGACCATTTTTCTCATACTTAACAGCTGTTGCAGCATCCCAAAATTGCAATATGATCAAAATTCAAACGCTTGGCAACTGGCATGTACTTACGGCGGTTGCAGTGTTCCCGGGGTCACGACCTTCTGATGAGCAAAATCAACGCAATGACCCCGTTGCTATCAGTAGAGGCATTCATTCGCTTGACCAGAGGGGTGAGAAAGGCCACAGAATGGGAGAGAACTCACTTAACGTCTTGTCTTGCTTAGCAGTGGAAATGTTGGGCTCAGTTGTGGTAAGCCGAGGACTGCCTGTAGAACTGGGTGATCATCCTTTATTTTGTCTTCTTTGTTTTTCCCCCAGCTAAGATTTCCCAGCATGAAATAGAAAATCAGCAATACCCCAAAGAAGATGATGTGGTTTTCCTGATAGTATCTGACAAACGGTTCTACTATGACAAACGAGACGGGGAGAGCCATGTAGTTCGGCATGTTGGCTTCGTGACTCGTTTTTCTCCGCCTTCCAGTCATAACACTAGTAAGTATTTCTGGTTTATTGCTCTGAGGAATTTTTTTTAATGACCCATGAAAAGTCTGTTCTGGAGGCGGTCCAAAGAATTGTAATTCATTTTTTTAGCCCAGTTTTATTACGAATAGCTCAAGTTGGCCAACATCCCTAGTTCTTCCTTCTCTCCACCCCTAAAAAATGCCTGCTTGGAAGATCAAGCCATGTTTGTGTCCTAATGTTGATGAGTTCTGACTTGAGTGCTTGGAAGATCAAACCATGATTTGTGTTCTAACATTGACGAGTTCTGAACAAGCGCTTAGAAAAATCAAAGCATGATTTGTGTTCTAACCTTGACGAGTTCTGACTAAGCACTTGGAAGATCAAACCATGATTTGTGTCCCAATGCCAATGGGTTCTGCCTAAGTGTGATGCCTGAACAAATCATCTTTTGTTGGCCTGTTTTCCCAAAACAGAAAAGAAGGAGCAACAGGTCACCTGCCACCTCTCCATCCAAACTCAAGGAAATCTCTCGCGCATCGAGAAGAATGTGAAGTGCATGGTGGTCAGCTCTTTGGCGACAACCCACCGGAGGTTCCAGGCCCTCTTGATGCTGAATCGCAGCCCATTAGCCATACCCATCCTGTCTCCAAGTGCCCCCTACTTCTCCCCGAGAGATTTGAACACCGAGTCTGAGAAATTGGTAAGAATGTGGATGGCTGTTCACAGAATAACAGGGTCGGAAGGGACCTTGGGAGTCTTCTCGTCCAACCTCCTGCTCAAGCAGGAGACCTGGCTTATACCATCCCAGGCAAATGGCTGCCCAGTCTCTTCTTAAAAGCCTCCAGTGTTGGAGCATCCACAACAGCTGCAGGCAGGTTGTTCCACTGGTGAATTGTCCTCCCTGTCAGGAAATTCCTCCGTAGTTCTAGGTTGCTTCTCTCCTTGGTGAGTTTCCGCCCGTTGCTTCTTGTCCTGCCCTCAGGGGCTTTGGAGAAGAGCTTGACCCCCTCCTCTTCTTTGCAGCAACCCCTCCAATATTGGAAGATGCTATCAATCCTTCTCTTTGTTAGACTAGACCTACTCAATTCCTGTAACCTTCCTATGTTTCCAGCCTCCAGTCCCCTAATCATCTTTGGTGCTCTTCTCAGCACTCTTTCTAGAATCTCAACATCTTTTTTTTATATCGTGGCAATATCAACCTTTAAGCCCTGGCTTTCTCTTCTCATAATCTCTGCCTGACTCTTTTTCCAAACTTGACTTCTCCTACCATTTGGGGAAAGGAGGGATTCAGACCTGGGTCTGTTGAGGGAGAAGAAGAAGAAGAAGACATCTAGAGTAGGTCATGGAGATGGAGAGTTTCTTCTGGTGACCTGGTGTGATTCTGTTCCTCTTCTCCCCCCCCCCCCCCCAGCTTCCTTACATGAAGGACTTCAATGAAGGGCAGAAGCGAGCTATTGAAAGTGCTTACGCCATGATAACCCAGCATCCATCTTCACCCAAGGTCTGCTTGATCCATGGACCACCAGGGACAGGAAAGTCGAAGGTGATCGTTGGGCTTCTCCACCGCATCCTTGATGAGGTAGGCCATGTAGACCCCTTTGAAGGATCTGATGGTCCTTTTGAGGCGAGCTGAGGGTGGTGTAGCAGCTGACTGGGCTGAGGCCGAGGGAGGGATCAAACGCGCCATCAGTCATGAATCCCTGCACGCCCACAAGAGACCTAAGTCCAGCCTGCCTGGAATGCCTTTCTTATCTCCTGCTCATTTCCCATTGGCTGTTAGTTGGTCAGATTCTTGAAGCAACCTCAAGCTTGCAATAAATCTTTATACTCATGGGAACTGCCTGAATTTTGGACACTTGGCAACTGGTTCTTATTTATGACGGCTGCAGTGTCCCAGGGTCACATTAATCCCCTTTGGCGACCACCTCGCAAGCAAAGTCCACGAGGAAGCAGATTCACTTAAGAACGGTCTTCCTAATTTAACAACTGCGGTGATTGTCTTAACGACTGGGGCAAGAAAAGTGACAAAATAAGGCAAAGCTCACTTAACCAATTTCTCACTTGGCCGTATAAATTCCGGGCTCGATTGTGGTCGTACACTGGAATGGCCTCTATGGATACAGCTATAGGCTCCTTGGCCACGGTGCTCGAGTGGTTTGCTATTGACTTCCAACGCGAATGTTCGAAGAGCTGCAGGATTTCTTTACGTTTGTCTTCTGAAACCAAGACCATCTGGTGTCATTTTGAATCTCCAGAGATCAGGAAAAGAGAATTCCATCCAGAGGCTGAACGCCAAGATCAAGACGAACCGCATTTTGGTTTGTGCGCCTTCCAACGCTGCCATCGATAACCTCATGAAAAAAATAATTTTGGAATTCAAAAAATTCCGGGAGAAAAATGCTTTAGGTAGGACTGCCTCCCTTTCCCCCATTTTAATTCTATTTACTTGTGGTCCTTGTCCCGGGAGACGGTAGGGAGAAGCTGCACAAGGCTCAGGGCATTTCAGACAACCATAGGCATTACACTCATTTGCAACGCAGGTAGACCTTGACTTTTAAGAACGGTTTGTTTCATGACTGTTCAAAGTTGCAACAGCGCTGAAAAAAGCCATGGCCCCCTTTTCATACTTACGACCTTTGTAGCACCCCCACAGTCAAGTGAACACAAAATGAACACAGCCAGAAGTTCAATCCTGACCACCTCAAGATTGACTCAGCCTTCCATCCTTCTGAAGTCAGTAAATGAGGACCTAGATGGTTGAGGGCAAGAAGCTGACTCTATAAACTGCTGAGAGAGGGCTGGAAAGCACTGTGAAGCGGTATATAAGTCTAAGCACTGTTGCTATTACTACTGCCGTCCCTCCCTCCCTTTCCTTCCCTTCTCATCCCTGATTTCAGCATTTTTCAGTTCTTCTCCTTTCCTTTCTTCCCTCCCTGATGTCAGCATCTTTCAATTCCCTCCCTCCCTCTTTCCTATCCCTTTTCTTCCTTCCTGGTTAGAATACAGTGCTATTGCTATTTGCTTAATTATTTATACATTTTGATATCTTGGCAAACAACATGGGATTTGGTGTCTGCTAACTTGAGAAACAGCACGACTCTGCCTTCCTTCCTTCCTCACCTCTAGGGAATTGTGGTGACATCAACCTGGTCCGTCTAGGACAACAGAAATCGATCAACAGTGAAGTCCGGAAATTCAGCTTGGATGATCAAATTGATCGCAAGATCAGTGAGTGTGAAATTGTGTTGCCTTTTTTCTCCTCAAGCCCCTTCCTTGGGTTGGGAATTGGAGGGTGTCTATTTTGGCAGCCCTGTTTGTTTATTTTTTGTTGTTTTATTCCCTCCCAACTGAGGAAGTATGAGAAAAGCAGAGGGAGGTTAGTTAGTATACAATACTCAACCAAGTGGAATCTGCTGTTTAGAAAGACCATTAGAGCATTAGAGATCCTGAAAAAGGATCTAGATCCTTAAATCTAAATCAGAACATTCCAGAGGGAACAGAAAGAAGAAAGGGGAAAAAGGGGGGGGGGAATTCTTACCCTTAACAGGAAATTAGAAGGGGGGAAAGCCGGGATCGGATAAATGTAGGAATAAAGATAGGGATGAATTGGAAACCAACGTTACATGTAACCCTGGCTTGGCTCTTGAATAGAGGTAGTCCTTGACTCATGACAATTCATTTAGTGACCTTTCAGTTAGAACTCCACTGAAAAAAATTGACTTCTGACCGTTTTTCACACTTAACATCTGTTGCAGCTTCCCTACAGTCACGTGATTCAGGGGCTTGGCAACTGGCATGTACTTACAACGGTTGCAGCATCCCGGAGGTCACGTGCTTTGGCGACCTCCCGACAAGCCGAGTCAGTGGGGGGAGCCTGGTTCACTTAATGACCAGCTTCACAACTGCAGGGATTCGCGTGACAACATCGTAAAATGAGGCGACGTTCACTTTAAGCACCGTTTTATTTAGCAACATCCATTTTAGGCTCCATTGTATCATCGTAGGTTGAGGATCACCTGTATACATTTCACTTCACTTCAAACAATCTGAGCTTGAACCAGATTCTGGGCCGATTCTGAAGCAGATCTTCCATCTGGTTCGAAAAGCCGGATGTCCAAAGGCCGACCTCCCTGTTTTGATTCTGTAGATAAGGCCATGCTTGGTAAAGATCAGGATCTGCAGAAGAAGAAGGAAGATTTAGATCGGCGGTTAGATGCTCTATCTCGTCTGCGGGCTGTGGACAGAAGTGAGAAGGGGGAGAAGGTAACCAGCGGATCCCAGATGGAAAAATTACCTTTGGGGTCATTGTGGCAATAGATGAGGGGGGAAGGCGGGGGGGGGGGCTTCTGACTTCATCAACAATCTCGTGGGAGAAGACCACTAAACCACCGAAACTGAGTTATGTGGTGGTTCCAATTAGGTAGGAGAAGAGATTTGGACTGTAAACGGAGGAGTCTGCCAGGCTGGTGAAAACAGTCTTTTGGGAAGAGCTTCGGGACTTTCAGAGAGACCTGGTCATGTCTTCACCTTTCCCCTAGAAAGCTAAAATCTGTGGGCTCCTTGGTGCTCTCTGAGCTGGGTGGTTTCCTTGACATTTCATGACCCAGCTAGGTAACTTCATCAGTGCTAGAAGGCAGTGAGGTTTGTTGAGAGGAGGAGAAGGACTGAGGACGCTCTCTCAGGTGGATGGTTTTCTTACAGGCATTTCATGACCCTGCTAGGTAACGTCAGTGCTAGAAGGAAATGCGGTGTGTGGAGAGAAGGGGAAGAGGAGGAGGATTGTGGGGTCCTCACTTGCAGGTGTTCATCGATGATTATGATGTTACCTAGTTGAGTCATGAAACTGTAGTTTGATCTTAATAATACTGAGTTGTGCAGGATTTGGGTTGGCTAGAGGAAGCTAATGTCTCATAAGGGAAATGGCTGATGTGTGAAAGGGTTGCCTTTCTTTTTCCAGAAACAACAATTGGAGGATGAAATTTGCCAGCTCTCGAAGGAGAGGGAGCGCTTGGGTTCTCAACTCAAAGAGGTAACACTTCCCTAGGATCCATAACAGTTCATCATCCCAATTGAAAAATTCCAAATTCTTTGTTGCCCTTGGGAGAATTAGGAAGTGGGCTGGATTTTTACTGATTTTGGCCTTGATTGTGCCTCAACCACTGGACTGGCAATGGTGAGGAGAGGAATCTAGGTCGAATTGAATCACATGGAACCTAAAATCACGTGCCTGACTTTATGGTTTAGCATATAATATAAGCTCAGGAAATGGAGTTGACTTGAAGCCAGTTTGACCTGAATGGTTAAGGCACCAGGCTAGAACCATGGAGTTGGGGAGTTCTAGTTCTGCCCTCTGCATGAAAGGCAGTTGGGTGACTTGAGGCCAATCACCAGGAGACAATGAGTTCTAGTCCCTCCTTAGGCACGAACCTGGCTATGTAACTTCCGGCCAATCACCAGAAGACTGTGAGCCAGCTGGGTGACTCTGGGCCAGTCCCTCCCTCTCAGCCCAACCCACCTCACTGGGTGGTTGTTACGGGGAAAATAGGACGAGGAAGTTGTGTCGGATGTACTCAACGCCTTGAGTTATTTGAAAAAGAATAAAGGTGGGATAGAAATAAGTGATAATTGAATCAGGTTGTGTCAATACAATCCAAGTGGCCTCTGAAGTGAGAAAGCTCTTATAGATTTTGCTCTTTTAGCATTGGAGTCTTGTTCCTTTGGGGGGGGGGAGGGGGGATTAGACCCGTTTTGAGTTTTAAGTCCCTTCCATGAAGTTGAAAATGGCCATTGCAAAAGGACAGGATCTAATCCCGGACCGACCCCCAGGATCCTTTTACATTTTAGGCTCGCGGGCGATCTCAGGAATTGAAATCAAGCATCATTTTGGAATCCCATATAATTTGCTGCACGCTGAGCACAAGCGGAGGGTTGCTGCTGAAATCGGCTTTCCGGAGGCTGGGCGGGGACCCCGTCAGCTGCGTGATTGTGGACGAGGTAAGACGCAACCTCCTTTGTACAGGCCGTCCTCGTCTTACAGCCAAACCATTTTCCTTGCCGAAGCAAGACGGCGGTCAAAAGAGGCTTGCCCCATGTTGCCACTTTCCTTGCCATGTTTTGCGAGGAAAAGGAAACTGGGCTTTGAATTTGCCAAAATTGCATAGGCCTCAGGATGATAGTAGGCCTGAAATAAAATGCCATGTATTAAAAACTAGAAGTGAATTTCCTAACGATAACGAAATATTTGTCGCCTTCTGTGCTAAGCTCAACTTTGCAATAGGAATCTGCAAAGAGGATTGTTTCAGAAGTTGTTTTTGACTAGGGACATTAAAGAACTCTCCCTCTGTTTCCGCTTGTGGTGGTTCCTCATCTCCTCCTCGCAGTTTCTAACCTATTTTTCCCCACCCTGGCATTTTATTTTATTTTATTTTTGGTTAAAAGGCAGGACAGACGTGCGAAGTCGAAACGCTCATCCCTCTGATTCATGGCTGTAAGAAGCTTGTCCTGGTTGGTGACCCCAAACAGCTGCCTCCCACCATTAAGTCCCTGGTACGTAGCTGCCCCTCGAAGACGCCTCCAGATGTGCAAGAAAGCCAAATGTTTGCCTCCAGAAGTTGCCAACGCTCCAACCCTGGAAAGTTTTTTAAGAAGGGTTTGGACAACCCTTGGTCTGAAATGCTACAGGGTTTCCTGCCTAAACGGGGTTGGACTAGAAGACCTCCAAGGTCCTGTCCAACTCTCTTATTCTCTTCTCTTCCTGGCCAACAGCTGTTTTCCTGCAGGCTGCTCCGTCCAGCCCACCTCCCAGATGTGTCGGGCCTCTGGATCCCGCTTCTTATTTCCTAAAGTGGCCAGTTCTGCTTTTTGTCTCCATGAGATGAGTGGGAATATATATATATATTAAAAAACGTGTATATATTACAAGTTTTTTAATCAGCTAATTGTCTACAGACCGCCTTTCTGGCTGCCTTCTGGTTAATTGCGGGATTAAATTCATTGCTTGAGTTCTTTTAACTGCCACAGGGTGTGTGTATACTGCTTCCTCGCCTCCTTTCTAATCAAATCAACGATACGCTAAACACGCAGGGGAATTGACGCTCTGGAATTCAGGGATATTTGACTTATGAGATCATTTACAGGAGCTTTTTATAATTTCTCTGGTAGTGGAGCAAACAGGAAAAAAAGCTTTCCAAAATGCCTCAGCCATTTGGGGGGGAGTTTTTAAGGTGGAAGAAATTAAGCTTAACTTACTCACGGTCTCCCAGCCACTGTGCCTGTGGCATCTGGAGCTCAAGGGCCTTTGTAAGCCTGTCCTGAACCCAGTCCTCTCTTTTGGGGGGAGGAAAAGGTGACAGAAACTTAGATGAAGAATGTTTGCTCTGGGCTGACCTTGGTACCTGGTTCAATTGAGTGGCTTGCCTCTAATTTTCCCCACCTGTAAAATGGGCGCAATATAACCTGGCCTCCCACTTTGCTGGTGAAAGATGGTGGGGGATGAATTCCACCGTACAGGCAAGTCCTCAATTTACAACAGTTCATTTAGTGAAAGTTACAACAAGTGACTTACAACCGTTTCCCACAATCGTGTGATCAAAAGGCAGGCGCCCGGCAACTGGTTCATAATTAGGATGGTTGCAGCATCCCAAGGTCTCATAATCCTCTTTTGCGACCAGATTCACTTAACAGCTCTGTCAAGAAAGGTGGTAAAATCCACCTAAACAGCTCTTGGGCTCAGTTGAAGATTGCCAGATTATATTTTTCAGCTGGGGCAGCCCTTCTGAATGTCTTGTCTTCTCACTTTGTCAGAGAGCTCAGGACTACAGATACGACCAGTCTCTGATAGGGCGTCTCTGCAAGCATCTCAAGGAACAAGATCAAGAAAATATCTCTGGAAAATTTCCAGTCCTTCAGCTCACCATTCAGTATCGGATGCATCCAGAAATCTGCCATTTTCCATCCAAATATATTTATGAAGGGCTCTTGACCACTGACAGGTAGGCAATTTTAAGGATCTTCCTTAAGAGTTTAAAAAGTGGGCCTTTGATGC
Source organism: Hydrophis major (assembly GCA_033807585.1). NCBI lineage: Eukaryota > Metazoa > Chordata > Lepidosauria > Squamata > Elapidae > Hydrophis > Hydrophis major. Next base: position 1,114,255 of record CM066341.1, on the reverse strand, counting down.
CCCTTTTATTCCAGATCTTTGCTTCCTCCCCCAACAGCGGCATTTTGTGCATATTTTGTTATAAGGGGTGTTTGGACAGCCCCAAGGTGCCTTCCTTTTTGTGACTTCACAATCGACTTATATCATTCTGTCTTGGCCATTTAGCCTGGGTTTTATTTTATTTTATTCGATTCTATTTCTTTTTTGAGGAGAAGTCTCTTTGGTGTAAAATCATCACCATGATTAACCTTCATCCAGCCATTCAGTTTTTTGTTTTTTTTTAATTTTCTGATGTCTTTTAACTTTTCCCCTTTTTAAAACAATTGAGAGATGATCTTGGCCCCCCCCCCCCCAAAAAAAGTGGAATTTTTGTTTTCTTGAGTTGCAATGAGAAAATGATCAGCCTTTTGAGGTAGGCCAGATCAGGAAACTTGACCTCACAAGTTTGACCGGAACTATATTAATTGATCCATTTCTGATGGTGTTTTCCATTCCTTCCCTGTTTTTCCCCAGTCAAATAGTATCCTGTTTCCTTGAAAAAAAGACCCAACTGGAAAATTAAGCCCTAGCATGGTTTTTCTTGGATGCTCATCATATAAACCCTAGATGGAAAATAAGCCCCAGATAAGATTGTCAGCCAGGCAGTCATTTAGACTCGTATTTCCCCCAGAATAAGACTTAACCGGAAAATAAAACCTAATAATGACTTTTGGAGCAAAAATGAATCTAAGACCCGGTCTTATTTTCGGGGAAACAGGGTAGTGGAACCAATCCAAGTGTCTTCCTAATGCTTCCTGGGCTTCAATCTTGTATTGGAACATACCGTTGCAATATTTCTACCCCATTTCTCCAAGCTGTGTGTGTGTGACAAGGTAAAAGATTTGAAAAACGACCTGGTGTAAATTCTACTTTGCATCTTTTTTTCAATCCCATGGCAAATTCTCCCACGACAGGAAAATAGAGGAAGATCGTTTCTCCTTGGCGTGGCCTTTCCAACCTTACGTGCTTTTCGATGTCTCAGACAGCCGCGAGGAACGAGAAAACGAGTAAGTTGGCTGGTCTGTATCGATTAAGTGGCTTTGAGGCTGCCTCTCAGTAGCTGCGACGACTAACCCAAGTTAGCAATCACGGATGCAACAGCAATGAAGCAGAACCTGGAATAGAATAGAGCTGGAAGGGACCCTGGAGGTCTTCTAGTCCAGCCCCCTGCTCAAATAGGCCAATAGTCATCTTTGTCCATGCATAGGTAGTCCTAGACTTACCACCATTTGTGCAGTGGCTGTTTGGAGTTACAACAGCCCCTAAAAAGGATGAACTTGCAACCGGTTCTCGCACTTGTAACCATCGCAAGTATTCTCAGGGATCATGTGATCTAAATCGGGACTCTCGGCAGCTGGCATGTACTTAATGACAGTTGCCAAATCCAAGGCCTCACCCTTAAAATAAGACATACTACAGGACATGAAGTTTAGAATAAAGGCCTTCCTGGACTTGGCACCATTCGTTTAGCAACCGTACGAAGTTACAACGGCACTGGGGGAAAAAGGGACTTGCAGCCTTGTTTCCCATTTACGACCATTGCAGCTCTCCACGATCCAATTTATCCCTCCCTCCCTCCCTCTTCTCCCCTAAATCTCCTTTCCCCCTCTTTGTTCAGCTCCTATTGTAACCCCCAAGAAGTGACGCTGTTGGCAGAGCTCATGAAGGTCATTAAGGGGAGGAAGAAGGATATCAGCTCACGCCAAATTGGGATCATCACCCCTTACAACGCGCAGAAGAGGAGGATACAGAAGCAGCTGGATAGAGAATTTGGGGAAAACAGGTGAGGACCGGACAGGTGAACGGTGGCCACTGCCCCATCCCCTCCGTCTAATTCCCTTCAGCTGTTCCTGTCACTGTGTGGAGCACAGGTGGTCCTTGACTTACAGCACTTCATTTCGTGACAGTTGAGAGGGCCAGTTTCCGATCCAGCAAAGTCAATGGAGGACCCCCCAGATTTGCTTAATGACTGCGCCATTCATTTCACAAGGGCAGTAGTTCGCTTAATGACCTTGGTTTAAAAAAAAGGTCATAAAATTGGGCGCTTGAACAACCTGCTTGCTTCACGGCGACAAACTCTGGCCCCAATTGTGTTCGTAAATCAAGGACTGCCTGTGATTTTTTCCCCCCTACCGGTTGACCTGCTTCTTTGTCTCCCCCGACCCCACGTGATTGTAAAATCTCTTAAATTAAGATTATTTCTCATCGTTGCTGCATCCCCCTCCCAACCCTTGTTTTCCAGGAGGTTCTTTGGGTGAAGGTGGGGTGTGGATTAAAAATACCATCTTGACTCATCTTCCTTCCTGTCCTTTTTCCCCCCCAACTCCCAGCATTGGGGAAGTTGACACCGTAGACGGATTCCAAGGCCGCGAGAAAGATTGCATTATTGTCACCTGCGTGCGGGCAAACAGCCCACAAGGATCGATTGGGTAGGTCTCTGTCGTCCCCCCTGTTCCCCCCCCCCAGTGCCAGGACTTGGTGCCATTTTACTCCCCCCCCCCCAATGTTAGGCCTGACTCCTGGCCAACTGGGGGACTTCAGCCTCAATTCTGGAACAGGCTGAAGGCAACCTCTCTCACCCTTGTATGTCTAGAGTGGTGTTTCTCACACTAGAGCACTTTTAAAACACGTGGATTTCACCTCCCAGAATTCCCCAGCCAGCGTGCTTTAAGATGTCCCTTTCCAAGGTTGAGAAACACCGGTTTACACTTTGCAAGGCCAGGCAAATCCCAAAGTTTCATTCTGTCCCTTCGAACCCCAGACAGAGTCTTTCTCAAAACAGCTTCGGTAGTCCAGCATTCAGTTCGACCCTTTTACTGATTGTCTGTGCAGGGTTATTTCCTTCCCACCCCAGACATTTCCAAAGCTGTCACTCCATGCTGGACAACTAGCCAATGACCTACCCTGGCTTGGCCACATCAGTGGGTCAGGGACACGATAAGCTGAAAGGGAGCTTACTTCGTCACTGCTTTTAGCTTAGTTTTTCAATTTTGTCATCCGCTTGAATGGTGCCTGGCACCCCCTCAAAGCTCTGCAATTCACCCGGCTCAAAACAATTCCAATAAAACAAAATTAAGGGAGGAAAAGGATTCAAAACTGGAAGAGAGGAAGGGCAGACTGGATGGAAACAAAAGCATTTTAAGAAGAGACTGGACAACCCTTGGTCTGAAATGCTACAGGGTTTCATGCCTAAACGGGGTTGGACTAGAAGACCTCCAAGGTCCCTTCCAACTCTGTCTATTCTACTCTACTCTATTCCTGTTCTGTTCTGTTTTATTCTCAAGCAAATTGTCTCGTTTCCACCTCCCCAAAGTCCTGAGTAGGCAGCTCTTGCAGCAGAGTGGAGACCCTCCTGAACAAACCAGGGTTTTCTGCTTGGGCTCCTCAAGGTCAAGAGATCTGCCCTCCCCTCTGTGCTTCCAGGGAGCGCTCCGTGCCCACGTTTCTAGGCTCCAAAGCCCTCTCTGCCTTCTCCCGTAGCGATCCAAAGCAGCCGGCTTGGTGGTCAGCAGGGGGCAGCTAAGAGCGGTGGATGAAATGGATAGCTGGGCAGCCTCTCTGTAGAAAGCCTTGTATCTCAAATCAAAGGCCCTTCTAGATGGGCAGACTTCAACTCCCAGAATTCCCTAGCTAGGGGTAGAATTCCCAGTCTCCGGTGACAGACGCAAAGTGACCCAGCCAGCTTTCATGGCTAAGGGGGGGCTAGAATTTATTGTCTCCTGGTGTCAGGGTCCTTCTCTAATCTGACGTCTTAACCGCTAGACCTAACTTGCTTGTAAGTTCAGGAAAGTTCATACAAGCCTCTAGTTCGGCTCCCCCCTGAACTTCGGATCCATCATCCCCGCCTTCTTAGAATCCAGGGCTTTAAAAAAAAAGAATCAACCTCCATCCCGAGAACCTTGTTTCCTCAGGCCAGACCTAACCCCCGTGTTTCGAATACAAGTCCTTGCCTTTTAGCTTTTGGTTTAACAGCTTTACTCCAAGAAGAAGGAGGGTTTGGGGGGGAAAGTTATACTCACCTTCCTGGCGTGTTCCCGTTTTGCAAGTCACCTTTGGAACGAATGAAATATTCAGGCCCCGCGTGAAATATTAATCAGAGTGTTTGCGCTTGAATCAGAACAGCGTCGAGCCTCTAGATGGGTCATGCGGGGAAGGTGTTTCAAAGTCTCGGCGCCTTCCTGCGCTCCGTTTCTCCTCCTCCTCCTCCCCCCCCCTTCTCCCTTCTCCCTCCGATCAGGGCGACCCGGGTTCAAAATTAAGATAGGAATCCCGGCGGCACCGATAAAGCGGCCACCAAAGTCCCAAGGCAGGCGGCTTAAAAATGGCATCTGAGGCAATTCCCCATGGAGTTTCGTGGGGGTAAGTCTCCATTTAGGGTTATGCAGAATAACAGCATAACAGAAGGGACCTGGGGGGTCTTAGGGGGCAGGGAAATTTGGTGGGTGGGGAGGTGTTTGGGGATTGTCGTGTGTCCATGCGTGTTGGGTCCGGTCTCTGGGTGTTATGTCAATCTCATTGTATGTGTGTGCTGTGTATATATATGTACAATGACAATGTATTATTATTATTACCTTGTGGTGCCCTTTTCTCTGCCCCTCTCCAGGTTCCTGAAAAGCCTACAGCGCCTGAACGTAACTATCACCCGAGCCAAATATAGCCTTTTCATTCTTGGGAAGCTGAAAACGCTCATGGTAAGCGGGGGAAAAGGGCGAAACGAGGCTTTAAGGGAGGGCAATTTCCTTTGTTCCTCTTTGGGAATAAATGAGAACCGGTAACGGTGTCTGACTTGGGAGGTAGCTGATGGAGTTAGATACTGGTAGTCCTTGACTTACGACCACTGTTGAACCCAAAATTTCCCACTGCTCAGCGAGTCATTCGTGAAATGAGTCTTCCCCCCCCCATTTTACTGCCTTTGTTGCTACTTTCTCGTTAAGTGAATCGCTACCGTTGTTAAATGAGTTGGCCACGCCCACCCAGGTTTTGAGGCTCCCGCTGTTTCCTTTTCTGTGGGAAACGGGTCCAAATGGCTCTTGGAGTGTTGTAAGGTTGCTCGACAGTTGGGTGGTAAAGGGGTCTTGCCTCCTTCCCGAGGGCTGGTCAGGGGGCCGCCCCTCCCTGTTTCGGAGAAGAGCCGGAAGACCTGGATTTAGGGACTCAGCTGGGCTTGGAGACTGACCAGGAGGTGAAGGGTTTCACGTGGCCTTTGCCCACCTTGGTTCTTCGCAGGAGAACGGAGACTGGAACGAGATGATCCAGGACGCCCAACGCAGAGGGAACATTGTCCAGACCTCCGAGAAGACTTACAAAACCTGCGCCACGAAAATCCTCAAATCCAGGCTGCTTCCCCGTGCCGGACTGGCGGCAACCCTACAAAGAGGCGCCCAGGAAGTCCCGGCGGCCCCCGGCAGAGCCAAACCCCAGGCCCTCCTCCCCAGCCCAGTCCCCCTCCAGCACCCTCCCATCCCCCTCCCTACTCTGGCCGGCAAAAGGACTCCTCAGGAGACCCTCAACCATCGGCCGCCCCCCGTGGCGCAGGTCAAACCAATCCAGGAGAGACCGCAGGACCCCCGGCTACTCAGGCGCACCGAGACGGCATTAAAAGCCCCCAAGCGGCAGGAGGGTCCAGCTGCTGCCTTGGGACCCTCGTCAGCCCCAAAATCGGGACCTTGTGCCCTTCAGAGCCGTAGCAATTCTGTGGGCACCCGGGGGGAAACACCGAGCCGCGTCGCACCCGTGCCTATCCCCCCTCTGCCGAGCAGTGCCCCCCCCTCCACCAAGACCTTTGAGCAGAGGCACTACCTCCTGAGCTGGAAAAACCGCCCCAGTTATCCCCAGCAGATACTGGAGGCCCCCCAGGAGAAGGACGGCCCTATTGAGCCCAAGAAGAGGCGCACCACTTTCTGACCTCCCAAGACTGCCCCCCTTCTTTGCTAGGCGTCTTGTATTCGAGTCTTCCCACCACCTCTTGCCTGGAAGACTTGGAGAGAGAGAGAGAGAGAGTTTCTTTGCACGCCTGGGTCTATATGCATCCATACAACCCTGACACACGAGGAGGCAGCTGCTGCACGAGAAAACAGCCGTCTCTTCAAAGGACTCCAAACTCCGTCAAGGCCTGACGCGGCCGTGTACATTTGTATAGCAAAGAAAAGCTTTTATTTTTTAGAGGCAAGGAAACGCTTCCGTGTGTACAGCGTCCTATTTAACGTCAATCCAGGACTTCGTCAGTCACCCTCCTGATACGCGGGGGAGCTGCCCCCTCCCCCCCTTCCACAAGCCCCTCCTGGAGCCCGGCTTTTATTTCAAGGCTGATTCTTCGGGGTACAAAACGGGGTTGGGGGGGGAGGATTTTGCCTGCTCAGTGCCGGGTGGGGAGGGCGGGAATTGCTGTAGCGACATCATCCATTTGCGCAAACAGCAAAATAATTTCCCGTCTCCGTGAGTGGAGAGATTCTGCAGTGAGCTCCCTCGCCCGTTTTCTGATCAAAGTGCCTCTGGTTGGGTTTTTTGTTTGTTTGTTTTGTGTTTCGTTTTGATTTTTTTTTGCAAAGATACAGAAAGATTTGGGTTACCATCTCAACTGGGCTGGGGGGGGGTGTGTGGAGTCCCCCTCCCTTTGCCTTCCCACTACTCTGATCTTATATTAAAGTCTTGCAATTCGGCAGTTTGTAATTTTGACTCCCACACCACCAACCCCCCCCCCGTGTCTTTTCCTCTCAAATATTTGGGGAGGAGGATCCCAAGCACAGGGGAGGGGGGCGAAAGCTGCTTAATTCTCACTGCTACTCAACTCTGGGCATTTTCACTTGGGTTTGATAAAAAGCTGTTTGTATATCCTTTACATACGTATATACATATACCCTTCTGTTCTATATATATATATAATATATATATAATATATATATAATATATATATATAATATATATATATATATATATATATATATATATATATATATATATATATATATATATATATGCATTTTCACTTGGGTTTGATAAAAAGCTGTTTGTATATCCTTTACATACGTATATACATATACCCTTCTGTTCTATATATATATATAATATATATATAATATATATATATATATATATATATATATATATATATATATATATATATATATATGCATTTTCACTTGGGTTTGATAAAAAGCTGTTTGTATATCCTTTACATACGTATATACATATACCCTTCTGTTCTATATATATATATAATATATATATAATATATATATATATATAATATATATATATATATATATATATATATATATATATATATATATATATATATATATATATATATATATATATAGATAAATCCTTTACATACGTACATACATATACCCTTCTGTTATGAATCCTAAATGTAAATACATTAAAACGGACCTTTTTAAAAAAATCTTTCCCTCTTCTTCCCCGAAATAAATAATTCAGGTTGCATTTTCAAACATACACTTGGCTTTTTCTGATTCGTGCTTTCGAAGGGTGAGTTAGGGACTTGTGAATTAAGAGCGTGAGCGAATTGAGGATTTTCCAACCCCCCCCCCCCCCCCCCCAGGGTTTTGGATCAGGGCCTTGTCTCATAGAAGCAGGGGAATTAGCTTCTGTGTACCAGTTTTTCCCCAAGCAAAAAAGTTACACCCAGTTCCCCCGTCCTTTGCACAGCAAATGGAGTAGCTCCTATAGATCTGGAGTCCCAGAAGTGCTTCCTCCCCCCCCCTCAAAAAAAAAGGCCATTGGCCTTTGTTTTTCCTTGAAGACATTTCACTTCTCATCCAAGAAGCTTGTTCAGTTCTGACTGAACTGAAGTGGAAGATAGAAAGGTTTATATTCTTTGCAGAGTACCCCCCCCCCTTGCTTCAATCCTGCCCATCTGAATCGTCCTTTGTGCGTTCAAGAGTTTGTTGTTTTCCTATCCAAAGACAGCCAGTCTGAAGGAGTTTTCCTCTCTCGGCTAAAAAGAGGGTTGGTTCCTGGTTTAAAAACGGAGCACCTAACCATCCTAATAAGGAAAGCAAGTCTGTTTAAAGGAAAGCCCTGTGCAAACTCTCAACAAACCCCTAATACCATTTTTGGCATCAGGAAGTCCAAAGTGGGTATTACTTGTTCTTTTCACAATCGTTTTGGAAGCATGCCCACCAACGGATGAGTTCAGTCTGCAACGCTGGGAAGAAAAACTAATCCGAGACCTAACAGCAATTAATAAGTTGCTTTTATGTAATGGATTATAACACCATAATATTTCAGGTAAAGTGGTTTTTCTTTTCCTAAAGGCTGTAGTAGTACACCTGATTGGTTTTGTTTTTATATCCCTTCCCCGCTCTTCTTTAGGACATTGATAATTCCAACGTATATAATTCTCTACCAAAAAAAAGAAAAAAGAAAAGAATTGAACCGTAATCTATTCGGCAAAGCCTGAAGGAATGTGATGTATTTTTGGCATAAGAAAAAGTGTTGAAAGCCAAAGACTCTTAACCAAAGAATAAAAACTGAAAAACAAGTCCAAAGGTGATAAAAAAGAGAGAGAAAAAAATGAAAACTTAATAAATTCAGCAACTTCCCCTTTCAATTTTCCTTCTTTTAGCTGAGCTACTTCCTAAACATTTTCCTTAAAAAAAATGGGCTGGGAGGAAGAAGAGATTTGGGAGGGAAAGAGCAGTGCAACATAAATGCAAGATAATCGATGGCATTTTGCCCCAAACCCACCCCTTTTTGGAAGCTACCCCTGTGCAAAGGAGAGCTCTGAACAATTTTCCCCTTGAGAAAATAGTTGGAAAATTGCAAACGCTTTGCAATTTCCCCCCAAGTCCTGTTGAGGCGTCCTTTCCTGACTTGCTGGACTTCATAACAGATATCTCTAATGTTCTTTCAACTATGTCCAACCGAAAATCTGCGAAGAGCAGGAACTTCTGTTGAATCCTTCAACACTTGGCCAACAAGGACCAAGAGACAACCAGCTCGGCTGGATGATGCTTCTTCTGAGCTCGCAACGTTTTCAGGTTGTCCCAATTCTTTCTTCACTTCCTCTCGTGGGATTTTGACAACGCAACTTCTCTCCTCGTCCTTCAGAGGTCCAAGAGTTGTTGCATGTGTAGGCTCACCGCGCTGGCCACGAAGGCCGAAAGGCTGAGATACGTCCCGGAGACCGAATCGCACTCTGTGCCTTCCCCTTCGCACTTAGTTTGCTCACACAGGAGGCCCTTGGCTCCTGGCGGGCAGAGACACCGCTGGTTCTCGTAACAAGTGCCTCCGTTTTGGCAGATCAGGAGTTCGTCGTCGCAGACATTCGCTGTGGAGAGAGGAGAGCATCAGTGCACTAACGCCTGTCATTGTATTTTTATTCTCTTATTCTTCCCCTTTTTGTTTGACAAATTCCAATAAATAAATAAATCCCCCAGCCAGCTTACTTTAAGATGCGTGGCCGTGAAGTCCCAGAATTCCTTAATCAGTGTGTTTGAAAGTGTGTGGACTTCAACTCCCAGAATTCCACTCATCTCAAAGCCTGCTGGCTGGGGATTTCTGGGAGTTGAAGTCCACATGTCTTAAAAGTCACCCAACTCGAGGAACTCTGCCACAGGGTTCAATCTCCATCCAGAAAGGGAAAGATACTTACGTAAGCAGCCTTGCCTCCAGTAATAGCCGGGCAAACAATCATCACATTTCGGCCCCGTCACACCCCCGTCTTTGCATTCGCAATAGCCAGTCTCATTACAACGGTTGGCCAGCGAGCCAACTCGGTTGCAGTTGCAGTCTGCAAGAAACAACAGAGCAGGAAAGTCAGGGCTGCGGTGGGAAAAACCAGGAAGTCACCTCTCATTCTTACAGGGATGAGACTGGGAGCAACTCTGGATAACGTGGAACCACCACCCTACATCTCCCTTAAGGTGTTTGGGGGGAGTAAGGTCCCCCCAATTCCAAGTGAGGAGCAACAGTGATCCTAGGTAGATTGCTAGTCCTTGACTTATGCGCACAAAATTTCTGGTGCTGAGCGAGACCGTTGTTAAGTGAGTTTCCCCCCTTTTAGAACCTTCTTTGCCACAGTTGTTAAGTGACCTTGGGAGATTGGAGGAAGAGATGAAGACTAGAGATGTTATCCCATTCTTCTCCAAAACAACTGAGGGCGGGAGAAGAAGCAACAGGTGGAAACTCACCAGTGAGAGAAGCAACTTGGAACTAAGGAGAAACTTCCTGACAGTCAGAACAATTAACCAGTGGAACCACTTGCCTCAAGAAGTTGGGGTTGCTCCATCAGTGAAGGTTTTTTTTAAAAAAAGACTGGTATAGGATCTCCTGCTTGAACCAGAGGGTTGGACTAGAAGACCTTCAAGGTCCCTTCCAGCTCTCTTCTGATTGATTGATTGATTGATCATGCAACCAGAAGTCAACCATGGCTCTGGAACATTGCCAAACAGATCTGAAGCTACCCTGATGTCCCAAAGGTGCTTCCCCTCCTTCCAAGAGGCAACTGGACTTTCTGGCTTTTTTCTTTTTCTTTGAAGACATTTCGCTTCTCATCCGAGGAAGCTTCTCCAGCTCTGGGGCCTCCCACGGCTACTCACCAACACACACATTCTCGTCGTCCAGCTCCGCGGAGCTATTCCGGAAGTAGCCAAGCCGACAGTACTGGCAGTGCTGTCCTCGAGTGTTATGTTTGCAACTAATGCAGGTGACCAAGTTCAGGAAATCAATGAAGCTGCACCGATTGGAGTGTCCGTAACATTCACAGTCTGCAAGGTCCCAGGCCGCAGGAGGGGGGGGGGGAAGAGAAAGAACATTGTCTGATCCATCCGGTGGTATGAAAGCTAGTTGAGAAATCAAACCAACTTTCCGGAGCTTCTACAACTGAGCTCTGTAGAGACCACCCAGCTTTGCCCTCCCGTTGGGTGGTTTTCTTTCACCCATAGCTTCGCTGAGAACCATAAGGGAAGATGAAGAAGCAAGGCAAGAGGAGAAGACACACACCGGGGAGGCATCTGAGGGAGCATGCAGCCAGAAGGACATGCGTGTGTGTGTGTGTGTGTGTGTTTTTTTTTCTCCCCATGGTTTGCAGCAAAAGAAAGATTCCATCAGCCTTGATTTGAGGAAGACGGTTGAAATGAGCAGCCTTCCCCATCCTGACCCAACGACCCCCCAGGGGTCTTCTTAAGATGGGGAAAATGAGAGGGGCAGCTCGGGCTGCAGACTGGGATGGTGTTTCTGGTAGAAGACTGGTTGTCCTCATCCACAAGAAGACCAAATAGGGCCAAGTTGGCTTGAGTAGGTGGAACATCTCACTCACAATGATATTCTACCCCTGTGCAAAGACACGGGTGTCAGCAGAAGAAGTGTTCTCCTCACACTATTCATTTAAAAGAGATGTCCCCTTGCTGGTTTACACAGATATTGCTAAGGTGGTTGTAATTGGAGGACCTACCTGTACATTTGAGGTGGAAAAGATTGATTTTGGAGGGGGGTGCAAAAAAACAAACAAAAACCCAACAGGCAATTTGTGCAGAGAAAGGTGTAAAAGGAGGCATTTAAAAGAAAAGATAGAAGAGAATAGACAGAGTTGGAAGGGACCTTGGAGGTCTTCTAGCCCAACCCCCTGCTTAGGTAGGAAACTCTGTAGCATTTCAAACAAAGGGTTGTCCAATCTCTTCTTTAAAAAAACTTCCAGTGTTGGAGCATTAACAACTCCTGTTCGGCTTTCTTGCACATTTGGGGACGTCTTGGACAACCATTTGTCTGAGACGGTGTGGGGTTGGACTAGAAGACCTCCGAGGTCCCTCCTAACTCTGCTATTCTGTAACTGCGCTGCTGGCACAGGGCGAGGGCCAGTGACCCCAGCTGTCCTCTTCTCCTGGCAATGCCTGCCTTACATTTGCCACTTGAAGCAGTTTGGATGACCGCAGTAATTCCACTAGAGTCCGGTTCTGGCACACATTGGGCCCTAGAGGTGCCACCTTTGTATTCTATTTTCCACTCCACTCCACTCCATTTCTTCAGATCAACCTTCTCACTACCCTGCAGGTTTCTCACCTGAGATGTTTTAAGGTTCTCCCTTACAAGGGCCGAAATCTTGTCCATTTCAAAGGAATTCCATCGATTTAGCATTTCATTGAAAGTTAGGGAAGAGAGGATGCAGCCACCAGTCTTCGAAGAGCATCATTTTTTTTCCCCTCACAACGCAGGGACCGTGACTGCCATGATCATAACCACCCACCCACCTGCCTATCCCGGAGGGGGATTTGGGAAACAGCTCCACGCAGGAGAGAAAGCCAGTTAAAAATTCAAAGCATCATCTAATTAGGCTTGAGTGTGTCAAACCAGTATGCCAAGGTGCTCAATTACAAGAGTCCTTGGATCCCTCCCAGAGTGTGTTCGGAGTCAACTCCTTGTGAAAGTGCTTCTAAATAAAGCATATTTGCTTGCAATTTGAACACCTGGCTGAGTTGCAGCCATATTTTTCCCTTTTTTAAATATTCTCTGTCGCTCGGGAGTTGAAAACCTGGGATAGATAGGTTAGATTAGATTAGAACAAGGCTAAATATAGAGGCATTCTGTTTAACAGTCTAATCTAGCCTTCGCTACTCCTACCCACCACTAGAGGGCATCATTTTATAGTTCCCCTGCTGCCCTCTAGTGGACATTTGCAATCCCCATGTGGTCGCTCTACCCGAATCCAGGTCGTCTTTGACTTACAACCATTCATTTAGTGGTTGTTTGAAGTTATAGTGGCACTGAAAAAAAAGAACTTACAACTGGTCCTCGGGCTTAGGACCATTGCAGCACCCTCATATCTGGCCTGTGATTCTTTCTCTCTCTCTCTCTCTCTCTCTCTCTCTCTCTCACACACACACACACACACACACACGGTCAGTGCTTGCTAAGACATCTCTAACTGAGATGTCCTCAAGAGGTTCATCTCAAGAACGGACAGGTTTAAAAACAAAAGTTGTAGAAAGCAAGGAAGTGCCACCATTAACCGAACATGTCAGCCCTGAGAGAAGGAGGAAGGCCTATTAAATTGAGTTAACCTCAACCTATTTTTAGTTTAGCTGTCTTTAAAACCAGACAAGCAGAAAAGCTGTCCCATCCTGGTTTATGGCTCAGCGCAAATCCATACGATGATGATTCAGTCATTCATTTCTGGTTGAAACCAGCCTGTTTTGGGGTCTACATCGTGAGAAGGAATGGGTTAATCGCAAAACATGTTTTTGAACTATGCACTGAGGTTCTTATACCCATAAATCACCCAATCTGCATACTTTGCAACTGATAATAAATGAGGAAGCTGGGTCCCTCCAGATGTTTTGAACATCATCTCTCCTAATCTTTTGCTATAACAAGAGGAGCTTTTCAAGGCTTCTGGACATCACCAGATTAGTTCTTGATCTATGAGCATCATGGAAGAGAACCTGGTCTTTCCAAACGAGGTATGCTTTTGCAACGGTTCAAGATCAGGGCTCTTCAAACTTGGCAACTTGATGGACTTCAACTTCCAGATGTTCCCAGCCAGCATGGCTGACAGAGGAATGCTGGGAGTTGAAGTCCACAAGTAAAGTTGTCAAGTTTGGAGAGATAGTCAAGATGCACTTCAACAACTTTGTACAGCTCTGTTTATGTGGGTGCCACCCGAAGCAAACTTGTTTCCTGATGCATGAAGACAATTTGGCATTCCCCCAAGGTATTTTGCGGCCCCCTTGTCACCATGGAAGCCAGGTCTATCAGCACAACACAAACACTGCACAAAGAGACACAACAGCTCCTAATCTACACCTCACTTTCCTTTTCTTTTGCTAAAATTTTTTTTCATGGTCTTCTCAAAACATCCTAGCATTTCACCACTTCTTAGCACCATCTTTGGGGTCTACCACTACTTCTGAAGATCCCTCTAGCCATGTCAGCTCACATCAACACACCATAGAGCACAAAGCAAGGATGGATAATAGCAGGTGGAAAGGAGAAAGGAGCTATTTTGCTACAAGATACAGTTCCTACAGGAAGCTAAAGTGGGCCATAGCATAGTGTTTCTTACCTTCTGAGTTCACATCAGTCTTGGATGGGGTGAAGTTATCTTCCAAGGTTACCACAGAAGAATCGGTCCTTTCTTGCAAAGACAACACAAAAATCCAATTATGGCAAAGTGATTGTGCCGCCAAACCATGTTCCTGGCATTAACTCAGGACTTATATAGCCTACTTTTTTAAGCTAATGAAATCTTGACTTGATTCCAATGCAGCGGCATCTTTCCACCTGGAAGGATAAACCTCCACTCTTCTCCAACTTTTTATTCATGAAAGAAAGTGTCCGGCATAACTGCTTTCCATTAAAAAGAAAATAGAAACAGAATTGCGTGGGTGTGCATCTAAAGTGTGGTTCCCAACAAACATCCAGGAAAGATGCTATCTTTTTAAGAGAAACTGTTATATAAATAAGCAACTGTAACTTCCTAGTGAAGGAGACCTGTCATTTTAGAAAGAAAGATGGCTAGGAAGATAATCAAGAAATCTTGAGCTGGGAAATTGTTCAATTGCTGGAATTCTTAGCTTCCCATCTCTTTCTTCTCAATAGATCTTCCCAAAGAGATTCAGGGAGAATTGGGCGTAGAAAGGAATTGCTTTTAGTTTCAGGAAATCCTAAGAAATCCATCATTTCCAGGGAGAGGAGCAGATACAGGATTTAGCAGATGTGGGTTTTTTTTTTGACCTGGTTGGTCTCCAGGTGTCACCTGAGATATCCTTGAGAACAACTGAGATATCCTGTCACCTGAGATATCCTTGAGAACAACTTAGCTCTGGATTGTCCATCCCCAGCGGAGATTTCCACGAAATGTCCAAGAAGCCTTCTTGAATTTGACCATCCTAATCTGTCAAAAATGTCTACTTTCCAACAATTCTTCTTTTTCCATCAAGCACTGCCAATACAGTTGTTATTCTTCCTCCTCCTCCTCTTCCTCTTCCTCCTCTTCTTCATTTTTGCTCCTCCTTTTCCTTTAAAACCGTATTTAAAGAACTTGGATAAATGGAAATGGCAATACATGGATATTAATGGGGCTTTCAACTAGAATAGGAAGATGGCACAGTGCAAATTGGCAAGGGCTTAATTAGAGTCACAATAAAAGAAGCTGCCCTGAAGGCATTTTGCTTTTTTGCATATATACACCTTCCCTAGTTCAGCTTGTACAGAGTGAAAAGCCTTATTAATTCACCTAGTCCTGAGCTAGGCTACAATTCAACCGCCATAAAGGTTGGGAAATTTTAAAAAAAGTAGAAATCAAAGTCTCTGATGATTTGGAATGGAAGACGCCACATTTTTTTAAAAATCCAAATAGGGAATAGGAGTAGCACATTCGAGTGGCCCTGCTCCTTCCCTGTTGAAAGGTATCAACTCATATCATATAAGCCAGCCGTGTGCTGCAGCTGCCAAAAAAGCCAATGCAATCCTAGGCTGCATCAACAGAGCAGTAGCATCAAGATCATGACAAGTGATAGCACCACTTTATACTGCCCTGGTAAGGCCACAGCCATGACCTGGATGACTGAGAGTCTCCATAGGCATTTATCAAAGAGAGATCCAACCGAGAATTAAGGAGAAATTGCTTGGCAATGACTACAATTAATCAGTGGAACAGCTTGCCTGCAGAAGTTATGGATGCTCCAATGCTGGAGGTTTTCAAGAAAATGTTGAGCAACCATTTGTCTGGGATGGTATAAGATCTCCTACCTTTACTAAGAAGGCCTACAGAAGACCTCCAAGACCGAAATTATAATTTGAGTGAATATCAAAATAGAACAAGCCATTCCATGACATTCCATAGAGCCAAAAGTTGTTTTGAAGACCATCAGAAGACAACAGATGCTTTGGGGAGGTTGGAGAAACAACAAACTGATGGTTCATCAAACAAATCATCCCAGAGTTTTGACTTGAAGCCTAGATAACCAGACTCAAATTATCCAATTAAAGACACGTTAAGTGAAGACCCTGCCCTCTGGAGAAGGCAGCGATGCTAGGAAAGATGGAAGGAAAGAGAAAAAGAGAACAACCAGAAACCAGGTGGAAGGAAAGAGAACAACCAGCAGTAGAGAAGTTGTGATGGCTACGCAGGAGGAAGATGTGAAGTAACAGTTAAGGAGCAGATGGCCCTGATGAAAATCTATCTTTGTGGTTACTGCGACTTAATATCAACTTGATGGCACATAATCTATCAAAACTAATTTGCATGCAATATTGGAGCCAATTCCTGCAACTTAATGGGTCTTGCAAGATGTAACTTCTTTAGCTGGTAAATAAATCAATTCCACTTCAGATGATTAATGGGCAGGGACCATTTTTTTAACCACCAAAGCTGAGGTGTGATTGGTTGAAAAATAGAGTTAAGGATTAATTTTATCGATTGAGCTGTAATTTAAGTGTTGGGTTTTTATATTTCACCTTCTTTCCGAAGCTTTGGAAAACAGCTGGTAGCCTGATCTAGTTTGTGTTATTTCAGAAAGAGGCATCTCTAGGGCAAAGAGATTTTATAAATACCACATTCAACCAACTTCTATGCTTCTTTCTTCTTCTTCTTTCTTTTCTTTTCTCCTTTTTTGAATAATTGGAAGGCTACATACTGGCTGAGAGAGATTTGACCATCACAAGTCCTTGCTCAATGGACAGTCATTTAGAAGAATTACAGAAGGAAAGACTAATCCCATCTATTTTGGATGACACCTTTGGAAATTAGTGAGCAGGTGATGGGCTCTCAAAATGGCTTCCATTTTTGACCTTGGCCAAGGACAAGAGTTCCAGTTATCAAAAGACCAACTGATCATGATCCACTCGTTATCTCCACTCACAAATTCAACTTCTTTTTCTTGAAAAGGTCTCTCCATTTCTACTCTCTTGGGTAGTATTGATGTTGCCAAACATCAGAAAGCAACCAAGCTCAGAGCTATTGTATATAAACAGGGAGCAAGTCATACTCATAGCACTGATGATATTGCCTAGTTGGGTCATGAAATGTCTTCAAGAAAACAACCAAGCTCAGAGACCACCAAAGATCCCATAGTCGTCCTCCTCCTCATCTGTCTGTCTCTCCATCCATCCATCCACCCATCCATCCATCCATATCTGTCTCTCTCTCTCTCTCCCTCTAGCCAGCCATCCACCCACCCGCCCACCTACCGACCTATCCTTCTTCCTTCCATGACTTATAAAGTCCTTCCCAGAGAATCCTGCACCTGCTACCCAGCAGGGGAGGGTTGGGGCCCATTATGAATGGGGCCTGTCCCATGGATGATCGTCCCTTTATTAATTAGCTGGGCAAATGCACAAGCTCTCACACTGACAAATGGGAAGCCTTGCGCCAGTGAACAGCCTGATTTTTTATCCGGGCTCTCCATCTAATCTTCCTACAAGGAGGGAAGGGACTAGCAAGCCGGGGGATGGGGGGGGGGTGTCAGCATCTTCTCATCTTACCTCTCACCGACCCGATAAGGGTCACAACAGCAAGTAGCCAAAGCTGGCAAGAGAAGCGCAGAACTAGGCTATCTATCTACTGAGGTGGGAGTCTCCAACTACATTCAGCACCCACCTGGCCACTGTGTTGCAATGAGGGGAGTGGTGGACGCCCAAGAGGATTCCGTGGCATAGGTGGTACTAACCGTGGTTTTGGAAATGTTAGTTGTGAGGATGATAATTTGACGATTAGTTACTGGCCTGGGTGGCTCCTTTGCTACCGAGAGACAAATAAAGATGGCAGAGGGAAAAAAATAAAGAAAAGGAAAGAAAATCAGAATGCCAATCCCTTAAGAGAGACTTCTCAGATATAAGTAGCTTCTGTGACCTGGGGAAATGAATCAACTAATCATCTACTCATCTACTACAGGTCATCCTCCTCCAATTGCAACCGTTCGTTTAGGGGCTGATCGAAGTTACAGCGGCACTGAAAAAAGTGACTTAGTTTTTTTCCGCTTACAACCATTGGAGCATCTTCACGGTAACATGATCAAAAGATTGGACAAACACTTGTCTGGAATGGTATAGAGTTTCTTCGTTTCCACAAGGGGTCAGATTAGAAGGCCTCCAAGGTCCCTTCCAACCCTGTTATTCTGGTTTCAGCCACCCTCTGAAACCCCACAGCTGGATTCTTACCATGGGTTGGGCACACCTGAGCCCCAATCCATCTGAACAGTTTCAGATGGGATTTGAAAAAAAAAAAATCGATCGATCAGATCCGATTTGAAACTAAAAGCCAGATGGGATGGGGATTCCATCCAGTCCAAGTCCTTAAACCGCTTGGGCAATTCTGCAAAATAAGCATTAGTGCTGGCCCAAATGGGTCTGGATCCCTCCCGTGAGCAGCGAGGAATTAAACTGCTCCTTTGATTTGTCAAATTAGCTGGAAAGACCCAACAAATTAAACTTTCACTGAGCCCATTTTAAATGTTCCTGTCGCTCCGTAACTGTCAAAGCTCCACATTGGTTTTCTCTCGGGCTTCAATTGCATGTGTAATCTCGACCGCCGTAATTTGTAAATTAATGTGGTATGAAGATTTAATGGATCGCCTCCTCCTAGCCAGTCGGGGCCCTTTTCAGCAGGCCGCGCTTGAAGCAAAACAAAACTCGAGATGGGAGGAATTCATTTCCCTTTCATTGCCTTCCCCACCCCCAGCAATTTCTTTTCCGCAGCCAATTAAAAAGGCCTTGTTAGTGGAAAGGCATCCGAAAGTTAACTTGGAGAAAACTTTGCTGCCATTTTATTTTTTAAAGGGAGCAGAGAAACACAAGAGAAACACAAGTAACTCTCAATATACAAACGTTCATTTAATGGCCATTCGGAGTTACAACGGCACTAGAAAAAAAACCAACTTATTATCCACCATTTTTCACCATTACAACCGTTGCAGCATTTCCACGGGGATGGGATCAAAATTCAGGCGCTTGGCAGCTGACTCATATTTATGATAGTCCTGAGCTCACGTGATCCCCTTTTGCGACCTTTGGTCGAGCAAAGCCAGTTACAACCGGAACGGGCCCCCACATTTTCTGTTCCTAAGTGAAGCATTTAGGTGGGATTTTGCCTCACTCTATGACCTTCCTCGCCACTGCGGTTAAGCGGACCACTGCCATTGTTAAGTGAGTCACACGGCTGCAAAGTGCGTCTGGCGGGATCCCAGGGATGCTGCAGTGGTCGTAAGTGTGAAAAATGACCACCCTTTTTTCAGGGCTCTTGTAACTTTGCATGGCCACTAAACAAACTGTTGTAAGTGGAGAACTACCTGAATTGGATCTCCTGCCTATTATCATGACAACAATGATTTGAGTATAGTGGTATTTGACTGGAGAATATGAACACACGAATATTTGGGTACCCTAAACCTCTAGAGATAATCAATGTTCAGACAACGGAACGTGCTTTACCTATTTTCGCAGTTTATGACCGTCATCGCCAGAGTGGTGCGGTGTGCCTAGAGGTGGCACTCTCGCCTCACAATCAGGAGGCTATGAGATCAATCCTAAGTAGCAGCAGATATCTCTCTCTCTCTCTCTCTCTCTCTCCACAATGAGAATTTATCTGCTGGATATAACTCCGCCCTGGCAACAGGAGGGGTATCCGGCCAGTAAACACTCAGCTCCATTCAGTTGCCCCGATTCCACCCCGCAAGGAATTATGGGGCCGTGCATCAAGGACTGTATCATGCTGTAAGTTCATTCCTAAGTATCACACGCACCTCCGCCTAAGAAAAGTGGCTGGGGACTTCAGCCATCTAAAGCAGTCTCTTTGATTTATAAGAGTTTAATTTAGTGCCTGCAAGGCTCTTAAGCCGGAGATGTGGAAAGTAGCCGTCCCTCCCTCCCTCCCTCCCTCGCCTCCTTGGAAAAACACTTTATTTCCTTCCTCGCCACCTTGCTAACAAACCTCGTGGGGGAAAGAAAGAACACACTGGCACGACAAAGACAATGAGCTTTCCAACCGTACTCAAAGAGAGATGTTTGACAGGCGGGGAAATGAGGCACAATTAGTGAAGCAGACTTATGCTTGGACAGATGTTAACGGAGACGGAAAAACAGGGATTGGGAAAGGGGGAAGAAAAATTTAAAAAAATTTAAAATAAAAGCTCCTTTTTGGCCATCGAACGGCATCCACCGGGACTGTGCCTCTCCGCATTTCAAGTTGGGTTGGCGGTTTTAGGGGAGGGTTGTGGTTTTTTTTTTCCTTTTAAATGTTGTTTTGTTTTACTTACTGCCAAAATTTGGAGCCGCACCTGGAAGAGAAGAAAAGGGAGAGAAGGTCAAGAAAGGACAGGGAGCCAGACAGCAAGCTAATTTATGCCACCTACAGTCAGCTCGTAAGGCAGATGGGTGGCATAAAAAATTAATAAATGAATAAATTAATTAAAAGTCTGTTCTCTAAGGGGCTACCATGAAGAAAATGGGGGAGGGGTGTCAACCTATTCTCCAAAGCACCTGGAAGCAGGGCAAGAAACAAGGGATGGAAATGGTGAAGAAGAACAGAGTTGGAAGGGACCCTAGAGGCCTTTTAGTCCAACCCCCTGCCTAGGCAGGAAACCCTGTACTATTGCAGACAAATGGCTGGCCAGTCTCTTTTTGGAAACCTCCATGGAGCATCCACCACTTTTGCAGGCAAGCCGTTGCACAGATTGATTGTTCTACCTGTCAGGGAATTTCTCCCTTAGTTCTAGGTTGCTTCTCTCCTTGATGAGTTTCCATCTGTTGCTTCTCATCCAATTCAAGGAGAGAAGCAACCTAGAACTAAGGGAGAAATTCCCTGACAGGTAGAACAATCAACCAATAGAATAGCTCACCTCTGTCTAGACCAGGGGTGTCCAACCTTGGCAACTTTAAGACTCCTGGACTTCAACTCCCAGAATTCCTCAGCCAGCAAAGCTGGGTTTCAGGGGACCGTTTCTTGGACAAGTCCTTTTCCTAGACTTCTCTACTTGGATTCATCCATGCTCACAGCCGTCGTTCCTGCCATACTTACACACGTTAGGAGAACCGTTGGGACGGGGAAGGTAGGAGCCAGCTCTCCAAGACTTGCTCCGGAAATTCTTTTTGCATCTGCCACAGTCCTGTCCCGTTGTGTTATGTTCACACTCACACTGAAGACTTCCTTCCTTGAAAATGCACTGGTTGGCATGGAGATTACATTTACACCTGCAGGGGAAACAGAAGAGAGCAACAAAGTGTGATTCTCCGGGCTATCTGTAGAGGTATTTAAAAATGCATGCCAGACTCTTTTGAGTTGAAATCCTCAAAGCAACTTGCACTGACATCACAGAAATATTAAAATAGAAAAGCATTCAGAAGTCATTAAATAGCAGAACATCCAAAACAGGGACCTGCATTTCAATGAAGGCACAAACTCTCAGGAACTCTCAAAGCTAAGATTTGTCTGAAAACCAAAAGGTACAGATTAGAGGTGGGGGAAACCTGGCAAAAGAAGAGTCCCTGTGAGAGGGATCTTGGAGTCCTTTTGGAGCATCACTTAAATATGAGCCAGCCATGTGCGGCAGCTGCCCCAAAAGCTAACAAATCCTTGGTTGTATAAAAACAGAATCAAAAGCATGCAAAGTATTAGTACTGCTTTATAAGACCTTAGAATAACCTTGGAATACTGCATCCAGTTTTGGTCACCAACATTGTAAAAAAGATGTTGAGACTCTGGAAAGAGTGCCGAGAAGAACAACAAGGATGATTAGAGGACTGGAGGATAAAACATACGGGGAACAGTTGTAGGAATTGGGTTTGTCTAATCTAGTGAAAAGAAGGACAACAGGGATGACATGATAGCGGTCTTCCAATATTGGAGGGGCTGCCTCAAAGAAGAGGAGAGGGTCAAGCTCTTCTCCAAAGCCCCTGAGAGGCAGGACAAGAAGCAACGGAGGGAAACTCATCAAGGAGAGAAGCGACCTAGAACGAAGGAGGAATTTCCTGAGAGGGAGGACAATTAATCGGTGGAATGGCTTCCCTGCTCCATCACTGGAGGCTTTTAAGGAGAGGCTGGACAGCCACTTCTCTGGCTGATTCATATTTATGACAAGTTTTGCAGTTTAAGGACGTGTTTAGAAAACCAAGTTAAAACTTTCTCCCTATTTGGCAGAAGGCCTTGGGAAGCAAGTCCCCCTCCAAACCCCACCAGCCTCATGGAACGGAGGCAATATGAGAAAAACTCCATGGAAAACCTCCACAGAACCTTTCCAACTCTGTTAATTCTGTTATCCTCTAAGGAAGAGGAGCTCAGCCATGTTTGAAATAGCTGCATGTACCTTTGAAATTGTGTTTTTGGGGACAGGTGTGTGTGTGGAAGGGGGTCACTATTTCATGCCTTCCTGAACAGCCAGATCTAAACGAAAGAATGAAACCAGCAAGTTGCTCTCTTAAAAAGTTAGGCAGGCAAGCAAATAATTCATTGACAGCAAATCCATGAACAGCAAATGATAGGAACAGCAAATGAATGTCGCCATGATTGGATCCAAAATCCGGAGAGATGTTCCAAGCAAGAGGGGAAACGGGTTATTCAGAGAAGACGAAATGTATAGAAATTCAATGAAATCTTCCTTTCGTTGACAATTTTGGGGCCGACGGGTGATCCTGGGGAAAATTGACAAATTTATGCCACTTGCACCCTTTTGTAATTACACAATTGACATTTTTATGCCTGTTTTCTAATTATGCCAAAAAATTAATTGTGTCATTTGTGCAGTTATGCAAATGATGTGCATTTATATAGATGAGAACAACTGTGTCAATGTTATCAGTTTGTTCTGAAGAGAACGGACTTTGCTCGTTTGGGATTTAATTCCAAGATGGATGAATGATAGCTAGATAGATAGACAGACAGACAGACAGACAGACAGACAGACAGACAAATATGGATAGGTAGGTAGATAGGTCCATAGATAAGATGGATGGGGATGGATGGATAGGTGTCTGATTATATTCTCTATAATATATTCTCTATAATTCTCTATATCGATTATAGAGAAGATATATAGGGATGGATGGAAGATAGATAGATACATAGACAGATGATAGAGATAGAGAAGATGGATGGGGATAGATAGATAGATAGATTGGTTACACATAGATTATAGAGAAGATACATGATGGGTGGCAAGGAGCATTTAACTGGAGGACTTCTCTGGAATGACACTCAAGTGTGAGGTCCAAAACCTCATGAGATCTTAGACAACCAGGATTGAACTGATCACCCTGTACTGCACCGGGCACCTCATATCGTGGAATTTAGAGACAACATTCCAGCCAACAAGTGCTGCAGCCCCCAAATCCCCAATTCCAATTTTGGGGTCTGCTACCATTGACCCCATCTCAAGTGATCCTCTCCAGCTGGAGCCATCCATCCTCTCCTCCTCCATGAAGTTCTTTCTACCTTCCCCGCCTCCGCCTGGCCTCCTTAATTACAGCTCCAGCATCCCTAATCTGGAGCTTGTGTGAAGAATGCACAAGCAGACCAGGTCGCCCTCCCCTCACCAATTTCGTTCCGTCTCATTGAACTGTCCCCCTTGTTCAGGTCTTCCATTATCTCCCCACTCTTGACAAGTTCCTTGGGAGTCAACCATCTCTTACACAGATAATTGCTGTTCCAAATCAAATAATCAATGCATATTTAAGTAACGATGAGACAATTCCTCGCCTTTGCACAGGGCCTGTGAACACTCAAAGTCAATCCCTTCGCATCCGTATTTTGCTTTACGGCGCGTTCCAAGAACCAACGATAATCTACCGTTCCCGACAGATCAGTAGCAAAGATGACACCGGGGGGGGGGGGGGGGAGCAGATTAAAAAAAAAAAGAAATATCACACACAACCAGCAAATAAAGATGAAACAAAAAGCACTCTGTTTTCCAGGTTATATAAGAAATAAAATATGAACTCATTTTTTCCTCCTTCCTTTTCCCCCATTGCTGTTCAGAATCTTAATAAGATTTGAGATTTGCCTCCTAAGATCTTGAGCTGCCTCTGTTTTTCTCATCACGTCACATCTGGAGAAACGGGATGTTACCCATCCATAAGGAGGAGAGTTGATCCTTGAGAAGCAGTTCAGTGAAAGTGGATGGGGGAACTGAGGATGTAGTTGAGATTTGGGACTCTTTAGCCGGAGATTACAGAATAATATGGTTGCAAGGGAACTTTGAGGTCTTATAGTCTACCTCCTATTCAAGAAAGAGACCCTATGGGTGTCCAGTCCCTTCTTGAAAAACTGCAATGACAACTTCTGAAGGCAAATCATTCCACTGATTAATAATTTTAGGTTGGTTCTCTCCATCAGCTCCCATGTGCTGCTTCTTGTCCTGCTTTCAGGTGCTTCTGAGAATAGGTTGACTCCCTCACCTGTGTGATACCCCTCAAATATCCGAAGACCGCTATCATGTCACCCTTAGTCCTCCTCTTGGTTAGACTAGGAGGCTAAAAGCTAACATGGATGATTGATTCAATAGGGATTCTGCAGCTGTTTTTCCACCAACACCCAGCAACCAACATCCAGATAAACTGGGATTAACACCAGGCAAATGATCAAGGAGAGAAAACAATATCCCAACCAAGAGATTACCAAGGAGGAAATCACACTTTCACCAAGACTGAAAGGAGAAGTTACTATATATAAACAGAGAGCAAACCCCACACTCACTTTCACTGATGATGTTACCTGGTTGGGTAATGAAATGTCTGCAGAAAGCCACCATGCTCAGAGAGCATCAAGGTCTGCACAAACGAACACATTCCTGGAAGTATTTTCAGGTTTTCCCTTCCCTCTGGTGGATTCCCTATCTAATCCCCATTTTTGTTTCCTTTCCTTATTCTTTTTACGAGGAGAAATTCTTTGTGAAATTGAGAGTTTGCTTTCAGTCAAAAGTAAAAAAACAAAAACAAAACCATAATACCAAGCTGGACCATTCTCAAAGCAAGAGACAGATGGAAACCGTTGCTCTCACCCAAAGGAGATTGGCTTCCAGTCCCGCTCCATCACATGGGTAGAAGAGAGAAAATGTGAAAATCTGAACCTTGGTCTCGCTATAAATAGAGCCCGCATTTAATTCACAGGAGTTATGGGAAGGTTTTTAAAGATGCTGTATGATCAATCTGTTTATGGGGAGTGATCGATCTTTGAAAATCAATTCTTAGAGCTTCTTCTGCCTGTTAGCAAATGATGCCATGTGTAGGAGGCCATACCTACTATTGGCAACCTTAAATGGGTGGACTTCAACTCCCAGAATTCCCTAACCAGCATGGAATTCTGGGAAGTGGAATCCAAGCATCTTAAAACTGCTGAGGTTGAGAAACTCTGTTTTGACTCACTGCTTCCTTGCAGCGTTTCCCTTTTCTGTACCCTCCAAAATTGTAATCCAGGTGAAAAGGGAAAGATTTAGTTCATTCTTCAAATCCATATGCATATCAACTTCCATTGTCCAGGGTTTCAAGACAGTAGATTTGATTTCTGGAGCCCAGAGCCTGCCTGCCTTCTCTCTGTCTCTTTGTCCTGTCCTGTGTCTGAATTATTTGGGAGTTTATGATGATGGTTAATTGAGAAAAAGGAAGGAAGAAAGGAGAGAGAGAGAGAGAGAGGAAGGAAGGAAAGAAGGAAATTAAATTAAGGAGGAAACCATTCCAAGGTACAGAGAACATGCAAATACATTTAGGCAAAGTGAGGAAACTTAATAATTAGTCTGTAATTAATATGCATCTCCTTAATTGGATTGCTCATAATGGGAGCCTTCAGCTCAGGCCATGCCATTAATTTCAATTTCACTCTGTCCATCCAGGCAACTTTAAGGTCGGGCAGCTGTTAAATAAAGGAGAAAATTAGATTGACCAGAGCGGAGTTCTCTTCTGATCTTTCCTACTTTGTATGCAGGTGCTCCCTAGGCAAAGCAAGAAGAAATGAGATTGAAAAGATCCTTCCTTCCCTCCTTTCTTCCTTCCCTCTCTTCCTTTCTCCCTCCCTCCCTCCTTCTTCCTTTCCTCCCTCCCTTCCCTCTGTTTATCCCTCACTCTTTCCCTTTCCTTCCTTCCCTCCATTTATCCCTCCCTCCCTTTCCTTCCTCCTTTCCTTCCTTCCCTCCATTTCTCCCTCCCTCCCTTTCCTTCCTTCCCTCCCTCCCTCCCTCCCTCCTTCCTCCTTCTTTCTTCCCTCTCCCATACCTGGAGCGATTCCCATAAAACTAGTTTTCCCCCCCATCACCTGGGATTTCTCCCTTCTGCTGTGACGTGTGGCAGTCCTTGCTCATCAAAGATGGGCTTTCTGGCTTCTATTCCTGTCGCAGGCCTGGCACCTCCTCCTGTTACTTATTAGATCAATAAGGGCAGGATGGAAGGACCAGCATAGGGGGGCAGGTGAAAGGAGGAATAAAAATAATGTGTCCTTTAAAGGAGAAGCTCGGAATTGTACCGCAATCCACCTGACTGCAAACTTTCTTGTGCCAAGCAGAACAATTGTCTGGCATCAGTTCTTTTGCCGTTCTCGTGTTGCTTGGCGAAAGAGAATTGGTTTTGGACATTTCTTGCAAAGGAGCAAGGATTTTTGCAAGGAAGGAAAGAAGGGAGGGAGGGAGGAGATAAAAGAAGAGGGAAGGAGGGAGAGTTGAAGAAGGAAAGGAAAAGAAAGGAAAGAGGGAGGAAGGGAGGGAGGGAGGGAGCAGATCAAAGAGGGAAGGAGGGAGGGTTGAAGAAAAAAAGGAAAGAAAGAGGGAGAAAGGAAGGAAGGAAGGAAGGAAAGAAAACTAAACCAATGAAGTCAAAAGAAAGGATTGTAAACAAAAGAACAATCATTCACTTTGGACAATTTCATCAAAATGATTGTTGTTGGGGTTTCTTTGCGGGGGGGAGGGGGGACCCACACCAAAAGCAATTTCTTTTCAAATAAAAGAAGGTTTTGCTCGCTCCCTTGTTTGTTTCAAGGAAAAGATGCCAAAGAAAGGCAACAGCTCTGAAAACCCCAAGACCCTTTTTTCCTGTTCTGAACCAAGAGAGTCTTTTTCGGGAGACGTATCCTGACAGCTTCGCTTGTCGGGTACCCAAAAGGCATCAGCGATGGACGAATTAAAAACAGGGGGAGGGGGGGGGAAGAAAAGAAAGCACAGCTCCCATTACCTGCCTGTGACTTCAATATTGGAGATCGCATAGAAGTATTTGTACAAGTTCTCTCTTTGGACGTAGGTGCCCCCGAGTGCCGGTTTCAAAAGCCGCATCCTCAAGTCCGTCATGGTGAAGAAATCCTTCAGGCCCTTGGCGCTCTCCAGCCTGGTGTAAAGATTGTCCATGTTTCGGAGTTCCGGCCCAGCAAAAATGGCAAAACGGTCCTTCACCTCGAATCTCACGTCCTTCTCTTTCTTGGACCCCACCCAGCGAGAGTATTCCTCCGTGCAGATGACTCTGTTGACATTGGTGGTGGACAGCTCCCTCACCTTCCTTGCCGGCATGCCGAAAGCTTCGTTGCATTCATCCGCGTAGTACTGGTAGGGGTGCCAAGTCCTCCCATTGTCCAAGGACTTCTCCAAGATCATTTTGGTGGGGCGGCCGTACTCAAAAGTCAACACGACATCATCGGTCAGCTCAATGGTCTTGTTCCAAGACAAGGTGATGTTGGCCAACAGAGGCTTGGGATAACGGCTCCAGGTCACGCTCTGCCAGTAGGTGGCCAGGCCTTCGTCTTCTTTGTCGAACATCAACTTGGGAGGATGGGCCAGGTCCGGATTAGAAGCATCACACTCATCGCTGCACAAATATGGGTTTTCCTGGAAGAAGAAGGAGCATGAGAAGAGAAGGAGATTAGAACGTAGAACAAAAGGGGTTAGAAGAGATCTTGGAGATCTTCTAATCCAATGTCTACTAGTGTAATTTATACAAGAACAGCCCATAAGTTACAGAATGCAGGATGAGAGGAAATGTGATGACCCAGGGTGGGTAACAAAAGCAACAAAGTCACAAAAACAGGTGAAATCCGTTTAATTCCTTCAATTTGGCTTCAAAGGTCCAATTACCATTGACTGGAGAAAAAACTCCCCCACAAACAGTTGCAAAAAGGAAGAACTTCAAATTCAAACTCAAGATACATATAAATTATAAATAGGAAAAAAACAACACAAACCATACTGAAGCAATTTATGAGACACGGCAGGATAAGGGCTTGAAGAGGCCCACAGATATCGAAATACACACACTGGGAAGGACATCAAAACTCAGAAAAGAACAGACAGACTAGAATTATTTCACGCTTTGCTTCCAGCACTGGGCCATGCGCAGTTTGTCCTTTTAAACAGCCGTCACAGCTGCAGCCCATGAAGGGGATCAGGGCCCTTTCCTCCCCCGTAGACCACACCATGTTTCTCCCTTCTCGGCTCCTCCCTGTGTGCCCTAGGATGAAGAGGGAATGGTCCTGGGTCTTCCTCTGACTGCCCAGTTGTCCTGTGCCCCTTCCCCAGTTTTCTCCACAACCTCCGGATCCCCACTTCCACTCCCTGTCGGCTGTTCCTCCTCTCCCTCGGAGTCCCTTTCTAACAGGGGCATGGCAGGAAAGGAGAATGAGAGGAGAAGAAAGGGAAGATTGGAGGAGCTTAGAACACAGGACAATAGGGGTTGGAAGGGACCTTGGAGGACTGCTAGTCCAACATCGAGGGCAACCACACAAGTGCAACCCAGAATGCAGAATATCAGAGTTGGAAGGGACCTTGGAGGCCATCTAGTCCAATGCCCTGATCAAGCAGGAGACCCTAAGACCACTTTGGACAAATGGCTATCCAGTCTCTTCTTAAAGCGACAGAGCACCCATAACTTCTGGAGGCAACTAATATCTATTGGATTGTCCTCACTGTGAGGAAATTCCTCCTTCGTTTTAGGTTGGGTCTGTCTTTGATGAGCTTCCATCCCTTACTTGTCCTGCCTTCAAGTGCTTTGGAGAATAAGTTGACCCCTCTTCTCTGTGGCAGCCCCTCAAAGAATTAGAAGACTTCTATCATGTCTCCCCTAGTTCTTCTCTTTGTTAGAACGGACCTATCTGGTCCCTTAAACATTCATTTATCCTCCGGTCCCTTAATCCTCTTTGTTGCTCTTTTCTCTGCATGCTTCCTACAATATCTTTTTTATATTGTGGTGGTGACCAAAACCGGACACAGTATATTCCAAATACAGCTTCACTACTGCAGAAGAGTTCTTGAAGAGCCAAAACGGAGAGATGCCAATTCAGTAGAAGAATTTTGATTTTCTAGGCCAGTCTACCTTGAAAGGTTGACCTTGGGCAAATCCGTTTGGCTTCTACCCTCTCTTGCAAACTTCTCTTCAAAGGAATTGCTTTCATCGGCCATCACTGGATTGGTCTGCTAGAAAGGGCGAAAATTTAATTTTTTATTTTCAACATCATGCATGAAAAGGGAAGGGGTCTCACGAGCTCTGATTCCCCTCCTCTTTACATATATTTTAAGTGAAATTGTTATTAATAGCTAAGCCGTGGAGTATTTTTATTTTTATTTTAATCAGCAGAGGTCTGTTCGGAAGGCAAAAGCTAGGAGGCCACAGTCTATAGAAAAAGAAACAAACCCCAATCATGAACTTATTGTCCTTGACTTAACCCACAAGCAGCTGAAAGCACTTTTTTTTCTTTTGAGAAAAGCAACAATAACCGAACAACAGATATGCATCTATGCGCCACAACCCTTGCAGTGACTCAGCTGTTGCTTTTTTAAATGCCTCTCCCTCTCCAGAAACTGCCTTGTTTCAAAGCTGGATTATAACACAACCTAAATAAATATTCAATGTGGCTTCGCGAGTTTAAGCAAAATAAATATGCCATATTGTCACTTAATGCGCCAGTCTGGTTCACACAACCTCATAAGACACAAGGCTGTGTTCCTTGCATGCTAAAAAAAAAAAACTACCCAAATTTATTTTAACTGAGTTTAGCATTTGTGTGCGACCACCAGCCTCTGTTGTTTGGTTTAACGGGGCCAGTTCCGTATTTGAAGTACACTGATGTCTTTCTTCTTTTAGCAAGAAATTTGGGGGGAAATTTTCATCAAATCATATCTGGCAGAGGGGAGGGAATGACTTTACAAACTCCTATAATTTAGCGACCCTTCGAAGTTACAACCGCACTAAGAAAAGTGGCTTACAGCCGTTTTTCACACTTAGAACCATTGCAGAAACCGACAGTACATGATCAAAACTCAGGCGCTTGGCCACTGGCTCATAGTTACGTCCCAGGGATCCCCTTCTGTGACCGTCTGATGAGCAAAGTCAACGGAGAAGCCCGATTTGCCCACAGCCGTGCAATGAACTCAACCACTGCAGCGGTTTGCTTTCTCGCCCGTGGACAAGAAAGGGGGTAAAAACAGGGCCAAACAACCCATTGAACCACTGTCTCACTTAACAACAGACTTGAGGGGGACTCCATCATGGTCGAAATGGGTGGGGGTCCTTGCCGGAAACACACGCTTAGTAAAAAAAAAAAAAAAATCACACAGTGTTTGGGAGAGGTTAATTCCCATTTTAACCATTTGGGTTGAGTTTTCACCCCTTGTGCTAATGTACAATTTGGAAGTGGCTGTGCCTCTCTCTCGGTCCATCCTGTTTAATGACTGTTTGAGGCTACAATGGTGCAGAAAAGTGTCTTACGACCATTGTTCACACCTACCCCCGTTGCAGCCGTTCATGTGATCAAGCAATCAATGGATTCCCCCATTAACGTTCTGTTAAATCAACTGCTGCCATTAAAATGTGCCTCACTGCCAGTTTAGCAGCTTTTGCCTCGAGTTAAATTGTTGGCTCAGGTAACAGAACAACAGGGTGGAAAGGGACCTTGGAGGTTTTCTAGTCCAGCCCCTTCTATCCTTCTGGACAAGTGGCTGTCCAGTCTCTTCTTTACAAACCTCAACTCTTGGAAACAGACCGGGTCCACTGGTTAATTCTTCATATTCTTAGGAAGTTTCTTCTTAATTCTAGATCAGATTCCTTTCCTATAAGTTTCCATCCGTTCCTTCTTTTCCTGCCACGGGGTGCTTTGGAGAATAGGTTTAAATTGTGTGTGTGTGTGTGTGTGTAGCCTGGAATTAAAGGATCCCCCCCCCAACACACACACACCTACCACAGAGTCAAACTTGCATAGAAACAAGCTGGGATCCTCCCAGCACCCCATATATAACATTTGAAGATAATTAAACGTCTCCCTCCCAAGGCATAAATTGATAACCCACCAAAGATTAGGCAGGAATTCCTAGTGATATTTGCTGACAATTAATTTCTATTCCATTCACAGGCTTTGAGGAAGGCTTTAATTAATTTAGAGTGATTACCACTAATAGCTAGTAAGTGGGAAAACATGGAGCACAGAGACTATCAAATAGCAAGGGAAAAAAAAATCAGAGAAAGAAGAAGCAGAAATTAGATAAAGGAATGCATTGCCAACATTGTCGGCGTTTAAAAAAAAGGGAGACGGTTTTGGGGTGGGCTGGGAATAAAACGGGGTTCTTTTCCTCTTCCTGTCCCACCTCCCTTATTCTTATTCTTATTCATCGCACAGTCAGCCAGATGTTCAGACTGGGTTTGGCATTTTTGTCTCCCCATTGAGTCCTTCCCAAGGACCCGGGATAGGCAAATCTGGATATTTGAGGGTGTTCCAGAGATCACTGCAGGATGGAAGCTGTGCCAAGCCAAGCTGCCTTCTGCAATTGACCGATGGCAAATTTGTCAATGCCGACAATATTCAAGAGCTGGCTCCCGTTGTTTGTTTTGGGACTGCTCCCAAGGCGCCTATGACTATGGGTACTACCCTTGCTTGCCTTTGCCATCGTCGTTCCATTTCTATTTGTAGCTCTTTTGTGTTTTGTGATCTTCTCCAGTTCTTCCTCTTCTCTTCTGCACTCTTCTCCGGTGTCCTTCGCCCGATGGGACCCATCTCTCTTCAGTTGGCACGGCCAAGAGTTAAAATTAAGCCGCCGGCGTCGCGGCTCTATTCTAAGGTGGTTTTGAATGTCTGAATTTCTCCTTCTCCTTCGTCCTACCTTCTTGGGCCGGCGGCCATCGATTGAGCTGCTTCTTTCCCAGACCTCAGGGCTGGTTTTGAATCCCCTTCTCGATGGCTTCCTAACGGAAAAGGCCACTGCTGGGCTCCCAAAGTCAACTCCCCAACAGCCAGTGAGACGGGGTGGCTTGGCTTGCCATGAATCAGCAGGAAAAGAAAATACTGTCGTCGGAGCCGGAAAAGTTTGGTCCAAGGCAGCACATATACCCCCCCCCCGCCTCTTTGGCTGCCCTCCTTCTCCCTCCCAGTTAATTTTAGCTTTTCACAGCATCACTTGAGCTCTTCACCCTGAGTGGGGTACCTCCCTCCCTTGGCAGAGTGTGTGGGAGGGAGGGGGGGGAGAAAGAAAGAGAGAGAGAGGGAGGGAGGGAGGGAGGGAGGGAGGGAGGGAGGGAGAGAGCGTTATTGCTGTTATCTGTGGGTATGCAAGATGATGGTCAGCGTTCCCCTGACGTTTTGAGCAGTGGATTCTGTTCACACTTTAAACTTTGGGTGGATGGTTGCATTGGAGGAGGAAGGAAAGAAGGATATGGGAGAAGGAAAGATGGGAGGAGGGAGAAAGGAAGGAAATAGAGGAGGAAAGATCAGGGGAGGGAGGAAGGAAGGAAGATTTTAGTAGGGCTTCAGAGATTTGTTATTTCTTTGTTGGTTTACAGTTTTACACCTTCCTTTTCAGCTTTCCTTCCTCTTCCTTTGTCTCCTTCCTCCCTCATGTTTTCCCTTGCCTTTCTTCCTCCATCCTTTCCTTTCCCTTCTCTCTCTTTCTCCTTCCTTCCCTCCTCATCTTTTTCCTTCCTTTCCCTTCTCCCCCATCCTTTCCTTTCCCTATCTCTCCCCTCGCCTCCCCTTCCCCTCTCATTGGGATTTAAAAAAAAAAAAATCTAGCAGCAATTCTGGAATTCTTCTTTTTTTGGGGGGGGGGGGGGGGAAAGGTTTTATTCATTTTCTACAAACAAACAAGACAAACAAAACATAAAAACATCAACTCTCATATGTACATCCAGTGTGTCAGTTGATTCATCATTTTTGTGCATTCATTCTGTCGTCTCAATTACAATTATGTTACATAACAACTCATATTGTCAATCCAAACTTATATATCCTAATGTTACTAAAAAAAAAAAAGTTTTTGACTATATTTTTAATCATTCATGCTTTATGAGCTAACAATACTTTAAACCAGTTTACTCTATGACAAATCGTATAATCATATCAAATCAATCCTAAAAAACCCTTTATAAATATAATGTCGAACAACAAAATAATAGCAAAATAAAGATATTCCTTACTGTCTAGCATTCTAAATATTCTATTATCGTATTTTATCATCTAACCATTGATAAAAGCAATTCTGGAATTCTTGCTACGAAGAGCTTATTATTGCATTTAGGAGCGGGGGGGGGTCAGGGAGCAACCAAATGAAACAAGGGGGTTTCAGATTGAGTTTTGAATGGGAGCAGACAGCTGGTAGATCTTTAGCCCCATCTGTCTCCGTCTCTCTCTGGTTGCCAAGCCCAGCAGGCAGAAGGAAGGCTGGGTGATAAGAACGACAACTTTATGTGACAACTGGGGAATCTGGGAAAGGCGCCTGGAGAACAAAGCCTCGGTCTCTGTGTTAACCCTGGTGCTTTTGTGTTGTTAACAATGGCTCTGCAGCAAGCCCACCCTCACTGACAGCTCCTGATCTGCCATATGTTACACTTCGGGTGGTTTGTCAACCAGTGTTTATTTTGTTAAAAAAAAGACAAAAGCAGTCATTCGGTACAGGTGATCCTCGGACTTACGACCATCGCTCAGCCCAACATCATTTCTGTTGCTAGGTGGGACAAAATAAGGCTGACCTTGGGACACCGTCATAAATACGGGTCAGTTGCAGTTGGAGCCCCTCACTCTGGGGATGCTGCAACCGACATTAAGGGGTGGCAAGCGGTCGTAAAAAAGCCCTTTTTCCAGTTTGTTGTGACTTTGAATGGTCGCTAAACGAACTGCTGTAAGTCAAGGACTGTCTTGCCACAAAGCTTGTACTGCCTGCACATACATTTTACACCCACTGTGACACCTTGTGTAAGCCAATGCAAGGAGTTTACACCAGTCTATTAATTCAACTTCTCTCTCTATCTTTTACTCCCTTCCTTCCTTCCGCCTTTAAGTTCATATTAGCTGGCACAGATTTATGGTTATTTTAAAAAAGAAATAAAATTCCCATTAAAATTGCTGTGCATTTTCTATAGCTCTTGTCTCCCAGTAAATAAGCTTTTTGGCTGCACTTTTTCATCCATTGGGTTGATTAAATAAATGCTCATTCATTCAGAGTCAATCTCGCTTAATGTACAGTTTCTTGGAGCCATTTTCTATAATTCTGCCTCATTTGCCTACACCGTGGGCTACTTGCTTAGAAGTTATGCACAGGGTATATGTTTCAGTATGGATTTTTGTCAAAGTTGTTCAAAACTCCCCAAAATACACAAATCTAAAGAATGAATGGTGTATAATATTGATCTCGGAAAATGCATTCCGTACGTACCAACCAGACACAAACTGAACAAACATTTTCCAATTCCTGTTAGCCATAAGGCCAGCCAGCAAAACTTAAATTAAAATCTATCACTTTATAAATATCTTTTTTTCCCCAAAAACGTTAAAACATATCACACGTTGCTTACTCACGGCTAAAAGATTGCTAACCTCTCTCTCTCTCTCTCTCTCTCTCTCTCTCTCTCTCTCTTTCCAGGTTTACAGAAAATGACCAATTAAACTAATTTTCCTCCTCCTCCTCCTCCTCCTCCTCCTCCTCTTCTTCTTCTTCGTGATGTCGCTATTTCATCAGCGGCTGAAGTGGGTTTGGCTTCTCTCCCCACCTCCCTCTGGCAACCTCACCTCACCTTTTAAAAGGGAGCTAATCCTCTTAGGGCAGATGAGAATTTCAGAATATAGAATTAACCCAGATACAACCAGGGGAGCCTAAGCGAGCCATGGTTGCTGAAAAGCAAGCGGTTCTCCCTTCCCAGCTGGCAGGCCGGTGATCATGTCCAGCACCCACCAAATTCCCACCAAAATCAGCTCTGGGTTAGGATGTCCAACCTGCAGGATTTTGAAAAAGTCGCCCTTTTGTTTTGTAGTTTTAGAGCTTAGGGTTTAGGGCCACACTTCAAACCAGAATTTCTGTCATGAGGGTGTTGCAGAGGTAGGTTAAGTCAGACTTGGTTTCAAGGCAATTTTTTTTTTTACAACAACGGCATGATTGAACAAAATCTCATAGAGGTAAAGTGAATCATGCCTTTGTTAAGACAATCCAGGTTTCCCAATAGGTGTTTTTTCCCTTCCTTCCTTCCTCCCTCCCTCTCTGCCTTTCTCCCTCCTTCACTCTTTCTCATGATTCCTTCCTTCCTTTCCTTCCCTTCCCTCCCTTCCCTCCTGATTTCAATTTCCTTTCTCCCTTCCTCTCCCCTTCCTCCCCTCCATCCCTCCTGACTTCCATTTCCTTCTTCCATCCCTTTTCTTTCCTTCTTCCTTCCTTTCTTCTTCCCTTTTCTCCCTCCTTCCCTTTCCTCCCTCTCTCTTCCCTTCCTTCCCTCCCTCCCTCCTGACTTCTGTTTCCTTTTTCCATCCCTTTTCTTTCCTTCTTCCTTCCTTCCTTCTTCCCTTTTCTCCCTCTTTCCCTTTCCTCCCTCTCTCTTCCCTTCCTTCCCTCCATCCCTCCTGACTTTCATTTCCTTCTTCCATCCCTTTTCTTTCCTTCTTCCTTCCTTTCTTCTTCCCTTTTCTCCCTCCTTCCCTTTCCTCCCTCTCTCTTCCCTTCCTTCCCTCCATCCCTCCTGACTTTCATTTCCTTCTTCCCTCCCTCCCTCCCTCAGCCTCAGCCTCAGCCAACCAAATGCAGTTTTAACAGGTCCAGAAAATGTGCTATTATTAAAGACATCTCGTATGGTCAGATACAGAAAGACGAGGTGAGCTGAATATTGCATAAGATGCCAGGCACTCAAGGAACAAGCAACAGGGAGATCAGAGAAAAACAAAACGCCCCAGAGAGGTGGACATCAGCCCTGGGCTGCTGTAGGAGACCAACTTGGGGGTTGCCTGCATTGCTATGTTTTCCAAGCCCTCTTCCTCGTATCGCTTCCCTAAAAACCAAAGACATCCAAAGAAAAAGAGACTTGCCACCATCCCACTTGCAAGAAAAGATCCAACAACAAATCACAGAAACACCGCAGCCTCCAAGCTATGACAATGCAAAGTGCATTATTGATTCAGATGGGAGAAGAAAAGGGGAAAATGCTTAGGACACTGGAAAAGAACGCTGCTCTTTAAAAGCTGCCTGCTTTCTCTATTTGCAGCTTTGCAGGGCCATAAATATTTTATTAATGTTTGTTTTTTTTTTAAATGGGGGAGGTCGGGGCAGGTCTGGCTAATTCAAGCACAGGGCAGGATTGAGAAAAAGCAGAGGATGGAGAGAAAGAGAGAAAGAGAGAGAAAGACACAGAGACAGAAAAGAGAGAGAAAAGAGACAGAGGGACAGAGAGAAAGAGAGAAAAAAGAGAGAAATAAAGAGAGACAGAGAGAAAAGAGAGAGAAAGAAAAAGAGAAAAAAGAGAGAGAGAGAGAGAAAGAAAGAGACAGAGAGGGTGAGAAAAAGACACAAGGACAGAGAGAGAGAGAGAGAGATCAGGGCAAAGGAGGCTAACCCAAATCATGCTACAACTTTCTGAAAAGCAGGCTAAGGATCACAAAACCAACCTGAAAACTTCATGGGGCATCTGGAGTGGAGGAAGAGGCGAGGCTCACATAGACATCCCTCACCCCCCACCCCCCCACATCTTAGGTTGACCTCATCCCTGAGCAAAAGGGGACCACGTGACCCCAGGACATCAGCGTCAGTTTTGCCAAGCATCTCAATTTTGATCGTGTGGCTGTGGAGATTCTGCAATGATCATAAGTCTGAAATACGATCCTACGTGACTTTTATTTTTTCCCCAGTGCCATTGTAACTTTGAACGGTCATTAAATGAACTGTTGTAAGTCAGGAACTCCTCGACACGTGTATGTGTGTGTGTGTGTGCCTGCACGTGCAAAGAAATGTCCTTGGCATAATCCTTTCTGAAGTTCCACATGGGATCCTCAAATCTTGATGGTCTCCACGTCTTTCGTGCAGCAACACATTGGGAGTTGATGCTCGCTTGTAGCAGTAGTCAATTAGTCTTCATTTCTCTTAATGTCGCAGCTGCTTAACTTGAATTAGCAACGGTTGGGTGCTTGACTGGTGAAAGAATTAGGGGGGAATTTATGATCGTTTCCAGACAGGATTGCAATAAAACTGAAACAAGAGCCGCGTGAGTTAGAAGAACCCTCCTCTCTCTCTTGAAAGAAGAGCTTACAGAATATACAAAATAACAGAGTTGGAAGGGACCTTGGAGGTCTTTTATCCAAGCCCCTGTTCAGGCAGGAAGCCCTATAACATTTCAGACAAATGTTTTCTTGCAGACATTTCATTACCAAATGTTCTGACCCACGCCCTTTTCTGACAAATCAAACGCAATTCAAAAGGAACAGAAACCTTGTAATGCTTTTGCAAAATAATGAGCTGTGATAAGCACGAGCCTTGCCAAACTGAGCGAGCCTTGTCAAAAGATAACAGACAAGAAATAATTTGCAAGACAAAAACATTCAAGGACAAACTCAGGATACTGGAATGTCCACAAGGCTGAGTTTCAAAACATCTTTGCCTTCTGCAAAGTACATTCGTTCACAGCTGGTTTTTATCTTCTTGAAGGAGGGGCCATTACATTGCTGTCTTATGAGTCACCTGTGGTGTTGTAGCTGCTCTTTCCTCCGAGCAATCCTGCACACACATGCACTTGTCAGAGGCTCCTCGGGAACCTCCTCATCGCTGCTGCCAGCCCACACAATCTGTGAAGGCAGCAGTCCACTCCCTGATGGTCCTGGCCCCTCATCTGAGTCTTCGCTCTCCTCAGCCATCCACACCTGCTGCCGGCTAACCACTCCACCAAACTACATAATGTCATCAGTGAGCTAAAAGTATTGTCTTCTAAAACAGGTAGCACTGGCACTCATTGTTTCAGCTTCTTGCCTGGACTACCTTGAGCAACATTTCCCCGACGTTCATAAATATCACAACCTTCCTCGCTGCTTTCCCCCCAATGATACCTTCTCAGAAATTAGACTTGGCCTTAGATAAGTAAAAGTCTCCCAGACAAAAAAAGAGAAATTTATTTCTTTTTCCCCAAAGGGGAGGGGCGGACAAAATTGCCTTCTACCCACTGAAATAATCAAGAAGGAGAAAAGGCTAAATTTCCTGCCATTTGTCTCTCTCTGATGAAACGGTCCGTTATTTCACTGCCATCTGAAAAAAAGTTATTTTACAAGAGGAGAACCGGAGGCTATGAAAACTTTTGTTTTCCTGTGACAGGCCGAGAAATAAATATGCAACTTAATTTTTTTCCTCATCATTTCCCCCCCCCCCCCTCTCTCTCTCTGGTGTGGGCCGGTGACTGGATAAGCAAGCCCTGGTTTTCTGTTGAAGAAGCAAACCTGTAGATCTTCTTCAGAAATGTATTTATTTTTTTGTTTCCCAGATGCGTTCATAAAGCCCCCACCACCAAAAAAATGCATAGAGACAGTGATGGGTGGGGGAAAAAACTAGGTAATAAGGGGAAAAAAACAATATCCTATCAGTTACAAGTGTTCTCCAGCCCAAATTAAATTAATTAGCATTTTGGTGTCCATGCAAAATAGAAGTCCATGCAATAGTTCTGCAACTTGGCCCTGTCCCATCCACATAATTTCTCATTTCTTTAGCCGCAGGGACCTGGCTCAAGCCAAGATTTGTGTTCTTTTCCCTGTTTCTCTTCCCTTTTCAATCACAAATGCATTGGGGCCTGTTTGCTGCTCCTCCCTCCCTCCCTCCTTCCTTTCTTCCAGACCCGAAGGGGAATTTGCAATTCATTTTTGCAATATTTCCTCTGGGAAAGGGGCACAGATGGGAACAAGTGGACCTTGAGAAACTTTGCTCACAGTGTCCCTCCAGAAAACAGTTTCCAGAACTCAAACACAACATTAATATATATATATATTTGTTTTCTTAAGTTTTCGCGGGTACTTACATGTATGGCATTCAGCTTTGTTCAGGTATTTTCCCACGTCATTGTAGTTGTTGCCAAAACGTTGCTACAACTTTAAAAGCACAACTGCAATGACGTGGGAAAATACCCGAACAAAGCTGAATGCCATACATACATACATACATACATACATACATACATATCTGCTTCTACTCATTTCCTCCTTCACCCCTTAATCATATCAAATATATACCAATGACTTCAAATGGCTGTTTCTGAAACTTTAGAAACAAAGACACAGAACTAGTTAAGGGCTTTAATGGAAACTTTTTTAAAACATAAAAAAGGAGAAAAGAGAGGAAGAGAGAGAGAGAGAGAAATATGCCCTTAATGCTCCTTTCCATCCATTATTCAGCATTTCCAAGCCGATAATGAGATCTAAAACCGACCTTTAGGGTTTTTTTTCTTTCCTCCTGAGTTTTACCTTTGATCTAAAAAACATCATTAGCTCCCTGGCTTGTTATGCAAGGCAGCATTTTGCCCTCAGCTCCCCTTCATTGTGGCTGTAGAGCCCGAGATGACTTGTGACATTTGGCGAGAAGGAAAAATCCAAATTTGAGAGCGCAGGGGGGTGGGTAGGTGGGTGGGGGAATCTAGATTCATCCCCACCTTCTCTTTCTTCATACCATGCGTTGATAAACTTCCTGGAATTCAGGAAGGATTAAATATACAGTTTTGAACACCTTGATACAAAAAAAGGAGGAGGAGGAGAGGAAGAGGAAGAAGAGGAGGAGGAGGAGGAGAAGAAGAAGAAGAAGAAGAAGAAGAAGAAGAAGAAGAAGAAGAAGAAGAAGAAGAAGAAGAAGAAGAAGAAGAAGAAGAAGAAGAAGAAGAAGAAGAAGAAGAAGACAACATTGAGACTCTAGAAAGAGTGCAGAGAAGAGCAACAAGATGGATTAGGGGACTGGAGCATGGGTAGGATTCAGCTAGTTTGGACTGGTTCAGGTGAACCGGTAGTTCTGGCAATTAGCTGGCCCCACCCACCTGACCCTCCCCTAGACTGTCCTATAATTTGTGTGGCTGCAGAAGGTGAGTTTTAGAGCTCAAAATGGCTGTTTTTTAAACACTGTGCACATGTGCACAAAACCGGTTGTTACACTGGTTGAATCCCAACACCGGACTGGAGGCTAAAACATATGAAGATGAGAAGAATTGGGTACGTTTAGTCTGATGAAGAGAAGGACTCCGGGTGACAGGATAGCAGCCTTCCAGTATCTGAGGGGCTGCCCCAAAGAAGAGGGAGTCAAGCTATTCTCCAAAGCACCTTCAGAAGGCAGGACAAGAAGCAACGGGTGGAAACTCACCAAGGAGAGAACCAAAATTTCTGGATAGTGGGAACCATTCCCCATTGGAAGGTCTTGCCTCCGAAGGAAGAAGATGAAGTTGAGGGCAGGAGAAACCCACCCAATCAATGAATGGATCACCCCATGTTTCAGGTGGAGTTGAGATGCCCTTGAATACATCTGAAGAGAACGTAGAATAGTCGGGTTGGAAGGGGTCTTGGAGGTCTTCTAGTCCAACCCCTGGCTCAAGCAAGAAACCCTGCCGGAAAGCTGAACAAAAAGGAATGGAATGGGTGGAAACTATGAAGGAGAGAAGCAGGTTGACCAATCCCTATCTTAGATGGTGTGGGAGATGACCAGCAGGTTGAGCCCGAAGGAGAGGGTCAAACATGTTGCCTTCAGAAGTTGTGGGAGCTTCATCCTTGGAAGCTTTCAAGAAGAGACTGGAGACTGCCCTCTGTCAGAAACAGTGTCGGGTCTCCTCCTCGGGCAGGGTGTGTGGGTTGGATTAGATGACCTCCCTTCGAACTCTCTGTTATTCTATGTTCCATGTTCTAGCTCCCTGCTCTTCCTTGGACACCTTCACTATCGCGTCACAGTGGCAAAGTCTAGACCAGTCAATTATTGCTCCTCCTTTACTATCCCTTCAGCGTGTAACTTTTACAGATCTATTTGCAAGACAGTTGTGAAGTCAAGAGCTCTGTGGTGATTTATAAAGCAGTTGACAAAACAGCAGGATTATTTTTAATTAAAAAGGTTCCATCTGAGCTGATTAGCTCCTCCACCAAAGAAGCAGCAAAGCCAAAGAAACAACATCTTCACACTCAAGTCTACACACACCTTTCACTTCTGAGCATTTGTAAAGCATTCGCTTACACCTCACACTAGCTGTGAGTCACAGCTGCCGTGCAGAACCTCATTCAAGAAACCTGGTTGGCATGACTTTGCCATTCACAAAACCATGGATGTTGGCTTTACACGCTGTGCAAACTCACCATCTGTCCCGTGTGACTTACAACCTTTAGTTTACATTGTAATGTTCGCAGTGACAATGACACTGAAAAAAAAGTGTTTTATGACCGTTTTTCGCACTTACGACTGTTGGGGCATCCCCGTGGTCGTGGGATCAAAATTCGGGCACTCGGAAACTGACTCATACTTATAACGATTGCAGTGTTCTGAGGTCACGTGATTCCTCTTTGAGACAAAGTCTACGGGGGAAGCCAGATTCAATTAACAACCAGGTGACTAACTTAACCACTGCAGTGATTCACTCAACAACCATAGCAAGGAATGTCATAAAATGATGCAAAGCTCACTTAACAATTGCTTCACTCAGCAACAGTTAATTGGGACCATAAGTCAAGGACTATTTATAATGAATTCACTGATTAAACAGTGACTGAGGCTAAGCATTAAAATAATGTTATTTTTTTTTCTCTCTTGGTGTGCATTTTTAGTTTGTACTTCACATTCCTTGTTGAAATGTTCTCTCTCTGGGCACACTGAGAATATATCTGCTGGGGAAAAAAACACAAACAAAACTCCACATTGGTGACGGGAAGGGCATCTGGTCAGTAAACACTCAGCTCCGTTCAGTTGGCCAGACTCCACCCCAATTATGGGGTCATTTTAAAGAGAACTTTTCCTTGTCAAAATGTTTATTTTTCTTTAAGACGGAAGACAGTTTTCATCCAAAATAATAAAGATGATTAAAAATAAAGCCACTCCCTTTTCATTTAAATCAATCAGGTAGGAGAAAGTTATGGCATGCTACAAGCGGCAATTCCAATAAATAAATAATGCAAAGAAAACCCAAATTTGGACAACTTCCCAAAATTATATTCTGGACAATAGGACCAACAGGGAAGCATTATTTTCAGTAGCTTTGGAGAGTTTCTCATTATTATTAATTCTTTATGAAAAGATTATTATCATCATTACTGGCATAGCACAAGGACTGCTATATATATATTTCTCCTCTCCATGGGCATTTCTCACGGAAATGTAAGAGCTGGCCTCACACACACAACTTATGGACCAGTGGAGTGTACTGTAAACCGGAGCTCTTTGTCCATCGCCCTTCAAGCCATATTCACACAACACACAATACAGTAAATCTTAAAGGAAGGAATCACCGTTAGAAGAGAAGAGAAGAGAAGAGGAGAGGAGAGAAGAGGGGATAGAAGAAAATGGAATATAGAGTAGAGTAGAGTAGAATAGGAATAGAATATAGAAAATAGAATATAGAATATAGAATATAGAATATAGAATATAGAATAACAGAGTTGGAAGGGACCTTGGAGGTCATCCAGCCCAACCCTCCCACCTGCTCAAGGAGCTGCTGCACTGATGTAAGAGAGCTAGTCCTCAATTTACAATAATTTGTTTCATGGCCATTCGAAGTTATGACACTGGAAGGAAGTGACTTATGGCCATTTCCCACACTTATGAGTCCTTGCAGCATCTCTGTGGCCATGTGATCAGAATCTGGAGGCTTGGCAACTGGCATGTACTGATGTCAGTTGCAGCATCCCAGAGTCACATGATCCCTTTTGTGACCTTCCAACCAGCCAGCTTCACTGGCTGGCTCCTAACTTAATGACTGCAAGTGATTTGCTTAACAAGGTGGTTAAAAAAAAATGGGAGCAAGCCTCACTTAGCAACTGTCTTGCTTAGTAACAGAATGTAGGTTGCTCCAGTGATGTAACTTTAGTCTTTGCACGACCAGAGAATTGTTAAGATTCCCACAAGACGCTGAATTGCATTTTAATCTACTTGGAATTTGTACAATGATGCCAACCCGGTCTAGGAATTCAAAATAATCCCGTGGAAACTACCAGCGATGCTTCTGCTTACGGGCAGCATTGGAAGACAAATATTTTCTTGATGACAGCCCTTAGAAAGTCCTTGCCATCAGGCTGTTCCCAGTGGGGATGATGGGACTTGATGTCCTGCACAATCTGGGCAGCTTTGAAGTTCTCCAACCACACGCTCCATCCCCAACTTCACTCTTCAATGGACCTTCAAAATGTACCTCTCAATTTCCAACAAGACAATAACTCCCACTCTCTGTCTACACACTCACTCACTCACTCTCACACACACACACTTAATTTTCCACTCCCATCTTCATGTTTAGACACTAATTAATGAGGCAGCGAGGAGATTCTGATTATTCCTATCGTGGCCATATTTAAATTCAGGAATCCAGCCCAAGTATTGATCCTTAAAAAGCATCTGAAAATCCACTTTAAGCCAACGCAACTCATTTGTCTCCTCAGCCAATTCTGCAAGCTCAGTTGACCGAATGAAATAAACCTCTTAA
Organism: Hydrophis major; assembly: GCA_033807585.1. Classification (NCBI taxonomy): domain Eukaryota; kingdom Metazoa; phylum Chordata; class Lepidosauria; order Squamata; family Elapidae; genus Hydrophis; species Hydrophis major. Next base: position 1,070,467 of record CM066341.1, on the reverse strand, counting down.
GCATCTTCCCTGCCCCTTCTTGCTAAGCCATCTCTGACTTTGGGATCAGGGATATTCTGGCGTGAAATAACACAATGCAACCCAATAACAGAGTTGGAAGGGACCTTGGAGGTCTTCGAGATCAACCTCAGGCAGGAAACTCTTTACTGTTTCAGACAAATGGTTATCCAGTCCCTTCTTAAAAGCTTCCAGTGATGGAACAGCCACAACCTCTGGTGGCAAGCGGTTCCACTGGTTAATTGTCTTCACTGTCAGGACGTTTCTCCTTAGTTCTAAGTTGCTTCTCTCCTTGGTCAGTTTCCACCCATTGTTTCTTGTCCTGCCTCTCAGGGGCTTTGGAGAACACCTTGACTCCCTCTTCTTTGGGGCAGCCCCTGGAAGATACTGGAAGACTGCTATCCTGTCACCCCTGGTCCCTCTCTTCACTAGACTTAGACATACCCATTTCCAGCAAATATTCTTTACATATTTTAGCCTCCCTAATCCTCTTTGTTGCTCTTCTCTGCACTCTTTCCAGGGCCTCAACATCTCTTTTACATCGTGGTGACCAAACTGGATGCAATATTCCATGTGTGGCCTTACCAAGGCCTTATAAAGTATTAACACTACCCGTGACCTTGCAGTAGATCCAGATAGACATCACAGAACCATCTGTGGGTGCTCCATCACTGGAAGTTTTTAAAAAGAGTGTGATGACCCAGGGTGGGATACAAAACAAACACAGTCACAGAAAACAGGTGAAGCCCCTTTGATTCCTTCACTTTGCTTCCAAGCTCCAAATATCCTTGATGGAAGACAAAAAACGCCCACACAAACACAAACCAGGCGAGATAAGGGCTGGAGGACGTCCGCAGATATCAGAACACACACTGGGAAGGATGCCAAACTCAGAGAGGAACCATAAACTAGAGATATTTCCATGCTTTGTTTCCAGCGCTTGCCCGTACGCAGGTCCATCCTCTTATCCAGTTGTCACAGCTGCAGCCCATGAAGAGGATCAAAGCCCTCCCCCCCCCCCCCCCCCCCGAGTAGACCATGTCTCTCCCTTATCTTCTCCTCCCTGTGTGCCCTAGGATGGAGAAGGGATGGGCCTGGGTCCTCCTCTGACTGCCCAGCCGGCCTCTGCCCTTCCCCAGCCTCCTCCACAACCTCCGGAGCCACTTCCTGTCGGCTGTTCCTCCTCTCCCTCAGAGTCTGACTCCACAGGGGGCATGACAAAGGGACTGGACAGCCGTCTGTCCAGAATGATATAATAAGGTCTCCTGCTTGAGCAGGGGATTGGACTAGAAGACCTCCAAGGTCCCTCCCAGCTCTGTAATTCTATGTTCTATTCCACTTCTCCCCAGATGCAAAGCGAAGACTCTTCGTATTACGTCCCCTAGCTTAACACCGAGTGCAATTCTTAAGAAAGATTAAGAAAGATTCATGCCCACTTGAAGATGGGATTCAGCCCAGATCCTTTCACACCTGACCCAGGTATTCTATCCAGGACAAAGACACAAAGAGACCCTGCTCAACATGTAGAGTTTCTTCCCAAAGAGAGTTTTCCCCAGCTGCTTGGGCACACCTTTCACCAAAAGGAGAATGTTCTGCATACAGAATACATTTTGCATGATTAAAAACCAGAAACTCCAAGGATCAGCTCCAAACCGGACTTCATCACAACAACTGTTCAATTTTGAAATTCACTTCTCTGGTCTGTTTTTCCTTTGCTGGATTCGCATCGTGTGCAAGAGCTGAGCACACAACCAGCCTTTCCCGGACCGAAGGACCCCTCTGGCATTCGTGGATCAACCCCAAAACTGAAAGTTGAAGTTTGAACAGAAGTGACATGCTGTTCAAATCAACTTTCTTCTCACTCAGGAAGCAAACAAGACTTTGGGAGAATTGCAAACTCTTACATCTGTGCCGGAGTGAAAACAGGGAAAAATAAATACTTTTTTTTTTTAAAAAAGTCTTACTTACATGAGTGCAAAACCGCTCAGGTGGATCCCCGCAGGTGATGCCGGAAGGTTCCACCCGGACCGTTGCAAAGTCCTTCATGGCCATCGCTTTGGGCTGGCAAGCGTAAAACTCCCACATGGGCCCATTGTCCGTGGTGACCCAAGATTTGCAGATGTCATACTGTCCCATGACCAGAGGAAGACAATGCAATAAGATGGCCACGTGGTGAAGCATGGCAGATGCAGCCAAGCGGAAAGGACCCCGGAATCGTGACCAAGTCAGAGACTGGCGTTGGGGAATTCCTCTGGATCAGCATGGACACTTCCCGCCCAAGACCACGCCTGGAGAGGTCCAGTTGAAAAGAATGAGGAGGGCCATTCTCTACCCTTCCACCTTAGCCATGGGGAGCAGCAGCTGTCCAGAGCAACCCCCCTCTCCCCACTGATCACCGATCACGTCTTGTTCCACTTCATCCTCTCCTTCTGTCGGCTAAGCAGTCTCGGGATGTGAAGGTAGCTAGAGGTGACTCGCTCCGATCAATCAAGAGAGCTATCAAATTTTCATTTTGTGATGAAATTTGACCAGTCGAGGCAGCGGGGGTAGGACATATATGAGAGAGAGAGAGAGAGGAAGGGAAGGAGGAGGAGGAGGAGGAAGAGGAGGAGGAGGAGGAGGAGGAGGAGGAGGAGGAGGAGGAGGAGGAGGAGGAGGAAGAGGAGTGTGTCTGTGTGAAGAAGGGCTTAAAAAGTTACAGGGTTGAGTACAGTTAACTTTTCATTCTCACCCCTTGCTAATGGCTACATGGCACCAAGCTGTCAAGTACTTTTTTTTTTGGTAACCTTCTCTAAGGAAAAGAACATTTGAGGCTAAAAAGAGAAGAAGAAAGAAAAAAATAGAATGCGTGCCTCACATTTCTTGACCAATAAACTTTGAGAAGACAATTTCACCCTCTGGGTTTGTTTGTTTGTTGTTGTTTAAAAAAAATAACCATTCATGAATTTGTTGCCTCTTTCTTTCTTTCTTTCTTTCTTTCTTTCTTTCTTTCTTTCTTTCTTTCTTTCTTTCTTTCTTTCTTTCTTTCTTTCTTCTCCTCCTTCTCCTTCTCCTTCTCCTTCTCCTTCTTCTTCTTCTTCTTCTTCTTTTGCAGAAAATGGGAGATGTTATTAGAAAATAGCCCCTGGTTTCATACCCCTTCTGGGCATCGGCCTCCAAAGCATATCCAGTTTATGCAAGATGATCAAGGGAGAAGAAACTCACTCCGTTGGCACCGTGGCCTGCAACAGATTTTTTTTTAAAAAAAGAAGAAGTAGTGGTCAGATTAGCTGGTGGGTGGGGGAAAAAATAAAGTTTTGTATCAGCAAAAAGAGAGAGAAAGAGTCCCCAGAGAAAGCACTAAAACAGAGCATCTTCTCCAAACAGAGGCTTCTAGGGTTACACCAGAGGATACACATACACACAAATAGATATTTTCCTTTTCCTTTTTCTCTCCCTCCTGTTCAATCCGGATCACACTGCGATCCACAGAATGATGACAAAACCAGAGTTGGTGCTTTAAATAAATAAATAAATAAATATATAAACACCCACAAGAATAAGTAGGAATCTAGCAAGGGACTGAGCAGAAACCTTTAGGAAGCCAAACCCCAATAAATAATGTATCCCACTACTGAAAATTCAGCCCAGCCTCTGCCAAGAAAGATTCATCTGGACCACGAAAAAAGCAGCAGCAGCAATTTGAAAGATTCATAAGGATCCCTATCCCCCCAGAAGGAACTGTCACTTTCCTCTTCCCCTCTGCAGGAAATCTGGGAGAGGAAGATCTCAGCTTTGCTCCCTTTTCAAACTCGGAGCAGACAGGTAGCCCCCCCTGCATACCCCTCCCCTCCCAATCAGGAGGCCAAAGACACCCCCCAACCACCTCCAATTGCTTGGCGGAGCTAGAAATCTCTCTCTCTCTCTCTCTCTCTGTCTCCTTCCTTGGTTTTGCAAAGTGCCAAAGATGCCCAATTGTCTTAGACATCATTGCTTTCCTCTCTCCAGGGAAACTCCATCCTTCCTGCCTTCCTAGCCTTTCCTTTTCTTTTTCTCTCTAAAAAAAGGAAAGGAAGAAAGGCAAAAGGCTAACCTGGTGGGGATCTGCAAGTGCCCCTTGTCTTCTGGCTCATTAGAGGGCTAAATCCCCCTGCTTCCCACACCCCGTCCCTTGAAAGTCATCTCCCCGTGAAAAGCAAGACCTGGTTACTATTTTTGAACTCAAGATTAAGCTTGGGGCTGGGACGAAGCCAAGAAGAAAAGGAAGGAATGGAGTGATGCAAAAAATTATGTTACAAACCCCGTCTCTTCCTTCTCCTCTTCCTTCCTGACATCACATCTGATTTTCACCATCAAGCCTTCTCCCCTAACTTCCTTACCCCATCAGATTTGTCACCCAGTAATTCTGACATTAATCACCGAAAAGACAAGTCGTCGCATCTCGAGGCTGTAGCCAACCCACGGTGGGCTTCAAGGAAGGCATCAGCCGTGTTATTTTGCAAGAGAGCCGGTGGCCTTGGTGAAGAAAGCGAATATCCAGGACAAACCCCCCTCCCTTCAGTCTGCAATTTTGGTCTTTGGCCCTCATGGATATTTTATAGGAATTGCTTTCCGCTGCTGTGCAAAAATTATTATTATGATCCCACAAAAATGCTCAGCCGAGGTTTCCTTCCCGCATGAGGATAAATCTTGATTATTAAGAAAGTCCCCTTTCTGGGAAGACGGGAAACCGATGCCTTGGTTTCTTTTAAGAGTCCAAGGAGGCCATCTGAGAGTAGCCGCTGCTCGCCTCACAAAAATTCGATTTTATCTGGGTATCTGGATGGCGCTCCCTTGTCCGCAGTTATTGGATTAAGCATGCTTTTGAAATAAAGAGGAAACAGCAACGGTTGCAACACCCTACTGGGGAATTAAGCAGTCAACTGAACGGCACGCTTGGCAATTAAATGCAACATTTCCCAGAAAACACCTACTCACGCAAGCGGGGGAGAGGAAGGAAGGAAGAAAGAAAGAAAAAGAAAGAAAGAAGGGGGGAAATAAAAGAGAGGAAATGAACTTAGCCAGGAAGGAAACTGTACAAGAATATTATTTGCTTTCCTGTTTGGAAAGTCAGCAATCAGTCCTTGAGGTTTGACCATTCTTGTTTTCTCCTCTTTTCCTGTTATTTGTGGTGGAAGCTGAAACCTGAAATGGCTTGAAGGGAATTGCATTCTCCAGGGGGAAAAAAAACCCCATGCTCTTAATACCAGAGGTAGGTCATTCCCAAGCATTTCTTCAAATCTATCATCCTCCTCCAAAGGATGTTTAAAAAAAAAAAGAAAGATATTCCTGGCTGAATATTAGACAGACCCAAACTCAACAAAACTCTAGCTTTCTGCCAACTTTATTTTGAGGGTGGGGGAAGATATCCCAAAATTTAGGATGGCGTGTGAAACACTCCCTGGAATGGAATGGATTTTGTCTCAGTTGCACATCAGAAAAAAAAAAAAAAAAAAAGCTTGCTAAGGATGAAGTTGTAGAGAAGAAAACAGACACATCAAAATATCCTGGAAACCAAGCCAGGAGAGTGGAAATATTTGGGGTTGGGTTGTCCTTGAAAGTTTTGGGAGGGGAAGAAGTTGCTGTAGACAGGGCAAAACAAAAACCCAGAGATGACATTTCACAAAGTTGGATGGATTCTTTTGTTGTTCCCTTGTCAAGCAAATTTACTTGGCTGGCAGAGGCCTTGAAAATTTTGCAAATCACTAAGCAACCCAATACCCCATTCTGGGGCGCAGTTGACTCCCAAATAAAGCCAAGCTAGAAAGGAGGCCTTTCAACCCTCTTATATATATATATATATATATATATATAAAAGTATGTATGTATGTATATATTCTGCTATAGTCTTGCCTGGATAGATATAAATATCCAGGCAGGGCAAAGTTACTCTCCAAATGAGTGAAATGAAATGATCTAATCCCAAGCCAGCAGATCCATACCAAAATAAGCAGGGAGAAAAGTGATTCAGCTAGTACATTTTAGTCACATACACAACAGAAACACACAGAGGGAGGGAGGGAGGGAGGGAGGGAGGGAGGGAGGGAGGGGAGAGAGAGAGAGAACTATGCAGGATGCCAAGAACATAGAAAGAAATCTCTGGGGTTATTATTCATTTCCTGTTAGGAGATCTCTCGGCTTTTCTCTCTCTTAATAATCATAATAATAATAAAAAAATCAGATTACTGTATGATGTGCTCCCTCCCTCACCCCACCCTTTTTAAAGGACAGAGGGAAGGGAGAGAGAGAGAGAGGCCAGGAGAAGGGGTTGGGGAGGAAGAGGGGGGATAAAAGAACAGGAAAGATTTGGACTGGGTTGGGAAGAAAAAAAAATTGATGCAAATTGTTTGGAGGGCTTCAAAAGGAGCCCAAGAGAAGCTTCAGGCAAAGGAGAGAAGGAGAAGGAAGGAAAGAAAAAAAGGGGGGAAAGGAAAGGATGATAGATAGAGATAGAGAGATGAGATGATAGAGGGATAGAGAGAGCCGAGAGATGAGGAGAGATGAATAGATAAGATTGATAGGAAGATGAGGAGAGAGAGAGAGAGATGAGGATAGATAGATAGAAAGACAGACAGATAGAGAATGAGACAGATGAGATAGATAGATAGATAGATAGATAGATAGATGAGAGAGAATGATAGATGATAGATGTGTGTATGTGTGTGTGAGAGAGAGAGATAGAGAGATAGATATACATAATAGATAGAGATGATAGATAGATAGATAGATAGATAGATAGATAGATAGATAGATAGATAGATAGATAGATAGATAGACAGACAGACAGACAGACAGACAGACAGACAGACAGATGAGGGACGGATCGTAGGAAGGAAGGAAAAAAACGGGAGGAAAGAAAAGGGAAAGGATGATGGTGCACAAACCCGCACTTGAAATCTGGACCGGGAGTTGCGAAGAGAGAAGTCCAAAAAGCATCCCCTTCCCCGGAGATGGGCGCAATTCTGGAGCTTTACACGCCCCCCCCCCGTCGGAGAAAGCAGGTTGTTGCTAACTTTCCCTCTCGTCGCCCCCCCCCCCCCCCCAGCCTCCTCCCCTGCCCGGCCCAAGCCAGCCGCAGGGACGGCTGCGGACTTTTCCCGCACGGCGCTGGGGAAGGGGGGGGGGGCGAGAGGAGCGCCAGGGATCTCCGCGGCTATTCACCGGGAACGGGCGGATCCAGGCGGGCGGGATGGGATGGAGGCCCCCTTCTCCAAAGACCGGGACGGGTGCCAGGAAGGGATCCTGCACCTCGTACCCCCCGCCGCCCCCCCCCCCCCCGCCTCTGGCCAGGGGCTTCCCGCGGCTGCCCCCCCTCCCCACGCCGACCCCTCCGGCGAAGCTGGGGCAGGGGTACCTGAGGCGGAGAAGCGATGGAGACCCGTCAAGGAAGAAAAGGAGGAAGGCAACCTGGCCCCCCGCCCTCCTCTCTCTTTCATTCCTCCCCCCTCTCTTCTCTTCTTTCCTCCCTTCCCTTTTTCTTTCTTTCCTTCCTTCCTGCCTTCCTCCTTTGCTTCTCCTTCCTTCTTCCTCGCCTTGGTTCTTTCTTTCTTTCTTTCTTTCTTTCTTTCTTTCTTTCTTTCTTTCTTTCTTTCTTTCTTTCTTTCTTTCTTTCCTTCCTTCCTTCCTTTTCTTTTTTCTTCCTTCCTTCACTTTCTTGCCTTGGTTCTTTCTTTCTTTCCTTCCTCCCTTCCTTCCCGGGTTCTTCTTCTTCTTCTTCTTCTTCTTCTTCTTCTTCTTCTCTTCTTCTTCTTCTTCTTCTTCTTCTTCTTCTTCTTTCCTCCTCTCCCCCTCCCTCCCTCCCTCCCTCCCTTCCTCGCCTTTCCCTCTTTCTTCCCTTTCCTTCTGGCTCACTTTCTTACTTTTTCTCCTCCTCCTCCTCCCTCCTTTTCCTTCCCTCCTTCTCCTTCGCTTGCCCTCCGCCTTCCCGAACTATAAAAGGGGGGGGTGGGAGCAGGGGCGGAGGGCGGCCCTTCAACTTTCCTCCTGCCCGAGAGAAACGCCCCGCGGGAGGGTCCCGATGGCCCGCATCCCCCTCCCTCCCCAAGCCCGCCCCGGCGCCCCCTCCCCAGCCTCGGGGGGGGGGGAGGGGGGAGGGCTCAGCCTGCCGGTCGGAGGAGGGATGCTCAAAGGCGGCGGTCCCGGAGCGACGTCCGGCGGGGCTGGCCAAAGTTCAGGCGCCGCCAAAGGGACCCGCCGCCCCGACCATCCCGGCGCCCTGCCTGCGCTGCCTGCCTGCCCGGGGCTGCGCAACTTCCTCCGCGGGCACCGAGCACAGCCCGGCAAGCGGCCATCCGCGGGGGTCGCGGGGCTCTTAAAGGAGCAGCGCGGAGGATGCCCGGCCGCGCAAGGCGGAGCCCGGGCGGGGCGTCCGAGGCAGCCGCTGCAAGGCCCTGGGGGGCCCTGGGGGGATGCGAGGGGTAGGAAGTGGGACGGAGAGGGGGCAGAAGAGCCCGGAGGGGGGGAGGAGATCTCGGGGTTTGGGATGCATTGAGGATCGTTCTTTTCTTTTCTTTTCTTTTCCTCTCTCTTTCCTTCCTTCCTTCCTTCCTTCCTTCCTTCCTTCCTTCCTTCCCTCTTTCCTCCCGCTCTCCATCCTTCACCCTTTCTCATTATTCCTTCCTTCCTTCCTTCCTCTCTTTCTCCCTCCCTCTCTCCCCACTTCAACCTTTCTCAGTATTCCTCCCTTCCTTCCACTGATTCCTTCCTTCCTTCCTCCCTCCCAACACCATCTTGCACATTTTGACCCACAGATTCCAAACAAAATTCCTCCCGATTGAGGGATTCTTCATTCTGCTGAAGTTGCCAAAGTTGAGACAGGCAGATCTGATGTCCATTAAGACTTTCTTGGTTTCGCCCAACTCCACCCCTGTTAAGCAGTTACAGATGTGTCAGATGGGGGGAATGGACACTAAATGAATCGGTCGAGGGGCCTGTGCTCTTTATACTGTCCCCCAGTAGCTTGAGTGGTCCTGTACAAGCAGTCCAGGTAACATGAAAGGGGCCATAAGACGAAGCTTCCTTCCTTAGGGGGAAGGAAGGAAGGAAGGAATAAAGGACTCGGAGAAAGAGGTTTCAAAGACCAGAGGGGAGGAGGAAGAAATCTCCAAAGATTCCTGCTTTGGTTTTGCAGGCTTTCAAGAGGCTGCTATTAGACAGTATCACTATAAACTAATATTCCAGGAATCCCTGTGGTGTTTCTTGGCCAGGGCCTATCTCAAAAGGCTGATCAATGCTCCTATAAATCAAGAATGAGGGAGGGGAGGGAAGGAAGGAGAGAGATACTGTACAGTGAAAGAGAGACATGGGTGGATAGAGATGGATAAATGGATGGATAGATGGATGGATGATTAGATACAGACAGACAGACAGACAGACAGACAGACAGACAGACAGACAGACAGAATCATGGATAGAGATGGATAAATGGAGATGAATGGATGGATAGAAGAACAATAGAGGCAGGCAGACATAGATCATAGAGCAAAGGAGAGATATGGATGAAAAGAGATGGATAAATGGAATGGGTAGAAGGATGATGGTTAGAGATAGATGACAGACAGAGAGACAGACAGACAGACAGATAATCTATGGATAGAGAGAGAAAGAGAGAGTTGGATAGATGACTAGATAGATAGCTAGAGACATACAGCGACCGTCATAAATACACTCCAGTTGCCAAGTGCCCAAATTTGGATCACGACTCCATGGGGAAGCTGCAAGGATCATAAGAGTGAAGACCAGCCATGTCACTTTCCCCAGAGAGCCCTCATAACTTCACACCATTGCCAAACCAATGGCTGTAAGTCGAGAACTATCTGTCCAATAAATAAAAATCAAAAACGTTTACAGGCTACTTAAAAGAAATTGAAACAGATTCATCAATGACTCGCTTATCAACCGGATCTGAAAATAGTTGTCGAGGTGGAAACTGGCTGCTGTTGTATTGATTAAACAGCATCGTTTTATTGTTAATGTCTCTGCTGTGACCCATACATGACTTGCGCAAGCAATAGGGATTGTTATCGTTCTAATTCTCCCCACAAATTCTTCTTGGCAATGTCTATCAATTTAAAACAAGGCTGTGGAATAAAAAAACCAAAAACCCACGGAATAATGCCATAAACTATTCACATATTAAAACCCAGCAGCAGACTATAAAATACAATCACTTTGCAATTAAATTGCCGTATCACCCACCGAGAGCTGCAGACAATACCATTTGGCTAAAAATTGATAAAAAAAATAATAACAGCAGAAAGGTGGAATTGGGAGGCAGGAGTTATGATTCCCAGCGTCCCTCCTCTTCGGGGCTGCTGGATTTGTAGTACAATAACGGGGGTCTCCAGCTAATAAGAACAGCCATAAATATCAAGCTCTTGAAATGAAGTAAAAAGGGTTTGGCCAAATTGACTATTCCACATTCTATTTCATTTTCTGTTGAGATGTTGGAGAGAGAGGAGAGAAGAGAGAGAAAGATAGAGAGAGAGAGAGAGAGAGAGAGAAAGAGAGAGAGGGAGAGAGAGAAAGAGAGAGAGAGAGAAAGAGAGAGAGAAAGAAAAGAGAGAGAGAAGAAGAGAAGAGGAGAGAGAAGAGAGAGAGAGAAAGAGAGGGAGAGAGAGAGGGGGGGAGAGAGAGAGAGGGGGAGAGAAGAGAGAAGGGAGAGAGAGAGGGAGAGAAGGAGAGAGAGAGAGAGAAAAGAAAGAAAGAAAGAAAGAAAGAAAGAAAGAAAGAAAGAAAGAAAGAAAGAGAATGGAGATGGAAAGCAGGCTAGTGGGACAGGGAGAAAATGGGGATTTTACATGATCCTTCCCCTGCCATGCCCACCAAGCCACACCCACCAAGCCACACCCACAGCTGATTGGCTTGGTCTTCTTTGGCTGCCCTGCAAAGGAGAACGGAGCTGGAAAGCAGGTTAGTGGGATGTGGATAGAATGGAGATCAGTAGTAAAAAAAAAATTTTTGAATCCCACCACTGTCCTAGATCCTTCCCTTCATTAGTCTAGACACACCTAGTTCCTTCAATGTGCATCGTATGGTGAGAGAATTTGGAGACGATTCCACAGCCTTCGTATCTACCTCTTCCGTCTTCCTCCCATTCCCCCACAAATTGCCAGAATAGATGGAATACTTGGCGGTTCCTTGGGGAGAAGGTATCCAATATTGCTTACAGAGCAACTGTTTGGAGTGGGGGGGAAGGGGAGCTTCTGGATAGATCCAGGCCGAGTCGATTTGCCAAAATCAAAATGATAGAGAGTTGACCCTTCTTCCGCGCCCATTGCTGAATACTAAGCAGCTGGTTGATATAATTTATTCTTGGAAAGACAAATTCTAGCTTCAGATACCAAATTTCCACACGGTGCAGGTGGTGGTGGGGGTTTGCAGGGAACTTTTATTTATTTATGTTTAAAACAAGATCCTTTCTGAGTGACTGGCACGATTCTTTCTTTTCTCCAAGCCGGATGAGATATTTGTCCTGAAATACTTGCCATGCTCTGGTTGGCGGAAACCACAATTTAGCCAACAATTGGCTCCATTCTCGTAACGCTGGCCAAAAAAAAATCAACCCTGGTTTGCAAGCCACAGTTGATGCACAGCGAGTAACCCTTGACTTATGAACCCTTCGTTGAGCAAACATTCAAAGTCACAAGGAACCCTGAAAAAAGTGCTTATAAACGGTCCTCAACACTTGCGACTGTGGCAGCATCCCCTTGGCCGCAAGATCCAAATCTAAGCACTTGGCAACCAGTGTGTATTTACCATGGTGGCACACATCCTGGGGGCACGTGATCAGCCAGCTTCCAACAAGCAACATCCATGAGGGAAGCTGGACAGTTGTGCAATTCCCTTAACAACTGGGTGTGATGACCCTGAGGTTTAACACGTAGACTAAGCCAACGTAGCAAATCCAAAACGTAAATAAGTCGAGCAGCGCCTGGATTCTCTCCATTTAGGTTCCTCTGCTGTCTCTTCGTTCCTTTGATTCATCTGCTTCCAGGTTATCCTTGAAAAAAGAGCAGAGTAGACTGTTGTTCAGATCTTCTTCTTCCTTCTTCTTCTTCTTCTTCTTCTTCTTCTTCTTCTTCTTCTTCTTCTTCTTCTTCTTCTTCTTCTTCTTCTTCCTTCTTCTTCTAATTCTTCTTCTTCTTCTTCTTCTTCTTCTTCTTCTTCTTCTTCTTCTTCTTCTTCTTCTTTCTTCTTCTAATTCTTCTTCTTCTCTTCTTCTTTTCTTCTTCTTCTTCTTCTCTTCTTCTTCTTCTAATCTTCTTCTTCTTCTTCTTCTTCTCTTCTTCTTCTTCTTCTTCTTCCTTCTTCTTCTTCTTCTTCTTCTTCTTCTTCTTCTTCTTCTTCTTCTTCTTCTTCTTCTGGTTTGCAGTTTGTTATGACGGGGCCTTTCCCACCCTTCTCCTCCTGCCAGGTGGATCTTTCGGTTATCAAATTTGAAGGGTTTATTTTGGGTGTCACGGAAAGGGAGAGAGAGAAAGCAAGCAAGAAGCGCTGCGGGTGGAGTAAAAACATACCTCCCCACCTGATCAGGTGAGCTGAGAGTGTGTTTTTTCCCCCCACACCGAATTGTCAGCATTTATTCATTCTCGTTGCCTGTTTTCATCCCGCTCTCCAATAATCAAGCGGAAAAAATCATTTTAGCTGTCCTCGCTTGGACCGAAGGACACCCCGCGTTTGGAAATTCTCACCTTTTAATAAGTGCCTCCAGGCCGTCGTTGAATTTATAATGGTCCACTTACTGACTGTTCCAAGTTACAATGCTACCGGGGAGGGGAAAGGTGACTTAGGACCGGTTTCCACCACCCCCACCCAGGTGTTCGTGTGATCAAAAATTCAGATGGTTGGCCATTGGCTCGCATTTATGACGGTCGCAGCATCCTGGGGGTGCTTGGGTGACCTTCTGGAAACAAAATCAATGGGGAAGCCAGATTTGCTTCATACAACCACGTTGCGAACTTGCAGTGGTTCACTTAATAATTGTGGTGAAAAAGGAGGCAAAATGCAGCAAAACTCACTCATTTTAATGTGATGCTGATAGTGTACATTTAAGGTGACAATAAAGTTCTGTTCTGTTTTTTATTCTATTTTCTATTCTCTTTTCTGTTGTATTGTATTCTATTATTCTATTCTATTTTATTATATTATCTTCAGTTCTAATTCTATTCTATTCTACTCTACTCTACTCTACTTTACTTTATGCTATTCTACTCTACTCTGCTCTACTCTGCTCTACTTTATTGTTTTCCTTTTCCATCTTCAGTTCTAATTCTATTCTACTCTAATCTATGCTACTCTACTCTATATTCCATTGCATCTGGCTTCTTTCATTCCTGAAGCCACAAGGAAAAGAGATTTGTCCCTAAATCTGTATTGGTGGATGGGGTTCTTGATTACACAATTTTTTTTTTATTTTTAGGTGATGATTGAAACCTTCCCCTCACATCCCCTCCCTCACCCCCAGCAGAAATCCAGGGAAGGGAAGGCAATTTGCCGAATGCAAAATTGTCTTGTAACTTGCTTGCATTCCGTGTACTGGGGTGCATTGCATGGCAACTGCGTTCACACTTCTCTATAATAAAAGACTGCAGCAGATGGACCCACTATTAAAGTCTATCCCCATATTTGCATAATTATTATTCCTGCCAAGATGAAACAGGGCTGATGTAAACTCAACAGGATTGAGTTTTAAGGGTAGGCGGAGGAGGGAGGGAGGGAGAGGGAGGTTTAGTCGGCTTCTAGAATTCCCAAATTCTTCAGCTAGGAACTGACAATTATTCGCCTCAGGGATCTCTCGCTTGAACCTCTCCCTCCCAGAACAGCTTTGGGGTCCCAGCTGAATTTCTTCAATTTCTTTTAAAGAAGATTTTAATTAAAGGACATAATACAAGGAATGTGAAGCAAAACATCCACTTTTAGCATGATCTGGGGTTCCCACGAAGAGCCCAAGGCCATGTCTAGGCCTGCACAGTGGGGGGGGTGGGGGGCTTGCTAAAATGAAAAAATAGGGGGAACGTGGGATTCTTTGCAAGCCACAGCTTTGTTGGAAAGGGGCCCCGTTCTTTGCGGGGGGGGGGGGGGGCTTTCTTCTTGAGGTTTGAGGTTCTTGCGATAGGTGAAGGGTTTTGTGCTCTTGTGCTTTCTGTCTTTGACCGTGGATTGTTTTGAAATTGTTTGGGGAAAACAACCGGAGGCATGTAGTCCATCTCTCTTAGCCGTGGTGGGATTCCATTATTTTTTACTCCTGGTTCTGTGGGTGTGGCTTGCTGGGCGTGGCAGGGGAAGAAGACTGCAAAATCTCCAGTCAGAGATGGGATTGGCTGGTTCTCCAAACCACTCAAAATTTCCGCTCCTGGTTCTCCAGGACTGGCCAGAACCTGCTGAAGACCCACCTCTGTCTCTTAGCCACAGAAAGGAAGCAGTGACAATCCACTTCTGAAAATGTTGGGGCATCTTAGTAAGACCGCACCCCGAATCCTGCATCCAGTGTTGGCCATCACACTATAAAAAAGAGGTTGAGGCTCCGGAAAGAGTGCAGAGAAGAGCAACCAGGATGATGAGGGGACTAAAACATACGGTAGACGGTTGCAGGAACTGGGCCTGGCTAGTCTAGGGAAGAGAAGGACCAGGGGAGACAGGAGAGCAGCCTTCCAATATTTGAGGGGCTGCCCCAGAGAGGAGGGGGGGGGGTCAAGCTATTCTCCAAGGCACCAAAGGCCAGATAAGGAAGTTGTGGTAGCTTCATGACTGGAGGCTTCTAAGAAGAGACTGGGTTGCCATTGTCAGAAATGGCATAGAGTCTCCTGCTAGGCAGGTGGTTGGACTAGATGACCTGCAAGGTCCCTTCCAACTCTGTCAACCTGTTATCTGTTTCATTATCAGGGTAGGTAAGGTCATCAGCATTCCCTGGGTGCTGACATCGGGCCCTTCTTCTCTACGGTAGATTGGTTCCTCCGATGCAGTTTGGAGCATTGGTATGATTTGAATCGGATCCCTGAAAATCAAACTGTTTTGAGTCCAGTCTGTTTCTAATTCAAACTGGTGGTTACCTTTCTGAGCGGTTTGGGTGAACTGGTTGTTGGAAGAAATCATTAGGGCAGAGAACTGGTTGTTCAATTATTTGAATCCCACCACTGTTCTTCTTATCTATGCTTCCCCAGGATGCCAAGGTGACCCAGACCGGATTTGGTTTGGTGATTCAGTTGGGCTTGACGGTTGAATCCTCGAACCATCCAAAGTCTTTCCTGTTCCGATCTGGAAATCCAACACCAACACACACACACACACACCCTGCTTCTCCACAATGCCCCTCTGGAGGCCCTCCTTCCCTTTCGCGCGAGGGGAAGAAATAACTGTTTGAATTACCACATTTATGGCTGCTGGAATTAAAGCGAAGGCCACGCCAAGGAAAGGTCTCGTAAAAGTCTCCATTTCTTTTGATGGAGGCAGAAAGAGTTTGCTCAGGGAGATTGAAAATGAATGGAGGGCATTTCCATGTCATTTGCACATTCGCGGGCAATTTACTCAGCTCTTCCTATTACGCTAGTTTTAACTTGCCATTAAATCTACTTCTCTCTCTCTCTCTTTCTCTCCCCCTCCCTCCTTCCCTCCCCCCCCTCCGATAGAGTCGTTACATCCCTTCCTTTCTGACAGCGAACAATGCTATTGTTTCTTTAACCAGTTAAGGAAGGAGTTTGGAAAAACTCTTTTTTTGGGGGGCGGGGGGAGGAACTATTACTTTGCAAAATACAAAGTAGAAAAATGCAGGTGGCTTTTTTGGGGGGCTTCTTGTTTGTTCTCATTGGGTTTGATGGGGGGAGGGAATAAATAAATATACCAGGAAAGGAAGGAAGGAAGGAAGGAAGGAAGGAAGGAAGGAAGGAAGGAAGGAAAGGAAGAAAGAAAGAAAGAAAGAAAGAAAGAAAGAAAGAAAGAAAGAAAGAAAGAAAGAAAGAAAGAAAGAAAGAAAGAAAGAAAGGTTTATGACTGCAGAGGACAAGAGAATTTCAGGGAAGCTAATGTGAAGATTTCCATGCTTATTCTGGTGGTTAGGTGGGATCTTACAAATGACGTCTAAATCATTTCTTTATTAAATGACATTTAAATCATTTCTTAGCCAAAGGGTTGGCTAAGAAGATATTTATCGAGACAGTGTCCTGGTTAAGGCTCCAGACTAGAAACTAGGAGATGGTGAGTTCTAGTCCTGCCTCAGCTATTAAGTGAATCACTGCGGCCATTAAGTTAGCCCCACGGTTGTTAAGCAAATCTGGCTTTCCCACTGATTTTGACCCATGTCCTCCGGAACACTGCATAAATTTGAGTCCATGGCCAAACGTTTGGATTTTGATCACAGGGCGCTGGAACGGTCGTAAGTGTGAAAAATGGTCCTAACAAGTCACCTTTTTCAGTGCCATTGTAACTTTGGACAGTTACTAAATGAACTGTTGTAAGGGAAGGATGACTTTTATTGAGAATTTACCAATTAGCTGCACCCTCTGTGGTTTCCTGAAAGCAAATGCCAGATTTTTTTAAAAAAACAGTACATTTCTTTTAAAGACCCCCCAATGGGTGAGGCAGGGAAGGGAGGTGGCGAATGTCTGAAAAGGGTCACGGCTAGCTGGGAAATTGCTAAGCAACATGATCAGATTAAATGATCAGATTGAAAACTGGCCCTAATCATTGCTTGCTAAAGGTCAACTACTTAAGGAAAGCAGTGTGACTTTTGGGTTTAATTCGACCTCCTGGCAGCGACAGATTCATTCTGAGTAAAAAAGATGAAGGATGATTTTGCTAGAGCAGAAACCTGGCCCATATAATGACTGGTCCTCGTCTTATGACTGCAATTGAGCCCAACTGGCTGAGCAAGACATTAGTTTAAGTGAGTTTTGTCTCATTTTCTTGGGGCAAAATAAAAAATTATTTGACAGCTTTCCTGCCCGCCGTCGTGAAGGGAATCCCTGCAGCTGTTACGTTAGACACACCGTTGTTTAGTGAATCTTGGCTTTCTCTTGTCAGAAGGTTGCAAAAGGGGACACTGAGACTGTCATAAAGGCGAGTCAGTTGCCAAGCGGCTGAATGTTTGATAATTTTTGATAAAATAATAAAAATAACAAAAATAATAAAAATAACAAAAATAATAAAAAAATAAAAATAATAATAACAACAGCAGCAGCAGCAACAACAACAACAACAATAGCTGGAACCCAATGCTATTCTGGGCAGTTTTAATGATTCTCTCTCTGCAGAGCTGCTCCCATCCTATGCAAAGGATGCCCCATGTCAGGACACTCTCCATGGTGCTGCAATAGGAGGACAGAAGTAGATGCGCAGATAGATTTTTATCTTCCTGAGCACTCAGGAAGTACAGCCTCCTTGGGGGCTTCTTCACATTTTTTTCCTTCTTCTGTGCGTTTTCCAGTGCCGCTGTAACTTCGGACACTAACTGAACCAACTTCAAGTCAAGGACTGCCTGTAAGGAGGGCTCTTCGCTTCAGTGATGGGCAGGCAGTGCTGTGAAAATGGGTTTAGGACTTCCACTGGATTTGGAAGCTGCTTTTTCTTGCAGCATGGTGAATTCTTCCACACGGCTGATGCCATCCTCCTTCCCTCCCAGAGCAAAGTGTGAAATGAAGCTTAGTTCGAGGCCAGCCCCCTACTGTCCCCATATGTTCAGATGCCATTCTTGGCTGCCAAAAGGGAGGAAAAAGGGCCGAGATACATTTTCAAATGCTTATTTTGAGAGGAAAACATGTGCCCCAAAAAGGGGGGAGGGAACCAGAAATCTGTATTTTGATCAAGAAGGCATGCTGGTTTGAAATATATATATATGGGAGTGGAAGAAGATCCAAAGGAAAGAAGGAAGGAAGGAAGTGGGAGAAAGAGAGAAGGATGGAAGGAAAGAGGGAAGGAACTGGGAGAAGGAAGGAAGGAAGGGGAAGCGGTAGAATAGGAGGAGGAGGAGGAGGACTGTGGGGTCCTTGGTCCTCTCTGAGCTTAATGGTTTTCTTGCAGACATTTCATGACCCAATTAGGTTACATTATCAGTGCATAGAAAGGAGTGTAGTGTGAGAAGAGGAGGAGGAGGTGGTGGTGGTGATTTCATTGCCAGCACTGATGATGTTACCTACTTGGGTAATACAACATCTGCAAGAAAACAGCCAAGCTGAGAGAGCACCCAGGACCCCACAGCCTCCTCCTCCTCCTCCTCCTCCTCCTCAGCTATCATGTCTAGTCTTTCTTTTCTTGAGACTAGACGTAAACTAGTTTCCTCAACCATCGTACGATTTAACCTCTGTCGTCTTTTATCGTCTTTGTTGGGGAGATAATAAAAGCCCTGTGGATTAAAGAACCTGGCTAACTCTGGGTTTGCTTCATTGTCTGGCACTGCCACTGAAAACCGAGCCAAACCAACACCATTTCCTGTGTTATTTCTTCCCAGCGCCCTGACTTTATGGCAGAGCCCTGGAATTGGATTAATGCGGCAATATTTGTTGTGAACCAAGAGCGAAGGACACAAAGTCATCCTTGATGGCTATTTTATGCCTGGCCCAAAGTCGAAGAAGGGAAGATACAAAAGGAAATGTTTTTGAAAAGAGAATTTTTATTGTTATTTTATTATTTTTTTACACTAGGGTAGTCTGGCTGTTGGATCGGTACAGGTTATTCTTTTTCTTCCATCCAAACAAGAAGAGAGAAAACATTTCAGTGACTTGTAATCAAATTAGCAGGAGATTTAAGTCAAGGCTTTTGTAGCTCCTGGCCCAGATATTTTTATTTGTTTATTTGTTTATTCGTTCCCCTACTTTTATTATTTTTTTTATAAATAATGGTGACTATATTTAGTCCTCTTTCCTTCTCCTACTTTCCCCACAACAACAACCCACCGTGTCAGGTGGGTTGGCTGCAAGAAAGTGACGTGGTTCAAGGTCACCCATTTCATGCCTAAGGTGGAACTAGAATTCCCCGTCTCCTGGTGATTGGCCCAAAGTCACCCAGCCAGCTTTCATGCTTAAGATGTGTAGTCCATCCCCAGGGCCAGGCTGGAGAAAGCTGATTGACTAAATATCCCTTAAACCTGAGCAACAGTTTGACTGTTAACGGCAGAACAAGTTCTCCATCAGTGGTCCTACCCCCCCACCCAAAACACAGTCTGAGATCACACCCACTCTACTAGACCCCACACTGTAGTAAACCAGTAGCATCTTTCGCAGCAAACAATGCCCTTCCCCCATGCTTCACCAAACCGCAGATTTAGGGCTGTCCAACAAATCAGGATTAAGCAAACATGGCTAGAGGTGATCTCTCCTGCAGTGGGGTGCCTACTGCTTTTCCCTCCACTTTCCCTGAAGTCCTCCACCCTTTGCCCAGTTCCCTGACTCATTTCTCCTCTCCTGCAGCTCCAGACTGCCAGAAACCAGGACCAGCAAAAGATGGTTTAAAAACACTGCAAGAAACCAAGCGATGGGAGGCCTCTCCAGGCCTCTCTCTCCCCCCCCCCCACTTTTCTCCTGCCAGCAATAGCGCTGGGATCTTTGCAGTCTTGTTAATATTCAGCAGACACATCACTGGAACGTCAAGAGTTTAAAATATAGCACTGCAAACGGGCAATTTCTGGAAATTCGGCTCTTAATTGTTGGGAGGGAAGATGGCTAACATCCCCCCTCCACCCTACGTACACACACATTCCTTCCCTCGGCCATCCGAAATGGCTTCGGGACAGGGTTAAAAAAAATCAAGGCGATTTTTGGTTCGGTTTTGGCCCCAGAGGTGCAGGTCAACGCTCCTCTGGGCTCTTGATTTGGCTACGTTGACACAAACTCTGAAAAAGGAAGAAACCTCTCTGATCAAGAATCCCATTCTCGCCGCCGTTGCCCTTGAGAATATTCACAAGTTTGGTGCCAGCGTTTTCAAGCACGGGTGGAGGCAAGTTGCCAGGACCTAGGCTGGCCCTTCCTCCTTCCCCCCCTTCAACCCCAGTTTTATTTTCCTGGCAAAGTTGGGTTCAAATTCCATTTTAACCCCCGGGGTCTGCAAATGTGACATTACACCGAACATTTAAATTCTAGGAAAGTGCGCAGGTCGGCTTACACATCAATAAACGGTTCTTCTTCCCATTAACCAGATTCAAAGACTCGGGGATGAAGGATTGTGGAGGGCCAGTGTGATGACCCAAAGGGCCGTGGCACAAAGGCAACACAGTCAGATAATCAGTAGTAGAAATCCCTTTGTTAGCTCCAACTTTGCCCGCAATGTCCTGGTTACCTTCTGGGCTGGAGAAAAACTCCCCCAGGAACAGCCTTGGGCTGCAGAGAATCAAGTCCAAAATGTGGTCAACAAAAACTAGAAGTCCAATCAAGGCAAGATGAGATAATTAGTCCAGCAGGGCAAGAGAAGGAATTCCAGACGTGAATAACTCCACATGGTTGGGAGGATGCCAGGAACGCAGATAACCAAAGTCAACACAAGATAAACTCTCATTTGTTCCTAGCAGATGCCGCACTCAGCATGCCTCTCTTTTAAAGCGTAGTACACAAAATTATCTGCCACAATGTCCTACCAGTCAATGACTACTTCAGCTTCAGTCACAGCAATACAAGAATACACAATAGATACAAACTCAAGTAAACTGTTCCAAACTTGATTGAGAAAGTATGACTTCAGCAACAGAGTGGTCAAGGCCTGGAATGCACTACCTGACTCTGTAGTTACCTCCTTTTAATATGCCCGCATTCCTTTACCCTCAAACTAACCTCTATTGACCTCACCCCATTCCTAAGAGGTCTGTAAGGGGCGTGCATAAGTGCATCATCGTGCCTCCCATCCCTGTCCTTTTGTCCCCATTTATCTGTACCTATTTCCTGTATTCATACTCATATTTATTCTTATATTTATCATCTTGTAAGTGATTGACAAATCAAATCAACAAATAAAATAAATAAACCTGCTGGCTTCCATATCTGTTTGGATTCCAGCTCCCAAAATCCCCACGTTACCGAAGGATTCTGGGGACTGAAGCCCAACACCCTTGGAGGACATCACGCTGGGGTTAAGAAGGTCCTGTAGGTTTACCTCCCATCAAAATATTCACCTCCTTGGACCCAGCATCCTGGAATGACTTCTCATTCAGAGTCCTGTCATTCAGGGATGTCATTGAAAGGGATTCATTTCGTCCTGATAACAGCGACAGTTTTCTAAAGACCAAAATACATCATGGAAAGCTGGAGGTGGTATATGAAGTCATCTTCTTCCCAAAACCCTGTCCAAAATTCTGAAGAACTGGGAAGAGAAGAGCTGACTTTGGTGTTGTCACATCTTGGTTAAGAGCTGCCAACTCCATCTCTTACCTAACTGGTTGTTTACAGCAGAAACTAGCATGAGTTGTCTCATGTTTTTCTTTCAATCCTAGCAACTATATCTAAGTTTAACCCAATGCATATGGATTAGTAAAGAAGCAAATTGCTAATTGTTTTATCTATTCATCTCTCTCTCTTTCTCTCTCTCTCTCTTTCTCTCTATCCATCTGTCTGTCTATCTATCTATCTATCTATCTATCTATCTATCATCCTTATCTATCTATCTATCTATCTATCTATCTATCTATCTATCTATCTATCTATCTATCTATCATCCTTATCTATCTATCTATCTATCTATCTATCTATCTATCTATCTATCTATCTATCTATCATCCTTATCTATCTATCTATCTATCTATCTATCTATCTATCTATCTATTTATCTTATTTCTATCTATCTATCTATCTATCTATCTATCATCCTTATCTATCTATCTATCTATCTATCTATCTATCTATCTATCTATCTATCTATCATCCTTATCTATCTATCTATCTATCTATCTATCATCCTTATCTATCTATCTATCTATCTATCTATCTATCTATCTATCTATCTATCATCCTTATCTATCTATCTATCTATCTATCTATCTATCTATCTATCTATCTATCATCCTTATCTATCTATCTATCTATCTATCTATCTATCTATTTATCTTATTTCTATCTATCTATCTATCTATCTATCTATCTATCTATCAGTTCTATCTATCATCCTTATCTATCTATCTATCTATCTATCTATCTATCTATCTATCTATCTATCATCCTTATCTATCTATCTATCTATCTATCTATCTATCTATTTATCTTATTTCTATCTATCTATCTATCTATCTATCTATCTATCTATCTATCTATCTATCTATCATCCTTATCTATCTATCTATCTATCTATCTATCTATCTATCTATCTATTTATCTTATTTCTATCTATCTATCTATCTATCTATCTATCTATCTATCTATCAGTTCTATCTATCATCCTTATCTATCTATCTATCTATCTATCTATCTATCTATCTATCTATCTATCTATCATCCTTATCTATCTATCTATCTATCTATCTATCTATCTATCTATCTATTTATCTTATTTCTATCTATCTATCTATCTATCTATCTATATATCTATCTATCAGTTCTATCTATCTATCTATCTATCATCCTTATCTATCTATCTATCTATCTATCTATTTATCTTATTTCTATCTATCTATCTATCTATCTATCTATCTATCATCCTTATCTATCTATCTATCTATCTATCTATCTATCTATCTATCTATCTATCATCCTTATCTATCTATCTATCTATCTATCTATCTATCTATCTATCTATTTATCTTATTTCTATCTATCTATCTATCTATCTATCTATCTATCATCCTTATCTATCTATCTATCTATCTATCTATCTATCTATCTATCTATCATCCTTATCTATCTATCTATCTATCTATCTATCATCCTTATCTATCTATCTATCTATCTATCTATCTATCTATCTATCATCCTTATCTATCTATCTATCTATCTATCTATCTATCTATCTATTTATCTATCATCCTTATCTATCTATCTATCTATCTATCTATCTATCTATCTATCTATCTATTTATCTTATTTCTATCTATCTATCTATCTATCTATCTATCTATCAGTTCTATCTATCATCCTTATCTATCTATCTATCTATCTATCTATCTATCTATCTATCTATCTATCTATCATCCTTATCTATCTATCTATCTATCTATCTATCTATCTATCTATTTATCTTATTTCTATCTATCTATCTATCTATCATCCTTATCTATCTATCTATCTATCTATCTATCTATCTATCTATCTATCTATCTATCTATTTATCTTATTTCTATCTATCTATCTATCTATCTATCTATCTATCAGTTCTATCTATCATCCTTATCTATCTATCTATCTATCTATCTATCTATCTATCTATCTATCTATCATCCTTATCTATCTATCTATCTATCTATCTATCTATCTATCTATCTATCTATTTATCTTATTTCTATCTATCTATCTATCTATCTATCTATCTATCTATCTATCTATCATCCTTATCTATCTATCTATCTATCTATCTATTTATCTTATTTCTATCTATCTATCTACCTATCTATCTATCTATCTATCTATCTATCTATCATCCTTATCTATCTATCTATCTATCTATCTATCTATCTATCTATCTATTTATCTTATTTCTATCTATCTATCTATCTATCTATCTATCTATCTATCTATCATCCTTATCTATCTATCTATCTATCTATCAGTTCTATCTATCATCCTTATCTATCTATCTATCTATCTATCTATCTATCTATCTATCTATCATCCTTATCTATCTATCTATCTATCTATCTATCTATCTATCTATCTATCTATCTATTTATCTTATTTCTATCTATCTATCTATCTATCTATCTATCATCCTTATCTATCTATCTATCTATCTATCTATCTATCTATTTATCTTATTTCTATCTATCTATCTATCTATCTATCTATCTATTTATCTTATTTCTATCTATCTATCTATCTATCTATCTATCTATCATCCTTATCTATCTATCTATCTATCTATCTATCAGTTCTATCTATCATCCTTATCTATCTATCTATCTATCTATCTATCTATCTATCTATCATCCTTATCTATCTATCTATCTATCTATCTATTTATCTTATTTCTATCTATCTATCTATCTATCTATCTATCTATCTATCTATCTATCTATCTATCATCCTTATCTATCTATCTATCTATCTATCTATCTATCTATCTATCTATTTATCTTATTTCTATCTATCTATCTATCTATCTATCTATCTATCTATCTATCTATCTATCTATCATCCTTATCTATCTATCTATCTATCTATCTATCTATCTATCTATCTATCTATCTATCTATCATCCTTATCTATCTATCTATCTATCTATCTATCTATCTATCTATCTATCTATTTATCTTATTTCTATCTATCTATCTATCTATCTATCTATCTATCTATCTATTTATCTTATTTCTATCTATCTATCTATCTATCTATCTATCATCCTTATCTATCTATCTATCTATCTATCTATCTATCTATCTATCTATCTATTTATCTTATTTCTATCTATCTATCTATCTATCTATCTATCTATCTATCTATCTATCTATCAGTTCTATACCTGTGCTTCGCTACGAAACTATGCAGTCGGGCTTAGTTTTTAAGGAGGAAAATAAGGGGAAAAAATGTCTGCCTCTGTCTACCAACATCCATCGGTATTCTTCTGGCTAGCGTCCTGTCAGAGTGAGACAGAGTTGAGGGCTGTTGGGAAACTGAAACAGTATTTGCTTTGTGAGCAAGAAGGAGACAGCAAGGAGTCTGGGCCTGGCTTAGCTCAACTGTTGTGTACTAAAGCTTCTGGGTGCTGTGAAACTAAAACTGAAACTGAACCTCCTTTCCTCTGCTTGTGTTTTGCATTTGGAAGAGATTTCTTTTTTTCAGGTGGGGAGAGAGAGTCGAACTCCTTAGCCTCAGAGCATCATAATAATAATAATAATAATAATAATAATAATAATAATAATAATAATAATAATAATAATAATAATAATAATAATATAGGAAATACTAATGCCCTGATGGTCATTTCCAAAAATCCTTTCTTAGTGAGCACCAGCCAACTCTGGGTGGCTACTGCTACTTGTAGAAAGTTAGCACCCACCCCCCACCTCCTAGAAGAATGAAATATTTTGAGGAAGATTTAAAAAGGCAGAATATTATATTTCCCTAAATAAGAAATAAGACATCTACAAAACAAAAAACCTTCAGCTCTGGGGTGAAGGGATTAAAATATTCAGGACATAATAGGGTTATTAATCTACTAAGACCCAGAGCTCACTACATTGGACAATCTCCTAACAACATTGCTTCATCCGCAGAAACTTCAACCAAACTTCTCAGACAACCTATTGAGCCAGCTATGACCCCTACATGACCCCCCACAACAGCCAACAGAATACATGTTCTTGCACAGGAACAGGAAGCTCAAGTTCAAAGCCCAAGAGAAGTACAACATCCCTTCATTCTTAACTCCATGGGCTCAGCTACACAGAATCACATGTGCCTGATGGTTCTGCTTCATCCACAGAACCATCTTTCCAATCCACCTCCAAGTTTCTTCTAGCTTGGAACTGAACCAGATGGACCTTTCTTCCAACATGCTAGTACTACATTCGTGTCAAAAGCAGATTGAAAGGATTGAACGGTGATATCACTATTGCCCAGAGTACTGGAAAACTTTTTGTTATCTTGGGGTTTAGTGTCAAACTGTTTTTCTTCCTAGGAAGTTATTTGTGCAATTAGGGTAGACTTACTTTTTTTTCTCTTTAAACCATAGAGCTCTCTTGATAGGGAAGAACTAATACTTTTAAAAATAGCTTTAAATACCAATCTTTGAAGGACACAAGTCCTTATTTCACATCTCCTTCTCTGCCAGAAGTCTGCCATTGCATTAGTTCTGAAAACTTGAAGGCTCAAAAACTGCAATCTTAAAGAACTGACTGTTTTTAGCTGGGGGAAAAAAATGTCTTTCCTGTGACTTGAGCATAACACTTCTCTCTCTTACCCTGATCCCAGGAGGAAGGGAACTCATAGTTCAATGTGAAGCTTTCTTTGTTGTTTTGCAGTAAATAATGGATTGCTAATGGTTTCAGAAGTGTTTGTTCCCACTTTAAAAGAGCGATGGAAACCTGAGGCTAAGTTAGTCTGAAAACACTTTGTGTAACATGGATTTCTTTTCTTTTTTTAAAGGTAGTTACAAAGTTTGCCTTGAGTCAAAACTGAACTCATAGTGCCCAGAGGGCCTTAATTATGTTGCCCCTTTTTTTTGGCACAATTATACAACGGTTCTGTCCTTGTTGTTTCTAAAAAGTCTTTTGTCTTCCAAGTTTGGTCTACAACTCTTGAGATGATTTTATTTATCAATTTGGCTGGTTTTCCTTTCAGTCAGATAATCAGTAGTAGGAGTCCCTTTATTAACTCCAACTTTACCCCCAAATGTCCTAGTTACTTTCAGGGCTGGAGATAAACTCTCCCAGGAATGCCTTTGGCTGCAGAGAATCAAGTCCAAAACGTGGTCAACAGAAACTGTAAATATAAGTCCAATCAAGGCAAAATGAGGTAATTAGTCCAGCAGGACAAGAGAAGGAAGTCCAGATGTGAAGGAAGGGCAGTAATTCAATACGGTTGGGAGGATGCCAGGAATGCAGATAAGCAAAGTCAACACAAGATAAACTCATGTTTGTTCCCAGCAGATGCCGCACTCAGCTTGCATCTCTTTTAAACTCTCTTCCCAGCTGTGGCTAATGAAGGGAATCAGGGCCCTTTCCTCCCCCATAAGCCATGCAACCCACATTGTTCTCTTCTCGTTCCTTCCTGCGTGCCCTAGGATGAAGAGGGGATGGGCCTGGGTCTTCCTCTGAACTCCCATCACTTGTTCTACCTCTTCCCTGCTCTGCCCAGCTGGACTGTGCCCTTCCCCAGTTTCCTCCATAGCCAATGGAGCCACATTCCCACTCCCTGTCCTCCTTGGATTCAGAATCCGACAGGGGCATGACAACAGTCCTCAACTTACAACAGCTCGTTTAGTGACTGAAGTCACATCGGCACTGAAAATGGTGATGTAGGAAATGTATTTTACCATTTACAGCCATTCGGCATCCCTACGGTTGCATGATCAAAATGCAGATGCTTGGAAATGGATTTGTATTTATGACGGTGACCTTCTGAACCAGATTCACTTAACAACTATGCTGCTAAGTTAACAACTGCAGTGCTTCCCTTAACAACGGTGACAACAAAGGTGGGGCAAAACTCAGTCCTTGCTTAGTAACAGAAATTTGGGGCTTGATTGCAGTCATAACTCAAGGACTGCTGCGGTCTCCCAGTTGAAATGCAACCAATAGAACCACATGTAGCTCTTTTACCTTCCCTCCCACCCAGCAATGTTAACGGGTGGACTTTGCTTTGCTGGCTACGATCTGTTTATTCTTTTAAATTGACAGCAGAGGAGCTATAAAACTCAACTTCCCCAGGAGGACAAAGTTTTGGCTTTCAAACTGGATCTTAGCCTTTTGCACTGAGAAAGGAGAGATTGCTTCCATCTCAATCCCTGGAGGATGTTGTAGTATTCTGGCTTGTTCTTATTCTTTTTTAGCATTCTGTTCAGATTACATGCTGCTCAGAGTGGGCTGGAATTGGGCAGCTGTACTGGGAGTGCAAGAGAGGGATAAAATTCTGTAGCTAGCAAATTAAAATCTGGCTGCTGTTCTTTTTTGGAAAAAAAATTAATAGTGTTTGTATCCTGCTTTTATTCTTTTTACAAATAACTCAAGGTGGTGGATAGAACCAACATGCCTTCCTTGTCCTATTTTCCTCACAACAACCCTGTGAGGTGGATTGGAGTGAGAGAGAGGGGGACTGGCCTAAAGTCACCCAGCTATCTTGCAATCTACATGATGGGTTGTCTGGTGTTTTTTTGAATCCATTGTCGTTTTGTGCAACGATTCTGTGTTTTTTCTGACCTTTTCTCCATCTTGTTGTGGAATAACTATAATTACACATGAGAAAAATTTGTGGGTTCAGATCCAGAGTTCTCCAGCTGACGAGAGATATAAAACTGACCTCAGGACCCTGGACAGCAGTTTTTACCTTGTGCCCTATTGGAACAGCAATCCAACATTTTAATAAAAAAATATCTTTTAAATTATAATATTTTATATGTTTTGGCTCTTAAAATTGTTTGCATTCCACTCTTTCCTTGGTCTCTTGAGTGTCATGAAGATTGGATTGATTGGTTGATGAATTACAGATTTTTAACTTAAATTATAAAATAATCTCTGCAGAGATTATAACACTTTTCTTGTTATGGGCCTGTTCATAATTGGCTTCTGTTTCTTGGCAATCTTCAGTCAGTTTTGTTTCTTTAAACAATATAACTCACTTTCCAAGTATGCAAAATTTATTATGGGAGAGCAAAGCTGAGAGATCAGAAATGATGATTTTACAGCTGAACCCTATGCTGCAACATCTCTTTGGCTTGCATACTGTAACCTGTTTTCTCTAAGAAAGATCACCCTTTAAAAAAAACCCTATTAAACGGTACATGTTAGTTTCCTCAACTCTAAATGTAGAATATGTTGCATCTTGTCTTTTTATAACCAGCAGCTCCTGAGGGGCCATGCCACCAATCTCAGTTTCTCCGTGTTACAATTACCCGGGCTTGTTTCTATATACTCACATCAATGACCTTCTCCAAAAATAGCTTTTAAATTTTTAGGTGAGAAAGCGAAACTGTGAACTGTATAAGGCAAACCCAGGTTAATGTATTCACTTCATTTATCTTAGCCTGAGTTTCAACGGGATTTGAAGTGAAGTCTAGCTTCTGTCTGGGACCCAGTTCTGAGATTAGAGATAGTCCTTGATTTACGTCCATAACTGAGCCCAAAATTAAGTTAAGGTTAACTTGAGTTTTGCTCCATGTTATCACCTCTCTAGCCACCGTTGTTAAGTGAATCCTTGCAGGTGTTCAAGTAGTAACATGGTTGTTAAGTGAATCAGGCTTCCCTATGGACCTTGCTTGACACTGCGACCGTCACAAATAGGAACCAGTTGCCAAGCATTTGAATTCTGATCACATGACTGTGAGGATGCTGCAACGGTCATAAATATACCAATAGAGAAGAATCTTTGCAGCTCAGGGTTGAAGTGAGGGGTCCTTGGCGGCCTTTGAGCTGGCTTGTTTTCTTGCAGACGTTTCATTACCCAGCTAGGTAACATCATCAGTGCTAGAAAGGAATGGGACTTGTGAAGAGGAGGAGGAGGATTGTAGATCTCTGAGCTAGGTTGTTTTCTTGCAGATGTTTCATTACCCGTCTGTCAACTCATAAAACATTTTGTATACACATTTTATAGTTGTCAACAGAAAGAAGGGGGGGAGTTTCAAAGAACAGGCGGCAGTGTGGAATCGAAAGTACATTCCATTCATATTTTCTTCAGAGACTGATTAGAGGACTGAAGCTTCTGCCATGTAAAAATCTAATTGGAGAGCATGATTGATGACTCTTGGCTATGGAGGTGTTTCATTGGATGATACACCCAGAGAGGTGGGGGGGGAGCAAGATCAAGGGTGACAGTGAATTATGTATCTCAGAGTTGTCTACACCCAGGTAAATGCTGGATGTAGAATGTTAACTTCTAATAAATCCTTTTTAATTTTGGGAGTGTGGCTCGAGGCTCATGATTTAATTGGAGTAACTGCCGGAATCCTGACATCATCAGTGCTAGAAGGGACTGGGGTTTGGAAGGAGGAAGAGGAGGAGGAGGAGATTGTGGGGTCCTTGGGGCTCTGTGGGCTTGCTTGTTTACTTGCAGACATTTCATTACCAAATTATGTAACTTCATCAGTGTTAGTAAGGAGTGTGGTTTGTTCTCAGTTTATATTCCTTTATATTTTCCCTGACAGTGTTGGTGGGGTTGCTCTTAGAGATGCTTTGGCTGGGCTGTTTACTGATGGCTCAGTTTCTGGACTGGAGTATTGTTTACTTGATGGTTGATCTGATGTTCATCTTGTGGAAAGGTGCTTGGATCTTTTTTGTTTGTTTTTGGGCTGGGTGATTGTCTCTTTTGCATAAT
Source organism: Hydrophis major (assembly GCA_033807585.1). Classification (NCBI taxonomy): domain Eukaryota; kingdom Metazoa; phylum Chordata; class Lepidosauria; order Squamata; family Elapidae; genus Hydrophis; species Hydrophis major. The sequence continues at coordinate 1,040,369 of CM066341.1, read as the reverse complement.
CTGTAGATGTTGTTCATGTCTATGTGTCCATGGATGGCTGCTTTGTCAGAGTGCCAAGCTTAGGAATTCCCTGGCATTTTTGGACTTGGCCTGGTTTAGGATGGTCACATTTTGAACTGAAAATGAACTGAAACTGTGGTTACTACACACACACATACAGACAATATTATATAATATTATGTATACATATAAAATATATATAAAACCATAGTTTCAGTTGGGAAAATGTGACCATCCTAAACCAGGCCAAGTCCAAAAATGCCAAGGAATTTCTCTCTTTTATGTTTTTCAGCAATTTTTCCAGGTTCTTGTTCCATCCATGCACGTATACGCTGCACTCAAAGAAGAAAAGATTGTTATGGATTTATGAAACATCAGAGGTGCCAAGAATGCCAAGAAATACTTATGAATTTTGATTTCCATGCAAATTCAGATAAACCTCTCCATCCCACCCCTGCAGATAAAAATCTGGGCTCTTACAAAAGAAGTTGCTACGTTATTAACTTTGGAATTCATCATCTGATTAAGGCACCCTTTCAAGAAAAAGTGAATAAATATTTCCGATATTTATTTTATTTTAGAAGAACCCACTATTTTTAGGGACAAGAGTGGAAAACAGATGTCGGGGAGGGCAGAGATAGTGAAAAGTTTTTTTTTTTCTTATTGATACAAAGCCCCAATATTTGAGGTGGGGGAGACACAGAAATGCTGATTGGAGGGACTAGGCCGGAAATGAAAAGAGGGAAGTGAAATAAGCGATAGGAAATGAAAAGAAATAGAAGTAAGAAATAAGTGCCAACCGTAGAATAGGCACAGAGATTTCAAAGATTTTGTTCCAGGATGCTCTTAACATCACCAAAGTCCTATCTGCTCAGAGTTTTGCAGAAGGAGAAAAGATATAAGTTTCAAATAAATCAGCTAAAGCATCCCATCGCATTTCTCTCATTTTGCCTCCCGCCAAAAACTGGTGAATAAGGGCTGAGCAAAAATAGAAAATGCATAAACAAAGCTAGCTAGCTAAATATAGAGGGAGGGATGGATGGATGGATGGATGGATAGATAGATAGATAGATAGATAGATATGATAGACAGATAGATGAGATTGATAAAGAGATGGGATAGATAGAAAGAAAAAAGTTAGATGATAGAGAGATGAGTGATAGAGAGAGAGATGAGCTGAGATAGATAGATAGATAGATAGATAGATAGATAGATAGATAGATAGATAGAGATAGATAGATAGATAGATGAAAGAAAGAAAGTTAGATGATAGAGAGATGAAATTGAGAGAGAGATAGGTAGATAGAAAGTTAGATGATGGAGAGATGAGATTGAGAGAGAGAGAGAGAGATGAGATAGATAGATAGATAGAGGTATTACACAGACAGATAGAACTGTTTCACTTAGCAACAGAAATTTGTGGCTCAATATTGGTCGTATGCCGAGGACTACCTGTAATATGCAGAGTCTTGAATATTTCAGTGAATTTGGGAAAGAATCAGCAGGAAAATGTCCTCTCTATGATGCTGCCTCTCCCATTCCCCCATCACCCCCGATTTTCTTTGCAAATACGTTGCTTTTTGGATTTGAGTCTGTTCTTGGCAGGGCTGCCTTTTTGCAATCAATAGAAAAAGGGAATAAATCTGGAGCGTCCGTCTCACAATCGCTACGGCTACGAAGCAGTGCTGAAAAAATATTTTGCTGCTTGAATACCAATTGTAACCCTGAAACCTTTCAAGGGATGGAAATATGGGCACCGGAGCTAAACGATCGCCTGATTTTGGAGCTCTCCACTTATTCGGAGGTAGGTGAGCCAGCGGAATAAATTTGTAAAAATAATATTAAAATAAAATAAAATAAATGGCACTTTCCCCCCCTCTTGTTTTGAACAAAGTTTCATGAACCTGCACCTTTAAATTAAATTTCCCTGGGCTCTTGCAAGGGTTCGTTCTACATTATTTCTTGATATCTCTCCCTGATTGTTTTTGCAAATTATTCAGTTTGGCAAACAGATCCAACTCACTTTGCTCCTCCTATTTTCTGCTGGCCTTCATGGCTAAATTGGGACTAGAACTCCCATCTCCTGGTGATTGAGTTGAAATCACCCAGCTGGCTTTCATGCCTAGAGCCAGACTAGAAGTCTCTCCTCCCACTTTCTAGTCCGGTGCCTTAACCGCTGGACCGAACTAGCAGGGCGAGAAAGATTACAGCCTGCCTTTTTTTTCCCCATTGCCACTCTCACATGTTTAAGATAGACTGCCTTTGACTATGGCGTCTTTGTTGTGCTGTGTGATAGCTGTTGAAAATATGGGGGAAGTGGGGAAATCATTTTTTTTTCTTTGCTGATATGAGGTCAAATCTACTTCCAGCCACTGCTCCCTGAAACTGCTCGTAAAAACCTCTTTTCTGCCGCTCTGTCTTTTTACTTTTTTTCAAAATGTAAATTACATATTTGCGTGTGTGTTTTAAAAATAAAATCCACAGGTGCCGCTTATTTAACAGGAGTAGCCTGATAACAGCAGAAGGGTGAAAGATGAGTCAAAATCCCACCTCTTGATGGAACGGAGAGCACATATGCTTCAGAGTCTTTGGGGGAGGGCGGAGGACAGCAGAAAAGCAAATTTCTCTCCCCTCCATTTAGGAGGGAGATAAGTAGATTGACTGCAGTTGGGATTTATATGCGAACCATCTGTGAGTTCTGTTTTCTTTTTGCCTTCCCTCCTCCTCTTTCAAAAGTCTTCGCAGCTCTATTTTCAAGCAATTATTCCGCCTGGATGATAATAAAATATTTCACTCTTATGGCGGGCTAGATGCTTTCTCCTAAATTCCAGAATAATTTGCTTATTCTTCAGCTTTCGGGGATGGGGGGGGGAGGGATTTGCAAAGACCGAGTCCTTTTTTATAACACACTTGCAGTTTGACCATAAAAGTTAATTATTGATCATTATTATTATAATGATTATTTTATTGCCGATAAAAATGCACCAAGGTTTGGGGACCGACCTGGCCTTACTCCTGCAGGAATAGCCTGACGAATATTTCTTGGAAAGTTTCTCTATTTTTCATCTCTTCAATGCAAGAGTGAAGAATCTTGGAAGGATAAGGGGCAAAGTTCTTGTGGTGACGTTCAGATGGCAAGGATCTCACTCTCCTTCTTCACTCAGGGATTTCACAGTTGTCTGCTTCTGTGGCTCCCCTTTGCAAGAGGGCTCTGAAGTATTTCTAGCAGGCCTATCTGATTCTGGAACAGCTTTGTTCCGAAGGCCAGGGGTCCCCAATCTTGGCAACTTGATGACTTGTGGACTTCAACTCCCAGAATTCCTCATGGTGGAGGAATTCTGGGAGTTGAAGTCCGCAAGTCGTCAAGTTGCCAAGATTGGGGACCCCTGGCCAAGGCCATCCACCTGGCAAACTCACAAGATTCGTTTCCCTCGCCATGTACGTGTATACACCTGAACTAGACTCCATTGTCTCTCTGTATCATATAGTAGATGTGGGTATGTGCATAATTCTGTATTTCTTTCTTTGGTCATGCTTATGTCGTGTATATTGGAGGTGGCAGCCCTCCAATGTATGATTTGGATTGGTCCAGTTTGATGAAAAGAAAGACCAGGGGTGACAGGGTAGTATTCTTCCAGTATTTGAGGGGCTGCCCCAAAGAAGAGGAGGGGGGCAAGTTATTCTCCAAAGCCCCTGAGGGCAGGACAAGAAGCAATGGATGGAAACTGACCAAGGAGAGAAGCAACCTGGGACTAAGGAGAAATTTCCTGACAGTGAGAACAATTAATCTGCAGGACAACTTGCCTCCAAAAGTTGTGAAAATTTTAAAGAAGATTTTGGATAATCATTTGTCTGCAATGGTATAAGGTTTCCTGCCTAAGTAGGGGGTTGGACTAGAAGACCTCCAAGGTCCCTTCCAACTCTGTTTATTCAATTCTGTTTGATTCTGATCTATTTTCTATTCCATACTCCTATTCTATTCTATTCTTACTCTACTCTACTCTATTCTATTTTCTTTCTATTCTATTCTATTCTGTTCCTATTCCTATTCCTATCCCCCAAAACCTCAAACCTCTTGGCTTGTATCAACCAGACTTCTTCCCAGCCATGACTGCTTTCAAATCGTTTGGTTTAGCCCAGTTTTCTTAAGCCTAGAAAGGCTGTGGGTTGCTGGGAAAGAGAACGGTAGACAACAGAGGGCTAAGCCAGTTAAAGCCTTAAAGCAGGGCTTTGTGTTTAATCTCCCCTTTTGGAAGGATAGACAGCCGCAAACTTAGCTGACCTTGGAGGGAACAAATGCAGGCAATCCTTGACCGCAACGGAGCCCAACATTTCAGTGGTTTGGCGAGACATTTGTTAAGGGAGTTTCGGCCCACTTTACAACAGTTCTTCCCACCGTTGTCCAGTGAATCTCTGCAAGTTGATAAGTTAGTAACCCGGTTGTGAAGTGAATTGAACGTTCTGCATTGACCTTGCTTTGTTGGAAGGTCACAAAAGGGGACCATGTGATTCCCCAGGACACTGAGACCATCATAAATATGAATCAGTTGATCCCGTGAGCACGGGGATGTTGCAATGGTCGTGTGAAGAAAAAAAAAAGTCCTAGGTCCCTTTGTTCAATGCCGTTGTAATTTCAAACAGTCACTAAATGAACTGTTTTAAATCGAGGACTCCCTATACTTCGACTATTAATTTTGTCTCTCAACATTTGTACATTTTTAGACCTTTTGTCCTGGAATATCACTCATCTATACTCTCCTCTGTGTGTACTGACCAAGGATTCTTCCTGAGACCATAATTAAGCACACACTGAGTTAAAACAACTCGTTTTATTGCAACGCTGGGAATTATGTTCATTCCCAGCTGGTAATGAGTCCCAAACAGTCCCTTGAGATAAGCACCCACCTTTCTCTCCTTTGAATGGCTGCCAACAACTAGAGTGCCAAATGAATTATTAAAAAAACCAACCGAAGTACAAAGTCCACACAGAGCTTCAAGGATTAATCCGAACAGAACAAACGACTTTGCTTCCTGCAAAGGTTTCATCACCTTGGCCTGTCCTTTATCCCTTATGGGAGGGGCAATCACCTCCCAGCCTTGCTCCCGAGTCTCCCCTTTTGTTTCAGCTGCTCTCACCTTCTAGCAGCTCTGCATATACACACACTGGGAACAGGCTTCCCTGGATCCTCTGCCTCATTGAGATTTTGGAGGCTCCAGAGGAGCACCCCACTCCCAGAAGGTCCTGGCCCCATCTCTGTATTGGATGCAGAACCCTCATTCGAGTCCTCTCCAGACTCCCGGACTGATCCCCGTTCTTCTCCACTGTCCGATTCCGCTGCCAGCTGCATAGGCTGCCGGCGGACCACAACACTGTGTTCCTTGGCAAGCATGCTGGGTAGGTATAGCTGTGTTCCATCCGTTGCCATTCAACATTTTCAGGTTTGCTGCTGGGGAATAGCTGGGGAATAGATACAGGAATCGCTTGGCATCCATTCCAGCTTTTCCTAGAACATGAAAAATTAGACATTCTTTGGGAAGTCAGAAATCAAAATTGCAGAATTACTTCAGTAGAATTATTGATTTACAGACAGAATGGTTAGTAGAGCCAGTTTGATCTAGCGGTTAAAGCACAAGGCTAGAAAGTGGGAGAGGGGGAGTTCTAGTCCTGCCTTAGGCATGAAAGCCAGGTGGGTGATTTTGCACCAATCGCTCCCTCTCTCTCTCAGCTCAGCCCATCTCCACAGGATCGCTGTTTTGAGAAAAACAGGAGGAAGGAAAGTGTGCTGGGTATCTTGAATTATTTTTTAAAAATAACCAACAAATAAAACACAAATAAAAACTTGGTCTTGCATACATGTTACAAAATCATATGCTTCGGGGCCCATGTATTTCCTGCTCAAGCTTCGAATTTGCAGCTGTTAATCTATTTTGAAATGTTCCTACCAAGTGCATCCCCCCACTTTTCAACTCCTGCTCCGAATGGTTGACATCCAGAGGACATAAATGTCTCCCAAATCAAAATATACTCTAGGCTCACACAGAGAATTGAAAATGCTCATAGAACCGAGGGGCTGGCGCACTTGAAGGTTTATTTTCTTTTGTGTAAAATTTGCCACTGCAGCCAGGCACAAAAGAACCACTGGGATATTCTCTTCTCTCTTTCTACCTTCATCCATTCCTTGCCATCCCAAGCTTCCTTTCATTGCAAGGGCACTTTTTTGTCCAAATCTGTTGTTATATCCCAACAACCATTACTCACGAATTGCATTGCAAAAGAAAAGAAAAAAATGAGTTGTAGAAATTTCATTTTGGAGTTTGACTCCCGTGGGCGAAAGTGGTGGCTATTTTTGAGCAAGCTAGCTTTTCCTTCTAGATCTCTAACATGTAAAACATGGGTAATCCTCAACATACGACCACAATTCAGCCCAAAATTTCTGGCACTAAGTAAGATAGTTGTTAAGTGAGTTTTTTTTCCTCATTTTATGACCTGTTTTGCCCCAAATATGAAGTGACTCGTCGCAGTTGTTAGCAACACAGTTGTGATGCAAATCTGGCTTTCTCCACTAACTTTGCTTGTCAGATGGTTGCATAAGAGGATCACATGATCCAGGGCACTGCAACAGTCATAAGTACATGCCAGTTGCCAAGCCTCCAACTTTGGATCACGTGACCATGCAACCATTGTGAGGATCACAAGTCCCTTTTTTTCCAGGTCGTTGTAACTTTGAATGGTCATTAAACAAATAGTTGTTAAGTCTAGGATTACCTGTACCGCAAATTGTGTAATTTACTCCTTACTTGAGTTCGCTCCCAACCTTTAGTGCCCAAGAAATGTATAATTTAACTCCGCTGCCCTTTCTTTTTTACAATGCTTCCCTCCTCTAGTGTGGATTTTAAAAGCCAATCTGGGACTTTTGAAAAATGAGTGTGATTAAGATGGTTTTATTTGTGCACTTGCTGGAAGTCACTTGAATTTGTCTGCATCTTCTTTGGGGAGCCGCCACGAGAACAACAACAACGAAAAAGAAGAGGTTGTCTAAATCACTAAAATGGCAAGTACACATATGGGCAGCAGAAGCAACTAAAGTTGCGAATGGAAAAAAAAATAAAAATAAAAGGGCAAGTACAAATGTTACCAGTGAGACCAAAACGCAGCTCAGGGATTGCTTTTATTTGACCGTAACCAAATAGAACACACCAGAAGTAACATCATTACTGGAAGAAATGACTATAAAATGTAACAATCAATGCTATGATAAAATAAAATAAAGGTCAAAGCAAGAAAGCAAATCAGAGAAATGCAACTAAAATGGCAAATTCAGGCAGAGTTAATAAAACAGGAAGTGTATTGAGATAGCGTTGTGCCAAAGCCATAAGAATTATAGGGAAGAAAAGAGAGAGGGAGGGCTGGGAGAAGGAAGAAAGGAAGGAAGGAAGGAAGTGAAGAAGGAAGGAAAGACAGTAAGAAGAAGAAAAAGGAAAGGAGAGAAAAAAGAAAAAAGGTATGAAGGAAAGAAAAAGAGAAAGAAAAAGAAAAAGAAGGAAGGAAGGAAGAGGAGAGAAAGGAAGGAAGGAAAAAGATAGAAAGAAAAAAAAGAAGGGAAGATGAGAGTGGGAAAGAAAAAGACAGAAAGGAAAGAAGAAAAAGAAAGGGAAGGAAGGAGTGAGAGACAAAGAAAAGAGGGTAAGAAGAGATAGAGGAGAGGGAAAGAGAAAGAAAATTAACAGCAAATAATTAAAGACGTTAATTTAAATGCAGCTTCCTCCGAAGGAGCCTTATTGTTTGTCTGTTAAGTATTGGCCTTGATTAAGGAGGAAGAAACGGTGAAGGCCACTTGAAATCAGCTAGATCAAAGGAATCAATCCCGCCATAAATGAAAATAAAACATTTTTTAAAAAATTCAGCCGGAGAACTTCAATGTTTCCCAAAGGCGAGGAGGAGCTGTCCCTTTCAGCACCCGCGCATTACATTTCCCGGCGGCCTCCGCGGTTGGGAGAGATTGTCTATTCAGAGAGCCCCAAACTCCGGTCCCCGAGCTTTTGCTCCCAGGCTGCTTTGCGACGGGCGGCCTTTCCTGCAAGAGGCGGACTCCATTTCCCGGCGCTCCCCGCGGTCTGAGGAGGAGGAGCTGTTTTTTCCCCGCAAGATGGCGGACGGGGTGCTGAGCGCCGGCGTGAACCTGGAGGCCTTCGCGCAGGCCATAGCCGCCATCCAGGCGCTGCGCTCCAGCGTGACGCGGGTCTTCGACTGCCTCAAGGACGGCCGGCGGCACAAGGAGGCCGTGGAGGGCCGCGAGAAGGGCTTCCTCGCCAGCTTCCAGGAGAGCCTCCACTCCGTCAGCCGGGACTTGGGGTGAGGGCGGGGCAAAGTAGCGAGGGCGGGGCGGGCGGGGAGGAGGCCACGCCCCTTCCCCTTTTCTTTGGCGCCGAGGGGCGTGGCCAAGTAGGATAATCCGGGAAGGGGGCGGGGCTTGGCCTGCCTCACTGCTTCCTTGCTTGTCAGGCGGGGTGGGACCCCCTGGCCCATCATCCCTGCCCATAGAGCTCGGGCTTCCATGCTGCACAGCAGGGCAGGGCATGAGGGTCTTTATTTCGGGGTGGGAGGAGAACCGGCTGGTCTGCCCTTGATAGCACCTTCCCATCCAGTCCTCGAACTTACGGCCACGATGGAAACCCAGCAAAGACAGTTGGCAAAGTGAGCTTTGGGCCTCATTTTACGGCCACCTGGCTTCCCCTTTGACATGGCTTGTCAGGAGGTCGGAAAAGAGAGAGTGCTGTGGCCGTCGTAAATGTGAACTTGTTGCCAAGTGCCTGAATTTGGATCGCCTTGACCAAACGGGAAGCCGCAAAGGTCGTAACTCTGAAAACCAGCCATAGGTTACATTTTTTTCAGGGCCGTCGTAACCTCAAAATGGTCACTAAACGAGCTGTTGTACGTCAAGGACTATAACAGGGCAGCTGCCAAGCGTCCATATTTTGATTGTGCCACCCCCAAGGATGCTGCGATGGTCCCAAGGGTGAAAAACACATTGCTTTGTTTTAAAGTGCCCTTGTAACTTTGAATGGTCACTAAAGGAACAGTTGTAAGTCGAGGACTGGCTGTCTTGTGGTTCCCGGTTGTATCTGTACATGTGGTGATTCAAAAAGACTCCAAAACAAAGACCAAGTAGAAACACCTTGGTTTGAAAGGAGCCAAGCAGAATACTCCAGAAGTAACCATAATGACCAGAAGAAGTAACCATAAAATGAAATAACAATAAAATGAAACATTATGATAAGGAAATAAGGAAAGTGGAAACAGAAAATGCAACTAAAGTAGCCAGTGCAGATACAGCAAATAAAAGAGAGAAAACAACTTGGAGGTAACATTGAGCAAAAACAATAAAAATTTGAGGTATAAATGGAAGGTTGGATAGATGGACGGATGGATCCATCAATCTTCTATCCATCAACTTAGAAGAGAAGAGAGAATAGAATAGAATAGAAAGGGAATGGAATGGAATGGAATGGAATAGAATAGAATAGAATAGAATAGAATAGAATAGAATAGAATAGAATAGAATAGAATAGAATAGAATAGAATAGTAGAATAAGGAATAGAACAGAACATAAAATAGAATAGAATAGAGAATAGAATATAATGGAATTCTTCATTGGCCAAGTGTGATTGGACACCCAAAGAATTTGTCTTTGGTGCAAATGCTCTCTGTTTTATTTTTCGCCCCACCCTTTTCACCATGAGAGTATGAAAGTGCAGACCGGAGATTTACTGTCGAGTTACACCCCCAGGTGAATTCATGGAAACGGGGTGTAAAATATGCTTTGTAATGCTTCTTTTTCTTGTGATTTGATTTTAGGGAGTTGGAACGCTTGAGTAACCTGGTGGGCAAGCCATCCGAAAACCATCCCCTCCATAACAGCGGTCTCTTGAGTCTCGACCCCGTCCAAGACAAAACACCCCTTTATAGCCAACTGCTCCAGGCCTATAAATGGTCAAATAAGGTAAATCATCCATGGCTTTATCCATAAGGTGTTAATGTTAAGTGTCACTGACGTTCAGCAAACGGAAAGATATTTTGCCATCAGTGTTACTACAGGGAAGAGAAAGGAAATGCCCTTTGAGAACCATGTGTGCCTGTTCTACTTTTCTTTAATGACCTGTTGGCTGTGTGTATGTACAGTACAGGTGTCCTGACTTACGAACGTTCTCTCGGAGTTCAGAGTTATACCGGGGCTGAAAATGGCGGGGTTATCACCAGTCCTCAGTGTTCTGATCGTCCCAGCTCCTCTCTGCTCATGTCATCGTCATCTTGGCAATGCTTGGCAATGTGCCCTATGATCATGTGATCACTGTTTGTGCCCCGTTTCCTGCCGGCTTCCCCAGTGACTGTCATTGGGGAAGCCATGGGGAATGTTGTAAGTTGCTGGGAATAAGTCTGCCCCACTGGTGGACCCTCCTCCAGACCCTTGAGGGATATGCTGTGCAGCTTACTCATGGCCCTCCACGTATACAACCCAACCCAGGCCACAGACTCCTGTACACACTCCCCAAACTCTCACGCACCCCCTTGCACCCTCCCCAGTCTCTCTGCTGTACCCCAATCTGCAAAGCTACACCCCCTCCCCGATCCATACCCTCCCTGCCTCGCTCACACCTTTCCTTTCTGCAGTTGCTGGCTGTGATGAGACGATTTGCTGGGTGGGTGTAGGATGGGATTAATTGGGAATTGCCAGGGGGATTTTAATCCTCCCTCCCTCCCTTCTCAATCGTGAAAGGGAAAAGGGTTGGTACAGCGAAACGGCCAAGCTCAGAGTTACTGCATATAAACAGGGAACAAGCCACCCTCAGTAGCATTGATGACGTTACCTAGATGGGCCATGAAACGTCCCAGCTACCAAGCGCAGCACCAAGGACTGTTGTAAACCGCCTTCTTGTGGCCAGGGAACCAAAGTCGAAAGACAGCTTAGCCGAAACGGCGAGTCCCTTTGAAACCTAACCTTGGCCAGGAGACTTAACCATGGTTTCCTTTATTTCAAATCAGCCTGACTTTGGGATCCGGCTGAAGGCTTCAGAATTTCCTTGGCAGAGCATCCCTCCCTCTCCGCCGTTCTCCAAAAACCCTGGGATTTAAACGTTACCCTCCTGGTTGGCTTTGGGCTTTTGGCTGGGTTCACAATGCAGTGACATGATGCAGCACTTTTTGAGTTGCGTCACTTGGCGGTAGCTTTCATAGCTGTTTTAAATAAGAGCATCTGGAATAATTGAACAGCCTCTTCCACACACACACACATGCATTTGTTTGGCTTTGTAGTCCCTGATCGCTGCCTTGCGAAGTGCTCTCTGTACTTAATTTTTAATTTTCAAATTCTTGGCAGCCGGCTTCTTGTATTTTTGATCTGAGACAAGGCATTTTCGGCGCCTCCAGACTGTTAACGATTGTATTTTTAAACATACGGCTGAGATCAGATTTTGGGGAGGGGGAGCCTAGAAGGGCCACAGGGAAAGGGGGTGATTCTCTAAAGATTTAATAATTTGCCCCAGGAGTCCTCGGCTTTTTGATATTTTGCATTGCCCCCCCGGAGAAGAAAAACCTCAAAGGGTCAGACAAGGGATTGCAATCCCCAAGCAAAAATCCTGGTTTCTGTTTGCTGAGTTTGTGATAGGCGAGGAATTGGGATTGGCAGGAAAAAAAACATCCTTTTTTTCTCCCCCCAATATTTTTTGTTTGTTTGTACTATGCAAAGAAAGAGCAATCTCTCTATAAACAGTCTGTTGTCTGGTTACGGTTAGTTTGAGCAATAGTCATCATCATAATGTTCATTAGTAGCGATCATATAAGAACAATGTTTTCTGCAAGTAATATTAATACTTAATGGTTAACACTAAATCATATTGATAATAAAACATATAATAAACCCTCGTGGTAAAATTAATCCTTCGCTTATAATTTTAAACATTCTAACTTCTGTTTCTGTTATTTAACCATAGATAAAACGGATCCCATGTTTCAAAAATCTTCCGTATCTTCTTTCTCTTTAGTTCCAAGTGTTAATCTATCCGTTCCTGTACATTCTGGTTGTTGTTGTTGTTGTTGTTTCACTATCATCTATGGGGATCTCCACACCTTTCCAATGTTGTAGGGATTTGCAAGGAAAAAAATGTTCATGAAACAACATTGGACAAGATCTCATTCATAAGAGACCTGGGGGCAGCTCGCTGGCCCTCTAAAATTTACTTCTGCCTTGCAGTGTTCAGTTAGTCCTTGACTAAAGTCAGGGGTCACCAACCTTTTGGACCTCAGGGACCACCAAACTCATCATTTTAAATCCTGCAGACCAGAGACTCTAGGAAAATCCCCAAAAAAGTCTGCAGGAAAATTCCCCACCCCGTTTTCCTACCAATCGATCATTCTTTATTTGGGATCGCAGGATACCGTCTCCAGCTCCGTTCTCAGGGGGAGAGAGAGAGAGACTTTTGGCTTCGTGCAAGGAAAGCAGCAGAGGCAGCAGAAGTCTGTCTTTCTCTCTCCCAAACTCCGCCAGAAATGAGCCTTTGCTGGCGCAGCCTCTTGGAGCAGGAGGCCTTGCAGGGTCCCATAGACTCATTTCTGGCGGAGTTTGGGGGAGAGAAAGACAGACTTGGGCTGCTTTCCTTGCCTGCAGCCAAAAGCAGGAGAAGAAAGAAGCGGAAAGAAGCAGTCCGGTGGCCAGGCCAGACGATGGAGGTGAGTGGGGCAAGTTCTCCCCCTCCGCCCTTTCCCCCCTCCCCTGGATTAATTGCTTTGGGGGGGGGACATTTCTCTGTGGACTACCAGAATTTTCTCGTGGACCACCAGTGGTCCCCCGCCCACTGGTTGGCGGCCACTGGCTTAAGTGACCATTCACGGTCATGATGCTGAAAAACAAAAGTGACTTAATAACTGGTCCTTGGACCCCACCACAATTGCAGCATCCTCCCGGTTCAAGTATGTGACTTGCAACCAGTCCTCATTCTTAGGGCCACTGCAGAGCATCCTCCTGGGACACGGGAAGGATCCCATGATCAAAATGGAGACGCCTGTCAACTGGTTCACACTTAACGACCGTTGCTGTCTACCGAAGTCACGCGATCCCCTTTTGCGACCTGCCGATAAGTGAAGTCAACGGGCAAACCAGTTTCAGCTTAACAACCATGTCACTCACTTAACAACCGGAACAAGAAAGGTCGTAAAAAAAGCCTCACTTCACGACAGATATTTTGGGCTCAGTTGCGGTCATAAGTGGAGGATCGCCTGAAATGCTGCCTTCCGCACCTCACCACTTTAAAAAAAAAGACTTTAAGCCAACTAAAGTTTCTTTCCCTTTTCATCCCCCGCCTCCTTCCCCCCCAGATTTTAAGATGTAAAAGAACACGGATTCTTTTTGAATTCAGAAGAGGCTGTTTCTAAATGCCAGCCTGGGAGAAGCAAGGATCTCTCCCAATTTATAATTTAAGCCATAAATTAGCATTGTGGGCAACGCATGGATTTTAAACCTGCCAATGTGCCTGAGATTTATATTTTCCCCGAAGCAACATATCCTATTATTTGGATTTCTCTGAAAGGCTTGGTAGACTCATAATAACAGATTTGGAGACTCTAAAGGTTGGATTTTATTTTATTTTATTTTTTTAAAAAAATTCTGTGTCAGGTTTCCAAGTAATGAAATCTCCTTTTCTGACTTCTATAGTCCACTATCAGCTCCTTGGTCTTATTGGTGTTGAGGACCAAGTTATCATCTCCACACTACGAAAGCAACCGGTCCACCTCATCTCGGAAGGTCCACCTCATCTCCCACCACTGTTGTATCATCTGCAAATTTAGCAATAGTATTACTAGCGTGAGTGGAAACTGGGTTTTATTGGAGAAATGTCTGCATAGCTGGTGGGTTTTTTTAAAAAAATAATTATGGGGATCCAGCCCACCCATTTGAGTCATTTAATACGGCACTGGCGACTTGATGAATTTTCAAAACACTTTTGGAAGTTCATTTCTGCTTTTGGGGGGATTTTTGAGATCCGCTTTTCCTGTTTTCCTGAAAAAAAAAAAAAGTTTGCTCTGCGTGATTCTGGTAGAGACGGAAATCCTGCTTCTTTGAACGTTCACACATGTCGGCATATGGCGGCTTGAAACTACAACATAAACAGCGAAACACCGCATCATTTCAACAGCAGCATGTTTATATGCAAATATTTACATTCAGTGTCAGTTAATTGTGTTTGTTTGAGGCTTTTGAGTAAGTGGCAGCCATCTCTACCTGAACGAATTTAAGTTCCTTCTTGCAGCAGGTGTGATTTCCACAAAGCATGGGAGATTTGTATGTGTTTGTGTGTGTGTGTGTGTGTGAGAGAGAGAGAGAGAGAGAGAGTGCGATTTCTTTAGGGAGAAGTTTCTGGCCAGGCTGACCTTAGATGGTGGGAATTGTAGTCCCAACAATAGAGGTTGACAAGTGCTGACAGTCGTGATGAATATCATAGGGTCCAAAATCAAACACACGGACATATTACATCAGGGTTTCTCAATCTTATCTTTAACTTCCTTTAAAGATAGCAATCTTACCTTTAACTTAACTTTCAGATGATCCATTCCCAGAATTCCCCAGCCAGCATGGTTGATGGGAGAGTTCTGGGAATTGAAGTGTCCCGTGGCCCCCACTTTAAGGGACCCAATGCTGAGAAACATCCAAATTGGAGATTCTCAAGAACCTTTTAGTCCTTTCTAATTCAGTTTTCTCTTAGATTGACCCATTTCCCAGGCCGCTTCATTCTCCAGTTTTGTGCCCCTCGCATTTCATATTGGAGAGTCCAACCCTTTTGCCAGAATGACAATTCTCCAAACGGAGGGAGGAAATGTTAGAAGGATGAACAGGGTATATTGTAGGTTATGAATCCTTGCAGGGTCATTCTCACAATCGGATTCCCAGAGAAATCCACCAGGTTTGAAATTCATCTGCTTTTCTTTGGGGGAGGTGTTGGGGGGGATTGTGGCTTTTATTTACCACTGCCACAGACATTTCCTTAATTGGCAGCAGAAGCTGGCTCCAAACAGGTAGTTTTTTTATGAAAGGGAGAAACCAGCTGGGCCGTGGATAGTTTAAAAACTCAAGCAAGGATGGCCATTCACCAACTGTGTCAAGCTATTTAGGCACAATACTTGGTGTTTAATGACAATAACAGCCACCACAAAACTCTTTCCTTCCCCTCTGCGCCAGTTTGGACACTAATGGCACCTTACTGTTCCTCGCCGAAATTGGGTTTATGGGAGACCATTGTTCTCAGCAGCCACCGGCTGGGTGAGTAGATTTGCTTTTGCGAATCGTCATCTGTGCCCAACTTCGAACAAAAAGCCGTTGGCCTCTTGCGCATCCACAAAAGGACCTCGGTCACCACATTTCGGCTTCCGCCCAGCTTGCTTCAGCTTTAATTTGAGGCGCTTTCTCCAGGTTCCCCTCCAGATTTCAGTAACTCAGCACATTTGACAAGGCCAGCGACCTGCAGGGGTGTTGGACTCTTTAAATCGTGGCAATTTCATCCCGTCGATAATCATGCCATGTCCAGCATGGAGGGACACAAACAAAAAAAGCCACACGTTGGCCAGCGCAGGGCGTTGCAGAAAGATACCGTGACATGGCAGGGCGCTGCTGCCCAGCTGTGGAAGAGAAAAGGGTGTTTTTTCCCAAAGTCGTAAAACGTTTTAAGACATTGGACTGATGGATTTCACCTCCGGCAGATAGGCCCGTTTTCAAAATTGTGATGATTTGGGATTGATCTTTTCTTTTTCTTTTTTGGAGAGAGAGAAATACCTGCATTTTAGGGAGGAAGGAAAAATGCATCCTGGGCTCAAGTTTGGTAAACCTCGTCTGTTGGCTTTTCCCAGGCCTTTCATCCACCCCCTCCGCCAGTGTAAGCAGGCGTAAGCGATTGAATTACCACGTGTTCGACTATTTCAGTGATCCCTTTTCAAGGGGAAGCTTGGATTTCCTTGAGCAGGCTGCTGCTTCCCTTCACAAACAAACCCCCTTTGTCCAAAAATACATATTCATGGCTTAAAGTTTTGGCTTTGAGGAGTCTTTTAAAAAAAGAAGAAGAAAAAGATTCTGAAATTAGCATCTTCCTTCCCGGTTCCACCAAGCTTCAACTTGGCATTCAAGTGTTCTCAAAAGTTTTGAGAAAAAGGGGAACATTTGAACGGAAGACACAGGGGTGGGACTGGGTCGGGCAAAGCGGATGTTAAGGTTACATCTGCTTCGCCAAATTGGCGTGTCAACTGACCGGCTGGCCCCACTCCTCCAGGAGTCTCCATGTGGCCCATTTTCAATGGACGTAAGTGCAGGGTCCGCGTGTGGGGGAAAAACAGGCCAATTGGGGGCAGGGGGAAGCCAGGTTCACTTAGCAACCGTGTTACCAACTTAGCTGCGGTGATTCACTTAATGACTGGGGCAAGAAAAGCTGTAAAATGGGGCAAAACTCACTTAACAAATTTCCCGCTGGGCAGTGGAAATTTGGGGCCCTATTGCGGTGCTACGTTGAGGGCTCCCTGCGTATTATAGGAAGGGTATCCAAGGCTTAAAGAAAAAAGATCGTTCTTGTCAAAGTGAGAAAAGCTCCTCTTATTGATTCATTAATGCTCCGGCTTGCAACCTCAGCAAGAAGGAGATCAAAGACGATCGCATACGGAGTTAGACTTGATCCTTCCTGATAACCTGGTTGCTTTCTGCTTCCAGGATTTTATGGCTGGGGCACTTGGCGGCTTATTTTTCAGTCCCCTGATTCCATTGGAAAGACATTTTTTTTATATGGAAAGGGTGACATTAAGAGGGATTTTTGCTTTCCTTCTTTGGTTGGCCTTTTCCTGCATGAAATAAGCTGCAGTCGCTTTTTGCAAAACGTTTCCCACCCCCCTCAAAAAAAAAAAAATTCATTTTTTTTGCCTTGATAGCCAAGTTCCTGCTCTTTCTCCTGCTGTAAATGCCATTTTTTAAAAAAAATCCAGGTTTTTTGTTCGAAATGCCTGCCTTATTCTGCACACTTTCCAAAATGGATTGTTTATTTAAAGTAACCAAAAGCTATTAAGATCTCAAAGCTGGCTGGCTTGTGGCCCGGCAGACGCGACGGGGTGGCAGTAGATTCTGGGTTTGATGGATCGAAGCGTGAACAGATTTTCCTTGATTTTCCTTGAGTTATGACCACGTTGTAACTGAAATTTCCATGGCTAAGCAAGGCAGTCATTCAATGAGTCAGGCCCCATTTTATGACAAGGTTTGCGACGTTCACTGAGTGAATCACTGCGAGTGTCAAGTCAATCAGCAAATCTAGATTCCCCTGGTGACTAGCTCTCCCCCTAAAAATATAATACTTTTATTTTTGATCCTGCCTTTATTATTTTTATAAACCACTCAAGGTGGCGAATATATCTACCACACATTCTTCTTAATTTCCCCACTACAACAACCCTGAGAGGTAGGTAGGGCTGAGAGAGGATGACTGGCTCAAAGTCACCTAGCTGGCTTTCATGCCTTTCATGGAACTAGAACTCACCGTCTCCTAGTGATGGGTTCGAAGTCATTCAACTGGTTTTCATGCCTAAGGTGGAACTAGAAATCGCCATCTCCTGGTGACTGGTTCAGAGTTACCCAGCTGGTTTTCCTGTCTAAAGCAGGACTAGAACTCGCTCTCTCCTAGTGATGGGCCCAAAGTCACCCAGCTTTCATGACTAAGGTGGGGCTAGAACTCACCGTTTCCTGGTCTCTAGGCAGGTGCCTTCTCCACTAGTCAGCATTGGCTTTGCATTTTGGATTTCAGTTTTTTTTTTCTCCCAATTAAAGAGTTTTTAATTGCTGGAGCTAGGACAAAAAATGAAATTGAATTCCATCTCCTTTATGTTCAAATGTAATTAGAATTAAGTGCGGCATTATTCCACACTGCACATGCCTTTAATTAATACTCTTTGCCTTCTGCTAAATTACAAACTGCAGCTTGGTAACCATTTTTTTTGGGGGGGGGGGGAGGGTCTGGGGGCCAGGCCCAAGGCTCTTTGGTGTAGGAGGGGCGAGGGACATGGGCGTGTTGCAGTTTCGAGTGACCTACCTCTGCTGCAGAACCTCCGCTGACTCACCTGAATCTCCGGCTGCAGCTGGAATGAATGAACGAATGGAGAAAAGGGCCATCCTAAAATGCATCTTTGGCTTCAGGATGGCGATGGTCACGTGACCTTCTTAGGAAAGTGTTGCCCGGTGACTGACTTTTTGGAAAGTTTAACAGACTAACAGAATCTGAAGGGATTTTGGAGGTCTTCCAGTCCAACCCGCTGCTTGGCAGGAAACTCTTTTCCATTGCAGACAAACGGTCATCCAACGTCTTCTTGAAAGCCTCCAGTGATGGAGCCCCCACAACTTCGGGAGGGAAAGCCGCTCCCCTGGTTAATTGTTCTCCATGTCGGGAAATTCCTCCTTAATTCCAGATTCCAACTCAACCTCTTTTAGACCCTAGAATCGTAGGGCTGGAAGGGACCCTGGAGCTCTTCAAGTCCAAGGCAGGAGACCTTATAGCACCCCAGATGAATGGTTGGCCATCCTCTTCTTGAAAACCTCTCCTGATGGGGCATCCATAATTCCGGGAGGCAAGCTGTCCCATGGATGAATTGATGTCACTGTCAAGAATCTTCTACATTGCCTTCTTTCATTAGAACATAGAATCCTAGGGTGGAAAGGGACTTTGGAGATCTTCTGGTCCAGCCTCCTGCTCAAGGAGCCTTTGACCACTCCAGGCAAATGGTTGTCCAGTCTATTCCTTAAAACCTCCAGGGATGGAGCCACCACCAGTCCAGGAGGCAAGCTATTCCACGGATTGATTGATTGTTCTCACCGTCAGGCAATTTCTCCCAACTTCTAGGTTGGATCTTGGTTTTACAAACTTCTACCCATTACCTCTTGTCCTGCCCTCAAATGTCCTGCCCGGGCAGGGGGTTGGATTAGAAGACCCCCAAAGCCCCTTCCAACTTGCTTATTCTGCATTCAATAGAAGACACACACACACACACACACACGCACCCTTTCCATTATTCTTATTATTCGCCTTTTAGGAGATGATTAGCTTGGTTTGGTTTTGACATTCTTCCCAATCCTCCGAGTTGGATCTTGACGCTACTTGTGAACCTGGGAATCCAAGCAACAGATGGAGCTGTTAGGAATTAAAAGAATTCAAAGCAGGCTCCCTCATCTTCCAAGATAAAACTCCCTTTTTCTTTCTGAAGGAAAGGAGCTCATTATCAAGAGCATTTAAGCCGAGGAGGCATTTAATCTTCCTTAATCATTTGCATTCTTGAGAAGAAGGAGGCCAGTGGCAGCTGTCCCGCCCAGCCAAGGCTGATGGAGGAATGCGCTGGCTTTCTAATGACTTGGACAAATCTACTTTAATTCCACTCATGCGGAGCACTATCAAAACAGAAGCACCTCCCCCTCCCAAAAAAGTGAGGGGAAATGTTTTTACAAGCCTCTTTATTTCTAATTAATTTGATGGCTTTCCAGTCTCGTTTTTATATTCCCCTTCCCCATTCCTGCATTCAGGAAGGCATAGGAAAAAAAAGAAAGAAATTTGTATGAATTGGACGTGAAAATTCAAGAAGAAAACTATTCCGCTGCAAATATGGGAGTGGAGGTTTCTGTCCCACCGTTTCATACTGGGCATTATCCTGGAGCCTTTTGTTTTCTTCAGACGGTCAACAGGATACAATTTTTTTTTCTCTCTCTCTCTCATTTATCTTTTTTTTAATCTTTCTCTCTCTCTCTATCTGCCTATCTCCCTCTCCCTCTCTCCACATGAAGGTATTCTCATTCAGATAACACCCCATCGTCTTTCTCTCTGGGTAACCACTACGCTTTTTATGTTCATTTCTCTTTCTGCCATCAAACTTGAAATAAACGTATATGAAATAATAATGGGCCGGGAAGATTGGGGTCTGAACTTGGATTTTATCTTTGTCTCTATCTTTTGGGTGATTGTGGCTTCAACCATTCCAACTGAGGGATTCTGGGGCATGAGTAAATAGCACCTTGTTAAAAAAAGAAAGAAGTGAAACTAATAACGATTAATACCTTGTCTGTGTCAGCCTCCACTCTGATCTTTCAGCGATAAAGACTGACCCGAAACAGCAGCTTTTACACAATTCTTGGAAATGCTCATATAAAATAAGAATATTGGCAGCTTGTCTTGATCAAAGTCAATGTTGTCTGAACCAGCCCTTGCTTCCCGTCACTCATTCTGGCAGTTCTCCTTCCTTCTTCCTCTTCCTCTTCTTCGTCTTTCTCTTCCTCCTCCTCTTTCTTCTTCCTTTTCTCCACCTCTTCTCCTCCTCTTCTTTCTTCCTCTTCATCTCAGTCTCCTCCTTCCTTCCTTCCGCCTTCTTCCTCTTTCTCCTCTTTTTCTTCCCCTTCTCCTCTTCTTCCTCTTCCTCCTTCCTCTTCTTCCTCTTCTTCTCAATCTCCTTCTTCCTCCTTTCCCCTTCTTCTTCCTCCTCTTCCTCCTTCCTCTTCTTCTCAATCTCCTTCTTCCTCCTTTCCTCTTCCTCTTCCTCCTCCTCCTCCTTCCTGCCTGCCGCCTCTTTTTCTTCCTTTTCTATTCCTCCTCCTTGCCCTTCCAACCTTCTGGTCCTGATTTTTCCTGAATGCTGCCTGACTTTCTTGACCCAATAAATGGCACCCCCTCAGGACCTTGCTTCCCCCGCTCACTCCACTAAAGGTGGCCTTGAGGGTGAATCCACCTTGCTTATTTATTTATTTTTTTCAAACTTTTATTTTAAGGACTGACAGGATTGGGTGCCTGCGGGGCATAAAATGAGATTTAAATTGGCCTTTCCAGCTAAGATCTTCTCTCCCCTTTCCCCCAGCCCATTAAAGGCTCCGATAATATATACAATTTCATTTCCATTCAGGTTGGCTTGTACCTATTAACGTTACGCTGCTGCTGTCTGTGAGATCTGTACTCTTTTATTATTAATATATAGCGAGCAAGCGAACAGAGAAAGCACCTCTCACTTTAGGATAGATGATTAGGAGGCTGAGTTGCCTTGTGGGAAAGCCGCAAATTGAAATGGAAGAGGACATAAAAATTCTAACAGCACCTGCTCAATTTGGTCAGGGGGCTTTTGGAAAAATCCCTGTCATTTGAAGCAGAAAGGTACTTCAGAAAGAGGGCGTCTCCTCCTCCCCATTGCCTGTTTTTAAAATCACAGCATCATCTTCACTTGGTTGATTTAAATATGTTTTCTGTAGGTAGGCTGGCACAGCAAGCTCATTCCAAATTTATTTTATCGTTGGCTTGTTGAATAAAGCACAATAAAACTGGATTCCTTCCACGCTCAAAGCCCCAGATATCAAAACACAAAATTTCTAGATTCCTCTCCTCCACATTTCTTTTCCTCCTTTCTTTCTTCTTTGTCTTGTTCTTGTTTTGTTGTTGTTGTTGTCGTCGTCCTCCTCTTCCTCCTTCCCCTCTTCCTCCTCCTTCTCTTCCTCTTCCTGCTTTTTGTCCTTCTCTTCCTCCTCCCCCTTCCCCAAATGGTTGTAAGTCCATGAGTATAATACCTTGAAAGAACACCTGAGAACTATTTCTAGCCCAGCAGCATTTCCCCCCCCCAAAAAAAATAAAAATAAAATAATTCCTATCGTTCCTGTTCTCCAGTTCCACCTTTTCTTCCCCTGCTAAATATTTTACCCTCTTTTGATGAAGGGGCAAAGAAGAAACTCACCATTCCCAAAGAAACATGACAAGATCGTTTGTACAAAAACATCTACCTGAGGCCCTGCTCCCACCTGTTAATTGTTGGCAGTTTATCGCAAGGTTTATTTCCTCCCCCCCCCCATTTTTTTTTTAAAAATTTCGAGTTTTGCTGCAATCATTAAATCGTGGGTTTCTTCTTCTTCTTCTTCTTTTTTTTTTACAAAAGCAGATGCCATTCCTCCCACGCCTCAATTAATTTGCAAAACACGCTCAGGTTCCCTGGATAATGAAATGCCGAATGCTTTCTAGTGGCAAAGCAGAGCCGTGAGAAAGGAAGGCAGGGGGGTAGGGGGGATATGCAAAAATATGCCCCCCCCCCATCGATGCCAAAGGGGCCACACACATTGTGGTCAGTCCCAGAGAAGCCCTGCCACATGAGAAACATTTAACAAAGAAAAAGACTTAACGCTCCCTCAAGTTTGTTCTTTGAGTTTGTTTTGGGTTTTCTCTATAATTTGTTGATTTATTGCTAGAGTAGGATAGAATAGAAAATAGAATAGAATAGAGAATGGAACAGAATAGAACAGAGCAGAATAGAATATAGAATAGAATAGAATAGAATAGAATAGAATAGAATAGAATAGAATAGAATAGAAAATAGAAAATAGAAAATAGAAAATAGAAAATAGAATAGAATAGAGAATGGAACAGAATAGAACAGAGCAGAATAGAATATAGAATAGAATAGAATAGAATAGAAAATAGAATAGAATAGAGAATGGAACAGAATAGAACAGAGCAGAATAGAATATAGAATAGAATAGAATAGAAAATAGAAAATAGAAAATAGAAAATAGAATAGAATAGAGAATGGAACAGAATAGAACAGAGCAGAATAGAATATAGAATAGAATAGAATAGAATAGAAAATAGAATAGAATAGAGAATGGAACAGAATAGAACAGAGCAGAATAGAATATAGAATATAGAATAGAATAGAATAGAATAGAAAATAGAATAGAATAGAGAATGGAACAGAATAGAACAGAGCAGAATAGAATATAGAATAGAATAGAATAGAATATAGAATAGAATAGAATAGAAAATAGAATAGAATAGAGAATGGAACAGAATAGAACAGAACAGAATAGAATATAGAATAGAATAGAATAGAATAGAAAATAGAATAGAATAGAGAATGGAACAGAATAGAACAGAGCAGAATAGAATATAGAATATAGAATAGAATAGAATAGAATAGAAAATAGAATAGAATAGAGAATGGAACAGAATAGAACAGAGCAGAATAGAATATAGAATAGAATAGAATAGAAAATAGAAAATAGAAAATAGAATAGAATAGAGAATGGAACAGAATAGAACAGAGCAGAATAGAATATAGAATAGAATAGAATAGAATAGAAAATAGAATAGAATAGAGAATGGAACAGAATAGAACAGAGCAGAATAGAATATAGAATATAGAATAGAATAGAATAGAATAGAAAATAGAATAGAATAGAGAATGGAACAGAATAGAACAGAGCAGAATAGAATATAGAATAGAATAGAATAGAATATAGAATAGAATAGAATAGAAAATAGAATAGAATAGAGAATGGAACAGAATAGAACAGAACAGAATAGAATATAGAATAGAATAGAATAGAATAGAAAATAGAATAGAATAGAGAATGGAACAGAATAGAACAGAGCAGAATAGAATATAGAATAGAGAATGGAACAGAATAGAACAGAGCAGAATAGAATATAGAATAGAATAGAATAGAAAATAGAAAATAGAAAATAGAATAGAATAGAGAATGGAACAGAATAGAACAGAGCAGAATAGAATATAGAATAGAATAGAATAGAATAGAAAATAGAATAGAATAGAGAATGGAACAGAATAGAACAGAGCAGAATAGAATATAGAATATAGAATAGAATAGAATAGAATAGAAAATAGAATAGAATAGAGAATGGAACAGAATAGAACAGAGCAGAATAGAATATAGAATAGAATAGAATAGAAAATAGAATAGAAAATAGAAAATAGAATAGAATAGAGAATGGAACAGAATAGAACAGAACAGAATAGAATATAGAATAGAATAGAATAGAATAGAATAGAAAATAGAATAGAATAGAATAGAATAGAATAGAGAATGGAACAGAATAGAACAGAGCAGAATAGAATATAGAATAGAATAGAAAAGAAAATAGAAAATAGAATAGAAAATAGAATAGAACAGAACAGAACAAAATAGAATATAGAATAGAATAGAATAGAAAATAGAATAGAATAGAATAGAGAATGGAACAGAATAAAACAGAATAGAATATAGAATAGAATAGAAAATAGAATAGAAAATAGAATAGAAAATAGAATAGAAAATAGAATAGAATAGTTGGAAGGGGCTTTGTAGGTCATGTGGTCCAATCCTTCCCACTCAAGCAAGAGACCCTACACCATTTCTGACAGAGGGCAGTCCAGTCTCTTCTTGAAAGCCTCCAGGGATGAAGCTCCCACAACTTCTGAGGGCAACTTCTGTTCCATGGGTTGATTGTTCTCCCTGTCAGAAACTTCCTCCTTATTTCCAGGTTGAATCTCTCCTTGGTCAGTTTCCATCCGTTGTTCCTTGTCTGGCCTTTGGGTACTTTGAGAAATAGCTGGACCCCCTTCCTCCTCCTCTCTGGGGCAGCCCCTCAAATACTGGAAGATGCTCTCCTGTCTCCCCTGGTCCTTCTCTTCCCTAGCCAGGCCCAGTTCCTGCGACCATTCTTCGTATGTTTCCCCTAATCCTCTTCATTGCTCTTCTCTGCATGCTTTCTAGAGTCTCAACATCCTTTTTAAAACTTCAAGGCAACCAAAACTGGATGCAGTATTCGAAGTGTGGCCTGACCAAAGCATTACAAAGCGGTATTAATGAACACTTCACGTGATTTTTAAAAATTATTATTACTTATATTTCATCCACTTTTATTTTGGTTTGGGTCAGAGGATGGACAGGTATTTACCCCAAGCCCTGTTTTAACTCAGTTGCTGGATGATTGACCCACAACCTCTGCTGGAAGTTGGTCCTTGACTTAGGGCCAACTCCTACAGGTGCTTCACCACCCAAACTAGGCACCAGTCCTGGGGATGGTAGCCAGTTTTAGGCAATGGGAACATCTGCAAGAAAGCAACCAAGCTCAGAGAGCACCAGGGACCCACCAGATCTGGAGGTTCCAACGGATTAATTGTTCTCGCTGTCAGGAAATGTCTCCCTGGTTCCAGGCTGGCTCTTTTCTGGAGAAGGTCTATGGAGATTCTCTGTCCTCCAGGCCACACTTGTCCCAAAGGTGCTTTTTATTAAATAGGCAACTGGATTTTCTTGGGTTCATCCAAGAAGTTTATTCAGCTCTCAGAGAAGCGAAATTGGACGAGAAGGGAAACGTCTTCAAAGAAAAACCAAGGAAGTCCAGTTGGCTCTTGAAAAAAAAAAACACCTTTGGGATTTTTCTGGGGGAATTGGGAGGGCCAGGCCAACAAGGAGGAAGCCTTAAACTCAGGACAAAATGAACCTCAGCCCAAGCCCAGCCGAGACGAGGAGGAGGAGGAGGAGGAGGAGGAGGAGGAGGAGGAGAACAGCTGCATTTTGAGACCATTATCTTTTAAAAACAAACAAACCCCAGACGGAGCCTTGGTTTTGCACCAAGAAATAGATTGTCTTCAGGGTTTGTAGCTTCTTATAAAAACATCTGGGCAGTTTTGGTGAAGAGGTTGATTTAATTGATGACAGGGAATTGCTTCTTAATTTATTTTTTTCATCTTTGGCCCTGGCTTGCTTGCCCTTCTTCCTTCCCTCCCTCCCTCCCTCCCTCCCTCTTTCTTTCTTTCTTTCTTTCTTTCTTTCTTTCTTTCTTTCTTTCTTTCTTTCTTTCTTTCTTTCTTTCTTTCTTTCTCTCTCTCTCTCTCTCTCTCTCTCTCTCTCATCTTTCTTTCTTTCTCTCTCTCTCTCTCTCTCTTTCTTTCTTTCTGCGTCTTGTTTCACATCAAGAATATTATGGATTCCGTAAATAGTTTTGAAATGCCAGTTGGTGATATATGGGTCTCCTTAGCACTTCTTTGATTTTTGTCCTCTGTGGTGGAAAGGGGGGGGGGGAGAAAAAGCAAGGGAAGCGAATTATAAAGAGGTGGGGGCCACTTCACCCCCCCCCAGCCTTTCATAAAACCTGCTTTTTCCCCTCAATCCAACTTGATGGGTTTTAAATATTTTTTTAAAGCAAAAACAAAAAACAAAACCCGCCCGTTTTAACACTTCGAAGAGTTTTAATGGGTCGGTGCTAAATTTAGAGCTGTTTCTGGCAAACGGTATTCTGGAATTTGATAATGCTGAGAGGGCTAAACGAGAGGAATAAGAGTGGGATTTTTTAGCAGCCTGGTGGGTTTTTCCTGCCCTGGGTTTGATCCAAGGGCCTCGCCATGTTTCCATAAAACAGACAATCCTTGACCTCATTCAGCACTCGTCGGAAGCTTTCCCTGTTGCTGAAAAGAGCGACTTAGGCTTGTTTGACACACACTTACGATGATCACGGCACCTCCACCATGAGAAGATTAACAGGAATAGCAATGCAGACTGTCGTAAGAAATCAAACCTCCAAGTTTCCATGACCACAAGTCAGTTTCCCCAAAGGTGCTTCTTCAGGAGGCAACTGGACTTCCTTTGGTTTTCTTTGAAGACATTTTGCTTCTCCTCCCAGAAGCTTCTTCAGATCTGAGTGAATGGTGGGGAAACTGAAGTATTCAGTCAGAGCTGAAGAAGCTTCTGGGAGGAGAAGAGAAATGTCTTCAAAGAAAAAAAAAAAGTCCACTTGCCTCTTGGAAAAAAAGCCCCGTTTGGACAACCCATGACGAGAATCTCCATAAACACAGGTCAGTTTCTCCATCAATTTTTAACCAGATTCTCAGCTTTGCGGAGAAGCGGTTTTTCCCCATCCTCTGTTCCCAAGCAACCATATTGTTTGTTTGGCCCCAAAATGCTGCCTTCCTTTTTTTAGCTATTTTTTGCTGGTTGATTGACAGTGGAAAAAATGAACATGAGGTTGGCGGAGTAACAGGGTTAAAGATGCTCAAAGGAAGGTGAAGACAACTCAATGACACGATTTGCAAAAAAAAAAAACACCCCACAACCCTCTGCCTTGCTTATCCACATAAATTCTGACCCCATTTGGGACCGTTATCTGAGGACTGCCTGTCGCCTGTTCTGCAGATTTTTCACTAGGATTCCCAGAATTATTATTCTTTTAATCTACACAAATAGATCTTGATTTATGAAGAGCCCTATCACACTCTGCGGTAGCCTCATCTGCTTCTCCTTGTTTGCAATTTGGTTTGTTACCCACTTTTTGCAACAATATTATAAACATGTTGATTATTGCAGGATATGGATTGATATTTCTGCAGATATTGCTGTTCTTCTCTAGGCAGGTGTTTCCGTCGACTATTTTTCCCAGTGTTGGAGTTACACAACTGTCCCTTTGATCTCACGGGGCTTCCTGGATGGCAATAATTTTTAATTTTATTACCATCGTCACCCCTGGACAAGGTATGGTCTTGTGACCTGTACCTGAAATGATTTCCCACCCAATCCAGAGGTGGAATATTTTGCTGAGTGAAAATGTAACTTGTAATTTAAAAAAATGACGTGAAGAGATGATTCGTGAGGAAACTTTACAGCGAAGGCAGCCACATTTTCAAGCCCTGGGGGTCTTCCCATATAAAAAATAAATATGAAAAGTCTTTTAAACACACACACACACAAAAAAAACTCTGAGAATCTGGCAAATTCTTTGTACTTTGTGCGATTGAGTGGTTCTCCCACCAAACCTTATTATAGCTTATATCTTGCAAGAAATTGTGATGTGAATTTCCTAATCCTTCCAAGATTTGACAAAATCAAGAGTTGGGCACTTTTCCAAACTGTCCCAAAAGTGTTTTTTTCAAAAGGTTGCTGGACTTTGTTTCTTGGCAGCCAGTAGAAAGAGCTAGGCAGTGGTCAGATAAAAGGCAGCTGAGCCCCAGGGTCATGCCCCTGTTGGACTCTGACTCTGAGGGAGAGGAGGAACAGCCAACAGGGAGTAGAAGTGTGGCTCTGGAGGTTGTGAGGAACTGGGGAAGGGCACAGGCCGATTGGGCATTCAGAGGAAGACCCAGGCCCATTCCATCTTCATCCTAGGACACACAGGAAGGAGTGAAGAAGGAAGAAATGTGAATGGTGTGGTCTACGGGAGGAAAGGGCCCTGATCCCCTTCATGGGCTGCAGCTGTGACGGCTGTTTATAAGGACAAACTGCACAGGGCCCAGTGCTGGAAGCAAAGCGTGAAATAATTCTAGTCTTTCAGTTCTTATCTGAGTTCTGGCGTCCTTCCCAGTGTGTGTATTTCGATATCTGTGGGTGTCTTCAAGCCCTTATCCTGCTGTGTCTCATAAATTGTTTCGGTGTGGTTTGTGTTGTTTTTTTCCTACTTATAATTTATATGTATTTTGAGTTTGAACAGCACTTCTTCCTTTTTGCAACTGGCTGTGGGGGAGTTTCTTCTCCAGTCTAGGATAATTGGAGTTTTGAAGCCAAGTTGGAGGCATTAAAGGAACTTTATTCTATTTTTGTGACTTGGTTATTTTTGTGTCACGCCCCGGGGTCATCACACCCAAGAAGAAACAGGGATGTGGCAAACATCTCAGAAGAGACCTTCCCTAGTTTCTTGGGCTGTAAAGATGAGAAGGGGGAGAAAGGCAATTTCAGGCTTGCAAGAATCTCTTAATGCAACCTTACAATAAAGTTAGACCTGCTGCTTTTAGCCAGACATCTAATCTGGACTGGCCCGTAAGGCTCAGAAACTTAAGAGGCAAGACCCTAAGAAACAGCGGTTGTTTTCTTGTTTTGGGGCGGCTGTTTGCAGCGGCTTCCAAGCAAAACCCACCGAAGTCTTCGCAAGCTCTCTTGTCTCCTTTTTTTCCTTGCTAATTTGCTTCCTTTGGTCCAAGCGGTCGTGGATTTTACCTTGCCACCCATTAAGAACACAGTTGTTCCTTTCTTTATGGTTTGGGGAGGGGGAAACAGACCGACAATGGTTAAGAGGGTTAAACCATCTGCCAATACAGCCCTTTAAACTAATAAATTACGTGGTCTACCGTAGACACTCAGGTTCAATCTGTTCTGAAGACGTCTACAATGGCAGCAGCAATAGAGAATTATCTAGCCGGCGTTCAAGGATTCCCGGGGCCGCCTCTCTCTCTTCCCTCCTGCCCAGAAATTTGCTATAATAAGATTCCTTGGGGGAATCTGATTGGCTGTGGCTGATTCAGAGTGATAGGACGGAGTAAAGGGATCAGGTAAATGGCGAGTTGTTGCTTTTATTGGAAGAAGATGGGGAAAGGCAAGCCCTGAATTGCTTTGCTCCAAGTCTCTCTGATCCGGGCACGGCAGAGAATTGACCCCACAGCAATAGGAAGGGAGGGGGGCCGAAGAGGCCAGTTCTTGATTTGCGAGAATAGTCTGCACAGAATCCCTGGGTTCCTTCAGTTGTTGCTGTTGGTTTGAATTGGTTCCTATAAAGGAGAATATTTGTAGCTCAGGATTGAAATGAGAAGTCCTTAGTGCTCTCTGAGCTGGGTGGTTTTCTTGCAGATGTTTCATGACCCAACTAGGTAACGTCATCAGAGGTAGAAGGGAGTGAGGTTTGCAGGGAGGAGGAGGAGGAGGAAGAAGAGGAGGAAGAAGAGGAGGAGGAGGACTGAAGTCCTTAGTGCTCTCTGAGCTGGGTGGTTTTCTTGCAGATGTTTCATGACCCAACTAGGTAACGTCATCAGAGGTAGAAGGGAGTGAGGTTTGCAAGGAGGAGGAGGAGGAGGAGGAAGAAGAGGAGGAGGAAGAAGAGGAGGAGGAGGACTGAAGTCCTTAGTGCTCTCTGAGCTGGGTGGTTTTCTTGCAGACATTTCATGACCCATCAGTGCTAGAAGGAAGTTTTCTTTCAAACTCCTACCGTCCCCCTGCGTTCATTGATTTCCCATTTCGGGCATCTCACGTGAGAAGAACAGATTTGCACCAAATTTCTCCAGCCTCCAGGCAAGGGTTTTGGGGTGAAATGATTCCCCCTCCCCCCCCTTTCCCTTCTCTGGCAGAGAAGAACTAAGAATGCAATAAGCCTACGGACGGCCCTCTAGACCGCCTGGATATCAGCTGCCGAAATGAGAACGCTGTTACCAAGCACGATTTTGCTCTCTTCCCTTCATCCCATTTCTTTTTTTCCAACATGGGCCTCAAAGAAAAAAAAAATTAGATGGCTTGGAGGTTTTGCTTCTATTTTTATTCTGCAGGTGTTGCGTACGACGAGACCATTTGCTGGGTGTGAGTAGGATGCAATTAATTGGACTTGCCGGCGTGATTTTTGATCATTCCTTCGATTTTGCTTCTCAATCTGAAAGGTGGACAGCATTTACACAAATATGACTATGGAATTAAGCGTCTTCTTGAGATGCGTCTTTATCTGGTGTAGTCTTACACAAGAATCCACACTCACTGGCACAGATGATGTCATGTAGTTGGGTGATGAAACGTCTGCAAGGAAACATCCAAGTTCAGACAGCACCAAGGATCCCACACTCATCCTCCTCTATGCCACCCACACCCTTCTAATGTAATACTGATGATGTTCCCTAGTTGGGTACTGAAATGTCTGCAAGAAAACAAGAAATCTCAGAACTACTGTATATAAACAAGGAGCAAGCTGTATTCATTACCTCTGATGATGTTCCCTAGTTGGGTCGTGAAACGTCTGCAAACAACCAAGCTCAGAGTGCACCAAGGACTACAGATTAACAACACTGGGTTTTCCTGTCGTATTTCCAGTCAAGATCCATATGGACTAACAGGGTTCCTTCCCTCCTCTCCTATTCCAGCATTCCCTCTTAAACCATCTTCCCTGAGCCACTGTATGCCTGTGACTAATCACAATCCATTACTTTAATGGTCCAGTTATTTTCCTTCCTCGGCTCTCCAGCTCCAAATTGTAATTGTAAATGTGTAATCCACGCATTATCTTAATTGAGCCTCCGATTATGTGGCGCGTACAGTTAAGAAACTGGGGCTAGTAAATTGATCATTTTTGGATTGGCCCGACAAGCCTGTTCCAAGTCCCTCAAACAATGAGGTGCTTTCAGTAGAGGACGTGCTGACCCTCAGGGCTGTAATTGGCTCGATTTTCTCCAAATGGAAAGGAAGACGTCTTTGGAGCATTCCTGTGTACTTAAATATTTGGCCCCCCAACCCAAAAAAACGAGGAATGCGGAGAGAAGAAAGTTGGTACCTCCCTCCAAGGCCTTTAAATTACCGACTGAGAATTGAGATTAGCCAAAAGAACATGCATTTCCGCAAATTAGTTTGTCCTTTAGTTTATGGCCCGT
This sequence comes from Hydrophis major, assembly GCA_033807585.1. Lineage (NCBI taxonomy): Eukaryota > Metazoa > Chordata > Lepidosauria > Squamata > Elapidae > Hydrophis > Hydrophis major. The sequence continues at coordinate 1,009,188 of CM066341.1, read as the reverse complement.
TCTTCCAAAAAAGCAGACTCGGAGGAATGGTGTTTTGAAGCGTGAGGACCAGTTGCAAACCACTTTTTTTCAGTGCTGTTGTAACAGGGTTGTGGAGGGAAATGGGCAGTTCAGAAATAGAAAATATAAATAAAGAAATAAAGAAAATAAAACCCCGAACAGTCGCTTATACGACTGGTTGTTAGTATTGGTAACCCTCTATACCTCTGTCTCTGCTGTTGCTGAATTACTTAGATGGAGGGAAGGAGGGAGGGAGGGAGGGAGGATGGATGGAGAGATAAGTAGGTGGGTAGTGGGTGAATGGATGGATGGATACACACACACACATGCACACACACATATATATCCATCCATCCATCCATCCACTCTATCTATCTATCTATCTATCTATCTATCTATCTATCTATCTATCTATCACTTATCTATCCATCCATCCATCCATCCAGCCTATCTCTCTCCCTCTCTCTCCCTCCCTCCCCATCCATCCATCTATCCATCCATTGAGGCCTCTGTTTGCAAGATTTTCTGTAAACCAGACCCTGCGAAGTTCCTCGTCTCCAGATGAAAAGGCTGCCTTCCTAAAAATAAAACTGCCAGCCTTCCCATGATAAACCTCTCTCCATTTGGCCACATTGTTGGTTGTCATCTTCTCAGTCCCTTGATGTTGGAGGCCTCATCACGCTTGTTGTGAAAGTCCTTCAATTTCCCAGACAAAGCGTAGGACGTTTGGCCAGAGAGACCACAAAACACCATATGGTCAATGGTGGTCTGTTTCTTCCAAAGCCCATGCTTTATAGGGGGAATGCTTCGGGTGGCATCAAACGACACTCAGTTTCTGGGCCAAAATCCTCCCCATCCTGGCTTAAGGAAGCAATGGAATGAAATAAAAGGAGGCCCTTTCTTGGTGTTTGAACATCCCTCATTCTTTTTAATCTAACTTGTTAAGGTTGTTTTTTTTAATAGAACATAAAAATACAAAGAAAGCAACATAAATAGAAAGAGGAATGGAGGGAGAGAGAAAGAATAAAGAAAAAGAAAGAAAACTCCTCCAAAAAGCGCTTCTAACTTCTTTTATGAAAGATATAAATGAAGCTTAAATTCAATGCTTACTTTAGAATTCTACTATGGTGTCCATTTTTCAAACTGTCGGTAATTTTTTACCAATCTTCAAATCCACATGTCATAATTTGGTACGGATTGCACCCACCCATCCTTTTTTTTTTTTTACCAAAAGTCCAACAAAGGCTTCTGTTGAGAGTTACATTGTGCAAATGGTTTTTTTTAAATTATTCTAATGAGAGGAGTTGAGCATTTTACCTTCTCTGCTAGTTCCATCACTTTTACTAAACCGCTCTTCTGTTGTCGGTATTTATTTTTTAATTTTATTTTTTTGTATCCTGCTTTATTATTTTTACAAGTAACTCAAATTGGCAAACAAACCTAATCTTTCTTCCTCCTTCTATTTTTCCCAAAACAACCCTGTGTGTGGGTGACCAGTGCTGAAAGGTCGTGACTGGCCCAAAGACACTCACCCAGCTTTTATGCTTAAAGTAGGACTAGAACTCCCAATCTCCTGCTGGTTTTCATGGCTAAAATGGGACTAGAACTCACCGTCTCCTGGTGATTGGCCCAAAGTCACTCAAGCAGCTTTTATGCCTAAAGTGGAACTAGAACTCTCCCACTTTCTAGCCTGGTGCCTTAACCAGTAGACCAAACTAGCTATCCTACTGTTATGGTACAATCTTCACAATACAAAGTGGTGTTTCTATTACCCAAAATAAGATGAAATTACCCTGATTCTTTCCTAGTATTTTGTCCCTCAACCTCATGAGCATTCGTCATTTTTATTCTTATTTCCAGCTACAGTATCACACCGGCCTGGCCTCTGGTCTTCTGAATCAGCAGTCCTTGAAGAGGTCAGCGAACCAGATGGGGGTCTCCGCCAAGCGCAGGCCAAAAGCTCAGCCCACGACCTTGGTGTTACCACCTCAGTAAGTGTCCACCGTTTGCATGTGTGAAAGGCATTTGAATGAAACCTGGTTTACAAAAGGAATCCTGGTTTTTGTGGGTCAGAAGTGCTGGTTTCTTTCGGGCCTAAGGCAGGACTAGAACTCACAGCCCCCTGGTGATTGCTGCAAAGTCACCCAGCCAGTCTTCATGCTTAAGGTTGGGTTAGAAATCACAATTTACCACTTTCTAGCCTGTTGCCTTCAACGTTAGACCAAACTAAAAGGTAACGGTTAAAGTTCTCCTTGCACATCCACGCTAGTTGTTTCTGGCTCTAGGGGGCGCTGCTCATCTCCGTTGCAAAACCAAAGACCCAGCGCCGTCTGAAGGCGTCTCTGTGGTCACGTGGCCGGCCTGACTAAACCCCCAAGGCGCATGGAATGCCGTTCCCTTCCCACCAAAGGGGGTCCCTGTTGTTCTACCGGCATTTTTGACATGCTTTCGAACTGTTGGTTTGGCAGAAGCTGGGATGAGTAATGGGAGCTCACTCTGTGACGCAGCGCTGGGGATTCGAACCGCCAAACTGCCGATCTTTTCTGATCGGCAAGCTCAGCGTCTTAGCTTGGTGCAATGTGGGAATTGGGTCAACCTGTTGTGGGGCTACTACCCTGTTAATGGAGGGTCCTGCTTTGTGAAGTATGGAGCCACTCTATGGAAGAAGTTTGAGATGGGCAGAGATGAAGGAGGGCATAAAAGGACACAGGGTATGTTTCTTTTCAGTTTTCCACCTAGCTGCCATCATGTGCAGACTGATGGATTGTCCTCTGTCTCGTGTGTGTGTGTGTGTGTGTGTGTGTGTGATTTTTTTTCCCTAGCCGTCCTCCCCACCCCACAAAGCCGGCTCCATGCTTTGCTAATAAGTTTCTCTCCGATTTGCTCATTATTCTCCATCAGCCTGACAAGAAAAATGGAACGAGGGGCTGAAATTAAATAATTGCTTAAAACGCCGAGGTAAGCTGCTCGTCCCCCCAGATTTCCCTACCGGGTGAGGAAATAGGTTTTATGTCCGGCTGAGAATCCTCCAGTCAGGACCTGATTTAAAAATGGCACTTTTTTGGGAAGGGCGGGTGGAAATGGGAGAAGAGGGAATAAGAGGAATTTTGTGTGTGTGCGTGTGTGCGTGGAATTGCTTTTGGGTTTCTCGCCCTCTCCGGAGATTTTGGGGGTGGTGTGGAACGTCCATGATTCGACCTTGAAATTTGACAGCCCATATAACCAGGTTTAATCATAGTTTGAAGAGAAGGGGGGGATTTGGACAAGTGCTGACCTCATTTGATGCGAGAACAATGTGATCCAGACAAGCAGATTTTCCAAATTTTTGGTTAGCCCCTTTTTAAATGAAAAATAAAAAAATGATCAAACTACAATGCTGAGCATCTCGCCGAGGCAACTATAATGAAAATATGATAGAAATCATTAAAACAAAAAATAAAATTGAGAGAAAGAGAGGGGGGGGGGGGGAGAGAGAGAGAGAAAGAGATGCCCTGAATGAGAGAGATGACATAAATGGATGGAGGTGGATGGATGGGTGGATAGATAGAAACATAGACAGATGAGTGGGATGGATGGATGGATGGATGGATGGAAAGAGAGAGATGTGCTATGAATGAGAGGTGTCATAAATGGATGGGTGGATTGATGGATAGATAAATGGCGTGTGGTTGGATTGATAGATTAAGTGTGTGAGAGAGATGATAGATGGATGGATGATGGATGGATGGACGGACGGACAGATAGATACCTCAATTCTGGACCTAAAATATATTTATAGCACTAGCACCTAGACTTATATGCCACTTCCCAGTGCTTTCCAGCCCTCCCTAAGCGGTTTACAGGGTCAGCCTCTGGCCCCCAACAATCTGGGTTCTCATTTGACCCACCTTGGAAGGAGGGCAGGCTGAGTCAACCTTGAGCCAGTCCTGCCCTCTAACCACTGCGCCACTGCTACTCGTGATGTGCTTATTTAATCAATTTATATAGCCAGTAAAGGCTTTTATTTATGAAAGGCAAAATGGAGGTTTCCCCTGGAATCAGCCCTGATCGAATCTCAACACCGTCAGCTCTTTCCAAAGTCATTCCTTAAAACGGGATGAGGGTTATTTTCCCTCCTTCCTTTGCTCTTTCCTTCTCCCTTTTTCTCCTCTTCCTCCCCTGTAAAAACCCCTCAAAGGGGGGCTGTGACTCTTTCCCCTCCTTTTTGCCTGCAGAGTTGAGTCGGAAGCAGCGTCTCCCCCAGATTGTAAAAGCATTTAGAAAAACCAAATTCAGTGGAGAATAGATCCATCCTGTTCCGTGCTCTGTTTTATGTCGCTTTCCACCTTGAGCTGGTCGCCTCCCACTTAATCAGACTTCCTAGTCATTCTGATCAGTTTTATATGCAACCATCAGTCTTGGGTTCCAATAACTCTCTCTCTCTTTGAGTGGAACCAAATTTAGTCATGTAAAATGCAAGACGCGCAGCCGTTAGATTGACATGCTAAATTAATTTCACAACTAATGCTCATTTTATGTCTGTAATGTATCATTGGCCGTAATAAAGAATTTCTCTGAGCTTTTCCATGGTCATATCAACCTGAAGTAGATTAATTTATACTGGTTAGCATTCTTTTTCCTTGTTTTTTTTTTTTTCAAAGTACAGCTGAGCCTGTCAGTACAAAACTGGAGAATTTCTTCTGGGTGGATGGATGGATAGACAGATGGAAGATAGGTGGATGGATGGATGGATGGATGGATGGGTGGATGGATGGATGGATGGATGGATAGATAGAGTGATAGATGGATAATAGGATAGAAGAAATAAATATAGATAGATACTGCAGATAGAGATAGATAATGATAGAGTGAGATAGATATGATAGAGTGATAGATAGAATGATAGATTAGAGGAAAAGAGATGGATGGAGGATGGATGGATGGATAGATAGATAAATAATGATAGTGAAATAGATATGATAGAGTGATAAATAGAATGATAGATTAAAGAGATGAATGGAGGATGGATGGATAGAGAGATAATGATAGATATGATAGAGCGATAGAATGATAGATCAGAGGAAAAGAGATGGATGATGGATAGATAATGATAGAGATACAGAGTGATAGAATGATAGATCAGAGGAAAAGGGATGGATGGATAGATGCATAGATAGAGATATACTACAGATAGATGGGTGGATGGATGGATGGACACAGACACAGACACAAATAGAGATGATAAGATAGATTTTACAAATAGATAAAAGGGATTAATGGATGGATGGATGACTAGATCTTAATTTATAGACAGAATTGGTCCGGTATCCAACCTTTGTTGTCTTCTTCTATCCGTACAACTTTGTAGGAATTTTGTGCAATTCTAACCGTGGGTGCAAACAGTGATTTGCTGTAGCAAAAAAAAAAAAAAGGTAGGAAATAATATCTGCCAAAGTAAAGATTTCTATTCCGGAGAGATCGGAGAAAGCTAAACTTCAAGTCATAACTTCGACTCTTCTAAATGTCTTTACTACGATACTGATTTTGCCTTTCCCCGCTTCCTCTCCCTCTCTTTCTCTCTCACTCACAGACCCTTACTGGCAAACGCTGCATTAAGTTAACAATATTCATTAAGCACCACCGAGATAATATGCAATAAAGGAATAATCCCCGGGCCTAGGTCTCTGCTTCTCCCTGGAAGAGTTAATATAATTAAAGATTAAAATACTGTGTGCTTTTTTAAGACAGAGATCCCATTTTTATACAAAAGGGGAATTGCATTAATAAGGAAGAGATCATTTTCCAATAATGTGCAGTATGAAAGGAGATGTTTTTGATATCCTGCTCGTGCAGCTTATCATGCCGTCCCTCGCAGACTGAATTTTTTGGACATTAAATTAGCAAGTGGAAAAAAACCCAAAACCCACCAGAATTGATTTTTGAAAAGTGATACAAGTTGGGGGACATACTCCATGCCTCTTGTCGGTCTATATAATCAGCTTATGTTGGCTACCTGATGTTGGGGTGATTTAAATGAATAACTTACAACCATTTCATTTAATGTCCATTCGAAGTTACGACGGCACCAGAAAAAAGGGACTTAGGGTTATTTTTCAACTTACGACGGTTGCAACATCCCCATGGATTCAGTTGCTGAATGTCTGAATTTGGATCTCGTGATAACGATCTTAAGAGTGGACAACGGTCGCCACATCCCGGGGGAGGGGGTCATGTGATCCCCTTTGCCACCTTGTGACAAACAGTCAGGAACCCAGATTCACTTAATAACCATGTGGCTAACTGAACGACTGATGGAGGAAGAGCCTGTGCCTCGGGAACCATCCGATAAGGGCACGGGGAGCCCTCAGCTGCATAACCGACAGAGGAAGAAACCGAGAAAGGAACCTCCCTAACTTAGATCAGGCTTCGAAAAGAGACAGCGAGCGAATCTGCACTTTCAGACCTGCAAGATTCTCTTATGTCTTCATGACTTCTCTGTTCTGAAGTTTCTTGTCTTCTCCCTCCAAATGTTAAGAACGCTACATGGCCAATTGTTAGGGATTGGAAGCAATTTAAGGTAGCTGCGATTAAATCTTGCTTAAGTTCTGGTGATCTCTGGGAGATCGCAAGCTAAGGCACTTTGCTCTTTTTGTAAAAGAAAAAGAAAAGAAAGGGATTTTGGACACTTGGCAATAATGGTTGACATCCCAAAGGAGCTCAGATTACTTTTTCAATAAAGACCACCTCATCCCCAGCCTTCTTTAAAGTCATTGCTACATAATTTTCTGCCGAGAATGCATTAAGTAACCAACAGCTTGGGTATCAGCCAAGCAATGTTTCCACAATGAATTATTTGCTGATATTCTGCCTTAGTTATGTGTCCCTCTTTCCACTTTTTATACTGGTCTTTTTGTCTTTCAATTTGTCAGAGAGTTTTTTATGCAGCCATGCTGATTTCTTTTGAGAGCTGTTTTTTTTTCCTTCTTCTTCGTTGGTATTGTGCTAGGCTGGGCTTTTATAATCTCACTTTTCAAAATGACGGTGAGAATTTACCAAACTTCACAAGGATGTGATAAGTAGTTCCCGACCACCATTGGCACCAGAATTTCCATTGGTGAGCAAGCCAGTTTTAACGAAGCCTCAATGTTATGACCTGTTTTGCCACAGTTGTTATGCAAATCATTGCAGTGGTTGTGTGAATCACATTGTGAAGCGAATCCAGCTTCTCCAAATTGACTTTGCTCGTCAGACATTGTCTGGGTAGGTCGCCAACAATGTTCACATGACCCCTGGACATGGCAACCATTGTAAACACATGCTGGCTGCCATGCCTGGATTTTCATCGTGTGCCGTGAGGATCCTCTGACGGTTGTAAGTGCGAGAACTGGTCATAAATCACTTTTTTCACTGCTGTTACAACTTCAAACAATGGCTAAGTGGATCACTGTAAATCAAGGGCTACTATATGACTTGGTGGACCGTTTACAGTTCCATCCCTCTTCAGGCTCTTGTTCAGCCCTCGGCAAGCATTACTACGGAAGCTTTTATTTATTTTGGATGGGCAAATATGTCTCTGAATCATGACTTACGAAATTGTCTGGCTGGCAGCTCCAGCTGCATCAGCAATTTCCCAGGAACAAAATCATTCATCTGGAAAGCAGACTCCTTTTGTCTTAATAGAATTGCAAATGGACTAATAGCATCTTTGGAGCGGTGAGGCTGGACTCTGGGTCAGGAGGCATTTTTTAAATCTCTCCAGAGCACTTGTGTCCAGCCTCACGTGGGTCAGGGGACCAAGAGGTGCTAGAGGAGAATATGGCTGAAGCTTAAGACCAGCATAGGAAGGAGATGGAAGGACAGGTAGATTGGTGGGGGGGGGTTTACTATCACATTTGTTCTTCTATTTATTTGTGACCCGCCTTTAGTGTTTTTATAAATAACTCAAGGCAGGGAACCTACCTAATGCTTCTTCTGCCTCCTATTTTCCCAACAACAACCCTGTAAGGTGGGCTGGACTGAGGAAGAGTGACTGGCACCAAATCACCCAGATGGCTTTCATGCCTAAAGCGGGACTAAAACTCACCGTCTCCTGGTGATTGGCTCAAAGTCACCCAGCCAGTTTTCATGTCTAAAGTTGGACTAGAATTCACTGTCTCCTCTCTCTCGGTCCAAAGTCACCCTGCTGACTTTAATGCCTAAAGCGAGACTAGAACTAGGTAACCTCATCAGGGCTAGTAAGCACTCTTTATCCTCCTTACCAGCCCTCTCCTTACCTAGCCCTGATGACGTAACCGAGTTGGGTCATGAAACGTCTGCAAGAAAACCACCAAGCTCAGAGAGCACCGAAGACCCCATCTTTCAACCCTGAGCTACAAATATTCCCCTTTCATTCTTGGATGTTTCCTATGAGCCCCATGGAGCTCCAATGTTACTTCTCTTGTTGACTCATTAAAGCCGCCACATCCTTCTTGCAGGATTGTCGTGTTTTTTTTCTCTCCCTCTGCAGCCGTTTTTCAGAAATGTAGTGGAAAACTTCACCCAGCCTGAATGCCTACATTAGTAAGAACAGCATTCTAACTGAACAAACTCAGCAGTCAACATCTGTTTGCAACAGACTCTTCTTCTGACATTACTCTCCAGGAAAAACACACACAACCCACACCCACAACCCCGTTGTGCAGCACACAACTCCGATAAATTGTCAAGTTTCTCAGAAACTTGCAATCGATAGAAGCAGCTCTGAACCTTTTAAGTTGCTATGACTGTTTTGCATTCTTGGGAAATTTTACCAACTTTTAAAGGTTACAGCCTGCTAACGTTTTGGTTACAATTTGTTAAAAAAAAAAAGCTTCTGGAGAAATATATATATATATCAGAAAAATATAAATTTTCTTCTGCCGTTATCGATTAACAGATGGCTGATGCGGCTTCGGCAGAAAGACGCATTCGAGCTACGATTCCATCCCTATAGATTTAACCCTTAAAGTCATTTAATGGAAAGTTAAGTTGGTTTGCAAGTATTTGTGGGCCCGTGCTGTAAGGGGAGGTGAATAAATGAGGACCCAGACTGCTGGGGGCAATGCAACTAGTCCTTGACTTACAGCACTTCGGTTACTGACCACTCAAAGTTACATCAGCATTGAAAAAAGTGGTTCTGTGGCCATTTTTCACACTTACAACCATTGCGGGACCCCTCCTGGGTCACATAATTTACTGTCCATTCAGCTGCTTGACAAGTGACTCACATTTACGACTGGTTGCAGTGTCACAGGGTCATGTGATGATCTTTTGCAACCTTCTGACAAGCAAAGCCAACAACCTTGGCCAGAAATGTCATAAAATGGTGTGTGTGTGTGTGTGTGTGTGTATCAAAACTCACTTGACAAACTCAACTACATCAATTTTGGGGCTCAATTTGTGGCCGTAAGTCGAGGACTACCTGTACGCTGATTCTGTAAAATCGCTCCGCCTCCTTTCTTGTCTCTTGAATCTTGGTTTAGTGTTGATCTTAATCTCTCAGCATGCAAGTCGGAGACGAGATTGGAAAACGAGATTGCTATTTCTGTCGAGTCTCCATGAGAACCAACCAATATATATTTATATATATATTTGTAGGCTTGCACTTGGATCTCTTCCTTCGGCAGGATATTGGAAAACAATATTAACATTTTAGAGAGCTGTTGTAAGCTGATTCCCCAAGGCCGCCTGCTTTTCCCTTTTTCCCAAATCGCGCTTGATCCGGACGGATTCATTTCCCTCAATTTGATTCCTTCCCCACCTCGGTTCCGATGAGTGCCTGTTTTCTCTCTCTCTCTCTCCCTCACTGGGTGATAAGCACAATTTTTAGAAGAAAATTTTTTTCCCCCTCCCCGATAGCCCTGTTGTCTTTCCTTGATATTCCGTGCAGGAACATGAGGGTTTCAAGGTTCATTATTCACCCTGATATTTTTTAAAAAAAATAAATAAGAGGATAGGAACGTTCCCAGGTACGTTCCACCTGCCAATTCTGGACCACTTGAATTGAAACCAGCTGAACAAACACTGTGAAGAACATTTGATTGATGAACGCCTTGACAAAAACTATCCTCTCCTTGTCGCTTCTTCTAATTTCCCTCTCGGGAGGCATCAGCCACGCTGTTTGTCCCTCGTCGGAACCGAATTGTCCAATTAGCCATCCCTCGGCACCATTTTTGTCAACACTAATTGGATTGCATGCAAACGGCTGTTAATTACACTTCACCCAGCCAGTTTTCATGCCTAGGGCAGGACTATAACTCCCAGTCTCCTGGTGATTGGGCCACTCAGTCTCCCACTTTCTAGCTCGGCGCCTTAACCACCAGACCACCTTGCCCCTTTTGTCAGAAGCTTTGGGGATTATGGGTGCTGCATTCGGACATGGATGTGGTACAGCCTGCCATGTTAGGGCAAGACTTAATGGGTCTCTCCCTCTCTCCCTCTCTCTCTCCCTCTCTCTCTCTCTCTCTCTTTTTTGCCAAGTTGCAGTCTGCAGAATTAACTCTTCTTTCTTCCAGTGCCAAATTGCTCATACGGAGTCTGGATTCCCCCGGTCAGCAGATTCCCCATCTGATCTGTCTGAAAGGGTCATGACAGATGAGGGTCCTTCCAGCCCCCTTTTAAATCCTCTTTATCTTTAAATCAAGCAGGAATTCTCATCCATTTGAAAATTTCAGTCCTTAAGGGAGTTATTCCCCTCTCCTCCCCAGCTTGTTCTAATGGGATTGATTTCTTTTTTTTAATTGGCACAAATCTGACAGAGAGCTCTGATATTCTCCCATTTTCTCTCTTCCTGTCTCCACCTTCTTGCTAGGTTTCAAGAAGGTATAAAATCTGCAAGGTGTGTTGCCTTGTGTCAAAAGCAGACCTGCCTTTTCTTAATGGGATTGCAGGATTCCTGTTGTCATCGAATCATGTTATTTTATACGTTGATAAAACCAATAGAAGTATATAATAGTATATAATAAAAGTATATAATAAAGTATATAATAAAAAGACACCTCAACAAATATCCTAGACTGGTATTCTCCCTGCAAATGAGATAGATAAGAACCTTATCTAAAGTTCTTAGGTTTATTTTTTTTTTAATTGCTTATTATTTCTTTTCCCCAAAATCTCTTCCTGCTCCTGGTTTCTCATTTATCCTTCCTTAGATTTCTCAGCTTACACTTCTGAAAGTGATCATTGGCCCAAACAAACATATATTTTCCTGTGATTTGTTATATGGGACTTGGGCACAATGCACAAAGTTTTGGTAGAAGTTAAAACTGAGTTTTTATCAGTTGTCTTAAGTGGTATTTTCTCTACAATCATTCATGGTTCTCAGGCTGTCGGAGGAAAAAGGGAATTCAGAGCAGGATTTTATGGGTCCTAGAAATCTTTGTAATTTCTGTAAGGGGCGCCGTGATAGCAGTGTTCCAATATCTCAGGGGCTGCCCCAAAGAAGAGGAAAGAGTCAAATCTATTTTCCAAAATATCTGAGGGCAGGACAACAAGCAACGGATGGCAACTGATCAAGGAGAGGAGCAACTAGAATTAAGGAGGAATTTCCTGACAGCGAGAACAATTAATCAGTGGAACAACTTGCCCCCCAGAAGCTGTGAATGTTGCAACACTGGAAGGTTTTAAGCATCTGTCTGAAGTGGTGTAGGGTTTCCTGCCTAGACAGCGGGTTGGACTAGAAGACCTCCAAGGTCCCTTCCCACTCTGCCATTCTGTAATTGTTATAAATATACAGTCATCAAAGGAGGCTGACAAAAGGGGAGACAGCGTTCTATATTTTCCACTTATCCTCTGCCTTTGTTTGTCCTTGTGCTGTCTAAGAGCATAATCAAGATTTATTCAGTTCCTTGACAAACCACAGCTAGGAAGAGTTCCGGATGTGCGAGTTAAATGCTGGTGCCACAGAAATATGATCGCTTGCCGTCAACCATGGAAAGAGACCTGGCATTGGGCTGAAACACGAGCATTTAGCACACTCAGGGCCAGTAACAACGTTTTTTTAAAAAATTGCACACACAAAGAGGTTGGAAGCACCCAAAGCTCCAATTTAAGATTAACCTTCGCACTTAACGTCGCCCTTAATTTATGGGTTCAATCATAGTTGCAAGTCAAGGCCACCTGTATTCCAGTCTCAGTTTTAGGAAGGGTTGTATTGTTCAACCCCTACCAGCATTCGTAGGAAATGAGGAAGAGAGGTGTCGGCGTTCCAGAAAACCTTGACTCCAACAGATCACTCCAAACCAGGCATATGTTCAAAGCTCCCTTTTATTAGAGCAGTCAACTGGCACATCGGGAAAATCCCAAACCTGAAAGTTCCCTCCAATAAGTAAACTATTACAAATCCCCCCCCTGCACCCATCATTCCATCGCATGCCCCAATCACTATCCGTCCGACCTTGAGGCGTCCCCTCTGCTACAGGAACAACATCACCTTGACTCTTAACGAAGAACACTATTGTGTCTAAACACATCGGCTCCATGCAATTCCCCCTTCCCATCTTCCCAAGAATGTGGCAGCGTGGAAGCTTCTGATGCTAATATGGCTTCCAAAGCTGACAACAGGGACTTCTGATCATGTTTCAATCAAATATGATAAAGGAACCCTGCCCCCCTTCTGAAATAAATAATATTTCAGAAAAAGCAGATACAGTGATCCAGGTCTCCTTTGCTTTTTAAGATATCCATGTTGCACAACTGCCATTTAATTTAATTTAATTTAATTTAATTTACTCTACTCTACTCTGCGCTACTTTACTTTATTGCCATTGCACCTCGTACAACGAAATCAAACGCCATCTTCAGTGCACATCATGACCATGAAAATAAACATAAACGCACATCCTTCACCTTCCACACATTGAACCGAAAACCCTGACACCGCACCAACACTGCACTATACAGTAGAATTCAACAGAGCTCCTGCCCTGGGATAGAAGCTGTTTTTCAGCCTATTTGTCCTTGTTTTTATTATTATCCTGTACCGTCTGCCAGATGGTAATAGTTCAAAAAAAAAGGGAGCCCAGGATGAGATGGATCTTTGAGGATGTTTTGAACTTTCTTGAGGCAGCGGGAGCTATAAAGCTCTTCTAAAGAGGGGAGAGAGCAACCAGTGATCCTCTGAGGGGCAATGACATTAACCCTCTGGGGCTCTTTCCTATCTGCCCCTGTGCAATTGGCAAACCATACAGAGATGCAATAAGTTAAGATACTCTCTCTGGTGCAGCGATAGAAGATTTTTAAATGTCAAAAAACAACAGAGCAGTCCAATTTTCTCCTGAAAAATAAAACGAGGGCTGAATTTGAACCTAGGCCTGCTGTATCCTGAGCAGGAGTTGGACTAGAAGACCTTCAGGGTCCCTTCCAATTCTGCATTGATAATGTGTGATTCAGAAACCTTCAGCCTTTCCCCCTCTGTTACCAGGGATGGCTTTACTGTGGATATTTTAATATTTAATGCCGCAATTACTGTAGCAGCTTGCTATTTAATATTTACTGCGGGCCGGGGTCCACCCACGCTTTGCTGCCAGAGGTTTCTTAATTATTATTATTGTTGTTACCCTGCAAGCCAGCTTGATTCGGGCGCTAGAACAATTAATTAATTAACGCAGACCATTTTGCAAATATAATTTAAAGCGTTTGGGGCACGTGAAAAGCCTCATTGAACTTGGCGGTGGGGCCTTAGAATTTAACATGTAACATCAACTCAGCCAAAAAAAGAAGGGGGAAAGAAAGAAAGAAAGAAAGGAAGGAAAGAAAGAAAGAAAGAAAGAAAGAAAGAAAGAAAGAAAGAAAGAAAGAAAGAAAGAAAGAAAGAAAGAAAGAAAGAAAGAAAGAAGGCAGGCTTGCTTTCCTATAATTTATTTATTTTTAAGTCAAATGTCACTGCAATGAGGAGTCAAGAAAGCACGAACCTGCTCCGCAGACATTACTGGAAACTCATCTGAGTGTGCAAAACATTTTCGGCGTATTGACGGAAAACTGACACTAATTCCTTTAGAGGAAGAAATTGAACAGAAACGTATCCTATCCTGAACTCTTTGAGTGGTAATGGGATTTTAAGTGAACGGACTATTCATAGTATATTACACAGCCTTTCCCTCCCTTGAAGTAGACTGTGTTTACCGTCTTTTTATATATAGGGTCTCTCATGTCACTGGGCGGGGAGGGAGAAAAAGAAAATTAATACGCATTTTAACTACAGGTAGTCCTTGACTTACGATCCCAGTTGAGCCCAAAGACAGTTGAGACGGTTGTTAAGTGAGTTTTGCCCCATTTGGACAATCTTTCTGGCCACAGTGGTTAAATGAATTACTACAATGGTTAGAATAGAATAGAATATGACAATAGAATAGTATAGAATATAGAACAAGGGTCTTCAAGCTTGGTCTGAGCTAACATGACTGGAGGAGGAATTCTGGGAGTTGAAGTCCATAAGTCTTAAAGTTGTCAAGTTTGAAGACCCCTGGAATAGAACAATGAAATAATAGAATAGAATATGAAATAATTAGAATAGAATATGGAATAGAACAGAGAATAGAATAGAATAGAATAGAATAGGAGTTGGAAGGGACCTTAGAGGTCTTCTAGTCCAGCCCCCTGCTCAAGCAGGAGAACCTATACAATCTCAGACAAGTGATTGTGAAATCTTGGTTTCTCCATCGCAAAAAGTGATCACATTTCAGGATACTGCCACCATCGTAAATATGGGTCAGTCATCAAGCGTCTGAATGTTGATCTCATGACTGTGGGGAATGCTGCAACTGTCGTAAGTGTGAAAAGGGGTCAGGAACCCCCTTTTTCAATGCTGTTGTAACTTCACACGGTCGCTAAGCAAACGGTTATAAGTCAAGGAGGACCTGTAGAGTCAGAAGTGAATGTTTTTCTTTCTTTTTCTCCCTCCCTTCCCTTCCTTTTTTCCCTCCCTGCTTTTCTTCTTCTTTATTTATTTGTTTGTTTGTTTTGCATTTTATGTCTTGATAAACTTTAAAAGGCCCAAAGAATCTCCCAACAAAATGTGCCACAGCCGCTTCATGCAAGGACTTCAAACCTATATAAAAGTTCAGAGAAATCAGTGTTATTTTTCTGCCTTTAACACAACAACACTCTGAAGGACTTTGCAATCCCCAGGGCTGGTTTCATGATGCTGTTGGTTGAGTCAGACGTGACTCCTGTTTTCCCCTGTTTGGGAATAAATTAGGGAGGTTCTTAAAACTGGGGTCTGGCTGTTCAAACCCTATAGAGACAAATCGACCTAACTAATGATTTACCTCGGAGCCAATGACGGTGGGTTACCTTGGCAGGGTCAGCGTCTTGGTTTTAATGTCCCGCATAATATTTTCTCTCTAACCTAAATGTCCTCCCAATCCGTGTTTGATGCCTGAGATCTCTTCTTTTCCTCTTTTTGCCTCTCTTTTCTCAAGAATGGATGGGACACACTTGAAATTCAGGCCTTTGTGGCATATGCAATGGTAACGTTGACTGTAGGGCGAATTAGGCCAACTTTCTCAGCTCCGGCGGGCATTCTTATCCTTGTTACATGTTGGCTGAAGATGGTTTGATGCCGTTTGAGGCATCGTGAGGGTATGCCAAACTGCACCGACTCAATGAATTTTCATAAAGGTACCTTATCTTAGTGCTTTTTAGGCATATTAGAACCAGTCTAATGATCTAGTTAGTTAGAGAAAAGAAGGACTAGGAGTGGCATGATAGCAGTCTTCCAAATATTTGAGGCTGTGCTACAAAGAGGGGAGGGTCAAATTATCCTCCAAAGCCCCTGAAGGCAGGACAAGAAGCAATAGATGGAAACTCATCAAGGTGAGAAGTAACCTGGAATTGAGGAGGAAATTCCTAACAGTGGGAATAGTTGGTGCAACAGCTTGCTTCTAAAAGCTGTGGGTGCTCCATCACTCAAGGTTTTGAAGAAGAAATTGGGCAACCGTTTGTCCGGAATGGTATAGGGTTTCCTACTTTTGAGCAGGGGGTTGGACTAGAAGACCTCCAAGGTCCCTTCCAACTCTGTTATTCTGTTAATGTTCTCTGTTTAAAAAAACAACAACAACAAATGGAAGCTTATCAAAGAGAGATCCAACCTAGAATTCAGGAGGAATTTCCTGACAGCGAGGACGATTAATCAGTGGAACAACTTGCCACCAGAGATTGTAGGTGCTCCATCGCTGGAAGTTTTAAAGGAGAGACAGGAGATGGAAATGGTATAGAGTCTCTGGCTTCAGCAAGGGGTTGGACTAGAAGACCTCTAAGGTCCCGTCCAACTAGTGGTGGGATTCAAATTTTTTTACTACGGATCGGTGGGCTTGGCGTGGCTTGGTGGGCATGGCAGGGGAAGGATACTGCAAAATCCCCCTTCCCTTCCCTCCCCACCGGCCTGCTTTCCAGCTCCGTTCTCCTATGCAGGGCAACCCAAAGAGACCCAGCCGATCATTTGAGACTTGATTGGCCGGTTCTCCCAACTACTCAAAATTTCCGCTCCCGGATCTCCAGAACTGGGCAGAACCTGCTGAAGACCCATCTCTGTTCTTCTGTAATTCTGTAAACACTTTGAAACCACTTGGATTTATTTATTTTTTTTATGCCGAGAAGTAGCATTGAAATGCTGTTTTAAAAACAATGCCCTGACTGAACTAATTGAGCATCTATGGGGTCTTCTTCCTTTTTAAGATTGTAGCGTTCTCCTTTTTTTGGGGGGGGGGGGATAGAATTGGAGGTGAGAATTGATTGCAAACACTCTTTTGGCCCATGCAGTACAAATGGGCACATAGGCATTTTGAAAGCTACGCCGGAAGACGTGCTTTTGAATCACCGCGAGTTTCTGCCAAAGATCCTGCCTGCGTTCCAAATAATGCTGCGCTCCGTGCCACTTTTTTTTAACATTTTTGTTCTTTTAATTAAAAACAAAATATTTTTTTAAAAATGGCTGGAGAGGGACAGGAGGAAAAGAGCCTTGTGTTTGTCTTCTTTTTCTTCTTCTTTTCTTCTTCTCCTTCCTCTTCCTCCTCCTTCTCTTCTTTTTTTCTTCTTCCTCTTCTTCCTCTTCCTCCTCCTCCTCCTCCTCTCCTTTTTCTTTACCTTTCTGAAAAAGACTTGAGTTGATATTATGGCGGGTGTTTTGGGGGGGAGGAGAAGGGGCAGCTGAGCGTGATGCACGGAGTTTTAAAATGAACAGCATGTATCTTACAAACTGCGTGGGAGAAATATGCTTTCCACGGCGCCTGAGCATAACGCCAGCACTGGATGAGATCCAGTTTTTAAAGCAGGTCAGGCTCCAGAACGTAGCCATCTGTCCGGTGTTAAAAAAAAACCCCAAAACAACCCTCAAAACCATCAGCACAGTTGGTTGCCTGCAATCAATTTATGGAAGCAGAGGCTGCGGTCTTGTGCTTTGGCCCCGTGAAGGGGGGACAGAGAACCCTCCTTGCCAAGGACCCCACGTGAAATACTGCAGCCAGCGGTGGGCTCCGTGATAGAAAGAAGGTGCCGAGGCTCTAGCAAGAGTGGAGAGGAGAGCAACCAAGACGGTCGGGAGCTAAAACATATGAAGAATGGCTGCAGGAATTGGGTGTGCCCGAGCAGGGGGTTGGACTGGAAGACCTCCAAGGTTCCTTCCAACTTCGTTATTCTACTCTACTCTACTCTAATTCTATTTCTGTTCTATTCCTTATAACAGGGGGCTTCAAACTTGATAGGTTTAAGACTTGTGGACTTCAACTCCCAGGATTCCTCTCCCAGTCATGTTACCTCAGGAATTCTGGGAGTTGAAGTCCACAAGTCTTAAACCTATCAAGTTTGAAGACCCTTCTCTTATTCTACTCTCTTCTTTCTCTTATTCTACTCTACTCTGCTCTACTCTACTCTAGTCTACTCTACTCTACACTACTCTGATTCTCTTCTCTTCTCTTTTATTCCATTCCATTCTATTTTCTATTCTTTTCTACTTTTCTTTTCTTTTCTTTTCTATTCTATTCTATTCTATTCTATTCCTTTCTTATTCTATTTCTTTCTTATTCTGTTCCATTCTATTCTATTCTATTCCATTCCATTCTACTCTACTCCATGCTATTCCTTATTCTATTCTATTCCTTATTCTATTCTATTCTACTCTACTCTACTCCTACTCTACTCTATTCCTTATTCTATTCCATTCCTCTCCACTCCACCCACCCTATTCCATCCCATCTGATCCCAATCCCATCCCACATTCCATTCCACATTCCTTTCTATTCTAGGTCTAACTTTTTCTTTTATGTGTACTTCAAATCACTGAGTCGCTGCGGCGACTAATGTCCGCGTTGCTTTTGTAGCTACGTAGATGACGTGATCAGTCGCATTGACCGAATGTTTCCAGAGATGTCTATTCACCTGTCTCGGCCCAACGGGACTTCTGCCATGCTGCTGGTAAGTTAAAACTCCACTGTTGTTGTTGTTGTTATCGCTATTGTTGCTTCTGCCATTGTTTATAAACCTTAGCAGCCTGCTGGTGTTATTGAAAATATTCTTCAAAATGTGTGGGGTGCCCTATCCAGTGCTGAGAAATGATATTACTGATGCACATTGCAAATGCATCAGAATAATATATGGTATTTATCTAAACTAATAACAGAATGACAGAGTTGGAAGGTACCTTGTAGGTCATCTAGTCCAACCCACCACCCAATCAGGGGAGACCTTACACCATTTCTGAACAGATGGCAGTCCGGTCTCCTCTTGAAAGCTTCCAGGGATGAAGCTCCAACAACTTCTGTTCCATTTGGTTAATAGGTATAAATAATTTTATTTGTTTGTGTATTTGTTAAATTTATTTGCCATCCGTCTCACTGTGGAGCTACTCTGGCTGACTTACAGCAATAGAATGGAAAAATAACAGTGCAGGTAGTCCTTGATTTACGATGACAACTGAGGCCCAAAATTTCTGCGGCTAAGCTTCACCCCATTTTACGACCTTTCCTGAGGCTGTTGTTCAGTGAACACCTGCAGCTGTTAAGTTATCAATGCCGTTGTTAAAGTGAGCTTGCTCGTCAGAAGGTCACAAAAGGGAATCACATAATCCCAGGATACTGCAAACCGTCATAAGTACGAGTCGGTTGCTAAACGCCTGAATTTTGATCACACGACGACAGGGATGGTGTAATTGTCGTAAGTGTGAAAAATAGCCGTAAGTCACTCTTTTCAGCCCCTTGTAGCTTTGAACAGTCATTAAACCAATTGTTGTAAGTCGAGGATTAATTTTGGAAAGGAATAAACAATGTTTGGTAAAATAAAAATATCTATAAATGCTGATTTATTTTCAACTCAAGGCAGTTTCCTGGAATGTTTGCAATGGGCTGGCAGGTGACCTCTAGACTGCCTTGAACTCCATTTTTTCCCCTCTTCAATGTATATCTTAAAAAATCTGAAAACTTGCAGTAATTCTCACATTTCCCAAATCTCATTGATGCAAAGATTTCTCGTGTGGCCAGTTTTGAAAACAGAACAGATTTCTTTCTTTTTTCTCAAGAAAACGATTGGCAGAATAGTGTCTCGGGGAAGAGTTATATCGTAGAAATCTATTCTAGTGTGAAGTAACCTTTAGATAAGGAATTATCTGCCATAACTTTTGTCATCTTTCTTGATTCTGGTTTCCATACATGTCTTTGCAGATTAAGAGGTATCTTGGAAAACAGTCCCTTTTTTCATGTTTTTGTTTATTAGTTTATAATATAAAATATAAAAATACAAAAGAAAATAAGGGAGGAAAAAGGGAAGGGAAAAGTATGGAGAAAAGGGGGGGGAAGAAAGAAAAAGTGTTGACTTCCAACTCCCTCTGGTCCTTTCTTTCTTTCTTTCTTTCTTTCTTTCTTTCTTTCTTTCTTTCTTTCTTTCTTTCTTTTTCTCCCTCCCTCCCTTATTTATTTATTTCTTCCTTCCTTCCCTCCCTCCCTCCCTCCTCTCTCTTCCTCTCCCCTTCCTTCCTTCCCTCCTTCCTTCCCTTCTCCTTCCTTCCTTCCTGCCTCCCTCCTCTCTTCTTTCTTTCTTTCTTTCTCCCTCCCTCTGTGCCTTCTTCCTTCTTTCTTTTCTTCCCTCCCTCCCCTCTCTTCCTCTCCCTCCCTATCTCCCTGCCTCACTCACTCACTCTTCCTTCCTTCCTTCCTTCCTTCCTTCCTTCCTTCCTTCCTTCCTTCCTTCCTTCCTTCCTTCCTTCCTTCCTTCCTTCCTTCCTTCCTTTCATTTTCAGTGACTCTAGGCAGCTTACAAAAAAATAATAAAAATAAAGAATTGATGGTTTTGGTAAGCGATCCTCTCCAAGCCCCCTCAACTCTGGGGCTCAAACCTTATAAGACGTGTGCGACCTCCAAATTCACCTTGAAATGTTGAGGTCTGTTTGAAACGGCCATAGATCAAAACCCAAAGCATTTCCCCCTCCAAATTCTGCTTGGGCTTCTCTCCTGCCCTTTCTCCGCTTCTTCCCTCGTCCTTGGATTCCATCCTCAGTTAATTATGTATTTTGCTTTGTCTTTTATTTAAAGGATACTGTTTATCGAAGGGTACCATATAAATTCTTAAGTTAAACCAAATGTGACCTGACTTCCAATGACCCTTCATTCTGGGGCTATATAAATAGAAGCATTTGCAATGTGATTTTTGTGTCCCCCCCAAAAAAAGCTTGTACTGGAAGGATTTGGGACTTGCACTTTACAAGAGTTAAAAATGACGAGCTGTAAAGTTTTTGAAGGGGTTTCTTAAATGACATCAGCAGAACCGATGGGACTTTGAGCCTAAAAAACCATCAATTGCCCCGTCTTCTAATTTGACGTCTCAGAGAGTTTCAGTCCACTCTGGAACCTGCCCCAAACTTGAAAACTGATTTTTCTCCAGCTGCCTATTAAACCTTTTCCCTTCCTGGTAAATTGCTGAATCACCACTCATTGTACAATACAAAGTACAATTCGTTGAGTTACCCATTCGAAGTTACACTGACACTGGAAAAAAAGGACTTTTTTTTTACCCTTCCAGCCATGGCAGCTTCCCTGTAGTTACATGATCAAAATTCAGAAGCTTGGCAACTCATTCATATTTATGACGGATGCAGCGTCCAGGGTCACGTGATGGTCTTTTACAACTTTCTGACATGCAAAGTCAATGGGGAAGGAAGGAAGAAAGCAAGGAAGGAAGGAACAATTGTGTAACTAACCTAACAACTGCAGTGACTCACTTAACAGTTGTGGCAAGAAAGGTCATAAAATGGTGCTAAACCCACTGCAAGGGTCATAAGCGTGAGGCCTGGTAGTAAGTCACTTTTTTCAGTGTTGTAACTTCACTAAACAGTTACTAAACAAATGTTATAAGTCAAGGACTATCTGGAATTACGACAGTTGTTGTAAAATTATTTGATGGGGGTATAAAGCGCCAATTTGGCCTAGCACTTAAGCACCAGGCTAGAAAGCAGGCGACAGTGAGTTCTAGTCCCGCCTTAAGCATGAAAGCTGATTGGTTGACTTTTGGCCCATCAGCAGGAAACTGGGCGTTCTAGTCCCTCCTTAGCCACGAAAGACAGCCTGATGACGTTGGACCAGTCCCTCTCTCTCAGTCCAACCCACCTCACAGGGTTGTTGTACGGGTAAATAGGAGACATACGTTTGCTTCTGTGAGTTATTGATCTTTTTTATTAAAAAAAAAAAAAAGAACAAAGGCAGGATACAAATAACTAAAATAAAATTTTTCAGCTTGCCTTCCTGCCTGGAGTGTCTGCAGCTGGTTGCCAAGGGGGTGAGAATTCATCACCTGTTTTTTAATATCAAGGAAATCATTCTGAGCTCTTGATTGGTGTTGACTTTCCAGCAGGCAATTAAGCCAAATTAATGAAAGGTAAATTCCAGCCTCTCCATTCCCCCCCCCAAACAAAAAACAAAAAAAAGAGGGGGGAGAAGAAGAAAAAACCCTTGTAGAAGGGCCTAATTAGCATGCCTGTTTGTTTAGCCGCTAACGGCTTAATTGCATCTTATCAGTGCTGTTTACAAATGGGCGTCATTAGAAGAGAACGGGTGGCTTGATAAAGCAAAATGTAAGGCTGGTAACAGGGGCTGAGCAAGGAGGAGGGAGAACGATTAGAAAAATAACTAGGAACAAAGTGGCTGGTTTTGTGCCAGCTGTTGATTGTACAAGTAGGATTTTCAGCCAATTAAAAGGACATAGCAAAAATAAGTGGGGAAAGGGGAAATAAAAATTGGCAGCTCAGATGCTTTTGCAAGATTTAAACTGTTGGCTTTTTGGGGATAGCCAGTTTAAACCTTCGAGGAAACATGGAGACTTCTAGCCAACAAGAGCTGGGCAACCAGTGCTGATATTCCTCGTCTTACGACCACAATGGAGCCAAAAACTCCTGTTGCTAAGCAAGACATCTGTTAAGAGAGTTTTACCCCGGCTTATGACCTTCCTTGCCGTGGCCGTTAAATGAATCGTTAGGCCGGGAACACATTTCTTAAGTGAATCTGGCTTCTCGTCAGAAGGTCACAAAAGGGGAATCCCATTCACACACACACAGGGGACACTGCAACTGTCATAAATACGAATTTTGATCATGTGATGCACACACACCCCAGGGATACTGCAATGGCCCTAAGAGTGAAAAATGTAACATTTTTTTTGTGCCATGGTCGTTAAGCAAATCTCTGAAGTTGTTCAGTGAGTCCACATGGTCATTTCAGCAAATCCGGCTGGTCAGAAACTGGCAAGGAAGCCCACCAATGGCTGCCCCAAGGACATGCCGGTTGCCAATTTTGATCCTACGTGGGCCATGGGGATGCGGCAGTGGTCATAAGTGCGAGGACCGGCCACAAGTTCACTTTTTTTTCAGCACTGTGGTAACTTCAAACAGGCACTAAAGGAAGCCTGGATAGGAAAGTGTTCGCAGGCTGGATTTTCAGCACCACGGACAGCATCACGAAGACGGTTTACCATCTTGGTTCTTTGATTGGATTTGGTTGACCTTGGTTGGCACACACACAAAAAATCGAAGCAGAATCCAAGTTAATATTGGGTAGCATGACCACCAGAAAAAAGCATCCCATCATTCTCAGTCTCAGAAGTGAGGCAAAAGCTTTGCAAGAGAAGATTAGGGTCAATTATGAGCAATAATATGAACTGTGGAGATGAGGAGGGGGCATCCTATTATTCCCAGGGTCACTTGCCCTAAAGATTGGGGATTCTTCATGGAGCTTTAGTCCTCTTCTCCTCTCCTGGGCCAATCCTGCTTGCAGTTGAGAAATGAAGTCATGACTTTGCCCCAAATTTGGCATTCAGTTTTTAGCCCAGCCAGCTTCCGTTTTTCATGGCGACAAAAGTTTAGACCTCTTGGCAATATGATGCTGTTTCAGAGATGGTTTTTCTCACCTCATAATCCAGGAAGAAGCTGGCCAGTTCCTCCAGGAAGAGGGCAAATTTTCGGAGAATTTGCAAGTTTGTCAGATTGGGTGGGTTTCCGTTACTGGTAAAACCGTTCCGATTCTGATGTTAGTTTGGTTAAAATATTCATAGCTGTTTACAATAAAAATGTTTTCTGAGTAACACTTCAGGTTTCTGTGAATATAATGTTTAAGGCAGACTAATTGCATAACATTGATTTGCCCTCCCGTTAATCAAATATTTTTAATTCAACAACTTTCAGTTATTGGAAAAACCACTGACCCTTATTCAACATGTGGAATTAACAAGGTGTGCTATTTTCCAGACTTGTTTACTAAATAGAATTTAAATGACATGCTAAATTAGTTTTCCCATTAATTGAAAGCAACGGTAAGGGTTCAAGAATTCTATTATGGCTACATATTTGTCTCTTACAGTTAAACAGCGAACCTTGAGAGTCCTGGTGACGAAACAAATATATCAAGACAACGATTCATAATATAAAATAGTTTAAGTTTTATTTTTAAAAAGAGGAAGAAGGGAAGAGGAGAAGTGGATGACCAACAGCATGGGGGATGAACTCAATTACACGGGTTAAGAATGCAACATTAGAACCTGAAGTGTCAAGTTGGGAACAGATTTACATATGTGGTTGCTAAGAGCTAACCCTGACTTAATAGCACATAATTGAACAATTGAATTAAGAGCGGGGATGGGTGGAACATTTTGAAGACCCCAAAGAATCAGGTTGAGGGCAGATCGTCACCGAGAAAATCTGGGTGGTTGCTAATAGTTGCTAAAAACTGAACAGAGAAATAGAGTTGGAAGGACCTTGTAGGTCATCATTCTAGTCCAATTTCAGGGCACACATTCAATCAAATGCTGATAATGTAAAAACTTGGAGACCACCTAGTGAAACTGGGGAGCAGCTGGTCAAATGCAGTGGAAATCAGTTCTTTGTTGCAAGGAAATTAATGTTTAGATTTAATTGTCTCGAAAGGAGGGGGTGTTAATGAGTTTTTGGAGCCAGCTTAAATCAGCTGGATGCAAAAATCACGAACCTCTTTCCATTTTGGGGCAAGGTTCAGGTCTAAATACAAGAACCTGGTTTTTAAAATGTTAAATGTTGGGGTATAAAACTAAAAAAAAGTTGGGTAATTTTTTTCCCCTCTCCAGTCTGTCTTGCTTGTATCTTTTATTTCATTGTACTTATCAGTATTCAGGCAAGGCAATCCTGATCTCATTAACTCAAATGACAGTGCAACTTTCCTTAGAAAGTATCTTTTTTTCTTTTTTCTTTCCAAATTCCATATCCTCGGGGGAATTTTCACGATGCCAATTTTTGTCTTTTGTTTTTATTTTTATTTTTATCAGCGAGTATTTAAGGATAATACCGAAGCGATTGCCTTTCGTCCTCTAAAGAGCTTTAGATCTGGCCAGCAGGCACATTTAAAAACAAGCTAGGAATATAGCATAAAAGAAAGGTTGCATGCTGGCTTAATGTGCCGCCGTTCCATTTTTGGCTCCAAGAAACCTGGGGTGTTTGCTCTTCCCCCATTCATATTAATTGAATTTCTTTTAGCGAACTAGCAGGTGTATTGATTTGAATTAAAAAATTTTCTACTTCAAGGTCGCCTTCAAACATATTTTACAAGCGACATATTAAAAAGCCAAGTATTTGTCTATCAGCGTATTGATAGAAATAACTGAAATGTAATGAGGAGGCCTCTTGGGTTATTTTTTAAATAAAAAGTCTTGTGTTACACAGTTTAAGCAATGCCCAGTCAATAGAATAGCACTAGCACTTAGCCCTTAAATTTACCTACTGCTTCGCAGTGCTTTCCAGCCCTCGCTAAGCAGTTTACAGAGTCAGCCTCTGGCCCCCAACAACCATCTGGGTCCTCGTTTTACCGACCATGGAAGGATGAAAGGCTGAGTCAGCCTTGAGCTGGTCAGGTTCAAACTGCTGGCAGAGTCAGCCTGCAACGCTGCATTCTAACCACTGCACCACCATAGAAGGAGAGGAAAGGAAAAGCACTTAGACTTATATACCGCTTTACAGTGCTTTACAGCCTTCTCTTTAGTGGTTTACAAAGCATTGTGCACCCAACAATCTGGGTCCCTCCCCCCAATTTCCCGAAATCTGAGTCTTTGAACCTGAATGTAAACTATAAATGTGACAAACAGAAATCGCTGTGATCGTGTCCTTCCTCTTGTCGGAAGAGAAAGTGGAGACGGATTGGGCTTTTTTAAAATCACGATAGGACTCAGGTTCTTTGATGGAGCCCTTGGTGAAGGCATCAGACACGGAAGTCGGACAAAAACGGTGTCCGCCATCTCCCGCATGTGCTTCAAAGCAGCATTGCTCTCCTTGGCAAGAGAGCCGCTAAAGCATCTCTCTTTTTTTCCCCCTGTATCGATGTAAAAAAAAAAAAAAAAAGGTACTTGCCAGTTGCGATTTATGCCAGCTCTTCCATTTTTAATATCTGGGTTTTCACATCGGAATGTCCTTTTCCTGCAGGAAAAAAAGTTTTTGAGATTGTGCTAATCAGTTGGCTAAATCTTCTTATGCGGGTAATAAATTGCCTTCACTTTGGGAATGGATAAAGGAGGAGGAAGGAAAGAGAGAACCTGAATCACCTTCTCCTTTCTCTCCATCACCTTCTCTCCATCCCCTCCTTCTCCTTTCTTTCTTTCATCTTCTCTTCTTCACCTGCATTTCTGCCTGTCTCTCCATTGTCTTCTTTCTCTCCATTAGAATCTTCTCCTCCTCTTCCTCCTCCTCCTCCCATTGCCAGAGGAAGCTGGAATCACTTTAACAACCATGTGACCAACTTAACAATTACAGCAATACACTGACAAAGGTCGTAAAATGGGGGCCAAACGCATCAAATAGTAACCTCAGCAACAGAAATATCGGGGTTCAATTTGGCCCTCAGCCGAGGACTATCTGTACAATCGTACATTGTGGACTACCTGCAATGCATAACACACATTGTGCTATCACACCCCCTTCGTTCTTTGGGCCGCTTCCTGGATCTGGCCGTGACGATCATCGCGTTCAACTGCCTCTGATTCCCAAATTCTGGCTTCCTCCGTCAGCACGACAGCTGCTGGGGTTTTTTTTCCCCCGGGGTCGACACAACCTTGGTGCAACATTGGAAGCTTTTTGTGTTGCCGCACCTGTTGTGAGGAATTTAAGCCAGTGTTTACAAGCTTAAGCAAACACCCACCATGCCTAATTGTTTGGCAGGTCTTTGTGTATGGGGAGGACGTTCTCTTTAAATCCAGAATTCGGAAAGCAAACCCGTCTTCGATCAAGTAGGCCTATGATGATGAAACAATGGCATGCGTTCCACAGGTGGCATGCAGAGCCCTTTGTGTGGGCATGTTTGCCCCAGGCAATCTTACCTGCATATGTGCACCTCCCAGCTGATGTTCAGCCCATTTGAGGCTGTTTTTGCCCTCCCGGAGGCTTGAAAGAAGCCTCTGCAGCCTCCAAAGGCCAAAGAACAGGCCTTCCGGAAATACCATAAGTGCCAAACGGGCCCATATTTCGCCCTCCCGAGGCTGCAGAGGCTTCCCTCGGACCTCCCTCTGGTCCCTTTGTAAGTCGACGGTGACCTGCCTTGGAAAACCTGCTTTATTCTCTGTATTGGTATTGGTCACAATTCCCTTTTTCTTCTTCTTTCCCCACCCGAAGGTAACTCTGGGAAAGGTATTAAAAGTTATAGTCGTGATGAGAAGCCTCTTCATTGACCGGACGATAGTCAAAGGTTTCCATGAAAATGTCTACACGGAAGATGGCAAGGTGAGTGTCGCTTTGGGCATCTCAAATGAAGAAGGGGAAAAAAGTGGCTTTTGAGGGCTGGTGAGTATGACTTGCTCCCTGTTGTTTTCTTGCAAATGTTTCATGACCCAGCTAGGTAACATCATCCATGCTAGAAGCGAGTGGGGTCTGATAATGGAGGACAGAGAGATGGAGGAGTGGGATTGTTGGCTTTGCAGGCATTGCATTACCAGACTAGCCAGTAGCACACTGTTAATGTTACCTAGTTTGGCAATGAAACGCAGTCCTTCCTCCTCCTCCTCCTCTCCACAAATCCCACTCCCTTATAGCACTGTATGATGTTATTTAGTTGGATCATGAAACATCTGCAAGGAGAAAAAAAAAAACCAAGTGCAAAGAGCACTAAGGACCCCATAGTTCTCCTTCTTCCCACTCCTCTCAACAAATCTCACTCCCTTCTAGCCCCTGATGGTGCAACCTAGTTGGGTCATGAAATGTATGCAAGAAAAAAGACATGTGCAAAGAGTAGTAAGATCCCATAGTTCTCCTCCTCCTCTACCTCTTCTTCTTCCTCTTTTTTCCCTTCTTTTTCTCCTTTATTTACCTCTCAACGGAATGCCAAACGTCAGCTCCCTTGAGACAAACCTAGTTGGTCACTATCCCAACACACCCCACCTCACCCCTGGGGCTTTCTCCCGACCCCTTCTACGATCCCCTGGTTCTAAACACCCGTCTATTGGGGGACAAGCTCGAGATGTATTTTATTCCTTTTATTTATTAAATTTGTTGGATGCAGAGGTAGGGATTCCAAGCCCCTAATCCCGGACCGACACATCTCCTGGTTTGCGCCAGGCAGGGCTTGATGGATCTGGATCGTTAACCCACCTGGCTTATGTGAATGCTCTGCCTTCCTTAATTACCGAGTCTCAATCGGCAGTGGATGCTTTCTGTGCCTTCCAGTGTGGAGTCGGGAGAAGGCCTTGCTGTATCAAAGCGAGGGCTTCAAAGGTAGGCAGAGCTGTCTCCCAAGTAATTTCTGATCCTCGTATTCTTTTCCACTTCAAAGCCGAGCTGTATGTTGTGTTTGGGTGAAGGGAAGGGTTGCGGGGAGGGAGGAGGGGGGCCCCGCCGAATCGGATTCCTCTAATAAGTGTTGGCACCGTCTCTGTTTGATATTAGATGCAGGGAACATTTTGATGGGTGATTGCCTTTGAAATCGTTCGGATGACCTTCAGCAAGCAGGCCCTGGTTGCCTGTGCCAGGGATGGGTGTCGGGGAGAATGGGGTGCGTGGAAGAGGAAGAGAGGGAGAAGGAGAGAGAGAGAGAGAAAGCGGGAGAGGGAGAAAGAAACAGAGGGAGAGAGAGAAAAAGAGGGAGTGGAAAAGAAAGGGAGAGAAAGAGAGAGAAAGAGAAAGGGAGAGGAGAAAAGAAAGAAAAAGAAGGGAAGAGAGAAAGAAAAACAGGAAGCGAGAAAGAAAGAAAGGAGAGGGGAAGAGAAAGGGAAAGGGAGAGAGAGGGGAAGAGAAAGAGAAAGAAAGGAGAGGGGAAGAGAAAGGGAAAGGGAGAGAGAGGGGAAGAGAAAGAGAAAGAAAGGAGAGGGGAAGAGAAAGGGAAAGAAAGGAGAGGGGAAGAGAAAGAGAGGGAAAAGAGAAAAAGAGGGAGAGGGAGAGGGAGGGAGAGAAAAAAAGCGGGAAGAGACGGAGAGGGAGAAAGAGAGAAAGAGAAAAAGAGGGAGAGAAAAAGAAAGGCAGATAAATAAAAAGAGAAAGAGAAGGGGAGAGGGGAAGAGAGAGGGAAAAAGGGAAGAGAGAGAAAAAGAGAGAGGGAGAGAGAAAGAGAAAAAGAAGGAAAGGAAGATGCGGGGGTTTAATTCGCATGCGGGAAGACGCCTTGAAAATTGTGCTTTTCAGCAGCTTTCTCTCCCCTCCCAAGGTAACAAATGTGTGTCTTGATTGAAAGTGAAAAGTTGAAGAATAATAGACCTGCAACCCTGCATCGTGTAGCTGGCTCACTTCATTTCGACCGTGTGTGTTTGTGTGTGTGTTTGTGTGTGTGTGTGTGTGTGTGTGTGTGTTAGGATGGAGGTTTTACAAGCCCTGCATATGCTTTGCCTTCTTTCTTTTTTTTTTCTTTCTTTCTTTTTTTAAATTAAACCTTGGGGAACCTTAAAAAGCTGCCCAGATTGAATGATGGGGGGCCTTGTCCGTCTGGATGTTGAGCGATGGTTGTGCACCAGATTTGATGGCGCATTCTTGTTTCTCGGTACAGTTCAATTCTTTTCAAAATTGAAGACCCCAAAAGGAGGGGGAAACCCAAGATATGTATCCATGGCGAGGTCCACTAACCAGGGTTGGCAGGTGTAGCTGGAACTCTGAATGAGCCATCCCTTCGATCACCCAGTTATGCGCGAGAAAACAGTGTGAGCCCCATACGGGCAGTCCTCGAATTACGACTACTAATGGAGTCCCAGATTGATGTGGCTAAGTGAAAACACCGGTTAAGTGAGTTTTACAACCATCCGACGACTTTGCTGGCCACCGTTCTGAAGGGAATCGCTGCAGTTGCTAGGCAGGGAAGGTCGTCTGGCTTCCGGCCTCGTCCTGCACGGCCCGTTTCCTCTCTACCTCCACTCCCCTTTCTCCATCCTCTCTCCTTTCTGTCATTCGTTGGGGCTTCGTGTCATGTCTGTGACCTCTGTTGTAGGACACCTGTCAAGTTCCAGGCACGTTCCAGGAGGGTTTGATGAACAAATAATAACAATAACTAAAATATTAATTGAGCCACCCTTCTGGACAGGAGTGGAAAACACCGGAGCTAAGTCTTAAAGTTGCCAAGGTTGGACACCCCTGAGGTAGATGGACCTGCAAGCTTAAATAGGTCCTTGAGTGTTAATAGTGTTTAAAACCTGCTGCCTTAACAACTGCAGTGATTCCCTTATCCACTGTGGTGAGAATGGTTGAAAGAATGCAATATTCACTTAACAACTGTCCTGCTTAGCAACCGAATAAGTTGAGGACTATCTGCATGGCAGTTTTCATCAAGTGAACTTCAGGAAAAAAAGAAAGTACCTTCAGGTCAGAATAAATATTACAAATAAGTAAGATTTGCCTTCCCATCCTATCAATAGCAAGTGGAACTTCAGTGGTCCTCCTGCATTCCATGCTGGGTTGCATCTTTTGACATGCAAATAGTTTTATTTGGGATAAAGGCTCAGCAAGACTCCAGATTATTATTTCCCTTGTGTATAAATCCATAGTTAGCTGTTTAATCCTATGACCCAATATTTTACGGGGAGGGATGAACGAAAGCTATTGTTCATTTACTCCCAACTTTTCCGATCAAGGAGCAGATCTCGAAGCTAAAGAAAAGCAGCAAAACTTGAGCACAATGACTTAGCTATGTCTGATTTAATTGTCTAATGTAGCCCTCTCCATAATCCCATACAGATATCAAGGTAAAGGCTTCTGCTCTTGGCATTATCATCTGAAACTATCCCAACTTTCAGAATGGATAACTTGTGCTCCCTGATTTTTAACTTGGGCGTAACATTCCCTCCTCACCTCCAGATCTAAATGTAATATTTAGCAGAGGGAGGGGGGCATTTTATTTACTCCCCGCAGGGCAGAATTCTGCCTTAATTCAGCTAAATGTTTTCTGTGTCACTTGTCACTGAATTACTTATGTTGTGGACACAAGGATGCATCAAAGCATTGAAAGATGCCCTTGTTATAAAATACCATTCTGGGGCTGTTAAATATTCATATGGATCAGCATAATCCGTTCCAACTGACTTGAAGCAATCTTGCAAGTGAGGAACATCAAAACAGCCCCCCTGGCTGAGGGGGTTCATCCTGGGCCCAGGAATATGCCCCTCCAGGAGAAACTTTGGAAGTTCTGAAGACCAAGGAGAGTTGGTCCGTTAGCTATAAAGAAGGCAAGCAAGAATAACAACAGCTGGAAGTCTTCTAGTCCTCAAGGAGGAAATCGTTTGAGACAGATGGTTGTCCAATCTCTTCTTGACAATCTTCCAGTGTTGGAGCTGTCAGCCCTGGAAGCCATATTTCACTTAGAAGCTTCCGAGTGACTGGGAATTTGGGAGGTGGGATTTAATAAAAAGGCGGAAGATTAAACTCAACAACATCCTTCTTATATAGTCAAGGACAGGTTACCCTGCACCTGGAGAGGAGGAATGTCTCCAGTTGATTGAACGATGGTGGCTTGGGCCATTTGATGGCCTGGTGGGTGCAGGGGATGGATCTTTGAAGTCCTCTGATTCGGGTTTTCCCAGATGTGCCACCAAGGCTTCTTTAATAAATCCTGATGTGGACGATCTTTGTTTCTGAGTGCTGAATGAGAATGGGGAGTTTCAACTGGAACCCTGATAGGAGCATTCACAACTTCTGGAGGCAAGTTGTTCCACTGGTGAATTGTCCTAGCGGTTAGGAAATAGGGTTTCACAGGAAGGTGAAACCCAATCCTGTTTGGGTTCTACCTCAAGTTGATGAGGTTCCTTTGGAGCAGTCCGTAGCTCCAACCTGAGCATGCTTCAACACCCAACTCGCCAGCCTCCCTCAGCCCAAATCTTCTTGCAAAGTTGAAAAAGTTGGTTTTCCTTTGGTTGCCCCTTGGGCCCATTGAGAATAATTGGATGCAAAATAAGCCTAACCAAAACGCTTGAATGGATCTTGACCTATGTTAATGACCGATTCTTCTTTTTCTTCTTCTCTTTCTTCCCTAGCTTGATATATGGTCGAAGTCCAACTATCAAGTCTTCCAGAAGGTAAGACTTGGCTCCTCCTAAAGAGGAATCTTGGTACCTTGGCTTCTAAGGAGGCCCTTCCTGGTTTTGCTAAACTAATGAAGTGAAATCCCCAGGATTCTTAATGCTTTGGAGCTGAACCTGAAATGGAAAAAGTTTGAAAAGAAAAGCTTTGGGGAAGGAGGGATGAAGCCTTCCCAGCCCTTGACTAGCATTTAAACCCCAAAATAGCACACTAGTTAGTCTTTTACTCTGGAGGGAGGGTGAGAATTAAAGGATTAGAGGTAGAGTTTTATTTTCTCCACCCCCCCACCCCCCTTTCTGGAAATTCAGGCCTCCTTTCTGAGGGAGAGAAGGTTTTATAATGCAAAACAGCCAAGATCAGAGGCCGCCATGATAATCCTTCATCAATAAACGCCTTAAACTTGTTACAGCTAATGAAACAGCTTTTGTTTGGGCGGTTAAAAACTTTTCTCCTGTTTGGACCTCTCTCTCTTTTTTTTGAACCTAGACCATGTAGTCCTTGACTTATAACCACTTGTTTAGTGGGAAGTTACAAAACGGGGCTGAAAAAAGAGGTCTATGACCGTTGTTTTTTTTTTTCCACATTTACGACCATTACAATGTCCTTGTGGTCATGTGATCAAAATTCACTTGGTCATTGGCTCATATTTATGATGGTTGCAGTGTTCCAGGGTCACGCGATCCCCTGTGATGACCTTCAGACAATCAAAGTCGAGGGAGAAGCCAGGTTCACTTACCCCCACCCCAACCCCCAAGCCAAAGAAGGTGGTATAATGGGTCAAGAGGAAGAATCGTCCTGCTTAAGGGGCAGAAACGTTGGGCTTAGCTGTGTGGTTGCACGATATGAAACGAATCCTACAAATTGCCTTCAATCCTCATATGCTTTTAACAACCCCATAATCCCTTGCAGGGTAGAGCCTGTGCAACTGAATGGAGCAAGAAGAGTGTTTTACTGGCCGGATGCCCTTTCCGGTTGCCAATGCAGAGTTTTGTTTGGCAGAAATATTCTCATTGTGTGCCCAGAGAGAGAAAGATCTGCCTCTAGCTAGGATTGAACTCACAGCCTCCTGATTGTGAGGCAAGAGCTTCACCTCTAGGCCACAGTCCTGCTCCTATACAAGTTGCCTTCAGTGGGACTATACATTGCAGTCAATAGTTTCCAGTGGTTTCCTTCAGCCCCCACATCATTGTGTCCTCATCACATCCACTTCTTTGTTTAGTGAGTCCTACTTCTGGTGTCTGGCTCAAAGTCACCCAGCCAGCTTTTTGTACCCAAGGCAGGACTAGAACTCCCATCTCCTATGGATATTCCCCGTCTCCCGGTGATTGGCCCAGAGTCACCCAGCTGGCTTTTGTCCCTAAGGTGGACTAGGACTCACAATCGCCCAGTGTCTAGCCTGGTGCTTAGCTAGGCCAAACTGGCTCTCTGAAATTGATAACAAAAGCCTGGAGGATACAGAGAGACATACTGTACCTTCTGCTGCTAAAGGTGTACAATTTTTGTCTAGAAAGTGATACAGAATCAAGTGACTTTAGTAGTCAAAGACATTTGTCATGGACAAATTGCATTTATTTTACCTCATTTCCCCAGGATAATCAGCCCCTTGTCTACTTGGGGTTTGTCGCAGACGTGTGTACCGCATATGTTAGAAATATTGCCAGATGTTTCCCTCTATGCCTTGATTATAAGAGATCGATGCCTACCTTGGCAGACAATGTTATTAAGTTTTTATAACTGGTTTATTTGGTTTGGATTGTTTGTTTGTTTGTTTTCTGGGTATCCATGTAGCTGCTTGCATTGGAAGGTGGGTGTTTTGAACTTGGAGAGAAATAACAAAATAAAATAAAAAGCTACAATAAGCTAACTTCCCCTCCTGCTGCAAAGTGAACTCAGCAACAAATAAATCAGGAGGATGTGTCAACATTCTGCAGAATCCTGTCACTCCAGACATGATTAATGATGTTGTTTTAATACTTTTTTTTAGATATATATATTAATAATTTTGAGTGGTCCCTTAAAACTTCACTTGATTTAACATTAAAAAAAAGATTTCAAAACAGGAGAAATAGGGACGTTTGTCTCCCCTTTGGATGGGAAGAGAGTTAAGATGAACAGGCCATGACTGCAGATCCCAGATTCCCTTGTTCTTCACCCCGAAACCTTCCAATGGACTTTGGTATTGTGTGCGGCCCAGTTTTGGGGATGCTGTTGCATGGGGACTAATTCATACCAAATTGCTTCTCTGCATGATACGGGGTGTGTGGGGGGGGAGAGGGGTGTTCAAGCCCCCCCCAAAAGACCCATTATAGCTAAAAGGTTCAGGTTTTCACCCGAGGTCCTTCACCCCCCAGAGGTTTTTCCTGGGCGGGGGGAGGACGCCGGGGCTTTGGTGCATCTTGCCGGAGCCAGCAGGGAGAATCGGAAAGAATAGATCGGCGCCACACTAGCTGGACCTGCTGTAAAGGCTGCCATCACAAAAGGGCTGGGAGAAGCTTGTGGGTCTCTTGGCCGCTCCTTGACATTTTCAACCTGGCGGGGAGGAAGCAGCAGCAGCGGTGATCTCTCACCTTCGCCTGAGCCTTCCGACCGCTGAAATAAAGCGGGAAAATAAAGATGCCCCTCGGAAGAAAAGAAATGCAGCCTGCGGGTAGGCCGAGCCCTTCCCTCCCACCGCTCCGTTCCAAAAAAACTCGTCCTTTACAAAAGGAAGAGGAAACTATTGATCGGTCGTGGTCTCCTCCTGTGGCCCGGGTGTGTGTGTGTGTGTGTGTGTGTGGTTGTTGTTGTTGCTAGTGTTATTCTTTGGTTTGGTGGCTTAAATAGCCCCATGGCATTTCACAGCAAAGGGCAGGAGAAAAACAGAATATGCGGGGAGTCCTCGAATCGCAGCCGTTTCATTTAGGGGCCGTTTGAAGTTGTGGTGGCTCTGAGGAAAAGGAGGACTTGGGGCTTCATCTTTCACACTTGCAACCGTTGCAGCCTTCCCCACGGTCACCTGATCCAAATTGGGATGTGCGGGAAGTGGCTCCTGTTTATGACGGTTGCAGAGTTCCTGGAGTCCTGTCCCATTTTGCAACCTCCTGACAAGGAGGAGTCAAGGGAGAAGACCTGGTTTGCTTAACGACTAGGCTCCTAATTTAGGAACTGCAGGGACTCGCTTAATAACAGTGGCAAGAAAGGTTTCACGGTGGGGCAAAATAGATGGATGGGCGGATGGATGGATGGAAGAGTGGATGGAGAGATGGAGGGATGAGTAGATGGGTGGGTGAGTGGATGGACAGTTAAGGAAATGGATGGATGGATGGGGGATAGATGGGTTAGGCGAGCTTGACGACGCTCCCCAAACTGTCCTTTTCTTCTGCCTGTCCGAACCAAAAGCCCTATCAATAGTGGAGCCGACCAGCGACGGAGCCGCAGAAAGAGGGATGGAAGGAGCCACATGCGGCTCCAGAGCTGCAGGTTGCCAATCCTTGTTCTAGAGTCTCCCTAAGCCCCCCAAACTGGATGCGGTATTCCCAGGGTGGTCTTACCAAGGCATGATTAAAGCAGTGTTAGCACTTCACACGATTTAAGTTGGGTGCAAAAAAGAAAA
The DNA here is from genome assembly GCA_033807585.1 of Hydrophis major. NCBI lineage: Eukaryota > Metazoa > Chordata > Lepidosauria > Squamata > Elapidae > Hydrophis > Hydrophis major. The sequence continues at coordinate 973,633 of CM066341.1, read as the reverse complement.
AAAAAATATGTTCCCCTCCCAAGCCCTCCCTTCTCCTTTTCACCCTTCCCCGGCGCCACAAGGGCAGCCCGGCTGTTGCAATGTATGGAGATGCATTTCTGTCATTAATCTCCTGAGGAAAAACGTGGAATGGAGGCCGGCATAATCATCTATTGAATTTTGACCATCGCTCCACCACCCGACCCCAGCCTGAAGGACGAGCGATTATGCGTTCCCAAGGACGAGCCGGCTAAATTGACACACACACACACACACACACACACACACACCCCTTGTGCCAGTTGCACAACCCTTGGCATAGAAGGATGCAGTTTTAGCCTTCTTTTCCTGGTTGTTTTTTCTTTTTTTTAATCCTAAACTTTTAATTAAGTTTCCCAGTCAAAGGAATCCACAGAAAAGACAAAATGTTCAAAGATGGAGAATGGGTTTTGTTTTTTTTTGTGTTTTTTTTTTCCAGAGTCATCCTGTGTTCTGCTTTGGCTCCTGGCTTTTCTGTTTTCAATTTGCAACTGGCCCCAAACAGCAGCGGCTGTTTTTTTTTTTTTTTTTAAAAAAGGGCAATTAAAAGGATGCCGCAGTTGGGAAGGGATATTACAGGGGAGATCTCTCCTCCCCACACCCCCGGTCAAAACGGCCTCCAAATTCGGATGGACAAATTAAATATCTCAAGTCGCCTTTCCTGTTGCGATCCGGCACACAAATGATATAGATACAGATAATCAGAGTTGGAAGGGACCGTGTAGGTCATCTAGTCCAACCCCTGCCCAAGTGGGAGACCCTACACCATTGCTGACCGAGGGCAGTCCAATCTCTTCTTGAAAACCTCCAGCAATGAAGCTCCCACCACTTCCGAGGGCAACTTCTGTTCCGTTGGTTGATTGCTCTCCCTGTCAGAAAGTTTCTCCTTCGTTCCAGGTTGAATCTCTCCTTGGTCAGTTTCCACCCATAATGATCTTGTAAATAACTCAACTGAGGTTTTTTTTTTCTCTCTCTCCCTAAACTGCCTCTCCCCTTTGTCAAAGCCAACACTTCTTGAAAGAAATCGTCATTCTGGGGAGGGAGAACAACGAAGCTGGACTATCTTTGGGGTGGGATATCTTTGTGAAATCAATGGGGCGATTTTGATGTCCTTCCTTTTCATCTCCTTCTGCATCTTATTTGATGGCGTTCAAAGCTGCTGTTCTTTTCTCTGCTCCTCTGAACGGCTGCCGGCCGCCCCTTGTTCTGTTTGGAAAATATGATTATAAGGTTTTGGATTTTTTTTTCTTTTCTTTTTTTTTCTTTTACCTTTCAGCAAAATCTCATTAGCCGGCTATTAAACTAGCTCAGCGGGCTGCATGCCCCAGTTCAGCTTGTTAATAGCAGTGCCTCTTTCTCTCCCAAGGAAATTAGTGGTAGCAGTGTAAGTACTACTAGTAGTGGTAGTGTTACTACTACTACTACTTCTACTACTGTGGCAGCAGTAGTAGCGCCCTTCTTGGTGATGGGTAAAGAATAGCAGTTGGGAGTCTTCTAGTCCAATCCGTTGATTAAGCAGGAAACTCCACCAGGGGTCTCCAACCTTGGCTCCTGGAAGCCTGGCGGACTTCAACTCCCAGAGTTCCACAGCCAGCTGGCTGTGGAATTCTGGGAGTTGAAGTCCGCCAGGCTTCCAGGAGCCAAGGTTGGAGACCCCTGCTCCATACCATTCTGGGCCCGTGATGGTCCGTTCTCTCCTCCCTTCCATCCATCCTGATCTCTCTTTTCTTCCTTCCTCCCTCACTCCCTTTTTAAAATTATTTGTTTACTTATGTGTTAAATTTATTTGCCACCCATCTCACTGCGGCGGCTACTCTGGATGGCTTACACAACAATAAAATGGGGGGGGGGTGTGATTTAAAAAAATACTTCAAAAAAAGGTGTTTTAAGCATTTTTCTCTTCTGTCTGTTAGATTTCTACCTGCCTGTCTGTCCATCCATCTAATTGTTGTATCGCATTTTTAGTCTGTTGGGTTTTATTGAATGGTATGCAGAGTCAATTCAAAGTCAAGCAATGTACAAGTGGAATACATTAAATCCACCACTCCCCCTCTTCTGCCTCTCTGTCCATCTCTTCCCTCCCTCCCTCCCTTCCTTTCTTCTCATTCCCATTTCCTCCCTCCTTTCCTTCCTTCTTCCTTCCTTCTTTCTTCTCATTCTCATCTCTTTTCCTTCCTTCCTTCCTTCCTCCCTCCCTCCCTCAATTTAACAACCGCCTGGCTTAGCAACGGAAACTCTGCTCCCCGTTGTAGTTGCAAGTCAAGGGCGTCCTGCATTAGATCTTGTAATCCAGCAGTTGTGAGAATGGGGTTCATAGCTCCTCTTCTTGGTCTCCTCTGCAGGTGACGGATCACGCGACCACAGCCCTGTTACATTACCAGCTCCCTCAGATGCCTGACGTGGTTGTCCGGTCCTTTATGGTAGTAGGTTTTATTTCTTTATGACTTTGATATGCTGCCCGTCTCACCAATAAAACGACTCTGATGATGTTACCTAGTTGGGTCACCAGATGTCTGCAAGAAAACCACCAAGCTTAGGGACATCAAGGAGCCCACAGTCCGCCTCCGCCTCCTCCTCCTCCCAAAGCCCATTCCCCCTAGTAACATTGATAATGTGATCTAGTTGGGTCATGAAACGTCTGCAAGGAAACCACCAAGCTCAGAAATCACCAACAGCCCCACAGTTCTGGTCCTCCTCCAAGCAGGGGGTTGGAGTTCTTCTACTCCAACCGCCCGCTTGAGCGGGAGATGCCAGAATACGGAATGACAGACTTGGGAGGGACCTTGAAGGTCTTCTAGTCCAACCCCCCCCTCCTCGAGCTGAAGATTCTACACCATTCCCGACAAGTGGCTGCAGATCCCCATGTCAGGGTGTTTGATGAACGCAAGGCCAGTCGGATAAAGCTTGCACAAACTGCTGTTGCCCAGGTCCTGTTTTGAGCACCAATCTGCTTGCTTTCTCTACTCCAAGAATACTCTGAGGAGCAGAGAGGAAGCTATTGACTGCCTGAGACGGAGAAGCCGCTCCAATCAAGGCGAAGAGAATTCATTTTCATAAAGGCAGCCCGCCTTGCCTTCAGAGAGCAATTTTCTCTTGATCAATATAATCCAGCCAGACCTCCGCTGACAAGATTCATGACTGCTGTGGCTACTTCGAATCTGATTGGGCCATGAACGTGTTTTATTTGTATTTATTATTTTTACTCCATTTCTCCCCCGGCCCGCAAGTCAGTCTGGCTAAGAAAAAATCCCTTTTGAAACCATCATCTTAGATAACCGTAGAAAACCATCCCTTCACACTCTTCTCTTTCTTAGCCCACAGGGAGTCCTTGACTTACAATGGTTCATTTAGCGGCCGTTGGAAATTACAACAGCACTGTGGGGGGGAAGCGACCTTACGACCCATTTTTCACACCCTCACAAACTTCCCCCATGGCCACGGGCTCAAAATCCAGGCACTAATTGGCTCGTATTTATGACGGGGAGTCTCCGTTTGTGACCTCGGGACGGGCAAAGCCGACGGGAAGCGGGAAATTCGTCAAACAACCGCTTTACTAACTGAACACAGCTGCAGCGATTCACTTAACAGGCGCAGCGCGAGAAAAGTCCTAGAACGGGACACAACGCCAAGCAGCGGTTTCCCTCAGCGATGGGAATTGGGGGGCTCTGTTGCGGTCCTTAGGTGAGAATCCCCCTCCCCGGTAGTGCTTGATACGTTTTAATGCTCCTCGTTCCTAAGGGCGAGATTTGACTTGAGAGCAAAGGATGGAAATGCGGAAACCACAACGGTTTTATCCCCCTTTGGCCTGGAGAGGTTGGCGAAGGCGGCAGCGGAAGGAGTGGAGGTGGCAAAAAAGAATCCCTTTAATTAGGGGGTGGAAAGATCAGCGACCAGAGATGACCCCCCCTCCCTCCCATGGATATATATAAATATAAATGTATAGATTTGCTGAAAAAGAAGTTGGGGGAAAATATGGAGGTCTGATTTATGAGTTTGAAGATTAGAAAGGCTTATGGCGGGCAGGAAATTGGAGGGAGAGGGGGGCACCGTTAAAATATTTCATTGACTGCTGTCAAGAAAATTGGAAATATAACCTTTCCCACCCTTTTCACTATTAGCTGCAGGGAGTCCTCAGCTTACGGCCACAGTAGAGCCCAGAACTAAGTGAAATGTTTTGTCAGGGTTTCCAAGTCACATACCCACGGGGCAGGGGTTTGTGACGTGAATTTTGTCCCCTGTTATTTATGGGTGGCCTTTGCCACTGTTGTTTAAGTGAATTGTTGTAGTGGTTAACGTCAGGAACACGGTCATTAAGTAAATCTGGCTTCCCCATTGTCTTTGCCGGCTGGAAGGTCATTGCAACCGTCATAAATATGAGTCAGTTGCCGAGGGTCTGAATTCCCCCCTCCCCGGTACATTTTTTATTTTTGGTTTCTTTAATTTTCATCTTTGGGTGAACAGTTGCGGTTCCAGGTCTTTTAACGTTTTAAAACAAATGGCCATAATTGCATATTCCAACTCTTAATTTTCTTATCTGGTTTAATAACTATTACATATGACCAATTTTATCATTCAGTATTCTCATCTGTTACTTTATATCAATCTCTATATTCTCAATATCATTTTTAATACATATTCTCGTAGTAGTCATATTTGCAAAAGAAATCCAATTGTATCATTCAAATAATCATTCATAAATTCAACTTAGTTTATATTATCTGGTGTTTATCCCCTTTTTAATGTTAATTAATTGTGCCACTGTTATATTTTTAAAGCAAAATCCTTCTCTAATCTCATTACATTACACAAATCATAGTTTATACACATACATACATATATATATATATATGGCATTTGTTTTCCTATACTGTCATATTGGTTTCCATGTATATTCCATAAACAATTATAAATCTTAAATAATAATCCTATAATATCTTATTTTCATATTTATTCCAATTAAGATATTAGCCCTTTTATTCTAATTGATATTTTATATTTCTTTAATAATTCTATGATAAAATGCTAATTCCAGATTTATTAAAATTAATAATTATATATCTCAACAAATAAAACATCCATTCATGTGGAATCCTTAAATTTTGATCATGGGACCCAAAGGTCGTGTGTGTGAAAAATGGTCCCTTTTCCCCCCAGTGCCTTTGTAACTTTGAACAAAAGTTAACTTGAGTCGAACCTCTGTGAGTCAGAGGCACCTGTTTTCTGTGATTTGTCTGTTGAGAAAGTTGGAAAAGAACGGGCGTCCCAGGAGAACAGAAACTTAGGTTTTAAGTCTACATCTCAGCTTCCTAAAAGTCATGTTTTGCTTTCAACCAAAACTTTGATGCCGAGTGGCCCACGCTAAATCTTCTTCCTTTTTTTGTGTTTTTCAGACCTGGCTGAGAAGTTACATCAAGCTGTTCCAAGCTCCGTGCCAACGTTGTGGGAAATTCCTGCAGGACGGCCTCCCTCCCACCTGGCGGGATTTTCGGACCCTGGAAGCCTTCCACGACACGTGCAGGCAATAAGCCAACCTGGAAGTTGATCAGAACAGCTTATCTGGAAGTAGAAGATGGATCTGAAGAAACCCAAAGCAGAAGCCAATCTCCCATGGAGCTCTCTGTAAGTGCTGATGGTCTCCTTGACCGAGATCAATGCCTTCATAAACCTTAGCAGGATTGAATGGATATTTTGGTGGACCGTTGTGACCTGTTCCATGATAATGACTTTCTTCAACCAAGAGTGAGAAGAAGTTATGGCCTGTGTCTCAAGAATGAGAAGAAGTTAGGGTCTATCTCTCAAAGCTCAGCCTCTTGGCTTGATAAGAATTCCTTTGTGGCTTTCAAGATCTAAGCTGGCCGCCTCTGCTGACACGAATAAAAATGCATCCTTTCAATTCTCTCTCTTTTTTTTTTAACCTTTCTGTCTCTTTTCTACAATTAATTTTTTTATTATCATTTGAGATCTAAAACTGGGGTTTTCCAAGTTAGGATCGGAATTCTCTCCTTCGAAAGACGAAGAAGGGAGCCCAACGGAATGATGTGATACTCGAACCCAGGGAATCATGGTTTATTCCCTAAACTGTAACTTAGAGCAGTGTGATGCCACCCAAAACTTCATGATGCTCTGGGGGTAGAATAAACGACTGTAGCCCTTTTTCTTTTGACAAAAATGGATATCAAGTTTCTTTTTTTTTTCTCCCCCTTTTACTAAATCCAGAGTGGGTAATAGTGCAGCCTCCGATCTATTGTATGTATTAAGAAGCTGCAAGATTCATTGGGGAATTGGTATTTGTTTGTTTTGCTGGGTAATTTTATTTCTGGGAATTCTGAAACCCTTCACCTTCTCTGCAGTTCCCAGATTGATGTCCTATTTAGAATATAATTATCCTTTCTCTCTCTCTCTCTCTCTCTCTCTCTCTCTCTCTCTCTCTCTCTCTCTCTCTCTCTCTCTCCGAATTTCACAATGCAGCCTCTCCCTACAGCACAAACTTGGTTAAACGTGCAAGTTTTGCGATGAGACGCCTGCTCTGAAGGCGTTGCGTAAAGGCCCTTCGTATTCATAACGCGTTCTGCATTTAAAAACAAAACAAAACTACTGAGTCATAAGGAAACAAGGATAGCATGAGCAAACACCAATCCTTCCCCCGGATTTCAAGTCATCCTTTCCTAATAAAAGAACAGGTCGTCCTTCACTTACAACCATAATTGAGTCTGGGATTACGGTCATAATTCGTGCCAATCATTAAAGCAGATTGCTACAAGACCACGCCTGATTTTGCCGTTTTTTTGTTCTGTTCTGTCCTATTCCAATCCACTCCAATTCCAATTCTACCACTGGAGCTTTTAAGAAAAGTTTAAGCTCTCCTCCTTGAGTAGCAAGTTGGAATAGATGACCTCCGAGATCCCTTCCAACTCTGTTCATTCTGTTGTTCATTAAAGAGAGAAGCCACCTAGAACCAAGGTGCAATTTCCTGATGGTGAGAACAATTAATCAGTGGAACGCTTTGCCTCCAAGAAGTTGTGAATGCTCCATTACTGGAGATTTCCAAGAGGACACCAGACAGCCATTTGGGCTTTCTGCTTGGGCCTGGACTAGAAGATAGAATAACAAGAATTGTTCTAACTCAGGAAAGTTCTAGGTTGGATTTTCACCATACCTCAGCATCATGCCAGCCTAAAAGTGCCATCCATCAAATTGAGAATCCCTGATCTTAATCATCTTCTATCTTCTCCATTCCAACTCTTAATTTTCTATCTAAATCTGTGATCAGTGTAAAAGCTAGGTAGGTCTTCCTGAGCACATTTTCCATTCAAGATCTTGACCTTCAGGACAAGACCTCCAGGCAGCCTCAAAGACCCCCTAAAAGGATGCAAATGACCAGCTGCCTGCAAGGAGTATCAATCCTTCCATTTCCCCACCATCCTGTCAGAGCCGAAGAAGCTTCTCGGATGAGAATTGAAACGTCTTCCAAGAAAAGAAACAGGACGTCCAGGTGCCTCCTCAAAAAGCACCTTGGGGGTCTTCTTGGTTGCCTTCAAAGCCAAGTTGTGGCCTCCAAGAAGACTTCCAGCCCAGAGAAAGTCCGTCCTTAAGACAAAACTGCCATGTAATTTCTTGGATCTTAGTTCTATTTCCCTTTTTGAATGCCTTGCCGTTGGATATTATCCAGTTCTCTGGTCCCAACGACAATTTTGAAGATGAGATGCATATTTTCGACAGAAGCTCTGCCGTTTCCTGTTTGCTTCTTGAAGACTCCTTGGACAGTTGCCACCTGCCCCTTTGCGATCTGTTTGTTTTCAGCTTATCAAGGAGTTCTACAATGGTTTTTCTTCGGCTGCGTTTGCTTCCTCCCTGCATAAATTATTTCAGCAAAGGAGTTGGCCCTATACATCTCCTGCAGGGAAGCAGATGGAACATGTTTGTTTTTGCTTTCTTGGAATATTTGAAGCAAGGGCCACGAAAGAAGTAAATGGGCCTCTGGAGGCCCTCAACCTCCCTCCCCTGCTCAGTTCAGGAATTTAAATTCAGCGCCCCCGGGATCCCTGACTCTCGAACCCAGAACAAGAGATTTCAATTCCTAAAATTAGATGTGGGTCCTTGTTTTCTCGCAGATGTTTCATTACCTAACTAGGTGACGTCATCAGTGCTGGAAAGGATTGTGGTCTGTAGAGAGGAGGAGGAGGATTTGGGGGTCCTTGAGGCCATCTCAGGTTAATGGTTTTTGTGAAGACATTTAACTACCCAACTAGGTAACATCATCAGTGCTAGAAGGGAGAGGGGTTTATGGAGGGGAGGAGAACGTGGGCTCCTTGGTGCTCTCTGAGCTAAGTGGTTTTCAGGCAGACATTTCATTACCCAAGTAGGTAACATCATCAGTGCTAGAAGGTTTGTGGAGGGAAGGAGAAGGGGGAAAGAGGAAGAGGAGGACTGTGGGTTCCTTGGTGCTCTCTGAGCTAAGTGGTTATTTTTCTTGCAGACATTTCATTACCAAACTAGGTAACACCATCAATCCTATGGTAGAAGGGAGTGAGGTTTGCTCTCGGTTTATATACTAGTAGCTTGTCTTGGTCAGTGTTAGTGAGGGGTGTTGTTTATTGTTAACTTGTTTGTCTGAGTTGATAGTTCCTTGATTGGAACTAATACCCCAAATATCATTGGTTGTAAGTTGTCTGTATCTATCTATCTATCTATCTATCTATCTATCAAAGCAAAATATTAATATTTATTAATATTTATTAATATTTATTAATATTATTGTTAATATTATTATTATTATTATTATCATCATCATCTGCAAAAACAGAACTTTGGCTGCTGATGTTCTTCCCCTTTCCATCAAAGGGTATCGGGGTTGTGTTTTACCGCGAGTTTCAACAACACAGAAAGACACATTTTCAAAAAGCCGGGGATCAAAAGAGAACACAATGATCTTTATTTCTGTGTCGCTCTTTGGTGGAGCGAAAATGCTCGCCAGCCATGGCCTTTCTTCTCGTCGAGCCTTTGAAGCAAAAATAGAAGCCGCAACCACAAGCAAATTGACCCACAGCAGTCATGAAAGCTGGTGGGCATGTCAGAAAGTTAAAGGAGACAGTCTGCAGTCTTAGATCCTTTGGGGAGAAGAAGATCTGAAAATAGGCCCCCGCTTTTTTAGCAAGTCCTTTTTTTGACGGCCATTTGACTGGAGACCGAACACAACTTTCTAGTGGGCTTCCATAACTCATCTCAAGAACATCCAGACACAGGCCAACAAAGGAAAGAGAGAAAGAAAGTTGAAGGAAGGGAGGAAGAAAGAAAAGGGAGGAAGGAAAGAAAGGGAAGGAGAAGGAAGAAAAAGAAAGATGGAAAGAAGAAAAGGGAGGAAGAAGGAAGGAAAGAAAAAGAAAGATGGAGGAAGGAAGGAAAGAAAGAAGAAAGAAAAACAGAAAAGCAGTGTCTTTGAACCATCTTTACTTTACCATCTTCTCATTCTTCTGCTAGCAAATACCAGAATATATATTCCTGGCTGTCCTTCTCCGATCTTGGCCGCGGCTCTGAACCGGCGTGGTGTGTGAAGCCCCTTTTCTTTCCAAGGCGCTTGTTGTAAAAAGGGTGAGTGGGGGCCTCCTTTGATCGCCTAAAGATTTCCAATGGCCGAGGATTAACCACTCTTCCCCTTGAAGGCTGAAACGGGGAGGGAATTGCCCGTTTGCCAGGAGATGAAAGGGGCTGCCGGGAGCCTCTTTTCTCCACACTCCCCAAAGTCAGGTCGATACCTTCCTTTCTTTCTTTTCTTTCTTTTCAGAGGCCAGAAAAATCCTCAACAAAATGTTGCAGCCCCGATGAAGGGGCTTTCAAACCTCTCCCAAGGAACTTGGCAAAGCTCTTGAGCAAAAGGCCTCATTTATCTTCCCATCGCTTCAAGGGTTTCGCATTTTGGGGGCAGGAAGATGTGAAATTTCAGGCTAGCCAAGAGGGAAAATTGGTACCTAATTTCTCTCGGGAAGCTGGAAGTGTTTTCTTGTCAACATCAAGGACAATTTGAGGTAAACGAATGGTCAGTGTAGCTTCTAAGAGCCATCTAAGGCCTCCCACTTCAAGGCTTCTCCCTTCCCCATCTGTGGAGAAGCGGGTGGGAAAGGTCTGGATTCATGAGTCCGAAAAAAAACATATTTGGTTTTTTTAAAAAAAAAAACCAACACGATTCTTAAAGACAAATATGTGGCTTTGTGGCTAGAGAGGATCTTTTCCAGAGATCTCAGGTAGAACAACTTCTTAGAATTAGAATTCTTTTATTGGCCAAGTGTGATTGGACACACAAGGAATTTATCTTGGTGCAAATGCTCTCAGTGTACAGAAAAGGAAAGAGAACTGAGTCAAGAATCATCAGGTACAACACTTAATGATAGTCACAACACGAGGTAGTGAGGGGAGGGGGGGAAATGGTAATAATGGAAGGATATATATGCTTTTCTTTTGATTTTGTATATTGATAAAAGGCAATAAAATTTTAATTGATAAATAATTTGGATGGAAAAGAGAAGTAGGGACAAGATATGAAGTTAATATTATATGAAATATTAATATTATAATCTGGAAATGTTATGTTTTATTGGTCTATCATTATTATTTTTTTTTAGAAAAGAATTTATAAGCTGTTATGCCTTGATTTTGTGTGCATTGTTTTTAGAAAACTGATAAAAATGGTTTTTATATACATATATAAAAAAGAAAATGATAATAAGATATGGAAGGAGATTTAGGTTGAATATGATGTTTGAATTTGTGTCTGTGTAAAGAGTTTTAACCCGGGAACAGACAACCTTCAGAAAAGATCTTTTAGTTTTGTCTATGTTTTGTGTTTGTATGTTTGTGTATTATGCTTATGATAAAACTAACAAAATTTGTTTTTTATTAAAAAAAAAGGAAAAAAGAATCAATAAAACCTTGGAGGAATGTTAGATGAGAATAATTTAAACAAGCTAGAAAGAAAAGAATATGATGACTATAAAATGGATAAATATGGAAGAGAAATGAAATTGAATAGGAGTAAAGAGAAATAATGAGAAATTTGATGAAAGATATTTGTGTGTCCATATGGGGATGGGATAAATTGGAATTATGCTGTATAAAAATATTGTTTTGTTTGACTTGTAAGGACTTACAATATTAAGAGGTTTTATGTGTTTATGAATTTACTGGTTAATGATGTGTTGTTTTATCTTTAAAATTAATAAAAATTTGTTTCAAAAAAAAAAAGAATCATCAGGTACAACACTTAATGATAGTCACAACACGAGGTAGTGAGGGGAGGGGGGGAACTGGCCCCAGGCGCCTGGCCTGGCCACCGGGCTGCCTCTTTCTGCTTCTTTCTCCTGCTTTTGGTTGCACACAAGGAAAGCACCAAACTAACTCTCTCTCTCTCTCTCTCTCTCTCTCCCCTCCCCCGAGAACGGAGCTGGAGACGGGATCCTGCAATCCCAAATAAAGAATGATCGATTGGTAGGAAAACGGGGTGGGGGATTTTCCTGCAGACTTTTGGGGGGATTTTCCTAGGGTCTCTGGTCCGTGGGATTTAAAATTATGAATTTGGTGGTCCCTGAGGTCCAAAAGGTTGGTGACCCCTGGACTAGGAGACAACAAAGTCTACATTTTGGGTAGGGAAGACCCCTGTCCTTTCAGCAGTCTGAAGAAAGTTTGCATTATTCAGGTAAATAAATCTCCAACTGGCCTCAACAACTCTCAGAGGGAGCGCCAATGACCAGAGGACTACAAGGCGTATCAATCTTTTCCATTCTCTGCCATTCAGTCAGAACTAAAGGAAGCTTCTTGCATGAGAAGCGAAACATCTTCAAGGAAAGACATTTGTCGGCTTTTGAAAACGCATCTTTGGGACAACCGTGATGGAGAATCTCCATAGCTTTGGTTTTTAGTTGACCACGACTCGGTTTCCCTAGTTGGATAATCTGATTTTTTTTTTTTCAGCATCGGAGCAGGATACCCAGACCTGTCCGGTGATGAGGTGGCCTTTTGGCAGTATAGAGTCATCCATCTCAAACCCTACTCGCCAAGAGGAAGCCAGATCAGGAAGCTAATGATCAGCAGGATGAGCTAAAGTTCCGTCCATTTGGCTCATCCCGAAGCAATCTTTTATCTTACTCCCCGCATGGCTGGACAGGGCAATCTTTTGTATGCTGATTCCTGGACTGACGGACAGGTCCTTGGCCTTCCAACGCTACCTTTGGAGCCAAAGTGGTTGAACATTAAGGCTGAAACACTCCAGAGATTCAAAGAGCTCATTTGTCTTGAGATGGCTGCCACATTTATAACTAATAGCTCGCAAGATCGTGGACCAGGAGGAAAAAAAAAAATGCGAACCTCTCGAGATAAAATGCTGAAATGGTGCATCCATCCATCCACACCAACCCAAAGAACCTCTTGCCTGGATCTAAACTCACAGGCCACGGTATCCACGTGTGCAGCCCTGCCAACAACGCAGCCATATAAATAGAGAAGCTGTATTTATAAATAGATCCTTGCAAAGGGATACGTTTCCAAGCGACGCGAAGATTTAACTTTCTGACATGCACAGCTGCTCTGCCGAAGGAGGGCTGGGCGCGTAGGTGGCTGGGAAGGCTCGTGCATTATGGATCTGAACTCGGATCGATCATTCAGGAGACTGTCACCCCAAAACCAAAGCTTAAAACATGCTGGTGCTGTGCAATAAGAAGTCCTAACCCTGTGTTTGTGGGTCGTCTCTTTGTCTTTGTCTCTCTGTCTGTGTCTCTGTGTTTGTGTGTGTCTGCCTCGTCTCTCTCCCTCTGTCTCCCTCTGTCTCTCTCTGTCTCCCTCTCTCTCTCTGTCTCTCTTTCTCTGTCTGCCTCTGTCTGTCTCTCTCTCTCTCTTTGTCTCTCTCTCTTTCTCTCTCTCCCTCTCTCTCTCTCTTTCTCTCTGCCTCTCTCCCTCTCCTGAACCGGTCGTTGTCCTCCTTCGCTCTTAACATTTATGTCTTTCCTAGAAGCAGACTTGGGTTGGGGAGGAAAAAGAAAAGATGAGACAAAACAAAACAAAGTCACCTTGCAAAGGGAGTTTATAGAAATGGAGGAAGAGACCAAGCAGAGCCGGTCTTGGTTTCATTAAAATGATGGGCTGTGGAGGGAGGGGGCAGAGTGCTTATATTCTGCCAATAGAGTGTTTTGCTTGTCTGTCCAGGTTTATCTATTCATATATCTATCCACTCCTCTATCTATCTATCTCTGTCCCAGCTATCCATTCCATCTATCTCATCTATCATCTACCCACCCCTCAGACTATTCTTTTTAATACCTGTTCAAAGTTCAAAGCCAGGAAGGGTCAACAACATTTAATGCATCCTATTCAACTGGTTAACGGGACACTCCAGTGTGTTTCTTTCTCTGCCTTCTTTTTCAAACACTCAAAATACACCTGATGGATTTGCTGATGCCCAATAAGACGACTTCTTCTTCTTCTTCTTCTTCTTCTTCTTCTTCTTCTTCTTCTTCTTCTTCTTCTTCTTCTTCCTCCTCCTCCTCCTCCTCCTCCTCCTCCTCCTCCTCCTCCTCCTCCTCCTCCTTCTCTCCTCTCTTTCTCTCTCTCTCTCTCTTCCCCCGCCATTCCCACTTGTAATTTTCTGCCCTGGGTTTTAATCAAGGGCGCCTCGCCTTCTCCAAGAATATTTGACTCCCTCTGGGTCTGTGCCGTGAATGAAAAGCTCAGCAAAAAAAAAATTACGGATCGATCTTTGCAGAAGATTAATCAATCCGTGGCTCTCTGGGGTGGGTGTGGACAGAGGGCAAGGAGGAGCGTCACCTGACAGAAGACGGAATGAGAGGAAGACGAAGGGTCATTTGACTTCCTGGAAGACCTGAGGAGAAGGCGGGGATCTGTGCTGGTTACCGACCCATTTCCCAGAAGGAGTCAAAGCCCAGGTGATGGTTTGTACCACCTTCAAGGATGGTCATTCTGAAGTTCTCCAGATGGACAGAAATAGAGTTGGAAGGGATCTTGGAGGCCTTCTAATTGTCTTTTTATTGGGGGCATCCTAATGGTCATCCTCACAACAATCATAACTCATTCTCATTTCCTGAAAGGAGAGACAAGGAATAAAAGACCTGACTACAAAATCAGGAATATCTACAGATAGAAGCTTCTCTCCAGAAGAACCATCGGGGGTAAAGAGGCACATTTCCAAAACGGGAAATGTTACGGGAAGTCGGTCGAAGAAATCCCTTCTGCTGACATAAAATTATTCTGCAACAATGCTGGCCTTTCATTATTGAAGAGCAAGTTAGTGGACAGGGCAAAGGTGAAGCGGTTTCAGAAAGTTGCTCACTCATCAGAAACGAGCCAGGAAAGATGACTCAGTAAGCCTTGCAGCCATCTGCAGAGAGCGCTGTCCTCGGATGCTTGCCCAAACACCTGTCAGGATCAGTGCACAGAATAACAAGGTCGGAATGGACCCTGGGAGGTCTTCTAGACTAAAGCGAGAAATCCTAGTGCTGTCCAGTCTCTTGTTGAAAACCTCCCATGTTGGAGCAAGGGAGGCAACTTCGGTTCCCCTGGTTGATTGTTCTGACTGTCAGGAAATTCCTCCTTCATTCTAGGTTGCTTCTCTCTTGGATTAGTTTCCATCTGTTGCTTCTGGTCCTGCCTTTGGAGAAGAGGTCGACCTCCTCCTCTTTGTAGCAGCTCCTCAAATATTGGAACGTTGCCACCATGTCACCCACCCACCCTCCAGTCCTTCTTTTCATTAAATGAGATACACCCGGTTCCTGCAACCGTTCTTCGTAGGTTCTGTCTTCCAGCCCCCTGATCATCTTGCTCTCCTCTGCATTCTTTCGGGAGCCTCAACATCTTTATATGTGTGTGTGTGTGTGTGTGTCTCTCACAGCGACCAAAACTTAAAAATTGGAATATGAGCCTCCAAATGGCTATCAAGACCCTGTGTTGAAAGAGACATTCCCAAAGTGGCTCAACCAATAGAAGAGCTGGAATATTCCAACTGCCTCCTGCCAAGAAGGGGACTGCCGTTTCTAAAAACACGCCTGCAGAGTTATATCTTCTCCTGCCCCGCGGACATTTCTCCTTTATGGTGGCATCTCTTCTGGAAATAGCAAAGCGTGTCATGTGGCATATGCAAAGCGAATGCTGCAGATTTATCCTCTGCAGGTTTTTCCTTTCCCCACCTCTTGGTTGCACTCAATTATCTTGATGGATGGATTTTTTTTTTTAATTTACAAAATGTATGTGTGGCCCACTCCCCGAACAAAAGTGGGCAGCTTCCAAAACTACAGTAAAAGGCATCATTGAGCCATAATTAAAAATGAGAAATATTGAACGTATTAAAGGCTAAGCCAATAGAGAACATGAATACATTAAGAGGCCAGAGCCAAGAAGCAAAATTTTCACTTCCCCTAATTGCAGTGAGGATGCCTAAAGTCCGTGATTCCCTAGAATAAGGCTGACCTGTTTTTGACAATGCAAAGTGTATGCAGTTGCCGGTGCCCTCTGAGCTGGGTTGTTCTCTTACAGACATTTCATGACCCAACTAGGGAACATCATCAGTGTTAGAAAGGGTTTGGGGTTTGTGAAGTGGAGGAGGAGGAAATGAAGAGGAGGAAGAGGACTGTAGGGTCCTTGGTGCTCTCTGAGCTTGGCTTATTTTTCCTTGCAGACCTTTCATTACCAAGTTAGTTTACATCATCAGTGATAGGAGGGAGTGGGGTTTGCTCTCAGTTCCTATTCCAATGGCCCGCACTGTCAGTGTTGATGGGGCATCTTGGCAAGCACCCGTAATGCAGTCACAGGACCATGGGGGGACGATGATGGCTGTCAGGACTTTGCAACTGGGTTATAAGTACTAAAGGACCAGTTGTAAGTCGAGAACGATCTGCAATGAGGGTTAAAAGGGGAGGAAAAAGAAAAGAGAGAGAAATTCCTATTTTGGGATGCAGGCTGCTAAAAACGGCTGATGCGCTAGATGATTGTCAAATGTGACGAGACAATTTTCCTTTTTAAAGTTTCCCTTTTTATTTACCGCTCTTTTATTGGCATGAAAGATGGGATAATGATAATAAATAAATCAATGCAATCTGTTTAGGTGGCTCTCTGCACATCAGACGGGGAAGTATTTACACCCTTTTTTTAAAAAAAAAATCAGGGAGCAAATGCTGAACATATTTGGGGGTTTACGTTCTCAAACTCGCTTCTGAAGGGGACCAAGTTACCTAGTTATTATCTTTGGGGATCTTGAGAACAATTTCAAAAGCAAAGTCTCCTTGATTAATCCTGCATTTGTTCATGGATTCCTGCACTGTTTGCTCGCTCTCCATTAATATGCAAATTGCTTTGCTGTGTTGTCTGCCTTGGTTGTTGGGTGTTCAGAAGGATTTTGTGCTTAGAAAGGTTGTTTTGTTTTGTTTTGTTCATTTGTTTGAGTTTTTGAGAGAGAGAGAGAGAGAGAGACTCTTGCCCAAGAAACTATTCAAATGCGAGAGTCAAAAAAAAAAACAAGAGGGGAGAGTTAAAAACTACACACAGGTGATCCAAATTCCGATGTTTGGCAATCAACTCGTATTTATGACAGTTGCAAAAGAGGTCATGGGATCCCCTTTTGCAACCTTCTGGCAAACAAAGTCAAGAAAGAAGCGATGATTTACTTAACGATGGTGGCAAGAAAAGTCATAAAACAGGGACAAACTCACCTAACAAATGTTTCGCTTAGCAACATGAATTTTGGAGCTCTCTTCTGGCCGTAGGTCAAGGACTTACCTGTATCTGAGCTCTTCCAGATGTAATGGGAGGAGGTCACCCACTTTCAGGTTTTTAGCAAAATCTGAATTCGCCATTCAGGGTCAACTGTGAGAGAAAGAGATAAGAGAGAGCATTGCTGATTGCTGTCAATTGTGATGGATTGACAGATGTGTATTTCCCACCCCCCCACCCCCCAAAAAACATTGAAGAGAACGGCAAAGCGAGTTTAACATCATCTAAGTTTGGGTTCTGGGTTTGGACCGATGCCTGGCGTCACAGTCTCGCAAGCTCTGCCAAGGAACAGATGAAAATTCCAATGTGGAATGAATGATTTACTATGCTAAAATAGAAAACATCAGCAAAGCTTTCAGAAGACGGGGAAGAGAAAGGCAGGCTGCATCTTTTTGGGGGGGGGATGGGGGGGGATGCGTGTCACCAACCTGCAACGGATTAATCTGAGAAGATGAGGACCCACCAAGGGCAAAGGAACAAGACCCGTTTTTGCAGTTTTGTCCAAGAAAGAATGCTTAACGAACACATCCAAGTGGAATTGGAATGGAATAAGAATAGAATAGAATAAAATAGAATAGAATATGGGATAGGATAGGATAGGATAGGATAGGATAGGATAGGATAGGATAGGATAGGATAGGATAGGATAGGATAAGGATAGAATTCAACAATTCAGAAACAAAGCTGAGTGCAATATTTTTGCCTGATTCTGGCAATAAAATGGAAGGTGGATGCAAATTGGAGGTGGGAATTGCATTGGCCTGGAATTTAATTTCACAATTGATTCTTTGTTCAGCTGTGTAAGGTCTACTGGGGACAAGGAGGTTATCTTTAGTCTTGAATTATTATTTTAATTTGCCTTTGTGGTTTAGAACCAAGTACCATATATAGTTTTTGGGCAGTCTCTGAGTTTGGTGGTTTCCTTGTAGACATTTCATGACCCAACTAGGCAATTTCATCAGTACTCATGAGAATGGCTTGATCCCTGTTTATATACAATAGCCCTGAGCTTGTTTTCTTGTTGACGTTTCATGACCCGACTAGGGAACATCATCAATACTATAGAGGTGCTATTAGTCACAGTGCTAATTGTGTAGAAAGAGTCCAGGAAATGAATGAATGTGGAAAGTAGGTTAAAACAATAGGCAAAGCCACTGTAGTATATTTTCTAAATGTTCCTTCAAAAGTGCTCTTTCACAATGGTTAAAACATCTCAGTTTAGGCGAAAAAATTAATGTGTGGGCTGTCGGGAAATCCTCAAGATCTACAATCTGGGTTAGATCAACTCAGAAATCACAAAAATAATAGGATGGGGCAGCAAAATCTAACACCAGAACTGTTTAATATCCGGTGAAAAGGGGAAACAAAGAGATTAAAAGCATTGTGATGACACAATTGTAAAGCTACCTTTTGAAGAGAGAAGTGGATACATTATAATACTGTTCTAATTCATTTTTCTTTCAAAATTGGTACACAGCCCTGCTTTATTTTACTCACAAGGGGGAGCTACTACATCACACTAAACTAAAGGATTTTGCAGGGTTGTTAAAACCAAAACCAAACCCAACAACTTTCCTGACTTCTGCATTTGGCTTGTGAAAATGCGATAGAGGTGGTGCTTAACTTACAACCATTACAGGGACTGTTCGACATTACTAAAGCAATGCCCAAAAAAAAAAAAAGATGACCTAGGATCAGTCCTCACATTTACAACTGTCGCACTGCCCACATATGAAAAACTAAAACCACCTGTGTGTGGAGAGAACTATAGCTCTCCAAAGGCTATGAAGGATGGAGACTTGAAAAAGAAATCGTATCCAGCATCGATCCTTAAGGAGGAGACAAGAAACGGTTTTGCTCCACAAAATGGCACTTGGTTGGAGAGTTAGAGCAGAGCAGAGCAGAGCAGAGCAGAGAGACGATGTGTTGGGTTGCACGAGATGTATTTTGATTTGGGGGCTTTGCTCTTAGTCCCTGAGATGTGGAACTGGTGCCCAGTCTGGCTGATTTCCGAGAAGGGGTGGGCCGATCTGTAGAAGTCTTGGGGACCAGCAGGGGCCCTTAGTCATTGAGGGCGGTGGGGCTGCCTCCAAAGACTTCGAGACTTCCCTTGGCAGGTGGTGGGTCCCTGGCCGGATTAGATGGGCCAGGAATCTGATCATCCTGGTTTTTCTATTTCTTCCTCCTCTTCTTCTTCTCTTTCTCCTCCATATTCTTCATCTCCCTTCTTCTCCTTCTTCTTCCTCTCCTCTTCCTCCTCCTCTTTCTTATTCCTCCTCCTCTTCTTCCCTTTCTTCTCCTTATTCTTCTTCCTTCTCCTTCTCTTTCTCCTCCTCCTTATTCTTCCTCCTCTTCTTCTCCTATTCCTCCTCTTCCCTGTTTCTTCTCCTACTCCTTATTCTTCATCTCTTCCTTCTCCTCCTTATTCTTCTTCCTCTCCTCTTCCTCTTCCTCCTCCTCCTCCCAATGTAGGGCCAGTGTAAGAACAGACTGCTGGACTAGAGGATACAAATATCCAATCCAGCAAGACATAGCTTACATCCTTAATGTAACCAATGCAAAGCTAATGTCCAGCGCAGGAAATCAGGAGTCCAGGAAGTTCAAATGAATCTATAGGCTTATTATTTATCAGATAGTGGCAAATTCAGCAGAATTCAATCTCCGGTGGGAACAAAGGCACTCCAAACTGATGACACACTTGACCCCTCCCTTGGTCCCAACCTGGTCATTTCCTACAACTGGTTTCCATTGTAATCCTTCTGATTTCCCAAAACTTTCAAAAATCTCCATGTCAGCATTCCAACTAACCAACTCCAAACCAATGAACTCCGAGACAAACAATTCCTCAAAGTTCCAGAGTTGTCATATTGACACATCTGGGAAAACCCGAATCGGAGAGTTCCGGGTTTTCCCTTCCCAAAAGAGAAGCCAAAGATCCATCCCCTGTGTCCATCGATCCATCATATGGCCCAATCCAATCTTCATCCCAACTGGAGCCACCCCTCCAGTCACTCCTCTCCAGGTGCAGGGCAACACGACCTTGACTCTCTGAGAAAAGAATGTTGTTGTGTCGAGTCTTCCACCCTCCTAAATTCCCATGCACAGAATTTGCAGCCTTGAAGCTTCCAAGGGGGAAAAAAATGGCTTCCAAGGCCCACACTCCACCTTGGCCAGTCCCAATGCACAGTTGCCACCTTCTCTACCTGTTTCTCCTTTCCAGCAAGGCCCCTTACCCAGCCAAGGTGTGCCTGGCTCCCTCTTACTCGATCATCCCCTCTGCAGCCGAGGGTCTGCTTAAATTACATCGCACGTTTGAAGGCAGCGCTAATTCAATACAAAAGGTCCCTCTTCCCATCATTAGCAGATCTAATTGTAACAAAGGCCAAGTGTTAATCAGACTGGGGAGAGAAACAGTGCAGTTGGCTTCTTAATGAGGTTGTCCCAGCCCTACCGGCAGGGCAGACGGGGTGGAAGCAGCCCTTGGAATAGGAGCCTCACTGAAGAATCGAGATACGGGTCACTACCTCGAGAAAAGCTACCTGTGCTGATGCTGGGGGAAACGAAAAGAAGGCCAGGATTTCCAAAGAGGGGAGGTTGAAATTGGAGGAGCCATTTAGAGCTCGGTTCTTCTGCCATGACCAAGCAAAATGTCTCTCTCTCTCACACACACACACACATATAACATTTCCAAGCCTTCTAAATCTGGGCAGCAACCAGATGCCCCTGAAATGGGAAGAGATAAAGATCTTGAGATCATTCTGAAAATGAAACAGAGGCTTAGATGACTCAGAGAATATTCAGATTCACAAAAAGGGAGCAATTGCATTCATGCAGCATCCTTTAAGAGCAAACCCCACTCTCTACTAACATGGATGATGTTACCTAGCTTGGTAATGAAAGGTCTGCAGGAAAAATACCAAGCTCAGAGAGCACCAAGGACCCCATACTATTACTACTACTCTTCCTCCTCTTCTTCCTCTTTTTTCTCCTCCTCCTCCTTCTTCATCCTCTTCTTCATCCTCTTTTTCTTCCTTTTTCTTCTTCCTCTTCTTCCTCTTCCTCCTCCTTTGTAAGTGTGAAAAACTGTCGTAAGTCACTTTTTTCAGTGCTTCGAATGGACACTAAATGAATGGTTGTAAATCAAGGACTACCTGCATCTGATGTGGCTTTTGCAAGCTAGTAGAAAAATGGAGAGGTGGGTGCGGAGTTTGATGGTTGTTCCTTGGGCTTCCATTCCATTGTGTGCCTGCACACTGCTGTGTGCATTTTGCCTGCCAAGCACTTTTGATCCCCTGGAGTAGTGCCGTGTTGTGTGTTCACAGACTCATCAGAAAATTTATGGGCAGGAATTAATCATGAGCCCCCAGAACAAATTTGTTGAGTTGTAGCTGGTGATGCAGGTGAGATGGAAGGAAGGCAGAGATAACCGAGAAATGGTCACATCAGCAAACGACCCAAATGCAGAACTGGGCATATTTGGGTGAATTCCAATTGCTTTCTTCATTTTGTTTTATTTCATTTCATTTCATTTCACTTCATTTTGTTTTGTTTCTTTTTTATTTCATTATTATTCATTTTATTTTACTTTATTTTATTTAATATTTTATGTTATTTTACTTTAGTTTATTATTTTATGCTACTTTATGTTATAATATTTTACTTTAGTATAGTTTAGTTTATTATTTTATTTCTTATTGTATTTTATTTTATTCTATTCTATTTACTTTATTTTAATATTTTATTTTACTTTATTTTTTATATTTAATTTTACTTCTATTCTATTCTTTTACTTTATTCTTTTATTTTATTTATTATTTTCCTCCAAGGGGATGCAACCAAAGTGATGCAATAATTCCCTGAAAAGCAAAGGAAAAAAAGCCAGTAATTTGTTGCATTGGATATGTTCACCACCTTGAGATAATAATAATAATAATAATAATAATAATAATAATAATAATAATAATAATAATAATAGCGGCTGTATAAAAATTTATTAAATGTACATAGTCACCTAATTCACACATAGTGACTCCGAGTGACTGGCAAAATTAAAACTTTTAAACACACTTTAAAAGTGTATTGTGTATTCACACAATCTCCTTTTAAAAATGGTGACCAGAGAGACAACAAAGGTTAGGGTTTGAAAGAGAGGCCTCTCCGATCCCATAGGTAAATACTTTTCTTTATTTATTAGCTAGATCTTGCCAAATCTTAATTGATTGGTCTTGAGATGGAGCCGAAAGTCAGCCGTTCTTTACGGCTGCTTAAACATTACCTAACATTAGTTTGCGTCGAATTTGCTGACCGGATAATGGTTGCACTTAATGGTAGTTGCACGACATGCATCTCCTTCCATTTAAAAAAAAAAAAATCTTCTCGGAGTTCGTAGTAAGAGGAGGAAGGAGATAATTATTTTTTAATTGTTTTTTCCTGGGTTGGGGTCAGTGTTGGAATATAGAATAATAGAATTGGAAGGGGTCTTGGAGGTCTTCTAGTCCAACCCCCCCCCCCCACTCGATACCAATTTCAGGTAAGTTGTCCAATGTCTTCTGAAAAACCTCCAGTGATGGAGCCCCCACAACTTCTGGTGGTGAGCAGTTCCACTGGTTGTTGTTCTCCCTGTTAGGAAATGTCTCCTTAATTCTAGGTTGTTTCTCTCCTTGATTACTTTCTTTTGTCTTGCCTTTTGGTGCTTGGGAACATAGTTTGGCTCCTCTGCTCCTCTTTGTAGGGCTGAATTCTAGTTCCGCCTTAGGCACGAAAGCCAGTTGGGTGACTTTGGGCCAATCCCCAGGACACGGGGAGTTCTAGTCCTGTGACCTTGAGCCAGTCCTCACCCGCCTCACAGGGTTGTTGCTGTCTGGAAAACAAGAGAAGGGAGGTAGGTTGGGTGCGTTCACGGCCTTGAGTGATTTGTCCAAATAATAAAGACAGGTTGCAAACGAAGAAATAAACATAATTGGTCTAAAATCAAGCTGGCCACATCTAAGCTTCTGAGTTGTGCATAAAGAACAAACCCTTGTTGGATGTTTGTAAGTCAGAGACAAAAACCTTCCAAGGTTGACATCCGATGAGGCTGGCCATCTTGCAATCATGGGGGCATTCTTTTCTTTTTTTAATGTCTCCCTAATTTGTATTTAATTTGGAGTTAATTGCCATTTCTTGCCCTATGGAAGTGTGCCCTTCTCTTTCATTTCTGTAAGGAAGCACGTATCTTTCAGCAACAACCTTCCTAATTGAGGCTGAATTATCACATTTGTTCAAGACCCCCTTTTCTCCTTCTGTCCTCCAGTCAAACTGGACCAGGGGCTCTGGTTTTAGAATGGGGGGGGGACCCATTCTGCCAGTCAAGGAATTTCAGCTCTCCAGCGACTTCATTAGCTGGAACACCTCTAGCCAGAAAAACGGAGTTTAATTATCCTAAAATGCCCTGGTTTTACAATCTGATATGAAGGAATCTCATTATCTAAGACAACGTAAGTACATTAAGTGGCTTCCACCAGTTTCAACTCTTCAACATGCTGAATACAGAGTAACAAAGTGGGAAGGGACCTTGGAGGTCTTCTAGTCCAACCCCTGCTCAGGCAGGAGATCCCATCTCCATTCCAGATAAATGGCTATCGAGTCTCTTCTCCAAAACCTCCACCCACAACTTCTAAAGGCAATGTTTGTTCCACTGATTAATTGTCCTCACTGTTAGGAAATTCCTCCATAGTTCTAGGTTGCTTCTCTCCTTGACTAGTTTCCATCCATTTTCTTCATGTCCTTCTTCCCTCGGGTCCTTTGGAGAATAGCTTGACTCCCTCTTCTTTGGGACAGCCCCTGAAATATTGGAATGCTGCTATTATGTCTCCCCTGGTCCTTCTCTTCATTCAACAAGACATACCCAATTCTTGCAACCGTTCTTCTTATGCTTTGGCCTCCAATCTCCTAAGCATCTTTGGGTCCTCTTCTCTGCACGTTTTTCTAGAGTCTCAATGTCATTTGTATATCATGATGATTGAAACTGATTTGGTACCTTCAGACTTGCAAGAGTATGTTAAAGTAGCTTTAGAGGACGGTCAGATAAGATACGGCATAGCCCAGAGCTGCATAATGGATGGAGGAAAAAACTCAGAAGAAATGCCTTCTAACTGCTCATCCATCCACCACCCACCCAAATCCATCCATCCATCCATTAAATGTAAATTAGAATTACTGTCAACTAAAAAGATACTCCTTTGGTCTTTTTAGTGGCCAGCAGAAAGGGAGTGGGGGAAAACAGTGCATTCCTTAAATGCCTCAGATAATTGCCTTGGCAGCCCAAAGCTGTCGGAGCACAAGGATGTTACTGGAGAGCATGACTGAGGACTCTTGGCTATGGATGTGTCCCGTTGGAGAATACACATCCAGGGAGTGAGGGGAAGACCAGGCTCAAGGGAGAAATGGATGATATATTTTAGTGTCAGCTGCACCCAGCTAACACCAACATGGCCACTCCTAATAAATCAATTTATTTTTACTCTTAAAGATGCAGCTAGAGACATATGATTTGAATGGGGGGTGGATTTGTTGGAGCCCTGACAATTACTTTGTACCTATCCCCGCCCACTTTTTCTTCAGGCCACGCCTGTCTTTCCTGCCGCCCCACCCACTCCCAGGTGTAGCCTTGCAAACGCACCTTGTAGTTAGGAATGGTAAAATTTCCATTATCAGAGGAACTGGTGTGTGTGTCGCCCCTCTCAAAACCCATAGCGTCCATCCAAAGCCTGACCTCTTCATCTCTCGGACCGCTGAAATGTGTGTGTGTGTTGCATTTGCTCAGACTTTTCCACGCTTGTCCGGCATCGTCTATGCACCACCAAATGAATTTGCAACCAGAGGTGAAAATGGACGAACCATTTAGTTGATGTCTGCCCAAGATTCACAGCTCCCAATGCTCCAGAGGTCCTTTGATGAAGAACAGCATTAGAGGCAATTCAACTGGCCAGCTATTTTTGGCTGCATTGATTTTATTTTTCAT
This sequence comes from Hydrophis major, assembly GCA_033807585.1. NCBI lineage: Eukaryota > Metazoa > Chordata > Lepidosauria > Squamata > Elapidae > Hydrophis > Hydrophis major. The sequence goes on along the minus strand of CM066341.1, from coordinate 948,852 downwards.
AACTTCAAGTATTTATAGTTTTAACACTTTTGCCTTCTGCCCAAATATTTAGGCTTCTGCCACCAGGTTATGTTGTTTATATATTATTTATTTGAATCGCCCCTCTTTCTTTCCGCTCTTTGCTTTTGAACTGATGTTCTAAAGACCAAAACGGAAAATACAATTATAAGAGAGAAGGGCGGCGGGAGGGGGGCAATAGCAATTATCTTGTCCTCCGCTGCCCCAAAATCCTTGAGCTCAACGTTCAATGGAAGATTACATCACTGGCTCGGCGTTCCTTTTCCAGACTTCTGGTTTGTTCTTACTATGGTTTGCTTAAGCCACAATGAGCTGGGTTCATACAATCCAAATTGTGCGTTGCACACCCCGGTGGCTGAATTCCAACAAACACAAAGCCCGAATAGGGTGATGGATTATCCTGATAAGTGTTGGACCTGATGATTCTCGACTCTTGACAAATGTTTCTTTTCTTTTATGTACACTGAGAGTAATTTATACCGACAAATTCCTTGGCCAATAAAGTATTCTATTCTATAAGTAGATCTAATTTCTGACGATGCCTACAGTCTGAACACTCATTTGCAAATATGAGCAGTCTTTGGTCCCTCTGAGCATGGTTTTTTTCTTTTTGCACATGTTTTATTATGAAACTAGGTAACATCATCAGTGCTAGAAGGGAGTGAGGTATGTGGAATGGAGGAGGAGGAGGAGGAGAAGGACTGTGGGGTCTCTGATCTTGTTTTCTTGGAGATATTTCATTACCAAATGAATAGGTAATATTATTCATGCACTTTTTCACTGTCTCACTGTTATAAAGAGTTTGTAGAAAGAAACACCAATGATCCCGCTTAGTTTGGGTCGTGAACCATCCGCAAGAAAACAACCAGGCTGAGAGAGTACCAAGAACTCCTCATTTCAAGCCCAAACTCTAAATATTCTCTTTTATTGACATTGGCAAATATGAAATGCTTCCCCCAAACTGACTTCGAAACTGCTCTACGGTTTGCTGGACAGCAGGTAAAAAAACCATTCTAGCCACGCCAGACAAACAATTTAATCCCGACAATCGTTTTTGGGGTTGTGAGTCGACTTGGTCACATGCCCTGCAGGGTTTATTGTCTCCAAATGTCAGTGGGCAGCCTCCTATAAGAGTCTGGTTTTTTGAGGGGGCAGGATGGATGATACAACTTCTAGCAAGTCCTTAGGAGGTTCAATTAAGTCATCCTCAGCTCCAACCTGGAGGAAGATCTCCCCAGGTGGCTCTCAGTAGGGGATTCTCCAGCAAGACAATTGAATCCCTTGGACAGCAGTTGAATTTTTCAGAGCCTGAAGTTCTCCAGGAAAACACACACACACACACACACACACACACACACCTCCAAATCTGTTTTGTCTCCCATCTTCTTTGTCTAGGGAGAAAGGAAAATTGTGAGCTGAAAACATGGCACAATGAATGGACCCCCCCCCCCCCCCGCTGCGAACTCTCCCCCGCTAGTCAGGCCTTCCAGTTTCCTTTAGCCTACCTGGACATGGCTGAAGTCCAGCGATCAGACTTGCCAAAGGAGAAGAAGACAATGCCGTCTTGTGTAAGGGCAGAAATGACCAAAAGGTGTGGGCTGAGTCAAAAGTGGGATTTCTCCTCTCATTAGCTGGGTAAAGTACTCCACAGTTTAAAGGAAGATGATAGATAGATAGATAGATAGATAGATAGATAGATAGATAGAGGGGGGAGAGATGATAGATAGATCTTATAACTATATTAAAAAGTAAAATAGAAGTGAAAACAAGGTTTATTTCCAAGATAAAATAGGTAAAAGAAAGTACAATACCTATGTGCTAAATGCAGTGTAGATACAGATGGTATAGATATTCAGTAGATATGGATATATACATATATACATATAGATACATTTCTCCTTTTTCCCTTTTTTATTTGCAGCAACCAGGAGGGAGTGAGGTTTGCAGGGAGGAAGAGGAGGAGGTGATGGTGATGGATCGTGAACTGAGATCATAGCTCAAGGACTACCTGTATAAAGATTTATATAAAAATATTTTTTTTAAAAAAAAAAGTTTTTATTAATTTTCTACAAACAAACAAGACAAACAAAACATAAAAACATCAAATCTTATATATACATCCAGTGTGTCAGTTGGTTCATCATTTTTGTGCATTCATTCTGTAGTCTCAATTACAATTATGTTACATAACAACTCATATTGTCAATCCAAACTTATATATCCTAATATCACTAAAAAAAAGAAATTTTTGACTATATTTTTAATCATTTATGCTTAATGAGCTAACAATACTTTAAACCAGTTTACTCTATAACAAATCATCTAGTCATATCAAATCAATCCTAAAAAATCCTTTATAGATATAATATCAAATAGCAAAATAATGACAAAATAAAGATATTCCTTACTATCTAGCATTCTAAATATTCTATTATCGTATTTTATCATCTAGCCATTTATAAAAAAGATCCCAAATTTCATAAAATTGTTTATCCTCTTGCTCTCTAATTTCAAATGTCAATCTGCTCATCTCAGCACATTCCAATATTTTCTTAATAATTTCTTCCTGTAATGGTATTCAATTTTTAGCAAATACAATCCTGGCCGCTGTTAATACATTTACAATCAGGTATTTCAAATCTTTACTATATATATCAGGTAAAATTCCCAATAAGAAGATCTCTGGTTTCAAATCTATATGTTTCTTTGTCATTTTTTCCAACCACATGCGAATTATAGTCCAATAGTTTCTAGCATCCTCACAAGTCCACCACATATGGTAATACGAGCCGGGTATCTGATGACATTTCCAGCATTTTTCAGATTTGTTCTTAAACATTCTTGCTATTCTTGTCGGAGGAAAGTGCCACCTGTAAAACATCTTATACAAGTTTTCTTTATATGCTGTTGACATTGTCATTTTATAATTTTGAGACCACAATTTCTGCCATTTCTCCAAATCAATCCCATATCCAAAATTCTTCCCCCAAACAATCATAGTTTCTTTGACTTGTTCTTCCTCTAATTTCATTCCCAGTAAATAACCATATAATTTTTTAATCACCTTCTCATCAGTACCCATCAAGATCTTATCTAAATCAGTCTGTTTATCATAAAATCCCTCCGTTTTAGAATCTTCATCATACCTTGAGTGTATTTGTGCATATGAAAACCAATTCATCCTTATACCTTGTTCTTCTAAGTTTTGGATCGATTTAAGTTCACCCTTTTCATCCAAAAGTTCCCCATATCTAACTGTTTGTTCCTTCTTGTAAATTATAGGATAGGAAAATGCTTCAATGGTCGATAACCAAACTGGAATTTTCAAATAACATTGTCTTTTTATCTTCTCCCAATTTAACCACAAAGACTCCCGTACATAATGTCTTCTAAAATAACCCTGTGTTTTAGTTCCCTTATACCATAAAAAAGCATGCCAACCCAACAGCAAATCATGCCCTTCTAATGTCAACAACCTATGTTTCCTTAATGTTATCCATTCTTTGACCCACATCAAACTTGCAGCTTGATAATACAATTCCCAATTAGGCAGACCAAAACCTCCTCTAATTCTAGCATCTTGCAAAAGCTTTAGCTTTATTCTCGCTTTTTTACCTTGCCATATAAACTTCAACATAATTTTATTTAAATCTTCAAAATAGTCTTTTCCAAGCCTTATTGGTATTGTTTGAAACAAAAATAAAATTCTAGGTAAGATATTCATCTTAATTGTTGAAATTCTCCCTATTAATGACAATTGCAAGTTTTCCCACTTCTTCAAATCTGTAGTTATCTGTTGTTTAAGTTTAATATAATTATTCTCCTTTAATGTGCTACATCTTGTTGTCAAATATATCCCCAAATACTTAACCTTATTTGTAACTTGAATTTTCAAAAGATCTGCCAATTCTTCTCTCTGTCTCAATAACATATTCTTTGTCAAAATCTTTGTTTTATCTTTGTTTATTTTCAAACCAGCCACCTCTCCATATAACTCTATCCTTTCCAGTAACTTTGGAGCTGTTTCAATCGGATCTTCCAAAATAAAAGCTAAATCATCAGCAAAAGCTTGTAGCTTAAATTCTTCCTTCTTAATTTTCATTCCTTTTATGCTTTTATCATCCCTAATATTTCTATTCAAGACTTCCAAGGTCAACACAAATAACAAAGGAGATAGGGGGCATCCTTGTCTTGTGCCTTTTCTTATATTAATAAAATCTGTAAGTTCCCCCTCCATCATTACCCTTGCTGTCTGTTTATTGTATATAGCTTCTATTGCTTGAATAAATTTTTTAGCAAAACCCATCTGCTCCAATAGTAATAACATAAATCTCCAGTTCACGTTGTCAAATGCTTTTTGAGCATCTAGGAATATCAAAGCCATTTGCTTTTCAGGATGAGCCTCATAATATTCCAAAGTGTCCAAGATTACTCTCATATTGTCACTAATTTGTCTCTTTGGCAGAAATCCATTTTGATCTGAGTGAATAAAATTATTTAAATATTTTTTTAGTCTTTCTGCTAAGATTGAAGCAAAGATTTTATAGTCTGCATTCAATAAAGAAATAGGTCTATAATTCTTAATTTGCAATGGGTCAGTCTCTTCCTTTGGTATAAGTGTAATATAAGCCTCTGACCATGTTTTAGGTATCATCTTTTTTAACATAACTTCATTCATAACTTCTAACAATGGGATGCTCAATAATTCTTGAAATGTTTTATAAAATTCTACTGGAAGCCCATCTGGGCCCGGAGCTTTCCCATTATTTTGTCTCTTAAATGCTTCATTTAGTTCCATCATTGTTATATTGCTTTCTAGCATTTCTTCAGTCTCTTTAGGTATCTTTGGTAGATTAGCTTCCTGTAAATACTGTTTGACTTTTCCTTCATCAATATTCTCTTGTTTATATAATTGCCCATAAAAATCTCGGATAATTTCTTTTTTCTCCTTATTCCCATAACAAACTTGGCCTTGTTCATCTATTAACTTCAATATTTTTCTTGATTCCTTCTCTTTTCTCAATTTATATGCTAGCCATCTACCTGGTTTATTTGCATCTTCAAAATAATTCTGTTTAGAGTTTCTAATTTTCTGTGCCAATTCTTCTTTCTCTATTAAATCCATTTTATGTTTAATTACATCCAGCTTCAATTTAATATCTTTTTTCTGTGGCATTTTCTGTAATTCTTTTTCAAGAGTTTTATACTCATTTTCCAAGGCCTTAGAAGCTTGCCTTTTCCTAATATTCTTTTTTCTTGTATAATCTATTATCAAACCTCTAGCATATGCCTTCATAGTGTCCCACACATTTTGCGTTGAAGTATCCTCTTTTTTATTTTCTCTAAAGAAAAAAGCCAATTCCTTCTCCATCCATTGTGTAAAATCTTTCTCCTTTAAAATAGTATTATTTAATGTCCATCTCGATCTTTTTTTTTGTCCCTTCCATTTAATTGTCATTGTCTGTCTGTCTGTCTGTCTGTCTGTCTGTCTGTCTGTCTTGTCCAGACTATATAAATGCTGAAAAAGGATGGGGAGATAAATTGGTGTTTTGAATTCGGTGAGCCCTGTTAGTATTCAGAAAGAAAAAAAGTTACATCTATCAACTTGCTTGGAAACATTACATATGGAAGGGATGCTTAACTTGGCTAACCTTATCTCTTCAATCCTAATCATCGCAGTAGCATAAATCTTCTGCACAACTGAAGATTCGACACCAGCTTGACTTTTCTTACCATGTCTTTTTTTTAGCTAGCTTAATATAATATTTTTATATAAATCTTATATAAAAATATTATATTAAGCTAGCTAAAAAAACAAACAAACAAACAAACAAACAAATAAACAACAAACAAACAATAAACAACAACAAACAAACAAACAACAACAAACAAACAAACAAACAACAAACAATAAACAACAACAAACAAACAAACAACAAACAATAAACAACAACAAACAAACAAACAATAAACAACAACAAACAAACAAACAACAAACAATAAACAACAACAAACAAACAAACAATAAACAACAACAAACAAACAATAAACAAACAAATAAACAACAAACAACAAATAAACAATAAACAAACAAACAATAAACAAACAAATAAACAAACAGACAAACAAACAAACAAACAACAAATAAACAACAACAAACAAACAAACAAATAAACAACAAACAATAAACAACAAACAAACAAATAAACCACAAATAAACAACAAACAACAAATAAACAACAACAAACAAACAAACAACAAACAACAACAAACAACAAACAAACAATAAACAACAAACAACAAACAAACAAACAATAAACAAACAAATAAATAAACAAACAACAAATAAACAACAACAAACAAACAAATAAACAACAAACAATAAACAACAAACAAACAAATAAACAACAAACAAACAAACAACAAACAAACAAACAAACAAACAAACAACAAGCAATAAACAACAACAACAAACAAACAAACAATAAACAACAACAAACAAACAAACAACAAATAAACAATAAACAAACAAACAAATAAACAATAAACAATAAACAACAAACAAACAAACAAACAACAAATAAACAACAAACAATAAACAACAACAAACAAACAACAATAAACAACAAACAAACAAACAATAAACAAACAACAAACAAACAAACAATAAACAAACAACAAACAAACAAACAATAAACAAACAACAAACAAACAAGCAACAAATAAACAAACAACAAACAACAAACAAATAAACAAATAAACAAACAAACAACAAATAAACAACAACAAACAAACAAACAAATAAACAAACAAACAATAAACAAACAAATAAACAACAAACAAACAATAAACAACAAACAAACAAACAAATAAACAACAAAAAACAAACAATAAACAACAAATAAACAACAAACAAACAAACAACAAATAAACAACAAATAAACAACAACAAACAAACAAACAAACAAATAAACAACAAACAAACAAACAACAAACAAACAACAAACAAACAACAAACAACAAACAATAAACAACAACAAACAAACAAACAAATAAACAACAAACAAACAATCTCCAGTTCACGTTGTCAAATGCTTTTTGAGCATCTAGGAATATCAAAGCCATTTGCTTTTCAGGATGAGCCTCATAATATTCCAAAGTGTCCAAGATTACTCTCATATTGTCTCTAATTTGTCTCTTTGGCAGAAATCCATTTTGATCTGAGTGAATAAAATTATTTAAATATTTTTTTAGTCTTTCTGCTAAGATTGAAGCAAAGATTTTATAGTCTGCATTCAATAAAGAAATAGGTCTATAATTCTTAATTTGCAATGGGTCAGTCTCTTCCTTTGGTATAAGTGTAATATAAGCCTCTGACCATGTTTTAGGTATCATCTTTTTTAACATAACTTCATTCATAACTTCTAACAATGGGATGCTCAATAATTCTTGAAATGTTTTATAAAATTCTACTGGAAGCCCATCTGGGCCCGGAGCTTTCCCATTATTTTGTCTCTTAAATGCTTCATTTAGTTCCATCATTGTTATATTGCTTTCTAGCATTTCTTCAGTCTCTTTAGGTATCTTTGGTAGATTAGCTTCCTGTAAATACTGTTTGACTTTTCCTTCATCAATATTCTCTTGTTTATATAATTGCCCATAAAAATCTCGGATAATTTCTTTTTTCTCCTTATTCCCATAACAAACTTGGCCTTGTTCATCTATTAACTTCAATATTTTTCTTGATTCCTTCTCTTTTCTCAATTTATATGCTAGCCATCTACCTGGTTTATTTGCATCTTCAAAATAATTCTGTTTAGAGTTTCTAATTTTCTGTGCCAATTCTTCTTTCTCTATTAAATCCATTTTATGTTTAATTACATCCAGCTTCAATTTAATATCTTTTTTCTGTGGCATTTTCTGTAATTCTTTTTCAAGAGTTTTATACTCATTTTCCAAGGCCTTAGAAGCTTGCCTTTTCCTAATATTCTTTTTTCTTGTATAATCTATTATCAAACCTCTAGCATATGCCTTCATAGTGTCCCACACATTTTGCGTTGAAGTATCCTCTTTTTTATTTTCTCTAAAGAAAAAAGCCAATTCCTTCTCCATCCATTGTGTAAAATCTTTCTCCTTTAAAATAGTATTATTTAATGTCCATCTCGATCTTTTTTTTTGTCCCTTCCATTTAATTGTCATTGTCTGTCTGTCTGTCTGTCTGTCTGTCTGTCTGTCTGTCTGTCTGTCTTGTCCAGACTATATAAATGCTGAAAAAGGATGGGGAGATAAATTGGTGTTTTGAATTCGGTGAGCCCTGTTAGTATTCAGAAAGAAAAAAAGTTACATCTATCAACTTGCTTGGAAACATTACATATGGAAGGGATGCTTAACTTGGCTAACCTTATCTCTTCAATCCTAATCATCGCAGTAGCATAAATCTTCTGCACAACTGAAGATTCGACACCAGCTTGACTTTTCTTACCATGTCTTTTTTTTAGCTAGCTTAATATAATATTTTTACATAAATCTTAACAAACAATAAACAACAACAAACAAACAAACAAACAACAACAAACAAACAAACAAACAACAACAAACACACAAACAACAAACAAACAAACAAACAAACAAATAAACAACAAACAATAAACAACAATATTAAGCTAGCTAAAAAAACAAACAAACAAACAAATAAACAACAAACAAACAAACAATAAACAACAACAAACAAACAAACAACAACAACAACAAACAAACAACAACAAACAAACAAACAAACAAATAAACAACAAACAATAAACAATAAACAAACAAACAAACAAACAATGAACAACAACAAACAAACAAACAAACAAACAAACAAACAACAAACAAACAAACAAACAAACGAACAATGAACAACAACAACAAACAAACAAACAAACAACAAATAAACAATAAACAAAAAAAAACAACAAACAATAAACAATGGTCAAGGTCAAAGGTCAAAAGGTCAAAGGTCAAAGATGATAGAGCCAGGGGATGATAGAGCCAGAGATGATGGAGCTAGAGGATGATAGAGCCATGAGATGATAGAGCTGGAGATGATGGAGCCAGGGGGATGATGGAGCCGGAGGTCAAGGTCAAAAGGTCAAGGTCAAAAGATCAAAGGTCAAGGTCAAAAGGCCAAAGGTCAAAAGGTCAAGGACAAGGTCAAAAGGTCAAGGTCAAAGATGATAGAGCCAGGGGATGATAGAGCCAGAGATGATAGAGCCAGGGGATGATAGAGCCATGAGATGATAGATCCGGAGATGATGGAGCCAGGGGGATGATAGAGCCGGAGGTCAAGGTCAAAAGGTCAAGGTCAAAAGATCAAAGGTCAAGGTCAGGGTCAAAAGGTCAAAGGTCAAAGATGATAGAGGGGATGATAGAAACAAACAAACAACAACAAACAAACAAACAATAAACAACAACAAACAAACAATAAACAAACAAATAAACAACAAACAACAAACAAACAATAAACAAACAACAAATAAACAATAAACAAACAAACAACAATAAACAAACAATAAACAAACAAATAAACAAATAAACAACAAACAATAAACAACAACAAACAAACAAACAATAAACAACAACAAACAAACAATAAACAAACAAATAAACAACAAACAACAAATAAACAATAAACAAACAATAAACAAACAATAAACAAACAAACAAAAAAACAAATAAACAACAAACAAACAAAAACCTTGACCTTTTGACCTTGACCTCCGGCTCTATCATCCCCCTGGCTCCATCATCTCCGGCTCTATCATCTCATGGCTCTATCATCCCCTGGCTCTATCATCTCTGGCTCTATCGTCCCCTGGCTCGATCATCTTTGACCTTGACCTTTTGACCTTGTCCTTGTCCTTTGACCTTTTGACCTTGACCTTTTTGACCTTCACCTTTTTGACCTTTGAACATTGACCCTTGACCTCTTGACCTTGACCTTTTGACCTTGACCTCCAGCTCTATCATCCCCTAGCTCCATCATCTCCAGCTCCATCATCTCATGGCTCTCATCCTCTGGCTCCATCATCTCTGGCTCTATCATCCCTGGCTCTATCATCTTTGACCTTGACCTTTTGACCTTTTGTTTGTTTGTTGTTGTTTATTGTTTGTTTGTTGTTTGTTTGTTTCTATCATCCCCTCTATCATCTTTGACCTTTGACCTTTTGACCCTGACCTTGACCTTTGATCTTTTGACCTTGACCTTTTGACCTTGACCTCCGGCTCTATCATCCCCCTGGCTCCATCATCTCCGGCTCTATCATCTCATGGCTCTATCATCCCCTGGCTCTATCATCTCTGGCTCTATCATCCCCTGGCTCTATCATCTTTGACCTTGTCCTTGACCTTTTGACCTTTGACCTTTTGACCTTGACCTTTGACTTTTTGACCTTGACCTTTTTGACCTTTGAACTTTGACCCTTAACCTTTTGACCCTGACCTTGACCTTTGATCTTTTGACCTTGACCTTTTGACCTTGACCTCCGGCTCTATCATCCCCCTGGCTCCATCATCTCCGGCTCTATCATCTCATGGCTCTATCATCCCCTGGCTCTATCATCTCTGGCTCTATCATCCCCTGGCTCTATCATCTTTGACCTTGTCCTTGACCTTTTGACCTTTTGACCTTTTGACCTTGACCTTTGACTTTTTGACCTTGACCTTTTTGACCTTTGAACTTTGACCCTTGACGAGGGGATGATAGAAACAAACAAACAACAAACAAACAATAAACAACAAACAAAAGGTCAAAAGGTCAAGGTCAAAGATGATAGAGCCAGGGATGATAGAGCCAGAGATGATGGAGCCAGAGGATGAGAGCCATGAGATGATGGAGCTGGAGATGATGGAGCTAGGGGATGATAGAGCTGGAGGTCAAGGTCAAAAGGTCAAGGTCAAGAGTCAATGTTCAAAGGTCAAAAAGGTCAAGGTTTTTGTTTGTTTGTTGTTTATTTGTTTGTTTGTTTGTTTGTTTGTTTGTTTATTGTTTGTTTCTTTGTTGTTGTTTATTGTTTGTTGTTTATTTGTTTATTTGTTTGTTGTTTGTTTGTTTATTGTTTGTTTATTGTTGTTTGTTTATTGTTTATTTGTTGTTTGTTGTTTATTTGTTTGTTTATTGTTTGTTTGTTTGTTTGTTTATTGTTTGTTTCTTTGTTGTTGTTTATTGTTTGTTGTTTATTTGTTTATTTGTTTGTTGTTTGTTTGTTTATTGTTTGTTTATTGTTGTTTGTTTATTGTTTATTTGTTGTTTGTTGTTTATTGATTATTGTTTGTTTATTTGTTGTTTGTTTGTTGTTTGTTTGTTGTTTGTCTGTTTGTTTATTTGTTTGTTTATTGTTTGTTTGTTTATTGTTTATTTGTTGTTTGTTGTTTATTTGTTGTTTGTTGTTTATTTGTTGTTGTTTATTTGTTGTTGTTTATTGTTTGTTTGTTTGTTGTTGTTTGTTTGTTTGTTGTTTATTTATTTGTTTGTTTGTTTGTTTGTTTATTGTTTGTTTGTTTATTGTTTATTTGTTGTTTGTTGTTTATTTGTTGTTTGTTGTTTATTTGTTGTTGTTTATTGTTTGTTTGTTTGTTGTTTGTTTGTTTGTTGTTGTTTATTTGTTTGTTGTTTATTTATTTGTTTGTTTGTTTGTTTGTTTATTGTTTGTTTGTTTATTGTTTATTTGTTGTTTGTTGTTTATTTGTTTGTTTATTGTTTGTTTGTTTGTTTATTGTTTGTTTGTTTGTTGTTGTTTATTGTTTGTTGTTTATTTGTTTATTTGTTTGTTGTTTGTTTGTTTATTGTTTGTTTATTGTTGTTTGTTTGTTTATTGTTTATTTGTTGTTTGTTGTTTGTTGTTTATTGTTTGTTTATTTGTTGTTTGTTTGTTGTTTGTTTGTTTGTTGTTGTTTATTTGTTGTTTGTTTGTTTGTTGTTGTTTATTGTTTGTTTATTGTTTGTTGTTTATTGTTTGTTTGCTTATTGTTTGTTTGTTTATTGTTTGTTTGTTTGTTGTTGTTTATTGTTTGTTTGTTTGTTGTTTATTTGTTTGTTTGCTTATTGTTTGTTTGTTGTTTGTTTGTTTGTTTGTTGTTTGTTGTTTGTTGTTTGTTTGTTGTTTGTTTGTTTGTTGTTTATTGTTGTTTGTTTATTGTTTGTTGTTTGTTTGTTTGTTGTTTATTGTTGTTTGTTTATTGTTTGTTTGTTTGTTTGTTGTTGTTTATTGTTTGTTGTTTGTTTATTGTTTATTTGTTGTTTATTTGTTTGTTGTTTGTTGTTTATTTGTTTGTTTATTGTTTATTTGTTGTTTGTTTGTTTGTTTGTTTGTTTGTTGTTGTTTATTGTTTGTTGTTTATTTGTTGTTTGTTTGTTTGTCTGTTTGTTTATTTATTTGTTTATTGTTTGTTTGTTTATTGTTTATTTGTTGTTTGTTGTTTATTTGTTTGTTTATTGTTTGTTTGTTTGTTTGTTTATTGTTTGTTTGTTTGTTGTTGTTTATTGTTTGTTGTTTATTTGTTTATTTGTTTGTTGTTTGTTTGTTTATTGTTGTTTATTGTTTGTTGTTTATTTGTTGTTTGTTTGTTTGTTTGTCTGTTTGTTTATTTGTTTGTTTATTGTTTGTTTGTTTATTGTTTATTTGTTGTTTGTTGTTTATTTGTTTTATTGTTTGTTTGTTGTTGTTTATTGTTTGTTTGTTTATTGTTTGTTTGTTTATTGTTTATTTGTTGTTTGTTGTTTATTTATTTGTTTGTTTGTTTGTTTGTTGTTGTTTGTTTGTTGTTTATTTGTTTGTTTATTTGTGGTTTATTTGTTTGTTGTTTATTGTTTGTTTGTTTATTGTTTATTTGTTGTTTGTTGTTTATTTGTTGTTTGTTTGTTTGTCTGTTTGTTTATTTGTTTGTTTATTGTTTGTTTGTTTATTGTTTATTTGTTGTTTGTTGTTTATTTGTTTGTTTATTGTTTGTTTGTTTATTGTTTATTTGTTGTTTGTTGTTGTTTATTGTTTGTTGTTTGTTTGTTGTTGTTTATTGTTTGTTTGTTTGTTGTTGTTTATTGTTTGTTGTTTGTTTGTTTGTTGTTGTTTATTGTTTGTTGTTTGTTTGTTTGTTTGTTTGTTGTTGTTTGTTTGTTTGTTGTTGTTTATTGTTTGTTTGTTGTTTATTTGTTTGTTTGTTTGTTTGTTTGTTTTTTTAGCTAGCTTAATATAATATTTTTATATAAGATTTATATAAAAATATTATATTAAGCTAGCTAAAAAAAAGACATGGTAAGAAAAGTCAAGCTGGTGTCGAATCTTCAGTTGTGCAGAAGATTTATGCTACTGCGATGATTAGGATTGAAGAGATAAGGTTAGCCAAGTTAAGCATCCCTTCCATATGTAATGTTTCCAAGCAAGTTGATAGATGTAACTTTTTTTCTTTCTGAATACTAACAGGGCTCACCGAATTCAAAACACCAATTTATCTCCCCATCCTTTTTCAGCATTTATATAGTCTGGACAAGACAGACAGACAGACAGACAGACAGACAGACAGACAGACAGACAGACAGACAATGACAATTAAATGGAAGGGACAAAAAAAACGATCGAGATGGACATTAAATAATACTATTTTAAAGGAGAAAGATTTTACACAATGGATGGAGAAGGAATTGGCTTTTTTCTTTAGAGAAAATAAAAAAGAGGATACTTCAACGCAAAATGTGTGGGACACTATGAAGGCATATGCTAGAGGTTTGATAATAGATTATACAAGAAAAAAGAATATTAGGAAAAGGCAAGCTTCTAAGGCCTTGGAAAATGAGTATAAAACTCTTGAAAAAGAATTACAGAAAATGCCACAGAAAAAAGATATTAAATTGAAGCTGGATGTAATTAAACATAAAATGGATTTAATAGAGAAAGAAGAATTGGCACAGAAAATTAGAAACTCTAAACAGAATTATTTTGAAGATGCAAATAAACCAGGTAGATGGCTAGCATATAAATTGAGAAAAGAGAAGGAATCAAGAAAAATATTGAAGTTAATAGATGAACAAGGCCAAGTTTGTTATGGGAATAAGGAGAAAAAAGAAATTATCCGAGATTTTTATGGGCAATTATATAAACAAGAGAATATTGATGAAGGAAAAGTCAAACAGTATTTACAGGAAGCTAATCTACCAAAGATACCTAAAGAGACTGAAGAAATGCTAGAAAGCAATATAACAATGATGGAACTAAATGAAGCATTTAAGAGACAAAATAATGGGAAAGCTCCGGGCCCAGATGGGCTTCCAGTAGAATTTTATAAAACATTTCAAGAATTATTGAGCATCCCATTGTTAGAAGTTATGAATGAAGTTATGTTAAAAAAGATGATACCTAAAACATGGTCAGAGGCTTATATTACACTTATACCAAAGGAAGAGACTGACCCATTGCAAATTAAGAATTATAGACCTATTTCTTTATTGAATGCAGACTATAAAATCTTTGCTTCAATCTTAGCAGAAAGACTAAAAAAATATTTAAATAATTTTATTCACTCAGATCAAAATGGATTTCTGCCAAAGAGACAAATTAGTGACAATATGAGAGTAATCTTGGACACTTTGGAATATTATGAGGCTCATCCTGAAAAGCAAATGGCTTTGATATTCCTAGATGCTCAAAAAGCATTTGACAACGTGAACTGGAGATTTATGTTATTACTATTGGAGCAGATGGGTTTTGCTAAAAAATTTATTCAAGCAATAGAAGCTATATACAATAAACAGACAGCAAGGGTAATGATGGAGGGGGAACTTACAGATTTTATTAATATAAGAAAAGGCACAAGACAAGGATGCCCCCTATCTCCTTTGTTATTTGTGTTGACCTTGGAAGTCTTGAATAGAAATATTAGGGATGATAAAAGCATAAAAGGAATGAAAATTAAGAAGGAAGAATTTAAGCTACAAGCTTTTGCTGATGATTTAGCTTTTATTTTGGAAGATCCGATTGAAACAGCTCCAAAGTTACTGGAAAGGATAGAGTTATATGGAGAGGTGGCTGGTTTGAAAATAAACAAAGATAAAACAAAGATTTTGACAAAGAATATGTTATTGAGACAGAGAGAAGAATTGGCAGATCTTTTGAAAATTCAAGTTACAAATAAGGTTAAGTATTTGGGGATATATTTGACAACAAGATGTAGCACATTAAAGGAGAATAATTATATTAAACTTAAACAACAGATAACTACAGATTTGAAGAAGTGGGAAAACTTGCAATTGTCATTAATAGGGAGAATTTCAACAATTAAGATGAATATCTTACCTAGAATTTTATTTTTGTTTCAAACAATACCAATAAGGCTTGGAAAAGACTATTTTGAAGATTTAAATAAAATTATGTTGAAGTTTATATGGCAAGGTAAAAAAGCGAGAATAAAGCTAAAGCTTTTGCAAGATGCTAGAATTAGAGGAGGTTTTGGTCTGCCTAATTGGGAATTGTATTATCAAGCTGCAAGTTTGATGTGGGTCAAAGAATGGATAACATTAAGGAAACATAGGTTGTTGACATTAGAAGGGCATGATTTGCTGTTGGGTTGGCATGCTTTTTTATGGTATAAGGGAACTAAAACACAGGGTTATTTTAGAAGACATTATGTACGGGAGTCTTTGTGGTTAAATTGGGAGAAGATAAAAAGACAATGTTATTTGAAAATTCCAGTTTGGTTATCGACCATTGAAGCATTTTCCTATCCTATAATTTACAAGAAGGAACAAACAGTTAGATATGGGGAACTTTTGGATGAAAAGGGTGAACTTAAATCGATCCAAAACTTAGAAGAACAAGGTATAAGGATGAATTGGTTTTCATATGCACAAATACACTCAAGGTATGATGAAGATTCTAAAACGGAGGGATTTTATGATAAACAGACTGATTTAGATAAGATCTTGATGGGTACTGATGAGAAGGTGATTAAAAAATTATATGGTTATTTACTGGGAATGAAATTAGAGGAAGAACAAGTCAAAGAAACTATGATTGTTTGGGGGAAGAATTTTGGATATGGGATTGATTTGGAGAAATGGCAGAAATTGTGGTCTCAAAATTATAAAATGACAATGTCAACAGCATATAAAGAAAACTTGTATAAGATGTTTTACAGGTGGCACTTTCCTCCGACAAGAATAGCAAGAATGTTTAAGAACAAATCTGAAAAATGCTGGAAATGTCATCAGATACCCGGCTCGTATTACCATATGTGGTGGACTTGTGAGGATGCTAGAAACTATTGGACTATAATTCGCATGTGGTTGGAAAAAATGACAAAGAAACATATAGATTTGAAACCAGAGATCTTCTTATTGGGAATTTTACCTGATATATATAGTAAAGATTTGAAATACCTGATTGTAAATGTATTAACAGCGGCCAGGATTGTATTTGCTAAAAATTGAATACCATTACAGGAAGAAATTATTAAGAAAATATTGGAATGTGCTGAGATGAGCAGATTGACATTTGAAATTAGAGAGCAAGAGGATAAACAATTTTATGAAATTTGGGATCTTTTTTATAAATGGCTAGATGATAAAATACGATAATAGAATATTTAGAATGCTAGATAGTAAGGAATATCTTTATTTTGTCATTATTTTGCTATTTGATATTATATCTATAAAGGATTTTTTAGGATTGATTTGATATGACTAGATGATTTGTTATAGAGTAAACTGGTTTAAAGTATTGTTAGCTCATTAAGCATAAATGATTAAAAATATAGTCAAAAATTTCTTTTTTTTAGTGATATTAGGATATATAAGTTTGGATTGACAATATGAGTTGTTATGTAACATAATTGTAATTGAGACTACAGAATGAATGCACAAAAATGATGAACCAACTGACACACTGGATGTATATATAAGATTTGATGTTTTTATGTTTTGTTTGTCTTGTTTGTTTGTAGAAAATTAATAAAAACTTTTTTTTTTTTAAAAAAATATTTTTATATAAATCTTTATACAGGTAGTCCTTGAGCTATGATCTCAGTTCACGATCCATCACCATCACCTCCTCCTCTTCCTCCCTGCAAACCTCACTCCCTCCTGGTTGCTGCAAATAAAAAAGGGAAAAAGGAGAAATGTATCTATATGTATATATGTATATATCCATATCTACTGAATATCTATACCATCTGTATCTACACTGCATTTAGCACATAGGTATTGTACTTTCTTTTACCTATTTTATCTTGGAAATAAACCTTGTTTTCACTTCTATTTTACTTTTTAATATAGTTATAAGATCTATCTATCATCTCTCCCCCCTCTATCTATCTATCTATCTATCTATCTATCTATCTATCTATCTATCATCTTCCTTTAAACTGTGGAGTACTTTACCCAGCTAATGAGAGGAGAAATCCCACTTTTGACTCAGCCCACACCTTTTGGTCATTTCTGCCCTTACACAAGACGGCATTGTCTTCTTCTCCTTTGGCAAGTCTGATCGCTGGACTTCAGCCATGTCCAGGTAGGCTAAAGGAAACTGGAAGGCCTGACTAGCGGGGGAGAGTTCGCAGCGGGGGGGGGGGGGGTCCATTCATTGTGCCATGTTTTCAGCTCACAATTTTCCTTTCTCCCTAGACAAAGAAGATGGGAGACAAAACAGATTTGGAGGTGTGTGTGTGTGTGTGTGTGTGTGTGTGTGTTTTCCTGGAGAACTTCAGGCTCTGAAAAATTCAACTGCTGTCCAAGGGATTCAATTGTCTTGCTGGAGAATCCCCTACTGAGAGCCACCTGGGGAGATCTTCCTCCAGGTTGGAGCTGAGGATGACTTAATTGAACCTCCTAAGGACTTGCTAGAAGTTGTATCATCCATCCTGCCCCCTCAAAAAACCAGACTCTTATAGGAGGCTGCCCACTGACATTTGGAGACAATAAACCCTGCAGGGCATGTGACCAAGTCGACTCACAACCCCAAAAACGATTGTCGGGATTAAATTGTTTGTCTGGCGTGGCTAGAATGGTTTTTTTACCTGCTGTCCAGCAAACCGTAGAGCAGTTTCGAAGTCAGTTTGGGGGAAGCATTTCATATTTGCCAATGTCAATAAAAGAGAATATTTAGAGTTTGGGCTTGAAATGAGGAGTTCTTGGTACTCTCTCAGCCTGGTTGTTTTCTTGCGGATGGTTCACGACCCAAACTAAGCGGGATCATTGGTGTTTCTTTCTACAAACTCTTTATAACAGTGAGACAGTGAAAAAGTGCATGAATAATATTACCTATTCATTTGGTAATGAAATATCTCCAAGAAAACAAGATCAGAGACCCCACAGTCCTTCTCCTCCTCCTCCTCCTCCATTCCACATACCTCACTCCCTTCTAGCACTGATGATGTTACCTAGTTTCATAATAAAACATGTGCAAAAAGAAAAAAACCATGCTCAGAGGGACCAAAGACTGCTCATATTTGCAAATGAGTGTTCAGACTGTAGGCATCGTCAGAAATTAGATCTACTTATAGAATAGAATACTTTATTGGCCAAGGAATTTGTCGGTATAAATTACTCTCAGTGTACATAAAAGAAAAGAAACATTTGTCAAGAGTCGAGAATCATCAGGTCCAACACTTATCAGGATAATCCATCACCCTATTCGGGCTTTGTGTTTGTTGGAATTCAGCCACCGGGGTGTGCAAGGCACAATTTGGATTGTATGAACCCAGCTCATTGTGGCTTAAGCAAACCATAGTAAGAACAAACCAGAAGTCTGGAAAAGGAACGCCGAGCCAGTGATGTAATCTTCCATTGAACGTTGAGCTCAAGGATTTTGGGGCAGCGGAGGACAAGATAATTGCTATTGCCCCCCTCCCGCCGCCCTTCTCTCTTATAATTGTATTTTCCGTTTTGGTCTTTAGAACATCAGTTCAAAAGCAAAGAGCGGAAAGAAAGAGGGGCGATTCAAATAAATAATATATAAACAACATAACCTGGTGGCAGAAGCCTAAATATTTGGGCAGAAGGCAAAAGTGTTAAAACTATAAATACTTGAAGTTATGAAAAATAAAATCAATGCAGCCAAAAATAGCTGGCCAGTTGAATTGCCTCTAATGCTGTTCTTCATCAAAGGACCTCTGGAGCATTGGGAGCTGTGAATCTTGGGCAGACATCAACTAAATGGTTCGTCCATTTTCACCTCTGGTTGCAAATTCATTTGGTGGTGCATAGACGATGCCGGACAAGCGTGGAAAAGTCTGAGCAAATGCAACACACACACACATTTCAGCGGTCCGAGAGATGAAGAGGTCAGGCTTTGGATGGACGCTATGGGTTTTGAGAGGGGCGACACACACACCAGTTCCTCTGATAATGGAAATTTTACCATTCCTAACTACAAGGTGCGTTTGCAAGGCTACACCTGGGAGTGGGTGGGGCGGCAGGAAGGACAGGCGTGGCCTGAAGAAAAAGTGGGCGGGGATAGGTACAAAGTAATTGTCAGGGCTCCAACAAATCCACCCCCCATTCAAATCATATGTCTCTAGCTGCATCTTTAAGAGTAAAAATAAATTGATTTATTAGGAGTGGCCATGTTGGTGTTAGCTGGGTGCAGCTGACACTAAAATATATCATCCATTTCTCCCTTGAGCCTGGTCTTCCCCTCACTCCCTGGATGTGTATTCTCCAACGGGACACATCCATAGCCAAGAGTCCTCAGTCATGCTCTCCAGTAACATCCTTGTGCTCCGACAGCTTTGGGCTGCCAAGGCAATTATCTGAGGCATTTAAGGAATGCACTGTTTTCCCCCACTCCCTTTCTGCTGGCCACTAAAAAGACCAAAGGAGTATCTTTTTAGTTGACAGTAATTCTAATTTACATTTAATGGATGGATGGATGGATTTGGGTGGGTGGTGGATGGATGAGCAGTTAGAAGGCATTTCTTCTGAGTTTTTTCCTCCATCCATTATGCAGCTCTGGGCTATGCCGTATCTTATCTGACCGTCCTCTAAAGCTACTTTAACATACTCTTGCAAGTCTGAAGGTACCAAATCAGTTTCAATCATCATGATATACAAATGACATTGAGACTCTAGAAAAACGTGCAGAGAAGAGGACCCAAAGATGCTTAGGAGATTGGAGGCCAAAGCATAAGAAGAACGGTTGCAAGAATTGGGTATGTCTTGTTGAATGAAGAGAAGGACCAGGGGAGACATAATAGCAGCATTCCAATATTTCAGGGGCTGTCCCAAAGAAGAGGGAGTCAAGCTATTCTCCAAAGGACCCGAGGGAAGAAGGACATGAAGAAAATGGATGGAAACTAGTCAAGGAGAGAAGCAACCTAGAACTATGGAGGAATTTCCTAACAGTGAGGACAATTAATCAGTGGAACAAACATTGCCTTTAGAAGTTGTGGGTGGAGGTTTTGGAGAAGAGACTCGATAGCCATTTATCTGGAATGGAGATGGGATCTCCTGCCTGAGCAGGGGTTGGACTAGAAGACCTCCAAGGTCCCTTCCCACTTTGTTACTCTGTATTCAGCATGTTGAAGAGTTGAAACTGGTGGAAGCCACTTAATGTACTTACGTTGTCTTAGATAATGAGATTCCTTCATATCAGATTGTAAAACCAGGGCATTTTAGGATAATTAAACTCCGTTTTTCTGGCTAGAGGTGTTCCAGCTAATGAAGTCGCTGGAGAGCTGAAATTCCTTGACTGGCAGAATGGGTCCCCCCCCCCCATTCTAAAACCAGAGCCCCTGGTCCAGTTTGACTGGAGGACAGAAGGAGAAAAGGGGGTCTTGAACAAATGTGATAATTCAGCCTCAATTAGGAAGGTTGTTGCTGAAAGATACGTGCTTCCTTACAGAAATGAAAGAGAAGGGCACACTTCCATAGGGCAAGAAATGGCAATTAACTCCAAATTAAATACAAATTAGGGAGACATTAAAAAAAGAAAAGAATGCCCCCATGATTGCAAGATGGCCAGCCTCATCGGATGTCAACCTTGGAAGGTTTTTGTCTCTGACTTACAAACATCCAACAAGGGTTTGTTCTTTATGCACAACTCAGAAGCTTAGATGTGGCCAGCTTGATTTTAGACCAATTATGTTTATTTCTTCATTTGCAACCTGTCTTTATTATTTGGACAAATCACTCAAGGCCGTGAACGCACCCAACCTACCTCCCTTCTCTTGTTTTCCAGACAGCAACAACCCTGTGAGGCGGGTGAGGACTGGCTCAAGGTCACAGGACTAGAACTCCCCGTGTCCTGGGGATTGGCCCAAAGTCACCCAACTGGCTTTCGTGCCTAAGGCGGAACTAGAATTCAGCCCTACAAAGAGGAGCAGAGGAGCCAAACTATGTTCCCAAGCACCAAAAGGCAAGACAAAAGAAAGTAATCAAGGAGAGAAACAACCTAGAATTAAGGAGACATTTCCTAACAGGGAGAACAACAACCAGTGGAACTGCTCACCACCAGAAGTTGTGGGGGCTCCATCACTGGAGGTTTTTCAGAAGACATTGGACAACTTACCTGAAATTGGTATCGAGTGGGGGGGGGGGGGTTGGACTAGAAGACCTCCAAGACCCCTTCCAATTCTATTATTCTATATTCCAACACTGACCCCAACCCAGGAAAAAACAATTAAAAAATAATTATCTCCTTCCTCCTCTTACTACGAACTCCGAGAAGATTTTTTTTTTTTAAAATGGAAGGAGATGCATGTCGTGCAACTACCATTAAGTGCAACCATTATCCGGTCAGCAAATTCGACGCAAACTAATGTTAGGTAATGTTTAAGCAGCCGTAAAGAACGGCTGACTTTCGGCTCCATCTCAAGACCAATCAATTAAGATTTGGCAAGATCTAGCTAATAAATAAAGAAAAGTATTTACCTATGGGATCGGAGAGGCCTCTCTTTCAAACCCTAACCTTTGTTGTCTCTCTGGTCACCATTTTTAAAAGGAGATTGTGTGAATACACAATACACTTTTAAAGTGTGTTTAAAAGTTTTAATTTTGCCAGTCACTCGGAGTCACTATGTGTGAATTAGGTGACTATGTACATTTAATAAATTTTTATACAGCCGCTATTATTATTATTATTATTATTATTATTATTATTATTATTATTATTATTATTATTATTATTATTATCTCAAGGTGGTGAACATATCCAATGCAACAAATTACTGGCTTTTTTTCCTTTGCTTTTCAGGGAATTATTGCATCACTTTGGTTGCATCCCCTTGGAGGAAAATAATAAATAAAATAAAAGAATAAAGTAAAAGAATAGAATAGAAGTAAAATTAAATATAAAAAATAAAGTAAAATAAAATATTAAAATAAAGTAAATAGAATAGAATAAAATAAAATACAATAAGAAATAAAATAATGAACTAAACTATACTAAAGTAAAATATTATAACATAAAGTAGCATAAAATAATAAACTAAAGTAAAATAACATAAAATATTAAATAAAATAAAGTAAAATAAAATGAATAATAATGAAATAAAAAAGAAACAAAACAAAATGAAGTGAAATGAAATGAAATAAAACAAAATGAAGAAAGCAATTGGAATTCACCCAAATATGCCCAGTTCTGCATTTGGGTCGTTTGCTGATGTGACCATTTCTCGGTTATCTCTGCCTTCCTTCCATCTCACCTGCATCACCAGCTACAACTCAACAAATTTGTTCTGGGGGCTCATGATTAATTCCTGCCCATAAATTTTCTGATGAGTCTGTGAACACACAACACGGCACTACTCCAGGGGATCAAAAGTGCTTGGCAGGCAAAATGCACACAGCAGTGTGCAGGCACACAATGGAATGGAAGCCCAAGGAACAACCATCAAACTCCGCACCCACCTCTCCATTTTTCTACTAGCTTGCAAAAGCCACATCAGATGCAGGTAGTCCTTGATTTACAACCATTCATTTAGTGTCCATTCGAAGCACTGAAAAAAGTGACATACGACAGTTTTTCACACTTACAAAGGAGGAGGAAGAGGAAGAAGAGGAAGAAGAAAAAGGAAGAAAAAGAGGATGAAGAAGAGGATGAAGAAGGAGGAGGAGGAGAAAAAAGAGGAAGAAGAGGAGGAAGAGTAGTAGTAATAGTATGGGGTCCTTGGTGCTCTCTGAGCTTGGTATTTTTCCTGCAGACCTTTCATTACCAAGCTAGGTAACATCATCCATGTTAGTAGAGAGTGGGGTTTGCTCTTAAAGGATGCTGCATGAATGCAATTGCTCCCTTTTTGTGAATCTGAATATTCTCTGAGTCATCTAAGCCTCTGTTTCATTTTCAGAATGATCTCAAGATCTTTATCTCTTCCCATTTCAGGGGCATCTGGTTGCTGCCCAGATTTAGAAGGCTTGGAAATGTTATATGTGTGTGTGTGTGAGAGAGAGAGAGACATTTTGCTTGGTCATGGCAGAAGAACCGAGCTCTAAATGGCTCCTCCAATTTCAACCTCCCCTCTTTGGAAATCCTGGCCTTCTTTTCGTTTCCCCCAGCATCAGCACAGGTAGCTTTTCTCGAGGTAGTGACCCGTATCTCGATTCTTCAGTGAGGCTCCTATTCCAAGGGCTGCTTCCACCCCGTCTGCCCTGCCGGTAGGGCTGGGACGAATACGAATACGAATACGAATACGAATACGAATACGAATACCTTTATTGTCACTATCCACGTGTACAACTTGCATCATACGCATACACAGTGAGATTAAGCGACTCGTCGTTCAGTACAACCATACATGTTAAAAAGAGAATGTGCATAAGAATATCTAAAAATATCTAAAACAACAAAGAAGAATAAAATGAGTAAAATTACCAGCTTATTGCACTTAATTTGTGCCTATTCACAGTAGGAGTTATTGCACTTGTCAGCCAGCACAGTAATAGTCATGATATATTGCACAAAAATTTCCCAATTGTCCCAAAGTATTATTTACAATATGTTTGACAGGACTTAAAGTCAGTGCATATGTAAGTTCAGGGTAGTTATAGCTTTGGGAAAAAAACTGTTTTGAAGACGATTTGTCCTTGACCTGATGCACCTATAGCGCCTCCCCGAGGGCAACAGGTCAAACAGTCCGTTACCAGGATGGAAACTGTCTTTTATGATGTTCACAGCTCTACTAAGACAGCGTGAGGAATAGATGTCTGACAGGGAGGAAAGAGGGCAGCCAATGATCTTCTGAGCTGTTTTGACTATCCTCTGTAGTCTCTCCCTGTCTGCCATAGTACAATGACCATACCACACTGTAATGCAGTATGTCAACAGGCTTTCAATGGACGCACGATAGAAGGTAATCAGCAGGCTGGAGGCCAGATTGTGCTTCCTGAGCACTCGCAGGAAGTGGAGTCTCTGCTGAGCCTTCTTAATAACTGCCGTGGTGTTTTCCGTCCAGGAGATCTTATCAACAATAGTAACACCCAAAAACCGGAAAGTATGGACCCTCTCCACCTGCTCTCCATTAATGTAAAGGGGAGCCAGGTCAGTGTTGTGCCTCCTAAAGTCCACAATGAGTTCCTTAGTTTTCTTGGTGTTCAGAGCTAAATTATTGTCCGAACACCAAGCAGCCAACATCAGGACCTCCTTCCTATAAGCTGCCTCATCTCCCCTCGAAATGAGTCCAACCACCGTGGTGTCATCAGCAAACTTCACAATGAGGTTGCTATCATGGTGTGGACTACAGTCGTGGGTATAGAGGCAGTACAGGAGTGGGCTCAGCACACAGCCCTGTGGGGAGCCAGTGCTCAGCGTACGTGTGGAAGAAAGGTGGGGACCAAGCCTCACAATCTGGGGCCGATCACTCAGGAAGTTCTTTA
Source organism: Hydrophis major (assembly GCA_033807585.1). Classification (NCBI taxonomy): domain Eukaryota; kingdom Metazoa; phylum Chordata; class Lepidosauria; order Squamata; family Elapidae; genus Hydrophis; species Hydrophis major. The sequence continues at coordinate 924,002 of CM066341.1, read as the reverse complement.
TCCAGGCACAAGTAAGGGGGGGCAAACCCAATGTATCCAGTTTTTTGATTAAAATTCCTGGGATGATTGTATTAAAGGCAGAGCTGTAGTCCACGAAAAGCATCCGGACATAGCTCTGCCGTTGCTCCAGATGGTTCAGCGTAGCGTGCAGAGCTATGGCTATGGCATCCTCCGTAGACCGATTAGTGCGGTAAGCGAACTGATAAGGATCAAAATCCAAGGGGAGATGATTCATGATGTGCCGGAGCACCAGCCTCTCAAAACATTTCATGATTACAGGAGTAAGCGCCACTGGGCGGTAATCATTGAGGCTGGAGATGGGAGATTTCTTCGGCACAGGGATGATTATGGCAGATTTCAGACAGGATGGTATAACTGCCTGGGCCAGGGAGAGGTTGAAAATATCTCTGAAGATGGAGGCAAGCTGGGGGGCACATGCCCTAAGCACCTTGCCAGGGACTCCATCTGGGCCAGCTGCCTTTCTGGGGTTCGCTGCTCGGAACACCCGTCTGACGTCATCCTCCGTCACAGAAAAAATACTGGGTGGGGTAGCAGAACTGAATGTAATTGGAGGAGGGAGTAGGGCTGGTGCAGCTGTACGCTGTTGTGAAACTTCAAAGCGAGCAAAGAAGTTATTCAGCTCCTCTGCTAGCGCTGCACTCAGATGTTCTGTTGTTCCGTGACAACCCCTATAATTAGTGATGTCATGTATGCCCTTCCACACCTCCCGTGTGTTATGGCTAGACAAGTGGGACTCAATACTCCTCCTGTGATCCATCTTGGCTTTCTTAATCCCCCTCCTCAGGTCAGCTCGGGCGACTGTATACAAAGCTCTATCGCCTGACCTGAAGGCTACGTCATGGGCTTTAAGAAGTCCACGGACTTGAGTAGTCATCCAGGGTTTCTGATTTGGGAAGACCCGGATGTTTCTGTCTACAGTCACATTTCCGATGCAGAACTTGATATAGTCCAGCACCGTACTTGTATGCATTTCCAACTCTTGATGTTGGAACATCTTCCAGTCTGTCTGTTCAAAGCAGTCTTGAAGTCTACTAAGTGCATCCTCAGGCCAAATCGTTACAGTCTTCGTAATGGGCCTGCTACTGCGTCTGAGGGGGGTATAAGCTGGGGATAACAGGAGGGAGAGATGATCTGAATACCCAAGGTGGGGGAGGGGTATGGCTCTGTATGCATGTTTAATGTTGGTATAAACATGATCCAGAGTATTTTCTCCCCTCGTGGCACACTTAACATACTGGTAAAACTTCGGGAGTACAGTTTTCAGATTGGCCTTATTAAAGTCTCCTGCAATAATATGAACACCATCAGGGTAAGCCTGCTGCTGTTCGTTTATGGTATTCAGCAGGAGAGAGAGTGCCTTATCTGTGTTTGCGTCGGGCGGGATATACACCGCCGTAACGATCACAACAGTTAGCTCTCTCGGTAGAAAAAAAGGCCGACATCTTACAGACATGTACTCAAGATCCGGGGAACAATGATTATCTATAACTGTCCCATTATTACACCAGTTCTCATGTACGTAGATGCAGAGCCCCCCTCCTCTGCTCTTACCACAGTCCTTCGTTCTGTCCCAGCGTAAAAAAGTACGGCCTGCCAGCTGCATGCTAGCGTCAGGTATCCCAGAATGTAGCCATGTTTCAGTAATTACCATGACGCAGCAGTCTCGAACATAGCGGTTACCGGCGAGCTGTAGCTGTAAATAATCCGTTTTATGTGCCAGGGATCTGGCGTTGGCGAGATACAGACTCGGAAGAGGTGGCTTGAATGGATGTTTCCTCAGCCTAAGCATAACGCCAGACCTACAGCCTCGCTTCTGCTTCCTCTCCCTCCTCCGTCTTCGCCGCCTCCTGGCCCCGACAACAATCCACGGAGAGCCCGCTGGTCTCGCTATCTCATCGGGGATGTTATGGACGCGATGAAAGTCACTCGAAACAGACATCTGGCATTGAATTCCAATGTCTATAATATCTGATCGTGTATAGAGTTGGCTCGTAGAGCCGATAGTCCAGAAGACGTATACAAACAGCGGAAAAAAGCACCGAAAAGAGCACCGAACGGGAGAGCCATAAGCCGCTGCGTCTATACGCGCCGCCATTATAAGCGCAACCTCATTAAGAAGCCAACTGCACTGTTTCTCTCCCCAGTCTGATTAACACTTGGCCTTTGTTACAATTAGATCTGCTAATGATGGGAAGAGGGACCTTTTGTATTGAATTAGCGCTGCCTTCAAACGTGCGATGTAATTTAAGCAGACCCTCGGCTGCAGAGGGGATGATCGAGTAAGAGGGAGCCAGGCACACCTTGGCTGGGTAAGGGGCCTTGCTGGAAAGGAGAAACAGGTAGAGAAGGTGGCAACTGTGCATTGGGACTGGCCAAGGTGGAGTGTGGGCCTTGGAAGCCATTTTTTTCCCCCTTGGAAGCTTCAAGGCTGCCAAATTCTGTGCTTGGGAATTTAGGAGGGTGGAAGACTAGACACAACAACATTCTTTTCTCAGAGTCAAGGTCGTGTTGCCCTGCACCTGGAGAGGAGGTAAACAACAAACAATAAACAACAACAAACAAACAAACAACAAACAAACAACAACAAACAACAAACAAACAAACAATAAACAACAAACAAACAAACAAACAATAAACAAACAACAAACAAACAAATAAACAACAAATAAACAACAACAAACAAACAATAAACAAACAAATAAACAACAAACAAACAAACAAACAATAAACAACAACAAACAAACAATAAACAAACAAATAAACAACAAACAACAAATAAACAATAAACAAACAAACAAACAAACAACAAACAAATAAACAACAAACAAACAAACAACAACAAACAACAAACAAACAAACAAACAAACAATAAACAACAACAAACAAACAATAAACAAACAAACAAACAATAAACAAACAAATAAACAACAAACAACAAATAAACAATAAACAACAAACAAACAAACAACAAATAAACAACAAACAAACAAACAAACAACAAACAAATAAACAACAACAACAAACAAACAAACAACAAACAAACAAACAAACAACAAACAAACAAACAACAAACAAATAAACAACAACAAACAAACAAACATAAACAACAAACAAACAACAAACAAACAATAAACAACAAACAACAAATAAACAATAAACAAACAAACAATAAACAATAAACAAACAAAAAACAACAAACAATAAACAATGGTCAAGGTCAAAGGTCAAAGTCAAAGGTCAAGGTCAAAAGGTCAAGGTCAAAGATGATAGAGCCAGGGGATGATAGAGCCAGAGATGATGGAGCCAGGGGGATGATAGAGCCGGAGGTCAAGGTCAAAAGGTCAAGGTCAAAAGATCAAAGGTCAAGGTCAGGGTCAAAAGGTCAAAGGTCAAAGATGATAGAGGGTATGATAGAAACAAACAAACAACAAACAAACAATAAACAACAAACAAACAAAAGGTCAAAAGGTCAAGGTCAAAGATGATAGAGCCAGGGATGATAGAGCCAGAGATGATGGAGCCAGAGGATGAGAGCCATGAGATGATGGAGCTAGGGGATGATAGAGCTGGAGGTCAAGGTCAAAAGGTCAAGGGTCAAAGTTCAAAGGTCAAAAAGGTCAAGGTCAAAAAGTCAAAGGTCAAGGTCAAAAGGTCAAAGGTCAAGGACAAGGTCAAAGATGATAGAGCCAGGGGATGATAGAGCCAGAGATGATAGAGCCAGGGGATGATAGAGCCATGAGATGATAGATCCGGAGATGATGGAGCCAGGGGGATGATAGAGCCGGAGGTCAAGGTCAAAAGGTCAAGGTCAAAAGATCAAAGGTCAAGGTCAGGGTCAAAAGGTCAAAGGTCAAAGATGATAGAGGGGATGATAGAAACAAACAAACAACAAACAAACAATAAACAACAACAAACAAACAAAAGGTCAAAAGGTCAAGGTCAAAGATGATAGAGCCAGGGATGATAGAGCCAGAGATGATGGGGCCAGAGGATGAGAGCCATGAGATGATGGAGCTGGAGATGATGGAGCTAGGGGATGATAGAGCTGGAGGTCAAGGTCAAAAGGTCAAGGTCAAGAGGTCAAGGGTCAATGTTCAAAGGTCAAAAAGGTCAAGGTCAAAAGGTCAAAGGTCAAGGACAAGGTCAAAAGGTCAAGGTCAAAGATGATAGAGCCAGGGGATGATAGAGCCGGAGATGATGGAGCCGGAGATGATGGAGCCAGGGGGATGATAGAGCCGGAGGTCAAGGTCAAAAGGTCAAGGTCAAAAGATCAAAGGTCAAGGTCAGGGTCAAAAGGTCAAAGATGATAGAGGGGATGATAGAAACAAACAAACAACAAACAATAAACAACAACAAACAAACAAAAGGTCAAAAGGTCAAAAGGTCAAGGTCAAAGATGATAGAGCCAGGGATGATAGAGCCAGAGATGATGGAGCCAGAGGATGAGAGCCATGAGATGATGGAGCTAGGGGATGATAGAGCTGGAGGTCAAGGTAAAAAGGTCAAGGGTCAAAGTTCAAAGGTCAAAAAGGTCAAGGTCAAAAAGTCAAAGGTCAAGGTCAAAAGGTCAAAGGTCAAAAGGTCAAGGACAAGGTCAAAGATGATAGAGCCAGGGGATGATAGAGCCAGAGATGATAGAGCCAGGGGATGATAGAGCCATGAGATGATAGAGCTGGAGATGGAGCCAGGGGGATGATAGAGCCGGAGGTCAAGGTCAAAAGGTCAAGGTTTTTGTTTGTTTGTTGTTTATTTGTTTATTTGTTTGTTTGTTTGTTTATTGTTTGTTTGTTTATTGTTTATTTGTTTGTTGTTTATTTGTTTATTGTTTGTTTGTTGTTGTTTATTGTTTGTTTGTTGTTGTTTATTGTTTGTTGTTTATTTGTTTGTTGTTTGTTTGTTGTTTGTTTGTTTATTGTTGTTTGTTTGTTTATTGTTTATTTGTTGTTTATTGTTTGTTTGTTTGTTGTTTGTTGTTTGTTTGTTTGTTGTTGTTTGTTTATTTATTTGTTTGTTTGTTTATTGTTTATTTGTTTGTTGTTGTTTATTGTTTATTTGTTTGTTGTTTGTTGTTTGTTGTTTGTTGTTTGTTTGTTGTTTATTTATTTATTTGTTTGTTGTTTATTGTTTGTTTGTTTGTTGTTTGTTGTTGTTTATTTGTTTGTTTACTGTTTGTTTGTTTGTTTGTTTGTTGTTTGTTGTTGTTTATTCTTTGTTTGTTGTTTATTGTTTGTTTGTTGTTGTTTATTGTTTGTTTGTTGTTTGTTTGTTTCTATCATCCCCTCTATCATCTTTGACCTTTGACCTTTTGACCCGGACCTTGACCTTTGATCTTTTGACCTTGACCTTTTGACCTTGACCTCCGGCTCTATCATCCCCCTGGCTCCATCATCTCCGGATCTATCATCTCATGGCTCTATCATCCCCTGGCTCTATCATCTCTGGCTCTATCATCCCCTGGCTCTATCATCTTTGACCTTGACCTTTTCCTTGACCTTTTGACCTTGACCTTTGATCTTTTGACCTTGACCTTTTGACCTTGACCTCCGGCTCTATCATCCCCCTGGCTCCATCATCTCCAGCTCTATCATCTCATGGCTCTATCATCCTCTAGCTCCATCATCTCTGGCTCTATCATCCCCTGGCTCTATCATCTTTGACCTTTGACCTTTTGACCTTGACCATTGTTTATTGTTTGTTGTTTTTTTGTTTATTGTTTATTTGTTGTTTGTTGTTTGTTTGTTTGTTTGTTTGTTGTTTATTGTTTGTTTATTGTTTGTTGTTTGTTTATTGTTTGTTTATTGTTTATTTGTTTGTTGTTGTTTATTGTTTGTTTGTTTGTCGTTGTTTATTGTTTATTGTTTGTTTGTTGTTTTTTGTTTGTTTGTTTGTTGTGTTTTGTTTGTTTGTTTGTTGTTTGTTGTTTGTTGTTTATTTGTTTGTTGTTGTTTATTGTTTGTTGTTTATTTGTTTGTTTGTTGTTGTTTATTGTTTGTTGTTTATTTGTTTGTTTGTTTGTTGTTTATTGTTTGTTGTTTATTTGTTTGTTTGTTTGTTGTTGTTTGTTTATTGTTTGTTTGTTGTTGTTTATTTGTTTGTTGTTGTTTATTGTTTGTTTGTTGTTTGTTTGTTGTTTATTTGTTTGTTTGTTGTTGTTTGTTGTTTGTTTGTTGTTGTTTATTGTTTGTTTGTTTGTTGTTTATTTGTTTGTTTGTTTGTTTGTTTGTTTTTTAGCTAGCTTAATATAATATTTTTATAAGCTAGCTAAAAAAAAGACATGGTAAGAAAAGTCAAGCTGGTGTCGAATCTTCAGTTGTGCAGAAGATTTATGCTACTGCGATGATTAGGATTGAAGAGAAAAGGTTAGCCAAGTTAAGCATCCCTTCCATATGTAATGTTTCCAAGCAAGTTGATAGATGTAACTTTTTTTCTTTCTGAATACTAACAGGGCTCACCGAATTCAAAACACCAATTTATCTCCCCATCCTTTTTCAGCATTTATATAGTCTGGACAAGACAGACAGACAGACAAGACAGACAGACAGACAAGACAGACAGACAGACAGACAGACCCACTCACTCACTCACTCACTCGGTGGGTTGGTTTGTTTGTTTTGTGGCCAAAAGTAGACAGGACCTCTTCTTAACTTGATTCATAAGATTGTAACAGGGAGTCAATGTTTCACTTAGCAAATTGAATGCTAAGCTCAGTTGTGGTTACCTGTATATTGCTCTTAACAATTTCACTCCTGCTTCTGGAGAGTGAAATTGATGAGACTATTCAGCAGTTTTCTGCTCTTACAGAGAAGAACTCAAACCTAAGGAACATAGACCATCTGAAGAAGATAGGATAGTTGGGTTGGAAGGGACCTTGGAGATCTTCTAGTCCAACCACCTCAAGGAGACCTTAGAGCAGGGGTCACCAACCTTTTGGACCACAGGGACCACAAAACTCATAATTTAAAATCCTGCGGATCAGAGACCCTGGGAAAATCCCCAAACAAGTCTGCAGGAAAATCTCACACCCAGTTTTCCTACCAGTCGATCATTCTTTATTTGAGATGGCAGGATACCGTCGCCAGGTCCATTCTCAGGGAGAGAGAGAGACAGAGAGAGACTTTTGGCTTCGTGCAAAGAAAGCAGCAGGAGACGCAGAAGTCTTTCTTTCTCTCCCCCAAACTCTACCAGAAATGAGTCTTTGCTGGCGCAGCCTCTCAGAGCAGGAGGCCTTGCAGGGTCCCAAAGGCTGGGATTGTTTTTTTTTGGGGGGGGGACATTTCTCTGTGGACCACTAAAATTTTCTCATGGACCACCAGTGGTCCTCAGCTCACTGGTTGGTGATCACTGCTCTACCCCATTTCAGACAAGTTGACTGTCCAATCTCTTCTTGAAAACCTCCAGCAATGGAGCAACCACAGCTTCTGAAGATCAGCGTTTCACTCATCTTCATGCAACACTGAAGTTTTCTTCCCTTTCTCAATTCAGCTGAATTTCCAATAAGAGAGTCTGTTGTGAGAACACAAATCTGACTAAAAGGAACAGAGGATACAAGAGAAGGCCAGCAGGGTTTTGTGAATGACATTTCGATATCCAGCCCTGAGCAGGGATGGAAATTCAGCCTGGAAGCACTAGAGGCCACTTAATTTCAGCCTCTTACAGTTTTGGCCACTTAAATCAATAAACAAATGAATAAACATGAATAAATCTTCCATTTGTATTCTAGGAAATTGGGGGCAGGGGGACTAAAAAATTCAAAAAGGAAGAGAAAGCCTTGCAAAATTAAAGCATGATTTAAGAATTGAGGAAGGACAAGAAAATAAATATTCAAACTACTCTAGGAACAAGATCTATAGCATAGGAACTCTAGCTCAAGCAGTGGGTGGGGCTAGAAGACCTCTAAGGTCCCTTCCAGCTCGGTATTCTGCATTTTATGTTGCATATCTTGGGAGGGGAGCTCAGGGGGGAAAAATATTGAAAAAGGGAGACAAATTTAAATTTGATTTTGGAATGAGCAAGGACCAGCATTATTAAACATTCAGAGGACCTGAAATATTAAGAGCAATCTGTTTGGACCAGCAAATAGAGGTTTGTTTGTTTTTTTAATCAAAATCTTTGACATTTTGAAAGATTTCCTCAAAGGTGCTTTCTGACAGGCGTTTGTTTTGCCCTGGGAAAACTCAGCGTGAAAGACAGTGGAGGCATTTTAAAATGACGCTGGGTTGAATTGTTCCCTGAAGCCAGAGGTTTTGGGGAGGAGGCAGTAATCCTGTTGAGTCACCCAATGTGTAAAAACGTAACCTGGTTTAGTTACAGTTTGGGGCCCTCTAGCTGTGTACGGCGCGTGAACCCTGAAACTCTGGTATAGGGGATAAATCGTGGTTAAAAGGAAATTTAAATATTTGCTCTAGTACTTAAGGTACCAGATCAGAAAGCAGGAGAGGGAGAGTTCTAGTCACACTTTAGTATTGGAAGCCAGCTGGGTAACTTTGGGCCAATCACCGGGAGGCTGGGAGTTCTAGTCCCGCTTTAGCCATGAAAGTTGGTTCGGTAGCCTTGGGCCAGTCACTTCCTCAGCCCAAGCTCACAGGATTGTTGTGAGGAAAATAGGAGGAGGAAGGATTGTTGGATATGTTTGTCACCTTGAGTTATTCAGAAAACTAATAAAGGCAGGATACAAATGGAGGGGAATAGGGGGAAGGAAGGAAAGGAGGAAGGAAAGAAGGGAAGGAAGGAAATGAAGAAATGGAAGGAAGGTGGAAGAAGGAAAAGAAGGAAGGAAGGGAAGGAAGGAAGAATCCTCACCAATGTTGACTTCCACTCATCCTAATTCATCCGGCTCGTCATGATAGGAGCTCCCGCCTTTCCAGGAACCTTCTTGCTGTGGGAGATGGGGCCTAGAGTCTCTTCCTTGGCTGGGCAGGTTGGGAGCACAGGCCTCCTTTCAGTGGGAGCAACCCAGGCTTCATTTTTGACTAGGGGAGATGAGGCCTGGAGTACCTCCCTGGTGGGGCCCCATGGGACCTTCCTGTCTTCCAGGCGAGTCCAATCTCTCCCCACCCCTCCAGAAGCAGAACCGAGCTGGAAGGGACCTGGGAGGTCTTCTAGTCCAGCTTCAATACCACTTATCAGAAATGGTGTAGGGTCTCCTGCTTGGGCTGGGGGGGGGAGGGTTTGGACTAGATGACCTCCAAGCTCCCTTCTCACTCTGTCCCTCCCCGGGGAGGCACCCACTGAGCGCCCAACCCCTCCACCCCGCCTCTCCCGCACATGGGCCCTGGAATCCACCTGGCGGAGGCCGATGGGACCTGGGGTCCCTGCCAGCGGCCAGCCACCGCCTCTCCGGGCTCGGCAGCCGCGGCGGTCGGGCAGCAGGGCGCGCTGTGGGCCGGGCTGGCCCTGCTTAGCGGCGGCGGGAGGAGCCGCCACCGCTGCCGCCGCCAGCAGAGCACCGGAGCCGCGCCGAGGAGCTGCCCGGCCGCCTCCCGTCCTCCCGGGCTCCGCCAGCGCCCGAGCCCGGCGGCCGCGGCGGCCCAGCCATGTCCGGCCGGGTGGAGAAAGCAGGTGGGTTGGCGCGCCGGAGCCGAAGGAGGCCTCGCCCGTCGGGGACCCGCCGGAAGGCCGGCCGGGAAGGCGCGGGTGATGGGCTGCCAGCCCTCCTAGCCCCCGGGGCGAGCGTGCAAAAGGCGGACGGGGCGCTTGCACGGGGCGACCCCCCGCACCGACGCCCCCCCCGTGCGCGTGCCCGCCCGTCTCCCCCCCCCGTGCGCGTGCTTCCCCGGGGAAGCTTCCCCCCCCTTTTTTTCTTTTTTTGGCAAAGGGGGGAAGGGTTTGCAGCCCATCTGGACTGTCGGGGGGGGGAAGGAGGTGGGGGGATTCCTGGCCGGAAGGGCCGGGGAGAGGGGAGGGGGCGTGCAAAGCCACGCGCGGGAGGCCCCGGGCCGTGAAAAGGTGCCCGTGATTGTGACTCTCGTGGGTTTCCCGGTGTGCATGGTGGCCGACCGGGAGATCCGTGTCGTTTGGAGTTTGCTTCTGCTTGGGGCTGTGGGCGGGGAGGGTGTGTGTGGAGCTCTACCTTTCCACACGTACAATGTAGATCTATATCTATGCACACATGCAACAATGTAAATATGTGTGTGTGCATATACATACATACATATATATGTATGTATGTATATGTATGTATACACTGTGTCTGTCTGTCTATATGTAACATTGCACAAACACACATGTATTAGATATACACACAAATATAAACATATATACACATTTGTGTATATGTATGTATGTATGTATGTGTATATACACACACACACACATTATAAAATAGATATATGTGTGTTTGTGCAATAATTGTTACACATCCAATTGTTTCCTTTCCTCTCTGCTCTCTTTCCTAAACAATATTTGGAATTTGAAACAAGATTGCACCCGCTGCAACAAAGTAATTCCCACAAGGGAGGCAAATTTTTACTCAAAAGCATTCGAAAAAAATACTATTATTGGGCCTTTGTTGACAACCATTCAAGTACAAATGTTTAATTTAAAAAAAAACACTCCATAAGCTATGTGAAATGTACAGACCTGAGTATCTGTGTGGATATCACTGCATGTATATGGCTAGTATCTATCCTGTATAATTTATGCGCCTAGTATAATGTTTATTAGATATCCCTTCACAAACTTCATTTGCACATATGTGTGAAGCTCACATATGTAGAGGTTCATGTGCACACAATGGAGTCTCTAGTGTAGGAAGGATAAGCATATGTTGTGTATGTCAGTGCATTATGTATTGATATATTTTTAATTTCTTTGTCAAATTTTTAAACAGGCCATCATTCTCCTAGACCAATTTTGGGCAGTACAAATTAAAACAAAACTGTCTGTCTGTCTGTCTGTCTGTCTGTCTATCTATCTATCTATCTATCTATCTATCTATATCTATCTATCTATCTATCTATCTATCATTAAATTCCCATAGGAAGCAATGAACTCTGGAATAAAATAATTAAAGTTGAAAATTAAAAAAGTCATAGGAATATAAGTATATCTCGAGTGAAGATGGTGTGTTTCTTTGCATGGAAATTAATCTTATGTAGCTTAGCAATTTCCTGTGCTTTTTTAAAAAAAATTCTGGTTAATTGTTTTAATTGTTTTAAATTTTGTTTATGTGAGGTTTGTTTTTGGGAACTAGCCAGAGGCACGTATGTGAGGTGGGCAGTTGGAAAATTTTTGATGATGATTTAAATAGATTGGCTCCCTGATTATTAATTGAAGTTGAATAGAATACAAATTTAAAAGTAAACTTTATGCATCTCTGTATAGCATGCATCTGTGAATATAATCTCTGTGTGACATACACTCACAGAGAAATTATACTCACACACACATTAATAACCTTTGAAGAATTTTAACACTCTATTGTTGCCAAGATGGAAAATATGAAAAACCTAGCTGTTTGTTCAGACATATGGATCATGAAGTTAGTAAAACCTGCGTGGGAATGCATATATGATATGATATTCTTTTACTTTTACTTTGGCTGCCATTTCTTTTTTAAATTATATGTTGTGATGTATATGCTTCCATATACTTTATTGTGCTTTTTGTTTCACTTTTGATCACTGCCTAGACCAAGGGTCTTTAAACTTGGCGAGTTTAAGACTTGTGGACTTCAACTCCCAGAATTCCAGAGCTGAGAGAGGAAAGAAAGAATTAAGATTCACATATGCATTAGTATTATATATGTATGGATATGTACCATGAAAGCCAGCTGGGTGGCTTTGGGTCAGTCACCAGGAGATGGTGAGTGCTGGAAGAGCGGGTTGGTCTAGAAAATCTCCCAAGATCCCTTCCAACTCTTGTTATTCTGTTAGCTCCTTCAACTGTTCATCATACAATTTAGCCTGCAGATTCTGTATCATCCTTGTTGCTCTTCTCTGCATAATTTTCTGTAATCTTCTGACATCGGTTGGAGGAACTGCATATGTCTAGTTAAATGAAAAAAAAGGGACTAAAGGTAACATGATAGCAGTCATCCAGTATTTGAGGGGCTGCCCCAAAGAAGAGGGAGTCAAGCTCTTCTCCAAAGCCCCTGAGAGGCAGGACAAGAAACGATGGATGGAAACTGACCAAGAAGAAAAGCAACTTAGAACGAAGGAGAAACGTCCGGACAGTGAAGACATTTCACCAGTGGAACCACTTGCTCCAAAAGTTTTGGCTGCTCCAACGCTGGAGGATTTTAAGAAGAGACTGGACAGCCCTTTGTCTGAAACAGAATAGGGTCTCCTGCCTGAGCAGGGGGTTGGACTAGAAGACCTCCGAGGTCCCTCCCAGCTCTGTTATTCCTCTGTTGTTACCTATCCGTGAAAGTGCCCAATGGAAGAGAATGCAGTCCATTTTTTTCATAGCCCTGGGGCCTCTCTCTGTTGCCAAGATGAAAATGTTCTCTGGCTGTCATTGAATCAGCAGAAAATGATGCCAACATGACCTACTTATGACTTACTCCTCCCTTGGCTTTGCCCGTCCAAGCTTCCCTCAGAAAGAAGAGATGACCCAGCCCAACAAATGTTGCCTGCTTTGAGCTGCACCTTCTGATTCTTGACGAAGGTTTCTTGTTTTATGTACACTGAGAGCACATGTACCAAGGCAAATTCCTTGGGTGTCCAATCCCTTCCTTCCTTCCTTCCTTCCTTCCTTCCTTCCTTCCTTCCTTCCTTCCTTCCTTCCTTCCTTCCTTCCTTCCTTCCTTCCTTCCTTCCTTCCTCTTTAGCTTTGATGGAGCAGTAGAACCATTTAAACCTCTCTGTGTCACAGGCTGAGGACAAGATAAAGATAAGGTTGGGTGGAGAGAGGTAGTCCTCAGCTTAACGACCACAATCATGCCTCAAATTTCAGAGATATTTGTTCCGTGAGTTTCGCCCGGGGACAGAATCTCGAAACATGCAGGCATCCACACCTTCTCCTCTGCATAGTAAGTTATGGGCCCAAGGAGGTGACACTTGAATGCTTCCCAGGGTAGGGGATGGAAAGGCCAGTTTTGAGCTGAGGGAAGTAGTGGAAGAAAACAGCTGGAGCATGCCGGAATGCAAAACAGCTGAGCAAAGCCTTAAGCAAAAAGCTGAAATTGGAAACAATTTCTAAATTTATTATCTGGGTGTGGACAGTCCTTTGGATTCTAGGTCACAGAGAAGAGGGGGTTTAAGCCTCTCTCTTTCTTTCTTTCTCTTTCTTCTCTTTCTCTTTTCTCTCTTTTTCTCTTTCTCTTTTTTCTTTCTCTTTATCTCATCCTCCTTCCCTCTCTCTGATTCTCTGTGTCTGTCTGTCTCTCTCTCTCTCTCCCCGTCTCCTTCTCTCGGAAATAAAGATTGATATATCCCGAGTAGAGAAAGTTATTGTTGTCCTGAAATTGGAATTTTATTTTATTTCATTTTATTTTTGCTACTGCAATGCTTTTGGGGTTTTTGAGTGTTTGTAAAGAAGGCGCTCTGTTCCTTTCCACCCCCAAAGCAGTACATTGATCAGCTGGATGAGTTTGGAGCTCTCGGTTTGAATTGGGAAAATCCAAGCTGTGCTTTCCGACGTCACTCCTTTAGGGATAGAAGAAGCCAAATCTCCCATTGGCTCCCTTAAATTACGTGTAAAAATAATAAAGGCAGGATACAAATCAAATTACGTTAAATTAAAACACCATCCAATATCTTATGACGAGAACAACAACGCCAGAAGTCTGGGCTGAGCCAGACTCCCAAAGACATACCAAGGGAACCAAGATTCAAATGAAAGACTCATTCACACCTAAAGTCTTCTTCTCCCTTCTTGTTTCTGGAAACCTTTGTTTGTCTAAGAGAAGGACTAGGGGTGACATGGTAGCAGTCTTCCAATATTTGAGGTGCTGCCACACAGAAGTGGGGGGACGACGTACCCTCCAAAGCACCTGAAGGCAAGAGAAGAAGCAATGGATGGAAGATCATTCCAGAGAAATCCAAGCTAGAATTAAGTAGAAATTCCCAACTGAATTGCCTGCAGAGGTTGCAGGTTCTTCGTCACCGGAGGTTTTTAAGAAGAGACTGGACATCCATTGGTCCAGAATGGTACAGGGTCTTCCTGATTGAGCAAGGCGGTTGGACTAGAAGATCTCCATGGTCCCTTCAAACTCTGTCCTTCCATAATTCTGTCATCTCCATCATTTGCATGGGAAGCCCTCGGCTTTCGGAAGCCCTGTCTTCACTTCATCGTTCCTGGAATTTATTTATTTTTCTGCTTTGGGAGACGAGGGGAGCCAAATTTTCAGCAGCAGCCAAATTCCACCCATGAATTTAAAAAGAGACGATTTGTTGGATTGTCAGCAGCAAGGCCGAGCAAACATTCCACGAAGCGGCCAGACTGTGAAGTGTCTTTCTTGAGATGCACCCAAAGGCTCTTTTATTTTTATCCAAATCATATCTATAACTACATCTCCCCAACCACCTTATGCGGGTTAGTATGTGTATCCAAGTATCCCTCGGCTTAACCAGAGCTCACTTTTAGCCTAGTTTACTTTATTGTCATTGCACCTCGTACAACAAAATTAAATGCCATCTTCGGAGTACATTATGACTATGAAAATAAACACAAACACACAACCTTCACATGTTATACACTGAATGGAAAACCCCTGATATTGCATTAATATTGCACTATACAGTAAATGTCTGCAAGAAAACCACCAACTTCAGTCCTCAGTCGTCGTCCTCCTCTCAACAAACCTTACTGCCTTCTAGGACTGATGATGTTACCTAGTTGGGTCATGAAACATCTGCAAGGAAGTTTTAGTTTAGTGTACTTTACTTTATGGTCATTGCACCTCGTACAACAAAATTAAATTCCATTTTCAGTGTACAAGAGTTACGACTATGAAAATAAACACAAACACACATCCTTCACATTTTGTACACTGAATGGAAAACCCCTGATATTGCATTAATATTGCACTATACAGTAGAACTGTACTGAACTACTGACCTGGGATAAAAGCCGTTTTTTCAGCCTATTTATCCTTGTTTTTATTATTGTCCTGTACCTGATAGTAATAGTTAAAAAAAAAAGGTTGCCCAGGATGAGGTGGATCTTTGAGGATGTTTTGAACTTTCTTAAGGCAGCGGGAGCTCTAAAGCTCTTCTAAAGAGGGGAGAGGGCAACCAGTGATCCTCTGAGGGGCAATGACCTTCACCCTCTGGGGCGCTTTCCTATCTGCCCCTGTGCAATTGGCAAACCATACAGAGATGCAGTAAGTTAAGATACTCTTTCTGATGCAGCGGTAGAAGGTCACCGGCAGTTTTCCAGTCAGTTGTTGTTTTCTGAGAAGTCTCAGGTAGTATCGTCTCTGCTGGGCCCTTTTGGCCAACGGACCTTAATGACCGTTCAACGTTGCAACATCCCTGGAAAAGGGGACTTACGATCTCTTTTCATGTTTGTGACCGTTGCAGCATCCCTCCCCCCCCCCCCCCCCCCGGCGTTTCACCCAATCGAAATTCGAATCCTTGACCAGTGGTTGGTATTTATGATGGGGTGCGGTCTCCTGGGAAGCCAGATTGACTTAACAACCAACCACGTGATGGACTTAAGAACTGTAGTAGGGATTCCCTTTATCAAATGGGTCAAGGAAAGCTGCAGAGTAGAGCAGAGCTCGCTTAGCTCGACGTCAGTTCTGGGTTCCTCTGTGGCCATCCGTGTATTTGCAAATGGTTTGCAAGTTTATAAGAACGGTGGGAGGAAGGGAAAGGGATGATTAAGGGATCAGCAGTTAACAATGTTTGCAGTGATGCTTGGAAAATGGAACAAGATTTGTCATCGGAGGCAACACTCATGTGAGGAGATCAGGTTTTTGCAACCTTCTGACAAAGTCAATATTGGGAAGCTGAGTTCCTTTTAATAGAACCGGGTTACTAATTTCACAAGTGCAGTGATTCGCTTAACAATGGTGGAAAGAACAGCCGTAAAATGAAAAATGAAATGTTGGGAAAAGCTTAAGTCGCATCAAACAATGAGACATCTGCAGGCCAAAATAGATGTGTTTCTTTTTAGCAACGGAGGGTGGGAATGTCAGCAAAGAGTTTCTGGCCACGTGGGTCACAAAGGTGCCAAATGAATCAGTCAGAGAGGTTGTCCTCTGTCAATGAAGGGCACAGCAAATTCCCAAGCTGTGGGCAAACGGGGCATTAATGCCAAGGTGAGACTAGAACTCACCTTCTCCTGGTGAGTGGCCCAAAGTCACCAACCTAGTTTTCATGCCAAGGCAGGACTAGAACTCCCAATCTCCTGGCCATTTGGCTCAAAGTCAGCTATTAATGCCAAGGCAGGATTAGAACTCACCGTCTCCTGGTGATCGTCCCAAAGTCACCCTGCCAGCTTTCATGGTGACCAGAACTCACAGTTTTTGGTTTGTAGTCTGATGCCATAACCACTAGACAAAACTGACTCTTTGTACCAGAATAATTGGTGCACAGTCATAAAGGAGTCAGTTTTGTCTAATGGTTATGGCACCAGACTACAAACCAGAAACTGTTGAGTTCTAGGTATATATAAAAATAAAAATGCTATATATAAAGATATATATATTTGGTCCTGTAAAAGCTGCTTGCTTTCCACTATTTTCATTCGGTCCACCTAGTTGTTGACATTTGGGGGTATTATGGGCCGTAACTTGACACATTGACCACAAAAGAACACATTTGGACAAGTGCCAGTGGAGATCCTTCAGTCATCTAGGTCCCAAAGATGCCTTTTTTTCCAAGAGGCAACTGGACTTTTTCTTTGGAGAGTTTTTCTTCTCATCCAAGAAGCTTCTTCAACTCTGACTGGAGGCTGGGGAACGGAAGGATTGATACTCCTTGCAGACAGCTGGTCAATTTGCATTCTTTCAGAGAATGGTGGAGTCGTTTATCTGTGTTTGGGGGTGTTCTAGCCCAAACCTCTGTCCAAGCAGGGGACCCTATAGCATTTTGGACAGTCTCTTATGGAAAACCTCCAGTGATGGAGCAGCCACAATTTCTGCAGGGAAGCCCGTTCCACAGATTAAGCACAGGAATTTTCTCCTGACTGCTAAGGTGAGGAAGTTGCTTTTTCTTGTCCGGAAAAATACGAGTCCGGTTGAAGAGCTTTCAGGATGTCTTCTCGGCCTGGGAAATCTTTCCCAAACATTTCCTTTTCTTTTATTCTTTGGCGGCTGTTTACTGAGATCCCCAGACGTAGCCAGGGCGGGTCAGGGTTTTCCAAAGGGAGGACCAGTGAGAGAACTCTAAAGCGGGTGGTGTGGGGGAATTGTTTTAAGCGGAGGGCGTTGCCTCAACCTCTAAAACCACAACTTTGCATTGTGTTATTTTTAAGAAGTTGGAAGCTCTTTCAGATTTTTGCCCAAAACAGCTGGCTTCTCTGAGTTTGAGCTGAATGGAAGCAAAGGAGAGAGAGAGAGGGAGGGAGAGAGAGAGAAAGAGAGAGAGGGAGGGAGAAAGAAAGAGGGAGAGAGAGAGAGAGAATCCTTAGCATCAAACGGAGGTGGCCCTCTCCTTGGTTGGTTGGCAGTGAGACACAACAGCTGTCTTTTTTTGGGTTGTTTTGTGCATTGGAGGCAAAGAATTATTTCTTAAGGTAAAAAACAAAAAGCAAAATAGGTGTTTGGAGATTTAGCGAGGAACTTCCCTGGTCGGCTTTAACAGATTTACAACTTTTAAAAAATGGTTGCAGCTGGGAAAGTTTTGTGCAGCATCTGAGGGACTTTCTGAAACTCTCACAACTTTCTTAGAGCTGCTAACAGAGATTTTACTTGGCAAAAGAATGTTACTTTTAGATGATTTTTTCCCAGGATGTTCAGACATCAAACGGCTAACTGGACAGCTGCAGGGATTCGCTGCACGACAGTGTCAAGGAAGGTCATAAAATAGGGGAAAACTCACTTGTCTTGCAAAACAACAAAAGCATTGAGCTCAGTTTTGGCTGGAAGTTGAGGACTAAAAAGCAGACAAAGATAAAAAGTAAAGGTGAAATTGATTTCTCAAAAATCAATTCTCATTTGGAAGGAGAACAGAATGAATCCAGATAAATATGGGACTAATTTATGGGATGGATGCAGATTTAAAATGAACCTTTTCCTGAACTCGAAAGTTCAGTGATCTTAGAGAGCTGGTTTATCTTTTCATTCAATCATTCATTCATTTCATTTCATTCATCACAAACCTGGCTAAGCAGCATAGAGTTTTAAAAACATGAAAAGGCTTGATCGATTATTTGCAATAGAAAAAGACAGCTTCACTTTGATCAGATGGGAAAACAAACCTGTTTTCCTTTGGGAAATTATACAGGTAGTCCTCAACTTATGACCACAATTGAGCCCCTCCCCCCATTTCTGTGCCTCAGTGAACCATTTGTTAAGTGAGCTCTGCCCCATTTTACGGCTGTGGTTGTTTGTTAAATCCCTGCAGTTTTTTTAAGTTAGCAAGAGTCCCGATTTTGATCCCCTGACTATTTTTCTTCAAGTGTGAAAAAAACCTTCCTAAGTTGCTTCTTTCAGTGTCCTTGTAATATCCAACAGTCACTAAATGGACAGTTGCAAATCAAGGACCAGGTGCGTAAGGAAACATTTTGAATGAATGAATGAATGAATGAATGAATGAATGAATGAATGAATACTTTATTAGCCAAGTGTGATTAGAAACAGAAGGAATTTGTCTTGGTGCATATGTCTTGGGATCTGCGGCATGGATTTTGATGATCTCGGAGAAGAGATATCTTGGCTTTATGTCTGAATTTGATTTAAATCCTTCTCAATTCCAAATACAATGACCTCTGTGCCTAGATCCACGGATGCTTTTAACCTGAGGACAGCATGCTCCCACTTTACAGAGTTTCTTTACCGAGTCCTTCCCACTTGGTTTTCAATTTAATAATTTGTTTTTTGTGTGTTGGTTAATGTCTGCTAACTCTGCTTCCAAAGAAAGCATTACTCAGATTGCTGATGGGTGGCTGGACCGTCTGGAGATCACAAGATTGCCACAGCCTGTCGTTTATTTTAGCCCACGAAGCAGAGAAATCAGAGAAATATATATTTCTTTGATTTCTCTGCTTCGTGAGCTAAATATATATATAAAAATATATATAAATATATATAAAAATAACTTTGGAAAAATGTTGCAACGGAAAGGTTGGGACGGAGCTTGGAAGCCGTCTTGGGCCATGCTGTTCAAACTTGGGTCGTTTAAGAGGTGTGGACTTCAACTCTGGCTGGGGAATTCTGGGAGTTGAAGTCCACAAGTCTTCAAGTTGCCAAGTTTGGGGACCCCTGATCTAGTCCATCTCCCTGCCAGATTCAAGAATTGGCTCTTACAGTATCATTGACAGATGCCACTCAGCTTCAGTTGAAGTGCCTCTAGCAAGAAAGAAGGTCCACTCTCTTCTAGTAGAGTCTGTTCCATTGATGAACAGAAGTAACTTCTCCAGATGTTCCACCAAAATGGGCCTCCTTGTTACTGAAGCTCCTCCTCTTTTTTTCCATTGACGTTGAACAATTCTACCCTGTCTTCTCCATGACAATCTTTTAGATCAGGGGTGTCCAACCTTGGCAACTTTAAGACTTGTGGACTTCAACTCCCAGAATTCTTCAGCCAGCTTTGCTGGGAGTTGAAGTCCACAAGACTTAGAGTTGCCAAGATTGGAGGCCCTTCCTTAAATTTTCCTCAAACTTCAGCGCTTCCTTAAACGGGGCCATAATCAGGATTCTTGGGGACCTCCTGGGTGGGACTGAGATCTCCAGAGCTGCTCCTCCCCCCTCCCTTCCCTACCCTCATGTGTTTTTCCACTGAAAGGGACCGATGACATCACCCCCGTTGCCTCGGCGACAGGTAAACAGTTATAGAAAATCCCAGATCATGACACCAAGGTTTTGTTTTCCAAGACAAAGAAGGATCTCCGGAGGGGAGGATGGGATCCAACTTCAAAAGGCAATGGAGGCCCAGTTCGTTCTTCCCTCTGCTCTTCCCTCCATCTCGGGTGGATCCAGGCAGATTCTTCACAGAATAACAAGAGCTGGAAGGGACCTTGTAGGTCATCCAGTCCAACCTCTCAATCCAAGCAGGAGAGCCGACACCCTTTCTGACCGAAGGCAGTCCAGTCTCTTCTTAAAACCTTCCAGGGATGAAGCTCCCACAACCTCTAAAGGCAGCTTCTGTTGGTTGTTCTCCCTGTCGGAAAATTCCTCCTTATTCCCAGGTTGAATCTCTCCTGGGTCAGTTTCCATCCATAGTTCCTTGTCTGGCCTTCAGGTGCTTTGGAGAAGAGCTTGACCCCTTCCTCCTCCTCTCTGGGGCAGCCCCTCAAATACTGGAAGATGGTCTCCTGTCTCCCCTGGTCCTTCTCTTCTTCCCGAGACGAGCCAGGCCCAGGCTCCAGGCGCTCCTTTTCGACTTTTTGGGAGGGTGTGTCTCTTCGAGCTGGTGCTTGTCCTCCAAACCCCTGGAGGCCCTGCATTCTTCAGTACCTGCGTCACCTTCTGTAGTTTACCTCCGCTCCTCAGCCAGGCTTCCCCAGAAGACACACTTGGGATGCCTGCCGTTCGAAAGCCTGAGGTTATCCATCAGCCTGGTTTCTCTCCCGAGCTGCAGGTGGCCCTTCAGGTGTTGACACCATAATCACATCTCCCTCCATCTTCATGTCTTCAGGCAAGGCATTCCTGGTTTCAGTCGCTTGGTTTGACTTCTTTTCCATATCTTTCAACTGCCTTCTTTTCCTTCCTTCCTTCCTTCCTTCCTTCCTTCCTTCCTTCCTTCCTTCCTTCCTTCCTTCCTTCCTTTCTTCCTTTCTTCCTTCCTTCCTTCCTTCCTTCCTTCCTTCCTTCCTTCCTTCCTTCCTTCTTGTCCTCCCTCCTTCCTTTTCCTTCTCTTCCTTTCTTCCTTTCCTTCCTTCCTTTCCTTCTTTCCTTCCTTCCTTCCTTTCCTTCCTTCTCTTCCTTTCCTTTCCTTCCTCCCTCCTCTATTTCCTTCCTTCTTTTCCTCCATTCCCCCCTCCTTTCCTTTCCTTCCTTCCCTTCTTTTCTACCTTCCTCCTTCCCTTCCTTAACACATTTCAAGAGATCACAGGGCTGGAAGGGACCTTTGAGGTCTTCTAGTCCAACTCCCGGCCCAAGGCAGGTCTCCTTTATAGCATCCCAGACAAAGGGCTGTCCAGTCTCTTCTTAAAACCTCCCAGTGTTGGAACACCCACAACTTCTGGAATCAAACTGTTGCACTGATTATTAGTTTTCACTCTCAGGAAGTTTCACCTTATTTTGAAGCTGGATGTCCCTCTGATGAGCTTCCATTGTCCGTTGCTTCTTGTCTGTTCTCTTCCACATTTCTTTCAAATCGATCTTGATTCCTGCTCACCTGATGGATAACGTAGCCCATGGCTGCCCTCTCCGGGGACTTTTTTCCTCCTCGCTGACCTCCCAGATTAACCTTCCCAGGTTCAGGAGTCTAATGAGGTTGGACTTCTAATGAGGTTGGTCACACGTCCCCTCAAGCAGCAGAGACAATGTCCAACTGGTTGTCCAGCCCTTCAAAAGGCCGAGATGGACAATCCAGTTGACCTCTCTGTGTTCTCCAGAAGCTCCTTCTCCTCATCTGACTGTATAATTTCCTATTAATTCCAGGCAGGAAATCCATACAACAATCTACGCTACAAAGCCTCAAAGTGAAATGTTTTCTTTTGAAAGATTTCTTTGAAAGCCACCAACCTCCTCGCCACAAAAGAGGGGGTGGAATGCAAACCCTTTCCAGACTGTTCTTTTTTCTTAATATATGGCGACAACCGGAGTTGGGAAAGCTGTAGAAACATGTTTAAGGAATCAATAAATCTAAATGATTGTGAAACAACCCAGCTGATTGTGATTGTTCATTTAATGACTGCTCAAAAGTTACAACGACCCTGAAAATAGTGACTTAGGATCCTTAACTGAGGTCACATGATCATCATTCAGATGCTTGGCAACTGACTCGTTTTTATGATGGTTGCAAAATCCCAGTCTCCTTTAGTGACCAAGTCAAATGGGGAAAGCTGGGTTCATTTAACAACCCTGTGACCCACTGGACAACTGCAGCGATTCACTTAACAACGGTGTCAAGAAAAGGTTGTAGAACGGGGCAAAATTCAATAAACAAATAATCTTATTTAGCCACCTACATTTTAGGCTCAATTGTGGTTGTAAGCCAAGGACTATCCTGTAGACTGTCCTCTTTTGGCCAAAGAGGTGAAAAGAACTGTTGCCGTTTTGACACATTCATTCACTTTGTACTCCCGATCCACAGTTTGTCAATTTTCTTCTTTAAATGTTCTCAGAGGCCTTTTGAAATGGGAAGCTATGTATAAATTTCAGAAATCAATGGGATTGCCAGCCAAGACATTTTATTATTTATTCAAACCTTAACCCTTAGGGTGTGTGTGTTTTCTTCTCTCCTTCCTTCCTTCCTTCCTGTTTCTCCGATTTCTCTCTTCTTTCTTTCCTTTTCTCCTTTTGTCTCCTTCCTTTTTCCTTCCCTTTCTCTTTCCTTGTTTTCCCCTTCCTTCCTTCCTTCCCTTCCTTTCCTCCCTCATTTCTCTCTTTGCTTTCTTTCCCTTTCTCTCACCCTTCCTTCTTTCCCTTCCCTTCTTTCTTTTTCCTCATTTTCCTTTTCCTTCCTCCCTTCCTCCCTCCTCCGATCCTTCTCTCTCTCTCTTTCCCTTTCTCCTTTTCCTCCCTCCCTCCCTTTCATATGTGCCGTTAATTCATCCAGTGACTTCCCAGCAACCTCCCTCCAACAGGCGTAATGTTCTGGCATAACTTACTTCATTGGAAGGATTCCACAGACTTGTACCCGACCAGACATCCTCATGTTAGCCAGGAATGATGGATAGTAGTAGTCAGGAGGCAAACTGCTTTGAATCCCTTCTCCTCTCTCTCCCCTCACTTCCACCTCTCCCACCCTCCAGTCCTCTTCTCTGGAAATTACCAGCTGATATTCCTGCTCATCCCAACTTTCGTCAGAAATCAAGCCCGTGTTGGCTCAGGGCAAAGCAAACTTTAGGCTGTGACGCAACTGTTGGAGGTGGTTTAAAGGCAGCTGGGCAAAGGCACACAGCCTTTAGCCAAACAGGCACAATTAGCCAGGTTTCCGTCCATGCGTGCCAGAGACACACACGTGTGTGTGTGTTGGAAACTCACTTCTGGAAGAGTTAGGGGAGAGCCCAATAATAATTGGACTGCCAATGATCAGAAATGGTGTAGGGCAGGGATGTCCAACCTTGGCCAGCCAGCAAAGCTGGCTGGGGAATTCTGGGAATTGAAGTCCTCCAGGCTTAACGTGGCCAAGGTTGGACACCCCTGGTGTAAGCTCTCCTGCTTGTTCTACCATCCGTTCAGAAAGCACCTTGAGGAAAGGAAGTAGCTATTTTAAACCAATTGCGTTGGATGCGTTTCAGCACCTGGCAAATCAGGTTTGTTAACCCTGATGCTCCCAGATGTCAGGCACATCCTGGCTTATTCGTGCATGGTTCATAGGTTGTCTGCTGCAATTTATTTAACCGTGCTTCTGTTCTCGTTTTTGTTGGCTAGACTCTCAGCGGTCTCATCTCTCTTCCTTCACCATGAAGCTGAAGGACAAATTCCACTCGCCCAAAATTAAAAGGACGCCGTCCAAGAAAGGAAAGCAGCCTGACGTGGTGGTGAAATCCCCCGAGAAGGTGATGAACAAGGTGAGCTGGTGGCCTTCCTGAATGAGTTAGTTGAGGGGTCTTCCACTCAACAACGTATTATTGAGCCTGGGAATACGGTTGTAAGTCGTGGCCGTCATTAAACAGATCATCCCGTGACCCCCGCCTGACTTTATGCCCTCTTTTGCAACAGTTGTGAAGCGAATGCCACTTGCATTAAGCAAACACGGCGGCCGTTAAGTGAACGTTAAACCTTTCGCTTCTCATCTGAGAAGCTTCTTCGGTTCTGACTGAACGGTGGAGGATGGAAGGATTTATTGCCGCCATCTAGTCATTCGTGCTCTTTTTGAGAGTCGCTGAGGCCACTTGGAGGTTTATCTCTGCCCTCAGAGCAGCCTCAACGACCCTCAGAAAGAGCACTAACAACCAGATGACTGCAAGGGATACAGATCTTTCCATTCTCCACTGTTCAGCCAGAACCGAAGAAGCTTCTTGGGTGAGAAGCGAAATATATTCAAAGAGAAACAAAAGAAAGCCAAATTGCCTTTTGAAAAAGCACCCTAGGGATTTACATTGTCGTATCAGTGGTTGAATGGGAGTGGTGCGGTGTGCCTAGAGGCGGAGCTCTCCCCTCACAATCAGGAGGCTGTGAGTTCGATCCTAGGTGGAAGCAGGTATTTTTCTCTCTCAGCACAATGAGAACCTATCTGCTGAACAAAACTCCGCGTTGGCGACAGGGAGGGCATCCGGCCATTAAAACACTCTGCTAGCTCCATTCAGCTTCATGTTGTTATTTGAGGCTATTGTCTGTTTCTTCATGGCTGATCCAAGCGTGCTGCTTTTCATGGATAAGGGAGTCCTGGTTGAAAGAAAATTTAACAGCCAAAGGAAGATGAAATTCTGAAATGGCTTTCTTCCTCATTGAACGAAGCCCATCCGAAACATCACGGCCATTTAATTATTTTCATTAAATTCAGACATAAATCAGAGGAGGTCCATTGGAGGCGGTCATGTTCTGATGGACCCGGCCAGTCGAAGCCCTGCTGGAGAAGGGGCCCTTTTGCCAAATGGACTTTACTTACAAAGCAAGCTTTTCTCTCAAGCTGTTTTTCTTTTTTCTGTTTGAAAGATCGGTCTCAGAGGAGTTGGAAACCTAATCCATTTTAACAACCTGATTTGTCTCTTGAATCAGTAGGAGGAGATGCCACTGAGATGGTTAACAACAGGTCAGGGTGTCAAGTTGTTAGTGCAGGAAAAAAGCTGCAAAGATGCTTAACCACACAATAATTTTCTTGCATTTGTTTTCAGAACCCTGGCCTGACTCAATATATTTTTAAATTGCTTTTTATTGAACTTTATTGAAGGGATCTAGATGCCCTAATGGATCACCACAAGTATGAGCCCACAGTGTGCTGCAGCTGCCCCAAAAGCCAACACAATCCTGGGCATCCAGTTTGGGCTACTACAAGACAAAAAAAGACAGGAAAAAAGGGGTCCCAAAAAGAGCAACTTCAGATGATAAAATCTCTGGAGGTGTTCTGACCCACGCTCTTTTCCAACAAATCAAACACAACCCAAAAGGAACAGAAACCTTTTAAGGCTTTTGCAAAACTCCAACACTGGAAGATTTTTAAGAAGAGACTGGACCCACCTTATGTCTGAAATGCTGTAGGGTTTCCTGACTGAGCAGGCTGGGGGAAGGAGAAGGAGGGAAGAAGCGAAGAGGAAAAGGGAGAGAGAGAGAAAGAAAGAGAGAGAGAGAGAGAAAGGAACGACTTCCAGCTCCACCCATATCTGCTTGTCCTGATGCTGCCCCTCACGGAGTCCAGATGGGGCATTTCATGGCATTTGTGTGATGGCCGTTTCTTAACGCATGACCGGCCAGAGAGTTTTGCCAGAGGGAAGCGGCGTTCTTGGAAATTCAATGCAGCGGACGCAGAACTGCGATGGCTCTTTCTCTCTCCAGTTTCTCACGTCGAGATGGAGCGATGCAGAAAACAACCAGAACAGCCTCCGTTTGCAGAGGGTCCTTGACTTACAACCATTCGTTTAGTGACCAAAATTACAAGGGCAATGGAGGGGGAAGCTGCTTTTCACACTTAATGATTAGGATAGCATCCCAACAAGATTTGGATTCTGGTTCATATTTATGACAGCCACAATGTCCCAGTGTGTGTGTGTGTGTGAGAGAGAGAGAGAGAGAGAGAAAGAGAGAAACCAGAGAAATCACTTAACAACAGTGTGTGACTAACTTAACAACTGCAGGGATGCCCTTAACAACAGTGGCACAAAAAGTCGCAAAATGGGGCAAAACTTCACTTAGCAACAGAATTTTGGGGCTCCGCTGTGTTCGTACATTGAGGGTTTACCCGTACAGGGTCAGAAGTACAAGCCCTTCCCAGGATTTGGGGGAGAAATGTGCTTTTCCAACTTGCAAGATTCTGTTCACGTACAGTAACCTGAAAATAAAGTAGAATTAGGCATCCAGTCATGTTTCCTGCCCAGTCTACCTCACAAGGCTGGCTGGAGAGGAAATGGCTTTTGTCAGCCTTTTTTTCACACCCAAATATTTCTTGGTTGAACGTGGGGCCAGAAGCCAGATCATTCTTTGCCGTTTCCTCCCTCCATCCTCCCTAGACTGGGGTCGTTCTAGGACACGCAACTGCCATTCTCTCCCAGCCAGGTAGGTGCCTCTTGAATAACAAAAGGCACCAAATTTGCACAGTCGGTCTTGTATTATTTTCACAGGTGCAACCTCTTTCTTCACCTGAAAAACAGTGTGCAAGGAGGGTGCAGGTCACACTGCGAACCACTGATCTACTGGGAAAATGAGCTGGGTGTTGTGCCTTCAGTTAAAAACACACACCAGCGGATTGCAAATTGTTCCGAATTTGGATCTCTTGGATTGGAAAGGGTCTGTTTCCTTTGCAAAACTGTTTCTGGAAATCTCAGTGGAGGTTCTCAGTCATCCAGGTCATGGTTGTCTGAAAGGTGCTTTTTCAAAAGGCCTCTGGACTTTGCTTTTCCTTGGAGACCTTTCACTTCTCGTCTAAGAGGCTTCTTCAGTTCTCACTGAATGGTGGAGGATGCAAGGATTTATATTGCTTGCAATCCTCTGGTCGTTAGTGCTCTTTCGGTGAGGCCGCTCGGAGGTTTATCTCTGCCCTCCAGTGGCCTGAATAGTGCAAATGGGTGTGGGACGTTATTGGTGTCAACTCGTAAATCATTCCTATGCCTGTTTTCAAGTTGCCATAAGAAGGAAGGGGGGAAAGGCCTGAGGGAGCAGTGCAGCGGATGAAGGCCAGAAGCACATTCCACGCTTATCTTGTGGAGATTGTAGCCTAGGCTACTGGATCTTCTGCCTGGGAAAATCCTTCATTGGAGAATGTGATTGATGACACCCAGCCCGTGAATGTGTTTGGTTGGAGAATCTGATTTATGACACACCCAGGGGGCTGGAGGGAAACAGGGTCATAGGGGATAGTAAATTACGTGTCTCGGAGTTGGCTTCATACTGGTTATGTTGCCCCTGATAAATCTTTTGGATTCTTTTGAAGCTGGGCTCGAGGCTCATGATTTAATTAGGGCAATCGTCGGAACCCTGACACTTGGATCTGCTGAGAGGATTGGGTTGTAAACAGGAGGTAGGTGGGGATCGTATGCCTCCCCCTCTGTTGAGAGAGGGTTGTTAAATGGTCCTCTCTGTCCAAAATGTGTTTCTAGAAGTGGTTTAACATCAGAAATGGTATGTTGATCTTTTGGGAATGGTGAGCCCAAAGCTGCAAAAGTTCAGGAACTGTTTTTGTGGGTTCCGAATGGGGCATTTAGAATTTAGAAGCATTTGACTTCCAAATGAATAGATATAATTAATGGGAAGGTGGGTGGATGGATGGATAAGTAGAGTGGATGGATGGATGCATGGAATGGAGAGGTAGATAAAGGATGGCTGGAAAGGTGAAGAGAGCTTATGCAACGGAGACAAATTTCTTGTATATCCAGTCCCACTTGGCCAATAAAGAATTCTGTCCTATTCTATGAATAGATCTATAAAATGAATGGGTAGATGATGGATCGATGGATTGACAGAATGGACGGATGGATTAATAAGACAGACTGAATGAAGATGGATCGACGGATGGATGAACAGAATGGATGGATGGTTGGGGAAGAATTTGCCTGTCTTTTAACTGTCCAGGCCAATAGGAAGCTTTGTAAAAGGGGTTTTTATGTCTCAGAACTTAAGTTGGCTGGAAGAGAAGGAGAAGGACGTAGTGAGTGCCCTGCGCTACTTTAAGACCATTGTGGACAAAATGGCCGTTGATAACAAGGTGTTGGAGATGTTGCCAGGATCAGCCAGCAAAGTTCTGGAAGCCATCTTGCCTCTGGTTCAGACGGACCCACGGAGTCAGCAGAGGTGAGTCAGGACGCAAGGGGTTGAGTAAGTTGGGTTGCGAGTTGGATCCTAATTGGGCAGTCCGTCCTTTCCCTCAACGTCTGCAACGGAGATGGAGGTGCTCGTTGTGCAGCTTGGATGGAGAATTTGGAAGCTGTTGGGCAGTCCCTTCCTCGAACAATTAGGATGAATGATTGAGGGAGCTCAGTGCACCTATCTAGCCTATCGAAGAAAATTGGAGGAATTTGATAATTGAGGGACTGTCAAATAGAAGAAGAAGCGGTTTGCTTATTCCCTAAAGCTCCTGGCTGGAGAATTCTGGGAGTCAAAGTCCACAAGTCTTAAAGTTGTCCAAGTTTGGAGACCACTGGAATAAACTAAATGGTACACCCCAAAAAAGAGAGAGAATGGCCTTTATGAAGAAATGAATGTTTCGTTGCGGCGCCTTGCTGACTTCTGACAATTCTTAACTTAAGGCAGGACTTTCCCCGCCTCTTCTTCCTTCTGACCTCTTCTTCTTCTTTCCACTTCTGCAGTTCTGCCATCACTTCCTGTTACAGCCGCGTGTATCAGAGCTTGGGAAATTTAATCCGATGGTCCGATCAAGTGATGCTTGAAGGCATCAACGCTGAAGACAAAGAAGTGGTGAATACAGTTAAGGGGGTTATCAAGGCAGTTCTGGATGGAGTTAAGGTATGGGTCTTGCTTAAAACCCCTTTTATTTAGGCTATAAAGGGAATTCCTCTCCAGCAAAGTCTCAGCCAATGGTCTTTTATGAGATTTCACAGACCTTTATCAGGCTTGGAGAGTTGCCAGGCCAATATCTTCCAAACACCACACTATAGCAGCAAGAAGTCAGGAACTTCACCCTCATGAATCAAACTAATTGTCTCCTGCAAACCCCACTCCCCTTTCGCTCCTCTTTAATCCCTCTGTGAGGGGCCATTCACCGTCCCCCTGTGCCTTTACTTCCGAGTCAACCCTTGTTCCTCAGTTGTTCCCTTTGTCTGGCAGCTCTGCACATGCGCATAGTGGGAACAGACTCCAGCTCTTCTTCTGCCTCACTGTTCTCCAACTCCGAAGGCAGCTGATAACTGTCGGACGGGCCTGGCTCCATCTCTGCCTCCGACAGAGAACCCTCGTCCAAGCTTTCCCCAGACTCCAGGACTGGCTCAGGTCCCTCCCCAACCTCCCCACTGTCCGAGTCTGCTGCCAGCTCCACTGGTGGGCAACAACACGCCCCATGAACCCCTTGTAGAGTTAGTGTGTAAGGACCAACAAAGGCAATAAAGGGTCTAAATTGTATGATGAATGGTTGAGGGGATGTGTAGCAGCAGCCATAAAAATTAATGCAATCCTGGGTTGTATAAACAGAAGCATAGAATCAAGATCACGTGAAGTATTAGTGCCACTTTACAAAACCCTAGTAAGGCCACACCTGGAATACAGTGCAACCAGTTTTGCTCACCACAAATTACAAAAAAAGATGTTGAGACTTTGGAAAACGTTCTGAGAAGAGTAACTAAGATGATCAAAGGCCTGGAGACTAAACCACAGGAAAAATGGCTGCGTGATTTGGCTCTGGCTAGTCTGAAGAAAAGAAGAATTGGGATTGACTTGTGTTCTGTTGATAACTAGGAGCTGGTGAAGCTCACAATTGAGAAGCAGGAGCACCCATCTCCCACCAGCCCTGTCAAGCCCACCTTACCTGTGTCTACAGAAGACAGGTGAGTGGACAAAAAGTTTAGAGATTTTTCTTTCCAAAAGTTGGGGTTGTTGTGAGGGCTTGGAGTTCCAGGGATACAACCTCCTCGTGGCCAGTTTCACAAAAGGGAGGCCTCAGTCAGTCTGAAGTGCCTGGCAACTAGCTCTCCTACTCCTTATTTCCTTTGATGTCGGTCTGTTTCTCTGTCTGTTATCCATCTACCCATCCAGCTGTCATGTCTATTGATCTAGCAATATCTCCTGTGTCTATCCTTTATCTCTCCATTTATATCGTTTCTCTTTGTCTCTATTCCTGCCTGTCTACTTAATCTATTATCCATCCATCTAATTATCATCCAGTTATCCATCCTAATATTTGTATCCATCCATCCACCACCCACCTATATCTATTTATTTATCTGTTTATCCATGTCTTCTAGCTCACTCTTTCAATATCTCCACCCATCCATGTACCCATGTCTTTCAGCTCTCTCTCTCTCCTCTCTCTCCATCTCTTTATATCCCCCCTCCATCTCCTTCCATATATCACGTCGTTCACTGCATGCTTTCTTCTATCATCCATCCATGCCTTCAAGTTTTCACTTTGTCTCTTCTGTCTCCGTCCATCAGTCCATCCATCCATGCCTTCCAGTGTGCAGTTTCTCTCTATCTCTCTCCATCCCTCCATGTTTTCTAGTGTGTGCACTCTCTCTTCTGTACCTCCCTCCCTCCATGCCATCTACCTATCACCATCTATCCATCCATCCATCCATCCATTTTTTATGTATGTATCCTGTCTTCTATCTCATACTCCATCTTCCTTCCTCCCTCCCTTCCTTCTCTCCCCTCCTTCCTCTGTCCCTCCCTCCCTCATAGCGTATTATCTTATTCCTTCCTTCTCTCTCCTCATAGTGTATTATCTCCCCCTCTCCAGCCAGTTGGAGCTTCCCTTGACGGATCGGGAGATGGAGATCCTCAACAAGTCGGCCGGGAAGACTCCGACCGCAGAAGTGCCGGCTGATGCCGCAGACGAAGAGATCGCCCCACCCAAACCGCCTCTTCCTTGCATCCGAGTGGCTGAAAACAGGCAAATGCACCAACCTGGGGGAGCTGGGTCAGAACATTTCACTTTAACAACAATATTCTCAATTTTCCTTCGTCTTGTGCAGCCTCCCTCCAGCTCTGCCTCCTAAGAAACGCCAGTCGGTACCCTCCCCTACACGAGTGGCCATCGTAGCCCCCATGAGCCGAGCAACCAGTGGCTCCAGTTTACCCATTAGGATCAGCAAGCAGGTAAAGTACTAGCCCTGTCTGACCCAGAAGCTATCCAGATGGGATGGGTGTCCCTTTAAAACCTCCTTATCACAGGTGGTCCTTGACTTATGGTTGATTTAGTGACCGTCCATGCAGCAACACTGGATAAAAATGACTTACGGCCATTTTTCACGCTGCAACATCCGCATGGCCACGGGATCCAAATTCGGAGACTTGGCAAGGGGCTCATATTTATGACGGTTGCCACGTTCCCGGGGGGGAGGGGTTGGTTGGGTTAGGCATTCCTCCTTTTACAACCTTCTGAGCAAGCGAAGCCAAGAGAAAGCCAGATTCACTTAACAACCGGGTTACTGACTTCGCTGCAGGGGTTCACTTAACAACAAGTTGCAAGGAAGGTTGTGAAATCACCCGTCCACCTTCTTGCTTGGCACAGAAATTTTTGGGGCTCCATTGCGGTTGTAAGTCAAGGACTACTTGTACAGAATTCCATCCAAATATAAGATCATTTCCCTTTCTGGATTCAGAGACTTAAAATGTACCTGTCCGTTTCCCCTATTCTGAAAGAGGCGATTGAAGAGTTTTCGCCAGAGCAGCCATCTTGTTTAATTCCAAGATGGGTTGTTTATAAAGACACAGGCCATGCCGACATGTTCACTCCTAATAAATCCTTGGCTTGAGGCTCGTGGTTTAATTTGGGCAACTCTACCTGAATCACTTCTCCTTCCCACCCACAGGAGGTTGAAAACGATGGCTACCCCCAACGGAGGCTGTCGGGGGGCAGCCAGTCCTACGGAGGGGAATCTCCCCGCCTCTCACCCTACAGCAGCATGGGGAAGCTAAGCAAGTCGGACGAACAGCTGTCCTCCTTGGATTGCGACAGCGGGCAGTGCTCGCACAACACAAGCTGTGAAACGTTAGGTAAGGAGGTGGAGAGTCTGCTGGGCTGCTGATGGGCTCAGCAGGGGGCTGCCCTAGGCTGAGAGGTGTGATCCCTGGTTCAACTCCCATCCGTCACGAGTATCAGGTCCACGTGGGAAGGTCCAATGAAACTGATTTATTGCTAAACAGCTTGTGCCCAAGACAATTCTCAACTAATGGTCAGCACCTCGTTAGAGTTAGATGAGGATCCACAAGGGGCAGTGGCTCTTCCTTCCCAAGGGCCGGCCCATAGATTTCCACTGCTCTCCTCTCCTCTGCCTTCTGTGCATCCGTATAGCATGCACTGGACTCAGCTGTTCCTCCTCTTCCTCATTAGCCACCTGCAGCTGTGGGGGCTGTTGACTCTCCACCTGAGGGCTGATGGATCACCCAGGCTCTGCCTCCGTCTCTCTCTCTGCCAGCTCCATTCCCTCTTCCCGCTCGGAGCTCTGAGGTTGCCTTAATGCTGGCCATGACTCCCATCCCAGATCCTCCTTCTCCTCAGATTTGGCTGCCACAGGCCACAACCCACACCGAATACAGCTCAGGGTTTCTCTTTTTAAAGAAAAGATGGAGAAAAACTGTCCCAGGTTCAATCCATCCACCAGCTGAGCCTTTCAATCTTCATTGTGTTGTGGAAATGGCATGGGTGTGTGTGTGTGTGTGTGTGTGTGTGTGTATGGGCCAGTATATGTATATCAACCTGGGCCAGTCCTGGAGTCTGGGGGAGGCTCTGGCGAGGGCTCTGCATCGGAGGCAGAGACGGGCCAGGGCCGTCCAACAGTTATCAGCTGCCTTTGGAGTCAGAGATCAGTGGGGAAGAAGAACAGCTGGAGCCTGTTCCCAGTGTGCGCATGCACAGAGCTGCCAGAAGAAGGGAACAGTTAAGGAACAAGGGCTGCTGACACGGGAGTAAAGACACAGGTGAATGTCTCCTCCCATAGGGAATAAGTAAAACTGTCCCTTCCAACTCTTCCGTTACTCATATAGTGTTTCTTGCTCTCTTTCCTGTAGATCATTACGATCCTGATTACGAGTTCCTGCAGCAAGATCTCTCGAACACGGACCAGATCCCCCAGCCCAGACTCGGGGTGCTCAGCCCTTTGCCAGAAGGCCAGCGGGAATCCGCCTCTCCGTTTCTTGGACCACCTTTCCAACTTCCAGAGAATTGTGTCTCCCCAACTGCAGCTCCGGCAGTCGAGGTCCCACCAGCTCTTCCCGAGAAGAAGCGGAGAGGGACGGCGGCTTCCTCCTTCGACATCTCCGGTTGTCGGGTCCTCCTGGAGAGGCACCCTTCACAGTACGACAATATTTCGGAGGAGGACTTAAGCGTCCCGCCTCTCCTGCCCTGGGTCTTCACCCCTTTTGCAGCTGTCCTGCCCTATCAGCCTGGAAAGCCAGGCCCCCCTGTGGACTTCCTGGCCGATTTCTCCAGTCCCAACGCGCCCAGAGACTCCGAGGAACCCCCACCCCTGCCCGAGAAGAAAAACAAACACAGTAAGTGCTCCCTCCTCTGTTTGGGGTTTTTAACATAACCTTATTAAAAGTGTTCAAAAGGGAAGACTAAAATCTAACGGGAAGTAATGTTTAGGATAAAGGAGGATTTGGGACAGAGGAGAAGACAAAAATCCCAGAAAAAGGCAAAGCCAAAAGTACAGAAAAAGAAGAAAATATAAAATTGCTTCTGATTTCTTCCCTTTTCCTTTCCTCCTTTTTTCCTTCTTTTCTCTTTTTCTCCTTTCCTTTCTTCCTTCCCTTTTTCTTTTTCTCCTTTCCTTTCTTTCCTCCTTTTTTCCTCCTTCCTTCCTTCCCTTTTTCTTTCTTTTCTCCTTTCCTTCCTTTCCTCCTTTTTTCCTCCTTTTCTCTCTTTCTTCCTTCCCTTTTACTTTCTTTACTCCTTTCCTTCCTTTGCCTTTTCCCCCTTCTTTCCTTTCTTCCTCCCTCCCTCCCTCCCCGTCGCCTTCCCTTCCCTTTCTCTTCCTTTCTTCTTTTAAAAGCCACAGCAAGGGAAGCCCCCCCCCCAGCTTTGCAAAATAACAATAGCAGGGTTTCAATATTTGAGGGGCTGCCCTAAAGAAGTGGGGGTCAAGTTATTCTCCAAAGCACCAAAATGAAGAGAAGAAACAACGGATGGAAATTAACCAAGGAGGGGAAGCAACATGGAGCCAGGGAGGAATTTCCTGACAGGGAGAACAAATAAGCAGAGAAACAACTTAATTCCAGAAGTTGTGAATGCTCCAACACTGGAAGTGGTTTTTTTTTGTATAACCGTTTGTCTGAAGTAGTGTAGGGTTTCCTGCCTAGCCAGAGGGCTGGACTAGAAGATCTCCAGGGTCCCTTCCAGATCCATTATTTTTCTACTTTCCACTGTAGGGCAGTGAGTCCACCCAACATAGTCACCATATCATAAAGAAATACCTAAGAAAGAATTAAGTCTTAATCGAAAGCAGGGGTGTCCAACCTTGGCCACTTTAAGCCTGGAGGACTTCAACTCCCAGAATTCCCCAGCCAGCTGGGGAATTCTGGGAGTTGAAGTCCTCCAGGCTTAAAGTGGCCAAGGTTGGACACCCCTGATCTAAAGCCTTTCTCCTCAACCCTGCCCACTGGGTTTCTCTTCTACTTTCCATCGTAGGACAGCCAGCTCTTCACAGTGTCACCCCACACTTCCTGCCTGTTGCATGTCTTCAAAACCACAATGGGAGGAGTTCTCCACCCCCTGCAAAAGTGACAAAATTAAACTAGGCAAACGTATGATTCACCACCAAGTTCTGAGTAATTATCCCAACATCAACAGGCTTCAAAACAGTGGTTGGCTTTTAAAGAATTTCCCTCCCAAGAAACACGAAGAAGAGCGAAGATCATATGGTTTATTTGTTTTTGTGTGTGTATGTGTGTGTGTGTGTGTTTAATGTTGGTTTAGTGTCGTTTTTTTGGCACTCGGTACCCAAATTTGCTTTTCCTCTTTCTGCCCAGCTGTTGGTTTAATCACATGGCGACTCTCACTTAATCCTGATTTGTTTAGATTGCTGACTTAGCACTTTTTGGATAATCTCTCTCTCACATGCACACACAAAAAAGGAACAGGAAAGTTGAGTCTGTTTTAGAAGTCCGGATAAGAATTTTGCCCTCTGGGTTAAGAGTTGAGCAATTGAGGGATATTTATGTTGGACTGGCTGAGTCTGATTTGTCTTTATTATTGCTGGGAGTCCTCGAGTTACGACCCCAATTGGGCCCAAAATGTAGATCGCTAAGTGAAAAATGTGTTAAATTAATGTTTACACCTTCTCTTGTCAAAGTTGTTAATTGAATCCTTGCATTTGTGAAGTTAGTAACCCGGTTGTTAAATGAATCTGGATTTCTCATTGATCTTGCTTCTTTATCCGAGTGGTCAAGCTTCTTGCTTGGGATATTGCTGGTTTTTTGATTGTTGGTCACCTGGATGTTGATTGTTGGTAAGATAGGTTGATCTTTCTGTTTCCTTTTGGGCTTTTTGATTGTCTTTTTTTTTTTTCTTTGAATGGAGTCTACAAGTTGCTTATCTCATCGTGCCTGTTGATGGCTGGTTTGCCTGAGTGCCCGCAGGAATTCCTTTGTGGTTTTGGTTTTGGATTTGGTCTAGGACAATGGGTCCTCAACCTGGAGGCTCATCACAGTGGATCCAGGAAGACTTGAACAAATGTTATGATTTAAAGTCTTGAGTTCAAGTCTTGGGGGGCCCATGGCCACAGAAGGTACCTAAAACAGTGTGCATGGTGAAGAAAAGACTGGTCTAAGATGGTCACACTTGGAACTATGGTTATGTTATGCCTCTGTTGGAGTCTGACTCCGAGGGAGAGGAGGAACAGCCGATTGGGAGTGGAGGTGTGGCTCCAGAAGTGGTGGAGGAAGCTGTGGAAGGGCACAGGCGGCCTAGGCAGTCAGAGGAAGACCCAGGCCCATCCCCTCTTCATCCTAGGGCACGCAGACAGGAGAGGATAAGGGAGAAATGAGAATGGTATAGTCTATGGGGGAGGAAGGGGCCCTGATCCCCTTCACAGGCTGTAGCTATGAGGACTGTTTAAAAGGACAAACTGCGCATGGCCCAGTGCTGGAAGCAAAGCGTGAAATAATTCTAGTCTTTCATTGCTTATCTGAGTTCTGGCGTCCTTCCCAGTGTGTGTATTTCGATATCAGTGGACGTCTTCAAGCCCTTCTCCTGCTGTGTCTCAGTATGGTTTGTGTAGTTTTTTTCTATTTATATGTGTTTTGAGTTTGAATGGCACTTCTTCCTTTTCGCAACTGTTTGTGGGGGAGTTTCTTCTCCAGTCAAGGATAACTGGAGCTTTGAAGCCAAGTTGGAGGCATTAAAGGGACTTCACCTGTTTTTGTGACTTCGTTGCTTTTGTATTCCACACACACAAACACACACCCCCGGGTCATCATAGGTTAAGCCTTAAAAGTCATCTTCTTAATTTCACATCTTTCTTCTGTGAATCCTTCCAACTAACCAGAGGATGGGGAAGCATCTCACTGAGAAGGTGACCCCCCCCCCCCCCCACACACACACACTCGTGTCCATTCTCTCTTGCAGTGTTGGCCTATATGCAGTTTGTGGAAGACTACTCTGAACCTCAGCCTTCCATGTTCTACCAAACCCCCCAGAACGAGCACATCTACCAGCAGAAGAATAAGCACCTGATGGAGGTTTATGGATTCAGTGATTCCTTCAGCAGCCCAGGCCAGGATCTGGCCCCACCTCCAGCTCTCCCACCCAAACAGAGACAACTGGTGAGCCCTTTTCTTCTTCTTCTTCTTCTTCTTTTGCTCCATCTTGGTTCAGTTCCTTCCTGGCCATCCTAAGAGATACGGAACCTCTGTTTTGGTCCATGGTCCAGTGTGATTATTTGGGCTTTGGGTTAGGGTTGTAGTGAATGTTCCTGGTCCATCCTCAGCTGGTGCCTCCTTCCAAGTTCCACTTCCAGAACTAACATAGAATACAGCAGGGACCTTGAAGGTCTTTTATAATAGATATATATGTGTGTTTGTGCAATAACTGTTATGATGTACCTGTTATATACACACACACAAATATGTGTGTGTGTATTTGTCTATATATCCTGTATAATAGATACATATGTGTTTGTGCGATAACTGTTACACATCCAAATGTTTATCAACTGTATATATGCACTGGGATGTCATTAACCAGGAGGCGTTATTCCCTGCCTCAGTTTCCCCAGCGATGCGGTCTTGGCATTGAAGCGTTTTTGTGCCTCTGTTTCTTCTCTCGCCTTCTCAGGTCTGCCTGCTCCTATTTCTGTTTTCTTCCATTTGGGTTTTGCTGTTTTTTTTTTCCTGAATTCAATCTCTCTCTCTTTTTGTTTTATTTTCCTTTTCCCCTGTTTTTTGGGGAGAAAAATCATCAGATGCTTAGCCCTTCCCCTTTCGTTTCTCGCCACGTTTCCTGAAAGCAAATAGGAAACAATTTGCCCCTGGCCTGCATGAGAGGGCTGGTGTCCCAACTGTCTTCATGCACAGGTGGTCTTTGGCTTAATGACCACAATTGGCCCAACGTTTCGGTTGCTTCAGTGGGACAGTTCCAAAGTGAGTTTCGCTCTCTCCCTTTTACAACCTTTCTTGCCGCCGTTGATAAGTGAGTCCCAGCAAAAAGGGATCACGCTTTTTTCCCCCAGTGCCGCCGTCGTAACTTTGAACGGTTGTAAGTCTGAGGACTACTTGAGCAGGGGATTGGACTCCTAGAAGACCTCCCCTCCGACTCTGTTAATCACGGTCACTAAACAAACTGATGTAGGTTGAAGACTGCCTGTATTTGGATAGGAGGAGAATCCAGCACCGAAGCACTTGGACGGGACCTTAAGAGGCTTTCTAGTCCAACCCCACGCAAGACAGGCCCTGGGTTCATCTCCCGTCGATGTAGGTTGTTCTTTTTTTTCTTCTTCCTTTCGTCTTTCTCCCTCGCTCCTTTTCTTTCTCTCCTTCCAACAGGCTATATTCCCTGCTCCCTTCTCTTCTGTCTCCTACTGTGTCCAGCCATCTAAGGGCCCCCTGGCCTCCGAGGAGGAGGTGGGCACAGGCCAGGCCCTCACCGTGTCCGTCTCTAACTCCTTCCTCCAGCAGAACAGTTCCTTTCCCGCGCACTCGGTGAGTTACTAACGGAACGCCTTGCCTTTCGCAGCTTGCTTCCTCTCGCTCTTTCCGCTTGTTGATTTATCTCTATTATGAACGGAGGCAAACGCAACGTGTCCCAGGATAACCTTGTGGGATCCTGATCTTGAGTTGGTCACCAGGACCGGTGGAGTTTATTCTCCCAAACTTTTGGACTCTGCTAGAGCCCATCTGCGGGGAAGGTCCCAATCTGTGGGGTTCTTGGATGCTCTCTGAGCTGGGTCGTTTCCAGGCAGACGTCTCATGACCCTACTAGGTAACCTCCTCAGTGCTAGAAAGTAGTGGGTGGAAGGGAGGAGGAGGAGGATGGTCTTTGGTGCTCTCTGAGTTTGCTTATTTTCTTGCAGACATTTCATGAGCCAACTAGGTAACCTCATCAGCGCCAGAACAGAATGGGATGGAGGAGGAGGGGCGGGGGAGACAAGGAGGTGGAGGGGAAGAGGAGGAGGAGGAAGGAAAAGACTGTGGGGTCCTTGGTGCTCTCTGAACTGCTCTGTTTCCATGCAGACATTTCATGACCCAACTAGGTAACCACATCAGTGCTAGATGTTCTCCATCAAACTAAAAGGAGGCGGTAAGGAAGATTTCTATGAGATTCTTCCAATCGTCATGTATTTGGTTAGGTCAGGGGGGTTGTGCATGGCGGCAGTAGCCGTGCCAGGGATGCTTTTGATCACACGGTGCCGAATCCTTGAAACAGGGAGATCCCCCTTCCAGCGTGGAGGGAGGAAGCAAGGGGTGGACTTCTCACCCGGCGTCGAGTGCATTCGCGAGCCATTTGCATCGTGCCTGGCCTGGGCCTCCTGCCCTTTGCAAATGGAGAACCACCCGCCAAAGGCCCTTTTATGTTTTCATCCTCCCTTCTAGATTTCGTTTCAGAACGTTGTCCTTTTTTCCCCCCAGGAGAGAGAATCCAACTCCCTTCTCTTTCCTGGCTTTGGCCTGCTCTGGATTCTTAGCCAAGGGAGTTCCCCCAACGGGAAAGCCAATGAGCCATCGGGCGACTGTGTACATTGTTCTAATTCCTTCTCTCTCTCTTTCTTTTTCTCTCCTCCCCTCCTCTCCTCCCCTTCAATGCTACCCTTTCTCGTTGACTTGCTGCCATTTTTTCCCCCTCGCCCTTTCCGCTTCATCCTCGTCCCGTTTCCCCCCAGTACAAATCCGTCTTCAGGTCTTTCTCCCAAGACTTCGTGCCTCGGGGCCCAGTTCCTGCCATCCCTCCCTTTCCTTCCTCTACTTTGGCCGCTGCATCCTCTCCTCAGGCTTTTCCACCTGCACACCAGGCTCCGAATTCGGACCCGCCGGCGGCACCAGCCACATCTGGCCAGCCCCTTGGCACCATGGAGCGGCCATCTTCTTCTTCCTCCTCCTCTTCCTCCTCCTCCTCCTCCTCCTCCTCTTCTTCTCAAGACAAGACTGCTTCTGTCTCTTCTGAATCCTCTTTCACCGAACATCTCCAGAAGTCTTCGGTGAGAAAACCGGATGGGGCCCAAGCTCACCTTTTGTGGGGATGGGGGAACCCAGTCGTAGTTGGCTTACCCATTGCCTCCTTCCTAGGGCTGAGAGAAAGTGGCTGGCCCAAAGTCGCTCAGCTACCTTTCGTGGCAGGACTAGAACTCACCATCTCCTGGGGATTGATTGGCTCAGCATCACTCAGCTGCCTTTCGTGGCTAAAGCGGAACTAGAATTCACATCTCCTACTTTCTAGTTTGGTGCCTTAACCATTGGATCAAACTGGCTCTATTAATATTAAGAGGGGGCCCTGTAGCTCTTAGGGAATTGTTCTAAGCACCCCCTCCAGAGTTTTGCTAGAATAGTTTGGAGAACAACGGTTATCAATAATAATAATAATAATAATAATAATAATAATAATAATAATAATAATAATAATAATAATAATTGGGAGGACGATTTTCATCAGGTGGGTGAGGGCCTGTCACGAATGTCGCATAGGTCCCTCCCTCCTGCCCCCTCTGAATGTTCCGGTAAGCCTACCTGTCCCGCCGTGCTTTTCTGGGGAGTGCTGGGTTCATCGCCCCCAGGTGGGATCACCCCTTTGCTTCCCTTCCCTTCTGTCTCTGTAGAGTGACCACGTTGGCGAGGTAGCCAGGGAGGGTGAATACGTCAATCTGTATTCCTCGGGTCAAAGCAATGGGGAGCTTCCCCCTTCCTACTCAGAAGGAGTAAGTAAAACCAGGATGGTTTTGCATGCCTACTGGAAAGGAGTAGCAGGGAGGTCTCATTCCTCCTTTCTCACCCTCTCCCAACATTCAGGACCTGAACTCTGGTCTATATAAACAGGGAGCAAGGCACACTCATTGGCACTGATGATGTTCCCTAGCTGGGTCGTGAAATGTCTGCATGGAAACAGCCCAGCTGAGAGAACCAAGAACCCAGCGGTCCTCCTCCTCCTCCCTTTCTTCCTCCCCCTTCCCCTCCTTCTCCTCGCAAACCCCATTTCCTTCTAGCACTGATAACATTGCCTAGTTGGGTCACGAAAAGTCTGCACAAAGAAACCCCAAGCACCAAGGACCCCCACAGCTCAACCCGAGCGATAAATATTTATTGAGAGTTTCACAGCGATAATTCAGCGCCAGAAAAGTAAACACAGAGGGCTGATGCTTCATTTAGCATCTTTATAAACATCAGTAGATTTTACAAACCA
Organism: Hydrophis major; assembly: GCA_033807585.1. Classification (NCBI taxonomy): domain Eukaryota; kingdom Metazoa; phylum Chordata; class Lepidosauria; order Squamata; family Elapidae; genus Hydrophis; species Hydrophis major. Next base: position 883,170 of record CM066341.1, on the reverse strand, counting down.
GTTGTAGGTTTCTCCAACGTGGAGCAAACTCAAACAGAAACATGTTGCAAGTTCAGAGCAGAGCTCCAGTCTTCAGCAAGCAAGCAAGTTAGTTTCATCTTCAATAGACAGACTCACAGCTTCAGAGCTGCAGAGCTTAACATAGAACCACAGCTCGCCTACTTTTAGTTTCAGTTTCCAAAGAGTCCTCATTGGCTGACCTTGTTACCAAGCTCTATTTCAGATCATGAATATACTGGCAATATTCTCTTGTAATCATACCTGGATTCCATTAGGCCCCCCTCTTTTGTTGCACAACGGTGCCATTTTAGGGGTGCCTCGTACCAAATTGAATTTAAAATTCCTATCCAGAATCAGAAAAGCATTTTTATTTTTATTTTGGTTTCCTTTTAACAACCTCTGCTAAGGACTTTCCTGTCTAATCCCCTGTGGATTTTAATTTCTCCTCTATCACACTGGATGTTTCCAGCCTAGAAAATGTACATTCTGCTATTTTAAATGTCTTTGTGGAAGAATCAGTTGGATTTGATGGCTCGGCAGGGAAGAGAGGGAGGACTGGAGAAATGGGTTTCTCGCCGACGGAAAATTGGATTCCTTGGTGATTTCAAAGCTTGGAAACGAAGAGCTGTGGATTTCAATTCCCAGAATTCCTGCTGTCTGAGGAATTCTGGGAGTTGAAGTCCACACCTCTTCAAGAGGGCAGGTTTAAAAAAAAAAAAAAACACGGATCTACTATATCTTCCATTTTTGGATGCATTTCGGTCACCTTGAGAAAACCAACAACAATGTAGTCCCAAAACCGCAGAGTGCTGCTGTGTCTTTCTTGAAAAACCTGATTTGTCTTCGGTTCAGTTTTGAGGAATGGTGACAATATATCATGTTGTGTAATTTTAAGAGGTGTGAACCCAATGTCTCCCACTGTTTGGAGATCCTGAGACGATAGGTAGTCCTCGACTTATGACAACAATGGAGCCCCACATTCACGTTGCTAAATGAGACATTTGTTAAGTGAGCTTCCCCCTCCCCCTCCCGGTTTTACACCCTTTCTAGCCCTGGTTGTTAAGTGAATCACTGCAGCTGTTCAATTGGGAACACTGTTGTTGAGTTTCCCCTTTCACTTTTGCACGACGGAATGTCGCCAAAGGGAATTGCATGACCTCCCACCCAGGAACGACGCAACCATCATAAGTACATGCCAGTTGCCAAGCCTCCGGATTTTGATCACGTGACTGCGGGGAAACGCTGCGACCATCCTGAATGGGGGGCGGGGGGCGATCCAGGTCACTTTTTTTGGGTGCCGTCGTAACTTGGAATGCCCACTAAATGAACAGTTGTACCTTGTTCCCCTGAAAATAGACCCAACTGGAAAATAAGACCTAATGTGTCTTTTGGAGCAAAAAATTAATACAAGACCCAGTCTTATTTTGGGGGAGACACGGTATAAGTCGAGGGATATCTGTAGGTGGTTAATAACGCCGCAAGTCTTACCTCCTCCTGTCTCCCCACTTCCTTCCAGGAATCCCCAACGATTAAGGACGACCACACAAAAGATTCTGCGTCTCTGAGTGAGACTCCAGGGAAGGAAAAGCAGGAGAATGAAAGGTGAGGTTTCCGACAGGTAGACCTCATGACCCCTGGGGGGGTCAATGCGACCGTCATAAGTATGAGTCACGTGAGTTGCCAAGCACGTGAATGTTGATCACATAACCGTGGAGATGCTGCCTTGGTCCTAAGTGTGAAAAAACGATCATAAATCACTTTTTTTCCAGTGCTGTTGTAAGTTTGAACGATCGCTAAATGAACCATTGTAGGTCGAGGACCCACCTGTGTAGACACAGACACGAAGGAACACTACGGTGGAGATCTTACTTTTAAATGATTGATTGAAGGATGACACTGTTATATCAGCAATATTTGATGCAAATTGCAACACTGGTTCTTTGTAATGTTATGCTCAACTTTGGACGAAAATTAACATAATGTTATGGTTGTGATATTGAGATGCCAAAATGCGTTTAATACCGATTGATTTTTTTTTTACATTTTTACCTTTTTTTTGCTGCACTCTTTCTTCTTTCTTTCCTTCCTGCCACCTTCCCCTCTTCTCTTCTCTCCCCTTCCCTCCATTCCAATCTTCCTTCCTTCCTTCCTTCCTCCCCTTCCTTTTTTCCTTTCCTTCCTTCCTCGCTCTTTCTTTTCTTCCTTCCTTCCTTCCTCCCCTCCCTCCCTCCCTTCCTTAGTTTCTGTTAGTTTTTATGGGTACATTTTAAAATTAAAAATGGTATGTACTTATTTCATATACGTGCACAAAATCTAATATCCACCAGGTTTTAAGCTTTCTCTGAGGGACTCCACTGAACACTTAAAGCCAGATTTTCAGACGAAATCCATGGCTAACCTTTGATCTACGTCCAATCCTTCTAAAACACTGAGGACTAGAAATCTTGCCATGATAGGCCTCCTCTCAACGCAGGGCATGCCCTTTTTGTCTTGTGCACCCAGACCAATGAAGTCCCAGGAATCTTTGGAAAACCCTCTGATGGAGGAGGAAGTGGACGAATTGTCGCTAGTGAACCACAGCGAAATCATCTCCAGGCTGACCTTGAAACAGGAAGTAAGTTCTGACTTCTCCTATTTATTTATCTATCTGTCTGTCTGTCTCTCTATCTTAAGGCTTTATACCGCACTGGTGAGGCCACACTTGGAGTATTTCCTCCAGTTTTGGTCACCACGATACAAAATAAAAAATAAAAATAAAAATTAAAGACACTGAGACTCTACAAAGAGTGCAGAGAAGAGCAATCAAGGTGATCAGGCGTCTGGAAGCTAAACTGTACAATGAATAAGTCAAAGGTGCCTTTTTTTTTTTCCAAGAGGCAACTGGACTTCCTGTTTCTTCCAGGAAGATGTTTCGCTTCTCATCTGAGAAGCTTCTTCAGTTCTGACAGGATGGTGGGGAATGGAAGGATTTATATTCCTTGCAGACAGCGGGTCATTTGCATCCTTTCAGAGAATTGTTGAGTCCACTTGGAGGTTTGTCTGCGTCTGCCGCAGGTCGACCTTCAAGTGGCCTCTGTGTCTCTCTAAAACAAGGGTCTCCAACCTTGGCAACTTTAAGACTTGTGGAATTCAACTCCCAGAATTCCTCAGCCAGCTTTGGTGGGAAGTTGCCAAGGTTGGAGACCCCTGCTCTAAAAGAATGCAAGTGACCAGCTGACAACTTATGGGAACCGTCTGCCTTCTTCTTCACACCTGTTGATCTGTCTCTCCCAGGCTTCATTGGAGCTGTAGACATTTTGTTTCTTCGACTAACCCATTCGTAAATCAACACCTCCCCACTAATGAAGAGGCACCTAGTTGCCAATGTTCCACCCATATATTGACACCTGTATTTGACACCAAATGTCTTAATTTGAAGCCCTGCCAGGTGGGTTGGAGGTCACTTTAGTACGACAAATGCGAAACCTGTGGAGCGTTTCTCCTGCATTTGAGATTGGATTTGCACAATGGTAACCCTACAGGAGGTGAAGATGGGTGCTGTGGGGTTGGGAGATCTAGTCAGGAAGCAACACAATCACGGCTTCCAAAGGGAATGTGTGCATCCTTTGGGGTTTTTCTTCCACTACTGCAGGGGGATGATGGTCCAGATGTACGGGGTGGATCAGGAGACATCCTGCTGGTGCACGCGACAGAGACGGCCACTGTGGAGGGGACGGTTAAAGGTACTGTGGAGGGAATGCAAGGCTCACATTCACAACGAGAGGCAGATGTTGTCATCGAGACCCAGAAAGGCTGAAGGAAGGATTTTGGAAGGAGATCCTTGAAAAGTTGCCCAAAGTCACCTCAGATGGCTTTCATCCCTGAAGCCAGACTAGAACTCACCATCTCCTAGTGATCGGCCCAAAGTCACCCAGAGTCCAAAGTCACCCAGATGGCTTTAGTCCTTAAGGCTAGACTAGAACTCACCATCTCCTCGTGATCGGCCGAAAGTTACCCAGAGTCCAGAGTCACCCAGATGGCTTTAGTCCTTAAGGCCAGACTAGAACTCACCATCTCCTCGTGATCGGCCCAAAGTTACCCAGAGTCCAAAGTCACCCAGATGGCTTTAGTCCTTAAGGCCAGACTAGAACTCACCATCTCCTCGTGATCGGCCCAAAGTTACCCAGAGTCCAGAGTCACCCAGCTGATTTTCATGATTAAGGTGAGACTAGAACTCACCATCTCCTGGTGATTGGCCCAGAGTCATCCAGCTGCCTTTTCTGCCTAAGGTTGTACTAGAACCCCCTGTCTCCTCGTTTCTAGTCTGTTACCTTAACCCCAAGCCCAATCTGGCTCTATATATCCAGTTTTTATGTTTCCAACCTTTTATTTGTATTCCTGCCGGGTCACCCCTGTTGAGAGAGATAGAATCGACGATGTCCCCAGATCTCCAAGGTGAGGACACTTGCTTGATCAGAAGATGAATTAATTTCTATTTCTCTCCCTCTCTTTTTTTTCTTCCTCTCTCGGCCAGATCTGGTGCTTTACTGTGAAGCCTTCTTGACAACATACCGAACATTTATTTCCCCAGAAGAGCTTATAAAAAAACTACAATACCGATATCCTTTTGGGGGGACAGGGATAAAATTGGGGTTTGGTAACTCCCTCCCCCTTCAGAAGTACACGATGCTGGGTGTTGTCTTGTTTTAGATTTCAACACTGGGAATTATGTTCATTCTCAGCCGGTAATGAGTCCTAAACAGTCCCTCGAGATAAGCACCCACCTTTCTCTCCTTTGAATTGATGCCAACAGGTAAAATGCCAAATGAACTGTAAAAAGCCAACTGAAGTACAAAGTCCACACAGAGCTTCAAGGTTTAAGTGAACGAAAGTTGCTTCCTGCAAAGGTTCCTCTCCCTTTGCACTTCCTTTATGGGAGGGGCAATCACTTCCAAGCCTTACTCCCGAGTTTCCCCTTTTGTTTCAGCTGCTCTTGCCTTCCAGCAGCTCTGCACACACGAGCACTGGGAACAGGCTCCCGCTGTTCCTCTGCCTCGCTGCTGCCAGATTCTGGAAGCTCCAGAGTCAGTAAATTACTCCCAGATGGTCCTGGCCCCATCTCTGTATCAGTCGCAGGACCCTCATCCGAGTCCTCCCCAGACTCCTAGACTGGTCCCTGTTCTTCCCCACTGTCTGATTTTGCTGCCATCTCTGCAGGCTGCCAGCAGAGCAAAACAATTGTAAGGTTGGTGGACTTCCACTCTTCCCCAGCCAGCATGCTGGCTGCAGAGTTATGGGAGTTGAAGTCCATCAGTCTTTAAGGTTTGCCAAGGTTGGATACCCCTTTCTAAACTCTTGTCTCACTTGCCCATACAACCTTGGAGATATGCTGGATGTCCAGAAATCAACTGGTTTGATCCCTCTAAATCTAAGACCAACAATGTTGGCTGGTTGTCACGGCCTCTTGTTAACTTCTTTAACTCCCCTTCCGACCTATGAGAAGTTCTGCCACTGTCCAGACAACAATAAGAAACGAGTCAGCAAGAATACGTTTTTCGTCCTGGTGAGAGTGGTGGATGAACTATGGTGAGAAGAAACTCTGTGGAATGTGTTTGGGCGGGCTGGGGTTTGATTTGTGGGAGAAGAAACAGCTAGAACCAGGCGTGGGTTCTAGGTCACCAAATAGCCAATATGCTAAATGTGTTGTCGCCTTAAACTTTACTGCCTATAAAATAAACACAGTATGTGGTTTGTGACTTCTTAGATGTCCCTTAGTGGATGCAAACCTTCAATAGATGTAGCTGTTGAATTTCCTCCTATAATAAAGAAGATATTAGTTTGCACAAAATTGGACAGATTAACATTAGAATTTAAAAAAAGAACAAAGGGGAGACAGAATATTGTGACACATGGAGCAGATATTACCAATGGGTGGAATTAAGAGGTGGGAGTCGGAACACAAAATAACTAGGCTAAGGAGGCCCATAATGAGATATTATAGATGGGTTAGAATGAATATGTTGGTCCAAAATAATTGTACAAGACTAGCAATGTATAAGTAGTATATATGTTATTTGTCTTTCACTTTGGTGTGTATGGTGGAGGAAACACCATATATATATAAAAAGAATTTCCTCCTATAATCATGAGGACTAACACGTTGAAGATCTAGTTTAAGATCAGAGAAAGCTTCTCAGGACCCCAAATGAGCTTCTCTCTTGGTACAAAATGTAGGATCTCGGACTTCTTAGATGTCCCTTAGTGGATAGGAGCCTTCAGTAGATGCGGCTGCTGGGCTGTTGAATTACTTCCTCTCATCATGAGGACTAGCATGTTGAAGGTCTAGTTTAAGATCTGAGCCCGACTCGAGTTCCACCTTGGCAGTCCTCAGAGGCTTCTCCTCACCTACCTGGGTGGATCGGAAGCGTAGCCTTCACTGGGTCGGTTTCCTTTTCCAGCTTGGTAGAGCTGACCGAAGAGATCCTGAAGCTGTTGATGGAGCTTGTCTTTCGCCTGGTGTGCAATGGAGAACTCAGCCTCGCCCGAGTCTTGCGCAAAAATATCCTGGATAAAGTCGACCAGAGGAAAATGCTGCGTTACACCAACTCCATCAAGCCTTTGGCGGCTCGATGGGTGGCAGCCAGGTGAGATGCGCGAGGGGCAAGAATAAAGTAGAACCTTTACTCAGGAAGGTCTCCTTCAACATGTTTCTCTATTCCAGGCCTGGCACCCTCCATGATTTTCACAGCCATGAAATTTCAGAGCAGCTTACCCTCCTGGACGCGGAGCTGTTTTATAAGATTGAGGTATGAAAAACGTTGCGCGGAAGTTGCCTCCAACGTACTATCCTAACCATCCCTAACTCACACTTCCAGGCATTCTCTTTGTTTGGTGGTTTTGTCTGGTTTCAAAGAGCTCGATCAAGTCAAAGGAGGGTTCCCGTTGAACCTCTGCACAATGCCCCTATCTGTCAGGGTTCCAGTTGAAACTCCCCATTCTCATTCAGCACTCACAAACAAAGTTCATCCACGTCAGGATTGATTAAAGTCTTGGTGGCACATCTGGGAAAACCCGAATCAGAGAGTTCTGGGTTTTCCCTTCCCAAAAGAGAAATCAAAGATCCATCCCCTGCGTCCATCAGTCCATCACATGGCCCAATCCAATCTTCATCCCAACTGGAGCCATCCCTCCAGTCACTCCCCTCCAGGTGCAGGGCAACACGTCCTTGACTCTCTGAGAAAAGAATGTTGTTGTGTGTAGTCTTCCCCGCTCCCAAATTCCCAGGCACTGAATGTGGCAGCCTCACAGCTTCCAAGGAAAAATTGGCTTCCAAGGCTGACACGAAAGCTTCTAACAAGGGTTGCCTCTGCAGGCAGAAACTTCTTTTCCAAAAATATGATTTTTTTGAGAGTCTAAGGTCAAGAGAGGGAGGGGAAATATCTCTCTGCTTTTTGAAATTCAAGAACAGGTGAGCAGAAGTCATAAGCCACATCCAAGGAATCGAAAATAACGTATCATTTCTTTCGAGTTTTCTGGAGCTTTTTGCCAGAGGAAATTTGCTGGAGGAAATTCAACCCTAATAAGGCTGAAAGGCAATGAAACAGACAATCAAATTAAATTGGAGACTTTCTACATTTGGCTTAGATTTTTTTGTGGTGGAAGGGAGTCTGGAGTCCCAGGATGGAAGGAATGCTTCCCAGAGGAAAAAGAGGTAGCGGAGCATGGAAGAAACTAAAGGAAGCAACTCCACAGATCATTCTTGATTTTTGGGGACCGGACAGATTTAAATTTTCCAGACTGGAGACCTCTAAATTTGCCAGTAGACCAATGAGACTGTTAATCTATTTTTTTCTGTGTCCTGATATCCTTTTTCAGATTCCAGAAGTTCTACTCTGGGCAAAGGAACAGAACGAAGAGAAAAGCCCCAACTTGACACAGTTCACCGAGCACTTTAATAATATGTCTTACTGGTAAGAGAGAGAAAAGGGGCCTTGATGTGTTCTCCCAGAGCCATGAAAACCAGCTAGGTGACTGGGTTAATCCCTAGGAGGTTGTGAATTCTAGCTTCACCTGAGCCATGAAAGCTAGTTAGGTGAATTTGAACTAATAACTAGGAGACGGGGAGTTCTAGTGCCACATTCGCCATGAAAGGCAGCTGGGTGACTTAGGGCCAATTGGTGAGTTCTAGCTGCGTGACCTTGAGCCAATTGCTCTCTCTCGCCAACCCATCTCACAGGCTTGTTGTGAGGAAAATAGAACGAGGAAGTTGTGTTGGATGTGTTCGCCACTTTGAGTCATTTGTTTAAAAAAATAATAACAAAATTGGGATACACATAAATAAATAAAATAAAAACTTTGCTCTGAAACGGCTCCCACCAGAGAAAATAAAGACTGGATCGGACAAGAAGTTGAAAAGAGAAACAAATTTTCTCTCCTGTCCAGGAGGCAGCTAGGATTAACTTTTTATTTTTAGTCATTTGTTTTTTTTAAAGAGCCAGAATCGATTTTGCCTGGTATGAGAAACCATCTGAAATATACAATGTTTGTGGGTCTCCCCCTTTTTCCCCCTAATCCACAACAGGGTGCGTTCGATCATCATGCAGCAGGAAAAATCACAGGACCGAGAGCGGCTGTTGCAGAAATTTATCAAAATCATGAAGGTAAAAAAAGGCCCAGTTGGGAAACCGACTATAATATGATATGGGAATCATTTTATCGATGGGTTAGAGGATGAATACGGAAGTTAGAGACTAGCAAAATATCGAAAATAAGTTAATAGACGTAAATAAGTTAAGATGAGAATTGTTATAAAATTAGATACCATACATATATACATACATACATATGTATATATATGTGTATGTGTATAATATATTGTATATAAAGAAAACGTGTGTGTAATAAGCTAAGAGTAGAGAATGAATATCAAAGTAACGATTGTGGCTGGAAACTTCCCTTGTTATTGCACAAGATATCTGTACCCAGACAACACACTGTTTAATGGATGATGGATTGTTTGTATTAATAATAATAATAATAATAATAATAATAATAATAATAATAATAATAATAATAATAATAATCCAGCTCGAGGTGGAGAGACCCAGTTCAAGGAATAGGACCAGGCCTGAGTTAGACTTTTGAGGCAGAGGTGGGATTCAGCCGGTTCCAACTGGTTCTGCAGAACCAGTAGCAGAAATTTTGAGCCGTTTGGAGAACCAGCCAATCCCACCTCCGACTGGCCCCGCCAACCCCGTCTCTTCTCTGCCTCCCATTGAGTCCCAGCTGATTGGCTGGGTCTCCTTGGGTTGCCCTGCACAGGAGAAGGGAGCTGGAAAGCAGGTGAGTGGGGTGGGGAGGGAAAGGGGGGATTTTGCAGGATCCTTCCCCTGCCACGCCCACCAAGCCACGCCCACCAAGCCACGCCCACTGAACCAGTAGTAAACATTTTTTTGAATCCCTCCCCTCCTTTGAGAGGCAGGAGGACAGAATTCCAGGCTCAAAACATTTCCTGGTGAATTTTTGGATTCTTGAACTAAAATTTAAGTCCATTCGATCCAACGAAGAGACAGACGAGAGGCGACACCAACTGCAGCCTCTCCCTTTTTTGCCGCAGCACTTACGGAAACTCAACAACTTCAACTCCTACTTGGCCATCCTTTCCGCGCTGGATTCGGCCCCCATTCGGCGTCTCGAGTGGCAGAAACAGACCTCCGAGGTAGGTTGGCTTTTACAAGGCGGTCCTCAACTTACGACCACAACCCAGCCCCAAGTTTCTGTCGCTAAGTGAGGCCTCCGTTTAAGGGGAGTTTTGCCCCACGACAGTTGTGTGAAAACAGTCACTTTTTTTCAGGGCCACTGCAATTTTGAATGGTCACTAAATGAACTGTTGTAAGTCAAGGACTACCTATATTTCATATCCATATTCCTCCTAACTCTCTCTTCCCCCCCACTTTCTCTATCTCTCTCTCTTTCCTCCTTTCTCATGTTTCTCTCACTCTTTTTCACCCCTTTCTCCCTCTAACTCTCTTTCTCCCCACTCTCTCTTTCTTTCTCTCTCTCCCCTTTCTCTCTCTCTCTCTTTTTATCTCTTCCTTTCTCTCTTTCTTTCTCTTTCTCTCCCCTTCTCTCTCCCCCTTTGTGTGTGTGTGAGAGAAAGTGTGTTTAACAAAGAGTTTGATGACATCACATCAAAGTTTTTTCCAAGCTTCCAATTTTACCGTTATCTGGTTAAGATGACCAAAGTAACAGTAAAATTGAAAGTTTATTTTTCTTCCGTTTAAGAAAATTTTACATGGCTGCCCACTCACCCATTTCTCCGTGATGCCGGGAAGCTTACAAAAATAACATCCACAAGAATCGGCCCTCGTGGCTGAAGAGACCTTGACTGAGGCCCAGCTAAGTTCTGACTTCAAACGGTCGCTAAACAAGTCAAGGACCATCTGTACTTTTCTTCTTCTTTTCCCCCCAGGGCTTGGCAGAGTATTGTACCCTGATTGACAGTTCGTCGTCCTTCCGGGCTTACCGAGCTGCGCTTTCTGAGGTCGAACCACCTTGTATCCCTTACCTGTGAGTAGTGTCACAACTTTTCTTTCCTCCTTCTCTTTGGAGAAGATCGCAAAATCAGTCTGTTCAACCTCAGCTAACCCTTGTGACCACCAGCCTGGCCATTAAGTGGAGCGGTTGCTGAGTTGAAACATTGCAATGGCACAATCTTAGTTCAGTTTTGCTTTACAGATCCGTGAAGGTTGTAAAAGCAAGGATTGGTCGAAAAGTTAACTTTTTTCACCAGGGTCCTAAGAGTTAACGGTCACTAAATGAGGCAGCTAGGTGTTATTAGATCAAACCGAGGGAAGACACCGCTGTATATGTTAACTCTAAAACATTGTAATGCATCTTTAGCAGTTGGATTTGTTAAGGTCATCGAGAAATTGGCCCTAATATAGTATTACATATTTTAACAGCAGCTAGAATTACTTATGCCCAGTTTTGGAAACATACTTGTATACCACCAGATGAACTAATTATTCAAAAAATAATGCCTTGTGCCAAGATGGATAAATTAACTCTGATGTTACAAGAAAAGGAGGAGTCCGAGTATTATAGGATTTGGGGAAAATGGTATGACTGGATGGAGCTAAGATAGATGGATGATGAAAAATGAATGATAAGCAACATGGTTAAAGGTTAAAATGCTTACATTCGCATTAGTTGTATATATTTGTAAATAATACACAAAAGAGTAGTATAGGATGAATGCCACAAACAGTTAATGTCAAGATATTTACACTTTTTGTTTGTTTTTAAAGTTATAAAAGATTAATAAAGTTTATTATAAAAAAGAAGGAGAAGAAATTGGCCCTGATGTGTAATATTTATCTGGTCACTTGTCCAGGCTCCCAAAAGATCTTGGGAGACCAGCCAAAAGAGATGCTACCTTGGGAAAAGCCAGATAAGAGACCACATCGCCCTCAGCTGCATTATGGAGAAAGAAGTGATAAAAATGACAGCAACAGAACTGTATTTTCAGACTTGCCAGGTTCCATTATTGTGGCTTTACGATAAACTAGAGTTAGCTTATATAGGTGCGTTTTCCCTCTGGTCCATCCAGTAGATCTCGCCACCTCATTTAACAACTGTTAGCTATTACGACACTGACAGAAAAAATGAATTTACGACCAATCCTTGCACTAGCCTTCACAGTTCTGTAAAGCGAAGCGGAAGTAAGATGGTAACATCGCCATTTTCCCGCTCGGCAGACACTTCGCTTAACGGCTGGGCTGGCGGTCTAAATTGTAGTCACTAAGTGAGGACTGCTTGTCGTTGGGCATGCCGGATTTCTCCCCAGGCTTTGGAGGTGGGAAACAACCTTCCTTCTGTGGTTGTGACTGACCAGCCGCTGTCAAAGCAGAAGGTCTTCCCGCTTAGAGACAACCCTTTCGCCACTTAAGGCATGTAGCTCTTCCAAGCCCCAATGGGAACCTCTTCCCTTTCCCCTCTCCCCTCCTCCAGGGGCCTGATCCTGCAAGACCTGACCTTCGTGCACCTGGGAAACCCCGACTACATCGATGGCAAAGTCAACTTCTCCAAGCGGTGGCAGCAGTTCAACATCCTGGACAACATGAGACGCTTCCAGCAAGTGTAAGTCTTTTGTCACTTTGGCTTCCTACCCATGTTTTGGGTTGTCCATGCTGAAGAAGAGGGGAAACACAAAGGGTTAAGCTCTCTGGATCTCTGTCATCCATCAGGTCCTGGTTGTTCCAAAGGTGCTTTTTTTCAAGAGGCAACTGGACTTTTTGGGGTTTCTTGGAAGATGTTTTTGTTCTCCTCTGGGGAGCTTGGGGATTGGAAGAGAGTCGTTGAGGCCACTTGGAGGTTTGTCTGCATCCTCAAAGTTATCTGAATAGTTGCCAATGGGTGTGGAACCTTAGAACTGCCGAAAGGACTGTATTGTAGAAGGCTGTGCACCTATTTGCACTATTCAAGGGATCCTCAGGACACGGATAAACCTCCAAGTGGCCTCAACGCCTCTCTGAAAGGATGCAAATGACCAGCTGTCTGCAAGGAGTGTCAGTCCTTCCATTCTCCATCATCCACTCAGAGCTGAAGAAGCTTCTGGGAGGAGAAGCAAAACATCTTCCAAGAAAAAGCAGAAAAGCCAGTTGCCTCTTGGGAAAAGAAAAAAACAAGAGCACCTTTGGGAGTGAACCCAACTGGATCCCTTCCAGTCTAAACCTTTCCCTCTGATCTTTGCAGGCATTACGACATCAAACGCAACGATGACATCATTTCCTTCTTCAACGACTTCAGTGACCACCTGGCCGAGGAGGCATTATGGGAACTTTCGCTCAAAATCAAACCCCGAAATATAACGCGGCGGAAAACAGACCGGGAGGAGAAGACTTAGAAAGGGGGGGAAGCAGGAAGGCCGTGGGCATCCAATTAGGACTGGCACAGAGCTCCAAGCCTTGGCACTCTGCGCAGATCTCCATCACTTCTGGGCTGTTGTACATCAACCTCTTGGTCTGGAACGTGAAGGACAGAAGAGAAGCCAAACGGGTGTCTTTCCGCCTCGCCAAAAGTCAAGTGATACTTGCACCCGAGGTGTGTGTGTTTGTGTGTGTGTGTGTGTGTGTGAGAGAGAGAGAGAGAGGAACCAGTCAGCCTACATGTTTGCACACTCAAGCGGAGAAGGGAGACATGAACCTATGATCTCTTGCACGCCTGCCATGGGGGTAACCAACGGATGGGCATTTCCTGAACAGCATGCCGGGGAGAAGCATCTCAGATACTTCCACTCCAGGAGAAAACCTGGGGAAGAAAAGCAAGGCAGCTTTGGAAGGGATGGAGGTGTCGACGCCACAACACCACGGGGTGAAGTTCTTCTAGAGCCAGAAGTGGCTGAAGAAGTTATGGAGGGCTTGGATCCAGCTGTTCTTCTCCCCATCTCTTCTGCAAGTTTGCATCGCTTCCTCCTCCTGCCCGGAACTGGGGGCGTCATATCTCAACTCTCCACCCCGACCTCCGGATTTCCATCGGGGGGGGGAGGGGGGGAAACGTCTTAAATTGGCGATGGTACTAAGTTTGCTAAGGCAGTTGAATCTGTAGGAAAACACAGCCGCCTGTACATATGGGGTTGTAGGAGCGTGGCGTTTTCATTTTCAATGTGCATGTTTGAATTATGCCTGTGGATTTCTTTTTTCTTCCTTCCTTTTTTGCTTTTTTTTTTTTTTCCCCTTTCTTTTCCTTTTTGGAGGGCCGTTTTGCCATTCTGTTTGGGTTGTTTTTAGTTGGTTATTAATATTATTGTTATTATTATTATTATTATTATTATTTTGGCAAGGAATCGTTTTTTTAAAAAAAGGGGGGAAAGAAAAAAGGATAGGGAGGAGAGACAAAATGGTTCTTTAGGCTGTGAAGACATCAGCCCAAAGTTACGACAGAACTCAGGCAGGCGATTGTGAACACAGTTAAGTCAAACCCATCATGGGCAGAATTAAACCGGGTTGGTTTGGATCGTTGGGCTCCAGAGATAATGGCTAAACCTAAATTTACTCCCACCCAATCATTACAACAAAGAGGGAAATAGTCCCCTTGAATTTTCTCTTCCAGATGTGTTGGGCTACCACTCCCATGCTGCACAGCCTGCGTTTTATTCTTCTCCAGCTTCCCTCGAGGCTGGAGGGGTTTCTAGGGCTCCTTCGATTCTCTGCTCCTTGAAATCAGATGCCCAGAGATGGATTGTTTCCAAAAAGTAATGTCTTCTCCCCACATTTGGGAGGGTTTGGATTGCAATATGTGCTGCGTTGCTTTGATTTATTTTTCTCCTCTTGCTCAGTGGCCAGAATTGAGATGGCCTTCTTCCATCCTCCTTCTCTTCTCCTCTTTCTTTCTTTTTATTCTCTTTTCCTACTCCATCTGCTAAACCACCAAAAACATCGTCCCTTCTCCTTCTCCAGCCTCCTCTTCCTTCCCCTCCTCCTCTTCCTCCTCCTCTTCCCACATGGCTCTGAATGATTCCTGTTTCTGAATCTCTTCTTTAATTCCTGCTAGTTAAAACAGGGACGACATTGTGTTTATTTTCTTGGGAGCAGAGTTTAATTTAAAGTGGAGTTCTACTGCAGCAGCAGTGTTTCTCAACTTTAAGAACTTTATGAGGTGTGGACTTCAACTCTCAGAAATCCTGACTGGAGAATTCTGGGAGTGCAAGTCCACATATCTTCAACCTGCCAAGTTTAATGAGACTAGCACTGAGGAGGTTAATGAGACTAGCACTGAGGAAGGAGGGAAAGGGGGGGGAAAGGGTAGATACAGTTTGATTTAGGAAATCAAAAGAGAAATCTGAATTTTTACAAAATTATCCTCGGTTCTATCCTAACTCGTGTCTCCTGAGCCCAACACTCTGTATTTGTGGCTCAACAATGTAGAGCCTCAACTTGCAAATAAAAAAATCTGAAAACATGTTTATTGCTTTTTTATATTCAAGGTAGGGAAGAAAAAAAACTCTAGTGAAAATAAATGCAGTTAAAGAACCTGTCACCATCAACCGTAGCAAGATTTTCAAAACTACCCATGAAGTCAACATGCAAAAGTAGTTTCACATATTCCAGGTTGAAAGCAAGTAGTTGAAATGGGCATTGAGGAACCGATCAAAGAATTTTTTTTTTTTTTTTGCCCTTTCTATTTCTCAAATTTTGGGCACCGGTGCCATATTGTAGAGAAGATTGTTCTCCTGGGCTCAGTCCATCCATCCATCTATATCTCATCTGCCTACCTAGCTTCCTATCTACCTGCCTCATCTATATTTATCATTTATCTATTATTCATCCAGTCTACCTATCAACTATCTCATCTGTCCATCTATTTTCCTATCTACTTACCTAATCTATCATTGATCTGTGTGTCTATCTGTCTGCCTATCCATCCATCCATCTTTTTACCCAAGCAAGGAGGGAGTGAAGACCTGTAGGTCAATGGTCACATAATGAACAGGAATGGGTAAAAATCCTTCCAGCATTTATTGTTTGTAATTGAGTATCCTCCATTAAAGTCGGTATGGAATTCCTGAGGTCTTCACAGGACAGTGATTTGGTCTCGATGCCCGAAGAACCGCTGCACCGATGATCGCTCTCCTGACCTGCCCCAAAGATAACATGTAGCTTTTCCAAGGAGAGCCTGGAATTTCTTTTAAACCTTGGACCAGGCTGTTTGTGTATTTTTTATTTTTTAAAGTGATGAGATAGCAATTAAGTGAGCCTCGGGAAGCTCCGAAAGAAGATACCATGGTGAGATCTCATCACTTTCTGTAGGACAATTGTTCCTTCTTGATGTGGCTGGGTTTGGAGAAGAGACAAAAGAAAGTGCCAGCATGAGAAATTGGTCCCCAAACTGGTTGAAAAGGATGAGGGCTCTTTGTAGGAAACTCCACGGTCTATCCCAACCTTCTGGATCATAGATACAGGGTTACCACCACGTAGATAATCCAACTGAGGGACACAAAGAGGCCAAAGAAGAGGCTGAACAAGATGAGCGAGTGAGCTTTGTAGGAAGCCCTCGTGGCTTGGATGAGGTCACCCCGTTTCAGAGCAGCCCGGGTCTACATGAGAAAGAAAATGGAGAATCTTGGATCAATTTCCACTGTAGGTGAGAAATATGGATCACTGTTCAACTTTTTCTTTGGAAGCAAGGCCAAGCACAGGTAATGTTCACCTTATGACCACAATTGAGGCCAAAATTGTAATTGCTAAGCATCCATCCACCTACCCATCCTCTCATCCATCCATTCCCTCAACCATCCATCCACTCAACCAACCATCCATCCACCTACCCATCCACTCAACCATCTACACTCACCCACCTACCCATCTGCTCATCCATCCACCCATTTTATGACCTTTCTTGTTAGGTAAATCGCCACAGTTGTTAAGTTAGCCCCATGGTTGTTAAGGGAATCTGGCCTCCCCGTGGACTTCTCTTGTCAGAAGGTCACCAAGGGGCCTCCCATGACCCCAGGATGCTGCGACCATCATAAATAGGAGCTCGTTGACAAGTGTCTGAATTTTAAACACGCATCCGTAGGGATCAAAGTGTGAAACGTCCCCCTTTCGCCCCCCAAACCTCAACATTTTCTTTGCTGTAGCAGCACGTACCTCATGGGAATAGACAAGTGCTATCAAGCCCGTGAACAAGCAGCAGAAAATTGTCACTAGTACAGATTCCATCACATAATCTTTGGGTGGCAGCCTCTGGTCACCAACCAGAGGGCTCTCGCCAGGCCAGGCATCCTGGTACTGAAAGAAGAGGCAAAATTCAACCCTCTTGAACTGAGAAGCCCACCCAATTCTTTATTGGGTCAATGTACAACCCCATCGTTCTTCAAAGGTTCAGGGTTGAAAACTTAGCCCTCTCTTTTCCTCTTGTCCATATAACAACCCTTCCTTCCTCCCTCCCTTCCTCTCTCTCCTTCCCTCTTTCCTCTGTCTCTCCCTCCCTCCTCATAGCGTATTATCTGATTCTCTGATTCCCTCCCTCCCTCCCTTCCTTCCTTCCTTCCCTCCCTTTTCCTTTCCTCTTTCTCTTTCCCCCACCAATCTGCAAACCCTTCTAACACTGATGATATTACCTAGTTGGGTCATGAAACATCTTGCAAGAAAGCAACTAAGTTTAGAGAGCACCAAAGACCTCACCATCTTCTTCCTCTTCCTCCTCCTCCCCCCCTCCTCCTCTCTGCACACTCCACTCCCTATTAGCAGTGATGATGTCATGAAACATCTTGCAAGAAAGCAGCTAAGCTCAAGGACACACCAAGGAGCCCGCTGTTCAATCCTGAGCTACAAATGTTCTCCCCTTATTTGCAACTCACGATGGAGTAAGGACAGGGGCTGGAGAATACATGAGGTGGTTGGCTTAGGAACTGGGGTGCAGCTGTCGGCTGGTAAAAGACGCAACTCTGTGGCGGAACGTTGGTGTGGAACGGTGGATACAAGTGGACGTCTTTTGGATCCGGTGGAGCATAGGGAGGAGGTTCTTCTACAAAGCCTGGATTGAGGGTCCCCATGTTCTGAAGATGATCCGATCCTGCTTGGTGGTCGGGCTTCGATGAGGTCTTCTTCTCTCCCGTGAATTTTGTTGCCTCCCCTGGAGAAGCTTGGGCCTCTCCTTCTCTTTCAACTTCCCTTGGGCCGCCTGGAGATGGGCTCGGATGGAGTTCTTCTCCAGGCATGTTGGCGCCTTCCAAACTTGGTTGCTTGAATGGAAAGAAGTTTCCACGGGTCCTATGAGGAAGCAACAGCCCCACCTGCAATAATGTTGATCATCAAATAAGCTTTGGTTTCCCTTTCTTTGCAAGTTGGATCATTTGCAAACTTTTCAAAGGGGAAGACGATCTAAACAAATGTAAGTATGTAAGGAAGGAAAGAAGGAAGGGAGGAGGAGGAGGAAAGGGAAGAAGGGAGGGGAAAGGGAGGGAGAGAGACAAATACAAAAGGAAGGAAGGAAGGAAGGAAGGAAGGAAGGAAGGAAGGAAGGAAGGAAGGAAGGAAGGAAGGAAGGAAGGAAGGAAGGAGGAACAGGAGAGAGTAGGAATGGAATGGAAGAAGGAAAAGGGAGGAGGGGAGGAAAGAAAAAAGAAAAAGGAAGGAAGGAAGGAGGGGTGGAGAAAAGGGAAGAAGAGAGGAAAAGAAGGACAGAAAGAAAATGGAGGAGGGGAAGAAAGAAAAGAGAACAAAAGGAAGGAAGAACAGTGATTCACTCAATGGCAAGAGAGGTTGTAAAAGCAGAACTCAATTTGGGGCTTGAATTTGCGGTCGTGCGTAGGGCAGCGTTGATGCAAGGAGGTCCCGGTGGCCCTTTGACTTGGGAGCTTCCTCACAGGTAGACTGCCCTGAGCCCTGTTGCCAAGGCTCTGTTGCCAAGGCTCCTTTAGCATTGTGCACCGTTGGGTCTTAGGAAAGAGGGGAACCGCACCCCTACACCCAGAGTTTGTATTTACAAGGGAGGAGTTTGTGGCAGTTTACCTGTCTTCTCCCCGGCCTCCTTCCTCCTTCAAAGACCTGGGCACCTCAGCCAGGTAGGGGACCTTTCCTGCCTCCACCTGCCCCGGACCATCTTCCTCACCCCAGCTAGATCAACAATGGCGCCCTGCCCTGGGCACCCGTAGGGCTCATCCCATGCGCCGAGATTCGGCTTCCAGGGATTAATCATTGATGGCTTGTTTGCAGAAGGGCAGCTGTGTGTGTACCAAAAGCCAAGGAGGTCGAAGGCCACTGCATATGTGTGTGTGTGTATTTGTGTGTTTTGTGTGCAGTGCGAAGCTGTGCCAAGATCCTGGCTCAGCTTGGCAAACGCCAGGGCGAAGGGCGACTCCTCTGACTCCTATCCAGCTGAATAATCAGGATTTATTTGGGGTTGGATTGCTCAGACCTTTGACCGGTGCATAAAGTTTGAGGGACTCTCCACTCCCCCACAAAGGGTTGCCAATGCGTAGCCACCCACACCCACAACCCACACGCCTCCAATATGCGGGATTTGCTTCTGGCCCAGGTTTTGCACAAGTTTAGCTGCACCTCCAAGATCATCCCTTCCAACTCTGTTGATTCTAATTCTATTCTATTTTCTATTCTATTTTCTATTCTAATTCTAATTCTATTCTGCTGAAAATTAGATAGCTAGACAGACAATGATGATAGATATAGGCGTGCGTGTGTGTGAGATCAAGGCAGCTAATAGGTAGCAACATCAGGGTTCATTAACATGAAGATCAAAGCAAACAGGGCTACGTGCTATGCTGACGCTCCGCCCCTTTCCCGCCAAGCCCCGCCTCTTCCCCCATGACAGCCGGGGCGGCTTTCGTTCGGGAGGACTCCGTTTCCCAGCAGGCCCCGCGCTCCAGCCGCACCCGCGCGGGGCTCTTTTCCTTGCGCGGGGCCTGCTGGGAGGCGTAGTTTTTTTCCCCCCTCGTCGGCGGCGCTCGGCTTTTTGGGCACAGCCGGACTCATGGCCACCACGGGCGGCCACGCTTCCAACTGCAGCCCGGCCGGCGAAGCGGAGCGGCCTCACCCGCGGCCCTTCCTGATCGGGGTGAGCGGGGGCACCGCCAGCGGCAAGGTAAAGATGCAAAACAAAAAACAAAAACCCTCTCCCGTTGCAAAATAATAATAATAATGATAATAATGATAATAATGATGATAATGATAATAATAATAATAATAATAATAATAATAATAATAATAATAATAATAATAATAATAATAATAATAATAATAGCAAGCAAGCAAGAACCGGGGCGTGCAATGCAGGAAAGGGGAAAAGGAGGAGGAGGTTTCAAATCCAGCGTCGAAAGCTCCGTTGCTTCCAGGTGTCAGGTGTGGGTGGGTGGGTGTTGTTTGCGTTGCCTTAATTTTGTGTTTGTGTTGTCGTGTTTATGTAGCGTATATTGGAGGCGGTGACCGCTTGGGAGCTGCATGTAAACAAAATTTCAATTTGATGTATCCAACGAGTGTTACCTTCAAAGGGACAGGAAAATTATTCGGAGTCTAAGGCACTGAAGTCCTTAGACTCCTCAGGTGGGCTTGAGGTGTGTGGGTGTCCTCCTGCTTGGAAATGACAGCTGCCAGGTTGTATTATCCTATAGAATATGATAGGGGATCTCCAGCCTCCCTTATGACATCAGGTTTATCATTATGGATAGGGCTAGCTGCAATTTCCCTTCCGTTCCTGTATTAGGGGAGACCATTCTGGTTTCTGGCAAATTAATAAGGCTGCCTTCATTTGCTGCTCATATTGATTATTCGGTTGAATTTATTATCAGTCGAAGAGGAGATTTGTAGCTCAGGGTTAAAATGGGGGAGGGTCCTTGGTACTCTCTCAGCTGGGTTGTTTTCTTGCAGACATTTCACGACCCAACTAGGGAACATCATCAAAGCTAGAAGGGAGTGAGGTTGGATCCCTGTTTATATATACCAGTCCTAAAGTAGGACATGAGTCACTTCCTTTGCATCAGATGTTCTGCTCCCAATTTTGGCCGTAAGTCAAAGATGACCTGCACTTTTGACTTTGCTAACTTTCCTTCTTGGTTTGTCTGTCTGTCCATCCCTTCCACCAAAGTCCACCGTGTGTGAGAAGATCATGGAACTGCTGGGCCAAAACGAGGTCGATCATCGTCAACGGAAGGTGGTCATTCTGAGCCAAGACCGATTCTACAAGGTGCTCACCCCAGACCAGAAAGCCAGAGCCTTAAAGGGCCAATATAACTTTGACCACCCAGGTATCTCTCGCACCACCGAGCCTTTTTCTTCTCTTCCCTTCTGGGCCTCTGTGAGAGCCGCTCAAATATTGGAAGATTTTACCCCAGCCCTTCTCTTTCTTACCCAGTTCCTGCAACCGTTCTTCATATGTTTTAGCCTCCAGTCCCCTAATCCTCTTGGTTGCTCTTCTTCTCTTCCCTCTCTAGATGCTTTTGACAACGATTTGATGGAAACGACGTTGAAGAACATCATCGATGGTCAAGCAGTGGAGGTCCCAACGTACGATTTTGTGACCCATTCCAGGTCAGTGTCCATTCCCTGGATCGATCAATCGATCATCTGTCGTATCTGTCTATTTCTATCATCTATCTATCGATCTCTGTCTACCTCTATCATTTGGGCTCAGTGGTGAGTCGTAAGTCGAGAACGACCTGCTCTCCTACATATGCAAACCAAACTCCCCCTTTGGATGGCTGATTCTCCCAGGATGCGTTTGTGTTGCGCTATGCCAGTTGGGCGATTGTTCTTCAGCGATTGTGTGTTGGCACAGGTTGCCCGAGACCACGATGGTTTACCCTGCCGATGTGCTGCTCTTTGAAGGGATCTTAGTCTTCTACAGTCAAGAAATCCGAGACATGTTTCATCTCCGGCTTTTTGTCGATACTGATTCAGACGTCAGATTGTCCCGGAGAGGTGAGAAGTTGCTTTCTTTTCCTCAAATGCTTTCAAAGGGAAATGATTTGGATTCAGAACGGAACTGGAAGGGACCTTGGAGGTCTTCTAGTCCAACCCCCTTCTCTAAGCAGAAGACGCAAGGCCATGCCAAGGGAATTGGCTGTCCAATCTTTTCTTTAAAATCTCCAATGTTGGAGCAACCACAATTTGTGAAGGCAAACTGTTCTCACTGATATTATTCTCACTTATAGGAAATTTCTCCTTAATTCCAAGTTGCTTCTCTGCTTGGTTAGTTTCCATCCGTTGCTTCTGAGGGTGCTTTGGAAAATAAGTTGAATAAATAAATGAAATAATATTGCTATCATGTCTCCCGCTAGTCCTTCTTTTCTCTAGACTAGCCAAACCAAAACCTGCAACCATCCTTCATGTGTTTTAGTCTCCAGGCCTTTAAATAATCTTAGTTGCTCTTCTCTGCCCTTTTCCCAAAGTCTCAACATTTTATTTTTGTAACATGGCAACCAAAACTGGATGCCGTATTCCAGATGTTTGTCTGAGATGTTATAGGGTCTCCTGCTTGTGCAGTGGTTGGACTAGAAGACCTCCAAGGTCCCTTCCAACTCTGCTATTCTGTTATTCCAGTCCTCCGTCGTACCTTCTCTTCAATGCTTAGGAAATCATAGAGACGATCCTTTTTTTTAACTTTCGTTTTCCTTTTGTGTTTTTCTCTCCTTCCGCGGCAGTCCTTCGAGATATGAAACGAGGGAGGGATCTGGAACAGATTTTAACTCAATATACGACGTTTGTCAAGCCTGCCTTTGAAGAATTCTGTTTGCCGGTAATGAAAACTATCCCTTCTCCTTTATCCCAGGTTTTCGAGAGAAGTCATTGGAGGGATTCACATGGTTTCCCTTAGTGACGAGTCCCTTAACAAGCAAGTTGCCAGGCCCAACTACAGAGGCTAAACAAGGATAATCTTTATATGCAGGTAGAATTCGAGTTACAACCATTTTTAGCGTATATTCAGAGTTACACAGGCACTGAAAAAAAAAGGGACTTGCAATCAATCCTCACACTTATTGCAACATTCCCCACAGTCATGTGATCAAAATTTGGGTGCTTGGCAACCAGTTTGACAGGTAGTCCTCAAGTTACGAGCCCAACATTTAGATTGCTAAGTCATTTGTTAAGTGAGTTACTTCCCCCACCCCAATTTTATGACTTTTCTTGCCACAGTCGTTAAAGGAATTGCTGCGGTTCTTAAATGAGTCACACAGTTATGAAGTGAATCTGGCTTCCCCAGTGTCAGGATGTCACAAAAAGGGGACCTTAGTGAACAGATCGTAAGTATGGACCGGTTGCCATGCACCTGAATTTTGATCATGCGGATGCTACGGAGTGTTGCGGTGTGTCTAGAAGCGGAGCTCTCGCCTCACTCTCAGGAGGGCTGTGAGTTCAATCCTCGGTGGAGGCAGAACTTTCTTTCTCTGGGCACAATGAGAATATATCCGCTGAATATAACTCCGCATTGGTGACAGGAAAGGCATCCGGCCAGTAAACACTCAGCTCCATTCAGTGGCCCAGACTCCACCCCTCAAGGGATTATGGGGCCATTGAATGATGATGATGGTGGTGGTGGTGATAACAGGGATGCTACAAAGGTGTACTGGTGAAAAATGCTCAGCAGTCACTTTTTTCCAGTGTCGTCGTAACTTGGAATGGTCACTAAACAAACTGTTGTAAGTCGTGGACTACCTGTAGCATAAACTAGAACAAGTTGAAGCTTATTGAGAGTGCCTTTTAAAAAGGAATATAAGCCATGTTTCCTTTCTTCTGGCTAAGATGACTTCTGAGTTGATGCTTGCTTCCTCCTTCCTTGCAGACCAAGAAATACGCTGACGTCATTATCCCTCGAGGCGTGGATAATATGGGTAAGGAATGTGTGAACTTGCCCACTTCTCAATGTCTCTTAAACTGGGGTTGCTGTCATCTTCATCGGGAAGAGGAGAGCAATAAACAGTGTTCCCAAATTTGCAGGTTGCTAAAAACCAGAGATAGTTAAGCAGAATGAGAAGGGGTGTGTGTGTGTGTGTGTGTCCGTGTCCTCCTCGGTGCTCTCTCTGACTTGGTGGTTTGTGTTCTGACCCAGCTCCCCAAACATCACAAATCCTCTGAAGTAAACTCCAAGATTCCTTTATTAGGAACGCCGGCAGCCCAGACAAAAGGTTTCTCTCCCACTGCGGTTTAACAAGTCGGCCGGCCACCTCTGTTCATCTCCACCCGCTGCCTTTTATCCCCAAAACGAGGGTGGGGCTCCGCTAGCAGCAGTGGCTCTTCCGTCCCAAGGACCGGCCCATAGATTTACACTGCTCTCCTCTCCTCTGCCTTCTGTGCATCCGTATAGCATGCACTGGACTCAGCTGTTCCTCCTCTTCCTCATCAGCCACCTCCAGCCCTCCTTGGGGCTGTTGACTCTCCACCTGAGGGTTGACGGAGGGCCCAGGCCTCTGTCTGTCTGTCTCTCTGCCAGCTCCATTCCCTCTTCCCGCTCGGAGCTCCCAGGTTGCCTTGATGCTGGCCCTGACTCCCACACTGCTGCCTCTTCTGCTTCCTCTGCTTCAGCTGCTGGAGGGGCTGGTGGTCGACAGGTCAACAGTTTGCTTGCAGGCGTTTCATGACTGGGCTCCCTGGCTCAGTGCTCCGTCTCCTCTTCTCCCTTGGCAGTGGCCATCAACCTGATCGTGCAGCACATCCAGGACATTCTCAGCGGGGATCTGTGCAAGTGGAACCGGGCCGCGGTGAACGGACATGGCCGCTCCTCCAAGAGGCCCTTCCCTGAGCAAGGCGATAGCCTCCCCCTCCTGGCGCCTGGAAAACGGTCACACCTGGAATCCAGCAGCCGCCCCCACTGACCACTTGGAAGGCTTGGAAGCCACTTCTGGCCCAGCCGGACTTTGCAAACATTTGGGCGGGGGGGGGGGCGGGGGAGGACTGTCCTTAAGAAGCTCAGCCCACCTTTATTTCAAAGGGGGGAATTAGCTTTTCTTCCCCCAAACAAGCCCCCGTTTGTGCCCAAATCCCAGAATATCCCCCCTGAATGGGCCTTTCCTCCCTTCTTCCCTCCTCCTTTTTCTTCTTCCCTTAACCCCTTCCTTCCTTCCTTCTCCCACTCTCCATCCTTAATTCTTCGCTTTCCTTTCTTCATTTATTCTTCCTTTCTCTTCTTTATTCCTCCTTTCTTTCATTTGTTTATTCATTTCTTATTTCTCTTCTATCCTCCCTTTCATTCCTTCCTTCGTTCTTTTTTCCTTCCTTCCTCCTTCCTTCCTTTCTCCCATCCTCCACTCTTTCCATCCTTAATTCTTTCCTTTCCTTCATGTACTCTTTCTTTCAATCATTTTATTCATATCTTCCTTTCATTTCTTTTTCTTCTTCCTTCCTTTCATTCCTTCCTTTGTTCTTTTTTCCTTCCTCCTACCTCGTTCTTTCTTTATCTTTTTCCTTCCTTCCTCCTCTTCCATCTCTCCCTCCCTCCCTCTGTCTCTTTCCTTTTTGTCACTGCATTTTTTCTTTCTTTTTTAATGTGAACCCTTCTCCTTCCTTTCCTTTTGACAACAGGGGAGCTGAAAACTAACCATGTTCCAGGCCCAACGCCTCCCCCGGGCTGTTTCTGCAGTCCCAAGAAAGAAAAATATGAACTGGGATATGGTCCTGCCAAGTTGCTTCTCTCAAGAGAGACAGAGAAGAGGACAGGAATTATTGAAAGGCTGGCTGAGTATCCTGATCTCCTTCAGTCAAAAAAATTTCCCTATGGATTTGGGGAGAGGGGGGGGTGTCTTTCCTTTTGATGGGAGAATTCAACTTTCCCATAGATCTTTCAATGAAGGGCTAGACGTTGGAGATGGCAGGAAGTACTGTGTGTTAATCACTGGCAGGCCTTTGTCCCTTTTTCCCGTCACTCTTTCTCTCTGACTTTTTATGAATCTGTTTATTAATTTCCCCACTTTCATATCCTCTTTTTTTTTTTTTTACCAGACCTTTCTAAAATTCAAGATTATGACTTTGGAAATATTTCCTTTTTTGCCCATCTTCATCCACGTGTGTGGGATCTTAAAAGTGTTTAATGCCCCAATATTTCTCCTTTGTTTTTCTTGTTGTTTGACTTTATTAAAGAATTAGAGAGATTCAAAAAGACAAGTGTCTTCGATCATTTCTCTTATATAAATCTGTGTATATAGAGCATCATTGAAGCAATAAATACGCTGCTGGTTCACTTTTTTTTGTTTTTTTTCAAATTATCAACACACATTTTTTGTTAAATATTTCTGTCAAACTGTCCAACTGCCAGAGGAATTTTAATCACGTAGTTTTTATACACTGACCTATTTTAAATTGTTGAGCTCAATTTTCTAATCAGGGAGTGTCATCGGTTGACATGCTCCAAAAGGCCAATAGAAGGCAGCAAAATACCACATTCCACTACCCTCTCCTGGTGAACTGCAGCTCCCAGGTTTTCCCTCTATACAAGGCAACTAGGATGCAAGAGAAGAACTGATAGTCATGTTCAGAGTATTTTAGTGAGAGTCACTTCTGAACAAATTTCTTAGAGAACAGCACATGCCTATATACTTCTTCAGAAGGGGCAAAACACAGAAATATAACTTGTCACTCATTCATTGGTTACTTGAAACACAGCTTTCCCCCTCCCCTGTTGCTAGACTAGGATGGCTGGATGTCACAAACCCACCTTGCTAAACTCCCTAGCTTGTGGTTTTGTTAGAAGCGAGACAAGGTTTATTGGCAGATTTGACCAATAGATGATCCTTTTGGTTTGGCTTTTCATACTTCCTTGTCCTTTCTCTTGCTAATACCACATATTTCACTATCGATAAAACTTGCCAGGCCAAGTCTCACCAAGACCTCCCAGCCTTGCCTTTGATCTCCTTTAAGGCAGGACATAAAAATATATTAATTTTAGAAAAACAATGATACAAGTTTTATAGATAGTGAAATATGTGGTATTAGCAAGAGAAAGGACAAGGAAGTATGAAAAGCCAAACCAACTATTGGTCAAATCTACCAATAAACCTTGTCTCGCTTCTAACAAAACCACAAGCTAGGGAGTTTAGCAAGGTGGGTTTGTGACATCCAGCTAATTAATACTCTGAACCTGTTTGCGCAAATAAAACCAACTTATTTTTGGATTCTAAGGTCTGAGTCTCATAATTTCCTGAAACACTTTGGGCCCCGGCCCCTGCCTGCCTCCCAGGGCCGGCTGGGTGGTCCAGAAACCCCAGTCCAATTTCTAAATGGCACCGGGCCAAGTCTCACCAAAGCAGCTGCGTGCCAGGGCGACAGCCTCCCAATACATTGCAGTGTATGATTTTATATGCTATACTTAGATCAGACCGAAAAGAGCATAATTCAAGGTTTTCTAGGTCTAGAATTTCGAGTCTGGTGGCATAAGATATTCTACAACAAGTAGAGGAGTGGAGAACTCTTCTTGTGAAATATTTCTGGACTTTCTCAACTGTGCTAATATCAAATATGTAATGTGGGTTCCAGGCTGATGAGCTGTATTCGAGTATTGGTCTGGCAAATGTTTTGTATGTTCTAGTTAGTAGTGTGATATTACCAGAGAAAAAGCTACGTAGGATTAGGTTAACAACTCTTAATGCCTTTCTGGCTATGTAGCTACAGTGGGCTCTAGCACTTAGGACATTACAGATGAGTCCTCCATGGTCCTTGACAGAGTTTGGATCATCAACAAGGTCTTGACTATTCAGCCTGTATTTTATTTTCTGATTTTTTTTTGCCAATATGACAGAGCATTTATTGTTTGTTTGTTTGTTTATTCATTCATTCATTTATTTATTGCTGTGTCCCAGACCATCTAGCCATATCTTCCAACCCCTAATCAAACACACACAGAGACAAACACAGAGATACAGACACACACACACGTACATGTCAGGCTAAAAAAGAGCAAGCCAAAGCCAACCTGCCTACACCTCCCCTTCATCTACCCTAACAGGGATAGTTCCCTCCCACCAGCTAGCTAGAGCGAAAGCATGAAAAAACCTGAAACTCGCTTGTCAGTGGGGCTGGAGGTCCTGTTTTCCTTTGCTAGGAGCCCAGGGAAATTCAAATTTTTCTCCAGTGCCTCTGAAACAGGATGAGGAAAGAACAGAACTTCAGAAGCAGAAGCATGCAGCTGACTCACTCCTTCCTGTTCTGAGAGAGGCTGGAGCAGCCTCAGATCCACCAAAGATAAGAAGGCTGCCAGTTCTTGGAGTGAGGTGAGTAGGTGGGTTTGCCAGCGAGCTGTGGTGATGGGGGCTGGAAGCGGAGATGGGGCAGGGAGCGAGGATCTCTGAGCAAAACTGGCCAAGGTGTCTTCCAACTCCTGTAGTTGGAAGACACTATGAAATGGTTGCGGCTGGCTCTTCCACCGTCTTAACGACAGGTTGGTGGTAGGAAGATGCTCCATTCTGCTCTGAAAGAAGAAGCACCCTTTGCTTATTGCTTAACGTAGTAAAAGTCCTGTCTGTTGGGAGTTGCCTTCAATACAACTTGAAGACAGAGATCTAAACAGGGCTGTCGAAAGGAATTAAGAACTGACCTAGAATTAAGGAGAAATGTCCGGACAGCAAGAACAGTTGATCAGGGGGACAGATTACATGTGGACGTTGTAGGTGTTCTATCAGTGAAGAAGAGATGGGTGTGAAAATAGAGTTTGCCTGCTTGATCAGAGGGCTGGACAAGAAGACCTCCAAGGTCCTTCCAACTCTTTGTTATTCCAAGATCGAGGTCCCTTCCCCTTCCCCAGCGAAAGATTGGTGAGATCCCCAAGTTTTAAGGACAATAAATTAATAACAAGTAGGTGAGGGAGGAGAGCATCTCACTGGCCTCCTTTCTGAATTCTAGGAGCAGAGAGTTTCGGTTAATAGATGGGCTACTCCGTAACCCTTGTCCCACTCTCTTCCCTTCAACAATGAGGGAGGGTGGTGAAAGAAAAAAGAAGCAAGGAGCAATCAAAGCAACACCTTCCCTTCTTTTCTTGGATTATAAGTGTTAATCTGTCCATTTCTGCACATTCTAACATTTCTTTAGTCACATTTTCATATGTTGGAATCTCTTTACATTTCCATTGTGGCACCAATACAATTCTAGCTGCAGTCAGTTTATGTAAAATTAAATATGCGTTCCCTTTATTATATTGAACCGGCAAAATGCTCAACAAAAGTGTTAGGTCCTGGGCATGGGCGCAAGGAACGGAGATGAGACATCGAACGGTGACTTCAACTCTTTATTGTAAAATAAGAACAGAGCAAATACTTGGGCAGCATCAGCTCTTTTAAAGAGCTGACTGCTGTCAAAACAACCAATGGTTTGAGTTTATTGCTTTTGCAAGCGTCCAATCAGAGGGGCCTGTTAACAGCCAATCAGACTGGCCAAAAATGACCAATCACGACTCGCTATTTGTGGGCCAATGAGAAGTGCAGGATTACAAGCCTGCTGTAAAGTAAAACTGTTTAGGGTTGTATCGCTGCGTTGGCTTAGTCCATAACACCCCTCCCCCCTAGGTTCCGTTTGAGGGGTGGGGTGACGTATTCTCGTAAATAGGCAGGTCGCTTCACCTGTCTGCCTGACCTGCGCTGTTCCACCGATTTCTGTCCTGGCTCTGGTTCCGGTGGGCTGCTAGCTGGGTTGGAGGGTGAAAATTGTGGCCCTGGGCTGCTTTCCCTGCTTACACCAGTGCTGTCTTCCGGGTTCCCTGCATCCGTTTCCATCGCAGTGCTGTCATGCGGCGAGGCCACTCCCTGGCTCGGTTCTCCTTCTGATGGTGAGTATCCCCTGGTTGGTTGTGTGGACTGTTGGGTTTCGATTGTTATTTCTTCTTTGGCCTCCTCAATGTTCCTTCCCTCCCCCCCCAGCTAGAGATTCCGGGGCTGAGATAGGAGTAGGTGTTAATCTGGAACGGAGTTGGTCTATGTGGCGTTTCCACATCTTACCATCTGTAGTTTGCAGGCGATAGGATCGGAGTCCCGTAAGTTGCGTTATGGTAGCGGGGACCCACAATGGGTCGCCCGAGAAGTTTTTCGCAAACACGAGGTCACCTTCCTGGAATGCCCGACACTTGCTGGTGGATCCTGGGGGTTGTTCCGGCGTGTAGTTTGGGTGGAGGCGATCGAGATGCGAGCGAAGTTTGCGACCCATCAGGAGTTCTGCTGGGGTTTTGCTCGTGGTGTTGTTTGGGATTATGTGCTGGAGGAGAAGCATCCAGTTTATTCTGTCGTCAATGTCGCCGTGGTCCATTTTGTGCAAGGTCTTTTTTACAAATTGAACCATTCGCTCAGCCCTACCATTGGCCGCAGGGTGAGCTGGCGATGTTAAGGCATGGCAGATGCCCTGATCTGCCAGGTACTGTTCGAATGGCGGGGCAGTTAATTGGGGGCCATTATCGGAGACCAGGACATTCGGAAATCCATGAGTAGCGAATAGCTTATTCAGCTTTTTAGTGTCCGCCTCTGTGGTGGTGCTTTTCATCTTGTGGACTTCGAGCCAGTTTGAATAGGCGTCCACTGTTAGGAGGAATGTGTGTCCTCTTGTGGGTCTCGCAAAATCGATGTGGATACGGGACCAAGGACCTCGAGGCATTTCCCACTGGGTTGGGGGAGTTTTTGGAGGATTAGAGCGAGTCTCCTGGCATTTACTGCACTTTGCTACCCAGGTTTCTATTTGTTTATGTAACCCAGGCCACCATGCATAACTCCTGCCTTTATCCTCATGATGCCTGGATGTCCATCATGCAACATTTTTAATACTCTATGTTGCAATTTCTCTGGGATTACGACTCTCCCCACACTATGCAACCTTTTTGGGAGAATAGCTCTGTTTGACGATTCTTAAATGGCTTGAACGTATCATTGGTTTCGCTGACCGGCCAACCCCGTTCCACCCAGCTGAGGACTCGTGCCAAAACAGGGTCCTTTTTTGTTTCTAAGGCAATGTCTCGAGTGGTCAGCGGTGGCGATTTGAGGGTTTCGATTTGCAATACGGATAAGGTTGGAGCTGGGCCCTCTATGATGTCTGGTAGTGGGGATCAGCTCAAAGCGTCAGCGTGGGGAATGGTTTTTCCCGGGCGATGTTGCAATCGGTAATCGTAGGCAGCTAAAAATTCTGACCAACATGTCATTCTTGGTGATAAGATATGTGGAGTTGGTTTGTTTCCCGCCAAAATACCAAGTAGCGGCTTGTGGTCTGTAATTATGGTAAAGGGTCTCCCATACACATATTCATGGAAACGTTAAATTGCGGATACAATAGTGAGAGCCTCTTTATCAAGTTGACTATAGTTCCTTTCGGTCTTAGACAAAGTTCTCGAAAAGAACGCAATAGGTGCCTCATTCCCATTTGGTAGGACATGGCTTAAAATGGCTCCCACTCCAAATGGTGAGGTGTCACAGGTAACTGTCAAAGGTAGAGTCTCGTTGTATTGCATTAATACAGCATCGGAGGTTAAGAGGTCTTTTACCTCTTGGAATGCTCTCTCTTCACGCCGTCCCCAGACCCAGGAAGCCTTTTTGTCAAGAAATCTATGTAGGGGCTCAGCTACAGTCGCCTTCTGGGGCAAGAAGATGTTATAAAAGTTAATGAGTCCCAGGAAGGCTTGGAGGTCTGTCTTATTCCTAGGTCTCGGGGCATTTTTGATTGCGGTTAGTTTTTTTTTGGTGGGGTGGATTCCCTGTCTGTCGAGAAGGTATCCCAGGAACTCCACTCTCTCCATACAAAGTTGACACTTGTCTCTTTTTACCCTCAGACCAGCGTCTTTAAATTTCTGAAGAACTTTTCTGAGTCGTTGTACTAATAACTCTTTAGCGGGGGCAGCTATTAGGACGTCATCAAAGTAAGGCACGACGCCTTTTATGCCTTGTAATAGTCTCTCCATTAAACTTTGGAAAATGCCCGGTGCCATGCTTACTACGAATTGGAGTCTATTGCACTTGAAAGCGCCTCTATGTGTAACTATTGTCTGGGCTTCTGTAGTTGTCGCGTCTACAGGTAGTTGCTGGTACGCCTGAGCTAAGTCCAATTTCGCAAATATTTTTCTGCCACCCAGGGAATGAAGAAAGTGTTGGACCACCGGTACTGGGTAAGCGCTCTGTTGAAGAGCATGATTTAGGGTGGCCCGGTAATCCCCACAAATTCTTAATGAACCATCTGGCTTCATGGGCGTTACTATTGGAGTTTCCCAGCGGGCATGGTCAATCGGTTCCAATACGCCCTGGGCTATCAGTTTATCTAGCTGCTCGTCGATCTTCGGCTTTAGGGCAAAAGGCACCCGATGAGGCTTAAGCTGAATGGGAGCTACATCGGGGCTGAGATTAAATGATATAGGGGTCCCCTTGTACTTGCCTAATGTTCCTGTGAACACGTCCTGGAATTCCTGGATGAGAGCCTCTTCCCAGTCGACACTTCTGGTTTATTGTATGCCGGTTAGTTCAATCCCGAGTGGGGCGAACCACTGTAACCCTAACAAGCTGGGTCGGTCACGATCGACGACAGTCAGGGGAAGCGTCGTTGTGTGGTCCTTGAAGGATACTTGGATGTGGCTGGAACCGACAACTGGAATTCTGTTTCCCTGGTAGTCTTTCAGGAAGATTCGTTGCGTGCTGAGGTCCTGGTGGCAGATGGCAGGATCAGCTTTTGAGGGTTTTCCAGGATACCATCGATAGGGACGATCCCGAATCGACTTCCATCATGCATGGTCGATTCTCAATAGTAACCCTTACGCGGATCTTTCTTGCATCGAATGATGAAGCGTGGCAGATAATAATGGTTTGGTGGGCCTCTTCTCGTCTCGTTGAAGAGGCAGGTGCTCGATTTCTGTAGTAGTAGTGGTTGTTCCATTGGTGGTTCAGACAGTCCTGATTCTCAGGAGGTTTGCCTGTCTCCCGACGGAGGTTGTTCTCCCTTCAGCTGGGACTGGACTCTCGCTTGCTTCTGCAGACTTTTGCAATGTGGCCTCTTTTTCCACAAGTATGGCAGAGTGCGTCGAGGAATTTGCAGTCCGATCGTGGGTGGTTTGCCCCGCAACCAGCACATTGGCGTGGACGTTTCTGGTTCCTTTGCTCTCGTTCCAAGCGGAGCCGGTTTACCTCCTCTTCCTCACTGTCTGAGGACGACTTGAGGTCTTCGTGGTGGGTGGTGGTAGCATGCTTCTCAGTGGCGAGTGGGCTATCATTAGCGAGTTGGCGAAGTGGTGCGTTCGCTCGGTGCATTCGAGTGGCTGACTTCCTGGTTGCTTCTGCGGCAGTAGCGTCGGTGATGACATCTGTAAGGCTGATGTCGCCTTTCGCCATCAGCTTACTCTGCACGTGTGGCGCATTTAGTCCCAGAACTATGCGGTCTCTTAGGGCTTCCTCTAAGTTTGCAAAACCACAAAGGCCTCCTAGGTTCCGGAGGTTGGCTACGAAATTCCCAACGCTCTCGTCCTTCCATTGGTGCCTCTGGTAAAATTCGTGTCTTCGTATCAGTGTAGGTACTGCGGGTGCGTAATGGGCCCGGAGGATTGGGGCGAGGGTATCCCAATTCACTTCCGCCGGTTTTGCCAGTGCTTTAGCCATTTTGAAAATGGCGGGGCCGCAATGAGTCAGGAACACCGCTCGTTTCTTGCCAGGCGTAGCATCTTTTAAATTGTTGGTCTCCAGGAACATCTGGAAGCGATCTATATACGAGTCCCAGTCTTTGGTTGCTGGGTCGAATGGAGCGGGTGATATGGCGCCGCTGGTCATCTTGCCGTTTGTTGCGTGCGCTCTTTAGCCACGTGCTCTGTCTTGTTCGATGCGTACTTAGTCAGCTCTATTGTCTCCGCATCCCACCCTCGTCACCAGTGTTAAGTCCTGAGCATGGGCGCAAGGAACGGAGACGAGACATCGAACAGTGACTTCAACTCTTTATTGTAAAATAAGAACAGAGCAAATACTTGGGCAGCAGCAGCTCTTTTATAGAGCTGGCTGCTGTCAAACAACCAATGGTTTGAGTTTACCGCTTTCGCAAGCGTCCAATCAGAGGGGCCCGTTAACACCAATCAGACTGGCCAAAAACGACCAATCACAACTCACTATTTGTGGGCCTATGAGAAGTGCAGGATTACAAGCCTGCTGTAAAGTAAAAGCTGTTTAGGGTTGTCTCGCTGAGTTAGCTTAGTCCATAACAAAAAGTATTTCTGCTTTGAAATCAAGGAAAAGAAGGAAACTGAATACTTGGGACTTACTTTACCAATGGCTAGCTGGAAAAAAACAGGAGAGATGGGGCAATGGATGGATATGATCAGTGATATAAGAAAGGCATGTTGAACTGGTTATTATTATTATTGTTGTTGTTGTTACTGTAATTAACATCAATGTAGTGAATATTGTTGTAAACATTTTGATTATTATATCCTAAAAATATTTGTACCCAGACAACACACTGTTCAATTGAAATTTTTATATGCTATAAAAATAAAAACTTGAAAAGATAAATAACCAAGCAACACCTTCCCCACACTTAAACATATAATTAATGACACATATAATTAACATTTCTCATTTCAGACTGATGCATGCTGGGATCTACTTTCGGCTGGAGGCGTTGGAGAAGTGGCAGAAGATTGAAATCATCTCGATGTCCACATAATTGATAGTGAGTGATTGCTTGGGGTGGAGAGAGGAGAAAGGCTAGTTAGTTCAACTAGGGTAAGGTTTGAGGGGTGCCCTGTGTCTTCAATCAATCAGAATAGATGGGGCCTCAGAGGTCTTCTAGTCCAACCCCTCCCCCGACTCAGGCCGGAGACCCTATACCATTTCAGACAAATGGCTGTCCAATCTTCTCTTAAAAACTGGAGTACCCACAATTTCTGGTGGCAAGCTGTTCCACTGATTAGGAAGTTTCCCTTTAAGTCCAGGTTGCTTCTTGCCTTCATTTGTTCCGTTCAGTTGTTTCTTGCCTTGCCTTTTGGTGCTTTGGAAAATAAGTTATACCTCTCTCTTCTTCGGGGCAGCCCCTCAAACACTGGAAGGCTGCTAGTCCTTCTTTTCTGTAGACTGGCTTTCTGGGGCCTCTTAAGCGGCTTAAAAATCTGCCTTTTCTTTCAGCACATGTGCTATTGCGAGATTGTGCAATGGGCTTGTTCAGGCTTGGATTCAGAAGTGGGGAGAAGATTAATCTTTGAGCTGGCAAGAATCTTCTTTCCCTGGTCTCAACACATCCCAACCAATGTGCCTCTAGGCGTGTTTGATTGTATCTCCCATTTTCCACTGTAATCCTGTTAGGGTTGTGATGGCATCAGTGGCTGATTAAGGCAGTGATGGGATTCAAACATTTTTTTACTACCGGTTCAGTGGGCCTGGCTTGGTGGGCGTGGCAGGGGAAGGATACTGCAAAATCCCCCTTCCCTCCCCACCCCTCTAACCTGCTTTCCAGCTCTGTTCTCCTGTGCAGGGCAACCAAAGGAGACCCAGCCAATCAGCCGGGATTCAATGGGAGGCGGAGAAGAGACGGGGTTGGTGGGGCCAGTCGGAGGTGGGATTGGCTGGTTCTCCAAACTACTCAAAACTCCCGCTGCCAGTTCTTCAGAACTGGTCAGAACCTGCTGAATATCCACCTCTGGCTCACTGGTGCCTTAAGCACTGACAAATCTTGGTGACCCCCACCTTTGTACATACTGTACAAATGAAACCAAACTTAGGCTACCTAAAAGTTTTTGAGGTGCCCCCTTTTGGGCCTGGTGCCCTAAGTACGTCCTTAGCCTGCTTAACTAAGTTAATGCATCACTGGATGGCATGGAGGAAGAGGCAGCTTGGAAAAACGGCCGGTGTAAGTTGGGTGGGTTTGCAGACAGAGGGAAAATGGAGCCAGAGAAATTTCCTGCCATTAGAACAATTAATCATTGGAACGGCTTATCTCCAGTTGTGGGATGTTCTACCACTGGAGGTTTTTTAAATTCGTGTATTTATTTAGTATATGGCAAATACTAGACTGGAAGACCTACAAGAATCCTTCCAACTCTGTTATTCTGTTCTACCGCTCATTTTGAAACCAATCGTTTGAAATCAATCATTTGAAATCAGTCATGAGGAATCTCATCGAGCAACAAAGCTGAATTGTTTTCTTGGCAGTGTGGAACCTGTTTTTCTAGTCCTCTCCTCTGGGATCAACACATTTGTTCCTGCAAGTGCTAAATGCATCCTAACAAAAAGATAACAGAGAACAGAGGCAAAGGTTGAAACTGCTGAGCAGAAACACCCTTAGCAAGAGTGGTTGTGTATTTTGCTAGCTTCTCTGCCCATTTGCAAGCTTGCCCGGGGTTGTTTTTGCAGACTGTAAAAATAGTTAAAATAAATACATGTGTTTCATCTGGCACGGAAAGGATTCCCATTTGGGCAAACCTTTTTAAGAGCCAAGGAGAACAAAGAAATGTCAACAAGGAAAGAAGAAGAAGATACAGCGGAGAAAGTGCTGAGCTCATTGTGGGTTGGGTGTTGCGGCGTTTTGGACACACTTAAGCAGACCGGTTGTGTTGGATGAGTCAGATGCGGTTACTCTAAATAAGGTACCGGTTGGCCTTTGGGGTAAGTTGATATGGCTCTTTTCTTTGGGTGTAAGGAACAGAGAAAAGTTAAGGAAATGTACTTTGGAATAATGTCTAGTCTAGAGAAAAGAAGGATTAGGAGGGATACGGGAGGGTCTGCCCCCAAGAAGAGGAGGGACTCAAGCTCTTCTCCAAAGCAACGGATGGAAACTAATCAAGGAGGGATCTAACCTAGGAAATAAGGAGAAACTTCTTAGCAATGAGAATGGTTAATGAGCGGAATGGCTTCCCTCCAGAGGTTGTGGCTGCTCCAACACGGGAGGCTTTTAAGAAGAGACTGGACAGCCCCTTGTCTGAAATAGTAGAGGTTCTCCTGCTTGAGCAGGGGGCTGGACTAGAAGACCTCCAAGGTCCCTTCCAGTTCGGTTATTTTGTTATTCTGTAACTCCAGATCAATTAATCCGTGTAGCGGCTTGCCTCCAGAAGTTGGAATGAGCCAAATACCTAGATGAGAGAAAGATGAACTATCCTTGGAAATTCCCACGCCTCAAAGTATCCCCAGTTTCGTCTCCAGATGGTCAAAACAGGAAAAAGAACTGAAAACCTTCCCCAAAACATTAGGATTTGTCTTGCAAAAATGAGCAGTAGCAATGGTGGCATCTCATCCTTTCTCTCTCTTTTCCCCCTCCTCCTCCTTCTTCTTAGGCCAAATGAAATGAAATACTGAACAAAGAACCACAGTAGCTTCAGGAAATGTCAATCTGTGGGAGAAAAAAGAGCTTGCTCCTTCGAATTTGTGGATTTCTTTTCATCCTTACATTGTGCCTTGTGTTGCATTATTGGAAGAAGAGCAGGGACTGGGGTCCTTGGAATGAAAATGCTAAGCAAAAGATATATCCCAGTGCTAAACAAAAGTCACGTCCCGGTGATTTTTGCAAAGGCCAGCTCGCCAACGGTACAATCACTCCTCTCCCGGATAGACACAGCTTCATCATCACCCCTTATTCTGACAGGCGACAGGGAAATCTCGTCCGCGTCCTGAGCATAATCCACCATCAAAAAGTCAAGGAGCTTTACTGCATCTTTTGCTGTGAGAACAGCCAGGAAATTCAAGTCGTACAAGGAGAAATTGATTTCCACCGAGACCGCTTCGACTTCCCGTACGGCACGGCCGATCTGCTTTGTCTTCAGCCAGAAGACTGCAAAGCTCACTTCATCTCTGTCCATCCCTGGAATCCCCAGCTGGAATCGACCCAGCTGGCTCTATTTCCCATCCAAAACCTCTTCCCAGAGAAGCCCCCTTTAGACTTCACGATCTGCATATCTACCATGTTTGGGAAATATGATAACGTCTTGCAGTTTGTACAGTCCATGGAGCTGTACAGACTTCTGGGGGTCCAAAAGGTGACAATATACAAGAACAGTTGTAGCCCCCTCATGGAGAAAGTCCTAGATTATTATATCTCCCAAGGCATCGTGGAAATCATACCTTGGCCCATCGATTTGTACCTGAATGTCTCGACCCACTGGCATTACTCCATGGAAAGGAAAGATTTAGGCTACTATGGGCAAATCGCGGCCTTGAACGACTGCATTTACCACAATATGTTTAAAAGCAAATATCTCTTGCTGATTGATCCCGATGAGTTTATTCTTCCCGTGAAGGATAGAGACTGGAAGTCCCTGATGGACAGATTGGAAAAGGAACATCCAGGAATTGGGGTTTTTCTCTTTGAAAACCAGGTCTTCCGGCGGACTGTGTTCTCCAAGACTCCTTTCAACTTTTCGTCCTGGGCAGCGGTGCCGGGATTTAACGTCTTTGAACATATCCACAAGGAACCCAACGACATTCACAGTTTCAACAACATGAAAATGATTCTGGATCCAACCAGAGTCATTCAGACCTCGGTCCATTCTGTTCTCAAGCAGCAAGGAACCTCCATTCAAGTCCTCAATGACCTCGCCTTTAACTTCCACTGCAGGATCCTGGAACGTACGGATGTGCGTGATAGAGATTTGATTCGAGACCCAATCTTCTGGAGATACAACAAAACTTTGATCCCAAAAGTGAATGATGTCTTACTTAAATCCGGTATCTTAGCAGCCTGTGACCAGGTGCAAAAGCAACAAAAGTTAATGCCTTCATAAATAGCATCTGTGTGTCTGTGGATGTGTGTGTGTACACTCACATCTATATTGTCAAGGGAATGGGAATCATTTCAGACTTACCCATGGTTAGATCAGGTTCAATGGCATTCAATGGGAGGGTTAGACTTCGCCTACTTGTGTCCATGTAGGGAT
This sequence comes from Hydrophis major, assembly GCA_033807585.1. Classification (NCBI taxonomy): domain Eukaryota; kingdom Metazoa; phylum Chordata; class Lepidosauria; order Squamata; family Elapidae; genus Hydrophis; species Hydrophis major. The sequence goes on along the minus strand of CM066341.1, from coordinate 844,896 downwards.
TCCAGACAATTCCCTGCTTGACTCCTCCTCTTGGATAGGTCCAGTCTCTCTCTAAGATACACACATACAATTATGCACACAAACACACATTCCTCAATTGGTTGCATCTACCTCTCAATCTTGACAGTGTTTCTACCTCAGGGGAAAAATGCTTATTTTGGGGCAACACCCTAAATCTTCAACCGCTTTTCGTGGAAAAGACGGACGGCTAGTCCTTTGATGGCCGTCATTGAGATTTTTGAGTACAGGTAGTCCTCGACTTACAACCGCAACTGAGCCCCAGGTTTTCTGCTCTTAAAGTGAGCTTTGCCCCATTTTATGACTTTGCTGGCCACCATGGTTCTCAAGGGAATGACCAGATGTTAAGTGAATCGCTTCCCCTGTTGACTGTGCTTGTCTGAAGGTCACAGAAGATCACGTGACCCTAGGACACCGCAACCGTCATAAATATGAATCAGTCCCCGAGCATTTAAATGTGGATCACGTGACTACAAAGTCTCTAAAGTCTGAAAAATGGTCATAAGTCACTATTTTTCCCCAATCCCGTTGCTACTTTGAATGGTCCCTAAATGTTGTATGCCGAGGACGGCCTACATTTCATTCTGTAGCATTCTCTTTATTTCTAGAGTGTTTCAGGGGTGGGATGCAAATATTTTTACCACCAGTTCTGTGGGCATGGCTAGGTGGAACAGCAAACACCCCACCCCACGTGCTCCTCCTGGGCTTCAGGGCAGCCTCCGGAGGCAAAAAATTGAGCGGGGGGGGGGGGGGGGGCTTGAGGAGTACACAACACAAACACACACACACACAGACACATACCTGCATGTCCCTTTTTGCCTCCTGGGCCTCAGGAAAGCCTCCTGGGCAAAGCAATAAGACAGTGAGGGGGTCCCGGCATAACTGATTGTCAGAACAGCTGATCATTAAGAGAAAAAAAAAAGAAAAAAAACATTGCTACGGCCGAAACAGTAACTGTTTTTTTACTACCAGTTCGGCCGAATGGTAGCATTTTTTACTACCGATTCACCCACCCAAAGTGGGCCAAACCACTACAATACCACCATTGGCATGTTCTCATTCTGTAGTATTCTCTGTATTTATGGTGGGTTCATTTTTTTTTTTTTTAAATTTCGTTGCTGCGACGGAACTTGAAAACAATCTTTTGGTACAGTTAGTCTTAGACGGATGTTTAAGATGCCTAAGCTTATCGATCAGGGAAAAGAAGACAGGGCTTCTAATCTAGAGGTGTCTGATTTTTGCAGCTTGGCAGCCTGGCGCAGTGCGAGACGTTTGTGAATGCCTGCACACAGCTCGTTGCTGCGAGTAGTGTCAAATGGAGCTTCGTGTTTGAGTGGAGGGTGCTTGTGTTTGCGCGTGAAACTCCACTTCTGCCAATGGAGCTACACACACGAGTAAAAACACCTTCTGTTCAAGTGCCCTCGGTTATTCACGTGTGCACACTTGTCTGCCATTCCCGGAGTGCAGCTTTGCACACACTTGTCCGTTGCTCATGCGGCCTGGCTTTGAACATTAGTGGGCCGAGGCCCAGGGATTGGAAACTCCTGATCTTATCGATCTTTATTTGACTGAAAAAATGGGAAGCCAGAGGGAGAAATAAATAAGAAATAAACTGTGGGTTCAACCAAGACTGGGTTTTTTTTTTTTTTTTTTAATCTTATAGAGAATGGATGGGGGATGTCCAGGGCAATTGCTTATTAAGCCTTGAGATAAAATCCATTAGCGAGTATAACCCAGCATTTAATAACACAATGGAAGGTATGTCTGGTACTTTCCTTGGAGAAAAAAATATATTTCAATGTACTCAGGGCAAATTCTGTAATGAAAGTAAGTATCTGTTCATCTGTGCCAACAGCTGAAAAACTTGCTTTTATTGAAAACAGGGCTACGAGGCTTATATCCTAATTGTGTTCATGAACTTCTGTTAAATGGACAAAACTATCTTTCCAAAGAGTTGTGCATATGGAAGCTTTGAAGGACAATAAATGTACTGATGCAGACTCTTGACTTTGTGGTGTCCTTCGCTGGGATTTTGCATCCCCTCTGTGTAGCTGCACCCAAAACGCACAGCAGGAAAAGTCTGCAATTGCTGCTATTCTGAATATCGATTTTAAGCAAGGGCTGTAAGAGATTACCTTAGAGAAGCACATTAAATTTTAATTAGATAAAACATATTCTGTACGCTGGCAAAATAATATTTCTTTCCAGGTGTACATCGTAAGGCATGTGATAGAAGAGTCTTCAAATTCCTAATTCTATATTCTGGCAAGCATACAACTTCTCCACCGATTTTGTGCGTGCAACTTCTCCGTCTGATTTTGTCCATGCAACTTTTCAGTCTGATTTTGTCTTTTGTCTCATTTTGTGCACAGATAGATGCAGACATACAGACACACACACACACGCACAGAGCAGGAAAATTGCTTGTGATGAAACTGGGAAAAGCATGTTCTAACTCATTTGTAATTGTTTTTGGTTTAGCAATGTTGAGGGTGAGGCAGGTTTTTTCCAAGATGAAACGAGCTGAGTTGAGGTTTGTGCCAGACTGTTGTGAGGGAGAGGATGTGGAAATGGCGTGTCCCATTTTTCCCTGGGCTTCCCTGGATCAGGTAGTCCTCCACTTCTAACCACAATTGGGACCAAAGAAGTTCTTACATGAGTTGCGCCAGATGATCTGACGTTTTTTGCAACTGTTGTTAAGCAAATCTTGCCATTAAGTGAATCTCCTGGTGCTTAAGAGAATCCCCCCTTCCCCCATTGACTTGGCTTGTGGGAAGCTGGCTGAGAAGTCTGCAAATGGTGCATCCTCCTGGGGTGCTGCAATTGTTATAAATACACACTGTAGCCAAGCACCTGAATTCACTTTGTAACTTTGGACAGTCACTAAATGAATGGTTATAAGTTGAGGACTGTAGCTTCTCTGGATGCTTGTGCAGATAATAGCTAGTTAAAGGTTCGCATGGAGGCTTTCCTTAACTCTATAAAGGAGAATATTTGTAGCTCAGGGTTGACATGAAGGCTCCTTGGTGCTCTCTAAGCCTGGTTGTTTTCTAGCAGACGTTTCATGACCTGACTAGGTAACATCACCAGTGCTGGTAATATAATAAACTGAGAGCAAACCTCACTCCTTAGCAGCCCTTATGATAACCTAGTTTGGATTATGAAATGTCTGCAAAAAAGCAAGCTTCCCCAGACCTTTTAAAGATATTTAGCTCCCAAGTATTATCTTGACTTGGAGGGCTGTATGATGTCTTATAAAGTTTTGACAACTGCTCTGATACAACTGCCCTGAAGGAGGAGGATGCATACCCAGAAACCTATTTTAGAAGATATGTCTTTGGGTTTCATCCAAGCTGCTTACAGGGTGGACCACCAACATCTTCTCCAGAAGCTGTGTTTATACCCTTCCCCGTTTTTGCAAAATTATAAAGGTGACCAGCACCCCAAATATTCTCAACCATGGGATAAACCCAACCAGAAATGATTCTCTAACATAGTTTGCAATCTTATGGGAAGGGGAAAACTCTGCCTTAGGTAAGGACTGTCAGACGAGCCCTGTGGAATTCTCTTCTGGATTTACCCTTGTTCAAAGGTCTCTATGTTCTGGCTCCCTTGTTTTTTTCCCTATGGCCTATTTCCTTTCTGGTGTATGCTTTGCAGTCCAAGCTGGTCTTTTGTTAAGCTGTGACAATTGTGAACCTCCTATCCGCATTTTAGCATGCCAAAGCACTTCTTTTATTCTTTACCTTTTCATAAGAACAATGCATTGGCCTCCCGGCCTACACAGAAACTGGATGGGGAACTTGGCAGTTATCAATTCAGGAACAGCTCCTCCTGAATTTTGCAAACGGAGCTGCTTATTTTGTTGTTTTGGTTGTTTTGCATTTTTGGCTATTTGCTGTGAATTTGATCTTTAAGATACATAGCCATAAGATACATTTAGGAAGGCGGAGACTGGCTCACCTGTCTCAGCTGCACCCAGGCTGACATCTCACATTTTCTGCTAACAGTAAAGGCATGTTGACCATAAATTGCAAGGTTTTTCTCCAAGCCGTTGTATGCAATTTATGTGGCATCTGAATGGACTTCTAAAAATGGCAGACATATTTAGGAGCCATTATTTCATTAGATTTGTAAAGCTGTGTGGAATAGTTTTTTAATTGGGTGGTTGTATAAATCTAATTACAAAGACAGACAGATTAGACAGATGATAGATAGATAAAGAGAGAGAGAGATGATAGAATGAATAAAATTAGAGATATAGATAGATAAATAAATATGGATAGATACGTAAGATATAGAAATAGAGATAAACAGAAATACATACAGACAAGAGATAAGATGGATGATAGATAGGGATAAATAAATAAATATGGATGGATACATAAAATTAGAAAGAGATATAGATACATAAAGATAGACAAGAGATAATAGATGATAGATATAAAGATAGAGAGATAAATAAATTAGATACATAAGATGTAGAAAGAGATAAACATACTGGTAGATAGATACATAGACAAGAGATAAGATAGATAAATATAAATAAAGATAGAAATAAAGATAAATAAATAAATATGATAGATACATAAGAGATAGAAATAGAGATAAATATAAATAAATATAGACAAGAGATAAGATAGAAAGATATATATCTTTATATATATATATATCTTCATATATATCTCTCTATATATAGAGAGATGACAGACAGACAGTGTAGATAAATAAGATAATTTGGAAGAAAAGGCCCTTTTAAGTTTACATGATTATAGCACTTCTTCCACCCTTTAGGAGGAACAAAGAGGCTGCCATGATGGCGTCATTTTCCACCATTTTGGACAGTTTTATTAAGAGAGAGAGAGAGAGAGAGAGAAAGGCTGGAATTCTTATATGCACTTTTATTCCTCTCTCCCTCCTTTCCTCACATTACTCCCTTTGGGTTAACTCCATTTCTTCCTTTCTTTTCTTTTGAGGAGTGAAAAAATAGCATTTTTCTTCAGCCTCCTGAGGAAATCCTTGAGGTGAGGATTTTAGGGTTGATTTTTACTCTCCTATTTTTTTTAAATCAGCCTTTAATGTCAGGGAAATAATCAGGATTCTCCCCCCCCCCCCCTTCAGCTCCCTCAACCGTTTGAAAGTTTCCTGAGTTGGTTTAGATTCAATTAAATCTATTTTATTTCTATCCATTCCCTCCATCACCATATTTTCTAGAATAGTCGGACATTTTGGAGGCCAATAAAAAAAAAAGGAAAGATGATTATGGAAAAAGGAAGTAATTTCACTTTTTTTAGTGTGTTCTTCAGCAAAGAAGAAAATATTTAATGGGGCAAATTGAGAAATAGGGTGTTTGTCTGTGTGTATGTGTGTATAAATTTATATATGTAGTTGATATTGGGTTGGAGATATATATATATATGTGTGTGTGTGTGTATGTAATATATATACACACACACACACATATATTATTATAAAATTATATATATAAAGATAGAAATATAGATATATATGTGTGTGTGTGTGTGTATGTATGTATGTATGGCATTCAGCTTTGTTCAGATATATATATAAAGATAGAAATATATAGAAATATAGAATATATAGATCAAGAAGTAGATGATAGTTTGTTAGAGATATTGATCATAAATTTAGCTGATATGGATAGAAATATAGTTGGTATTGATATTGAGAGATATAGATATAATATGTACAATATATAGATAAATATATAGATAAAAAATAGATGATAAATGGAGACAGAGATTTTGCTAGAAATATTGTTAATATAGCTGATATTGACATTGACAGATATAATATCTACAATTGATGGAAATATATGTAGATGAGAATTAGAGAAAGGTGATGATAATTGATAGATTATATAAATGTAACTGAAATTGATATAGTTATATAGATGTTGATATATAGAGATAAGCAATATAAATGATGTATAATAGATATCAATAATATATATAGATGATTGATATAGAGATTGAGAAATAAAGTTGTTGATAGAAAGATTAATAGAAAATATAGATATTGATAGGTATAGATATGGATACAGATATTGATAAATTTGTTGTAATTTACAGATATGTAGATATTAATAGATATAGATGATATAAACATAAAGGTAGATGATATATAAATATACAAAGAAATATATAGATAACAGATATATAAATAAGATATAGTTAATGTTCATCTGGGGGTGTAATTTTGCACATTAAGCATGCATAGCAGGTATGCTTAGATTCAATCTGAAGGGTCCCTGGTGCGCTCTGAACTTGGTGGTTTTCTTGCCGACGTTTCATTACCCAACTAGCTAACATCATCAGTACTGGTGGACCCACTGTTCCTAACACTGATAATGTTGTTTCAACCCCGATCTGCAAATATTCCCCTTTATTGGTAGGTTCCATCTATGGTGCTCAAAGTAGGTCTTGTTAAGGCCTAATAAAATCGAGTTATTCAGTCACCAGGTGGAACAGGTGATCCTGGACAAAGGTGGCTTCCTATTAATGGTGAGGCAGCTGGGCTTTTGTTAAAATGCTTTTCAAAGAAAGCAACAGGAGGTTGTTTTCAGGAAGCGCTCAAGTTGAAACAGATACACCTGTATAAATTTACAAGCTCACTGTTCAGTTTACATTGTATTTTAGAGTGTTCGAAAGATTCCTGGTGAAAATTCTTTGTTTTTAAGGAGGGGTCATTTTTTTAAGGAGGAACAATGTAATTTTACTAACACCTCTCATTTATCCTATATCTATCTATCTATCTATCTATCTATCTATATTTTGTAGCAACATCAAAGGAATAAGATGCCTCGCTTTAAGAGCAAGATGATTTGGATGCCCATCCCTTTCCTAATTCTTCTCTTCTTTGAAATGTACCCCAGAAGGCCGTCGTCACACCCAGCCCAACAAACCCAGCTAACCTTGGGCCGTTGCAGAGGTGAGTTGGTCAACGGTACCATCACCGCCTTAAAACACAACAAAACCTTTGTTGTTTCGTTGTATCACGATAACCGGCAACAAAACCTCACCCGGGCAATTGCAATGGTACATTACAAAAAAATCCAAGACCTTTACTGCTGGTTTTGTTGCAGTCATAACAATCGCATTTCTATCATTCGGGCCAGTGTAGACATTCATCCGGAGAGATTTGGTCTCCCGGTTGGCGGGGCAGATATCGTGTGTCTGGAACCGCATCGCTGCTTGCCACAGTACATGTCCATTCATCCATCTACCAAAGGATCCATGGCTGAGCTGCCCTGGTTTGAAATCAATAACCGGGTCGCCAGGACTTCTTTTGTGATGGAATACACAGTCTGTCTGTCAGTCATGCCTGAGAATTACGACAACGCCTTACAGTTCGTGCAGAGCGTGGAAATGTATAAAACCCTCGGGGCCAAGAAAGTGTACCTTTATAAAATGAACTGCAGCTCGCTCATGGACCAAATCTTACATTTTTATGTTGAAGAAGGCACCGTGGAGGTCATCCCTTGGCCAATTACTTCCTATGTGCGCTTGTCTTCTTTTTGGTATTCTTACCAGGACTGGGGCTATGGGAAAACCACCGTTCTAAACGACTGCATTTACCGCAATATGTACCGAAGCAAATATGTGGTTTTTAATGATTTCAATGAAATTATCCTTCCCCTAAAACACCCAAACTGGAAAATGATGATTGATAGCCTTGAGGATCAAAATCCAGGAGTTGGCATCTTTTTTTTTGAGAGTCACTTTTTCTCTCAGAATGTATTTTCGTCTTTGGATAAATTCAACAGTAGTCTCTGGAAAACCATCCCGGGAGTTAACATATTGCGGCATGTTTATCGCGAGCCCAATAAATTGCACATCAATATTTTGAAGAAAATGATTGTAAACCCAAGGAGTGTGGTTCAGGCATCCAGCCATTCCGTTCTCAAAGGATACGGCCGAACGCTTGAAGTATCCAGGGACGTTGCAATTCTTTACAACTGTAGGAAACACCTCGAAAGTGAATTTGGGGAACAGTATCTCATGAGGGACACAACCATTTGGAGGTTCAACCTATCGCTGATTAGCAACGTGAATAAGGTTTTTGATCATGTTCTCGGCAATCAGGTCGATAACATCTCCATTTGGAGCATATTCTTGAGAAGCCTTGCCAAAATCTTTTAAAAAGTTTGGTTTTTCACTTGAACAAAATCGCCCGACAAGGAAGTGTTTTTCTTCACATGGCCTGTGTGTGTCCTTCACCCTTTTAGAGAAAATCAGGAGGATTAAAACGACAATTCATTCTTTATAGTCTGGGTTTGCAGAAAACTGAGCTGCTTTATCTGCTATTTAATAAAAAGAGGATTAACTCAGAGATGTCATTTGTGTTTTGTTTGGAAAGCACACCAAAAGCATTTTGATAAATCGAACTGGTTGTTAACTTCCTCCATAATTATGTACTATTGTTATACGTGTGTCATAGTTTATACTATGAAATGCATTTATTGAGCTAAATTTATGTTGCTTAAAAACTCAGTTTAGTCACTTAAGGCAGTATCACAAAATAAAAAGAAAAAAAAAATGTCTATCAAGATTCTTTGTCATCTAAGTCATGGCTGTCCCAAATATGCTTTTTCAAAAGGCAACTGTTTGTTTTTCCTTGAAGACATTTCTCATCCAAGAAGCTTCTTCTGAGCTGAAAAAAGCTTTTGGGTAAGAAGTGAAACATCTTCAAGGAAAAACAAAGACAAAAACAAAGGCCTTTTGAAAAAGCACCTTTGGGACAAAAAAAGAAAAAGAAAAGTCACCAAGATTTTTAATTGAAAGCATCCTTAGGCATCATGCCTGTAACAAAATTGTGGTTATTTCTTCCTCTGTGAAGAATGGGATTGTCAAGAAAATTTAGTTATTTTAGAGTGGGATGAGTCTGATATCAAATTTGAATAAGTAAGGTTTGTATAACTTGTTCTTCCAGCATCCTGTTTTTCACAGAAATAGCTTCAGTTTGGACAATCAAAAATTATGTGGATCATCCCTTGTGTTTTCAGCAGAACTTATCAAGCACAAATTATTATTACTCTGATGTCAAGATGCCTTTTTTTCAAACTATGAAGTTTTATTTTCCTGCTATGGAAACCATTCCAAGATATGGTTTGTTGTAAAAATAAGAAACCTCAAAACTGATGAACCAGCTAAGAACCATCCCCAGGTCTTCTTGTAAACAATTGTCTTTTCACACCATTTGGAAAAGCCAAGCATTGAAAGAGACTTCATGGAAAGAGTTGCTTGCAGGGAATCAGCCAGGAGTCTGAAACGATTGCATTACGAAAAAATGACTCCGAAAATTAAAACATTTAAGAGCTGAAAGGATTCCAATAAGTCACTCACAGTCCTGAATTATTCCTACTGCCTTCTTTCCTTGCTTTTCCTACCTTTTCAGAAAGGACATTTGGGTTTGACTGAATGGCGGAAGGCAACAAGAGAAATCATGCTCACAACCCCAAGGCTGACGGCTTCCCAAGTTGCAGGATCAATCAGTGGTAACTGATTAATTACAGTAACTGTAATCAATTACAGCCTAAGATTGGTGGCCTCTCCATTATCCTAGCAGGAGGAGAAAAAATAATGGCTTCCATGCCTCATATAAACCTGGTGTAAGTTAAGGAATAGCTGTAGTTGCCTTTTCAACCGAGTTTTGCACCTCAAAAGTCATGCTGGATTGGCCTCATCTTGACTTTGGTTTGACTCCTTTTCTCTTGACATTGACCATTGTTTGTGTAACGTGATAACGCTTGCGAGCAACTCCCTAAAGACAAAAAAAAAGGTGTGGGTGGATTGTCACATTAACACATCATTAACCTTAATGAATGTGTGTTTTGGTTTTCACACACATCATAAAATCTTCAGTATCGTAAAGCCTACAAACTTGAAATTTGGCACCTATGTTCCTTTTGGATTCTAGATGCTCGCTAAGAAAGGATTTTTCAAAATGACCATCAGAGCATTAGAATTTCCTATATTATTATTAACACGCTCTGGTACTCCCCCTCCCCACCTGAAAATAAATCTCTTCCAAATACAAAATACAAGCAGAGAGGAGTTTCAGTTTCACAGCACCAAGCAGCTTTTAGTACAGAACAGCTGAGCTAAGCCACGTCCAGGCTCCTTGCTGTCTCCTGGCTCATACAGCAAATATGGTTTCAGTTTCCAAACAGCCCTCAACTCCCACACACCGACAGGACGCTAGCCAGATGAATACCGATGGATGCTGGCAGGCAGGGGCACAAATCCCCCATCCCCATTTTCCTCTCAAAAACTAAACTGACCACATAGTTAGATCAGTAAGTTCCCATCATTCCCTTAACAACCCTGTTGCCAACTTATCACGGCAATTCCCTTAACAGCCGTGGCAAAGAAAAGTTGTAAAATGGGGGAAAACTCACTCAACAAATGGCTCACTTAACCATGGAAACGTCGTGCCCAGTTGTGGTCGTAAGCCAAGGACTAGCCCTACTATTATAGCACCTGCTGCTTCTCTGTCACTGTCCCCAAAATGCTGGAATCCAAAAGAGCTGGCTTGGTCTGACCAATCACCTCTTCAGCAGAGGGGGGAAAAAATCTTATTTTCTAACTCTCCCGCAGGATGGCCTGCTTTAAATTCTCCTAGGCAGAGAAGGGTACAAAGCCAAAAGGTTCTCCCAGGCCCACCGCTCATTACATTTCTGAAACCGGGTGAATTGGAGGGAAATTACTCAGCATTTCTTTTAGCCAGGCAGGCAGTCCTTGGCTTACAACAGTTCATCCTGTGACCGCTCCAAGTTAAAACAACACCGAGAAAAAAAAGTGATCTATGACTGTTTCCCCTCCCCGCCCCACTTTTATGACCAGGATCATAGGATCAAACTCTGGCCACTTGGCAAACGACTCATATTTAAGACAGTTGCAACATCCCAGAATCACGTGATCCCCATTTTATGACCTTTGGACAAGCAAAGTCAAAGGGGATTGGCTTAACCACCACGTGACAAACTTAACAAGCGCAGCAATTTCACTGAACAACTCAAGGTGGTAAAAGTGGGCAAAATTCGCTCAACAATGGTCTTGCTTAACAACGGAGATTTGGGGCTCGGTTGTGGTTGCGTGTCAAGGCCCAGCGGTATCCAAATCTTACATAATGGCAGTGAATCAGAGCCTTTTTTTTTTTAAATTAAAAAAAAAACAAGTAAATTCGATTAACCTTTTTTTTTCTCCAAACAGGAAGGGGGGGGAGGGGGAGAGAAAAAATTCATTTCAAATTTCAAATGCATTGGGTTTTTTCCCCTGCCAACCCCTAAGAAACCCCAAAACCAAATATACTCAAATGGATATATTTGAACACAAATATATGTGTGTGTGAGAGAGAAAGAGACAGAGAGAAAGAGAGAGATCTCCAATGTTGGAACCTGTCAAGATGCTGGGATACCTTTACTCTGAGAAAAAGAAAGAAATTGAATAGGCTTCTCTCTCCTCTCCAAAAGAGCATCGGGGAAAAAAAATGGTTAAAAAAAAAGATTTTGCGTTGCAGGATGAAACCCCGTCTTAACTTTGGTTCATGCAAAGCATTGTCCTTTGGATTCGTTGCAGGCAGTCTCTGTTCTCTTTTTATTTTTAATTATATATATTTTTATATATATATATATATATATAAAGCCACACCCCCGAGTCCGTTGGCTGAGTTCAGCCATGCTCCTTCCACAAGACCAGGTGGATGCTGTGGTCAGGCATGCTTGTGGCAAACACCAAGCCCATATCGTTTTGACCGTCCAAGCCATCCAGCCAAGACATTTCTCCCGCCAAGAAGCTCGAACCTCTCTTCGACTTCCGGTATTCCGGCAGCGGCCAACGGCTGATCAATTTTTCTGTCCTCAGGTCCATGATGTACAGGTAATGATTATCAAACAGGAGGGCGAAAATATCACCAAAGCCCAGCAAGGACAGGTTTGTAAATTCAGGTGGTTTGATAACCCTGCAGGAAGAGGGAGAAAAAAACCAGAAGAAAATAGCATAAACACTTTCTCACCAGCAACCAACACCCAAACAAGCAGAGATTAACACCAAGTTTAATACTAATCCAGGATTTACCAATGCAAAGATGCTAGCCAGTAAACAACAGTCTAATCAAGGAACCACCAAGAACACTCAATCATTCAATCTATTTCAGTCAGAGACCAGCACAAAACATTAACGCAGCAAATACCATAAAACAGAACTGAACATTACAGGGCATGTAATACATTACAACTGATGGTAAAATCATGACCAAGGTCTGCCTAATTTTACAGACAATGTCACAAAACAGCTACATTCAGAGAAACGGGACCATACCGATCTGACAATAGTAATTGTACATAAAAGAGACCAGACATTTAATCACATATGAGTCCATGAAACCTTCAGAGTGGGCAATACAACAGGATAGGACCAAAAAGAATACATCTACCAACACTGACAGGGAAAGCCAATAATATATAAAAAGAACAGATCCCACTCCCTCCTAGCACTGATGATGTTACCTAGTTTGGTATTGAAATGTCTGCAAGAAAATTACTAAGCCCAGAGAGCATCAAGGACTCCACAATCCTCCTCCTCCTCCATTCCACAAACCCAACTGCCTTCTAGCCCTGATGATGTTACCTAGTTGGGTAAGGAAACGTCTGCAAGAAAACCACCAAGCTCACAGAGCACCAGATAGTCTGGGCAGGATACGGCAAGTACCAGAAGCATCTTAGAACCTCCAGGGAAGATTTGCCAATGTGATGTTCAACAATTACTGATCCACCAAGAAAATAGCTCAGCTCAGCTCGTTCTTTTGGGCCTGCCCCGCACACTCTGGGTATAAAAGGAGCAGCGGGCAACGAGGTCCTCTTCCCACCGTCCCATTTTAAACTCGGAATGGCTACCTGAGGATATCGTAGCTGGCGAAGTCCCACTGGTACAGCCCAATGGCTGAGCTGCACACAATGTATTTCCCATCGAAGTGTAGCCGAGGCTGCAAAGAGATACTGCGGTCTTCAGAAACTGTCAAGGTTTTCAAACATCTGCAGTTGATCTCTCTTCCAATGGGCCAGATCTGCAATAACAACAACAAAGGGGAAATTAGAAAACCAGGGAATTGTGGCAACGAAGCCTTCTGCCATTTCTCACTTTCTTTTAGCCACTAACTTTTCAGAAAAGCCCACAGCCTAGCATGAGCACATCACCTCAAAACCTACACTGAATCATTCCTCTCCTAAATGTCCCCTTTTCTACACTGCAAAATATCTCACACTAGCTCAATGCCCGTGCTTCGCTATGAAACGATGGGTCCCAGGGTCCTGCGACCCTCTTTTGCGACCTTCTCACAAGCAGAGTCCATAGGGGAGCCCAGTTCGCCTGACAGCCGTGCCACTGACTTAATGACGGCAGTGATTCACTGAACAACCGTGGCCAGAAAGGTCGTAAAACGGGGCGAGACTCACTAAACGTCTGTCTCGCTTAGCAATGGAAGTGTTGGGCTCCATTGTGGTCGTTAAGTGGAGAACGACCCATGTTCGTATAGTCCTCAAACACCGACCCAATTCCAGAGCCTGGTAAATCAAAAGCGGGACGTACCTTGATTTCGTATTTATCCGCGCTTAAGAGGATGTAGTCGCCAGGGCTGTGCATGAGGGATTTGACTTTGCTCTCTTGTACGACCACCTGCCGTTAGAACAAAAAGTGGCTTCAGTAAGGATGCTGGCAGCTACACGAGGCAAGCCAACTTAACACATTCAAGATTATATTTCCTGAGCCTGATTCACAGAGTCAAGGAGTAAGGCTGCCGCGTGGAAGACCTGTTGGTTATGTGGGTCTGAAGGAGGGCTGAGAGAATATAACCCCTTGACATAAACTGTTTCAACTCCTGCCCATGGTACGCCACTCTAGGGCATTACAGGCCAAAGCAACCAGGCACAGGGACACCCAAACGGGCTTTTTCAAGGGGCAACTTGGCTTTGGTTTCTCTTTGAAGAGGCTTCACTTCTCACCCAAGAAGCTTCTTCAGCTCTGAGTGAACAATGGAATACAGTCATCAGGAAAGTAAATCCTTCCATCCTCCAGAGACAGGAAAACAGCAGGTGCTATTCTGGCTAGTCCTCAGCTGGTGACCACAACTGTGCCCAACATTTCTGTTGTTAAGTGACTATGATGATGAGTTATCACCTATAGATTTTAGGTACACTGAGAGTTTATGCACCGAAGATAAATTCCTTGTGCATCTAACCACGCTTAGCCAATAAAGAATTCTATTCTATGTTATGCTAGGCTATTCTGCATTCTATTCTATTCTATATTCCACTATTCTATTCTGCATTCTACTCTAATTCTATTCTATTCTATATTCTACCTTCTATACTATTCCATGCAAGCAACCGGAGAGGGAGTCTTGGGGGAAGGAGAAAGGCTATCACCTTTGTGACCCACTCCGTGTGCCCGGTCAGCGTGTTGAGGCAGACGCTGGTCGATAAGGCCCAGACTTTCACCGTGAAATCCGCTGAGCCGCTCACCAGGATATCCAGCTCGTCATTGTAATCCACGCTGAAAACTAGAGGACAAGAAAGGCCATGGGTGAGAACGGACTGTGCCAAAGATTCTCCAAGAAGTAGAATCTGAAGAGTATTTTGAAGCGGGTAAGAGTGGCAAGGGACACACTGGCATGGGAGGTGCTTGGCACTCAGTGAGCTGGGTTGTTTTCTTGCAGGCGGCTCATGACCAAACGTGGTCACATCATCAGTGCTGGCAATGTTAGTGTTGATGACTCATACTGATGATGCTATCGACTTTGGTCATGAGACGTCTGCAAGAAAACCACCAAGCTCAGAGAGCCCTAAGGACCCTCTGCGCTCCTCTTTCTCCTCGTTCATTCCGCCTACCTCACTCCCTTCTAGCACTGATGATGCTACCTAGTTGGGTTATGAAACATCTGCAAGAAAACCACCAAGCTCAGAGAACACCCATCACTTCAATTCTGAGCTAGAACTACTTTCCTCTATTGGCATTTTTGACCTAAGCAACCTGCAAGATGGGTGGCGGAATGATGGCTAAACCAAAGAAGCCGCTCCAAGGGACAAGACTACATAAACAATTGCGTAACTGACGTGACACTCTCCTCAAAACCCCGATGTACCTGCCCCGGTGTGGCCTCGGAAATGCTGGGTCTTGGCTCCTGAGCTCCATTCCCAGCAGGCTACTGTGTTATCGAATGAGCCGGTGACCAGCTTCTGTTCATCAAACTTGACCGCTGCACACGTGTGGGTCTGGATGCCGTAGATGCACTGCCCCGTGCTCACATCCCATAGCTTGGCCGACAAGTCGTCTGAACCTACAGCCCCGTGGGAAGAAAAGAAAGGTTATGTTGTGGCCTGTTGCCTGCCAGCCCCTCCAGCAGCTGAACCAGAGGAGGAGGAGGCAGGCATGGGAGTCAGGGTCAGCCACCTGGGAGCTCTGAGGGGGAAGCGGGAACGGAGCTGTCAGAGAGAGGGGGGGGGGCGGAGCCTGGGCTGTCCGTCAGCCCTCAGATGGCGAGTCAACAGCCCCCACAGCTGCAGGTGGCTGATGAGGAAGAGGAGGAAAAGCCGGGTCCAGTGCCTCACGCGTGGATGCACAGAAGGCAGAGGAGAGGAGAGCAGTGGAAATCTATGGGCCGGTCCTTGGGACGGAAGAGCCACTGCTGCTAGAGGCCCCACCCTAGCTCTGGGGATAAAAGGCAGGGGGTGGAGACGAATAGCTGTGGCAGACAACAATTCATCTGCCCTGCCAATTGGACTTGTGGTGAAAGAGAAACGTTTTGCTGGGATTCCTAAGAAAGGAATCACTGCTCCAACTACAGAGGGTCTGTCGTGTTTAGGGAGCTGGGTCAGAACAGAATCCTTTCGACGCAGGAAGCACCAGGTTCGATTCCACATTACAACCTGTAGGCTTCGACTAAAGAGCACCTCCAAATCTCGCCAGCCACTCATTTAATTTCTGGACCTGGGCGGACTTCCCTACCTGTACAAAGGAGTCCATCTTTATAGTAAAGTGCGTACACCCTGGCACTGTGCCCAATCAAGGAGGAGGTTTCAAAGGCCTCGTGGCTCTCCAGCTGCTTCATCCTCAGGTTGGCCTTCAGGTAGACCTTTTTCCAGTGCAGGGCCTCCTGGACAGAGTCATCGATTTGCCAACCCAGGTTCCGACAGGCCACCTGCCACACCTCCAGGCAGGCACTGATGACCTTGTTCCATTGCTTAGAGACGAGGCAGCAGGTGAGTAAGGTCTGAGGGTCGAGCCATTTGAGCAAATAGAAGCTCAGTTCCAGCGGGAGCAGTTTGAGGAAGTCCCGCTTGAGAAGCGCCTCGAGGTTGTTGGAGAGGTGCTTGAGCTGGGCGGCCCCACTCAGGGCGATCAGGTGGTCCAGCGCCTCATTTTTCTGCAAGTCCACCAGAGAGAGAAACGTGACAGAAAGGTTATCAAGCCATGCTTCGAACTCCTTTCTCTCCATAAGGCAATGGAAACATTTACCTGCAGGACATCAAAAACAAGGGGATTAGTTCGACTCCAAAGTCCAAGGAAAAGGTCGCTACAAAGATCTTAAACACATCCACGCCCCAAAGCCTGCACAGTGCTCCGAGTCCTTGACTTACAACCCTTCATTCAAACTTACAACAGCCCCAGAAACTAGGGACTTAGGACCCTTTTTCGCATGCAAACAAAGATGGGATTCAAAACTCCCAGCAATTGGTTCACTGCCCGGTTGCTGGGTGGGCGTGGCCGACCGGAACTTCTGGGAGGGCCACTTTTTGCCTTCCCCCGGGCCTCTGGAAGGGTGAAAATGGCCTCCCCCAGAAACCGGAGGCCCTCTGGAAGCCGGAAGCAGCCCTCCCAGAGCCTCCGCAGGGACCCTGTACTTAGCTGCATCCAACATGGGCCGCGTGGAGACTCCTGGGAGGGGAGGGGCGGGCCAACTGGTCGGTTCAACTACCGGTTTGGTGAACCAAATGTGAACTGGTCCAAACCGGCTGAATCCCACCCCCTGCATGCAAAACCATGGCAGCCTCCCTGGGGTCACGTGATCGGACCCTTGGCAACTGGTTTGTATTTAATTGCGGTGTCCCTGGGGTCATGTGATCCCCATTGGCGGCCTTCCGACAGGCCAAATCGAGGGGGGAATCCAGATTCGCTCAACGACCGTATCGCTAACTTAAACCCCTGCAGGGCATTCCTTAACATCTGTGGCAAGGAAGGTTGTTAAAAAAAAAAATCATTGAATTTTATACAGGGGGCAAAACTCACTGGAAAAACCATCCCGCCTAGCAACAGAAATTTGGGGGTCAATGGCGATCGTATGTCAAGGACCCCCGACTTAAACGATGGAAGGGCACAAGTCCAAAAAGGAACGGCTCGTTTGGTGATCCGATGCTCCAGCTGCTCCAAGGGAAAGAGGACCGGTGAATGGAAATTCTCCTCATGCCTCCTCTGCACCCAGTTTCTATTCCTAGCCTTTGAGCTGCTTAGCAAAGAGGTTGCATCTACCTTCGAGAGTTGTCTGTGATAGGATGGTGCTCAGTGGGTTGCTGCCAATTCTCCTTCTCCTCCTTGGAACCCAGTAGGGGTTGACCTTCCTCTGTGGCCATTTCTCCTGTTCAAATAACAAATAACAGTAACCAAGGCCATCCTAGCCTCCTCAGAGCTCCACCAAGCTCTCCTGCCTGGCCCAGGGAATCTACTAATCCTCCAGATAAAGTCGCTCTACAATGACTGGTCTCTGGCTGCCTGGAAAACATCAGGATGCAACCCAAGATATGGGAAGGCCCTGATGATGTTACCTAGTTGGGTCATGAAATTCACAACCAAGTCCAGAGAGCACCAAAGACCCCACCTCCGAACGTCTCTAATTTATGGCTAAATTAAATCTATCTTACAGGCCCAGTCTTTCTCTAAAAGCCATGGTTGCTAACGCAGACCCAAAACTTGCCTAAATGAAATAGGACCTTAGATAGCTCGTTTTATTTTCCATTAACTTTTCAAGAGTTGAGTTGTTTCAGTTAGGATTAAGAAAAGAGATTTAAAAAAAAATTGGGGCCAAACTTTTGGGTAAAAAAGTGTGTGTGGGAAGAAATAGAATGGTTAAAATGATCCTTCCTTTCTTCCTTCTCTTCCTCCCTTTTCATTCTTCCCTTCCCTTCCTCTTTCATCCTTCCCTTCCTCCCTTCCCCCTCCCGTTACTCTTTCATCCTTCCCTTCCCTTCTTTCTTCCTTTTAGCTGATCACTCATGCTAAAAGGCTGAAGTCATTTCAAGGAAATGACCTGCTGTCGCTTTTGTTTTGTTTTTGCTTTACTTCATTATATAAAACACTTATAGAGATTTTAATGCAGGGTGGAGAAAACTGTCAAGGATTAACAAACTGACAGGAAACATGAACATGAATTAAATAATAGTAATAATGAACAATGCCCATAACAAGGGGAATGACATAAAAGGTCTGAGTTTTGTGGGCCATTATGCAGCACAAAACTGGCTCTGGATTGCAGCCAACTGTCTCCAGGAACTGGTTCTACACAACTATTACAACACAAAAATCTCAAATATTCCTCCATAATCTATCTACATTCCCTGCACGCTTCTGCCCACAAAAAATTGAACACTTCCAGCCACAGCGTGGGGGCAATTGCTTTCCACAAGCTCTGCACTTCAGACCCCCCTTATTCTCTGGGAAGAGACTACCTGGAACTAGTTCAGACATGACTCCAGCGTTCTTCGAAAGCTGGAATAGGCTGCGAGGAAACTCTGGGAGGAAGAGCCGCAAAAACAAGCCAACATTCAGCCGGAGAAGGAATTGGTGGGGCATGGAAAGTGACACAGAAGGGCCCCTCCCTGGTTTTCTGGAGAGTGAAAGGGAGGGTGGAAGAAGTGGTTTCAGAAATGCTTGGCGAGATGCTGTTACTGCCCCCTTACAATAAAGGTGCTGACCTTGGTGGTTTGGTTTCCTGTCTAGATGAAAAACCAGAGATACCTTCTCCCCGCCCTATCCCCTCTGACAGGCAGGAGCCCTCCTCACTGGCTGCCTCCAGAAGTTGTGGGTGCCCGGGAGGTTGTGAAGAAGAGCCTGGAGAGCCATTTGTCTGACATGGTATGGGGTCTCCAAGGTCCCTTCCAACACACTTATTCTGTGTGTGACCTGAAAGGTCTCTTTTAGAGTTATATTTTTGCTGGATTATGTTTATATGGCGCCTTATAAGAGATTGGACAGCTATTTGCCTGGAATGGTATAGGGTCCCCTGCTTGAACAAGGAAGGGGCTGGACCCTTCCAAGCCTATGGTTCTATATTCAATGGTATTGACAAATGCCTATCATACACCCTGCTGTTGTTTCAGAGACCACGTTACAGGTAGCCTTCGACCCCAACCGAGCCCTTGTGTTGTTGCTCAAGCAAGACATTTGTTCAGGGAGTTTTGCCCCATTTTATGACTTTGTCAGAAGGTCACAAAAAGTGGACCCGTGATGCTGCAACCGGCATAAATGTGAGTCAGGGCTCAAGCACCTGAATGCAAGTCACCTGACCGGGATGGGTGTGTGCTGCAATAGCTGTGAGCGTGAAAAAGGGTCCTAAAGTCGCTTTTTTTTTCCAGCGACGTTGCAACTTTGGACGCTCCCCTAAATGAACTGCTGTAAGTCAAGGACCGCCTGCACTTCGTTTTCCCTTTCTCTGTTCAGTTGTACTTCCACTCCGTTCAGGCAGCCGCTCGTCTGGAATGGCAGAGGGTTGTTCCGTTCCTCCCCCCCGCCCCCCGCTTGTGCAAGGGGTTGGACTAGAAGACCTCCGAGGTCCCCTCTTCCAACCCTATCATTCCATATTCCAGGGTACTGGATATCCCCCCAACCAGACATCCTGCTGCTGTTTGTCCTAAGACCGCCTTGCTCCACTTCGCCCCTTCTCTTGAAACTGCAATTCTCATGCCATTTAAATCCATTTGGGCAGCCGTCCCTTGTCTGGATTGGGGCAGGCTCCCTGGGCTTGAACCCCGGGGCGGGGGTGTTGGACTAGATGACCTCCAAGGTTCCTCCCAACCCTCTTTATTCTGTATTCTGACCTTTTCTGTGGGGGGGGAGGGGAATTTAAAAGGGATTTCTGACCTCAAGCCCGACCCCCCCACCTCTGATGCCCCCCGCCCCTTTTTGACTCGCCAAGGCCAGGCTGGGGCTCATCCCTGGAAGGAGAAGGGGGGGCAAGCAATAGCAGCCCCCCCTTTAGCCCCCAGCGGCCTCCGTGGCCGCCCCACCCAACCCCCCGAGAACCTCTCCCCGCCCCTCCCTCCTTCCCACCCTGCTGGCCCCGCCCCCCCGGCTGCAGGCGGTCTCCATAGCAACCTGTGCCCCACTCCCGGTCCCCTACCCCAGGCTTCCCCCCCCCACCTCGGGTCCCTCCCTCCCTCCTTCCCACCCGCCGCCTCATTCGGGGGTCGAACCTGCCGCCACCGGATCCCAGCGGAGCTCCTGGCCGGGGAGCTTCCGGCGCTGAGGCACTGACGTCATCCCCGCACGCCACCCGCGTCTCCAGAAAGAAGAGGAAGAGGCGTCGTCCATAGAGACGGAGAGAGTAGAGCGCCCTTCCCGCTTCTTTTCCTAGAAAGGCCTAAAGAGAAGCAAGACCAGATGCCGCTTCTCTTTTTTAACGCCGATGCACTTCCGGTCCTACGCCTTGTGTGGCCCCGCCCGGAAAGCGGAGCCCGGGGGGGGAGGTGTCTTTGGTTCCACCTTGCAAACCCGCTGCAAACGTATTGGCCCTTGTTAGATTTGGGCTCGGCGGGGAAGCGCCGCTCTTGGGGGCTGCAATTAAAAAAGGAGAAGGGGGAGGAAAAGGTGAGTGGGGGGCTCCGGGACAGTCCCCCTTTTTTGCATGTCTTGCATGCTCTGGATTCCCAATATTGTCCCTTTGGAGGGCTGTGCCGAAGGGTGGAATGGTCGCTTTGCCCAGATCCCTCCCCAACCTGGCGCCCTCTGCAAAGATTCGCATCTCAATTCTCTTCCCAACCTGGGAACTCAGGGGCCTGGCAGAGCTGGAGGGCGGAAGGGTATTGCAATGGGAAAAGCCAGCCGCTGCCTGTGTTTACAATGCCCAAGCATTCCTCCCTCTTGGACGCATCGGGGGTGGCAGCTGATCCCCAGAAGGGGAGTAAACAGGGGAAACGGGGGAGATCAATGCCAGCTTTCCAAGATTAATGCAGTTTCCCCCCTACATAGCCCACCTTCCATGAAACTCTCTGAGCAGAAAGGCAGAGACCGCAGGATGCCAAACTCTTGGCATCCATGTCAGAAATTATGCCACCAGAGGAAACTAGGAAGCTAGTGGTTTGAAGTCATATGATTTGCTTCTCGTGTTGTTTTTCTTGTCCTCCCCTTTCCTTATAATTTCAAGGGACTTAAGGGACAATTTCCTATCATTAAGTGTCTTCTTGGGGGCACAGCCAATGGCTTCTGAGGAATACAGACCCCTTTTGGATGCTAACCCAGAGACGGAATTGAATGCTTCTGGAAGACCCTCTCAGCTGGAGATTTATTTGAGGTGTGTATGTATTCCTGCTTCTGAAATGAGGCTGGGCAGATCAGTTGAAGGGTGAGCTGCCCAGAGTAGAAATTGGATGGAGGGATGGATGAATCAATCAGGCAGTCAATCAATCAATGAACCATTCGTGAGCTCTGTGTCTTAATTGTCTCAGTTTCTGACTTCTGCTGAAGCCCACATGGGCCAGCTTGATTGTTTTAAATAGACATAACAATATTGTGAAGAATACCAGTGTGTGTGTCTCCCCCCCCCCCCGCACCCCCAGCAACTAGATGGAGGGGAAGGCAATTAAATGTCTAAATAATAAATTTGAAGAATCTCTATCCTATCGTCTTCTTTTACGACCCCATAATCCCTCGCGGGGTGGAATCTGGGCAACTGAATGGAGCTCAGCGTTTACTGGCTGGATGCCCTTCCTGTCACCAATGCCATTGCCGCCCCTGATGTAAGCCATACAGCTCATCCATATCTGTTGACTTAGGAACGCTGGAATTCCTTGTGGATCCAGTTAGTTGTCTGCTCTTCAAACTCATAAACAGATGCACCTTTCCTGCAACCTAAACTTTTACCCACGAAAGCCAGGGAAACATCGGTGTGCAAAGTCCTTGCCACACTTAACAAGCCACATGTTTTTAATGCTTCTGTTCCCCGGTAGTAGATCAGAGTCCTTTTGCCCCAAACCAACCCGATATTCACCACCAATTGGTCTCCTCCTCCTTTCTCTCACAGCAAAGTCCAAAACCACAATCTCTACTTGGCCACCTTCGCTGCCGTCTTAGGACCGCTGAGCTTCGGCTTTGTGCTGGGCTACAGCTCGCCGGCCATCCCTAGCTTGAAGCGAAGCCACAACCCAGGACTGAGGCTGGATGATACGCAAGCGTCATGGTTTGGGGTGAGTTGCCATCAGGACTTGTGAGCCAATCGGGCCCCCCTGGAACCTGCCGTTTCATTTCCCTGCTTTTCTCATTTTTTGTCTTCTGTGTCTTTTGGCAGTCTGTGGTCACGCTGGGGGCCGCAGCTGGCGGGATACTCGGAGGGTACGTGGTGGACAAAATTGGCCGGAAACTTAGCCTTATGCTCTGCGCGGTCCCATATGTTTTCGGTTTCTTGATCATCGTCTCGGCCCAGAACATCTGGATGCTTTACCTGGGAAGGCTGGTGTGTGGCTTGGCCAGTGGCATCACATCCTTGGTAGTTCCGGTAAGGGGCATCCTGTGTCCATCTTTTGCCTGTGTGATTTCCCCAGAGCAGGGGTCAGCAATCGGCAGCTCTGGAGCCACATGCGGCCCTTTCGGCCCTTCCGCTGCGGCTCCCTGTCAGCTGATCCCACCACACCTGGCTGGCCCCTTCCCTCCCCGTCATTCCCCACCTGGCCTGAGAAGGTAAGGGAGATAGAGACTCGCTCCCTATTCCAGAGCAGGAGGTGGGTGGGTGGGAGGGAGTGACCGAGTTGTTAAATTATTGGCTTCTGTGGGAAACGGCTCCAAATGGCTCTTGATGCTTAAGGATGCTGACCAGAGGATAAGAGAAAATCCCTACCGCGAAATCAGCAATAGCAGCTGAGAAGGTACGAGCGTTCAGAAGTCGTTCCTGCCTCCGCCTGCCTGGATATAGGAATTGGGGAATTAACTGAAGCTACCTCGTGTTGAGCTAAAGTCAATCAATCCTTGTCTTTGAAGTTCATTTTTGTTCTCATTAAGGCAAGACGCAAAAAGAAACAAACTACCAGTTTTAATTGGAAGATGAAGGCGACAGTAAGGTTCCACAACCTGCCTGGTCCTCTCCGTTAATTTAATTTTTCTTGCTTATGTCTTAGATATATATATCCGAAACATCTCATTCCAAGATCCGAGGAGTCCTTGGTTCATGTGTTCAGCTGATGGTAGTAACTGGAATCCTGGGAGCTTACCTGGCAGGTCATGTTCTGGCTTAAGATGTGTTGTGAAATCTTGGTGGGTGGGAGGCGTTTTGTCCCATCTTCCCTGGAAGGAACCATGAGGAAGGAAAAAGGAAGGAAGGAAGGAAGGAAGGAAGGAAGGAAGGAAGGAAGGAAGGAAGGAAGGAAGGAAAGCGAAAGGTAAGAAGGAAGAAAAAGGAAAAAGAAAAGGGAAGGAAGGAAAGAGAAAAGGAAGGAAAGAAAGAAAGAGAAAGGGAGGGGAGGAAGGAAGGGAAAGAAAAAGAAAAGGAAGAAAGAAAGAAAGAGAAAGGAAGGAGGGAGGGAGGGGAAGAAGGAAGGAAAGAAGGAACGAGATTGAAGAAAAAAAGTGGATAACAGGACATCTGTTATGTAATTTTCATCCTGAAAACCCAAAGAAAGCACCGCAGTCTGCTCCTTTTTTCAATTTTGAGCAAATACGATTCTTGCTGCCGTTATCACACGACTAATCAAATATACATTTTCTTTGCTCTAAGTTTCAGGTAAGATCCCCAACCGGAATATTTCTGGTTTTAAATCAATAAGTTGTCGCATCATCTCTTCCAACCATGAGCCTGTTTTTGTCCAATATTTTTCCTCGGGGGGCCCTAAGACCAGCTCTCCTCCCTCCCTCCCACAGGCATGGCGCTGGAGTGGCGCTGGCTGGCGGTGCTGTGCTCCATCCCTCCCTGCTTCCTGCTGGGGCTCATGGCTTTTGTGCCCGAAACCCCTCGCTTCCTGCTACGCCAGTACCGGCACTCTGAAGCCATCGCAGCTTTGCAATTCCTGCGGGGCCCACTGGTGGATCACGAGTGGGAATGCCGGGAGATTGAAGCCAATGTCAACGAACAGGTGAGGGAAGAATCCACCAGGCAGTTCCAAAGGGCCTCATCGCTTAAGGCCTTCCTTTTCGTTTTCACTTTTTTCCCCCCTTTTTTAATTATTTTGCCAAAATATAAAATACACAAAGAGAAATCCGGGCCGGAGAGAAGTACCTTGATCCACCTATTAAGCATAGGGCCCATATTAAAGCATGTATGTATCCATCCATTCATCTATCTAAAAAGAGAAATTTAAAAAGGGGGATTAGAAAACTAGGAGGAAGGGGAGGGAAAACGAAGAAGAAAAATTAAGCCTTCCCCTAAATAATTTTTCAGTGCTGTTGTAACTTTAAACAGTCCACTAAATGAACTGTGGTAAGTCGAGGACTACCTGCCTGTCCCTTTGTAGCAAGAAATGAGCATTGCTGAGTTCAAGAACCCCTCCATCTACAAGCCCTTCCTGATTGGGGTGGCCATGATGTTCTTCCAACAAGCATCCGGGATCAACGCCTTGATGTTTTATGCCGAAACTATCTTCGAAGACGCCAACTTTAAGGTGAGGGAGCGAACTGTGGTTTGAGGTTTCTCCTGGGCTGCCCCGGCTGATGTGTTTCGACTCCGTTCGAGTTTAACTTGGGGTGGTGGAATGACACCCCTTGATTGTATGGATCAAATCAAACCACGGGGATAGTCAATCAGAATAGAGCTGGAAGGGACCTTGGAGGTCTTCTAGTTCAACCCCAATTTGAGACAAACGATTCTCCAATGTCTTCTTAAAAACCTTGTTTTGCCTTCTGGTGCTTTGCATATTAAGTTGACCCCTCTCTTCTGTGGGGCAGCCCCTCAACTACTGGAAGGCTGCTGTTATGTCACCCCTAGTCCTTCTTTTTATTAGACTAGACCTTGTTCCAAAGGACATTTCCTTAACTTACATCATCCTCGACTTAATGACCAGAACTGGGAGCAGTATTTCCATTGTTAAGCAAAGCAGTTGGTAAATGAATCACACTCGATTTTACGACCTGCTTGCCGTGGTTGTTTAGCGAATCCCTGCAGCAAAGCGGTCCTTAAGTGAACCCAGCTTCCCCGCCCCTGGAAACCAGCTTGGAAGCTTGCAGATGTAAGCCTGGAATGCTGCCTCCTCAGTAAAGGCCCCTGAGTTTTGACCTCGTGACCATGAGGGTGGCACAACCGTCATAAGTGCAAGGAACGGTTGTAAGTCATTGTCAGAGTGCCATTGTAACTTTGAAGGGTTTTGAGTTGAGCGCCTGTCCTTTTGCCTAAGAGGTCCAACAAAGCTTCCTTCCGTGTTCTTTGTGTCTCCCAGGACAGCAGTGCGGCTACCGTTGTTGTTGGCTCCATCCAGGTCATCTTCACAGCAATGGCCGCTCTTATTATTGATAAAACCGGACGAAAAATTCTCCTTGTCATCTCAGGTAGGACGGAGGGGACCGGCTCTCTTTCCCCAAATTCAGGCAAGTTTTGAGTCTCCCCAAATTTTTTTTAAGAGTTAGCGTTTTTTCCTCTCTTCCGTCCCCAGGAATGATCATGGCTGCCAGCGCCACGGTGTTTGGGGTCTATTTCAGAATTGCCGTCCCCAGCCCCAGCAATTCCTCCCACCTCCAGCTGCTGAACACACCCCTTATGGAGGAAGGCCACCCCCTGGCCTGGTTGGCAGTGCTGAGCATGAGTTTCTTCATTATGGGTGAGTGAGGGCCTTGCAGAAGTGGTGGTTCTCGGGGGGGAAAAAAAGGGGCATCCCGTGATCTCTTCTTGAAAACCTCCAGGGATGGCACACCCAGCCCCAGCTTCTGGAGGGAAACCGTTCCACAGGTTGATTGTCCTCACTGTTAGGAAATTCCTCCTTAGTTGGCTCTTGACACCCCTGCCTTAGAGGTTCCTCCAGCCCGAGGTTGCACCCATCACTCTGTTGCTAGGTAGGGCTATCTTTTTCCATGGCCCAATCTAATCCAACAAACGCCTTGTTTTGCTGTTCTTCCACCCACAGGTTTCGCCTTGGGCTGGGGTCCCATCCCCTGGCTGGTGATGTCTGAAATATTTCCCCTGAGGGCTCGGGGAATCGCCAGCGGGGCCTGTGTCCTCACCAACTGGCTCATGGCTTTCCTGGTCACCAGGGAGTTCCACGACCTCACGGTAAGCGAGGGAATCCCAGCCGGCCCATAGATTTCCACTGATCTCCTCTCCTCTGCCTTCTGTGTCAGGCACTGGACCCAGCTGTTCCTCCTCTTCCTCATCAGCCACCTCCAGACCTGGGGGCTGTTGGCTCTCCATCTGAGGGCTGACGGACGGCCCAGGCTCCGCCTCTGTCTCTCTATGACAGCTCCATTCCCTCTTCCCCCTCGGAGTCTCGGGTTGCCCTCATGGTGACCCACGCTGTCTCCTCCTTCTCTTCCGATTCGGCTGCTGGAAGGGCCGGCAGACAACAGGCCACAGCGATGCCATCCATTGTCATCTCTCATAAACCGGGCAGCTGTCTAAATTGGATGAAGAACTAAAATTAACTGAGCATTATCCTGGCTTTGCCAGGTGGTGCAGCCCAGCCCAGGCCCTTACCTGAATTCCTTGCCTTGCCCCAAAGTTAAACCAATGGCCTTCTTTCTTGCCTAGGTTCTCCTAACCCCTTATGGGACCTTCTGGCTATTCTCATCCACCTGTTTACTCAACGTGATCTTCACCATCGTCTGCGTTCCCGAAACAAAAGGGAAAAGTCTAGAAGAGATCGAGGCGCATTTTCGCAGGCCGCGTTAGGACCTCAGCACACGAGATTTTATATTTCCCTTCATCGTGGACTTCACTAAGGTGGTGGCAAAGACATTGGTTGGCAAGGCCAAAAGCCTTCCGTTCTTTTGAAGATGGCCTCACGGTTCCGGCAAATTCCAGATTCTGCCTCTTCCTCTCACCAAGGCGGCACGAAAATGTCAGTAATGAAAAGCGGTGCTACTTTTTCTGATCTGCAGGCCCAGAGTGCTCAGTTTTCCTCCTGTAAACCTTTTGACATTTGAAACAAGGATGCTGCTTGAGTGTTGCTTCAGTAAATGACTGGTTCTTCACTACAGTAACTGAGAAGTTTGTACTTATACGGAGTTGGAAACAGAGGTGAGGATGGTGTAATTTTCATTAAAGAAAACATCCTTGGACCGTTTGGTAAAGAAATATAAAAAGCATGACTGGGAGAATGGAAAACTCAGTAGCCTCGAGGAAAGAAGGTAGAAAGGGGATAAGATTGAATTTAATAAAATAAATAAATAGAAAGGATGCAACATAGAAAGCGGTTAAGATTTGCTGACTTGCCCTGCAATACCAACGCAGAATAGTCGACTGGATTTGAAGGAGCCAAATTCCAGTTGCATTGCTGGTCAGGGTGATTTGGGGGAACAGCCTGTCTCTCGGAGAGGTGGATGCTCCTTTTTGGAGGTTTTCAAGAAAATAATTGGACAAACGCTTGTCCAGGATGGTGTATGGTCTCCTGGCTGGGTTGATCTTGATCTGATAATCCATAAAAGCAACAAGGGTGCCGGAGAGAGAATAGCCAAGCCAGGGGGAGGCGTCAAACAGGGAATTAGCCTGGATGTTGGCACAAGAGGGCAAAAGTCTCATCCCTCCTTTGAATGCTGTTGAACTTCATTTAGTGTTATCTAGGTCCAATCAGAAGATTCCTGGGTGTGGGCTCGAACAATAAAAACAGCTAATTGAACTCTTGGCTTGTGAGTCTGGCTGTTGGCACCAGACAATGGAGCCATTGCAATGACAGGAATTTGATCCAGAGCTTTCTTCTGAGCATGGTTAGTTTCCCCGGAGATTCAGATTGAGGATAAATGGTCAAATGTGACCCTAGGAAAAAGAGGGATATATGTGTGTGTGTTCACAAAAGGCAAAGGGTGTATTTTTCTCCCCTGTTCAATATTCAGAATTCCAGGGAGAAGCAAGAACAGTTTGAGGTACTCATGAATTACAAGCACATTCCAGAGGAACAAACCAACGATAAATAGCATTATCAAATGTCATAAATATTTATTACATATCGAGGAAGGGAGAAAAAAACCCCAACAGTTGATTTTACAGCTGTGGTCTATGGAACTTTCAGAACAGATGTTTGCCATTATATTCAAAGTATGATTCTCTCTCGCGGTGTTTTGTTTTTACAAGCTTTGAAAACACACAGAAAAGAAAGGAAAATAATACATTACTTGTAGCATTGAAAAAACAATGGCCAATACAATTAAGTTTAAGACACTTGGTGGTATAATTTAAACTTTTGAGACTCACAAGAGGATAAGCCACAGGCTGACAGCACAGAATCATTGAAAAGTACAAAATCCCACTGCAAGAGTTAACAGTCAAAGGGGGGACCATCCAGCAAAAAAGTTAGGTGTGAAGAAAGCCATGATCCAAGAGGCATCGAGAAGGGGGGGGATTTAAGCCCCCCAAAATTTCAGGTGATTTAATTCTCTGATCAACCTATGGAGCACAGCGTGGTGAAGAGGCCGTTCCAAGCGCACTTTTAACTCGTATTGAAAGTGAGGGTTTTTTTTTGAAATGTTATTTTTGAAAAAGACAACTGGGTTGATCTTTTGAGGAGGGAAAAAAAGGTTTCGCTTCCTTTCCTGGAGGCTTCATCAGTTCTATTGGATGGTGTGGGAGATGGAAGGAGAGTTATTGACAGCTGAGATGAATTGGTGGATGAGGGGAACAAAAGGTCCTGACAGGATGGTGGTGAGGGAAGGTGAGAATGGAAAAGTTGGATTTTCTTTGAAGTCAACTAGCCGTAACGTTCTCCGAGAACCGTTGTGGTTACTCAGGGTTTTGTCTGTGACCTCAGGGTCCACCTGGGGAGCCCACTTGCTCTCTCTCAACCTTGGGGAGAAGGAGGCAAATTCTGAAAACCGCCACAACAGACACATATACATGGAAAACAGCCAAGAGGACCTGAAATTGTGAGGTTTTTGGTGCTGAGCTTGGATGTTTTCTTGGAGACATTTCATTGCCCAGCGAGGTAACACCATCAGTGGTTGAAGGGAGGGGGTTTATTCTTTTTATATATACAGTTGTCTCCCCCCTTCTAGAACTGATGATGTTACCTAGCTGGGCAATGAAACGTCTCCAAGAAAACCACCAAGCTCAGAGAGCACCAGGGATCCAACCCTGAGCTACAAATCCAGCAGAGAGAATTGGGAGAGAGGATTGGTAACAACCCCGATAGCCGTTGTGGTTACTTGGGGGTTTTATCCGTGGCCTCAGGGTCATCTCGGGCCAGTTGCCTGCAAAGAAAACACAACTTTTGCCATTCTCTTGCCCTCAACTGTCAAAAAAATGTCCTTCCATCTCCCACACCATCCAATAGAACTGATGAAGCTTCCAGGATGGGAAGCAAAACCTCTTCTTTCTCGGAGGGGTTGGGGAATCAGTCCAGTGGCCTTTTCCCAAAAAATAAAAATAAAATCACTTCTGATACAACTGCGACCCGGTTGACTGAGAATCTTCACAGCCACTTTTAACTTGCATTTTTAAAATTATCTGGCATGGGATCCACCTTGGAGAAATCCAAGGAGTTGAGTGTGAGCAACTGCTGGCCCTCATCAGTAAATCACAGAAAATGAGATTTAGGAGGAGGAGGAGGAAGAGGAGGCGGCATCACGGATTTTAAGCGTTAACCATCACCTCGACTCTCCCTTCCTGCCAATAGGTCGGTTGTCCCCCCCAATTCTTCTCCTAAGCCGCTTGGACTGTCCAAATGTGATTTCTCGCCCAACAAAACTGGATTGCCAAATCAAAGGTGGAAGCTACATCATGCTTGGAAGCAAGAACAGGGAGATGTGGAGTGGAACAGGGGGGTCCGAATCGGCCTTCCTTCCCCATCGGTTGCTTTGGGGAGTGGGGGGGCCACAGGGGAGTCACACCTAAACTCTTGCCGGGCGATGCTGGAAGGCCTCTTGGGAAAGAAAGGGGAGAGGAGAACGACCAGTGTGGACGACAAAACAGGTTTTGTACACGCATCAGCATGTCTGGCGAGGGGAAGAATTCTCTCATTAACATTAGCAAGTCATCCTTGGCGACAGCTTCCCCTCTCCCACCTCCAACTTAGATGGAGGAGATATAGACATGGAAGAGAAGGGGAAGATGGAAGAGGAGAAGATGGAGGAGGAAGGAGGGGAAGAAGGAAGAATGGAGAAAGAATGAATGAATGGGATGAATGAATGGAGAAAGAGGAAGGAAGAGGAATGGAGGAGGAGGAGGGAAGAAGGGAGAGAAAGGAGAAGAAGGGAAGAAACGAGGAGGAATGGAATAAGAGTAAGGAAAGGAGGGAAGAAAGGAGAAGGAGAAAAGAGGAGAAGGGAAGAAACAGAATGGAGAAAGAGGAAGAAATGGAGAAGGGAAGAAATGAGGAATGGAGAAAGAAGAGAAGGGATAGAGAAGAAAGGAAAAGGTGGTGGAGAAGGGAAGAAAGGAGGGATGGAGAAAGAGGAAGAAAGGGGAGTTCTTCCTCTGGAGACAACAGAATACCTCAGGGAAACATGGAAAAACTCAGACACCAAGTCAAATGGCACAAACAGAACAGACATCCAAAGCCAGCAGCTCACTGTGTGATGTTAAAACGCTACAATTGTGGCTGTGATCTTGAAAGAGGCAAAACGTTTGCCATGTTTTCTGGGCAAAGGTGGTTCGTTATCCCAGGTGCTGTTTTCTTCTTCTTCTTCCTTCTTTTATTTGCAACCGTGGAAGTTCGACCGGGCAGGAAAAATGCTGCTAAGCCTTTCCAAGACTTTGGCTCAAGAAGGAAGACAGAAACAAATGAACAACAACAACAACAACAAAAAACAGATCAGCCTCCCATCATCTCCCCTCCTCTTTCTGAAGACTACAACTCCCAGCATCCCCAACCAGCATGGGCCGGTGCTGAAAGGGACGAGGCTTGTAACTTGAACAGGTGCCAGGCCAGAGAGGGCTAACCTGGTTTTGTTGTTCGAGATTAGGAACATTTGTTGGGAGGCAAAGGGGAAACGTAGTCAATGAGTACAGTAAATTCTACACCCCACCCCATTAAGTTTAAGCTGTAAGAAAAATGTTCTCTTGAGCCAGAAGATTCTGGCAATTGACCCTTTGCTTCCAGGTCACCCTTGTTTAAGAACCACACCACCCTGACTGCACGCTCTTTCAGTGAAGGAGTCAGGAGCGATGAACCGTCACATACAAACTGCAAACACAGCTCTGGGTACCAGCAGAAAACCTGCCTGGCATATAGGAAAGGAATTTCAGCAGCGCATCAAGTCCAAAGCCCCACTCTCCCCATGGATTTTAATCCTGGTCTCCTTTCAGCAGAAAAACCCGGTTGTCCATAGATTTTGCAGCTGGATGAGCGCAGACCACCAAGTTTCACCTAAGAGGCTTCGTTCTCCAAAAGAGTTGCCCGTAGGAAAATCCAAATTAATCGCTGCCCGGAGCATATTAAACAATCATTTTTTTTCCTTTTCGGGGGGAAAAAAAGGTAGAAATTGAACCGGTTTTCCTTCTTTGCATTTGGTTTCTGTGATTTCCAAAACTGCCCTTTGGGAGGGGAGGAAACAAACCCCCATACTGGATGGATGCATTTCTACTATCATGGCAATTCGAAAGGGGGGCGAGAGAAAACATCACACAAATACAGCACCGTTTTTCACCATGGAAATGGTAAGGGGGAGCATTAGTGGGGGGGGGGTTCATTGGGAGACTCAGCTTCAAGGCAACATTTGAACTGGGAACATCACAAGAGGGCCTCTTTTTTTTCCTTTTTGGAAGCATACAAAAAAAGCCGGGCAAATTTGCGGTTAGGTGCTGAGCACCAGCAATAGAGAGCCAGTTTGGAGCAGCGGGTCAGGCACCAGGCTAGAAAACCAGGGAGCTGTGAGTTCCAGGCTGCCTTAGATGCAGAGCCAACTGGGTGACTTTCTCGTGACCCTGGGACCAAGGGGGCAGTTCTGACAATTGGCTGAGAAAAGTGCCCGGATTTCTCCCAGCACTTTCCGGGAGTCAAGGCCGACTCAAAGGCACAAAAACAAACAAAATTGAAGACAGCAAAGACGAGTTGAAACTGTGGGGTCCTTGGGGCTTTCCAAGCTGGGTGGTTTTCTTGCAGACGTTTCATGACCCAGCTAGGTAATATCATCAGTGCTTAGAAAAGGGTGGGGTTTGCACTGATGTTGTTCCCTAGCTGGGTTATGAAACGTCTGCAAGAAAACCATTGAGCTTGGAGAGCCCCAAGGACCCCACAGAGCTACAAATCGACTCTTGTAGAGTCGGAATGGTTGTAAGAGTGTTTCAAAGCCCGCTGGCCCTTCCTTCGGTGTGCACCGGGACCCTCTTCACCAGCCCTGCCTGGAAGACTTTGGATTGTACAATTGTGCACAAGCCCTCTCAGCAAAACGGGAACGATACGTAGGAATTATTTGGCTAATGCACAACAAGCGCCCTGCCCTTCCCACTCTCCACGAGATTTTGCAGCAGCAACAAGATTACACCCTGCTTTTCCCAAATTAAAAAAAATAAAAATGCTCTTTTGGAATCCAAGAGTTTACAGCAGAGAGAAAACGATCATTTGAAAACAAAAAGGAAGAGATGTTACCTTCGAAAGAAATGCCAAAAGGCACCGAGTCTATTTCTGCTCAAATTTTGGCAGCCCTATGGAGCCTGTGCGCCATTCTCTGTCCCTCATCCCAGCTCCTTTCTCTCTGGGACTTGGGGTCCGGCCTCTTTCCAAGAGGGGCTGTATTCCAACTCCCATCGTCCCCAGCTGACTCCTTCAGCAAGGGAAGCGGTGTGCGTGGTTCAGCACCACCGATTAGAAATTAGAATCGGTTTGGGACGCAATGGCCGAATTTTGTTGTGCGCTGGGCCTCGACTTGCCAACTGGCTGTTTTTGGGGACCCCGCCTTTGTGAGACATGGGGGAAGGGGCCGCTGTATGCCCAGGAAAAGGAAATCTGCATTCATCAGCTGGTGGCTTGATGGATGCTTCCTTTCCCCACTGTCTTTCTTGGAGGGTATCGCTGCAAACCCAACCCAATCACTCTCTTCTATGAACTCTAGAAACCCAGCAGCTCATTTCCCACTAGCCAAGGGGGCAAGGTTTTATCTAGCAGAGGCCTGGCCTCCCTCCCACCCTGCCTGGGAAGAGTGGGGCAAGCAAAACAGTCCAAAGAGTTTTGTTCTATAGAACCATCCCCAACCAAGATGGATTTCACTGCTCTGTCCAATGAGCAAAAACATAAGGCAATTTAGGCGAAGGCAGAGGGACTGGATCATGGAAACTTGGTGGGTAAAGGAGGTAGGAGATCGAAGGCGGAGTGGAGTGGAGGATCCACCAGGAAGGCTTGCAAATTGGAGATTGCCACTCCCAGAGGCAGGAATCCCTTCCTAGACCTGCCTCGTTCTAATCTCAGAATAGATGTTGGAAGGAAGGAAGGAAGGAAGGAAGGAAGGAAGGAAGGAAGGAAGGAAGGAAGGAAGGAAGGAAGGAAGGAAGGAAGGAAGGAAGGAAGGAAGGAAGGAAGGAAGGAAGGAAAATGGACAACTGTTGAGACTCTAGAAAGAGTGCAGAGAAGAGCAACCAAGAGGATTAGGGGACTGGAGGATGAAACATATGAACAATTGCAGGAACTGGGCATGACTAGTTTAATGAAAAGAAGGACTATTCATAGCAGTATCTCAGGGGCTGCCCCAAAGAAGAGGGAGTCAAGCTATTCTCCAAAGCACCTGAATGGAGGACAAGAAGCAACAGATGGAAACTGACCAAAGAGAGAAGCAACCAAGAACTTCCTGACAGTTGGGACCATTCAACAGTGGAACTCCTTGCCTCCAGAAGTTGGGAATGTTTCAACACTGGAAGTTTTTAAGAAGAGGATGGACAGCCCTTTGTCTGAAATGGGATAGGGTTTTCCTGCCTGAGCCGGGGGTTGGACTAGAAGACCTCCAAGACCCCTTCCAACTCCGTCATTCGGTGTTCTGCTCTGCATTCAGACATTCATGGAAGCTAAGACAAAGATCTGGTTCTAAAATGAATTTCTGGGGGAACCTCCTGCCGTCTTCCGTGGTCCAAAGCGAACCGAAGGGCACTGAAAGTATTGCTGGGTCTGCAGACCTGTGAGGGGGGAGGGGATCAATAAATTAATAAATACACATAAATAAACTAGCAGAGAGGGATTATTCATGCAAGGGAGGATGAATTGGAGTCCAGTTGGTGAACCTGGCAAGGAAACGTTGGCGTTGGAGCCGAAGACAGCTGCCAGCTGCCAATCTTCCTCTCCTGGGGCAGACAGAGATTTGGGGGTTCTGAACCAAAGGTGCTTTTCCAAGAGGCAACTGGACTTTCCTGTTGGTTTTCCACCACCACCACCCCGAAGACATATTGCTTCTCATCCAAGAAGCTTCTTCGGTGCTAGCTGAATGGCGGGGAATGGAAGTGAGAGGAAAGAATTATAAGTTACTCCTTAATAATGGAATTTTTATGTAGTTAGACTAGAAGATTCTTCTTTGCTCTTTCTGATGCTTTTCTGTTATAGCTTCCTCTTTTTCTGCATAAAACCTCCACCCTAAAACCTAAAATGTGTTCAGTACAAGTACAAAGCTTATGGTTTAATAGAACTGCCATGTTTGTTTGTTTTTTGTTTTGCAATGGATCAGGTTCCCCAACAAGATTTTCTTTTCCTAAGTAGAAGAAACTGTCGTTAAGTGAACAGGACGTATATATATTTGGGGTGGGAAATTAAACTGTGGATGCTCCACCATTGGAGGATTTCAAGAAGAGATTAGGCAACCCTTTGTCTAAAATGGGATAGGACCTCCTGCTTGAGCAGGGGGCTGGACTAGAAGACCTCCAAGGTCCCTTCCAACTCTACTTATTCTGTCACATGTTAAATGAAAGAATTCCACATTTCTTTTTGGTACGTCCGTCCCTCCCTGAATCGGACCAAAAACCTACTTCAAGAATGCACAATCGAATCAAGTGTGCCAAAGCAATCGACTGAATAGAGATGGCTGGACCATTGTTTACTAATACTCTTCTCCCTTCTGACCCCATCAGAAATCAGTTTTGCAATGACTCGCTGCTTCTCTGCAGCTACGTAATTAAAAACGAAGATGGAATGCAAGCCAAGACCCCGGAAGAAGCAGGACCCCTGGCCAGCTATTGTTTCAGACCAGGAAGATGGAGGCTATCCTTGACATGGATCCAGGATCTAGCGTCAAATGGGGAGAAATGTCAGAGAATTTCCATTCTCCATTCTTTCCATTCCGATCCCCTAATCTGGGGACAATCTCCAACATAGCCCAGGTCATCAGCATCCTCCAGCGCCGATGGAGAAAGGGAAGGTGACTCTTGGCCGTTGCCATGAAGGAAGGGGCGCTTAAGAACTTGCCCCACCCTGCAGCTGTCAGCAGTCTGTTCCTCGAAATCCCCGTGCCATGTGAAAATATAGAGAGGTTGAATCAATTCACTGATTAAAACTTATCCGATCCTTTGGCCAAAGCATTTTTTTATCCAACACCACCACACACACACACACACAAAAAATTGGGTGAACACTCTCGTCACCAAACACACACACACACCCCAAGCTTCTTGTTCAATCAACTGAGACAATTCAGACCTCCAGAGCTGGCTTCTCATTCGATCGATCGATCGATCGATAGAGACAATTCTGGTACCCGGAGTTAGATCCCTGGGTTCCCCTCTTGGATTGCACATGGTGACCACTTCTAAAATTACTGGGACTTTTGGCTGGGATGGATCCTGTTTTAACAGAGCTGTACAAAATGGGAGGTGGAGACCAACGGCAGAGAACTGAGAGTGAGGAGGGAGTGCGTGCAAAGATGGCCCACCCCGGCTGTCTTCACTTCAAGTCAATGACACCTTCGTCAAAGGAGGCCCCAAGTTGGAAGCAAGTGCTGGGCTGGCCCTCCTCCTCCTCCTCCTCCTCCTCCTCCTCCTCCTCCAGTGGGACAGGGTCAACGTCAGAACCAGTAGAGAAGGGAGGCTCTTCAGAAGTGCTCTCAAAGGAAGTCACAACAAACCTGGGGAGAGGAAGGGAGAAACGGGAAGAGGGTGGATGTCATCATCTTCACGGCCTGTTTCTGTTGCCCCCCCCCCCCCCCCCTGGGAGGAAGTTTTGAAGCGTATCAATAGCAGGGCTGCAAGATCCTGTAACGGCTTTGTTCCTTAGGCCACCGTCCCTCTTATTAACTTGCAGGATTCCCCTTTTGCCCCCCATGTATCATGTACGTATTCAAACGAACTAGACTGTGATGTTTCTCTGTGTCATTTCTCTGTGTGGGGATGTGGGTATAGGCACAAGGGTTGTCTTTTGAGAATTGAATGCAACAAAATTTCATTTTAATGTATGGTGATGAATGTATATTTAACGTGACAATAAAGATTCTACTTTATTCTGTTCTGTTCTGTTCTGTTCTACTCTACTCTAAATTCATATTCCACTGTACTGTACTGTACCCTACCCTACCCTATTCTCTCTTCTCCTCTTCCCTTCCCTTCCTTTCTTGATCTTAGAAAGGTTTTAGCCATCACAGAAATGTCAAGTCAGAATAATGGGCTTGAGATGAATGCATCTTCCAAGCTAAGAATAAAGGAAAATACCTTGGGGACCAGGAATGGAACAACTGCATTGCACCCCATGTTATCCTCCCAATGAATTTACACTTCTAGCCCTCCTCTGCAGCTTCAAACCATCGGGCAATTTGGGAAACTGTGGTGAGGCTACAAGCTCAACTCTCTCTTTCCTGTTGGTTGCTGCTTACTTGTCGCTGCTGGAGGACCGTAGAGTTCCCTGTTTGGGAGGGTCGGATTGTTTTGATGGGAGTTTCTTCTGCTTTGGGCCACCTTCGGACTTTGAAGAAGGATCATTTAAGAGACCTGGAGAAACCAGGAAAGAGGATCCGTCAATCCTTGGGAGATGTTTCCAATGATAATGATGATGATAAATCATAATAAACAATAATGATAGGCCTCACTAATGCCCGTCTTATGAAGAAGCTTGCCTACATCTTGAAACCAGAAAGCGAACAAGGCTCACCATGATAGATGTACCGAGTACCAGAGTAGCAATTAGAAACCCAAGAAAGATCCTTGACTTCCTGTTGCCCTTCTAAAAATTAAATTAGGACTGTGGTTCTGACTCAAGAGGCTGAATTAAAGAGCAACATGTAAATAAATCTTTAGTAAGGCCACACCTGGAATACAATATCCAGTTTTGGTCACCACATTGCAATAAAGATGTTAAGACTTTGGAAAAAGTGCAGAGAAGAGCAACTAAGATGATTCAAAGTCTAGAGACAAAAAGCATATGAAGAACAGTTGCAGGATTGAGGTTTGGCCAGTCTAGAGATAAGGACTAGGGGTAGCATGATAGCAATATTTGAAGAGGGGGTGAACCTATTTTCCAAACCACCAGAGGACAAGAAAAAGAAGCAACAGATGGAAACTCATCAAGGGGAGAAGCAACCTGGGACTGGGAGAAACTTCCTGACAGTGAGGACAATTAACCAATGGAACAGAAGTTGCCTCCAGAGGTCAGGCTCAAAGTTGGTGGTCCCTTGTCTGTTTCGTGGATACTCAGGAAATAAGGACTTCCCGCAATCCTTACCGAGCAATTCCTTGCGGGTTCGGCTGGCAATCTCTTTGATCTCTATCCGCGACAAGGAGAGGGAAGGTGCCACCGGAATCGGGGCCGACGTCGGGGTGGTGATGACTTTGGGCACCATGGGAGACTTGAGCGGGCGCTCGATGCTCCGGCCAACCAGATTGCTGAGGGGGATTTTGTAGATATTCCTGCACGAAGCTTCACCTGAGAGAAGGAAGAGAAGAAAGACCGCATCCAACATGGCTCCAGACCAGAGAGTCAACCCACAGGCATATCTCAGGAGGAACGTTGATCTGTCTTGCTGTCAGGGTTCCGGCGATTGCCCAAATTAAATCATGAGCCTCAAGCCAAGCTCCAAAAGAATCCCAAAGATCTATTAGGAGCAACGTGTCAGCATTGACCCATAGGAAGCCAACTCTACCACACGTAATTTATGGTCACCTGTGACCCTGTTTCCCCCTTCCCCCCTGGGTGTGTCATCAATCACATTCTCCAATGAAGGATTTTCACAGGCAGAAGATCCAGTAGCCTAGGTTACAATCTTGGTAAGATAAGTGTGGAATGTACTTCTGGTTTTAATTGCCATACTTCTCCTTCAGGGTTTTTTCCCCCCACTACTTATGGCAACTTGAAAACAAGCATAGGAATACCTTACTAGTTGACAATCCCTCCATGAGGCAGCCCAACTTCTATGATGGTGTAAAACAGAAAGTCCAATATTTGGAATTGATGCCAGAAAGAACCAGTGCTTAGCAATCAGCCACTTGATGGTCTTCAGCCCAATTTCCTTACCTTCTGCTGCAGAGGGGGAGAAAATGAGATTTTCTGGGACGGAAGGCGTCTGAGGGGACCCAGGGGAGCTGGTCTCCTTCGAGCTACTGTTGGACACTTCGCTCACTGCAGTGGCGGCTCTGAAGTAGATATCTGACTGGAAGGAGAAGTGGGCGGAGTTAGCAAAGGTAACTTCTCCTAGCCCTTGTCTAGCAGGGGTCTCTCTTCTTCAGAAAGCATTGTCATAACTGGGGCTGAGAAAAAAAGGATCTCCAAACACCCAGCGAACGGGAGATGTCGTTATAGGTTTCTACAATAATGGAACCTCTCATCCACTATGCAAACAGAATAACGGCTTTCAAAGGGATCTCGGAGGTCTTCTAGACCAACCCCCTGCCGATGCAGACCTTAAACATTTTGAGGGAAGGGGTTCCAAATCTTCAGAAAGGCTCTGCTTTAGGAGACCTCATAACTGAGAACTGTCTTGAGTTGTACAAATGAAGCGGCTGGAAATTTAATGAAGGATTAAATTCACTCATTCAAGATGGGCTGGAGAAGCAAGAAGAGATCATTGCGGATTCTAACACCTGAGAGCTAACCCCAAACGGGGAAGCCAACCCTCCTGGGGAGAAGGAATCTGGTGTGGCAGGTCAGGCTCTGCCCTTTCTCCTTACCCTCGATGCCACCAGCTGCAAAGCTGGGACCACGGCGGTATGAACGAGGTTCCCATTCACCACCAACCGGATCTCGATGGAGTCCGTAGTGAAGGCCAAGATGTAAGGAAAGGCGCAAACTGCAGGAGACAATGGAAGAGGTCCTTAATGGAGAAGACAACCCAGAAGGCGACAGGCGTTCCTCAAGCTCTGCAGATGCGCTCCTGGACAAGCGCCCAGTGGAAAGTCACCCGCCGCTTGGTTTTCTTACCAATCGCATACGGAACTTGATTCCAGCTGAAATGGTAGTCTGAGGCCAGGGGCTGGACCAGAGCTGTGCCCCCGTTGAAGGGACACACTTTGCGGTAATAGCAAACATCTGCAACAACGATGAAAAGAAAGAAACAACGGCGGAAGAAGAGGAGGAAGAAGAGAACTGGCCAGTGGTGGGATTCGAATCATTTAACAACCAGTTATCTGCCCTAATGATCAGCTGGGTGGACGTGACCAGGGGTGGTGTGTGACAGGCAGCACTCGGCCTCCCGAACCCCCCTGGAAGCCAAAACCGGAGGCCTCCCTGCACCTGCCGAAACAGGGGGGGCTCCTGGAAGGAGTGGGGAGGGGAGGGGAGGGGAGGGGCGAGCCAGCAATTTAACAACCGGTTCAGTCAAAGAGGTGCAAACTGGTTGAATCCCACAACTGGACCTGGCCTAAAAACGAATAGCGGGTAAGTGGTACTTACAATTGTAGCACAAAAGGAGGCCAGCTTCTCCATCTTCATACACATCAATAGCTGCAACAAAATTAACCTGAAATGATAATGGGCAGGGATAGTGGGCGGACTGGAGGCCAGGCTGACTGCACCCGAGTGCAAGGACCTCTCCTTCTCGCTTCCGGATGCTGCACTCTCTACGGAACGCTCTTTCCCGATTGTTTCATGCCCCTGCCGAAGCCGGAATCGCCTTGCACTAATCTACCCTGCAGTTTGGAGTTTAGCCTCCAGTCCCCTAATCATCTTGGCTGCTCTTCTCTGCCCCCTTTCTAGAGTCCCAACATCTGTTTTTATACCTTGGTGACCAAAACTGGATGCAAAAGCAGTAGCCCTTAGCCCACAGCCCTCTCCAAGCGGTTGACAGAGCCAGCCTCTTGCCCCCAACAATCTGGGTCCTCGTTTGACCCACCTCAGAAGGAGGGAAGGCTGAGTCAACCTGGAGCCTGGTGAGAATCGAACTGCCAAATTGCAGGCAGCCGTCAGTCAGCAGGAGGAGCCTGCAGTACTGCACTCTGACCACTGCGCCACCGTGGCTCAATATTGACATTACTATTGGACTAATGAGGAAATATACCTCTGTTTCTTCCCCCTCCAATTCTGAAGACAAGATCTTCCAATGCAAGCCCTAATTCTGAACTGTGTACCGGACTCCACTGGACCTACCCTGCTTGCATCCACATGGTGCATTCGGTAGCACTCCCCCGTGCTCTCGCTGACCAGGTCAAACTGGTGTCGGTAGGCCACGCAGATCAGGTTGTCATTTTCGCCGGTGGGGCCATCCACCAATGTCATGACCACAGGTGGGTCAGATAAGCAGATTTCCTGCACCAGAAAAATCAGAAGGCAGGAAAAACGGAGTGTGAATTTTGGCAGGGACAGACGGGGGAAAAAATGCTGAATATGAAGAACAGCTTAGGATGTCCACTAGATGGATTTCTTATTGTCTGTAACTTTCTTGGCTTTTCCAAAAGATTGAAAGAGCTCTCTCCCTCTCAAGACAGAGAAAATAGATCTGCTGAACAAAACTCTGCGTTGGTGACAGGAAATCTGGCATCTGGCCATTAAAGCACTGTGCTTGCTCCATTCGGTTGAATGAAATGCTGGCGGCCTCACTTGTCTGCCACTCTTTTATCTCAGCTTGGCAGCTCCTCAGCTGAGGCTTTGCCTCAAACCTACCCTGATGTACTGGAACTCCTCTACGGGGGATTCCGACTGGGGGGAAGCCAGGGGGGCGTCGTTCAGAGTCTCCCACCGCCTGAACTTCCGGGTGACGAGAAGGAGCTTGTTTCGAATTGCGGCGATGATCCGCAGTTCATTGCTGTGGTGAGTGTTAATGGCGTAGAGATGGCAGCCTGGAGGAGAGAAGTCAGAGGCATCAGGGAAGGTCCAAAGGAGAACCTCCCAACCATGAGAAGAAGCTGAAGACTTCCAGCTAAAGTTTTCCTTCCGTGAGACCCAGATCCTTCCTCCTCAAAACGGAACACAGAATAACAGAGTTGAAAGAGACCTTGGAGGTCTTCTAGCCCAATTACAGATAAAAGGTGGTCCTGTCCCTTCTTGGAAGCCTCCAGTGGTGAAGCAGTCACACCTTCTGGAGGGAAGCTGTTCTTTGGGTTGATAAATTTTCTCCTTAGTTGCTTCTCCTCTTAAGTTAATTTCCATCCATTGTTTCTCGTCTTGCTTCTTGGTGCTTTGGAAAATAGTTCCCCCCACTTGTGGCAGCCCCTCCAACAGACAGCCCCGTGGTTTGACCAAAACTACTAATTCAAGATCATGGTTGGATTTCTGATCAGATGGTTTCACAATACCTTTGGTTTTCTCCAACTTGTTTTCTCGGCAATCGCTTTTGCTCCTGGTCGACTTTGATTCGATGCCTTTGCACAGGGCATTCAGCCTGAACACCACAAGCCGTGCCTCCTTCCCTAGTGGATGGAAGGGCAAACAACCACGTCAAGAGGGCTTTCTATCTCGCCACGATGGCCCCAATCTTCAGCATCGCTACCTCATTTGCATCCCACCTTTTCATCTGCAGAAGGACAGCCGACACCAAGCACAACGCAAGGACCAAACCTCCTGGTGCAGGCTAGATAATCAACTTCTCCGTTTCAGCTCCGTTGCTTAGCGCTGGCCTTACGATGACTGAGGAATTCCTGTTCTCCCAAACAGCTCAGGGATGCTTCTTACCTTTGTCTGCTCTGGTGATTAGAAGGTCCAACATTTCCAGTACGTGCATCTGTTTGATCTGTAATGTTTTATCAAACACTGGGATGGGAGGCTGTCCATCTGGAAAGGGAAGGTTGCAAAGCATTGACACCTCTGGAAGATCTGTGCGACAACAGGGTGCATGGCCTCCTCTGTGCTCTCTACGCTGGGTTGTTTCTCCTGCAGACGTTTCATTGCCCAACTAGATAATATCATCAGTGACAGAAGGGAGTGGGGTTTGCCTGTTATATGCTACCTAGTTGGGTCGTGAAACGTCTGCAAGAAAATAACCAAGTTTAGAGAGCATTTGAGCATGTTGTTTATTTGATATTATGGACAATCAAGTTAAATATCACACACACGCAAAGGAAGAAAAAAAACCCATTTCATAAAGTGATTGAGTGTCTTTTGTATAGCAAAAGGTCCCTAACTTCTTTCCTTTCCTTCTTCCTTTTTTAAAAAGGCACGAAGCAGAAGGATCGATTTCTACATGAGGTTGAGGCCAAAGATTGGCCCTTCTATTTTCAGGAAATAGACTGAAAGGAAAGCAGTTCTCTAAATGAGAATGAAAAACCTTCCCAGAACGGCTTTTGCTGAGAGCTCTGGATGAAAGCGGAAACTCAGCTAAAATCCATTTCTTTCTCTATGAGGGGGAATGGGAAGAGGCCAGGAGCAGACACGCTCACAACCATGGGGTGCTCTACTCACCGTCTAAGAGAAAGACGCCAACATCTGTTGAGACAAGCAGGGATTGTCCCCAGGAATCCGCACAAACAACTTCATGCGGGAAATTGCTGCAGAAGCACTGCGACTCCCAGGGCTGCAGAAGAAGACAATTGTGAATGGTGAGTTGATAGATAGACAGAGAGAGAAAGAGAGAGGCAGAGAGAGTCAAAGAGATAAAACACAGAAAGAGAAAGAAAGACAGAGAGAGGGGGGAGAGGGAGAAAGAGAGAGACAGAGAGACGGCAAGGTAGATAGAAAGAAAAAGACAGAAAGAGAGAGACAGAGAGAAAGAAAAAGAAACACAAAGAGAGAGACAGACAGACAGAAAGAGAGAGGGAGAGAAACACATAAAGAGAGGCAGAGGCAGAGAAAGTCAAGAGATAAAATACACAGAGAGAGAGAGGGAGAAAGAAGGAGGCAAACAAGAAAGAGAGAGAGAGACAGCAAGGTAGATAGAAAAAGACAGAAAGAGAGAGAGAGAAAGAAAAAGAAACACAAAGAGAGAGACAGTTAGACAGAAAGAGAGGGAGAAGAAAGACATAAAGAGAGGCAGAGGCAGAGAAAGTCAAAGATAAAATACAGAGAGAGAGAGAGAGAGAAAGACAAATAGAAAGAGAAAGAAAGACAGAAAGAAAAAGAGAGGGAGAGAAAGAGAGAGTTAGAAAGAGATAAGAGAGATACAGAGAGAAAGAGAAAGAAAGAGAGCAACTTGGGAATTAAGGCAAGCGTATTGCTTTAGACTGCTTCACCCTCCTCACTACTGAGGAATAACAAAAATCCACCAGTGTCCCATGTCCCCATCGCCCAAAATTTCTCAAATTGAAAACGAAAAGGGGACCCTGGTTTGTTAAGAGCAAAGTCTTCGCCCACAGCAGCATTGCTTTGAACTGTGCAAAGCATCCAACAGGTCTGTACCGAAAGCAGGTCGATCCTATTTGAAGGCAACCCGTCTGCCTCCTTGCAAAGATTCGCCCCCACCGCCCACAAATGATTCACTCACCTCTTTTTTACAGAGGCTGGTCGCGGCTAAAATAGTTGGGGCGTCCCCCCTCACAATGGTTTTCAGTTTGAGGGCCTTCGAAGGAAGAAAGGCATCATCACCATCATCATATTCTCTTAAGATAGCCTTGCAATAAAGTAGAATTTAGCTGGTCTGGCCGTGTTTCTTGTGTGGTTTACCCCAGGTGGTTGATATTAATCCTGTTGTCAACTCATAAAACATTCCTAGGCCTGTTTTCAGGTTGCCCTAAATGGGAGGGGGGGAATCTGAAGGAGCAGTACAGCAGTTTAAATCAGGAAGTACATTCCTCCCTTATCTACAAAAATTGTAGCTAGGCTACCAGATCTTCCGCCCAGGAAAATCCTTCATTGGAGGATGTGATTGTTGACACCCAGAGGTGGGATTTGCCAGTTCTCTGGACTACTCCACATTTCCGCTACGAGTTCTCCAGAACTGGTCAGAACTGGCTGAATCCCACCTCTGGTCCTATCCCTGATAAAAACCCACCCCACCGGCTCACCCATAAACACCCACCTGCCCAAATCGGACAAATTCCGCCTGGCGAGCTTCTTCTTTCTTCCGGGCCGATTTGGGGGACTCAGGCAAGACGTCGCTGAAGGATCTCCTGTTCAGCATGTTCTAGAAAGAGACACAACCAACCACCACAGCCGGACGTTGAAGAAAGGGGCTGACTCCCCTTGGAGAGGTTGGGCGCTTCCAAGATGGAGGTTTCCAAAGCAGGAGGTTGGGCTGGATAACCTCAGGTTGCTCCACATCAGGCAGGGGAGAGCTTACCTTGTGCATGTCGGGCATGAGATCCTGGTACAAGGAGCGGATTAACATGTCGATTGTTCGTTGTCGCTTTTGAGCAAAGGTCGG
The DNA here is from genome assembly GCA_033807585.1 of Hydrophis major. Classification (NCBI taxonomy): domain Eukaryota; kingdom Metazoa; phylum Chordata; class Lepidosauria; order Squamata; family Elapidae; genus Hydrophis; species Hydrophis major. Next base: position 799,918 of record CM066341.1, on the reverse strand, counting down.
AGTTTCCAAAGTGGCTTTCTCCCCATTGATCACTGCACAAGAGAGAAGAAGGCGAGCAAATAAGAGAACAAGAGAGTTGGCAGGGATCCTTGAAGGTTTTCTAGTCCAGCCTCCTACTCAGGTAGGAAAGTTCCCTGGATTTCTTTGGGTCCATCCCTCTCAGTGGAACCTATTTTGCATGTTTCGTTTGCAAAATTAGATGAGCGGCCTTCTATTCCCCTAGGAAAAGCAGCATGTGGGGTCCTTGGTGCTGTCTGAACTTGGTTGTTCTCTTGCAGATGTTTCATGACCCAACTAGATGATGTCATCAATGCCAGAAGGGAATGAGTTTGCTCTCTGTTTATATACAAGTGGCAAATGCAAGTAAGCTGAGAGCAAACCCCACTCCCTTCTAGCACTGATGATGTTACCTAGCTGGGTCATGAAATGTCTGCAAGACAACCACCCAGCTCAGAGAGTACCTACAAATTCAATCTCAAACTACAAATATCTTCTATTTAAAGTAGTATATACATGACAAGTGTCATAAAGAGAATTAGCTGGAGCTCTCCTTGAAAAACAGCCCTTCAAATACATTTCTGCTGCCTCCACTGAATCCTACAAAATTATGAATGATGAATATATACATATATTTTGCACAGCCAAATATTTCCTGCAAGGATTTCCTTCTTCCCTGACAATCAATTTGCTAAGGTGCCGGATGGATGATGCCTGGCTTTGGGTAGGCCAATTTCAGGAAAGGATCTTGAGGCCAAGATTAAGCTGAAGATGGCAAAGGAGGAACATTTTAATATTTACATTTTACCAGAAGGAAATCCCTGAATTCCTGGTGGTCGGTGAACACCGGCGGGGAAGGCAGCGGAGGCCCAAAGAGAGGAACGCTTTCTTCGGAAAAAATTTTCAGCCTACAGAGGAGGGAGAGACAGAAAGGAGAGAAAGAGAGAACGACAGTCTGATGATTTGGGACGTGGAATTATTCCCCAATAAGTCCGTATTTGCCACCCTATTAAAAAAAACAGTCAACATTTAATGCTGCTCTGAGAGTCATACATGTGAGGAACAGCCGCAGTCACTTTTTGAGTCCCGTTGTGTCGTCAGATGGTTACTAAAAGGGGGTCTATAACTGTCTGGTTCAGCTCTGCCTTCCCTCCCCCCAGTGGCTGGAATGCAGAACTGCAGGCTAATTTTGCTGACTGCCAGCAGTTCAATCCTGACCAGCTCAAGATTGACTCAGCGCCCCTCCTTCCGAGGTTGGTAAAACAAGGATCCAGATGGTTGGGGGCAGGAAGCTGACTTTATAAACTACTTAGACAGGGCTGTAAAGCACTACGAAGTGCTATGTAAAGTCTAAGTGCTATTGCTACAGGAAGGAGCAGTTGGACCAGAGTTACCACCTACCTGTAGCTATCGCTTTGTGTATTATATCGCACTAAGGCAAAAATATCTGCAGGGTTAGTTAAGGATACCAATTTCCAGTCATAAAGCCAGGGGATTCTATTTTGTAACCGCTCTCCTCCCCAAAGGTCAGCAAATTTTGGCTGAAATTAAAGATCCAATTCAGCAAGGCACTGAAATTTTTAACACGGGTATCAAACTACGCTCCAATGGCACCCAAGCTGATGATGATTACAAATGTAAAAACACAAGATAGCCAGGGTATAGCTACCTCAGTCCTGGTAAGTCCCCAAATGTACAACGAAACCTATTTGGCAGTAATTTAACTCATTTCAGCTTCCATGTTCGGAACCCCGCTTGAGAGCCGTTTGAAGTCCAATTATAGTGTGTTTCAAAACATGTGTTGGTGTTTCATGCATGATACCAAGGAAGGAGGTGCAGAAGATGACCAGGCTGAGCCCGAAGGAGGGGTTAAGCTTGATATAAGTCACGAGTCCCTGTGCGCCCACAAGAGATCTAAGTCCAGCCTGCCTTGAATTCCTTCCTTATCATTTCTTTTGACGGTTAGTTGGTCAGATTCTTGTAGAGAGGTTAAGCTTCCGATAAATCTTTGCACTCATTTGAACTGCCTGGATCTCCTGATTTCTCCAGCGTTTGACCATTAAACCATGGAGGGAAAGTTTAAAACTGAATCTGTTCTAAAGGACAAAACAACAGACATGAGTAGCGAGGGAAAGATACGTGTAAAATGAGACCGGATCATGGATGGTTTGAAAGCAGGTGAAGTTTCTTCTCCTTCCTGGAACACGATGGTGACAATGTCATTTCCGATGTGCCTCTTCCTTTCTACCTGCAAAAGGAGAACCCAATAGATCTCAGCATTGATTCCCTCCCAGCGATGGTCTCAGTTTTCACTTCCTGTGCTTCCCACCTAATATGTAAAGATAGCTTCGTAACGGTATACATTAAATGGACCAGAAGGCAAAAATCTCCCTTTCTTTGCCTTAGCTCAAGATTATTTAACCAATTGACCTGTTCTTCACTGCACTTGGCCTTGCCAACCCCTGTTGCCATAAGGATGTCGGATATTGCCAAAATATCAATGCTCCGCCCTTCCCTTCCCGGTGATTGCGGTTTGCAAACCAACCAACACGGAAAACCACACACTTGCTGTTTGTTCTCCTTTGAGTATGGAAGCATGGTGGAGACGTGGAACATGATCTCATGCCCTTGGTAGACGGTGTAGATGGAAGAAATCCCCGTTGTGTCATCTGCCAATTAAAAAAAAAAAAAATGGCAGAAAAATTACATTTTGGGAGTGTTGATTTTTCGAGGATTTTTTGAAGCTAGCCACTTTTAAGAGATGTGGACTTCAGCTTCCAGGATTCTGCAGTGTTTGAAAGGTAATGAAAGCTCAACTCAATGTCATCATTTGAAGTTGATTTGCATTGGTCCCTCTCTCTCTCTCTTTATCCTGCCTCTGTTGAGCTTTTGGAATAGAGTCCTCCAAAGACCTCCCTCCCCCCCTACAAAATAGTGTGCCCCTCCCCCCACTACACTTCTCTGAGTAGAAACACAGAATACCAAGCGTCCACTTACTTTTGGTGTCCAATCCTCCTCGGTAGCCGGTCCAGCCCTTGAGAGTGACCATGTCCCCCAAGAGGCTCAACAACCTCTGGAAAGTTTCACTCCCAGTTTCTACGTATTGGAAAGAAATGAGGAGGAGGGAGAGAGAGAGAGAGAGAGAGAGAGAGATTAACAGAGCTGGAAGGGACCTTTCAGGTCATCTAGTCCAACACCCCCCCCCCCCCAAGCAAGAGACTGTACACCATCCCCAACAAATGGTGTTGGATTACTGAGAAGGCCAAAAGATAGATTTGATTGCCAACAAAAAAAAAAAAAAGGATACAACAATCTCAGGTTATGATGAAAGGACATATGGCAAAAGAGCCAAGTGGTTAAAGCAAGCACTGTCCACAAAAAAGGAGAGGAAAACTTGAACTGATGGATACTAACGGTTCCAGACCTGCAGAGGGCAGAAGACGGATTTAAAAGCAATTAGCAGCATCCATCCAAAAGCCGGGCTAAATTCTCTTCCTGGAAACATGGAGGATTATTCAATGACGGGAACAAAGGAAAGAGTGTTGGGACGGGATGAGGAAGCCAAGCAAATGAAGGTTTATTTTGTTATCCCTTTGGCGACGGAGCACACAAACATGTCAAACTGGCTTTGCAAACATAACCACAGCGTTAAGAGTTGCCAGAGCTTTTAGTCATATAAACACAGAAATGTCTCAAAAGCACATTCTGAAATATCTCTAGCCGCTGTTGGGAGACATGGAGGAGAAAACAAATTGTGAAATGCAGGGAAACATTTTAGCAGAAGACGGAACTGTACCAGCAGCTGATGGGGAGATTTTTTTTTTTTTAAAAATGCAATTTGCAAGAAAATCAATGTTCCCAAGAAGCTGCAAGATAATTTATTTTTTGCTGCTGGCAAAAGCAGATCCGCATCAAACAAAAAAGCTTGTAGGAACTTCGTCTTATTTCATTGGGGGAGGTCAGGGTGGAGAGAGGAAAGGCAAGTCAAATAGGCAAGATGGGGCCCAGTGTCATTGTGGTATCAGCAGTGTTTCCCCTGGCAGAATAATGTAAGGAAAAAATAAAGATGGATCAAGAAAGATCAGTGGCAATGGACAGCACAACTCATTGGTTAACAATGGTGAACAGGAAGCCACTATGGACAGGTTTTGCTTACAGTAGCCAGAATATCAAAGAACGAGAAGAAAACATCACTTTAGTTACTTTGCAGGCCTGGGAAAGTGTGTCTGTTTCCCCCCCCCCCCCCCAGGCAGCTAGCCACACCTGATCTAAGACCAGTCATTTCACCCTGGTGTTCTCCACAACCTCTTTTCCATTATTTTTTAGCCAGCAAAGGACACTAACAACCCTGAACTCAGCACCAACTGTTCTACTAAGAGTTGATGTCTCCATTGCTCAGTGAAAACAGAGGTATAGGAGACGAGTAGGCAGAGCTGGAAAGCAGAGTTAAATGTGTCATCAGTTTGAAATCATTGCGTTGCCACAAAAGACCCAAGTCCAACCCTCCTGTGAATCCTGTTGATTGTTATCTAGTGCCAATTTAGCTTTGACCATTAGTTCACCAGATTCTTGGGTATAGATAGGATGTGCTTTGAACTCAACTAAGGCGCCTGGTTCTTTGCGCCCAGCAAGAGGGAGTGAACCAATTGCACACTTACCGTTGCTAAACATTTCATCATCCGTTAGCTGTCCATCTTTGGCATAAAGAATTCCAAACTTGAAATTGACAGAGCCCTGTGAGACAGAGAACAAGATTACATCGAAGTTTCCATTACGGGTAGTTCTTTACTTATAACAATTGAGCCCAAAATTTATGTTGCTAAATGAGAGAGTTGTTAAGTGAGTTGTGCCCCATTTACTGCTGTTTAAAAGGGGATACTTGTATTAATGTATTAAAATATAGACACGCTTGAATATTTGCATTAAATAAGTACATATGGAATTATAACTATTTACTGTTAAAATGATATACTATTTTTCCTTTTTTCCCCTTTGTTGTATTTTTGTAAAAAAGCACTTCCTATGTATTTTCCCCTCTTTTCTCTGACAATGTATGCATGTTTATCATAATTATCTTGGTGGGTTTTCCCCCTTTTTTGGTCATTATTTTAAAAGCAATAAAAATAAATTTTAAAAATTGGCCTTCAGATTACCTCTTGCTCTTCTAGGACTAATAAATCCTGGATAACCGACAGAGAGGGAGAGAGAGAAAAGAGAAATATTTTTAAATATTCCTTTATTTTGGGATGTTTGCATTTTATATACAGTATCTCTGTTTATATACAGTTTATATACAGTATCTCTGAGCTTGGTTGCTTGCTTGCAGAGGTTTCATTGCCCGACCAGGTATCATCAGTGCTAGAAGGGAATGGGATTGTTTATAGACAATAGCTTGCCCTAGCAGTGTTAGTAGAGGTGTAGTTTCCTCCTTATAGTTCCTGGATTTGTCTTTTGATGTGTCAATTCTTATTGGCTGTTTTTTTAAATGGCTTCTATACTTTATTACTTGGGATTGCTCCGATCTCCTTTTAGCCATTGTTAATCATCCAAAGTCATGTATTTGAGATAGACAGCCATGTAAATGCCAAAAAGAAACAGAATACACAGTCTAATTCCCTGGAATGTTGAGATCTTCACCCCTCCCTTATAAGAAACAACAGATCTCTTTATTTAGAACTTTTTAAAAAATAAAAATAAACTGCCCACTAGTCAAAGCAGTTTGGGTGGTTTATAGTTAAATCTGAATTTATTACTGTACCTTCTTTATTTATTTCAGGGCTCTCCAAACTCAGCAACTTTTAAGACTTGTGGATCTTCTACTCCCACAATTCCCCAGCTAGCATGAAGAATTCTGGGAATTCAAGTCCACAAGTCTTAAAGGTGCCCAGTTTGAAAACACCTAGTTTCTTCCCTCATTCATCATTATGATTTCATTACTTCGATAATGTTATGTTTCCATTTCTTTTCATTCCTCCCTTTTAACTGTGTGGGGTTTTTTTTCGGGGGTTGGACTAGATGATTTACCAGGTCCCTTCCGACTCTGTTAATCTAATCTAATTATTTCACACTGTGATAAGTGAACAATAAGCAGACATTACTTAAACCTTCCCTTGCCAGTGCGACTTGGCTCAAAAACTGTTACATAGAATAGCCCCTCTTTCACATTTAACAAATTGAACAAATGAATAAATGAAGATACCTTTTGAATTTCCGGGTGAAAGATCTCCCGAGGCCCTTTCTCAAATTTGTCAAGATTCATGGCACTGTAAAGCAAGCAAGGAAGGGAGATCTCAGATCCTCGTGCAAAACAACTGTGGAAGGCAGGGGGTGGGTGGTTCTTCCTTACCTTAAAATGGATTTTACAGACAAGGTTTTCGTCGGGCTATAAGGGAGGCAAATTTTCTGGGTACCCTGTAAGAGAATTGTGTTAACACAGAGGTCTGTCAGATATCAGGTGGACTTGAGAATTGTTCTTTTTTTAACGTTTATTTATTTTCATATCTCTCTATATAAAAGCGAAATGTCACTCAGGCATCATCACAAAATCTCCAGAACTGTAAAGCCTACAATCTTGAAATGTGGCACTTATGTTCCTCTTGGCTTCTAGGGGCTCACTAAAAAAGGATTATTTTTCTAAATGACCATCAGAACATTTAGAGTATTTCCTATATTATTATTATTATGATTATTAACATGCTCTGATGCTTAGGAGTTCTACTCCCCCTCCCCACAGGAAAAGAAATCCCTTCCAAATGCAAAACACGGAGTTTCACTTTCAGTTTCACAGCACCAAGCAGCTTTGGAACAAAACAGTTGAGCTAAGCCACGCCCAGGCTCCTTGCTGTCTCCTTCTTGCTCACGCAGCAAATACTGTTTCAATTTCCAAAAAGCCATCAACTCTCTCACACACTGACAGGACACTAGCTTGATGAATAGCGATGGATGCTGGTAGGCAGAGGCAAAACGAAGTTTTTGTCTTATTTTCCTCCCCCAAAACGAAGCCCGATCACATAGTTTCATCTGCCGCTTACTGTTTTTCTCCAGAGGATCGCTCGGTATTGAGGGACACGCTGGTTGTTTTGGTCAGAGAGCACAACGGATAAGAAAAAGGGGTTCTTCTCTGCATCCATGCCGACATAGTTCTGGTGAACTGGGAAGGAAAAACAAAAAAACACATTTAGAATTGGTGATTCCCTCCCCATTCATAACACAGAGTTTATTTTGGGGGCTAAAAGAGTGACACCCAAAGAAATAAATTAAAGAAGACTCAATCATCCAGCCCCAAGGTTCACTAAAACTTGAATCCTGGACACTTGGACCAAACTTTGTTCAACTTTGTCCAAGCCACTTCATCAGCCAGAGGAAAATGAGTTAGGCAGAGAGGTCCTAGCAATGGACCACCTCTTGCTATTGAGTTTTGCAGCAATAATTCAGCAGCAGAAAAACAAACCCAGATGGCTGATGCTTCATTTAACATATATATAAACGTAAGTAGATTTTACAAACCAGTTGTAGATTTCTCCAACATGGAGTAAACTCAGACAGAAACATGTTGCAAATTCAGAGCAAAGCACCAGTCTTCAGCAAGCAAACAAACTAGTTTCATCTTCAATAGACAGACTCAGAGCTCAGCAGAGCTGCAGAGCTTAACACAGAAGCCTAGGCTACTTCTAGTTTCAGTTTCCAAAAACAGTCCTCATTGGCTGACCTTGTTACCAAGCTCTATTCCAGTTCATGAATATACTCTGACACTTGCCATACCAACCTCAGGGGTTTCTCTCCACCACCCCAAAAATGGCTTGCAACACATGTTGAAGAAATAAGCTTGAGGCCAGGACAAAGGGAGATGGGGAAAAATAATAACAATGAGACTCTCTTCCTTTGATTTTCATTTCAGTGAAAATTAAATAATGCAATAGAATGGAATAGAATGGAATAGAATGATATACTGCTTCACAGAGCTTTTACAGCCCCCTCTATGCAGTTTACAGAGTCAGCCAATTGCCCCCAACAATCGGGCTCCTCCTTGTACCAATCTCGGAAAGACAGAATGCTGAGTCAACCTTGAGCCCCATCAAGAATCGAACTCTTGGCAATGGAATGCAGAATTAGCCTGCCCCGCTGCACCCTAACCACTGTGCCACCATTCCTTTCATTCAGCCCTGCTTCTAAACCACCGACGTGTCATGCGTGCCCACATCCCGGAAAAAGCATCACTACCTTTTCCTAGAAAATACTTGAAGTACCATCTGGTGTGATAGCCCGGGTTCTCCAAGTGGACATCCGTTCTGTGCCACGTCCCGGGAGTGTAATCGGCATTCTGAAATAGAAAAGAGGAACTAGGAAGGACTCTCCCACAGAGCGAGACCAACTGGGACCAAGAAACCATGGGTGGAAACTGATCCAGGAGAGAAGCAACCTGGAATTAAGGAGGAATTTCCTAACAGGGAGGACAATTAGCCAGTGGAACTCCTTGCCTCCAGAAGTTGCGAAAGGCTCCAACACTAAAGGTTTTTAAGAAGAGCCTGGACAGCCACTTGTCTAAAGTGGTATAGGATCTCCTGCTTGAGCAGGGGTTGGACTAGAAGTCCTCCAAGGTCCCTTCCAGCTCTATTCTATTCTAAACACCCTGTTGAGCCTGCAACCTGGAGATTCAAATCCCCACCCAAATGCAAGACTCGTTTTGAAGATGGCCACCTGGGAGACCCTAGAGGGACGGTGAGAAGAAGCATGGTGTCTTCTCCCTCACCTGCCCGGCCTGCTAGACACAAAGCCAAGTCTTCATCAGGTAGGAAGGTTTCCACTCACCTCATCAACCGAGCCATTTTCCACTCGGAACCGGCCAGCCCTTTGAATGGCTCCATCAGCATCGCTGGAGATAAGCTGCACAGCAAAGAGAAAAGTCATGTTAGCGTGATCCGTCTTTAGCTACTTCCCACCAAAAATGCCAACTGACAACCATCCTGGAGGGAGGAGAGGGAAGCTAGATGTGTTCCAAACCGTTTTGGACCCTTTTCCAAAAGGCAACTGGACTTTCCTTGGTTTTTTTCCCTTTTTCGTTTATAAATAAATAAATAGATAAACAAACAAACAAATCAGAATCAATAAAAATCCCTATGGCAAGAAAGGTGGCCAATAAATTTTATAGATAAGTAAGGAAATAAGGAAATAAGGAAATCAGAATCAGAATAAATAAAAAACCCTATGGTAAGACAGGGGGGTCAATAAAAATGTATAAATAAATAAATAGAAATAAAAATAAGAGTAAAAATAAATAAAAATAAAGATCCCTATGGTGAGATGGGCAGCCAATACATTTTATAAGTAAATAAATAAACTAAAATTACAAAATAAAAATACATGAATGAATGATGTTCTACAAGCTCACTCCTGCTCTCTGGGAACACACAGCCTTCGCTGCACATCAGGATGGCACCAAGACACTTCTCAAAGCTGACCCAATCCAACTCTGCCTCTCATTCCAGTCACAATTTCTGAACTTTTAGGATAGGTTTGACGCAGTATGAAGACATCTTAGTAGCAATTTCATATTTGCCGGTTTCAACTTATTCTCCAAAGCCCCAGAAGGCAAAGCAAGAAACAAGGGATGGAAACTAACCAGGGAGAGAAGCAACCTGGAATTAAGGAGAAACTTCCAAACAGGGAGGACAATTAACCAGTGGAACCACTTGCCTCCAGAAATTGTGGGTGCTCCATCCCTGGAGGCTTTCAAGAAGAGACTGGACAGCCACTTGCCTGGAATGGTATCGGGTCTCTTGCTTAAACCAGGGGGTTGGACTAGACAACCTCCAAGGTCCCTTCCAGCTCTATTCTCTGGTTGATTGAGAGGTGGTGCAACTCGGGAGGAAAATGGGTGAAGAGTGGCTACACCAAAACCTTTGAGCAAAAGGGACCGGATACAATATAATTTTATATTGTATCCGGTCCCTTTATGACGTGGAAGCAAAAATACCACACAACTGTTTTGGAATAGGCCGGCATTATTCACAAGACCTCTGTGTTTTGCTGAATGAAGAGCAACACTGCTTGTGCCAATAAGAGCTCTTTATTCAGCACCTAGGACAGCGGCGTTTCCCCACCAAGACCCAGGACAGCTAGTCCTCATTTAATGGCTACTTGTTTAGTGACTGTTTGAACTCACAGTGGCAATGAAGAAAGAAGTGGTTTACAGCCTGTCCTCACGCTTATGACTGACCCAGTGTCCCCACGATCATAGATGACTGCAGTTTGGGCATTTGATCACATTTAGGATGAACGCAACATCCTCTGGTCACAATTGGTGTTGACTTTCCACCCAGCTGGAAAGCAGCCGTTCCCCTATTCTAAGAGGCATCCAGTAAGCTGAGTGTTGTTGTTTTTTAAATAAAATAAAATAGCAATTTACTGTTTGAAAATTGATCCAGAGGGAGGTGACTTTTGTCAAATTGCATCCATGTTGAAAGAAGGAAGTTGAAAGAAGGAAGTTTGGTCAGGATGTGTTCACCTATGGACAAGCTCTCTGCCTCTCTCTCTTTCTCATTCTCTCTCTTCTCTTTTTCACATACATTCTCTCTGTCTCTCATTCTCTTCCCTCTCTTTTTATCTCTCATTCTCTCTCTCTTATTCTCCCTCTTTTGTCTCTCATTCTCATTCCCTTTCTCCTTCTTCTCTTTCTCTCATACTCTAATTCTTTCTCTTTCTCTCTCATTCTCTCTTTTGACTCTCATTCTCTTTCTCTCATACTCACTCTCATTCTTTCTTTCTCATACTTTCTTTTTCTCTCTCTTTCTCTTTTTTCATTCTCTCACACTCTTTCATTCTGTCTCATTCTCTACCTCTCTCATTCTGTCTCTCTCTCCTCTCTTTCTTTCTCTCTCTCCCTCTCCCTCTCTCTCACACTCTCACACACACACTCACTCACTCACTCACTCACTCACACAGCCTCCAAGCTTCTCAGCCATCGTCAGCCCTTCCCTGTACTCCAGAGATGCTAAAAAGTAAATAGATGTTAATGGAATTAGGCCTGCTCTGTCATAACAGTGAATATGTGGATCAGTGTGCCAAGAGAGGAGGAGGGAAATAAATAAATAAATAAACCCCCACATTCAAAGACCATCTAGCATCTGGTTTCCATCACCCTCTAGACCTGATCTCAACTGGAAATGGCGTTATTTCAACATTGCTGAGCTCCAAAGCACGCTGAGGCTTCGAGAGCTGCCAGGAAAGGCTGCACACAAACAGAGCAAATCTTGATTTGACTTGGACGGAGGAAAAAAGAAATGGATGGTGTATCTTCGAGGTGCTTTTGTTGTGTCCAGAGGAGACAGCAGGGGGTTAAAAGGATCGCCTCAGAATCGCATTAGAACCACCGCAAGGCAGATGAAGGGAGTAAAGCCAAGGAAACACCTGAGCTTTCAGCCCATCGGAGGTACTGGAGTACAGAGGCATTCGTGGAACTGACGTGTCTAGCCTGCCACCCTTCAGATAATTCCTCTGCTGTCTCACTCTAAAATGCTTTTTGTGTTTGCGATAGAGCTAGCCAAACGATTCTGGAGGAGGAATCGAAAGGAAGGAAGAAGGACAAGAAGAAGGAGAAGGGAAGGAAATGGAGAAGATAGGTAAGGAGGACAAGAAAGAGAAAAAGAAGGAAAAGGAGAAGAAGGAGAAAGAAAAAGAAAAAAAGGAATGGTGGAAAGAGAGGGAAGTAGAAGAAAGACAAAGAGAAGATGGAGTGATGGAGAAAGAGGAGAATAATACAGGGGGGGAAATAGCCTTTTTAATGACTGTATAAGAATTTCAATTGCTTTAATTCTTTTTTCTTTTCTTTTTCTGGAAACAGCATTCTTGTTCCCAGTTGAGGCCTATGGCAAAGAAGGAGTGCTACGGCTATCTCATTTTTTTTTTAAAAAAGGAGGAAACTTCTTAATAATGCTCTAAATATAGAAGATGATCCTTCTCACACGCACATGCAGAAGTATGGCTGGCCATTGTGCCCAGCTTAGTTGAATCAGTCCTCCATGATGGGGTCCTTAGAGGCTCGCAAAACACAGCAGAACACCTATTATTATACACTAAAATAGTTCTTTCTTTCTCTCTCTCTCTCTCTCTCTTTCTCTCCCTGCATCCTTCCTCCCTTCCTTCCCCATTCTCTTTCTTTCTGTCTTTCTTCCTTTCTTTTCTTTTCTTTCTTTCTTTCCTTCCTTCCTTCTCTGTCTCCCTCCCTCCCTCCCCCCCCCCCACCTCTCTCTTTGCTGGTGTTGAAATGAATGAATCCTCTCTTCCCTCAGAAGAAAGCAGCGGGGCTTGGGGTTTGTGGAGAGGAGGAGGAGGGTTGCGTCAGGTGAGGGAGTGGGTCTTCTGACGGGGAGGTCATGTCATTGGCAGGTAAAGTGCTGGTTGGGGTGGAGTGTGTGTGTGGGGGAGTTGTGTGACACAACCCTCACTTGATGTGACCTCATCATCACAAGACCTACTGAACCCACAAAGCCCTTATAAGCGGAAGAACAAGGACACTGTCACCCCCTAAACCGCACTGAAGATGTTATCTAGCCTGGTAACGAAACGTTTGGAAACCAATCCACAAGTTCATCCATCCATCCATCCATTCTTCTCTCTCTCTCTCTCTTATCTATCTATCTATCTATCTATCTATCTATCTATCTATCTATCTATCTATCACCTCTTTCTATATCTATCACTATATCTATCCTCATTGATCTATCTATCACATCTCTCTATATCTACTATCTATCACTATAATTTTCTATCTATCCTCATATCTATCTATCTATCTATCTATCTATCTATCCATCATCTATCTATCATCAGCTAGCTATTTCTGTCTATCTCTATCTGCCCTTATCATCCACCCATCTCCTTCCCTCCCCTCTTCATCTATCATCCTTTATAAGCCCCTATAAACAGAAGAATGACACTTTCACCCCCTGTCATCCATCTGCATTGAAGATGTTACCTAGCTTGGTAATGAAACGTTCGGAAACCAACCGACAAGTTCGGAGGATGAACCTCCGCCCTCATCCTACCCCCGAACTACAGATATTCGCCGTTATTGCATTCTTCATATGTTTCATCCTCCAGCCGCCCAATCCTCTTGGTGGCTCTTCTCCGCACTCTTTCTAGAGTCTCAACATCTTTCTGGTATCGTGGTGACCAGAACTGGACACTGAATTCCAAGTATGGTCTTACCAAGGTAATATGGAGCAACACCATCACTGCAGAGTATTATTTCTTTCAGCACCAAGTATTATTTATTTCGGAGTAAGCCTTACCCAATTCAGCAGGGCCCAAAATCTCATTGAGCATGGCCAGAAGGCGACGTGAGTTTCTAATTTAAAATCTGTGCCTCCTCGAGACGAATTTTTAAAAAATTCTCTCCTTTTCAGCCCCGAATGTCAAAGTGCCACATCAGTGAATAAATTGGCTCCTTCGTAAGCCGAAAGGCAATAAAACTAAGAGCTTTTCTCCTCTCCCCCACCCCCCCCAAAAGGAAGGAACATCATGTACAAATAATAAAAAATAAAATTAAGAGCAATATCTTTCTGGGAAGGGCGGTTTTGAAGGTCTAAAAAAACCCCAAGAAAGCCTTAAAAAGCCTGCAAAATAGCCTTGTGAGCTTCTCCAAAGAAACTTCTTTAAAGCTATACAGGTAGTCCTTGACTTACGATTGCAACCGTGTCCCCGAAGTTTGTCCACTAAGTGAGACACGGGTCACCAAGCAAGATGTTGTCTTCCTTCGGCCCCATTTTATGACCTTTCCTGCCACGCTTGTTAAACGAGTCGCCGACCGTTGTTAAATCAATAACACGGTCATTAAGCGAATCTGGCTTCCTCCCTTTGTGTTTGGCTAGTCTGAAGATTGGAAAAGGGGATCACGTGGCCCTGGGAACACTGCAACTGATGTAAGGACATGCCAGTTGCCAAGCATTTGAATTTCTACATGAACCGTTGCAAACCAAGGTCTACCTGTAGAAAGCTACGGATTTCACCCTGCAAAAAATCCAGCTCCAGTTCCCAGTTCATTTCCCTAGATCCCTGTGACTCCTGTGCCTTTGGCGTTGAAAGAGTTAGATATCCCCCTCCCCTGTCTCTCTCTTGTTGATCTTTAAGGCTTGCCAAATAAATACACTCTGTCAAATCAAACAGGAACCCAGAGCGTTTCCTGGCCCAGCAGCGGAATCAAAGGACTGTCATGTCAAGAAAGCTGTTGAAGGGAAGGAAGCGGGGGCAGAAATGGGACCTTTGGCTCTGGGGAATACATCCATGTGTGTGTGTGTGTGTGTGTTTGTGCGGGGGGATGTTTTGTGGAGGTCCGGGGTTGGATGCCCTAGCTCTGTGATGGCGAACCTATGGCAAGCGTGCCAGAGGTGGCACACAGAGCCTTCTGTGTGGGCATGTGCACCATTGTCAGCTACTCTTCTGGTTTCTGGCATGCCGGCCAGCTGGTCTTTGCGGGCACCAGAGCACCGGAAAGTGGCTCAAAAAATGTCCTGAAAACAGCCCCCAAAACAGCCAAAAAACCAGGCATGCATGCACTGGCCAGCTGGTCATTGTGGGCACCGGAGTGCTGGAAAATGGCCTGAAATATGGCCTGAAAACAGCCTGAAAATGGCCAAAACCCAGGGCATTTTTCAGGCCAAAAATGCCCCCCAAAATGCCCCGAAACCAGACATGTGTGCACTGGCCAGCTGGTCTTTGGGTTTCTGATGATCCAGCACACACACACACGCACATGCCCGGTGCCGAATAGGTTCGCCATAATTACTGCCCTGGCTGGCTAGATCCTGCCAAGCGCCCGAGACGAGATGGATAGCAAATGCAATCCAATTTTTAGCTTATTGAATTGGAGATGACATCCTGAAAGGCCCGGCCTTTCCAAATAAATGAATAAATAAAAGGAAATAAGCCAGTAGCCTTTCAGACGGAGGGCCGTGTTTTGCCTTTCTCCCAGGACAGGAAAAACTGAAAGAGCGTCTCTGGGTGAGACCTTTTCAAATGCCTTCCTGGCTTCTAAGATGCTGAGCTCTAATGAGGCTGCTTCAATTGCCGGAGATAAAACAGGCAACAAAGAGAAGAAGAGAAAAGAAACGGTTCCCAGAGAGATGGGCCGAGGGCTGGGTGGGAGGTAGTTCTGCAAAGGAGGCTGAGCCAGAAGCCAAATGGATCCTTCTTCTCCGCTTCCCTCAAGGATTCTCTGGCTTCATTGGGCCACGAATGTCCTGCGGTTGTGAAATGTTATGCAGAACACGAAATACAGAATAACGGAGTTGGTTCAAACCCCACTCCCTTCTAGCATGGATGAAGTTACCTAGCTGGGTCATGAAACGTCTGCAAGAAAACGGCCAAGCTCATAGGACATTAAGCATCCCCCAGTCCTCCTCCTCCCCCTCCACAGTGACTCACTTAACGATCATGGCAAAAAAAGGTCGTAAAATCAGACATGACTCAGCAGTCACTCTACTTTGCAATGAAAGGTCTGGTCCCAATTATAGCCGTAAGACGAGGACTATCCCTTGCCTTCCCCTCTTGGACCGCTTCCTCCCTAAAATGTACTACCCCTGCAGCTGGAAGCTCCATTGCTCCATTATGCCTAGGCTCTCCTCTGTAGATTTGTGAATTGAGCTTGCCCATTTTTATGCCAGCTGGACCAGTGGGCAGAGCTACTGCCAAGTGGCAGCTGATGGCTCCTAGCATGTCCTCAGAACTTGTGATCGTTTCTAAACTTGGCTGAAGGCAAACCCTGGTTAAGACAGCTGGGCAAACTTTAAACCAAAGGAAGCCGAAAGCAGCGGGTGGGAATTTGCTCCGAGCACACCTTTTGTTGAGATGGGGAAACTGATGGCTTTCTCTTATCAGGCTTTCAATACATGTTTTGTCTTCTCTCTTTTTTTTAGTTGTTTTTATTCCATTGTTACCCCCCCTCAACCCCCCAAGCAGCTGTCAACGGGAAGGAACCATTTAAATCCAGCTATTCCACAAATACTTTGATTATACCATTTGCTGGAGTTTTGTTTTGTTTTGTTGTTTCAAACCTGTTGCTTGTATTTCAAAGCTGCGGGATTAAATTTTGCTTGAAACCGGCGGGTTTAAACTCAACGGGATGAGTTTCGTTTTAGCTTCCTTGCGCATGTTTATGGTGGGGTCAGGTAATCTGTTTTGTAGACTGACGGAGGGAAGGGAAGGGAGGGAGGGAAGAAGAAAAAGGAAGGAAAGAAAGAAGGAAGGAAAAGGAGGGAGGGAGGAAAGGAAGAAGAGAGTAAAGTGAAAGAGGAAGGAAAGGAGGGAGGGAGGAGGGAGAGGGAAGGAAGGAAGGAAGGAAGGAAGAAGGTGGGAGAGAAGAAAGCTCTTCAAGTACATGTCAATGCTGAAATATTTAGGTCCTTTGTGGTTGTTTGTGATTTTCACAACTACCTCAAATTAATGTAGGTGACATAGATGTGACCTCCTCCCCGAGGACTACACAAGCTGCAAAAAAAGGAGAGGCATGGGGAGAGTAGAGGGTCTGACTGAAACTTTCCAAAACCTGGATTACTGGGACAACTGGTCTCAAGAAAACGGCATATGGTGTTCTCAAAGTGAAACCGTGGTGGTTAAACTGACATATTTAGCTTGGACACCCTTGAGAACGACAGAATAACCTGGGATGGTCGAAGCGGCTGTCCATCCTAACATCCAGGTAGACTATGCCATGTGAATGGATGAGTGCAGATGGATCAGGGCTTTCAAATCCATAAAAAGAGGGGTGAACATTTTCCACTTGTAAGAGCCGAAGGGTCCCCCATCCAGCTCTTAGCTCCCAGGCTAGAAGAAGGATAAAAAAGGCACCTGTTCCCACCGCTTTGGGGGATGACTCCGCCCACTACCTGCCCCCACCCTGCCCCTCTTGGCTCCCCCCTCAATGGGGGTCTAAAAGAGATCTCTGCCCTAGGGAGCCATTGGCTGCCCATCCTGCTCCCTTCAGGCACAGCTTGGGCGGTTTGGTGGACCTGGTGGTCCCTCCCCGTCTCCTCAACGACCCCCGATGGGGGCTGGAATGGAGCTGGCAGAGTTGGGTCCTTCAATGCCAGGATATGCCAGGCGTGGGAGCTTCATTTCAAGATAAGCCATTGGTCAGAAATGCGGTAGGATCTCCTGCTGGGGCGGGTGGGTTGGACTAGATGACCTACAAGGTCCCTTCCAACTCTGTCATTCCGTTTCAACCTGAAAAGATGGTGCACAACCACTCTGCCCTTCAAAGTCGCGGACGGGGCGATCAGAGTGAGTCAGAAAGGCTCCTCCACCTCCCTTTCAGATCATTTAAGGCTGCACATTCACCAAGTCGCCTCTTGTGCTTAGCCTAAGCTGGTTTGGGTTTCTTGGAGACATCAGTCCCGGCCATCTTTACACAACGCACCGAGGTGTGAAGTCCAGTTCTCAAGCCCTGAGGAAAACCGGGAGAACCAGACAAGGCAAAGGCCCTTAAAGTTGCTCTGGGCAACCACAACATGCCTCGTGACATGAAGGAGTGGACTGAAGGAACACAACTCGGTGTGTCTCTACGGGTTGTGCACAGCCACGATTGGCAGGACCTGGGGGTGAGCTGGCTTAGTGTAATGTGGCCAATGGAAAGCCAACCTTCTTCTCGCTTTACTAGGACCAGGGAATTGCTGAGTTCCCCCCTGAAGTAAAAGCTGGGACACGAAGAAAGAAAAAAGAAGATGGAGAAGAATCCAAAAAAGTCCAGAAGAGGGAAGAAGAGGCGAGGAGGAGGAGGAGGAGGAGGAGGAGGAGGAAGGCCACCTTCCAAATACATTCCTCTACAAGAAGCCAGGTTAAAGGAGAAGAAAACGCGATTCTCTTTCGCAGACACTCCACCATGTGTGCACTGCTTTCTGTCAAAGCATCAGCTCCAATTAAACCAGGTTTCCAGCCCCCCTGCCAGGCCCAGGAAGAGGCTGCAGGGCCATAACCCCTTCTTAGCCCTGGATGCCCCCAGATGCTTCAGCCATGAAACGTTGCAGGTGTTGCCCACACACCAAATTCAGGGCGGGGGCCTCTGCGCTCCCCCGATCACTCTCTCCAGAACCAACTTCTACTGGTCTCTCCAGGCTCCAAAATCAAAGCAGGAATTCGGTTCCTGGAAGGAACACGCAGCTCCCCCCAAAGAAGAGGAATTCAGGGGAGGGAGGGGGAACCTTCCCAGCTACCCCGTTTAATCTTGATTTCCCAAACACCCCTCATCCCCTCAGTTTCTGGGGCTTGGTGGTGGTGGTGTTTTGTTTTGTTTTTCCTTTTTGGTTTTTTTTTCAATGCAACCCCCCTTTGGACGGATGTTGCATTTTGCCCCTTTCTACAGTTAGGAAAGAAAAAAAAATAAAACAGAGGCTTCTCCGGCAGATAAAGCAATAAAACCCAATAAAATCTGAGGGCTCGGAAGGTAAACAGAGCCGTTTCCCCGCCGTCAAGCGCTGCAAAGAGAAGATCTCTGCATCCAACGGAAAGGCCAAAAAACCGACTGCAATTGCAAGAAAAGAGGTGCTGGGAAAGGCACCCCCCAAACCCCTTTGAGGGAGGGGGGCTCCTCCCAAAACCTCTGGATTTGAACCCTCTAAAAAGAAAAAAACCACCACCACCACCATCGTGAGGAGGAAAAGGCAAACTTACCAGCTCTACTGAACCGTAATGCTTCCTGCTGAATTCTCCCCGTCTGCAGCCCAGATCTTCGGAAACGGAACTGGAATAGAATTGCTTCATTAGTAGACATCGCTAACGGGCCCCTCTCGGCGATTGGGGGAGGCAAAAAGAGGGGAGACTTGGGGCTTGTTCAAAAGGCGAAACCCCTTCCCCCCCTGTTCTCAGTCCCGCCTTTCAGCAGCCAGCTTCATCCCTGGGGTGGGGTGCGGGGAATCCTCCTCCTCCTCCTCCTCCTCTCCGGGAGGCTGGCTGGCTTCTTGAATGAAAGGGGAGGAATGGAAGGTGGGGTAGGATGGGGGTGTGTGGAAGGGGAAGTGATGGACACCAAAAGGGCTCTGAGGGGCAGCAGGAGGGCTACGGTGCCATGAAAGCTTCAGTCCTGGCAGGAGGATCAGCGGAGGAAGGCTGCCGAGACAGACAATGCCTTGTAATTGCAGTGGGTGATCTCTCCCCTCCCTCTCTCCTCTCCCTCTTTCTGTCCTCTCTTTCCTCTCCCTCCCTCCCTCTCTCTCTTCTTCTCTCTCTCTCTTTCTGTTTTCCTTCCCTCCCTCCCTCTCTCGCCACAAGAGGGGTGGGCAGTGGGGGCGAAGACCCCAATGTCTTCTAAGAAATTAGCCTCTGCACAAAGTCTGCAGTCATGTTTGGAAAACTGGGCTTAGGCTACAAGCATTTTTCAGAGCCCCCAAGCCCCTCAGGGGAAATATCCCACGCAAACAAGGTGCCTCCCTATGAACAGGAGAGAATATTTGCAGCTCAGGGTGGTGAATTGCAGAGTCCTTGCTGGTTTGCTTGCAGACGTTTCATGACCCAACAGGGTAACACCATCAGTGCTAGAAGGGAGAGAAGTTTGCACAGTGGAGGAAGGGGCAGGCTACGGGGCCTGTGGTGATCTCTGAGCTTGATTTCTTGTGGAGGTTTCATTGCCCAACTAGGTAACATCATCCATGTTAGAGAGTGGGGGGGGGGGGGTTGCTCTTGGATTATATATCGTTCAGATACAGATAAGCAGGGATTCACACCAGATGAACCAAGTGGAAAACAATACCCGAATCAACAAACTACCAAGCAGAAAACCACACCCTCCATGCCTAACTAGGGAGCAAGCTCAACACTCACTAGCACTGATGATGCTATCTAGCTGGGTAATAAAACGCCTGCCAGAAAACAACCAAGCTCCGAGAGCATCAAAGACCCTACAGATTTCTCTCTTTTTTGGCCTTTCCCTCTCACTGGGTGGTAATAATAATTGTAGTAACAATCGTAATAACAGCAGCAACAGAAGAAGAATTTTACTTGGCAAAATTATCTGCCTTCCGAAGAAGCAAATGGTCGCCGATCTGTGTGAGTGGCAAGAAAAGGAAAAACAGCCGATCATTGTTTTGCAGGTAGTCCTTATAACCACAAATGTGCCCCAAATTTCTGCCACTCAGCGAGATAGTTGCTAAGTCAGTTTTGCCCCATTTTATAGCCTTTCTTGCCCCGGCTGTTAAGCGAATCGCCACCCTCATTAAGTGAGTAGCACAGTCGTTCAGTGAATCCGGCTTCCCAGTTCCCTCTGCTTGTCAGAAGGTCACATGACACCCCCACCAACACTGCAACCGTCGTAAATAGGAGTCAAATATGCTCCAATGGCCGTAATGGTCAAGTCCCTTTTTTCAGTGCCGTTGTAACTTTGAATGGTCACTAAGCAAATGCTTTGAAAGTTGAGGCCTACCTGAGTCGGAAACAAATCAATTAGTTAGCGCTTCCGTCTCTAAAAACCTGAGTCTTCCTCCACACAGCAGGGAGAACAAACCAGGCAGGTGAAATCTTTTTGATCGACTCTGCTCATCAAACTGCTTTAGGGTAAAATAAACATTTAGGAAACAGGAACGAAGTTTAGGGAGGAGAGGAAGTTGTATCCTTGGTCTTTTCTTTCTGTTTTTTAAAGGGAAACTCAAAATACAGTAGCTTCCCCTCCTTTATTTACTTCTTTATTTATTCTTAAGGGGGGGAGCACACACACACCAAAACAAATGGTGATTTCTTCCTGCGGTCTCCAGGACTTCTCCAGCTGGTTGCCACAGAAACTAGCCTCGAAATAATTCTCGGTTGGACGGACTTGTGTTGCGAACGAGGGTTGCAAGAAGAATGCTAAGCATCGCGTCTTACATCGTTGAGGGAGTATCTGGAAGGCTTTGGGGAAAGGAGGGGTGGGGGGAGGATAGGAGCCTCCGATTTTGGGGTCGGCTTCCTCTCTCTGTCCCTCTGGATGTAGGAAAAGGTTCTTGGAGGCCAGATGAGGGGACTGAAAGCTGGAAGTGGACATTAAGCCCTATCTAACAAAGTGAAATTCAATGTCGAGAAAAGTAAAAGTCCTACATTTGGGTAGATTGTTCTCACTGTCCGGAAGTTTCTCCTTATTTCCAGGTTGAATCTCCCCTTGATCAATTTCCATCCATTCTTCCTTGTCTGGCCTTTGGGTGCTTTGGAGAATAGCTTGACTCCTTCCTCTCTCTGGGGCAGCCTTTCAAACGTTGGAAGACGGCTCTCCTGTCTCCCCTGGCCCTTCTCTTCTTCCCTAGACTAGCCATGCCCGGTTCCTGCAACCGTTCTTCATGTGTTTTAGCCTCCAGTCCCCTCATCATCCTGGTTGTTCTTCTCTGGCCTGTTTCTACAGTCTCAATATTCTTTACCGATTAACAGAGTTGGAAGGGACCTTGTAGGACATCTAGTCCAACCCCCTGCCCAAGCAGGAGACCCTACACCATTTCTGACAGATGGCAGTGCAGTCTCTTCTTGAAAGCCTCCAGTGATGAAGCTCCCACAACTTCTGAGGGCAACTTCTGTTCCACGGGTTGATTGCTCTCGCTGTCAGAAAATTCCTCCTTATTTCCAGGTTGAATCTCTCCTTGAATCATTTTCCATCCGTCATTCCTTGCCTGGCCTTCAGGGGCTTTGGAAAACAGCTTCACCCCTTCCTCCTTTTTGTGACCCAGTTGGCCTTGGGCCTAGGTCAGGATTACAACCCAGGGTTTCCTTGTTTCTAGCACGATCCGTAACGACTACAGCAAACTGGCTCTCCAATCCTTAGTCGGTACTTTGTGTTCAACGTTATTTTATTTGCTATTTTTAAACGATGAGAGATTTTTAAAAAAGAAAAAGAAGCAACGATTTCCTCCTGTTCAGAATCCTCTTAAAAGCCCGCTCTCAAGATCTCTTATGAGAGACAAAACTAGTTGGATCCAGGCCACAAGTCTATATTTTTCCTTGGGGGAGGGATGGGTGAGCTCCTTCATATGAGACAGAAAAAAAATAACCAAAAAAAAAAAAAAAAGGTTTATCCAAACAGAGAAATATAGCATGCATTTTTTTCCAACAAGTAGAAATATTAGTCAGCTGAGAAATGGGAGGAGGGGCCAGTTAGGCATATTTTTGATGTGTCTATGTCAAAAGGAGCGAAGTGCATCTTAATTTAAGGAAGGAAGCAACCGGCCTTTCAATGTACAATATCACCTCTGCTAGGCTGTGTCTGAATCAGTGATTCTCCACCTTGGCAATCTGATGAGGGGTGGACTTCAGTTCCCAGAATTCCCCCTTACTGGCTGGGGGACTCTGGGAGTCGAAGTTCACACCTCTTCAAGTGCCAAGCTGGAGAAACATTGGCCTGGATCCTCAACCACAGCAGGGATCGAAGGCTTTGACTTCGCAGTCGGCATCTGAGGGGTCCACATATCCCCCAAAGCATTTCCTGAAGGCAGGAGAAGAAGCAACAGGCGGAAACTGTACTTTGACCCACATCTCCAAGCACTGGTTCTAGCCTGGACTTCCAATAGCATGCTGGAAGCTTCTGGCCAGAAAAGCCAGGCCTTTATTTTAAATAAAAGAAAAAGAAATCAAAGCAACAATTCAATTTTCTTTCATTGGCTTTAAATGGGATTAAAGCGAATTAACCTTGGCAAGGCAAATGACTCACGCAGAGGGTCTGGTGCTCTCTTTCTGTGAAAAATCCAGAGTTCAACTTAAGGGTCGCGGCAAAGTTGAAGGAGCCAGAAAGGGAAGATATTTTCCCAAAACCATGCCAGCCCATCTTTGCGGTTGAACAGGTAGCCCTCAGTTCACTGGGGACATTGGGATGCAGTGGCTCAGTGGGCTAAGACGCTGAGCTTGTCGATCAGTGCCGTGTGTCATGGAGTGAGGTGCCGTTCCTTGTCCCAGCAGCTTCTGCCAACCTAGCAGTTCGAAAGCATGTAAAAATGCAAGTGGAAAAATAGGGAAGGGAACAGCGTCCCTCCATGCGCCTTTGAAGGCGTTGAGTCCTGCCGGCCACATGACCAGGGAGATGTCTGCGGACAGCACTGGCTGTTCGGCTTTGCAACGGAGACCAGAAGCGCCCCCTAGAGCTGGAAAAGACTAGCATGGATGGGTGAGGGGAACCTTTACCTCCGTTCATTGAGCGATCATTTGAAATTACAACGGCGCTGAAAAAAGGGACTTCGGACTGTGGCTCGCACTTACAACCATTCCAGCATTCCCTGTGGTCATGTGATCAAAATTCAGCCGCTTGGCAACCGACTCATATTTATGATGGTTTTGCCATATTCCTGGAGGTCACGCCATCCCCTTTGGCGACCTTTTGATGAACAAAGTCAAAAGAGAAGCCGGATTCACTTAACAACCATGTGGCCGAAGTTAACCACTGCAGTGATTCACTTAACGGCTGTGGCAAGAGAGATAATAAAATGGGCAAAACTTACTTAACAAACTGTTTCACTTAGCAACATAAATATTGGCCTCAATTGTAGTCGTAAATCAGGCACTACCTTGTATTTCCAGAAAAACGGTGCACGCTGGCGCTTGGCCCTAAACCATTTTTTTGCATGTTCTGATTTACGGAAGATGACCGCCAAACACTGGGGGAATCCGGATAATCCAGGCAGTTCAAATGTGTATGAAGATTTATTGCAAGCTTAAGCGGTCTGCAAGAATCTGGCCAACTGACCATTAAGGGGAAATGAACAGGAGATAAGAAAGGCATTCAAGGTAGGCAAGACTTAGATCTCTTGCAGGGGCGCAGGGACTTGCGACTAATGATGCCTTTGACCCCTCCATCGGGCTCAGCCTGGTCATCTCCTACAACGAAAGTCCAGCCATCCCTATCGAGAACCATCCTTTGCCCTTATAACCAGCATTCTTTAAAAGGGATCAGACTACCTTTGGGGACAGGCAGAGTTTATTGAAACCATTTAGCCAAGAAGGGGTTCACATAAACCTAAGAGGCTGTCAACAGGCATTCAAAATCCCTTTTCATTTCACAATTGGGGCCTGATTCATTTCAAGGGAAATGGGTAAAATTACAAAAATTACAATTATTGTTGGAACGCCAACAATAATTTTTCAAGAAACATCCAAGTTGTTGATTGGAAATTCACGATTGCCGGCCAATTCCAAATGCCAAAAAGTTTTAAAAATAAACTTTTCAAGGAGATGGATTGGCTTGCCTTGGGCCGCTCTCACGGTTCCTTTGGGGTTTTCCAACAGTTCTTTTAAAACAAGAGAGAGCGCCAGGATCCAATTCCCAGCCTTGAAAATCTTCTAACCGAAAGGATCTCCCCGGAGTCTCGATTGCAAATGTCGCTTTACTCGATTTATCCTCTGGCACAAAGACCAGATCCCATCATTGTAAGCACATCAATCTCCTCCTTCCCTCAAAGAGCTGGCAGGGGTTTCTCAGGCCCCAAAAACAATTACCCAAACATCAGGAGGGCTGAGGCCCTATCGACAAGCAAAGGAGCATGGATTTGGGGATTGTCAGGTGCAAAAGTTAACCAGGAATATTTGTTGAGTTCAAAACACAAAACAGTTTATGATTGCAGTCTATGACACAACTAACTGTCAAGCTAAAGTGGCACCAAGTAAGTGTTAGTGGAATTCACAGGCCCTGGATTTGGGTTTCATGTGAGAACGCAGAGATTCCAAACTGATGACACATTTAACTCCACCTTCCAGCTCAGCTGCACTTCTGGATAGGAATGGACTCTCCAGAGGAAAAACTTGACCCTGGGAAGTTTGTTTCTACACATGCACACCAATAAAGGAGAATATTTTGTAGCTTTTTTTATATCATGGTTAACCAACAGCATCACTTGAACCCACCACTCTTCCCAGAGCATCTCAGCGCTCCCCATCACCCCCTCCATCCCTGGACTACAATTCTCATCATCCCCTACCTATCACCCTCCCCCCCTCCCAGAATTACAATCCTCCTCCTAGCCAGGGAGGTTGCGCAACCGCGAGGACCCGCCCACAATGCAGTAGCCACGCCCCCCCGTGGGCGGAGTCGTCTCTGGCTCCGCCCGCCCGCTCTCCCCACCTTCCCTTACCGCTGGGTGGCGCTGAAGAGGCCGGGATAAACGGCTTCCACGCCGCTGGGCTCCATCCTGGCAACGTCGGGCGGGGACCATCCCTCCGGCCGTGGAACCAGCCGGTTCTCCGGCTTGGCTGGACAAGCAGCATCCCCCCCACCCCACTCTTCCCTCAGGCACTAAGGTCTCGCCCCTCCTGGAGCCAACCAATCGCTGCCCACGCTGCCACGTCCTTCAAGAGGCTGGGGGCCAATCCTAGACCTGCCTCCTGAGACCACAAACGCCCCCCCTCCGTCCCTCCCCTTTCTGAGCGCGCGCTCCAATCGCAGCCCCTGTCCAGAAATTCAAACCCACCTGTCCGAGCGCTTGCTTGAGCCAATCGCCGGCTCTCCAGAGATGCAATGCAACCTGGGAGGTGTAGTCCCCCGAATAGGTAAAGTGGTACCTAATCTAACACACCCCCCCCCCAAAAAAAAGACTGGTGGATTTCTAAACGGCCCGCAAATGAACGGGGTTTGCTTTTGTTTTTTTTAAGTTTTAATCCGCCTGTATTTGAAGGCAGCAGTATTTTAACTCCTTGATGTCGGTACCTCGAGTTAATAACTGCAGGAGGAGAAGTAGAAGGAGGAGGAGGAGGAGAGGAAGAGGAGGAAGAAGAAATCATGTTACAGCCACTACATGTTCACTGGGTTACCACTCTAGCTGTCCAGAGTCATTGGATAGGAGTTGGCTGGCAAATAAATTCCATAATAAATAAATAATAAAGATCATTTCAGAAGCTGAAGTTCAGCCATGCCCTCCAATGACACCTTACAGGTCTGACTGGATGGAGAGGAAGGGAGGGATTTATACAAGCCTATCCCTTACAGAGGCACATCTATCTTTCCATTCCCCATCATCCATTCAGAGCTGAAGAAGCTTCTGGGAGGAGAAGAAAAACCAAGAAAGCCCAGTTGCCTCTTGGGGAAAAAAGAACCTTTGGGACTTCTGTTGCTCAAGAAACTTCTTGAGTTTTCAGGCTGGCTTTGCCCAGCATCCCAAAGCAAACCAGGTTTCCCGAAATTGAAGTTGATTTGAGACATGCCACGCTGGTGTCATTTGGGATCTGAATTTTTCTGTGAGCTTCTGGCTCAAGCTGGCTGATCTAGGAGGTTTTGCAATAAGGAGAGAAAGCAGATCCCGAATCCTGCTCCGCGGGTGTGATTGTGGTTCCCGATGTAAACCCCAAAACAACAAATGAAAGAAGTAGGCCCAAAAGAAGCAAACCAAACAAATCAATTTAATAGCCAGTATAGTTACTTTGTATCTACAGAGTAAGTTTTTTTTTTAAATCAATAGCCCAGTGTGATAACTATCTACAAAACAATTCCTAAACATAAACAGCTCTGTTACGTGATAGCTACAATGTCCCTTTTGAATGAACAGTTTAATCCAAACATAAATCCCACTTGCCTAAGTCTTCAATTGCAAATAGAGAACCTGAACTACTAAATTCCACAGAACTCAATGGGCTGCACTCGTGAACAGGGAACAATAAGTAAAGTTAAACAACCACTCAATGAAGGAAGCCCCAGATCACTCCCACCAACACGGACAGGACAAGCCGCTTGTATATAAACAGAGAGCAAACCCCACTTCCTTCTAGCCCCAATGGTGTCATCTAGTTAGGTAATGAAATGTCTGCAAAAAAAAAAAAAAGCTCAGAGACCACTAAGGATCCCACCATCCTCTCCTCCTCCTCCCTCTCTCCACAAAGCCCATTCCCTTCTAGCACTGATGATGCTATCTAGTTGGGTCATGAAATGTCTGTGAGGAAACCTCCCAGCTCAGAGAGCTCCAAGGAGCCCACAGTTCAACCCTGAGCAACAAATATTCTCTTCTGTTGAAAAGTAAAGGCAGCAGAGGGATGAATAGCTTTCTAGCGTTTGCTAAGTTATATTCTCCACCTAATTCCCATCATCAGAGAGGACCACCGTGAATAACATCTGGGAGGCAACTGCCTCTCTTTCCAATCAACCAAAGTCCCACGGAATTAAACAGCAGTTATTTCAAGGAAGTCCAGAATCTATCAGCCACATGGCATGTAAGAAGGAAGGGGATAGGAAGAAGATGGAGCTATTAGGAAAGGGGAACTTAGAATAGATAGGAAAGTCCATTTTCTCACCATATTATAGCTAGTCATCAGCCACTGAACATACTTGGCAGGTTCATGGGTAGCATTACTTTGCAGATACAGAATAAGATACAGAATACAGAATGACAAAACTGGAAGGCTGCTATCATGTCACTGTTAGTCCTCCTTTTCACTGAACTTGAGCCATCCCCATGTCTAGTTCGAGCCTCTCCATCTTTGGTTCATATCTCTGCATCACAGCATGGATAATGTTCCCTGCCACCAAAGTTTGAGGCTCTTTTTTTGGAGATGGATTGCACATTTTCTGTACTTTTGGATTGTTTCCATTTTTGCATGGTTTTGCCTAATCCTTTCCTTATTTGAATAAAGTCTCTCTCTCTTTCTCTCTCTCTTTTTTTTACAGTTCACAAACATCCCTATAGGTCAAAACAACAATAAACAACAACAAATGCTTCTATCCATGTCGCAATTCATTCTTGCCTCATGCAAGTTTGGCATCGCTAGATCCAGACCTGTAAACAATGAGGAGCAGCTTTAATATCTCCCATTATGGAAAAGATCGCCTGTACTTTCCATTTGCTTCATCATCATCCGTTCAGCCACCCGAAGGACAGCAGTTTTATATCATGCTCATAAACTTCGTTCTCTCTCTTAAGCCGGTTCGCTCTCTGCAGCCAGTTGATGGGAAAAAAACCAAGAAGAGAAGGGGTTCTTCTTTTTTCTCTCCTACCCATTGTGTAATGTGGGGACCAAAACAATTACAAAAAAGATGTCAAGAGTCTGGGTGCAAAGAAGAGCAATGGAGACGAAAACATAGGAAGGAAAGTTGCAGGAACTGGGTTTGGCCAGTCCAGAGAAAAGAAGGACTGGGCAGGGGGGACATGATAGCAGGAGTCCAATATTTGAGGGGATGCCCCAAAGAAGAGTTGGGGGTCAACTTATTTTCCAAAGAACCAGAAGGCAAGACAGGAAATAATTTAGGAGGAACTTTCCGACAATGAGGATAATTAACCATGATATTGATATCAATCATGATAGTAGTATTCCAGTATTTGAGGGGCCACCACAAAGAGGAGTTGGGGGTCAATTTATTTTCCAAAGCTTCAAAGTGTCAGTCTTCAAAGTCTCACATATGCAAATACTTTGGGACCTCAAGAGGAACTTGCAACTAGCAAAAAACCTTTCCCTCTTTTCCCTCGCCCTCTGAAAGCAACCAACGTACTATTTTGGGAGAGAAACCCTGTAAAATCATAGGTCAGGGACAATCCCACCGCTGTTCTTTGAAAAGTCACTGGCTTGTTTTGTATCTCAGTTGTCCAACCTAATTATGTTGAGTTGGCTTGCTTATCTAGACCTAATTTATTCCCCACCCACCATGGCTTTTTGAGGTCCAAGCCTAGATATCTATCCCTAACTGAGATGCTTTTTGCAATTCTCTGAAAGCAGCTTCCCTCAAGCTGACATCCTGGCAGGTCAGTCTTCTACCTTCATCAGCTTCATCTAGGCATGGTGCTCACTAGAGGACTTATAGGGGTCTGTCCTATAGGGAGTCCAACCTTGAGCATGGGATTGGACTAGAAGATCTCCATGGTCCCCTCCAACTCTGTTATTCTGTTATTCCATCTGATTCAGATGGAAGGTACCCAGCTAAGAATCATTGCCATGTCATGCTACTAACAGACATAAAACTGTCAGGCAAGTTGTAAGTGCGAGGACCGGTTGTATGCCTGTAAATGAATGGTTGTAAATCGAGGATTACCAATAGTAGTGCTCATTTGTTTCTTCAGGTTCTGATTGGTGTCCACAACTCAGCACAGACCTCTAAAGAGAAAACCCCACTTTTCCCCTGTCCCCCAAAACACCAGGAGCAAAACCTTGCTCAAAAAGTCTATATTCTAAAGGAAAGCCATCCACTCTGCCTTCCTGGTGGAAGACAGAGAAAGGAAGATGATGAGAGCGAAGGAGAGAAAGAATGTGAAAGAGGGAAGGAAGGGAAGAAAGAACATTTTGCCAAACTGCAAGAGTTTTGGAAGCCTCCCGGTGGATGCATTTGGCAAGAATAATACACACACACACACACAGAGACCAAAAGAAAACTTAAATTTATAATCCTGCTCACAGCTTTCTTCCTGGCCTCCTCCTGTCAGCATTTTTTTTTTTTTTTGCTATTTAGCATGAACAAGAAAGAAATACAGGGAGCCTTTTTATATAGAAGTAGGAAGGCTCTGCGACTCTGACGCACCGCCGCCAGCTGAGTTTTCCATCCAGGTTTGCTGTCTTGACCACTTCCAAGAATGAGATATGGGCCTGTTGTTTTCCCTTCTCCTTTAGTACAAGTTGGGATACTCCACCAGGGCTGGAGAAGGGAAGCACACACGATCCAAGCAATCCGAGTGTGAGCTCAGCACACACCACAAACACACGGACTTTGCGTCCCTCACACGAAGGTCAGGGCCTTGATTTCACTGACTCGCCCATTAAACGGTTGACGTTGGAGGAAATAATTTTGTGCGGAAAGAGTTGTGTGACTTAATGCAGGTGAGTGTGGAGGAAGGGACTCCCATCCTAGGGACAGAAAAAGTGAATGGATCCCTTCAGCTTTTTAAGGTTTCTAAGGTCTGATTCTTAAATCTGTTTTGGTGCCCCTCTTCAAAGATTTGTTGGCTTCTTGGCACAGAGGGACAGAAAACCACAATTACAATGTTCTTCATAGCACACAGCTCCCCAGAGCAGAGGGAGGGAGCGAGGGAAGGGAGGAGAGTGGGAGGGAGGGAGATGGCAAGAGAAACCTGGGAGGGAGGGAGGGAAGAGGAAGGAAGGAGATGGAAATGAGAAGGAAGGAAGGAAGGAAGGAAGGAAGGAAGGAAGGAAGGAAGGAAGGAAGGAAGGAAGGAAGGAAGGAAGGAAGGAGATAGGCAGTGAGGGAGGGAAGAAGGGAGGAAGGAGATGGGAATGAAAAGGAATAAAAGAAGATAGGAAAGAAGGAAGGAAGGATGGAAGGAAGGAGGTGGGGAGAGAAGGAAGGAAGTGGGAATGAAAAGGAAGGGAGGAGAGTGGGAGGGAGGGAGATGGCAAGAGAAACCTGGGAGGGAGGGAGGGAAGAGGAAGGAAGGAGATGGAAATGAGAAGAAAGGTAGGAAGGAAGGATATAGGCAGTTAGGGAGGGAAGAAGGGAGGAAGGAGATGGGAATGAAAAGGAATAAAAGAAGATAGGAAAGAAGGAAGGAAGGATGGAAGGAAGGAGGTGGGGAGAGAAGGAAGGAAGTGGGAATGAAAAGGAAGGAAGGAGATGGGAAGGAGATAGACAGAGAGGGAGGGAGGGAGGGAGGAAGGAAGGAGATTGAAATGAAAAGGAACAAAGGAAGGAGGGGAGGAAGGAAGGTTTGGGGATATGCAGAGTACCCTCTAAAAGATTAATGACAGATGTGAAATTCCTCTTAGAATTGAAAGCACAAAAGTGTGACTGTTTGCATTTTTTTCTCCGTAGATAAGCCACCACCACACTGTGGAATGCAAATATTTACCCACACAAATCTACATCAATAAAAGCATTCACCTGGAGCTTTCAAAACCATTTTTTATAGATCCTGTATGGGAATCAGATGAAAGCCACGGAGCGGCTCTTTTCTGCCGATGGGCCCCGGCCTCAACATGAAAGGGCTTGTTTCGTCTAGAAGGCCTTCAAAGGGATATTCTGCCAGGGAGGAATACGACATTTCTGCGCAATGAAGCCTGTCATTTTCAAGAAGTCGAGTTAGGATTATTGTCCAAAAGCGCCTGACTCCAGAAGGATGGGGATATTTTCCCCATAGCCCTTGCATAACATACAAACAAAAAAACAAAAAAAGTCCCTTCCTTAAAAACCTAGTGAAATAAAAAAATGAGTGAAATTAGTAGAAACAAATCGTAAATTTTATAATCCATACCAGCTCGGTAAACATTTTTTTTAAAAAAGCAGAAATTCAACACAGAATTTCCATCTCTGTACTAGAGAAAACTTAAATGGCTGAGTGCTTTATGCTATATTAAACCCTTCCTCATATTCCCTTCCTTTTCTCCGTCCCACCCTCCCTCCCTCCCTCCCTCCCTCCCTTCCTTGGAGGAGAGAGCAAGGGATTGCAAGACTGGCTGGGAAACTGTCACAAAACGTTGAAAATGAAGATCACATGATCACCACAGTAGCCCAGCCGCAGGTGCCGGTAACACCAAAGCACCCCACTTCCCAAAATGCTATTCCCTTAGGAATGATGGGTTCTGGATTTTGACTGCATTCTACAAGTTAGCCCATTTGAGATACCTTGGTTCACAAATTTATCGCTCTATGAGGCACCGTTTCCCCCCATGAAGGGTCACAGCAACAAGGCTTTCGTTAGTATATATAGATTCTCCACATCCTACACTTCTCTACCTGATTTCCACCTGGCATTTTCTATGGCTCTGGGCCTTGGCGACTAAAGAATAAAGAAGCCCACCCAATTGCATTTATAGCAACATGAAAACTCTTAATTGCAACGGGTGAAAATCGCAAGGCTGCTTTTGTTTTTTGGCCACGTTGAGGTATGAAGCGCGAGAAATCCAACAGCAAACCTTAGTTTTTAGCACATTTTTTTCAAGCCAGGAGGGAAAAAAACAGCATTTCTTCCTCTCCCCACAACGAGAATAACCTGGGAAATACCCATTCGGTTTATGTGGGTGACCCAGAATCTGTTCGAACCTTTGTCCTGGTTTTTTATCTTTCCTATAACCCCCATCAAAAATATTAACTCTGACTCCTGGCCAATCAGAAAAGCCACTGAATACACCAATGCCTGATTTATATAACCCCGCATGCATGCTGCCTTCTTTTGCAAGAGGCCGAGAGCTCAGGTTTCTGCCACCGACAACGGCTGAATCGATTTCTGACGGCCTCACCTGCTGGAATTTTAAGCTGGTTTCCTTTGTTAATCCTAATCATTTTTATTCCTTCAGAGTTCCTGGGAAGCTGCAGCGTTTCCCTCTTTCAAGCCCTGTTTTTCTACCTGGGAAACCCTGTTTTCTAGCTCAGGAAACCTTGCTTGGCCTCTCACTTTGGCAATTTCAGCCAAGCTGGACAACGGCAGCCAGGATGACTTTAGAGCAATGGGCTGCGTTGATAGCCTGATAATTCCCCCCCTCGCCATCAGCCAGCAGAAAGGAGAGACACATTGGGAGGGTCCCATGGTGGAAGACTGACCTACTTCAATGGGGATCCAAAGTCTATTTCTGGAGATCTCTCCCACGCAAATCCTCCCATAGCCACAGAGGAGATTCTGGTGCATGCTGCAACAGACCTTAGCTAAGCTTTCCCAGCTCCCGGAGATTATAAACACCTGGGTGGGTGGGTTGAAGAAGAGATCGGAGAGTCTGAAATGGTCTAGGGGTCAGGGGGTTGGACTAGAAGACCTCCAAGGGGCCTTCCATGGAAGAAAGGAAGGAGGGAGGAGGAGGGAGGGAGAGAGTGAGGAAGGAAGGCATAGCAATAACAATAGCAACAGCCCTTAGACTTATATACCACTTCACAGTGCTTTCACAGCCCTCTTGGCCTATTTGTCTCCTAACAACCCTCATTTTACCGACCTGACCTCGGAAGGACGGAAAGCTGAGTCAACTTTGAGTCAGTCAGGATCGAACTACTGGCAGTTGGCAGAGTCAGCCTGCAATCCTGCATTCTTATCACTGTGCCACCCCGGCTCTAGCATAACATTACATTGGGTTTCCAGCCATACCTCTTTTCATCCCAACGACCTAATTTAGCGCTCTTTTGTCAGATAATAAGGGGTACCAGGAGGTTTTGTTGACTTCCTGCAAATGGCCAAGAGCAGTTGTGAGTCACTTTTTCTCCAGACCTCAATCTGAAATTCCCCTCCTCGTGTGCCTGGTTTGGCTGAGGATGATGGGAAGGAACCAGAATAAGAAATCAGAGCTTTCCCAAACACTCCAAGCCTCCAATCATCCAAGCTGAGATCTCTAGGTTGGCAGTACCATCACCCCCGTTTGTGACTCAAGGGTCTTGTAGTACCATAGAGGTTGGTGAAGGGCTGCTGCTCCAGATTCCAGTGCTGGCCCCGGTGCCTATCAGGCTAGGGCGGATAGGTTCTGTAGTCCAACCCAGCTGGGAGAAAGGCGACTTCAGCTAGGCAACCGAGCCCCCTCACCGAGCGCCGGGGGATCCCCCTGTGCGGGCAGCTGCCGAATGCCACCGTTTGCAGCCCGTGGAGCCAACCACGGCCGGACCGGGGTACAGGAGGATGGGAAACGGAGTCCAGCCTTCTGTGGAAGGCACCGATCGGGAAAAGTTGGAGCTGGCAGCCCGCGGTGCCTCTGGTTTCAAGCCAGCGCCGTTGCTCCGCTCCAGCCCAACGTGGCAAAGGCCAAGACGCAGATGGAAAACAGGGGAGGGGGGAGAGCCGCGCTCCGTTTCCCCGCGGGGGTCTCTCCGAACCCTCCCTCCCTCCCTCCCTCCCGCCCCTTCCCCAGCCGCTCACTTACGGCTCTCCTTCGCTCTCGCAGTCAAAGCTGACCCCCTTTTTCAGCCAGGCGGCGCGCCGGCTGCGCAGCTGGGACAGGGGGGCTGCCTCCAGCGCCATCGCCCCAAGTCCTACGCTGGGGTTGGGCGGGGGGGGGGGCAGCGGGAGGAGCGAGCGAGCTGGGGCCAGCCGGCTGGCAGTCCCCAGCTGGATTCTCCCTCTGCCTCTCTCCGCACCGCTTCCCTTTCGGCGCTTGGGTCCGCCCCGTTTGGGCGAGGGGCGCCCGGAGGAAGCCAAAAAGAGGAGGGCGAAGGGAGAGGCCCCCAGCGCCCACCCCCAAGCTGGCCCCTACCTGGCGCAGCTCCGCTCCTTTCTCGCTCGCCTCTAAGCCCTTCGCCCGGAGGATGAGGCTCTCTGCACATACTCGGATGCCCTGGCTCCTCTTCACTCACCTAGCCTGCTCTTCTCTTGGACTGCATCCTCTCCACAAAGAAGAAGGGCGGGTCAAACCAAAAAGCAATGGATGGACACCAACCAAGGAGAGAAGGCAGCCTGGATTTAAGAAGAAACTTGCTAACCAGAGAGAACCATTGACCAGTGGAACAGCTTGCCACTGGAAGTTGTGGGTTTATTTTGTTTAGTTAGTTAGTTTAGTTCATCAAGCATGTATGAGAAAACAAGGATAAGTACGAAGATAACATATCATATCAATAAGTATAAACAGGTATAAGTATATACATAATACATGAGTACGAATAATGGGAACAATGGGACAGGGATGATAGGCACAGTGGTGCGCTTATGCACGCCCCTTACAGACCTCTTGGGCATGGAGTGAGGTCCACGGTGGACAGTTTAAGGTTAAAGTTTTGGGGATTTGAGGATGTAACAACAAAGTCAGGGAGTGAGTTCCTGGCATTCACCTCTCTGGTGCTCTAGTTGTGTTTTCTGCCATCAAGTTTGGAACCGTTTACTTTGAGTTTGTATCTATGGTTTGCCCTGTGTTATTGTGGTTGAGGCTGAAGTAGTTGTTGACAGGTAGGACGTTCTGGACGCTCCATCAGCGGAGATTTTGAAGAAGAGACTGGGCAGCCACTTATCTGGAATGACATAGGTTCTCCTGCTTGAGCGGGGGGGGGTTGGACTAGAAGACCTCCGAGGTCCCTTCCAGCTCTATTCTGATTGGAAGAGGACCTGGGGCAAAGAAACAGAGTTGCATCCAACAAGGTAGGTTCACACGTGCTGAAGACTGGCTGCATTTACAGAAGGGGGTCCACACTGGGTGGCTTCACTAGGATGTACGTCTGTTGTATGGCTGGACCCTCCTCAATCTCTTGGCTTCCGTTGCGATATTGTGCTGACTCCAAGAATGGATAAATTCAATAAGTAGATTCGTTGGGAGGCCCAACACAGCCATGCATCACCACGTTTGCTCTCCTGTATGGCGGGTCCCTGGCCTGGTGATTCCTGCTTGGCTTGAGGCTTTTGGACAATAGAAAACAAAAACTGGGTACCAGACAAGCAAGTGTGTGTCCCTTCGTCTGTCCATCACCCCCCCCCCCTATAAAAACCAGTCTCAAGAAGACATTGGCCAAGTTGGGAAAAGCCAAGCCGAAATATAGGGCTGCTCGGGAATGTTGGCTCATTGGATTGTCCTAAATAGCGCAGCCATCCCTGCTAGGTGACTTTTCAGCCTTGAGTTTGAATTTCAGGACAACTGGAACTCTCACAAATGAGATGTTCAGCACCCCCTCGATGCTCCAACGAGAAGGTAGGTGAAAGGAGAAGGGAACAAATGATTATGATTCATTGCCCTGAGATCATGATCAGAATGAAAAAGACTCTCTCTCTCCCCCTTCAGCCTTCCGGTAAGAGCAATTTGGTCCTGCCACGCAGCCAGAAGAGGAGGTGGAAATGAATCAACAGGTTGAGATCGAATCTTGGGATTGACAAAAGGTGGTGGGTGTGTTATTTCTGGAGAACACAAGAGATTGGCACAGCCTGGCTGTGACCTTGTCATTTTCCTCGCCTTCCTTTCCTCCTGCCTGTCGCCTCTCCATGTGGGGAACGTAATGGCACCGTGGAAGCAAATCTTTCTCCTTGAAGAGCTTCGCCCAGTCGGATCGAAAGAAAACGGGAGGTTTATCACCAAACTTTATCTGGATCAATAGGCACTTCCAGGCTCTCAAAGAAACAAGTGTTTGCGGAAGCAAAATGTTTTTGCTCAGGAAGGGAGTTTGGAGGAAGGACTTGAGCCAGGGGGTCTGTTCTGAAAATTACCCCCCCCCCAATTTTGTATTGAGGGAGGAAATTACAAGATTTGTTTAATATTTGCTAAGGTTTGTTAAGACGGGGGTAAGAAATCTGGCACCCTCCAGATTTTGCAGGTGTTTCACCATGGGATGCTTGGTGTTTTCTGGCTTTGGTGACTTTTTTGCAGGCGTTTCATCACCCAACTAGGTAACATCATCAGTGCTAGCAGTGTTGTCCTAGTTGGGTAATGAAACATCTGCAAAACCCCCACCAAGCTCGGAGACCACTATGGATCCCACCGCTCCACTCTGGATAGAAATATTCTCCTCCGTTTCCCAGTGGTATGGACAGTGAGGAATGCTGATGGTTATTGAAGATGTCATGGGTCTGTCCCTTCTTTCTTTCTTTCTTTCTTTCTTTCTTTCTTTCTTTCTTTCTTTCTTTCTTTCTTTCTTTCTTTCTTTCTTTCTTTCTTTCTTTCTTTCTCTCTCTCTCTCTCTCTCTCTCTCTCTTTCTCTTTCCTTCCCTCCCTTCCATTTCCCTTCCTTTTTCTTCCATTTTCCTCCCTCCCTTCCTTCTCTTTCATTTTCCTTCCTTCCCTCCCTCCCCCAGTGGTGCCCTCCTGTTACCTGTCATGAGAATTGACTCTGTTCTCTGCAAGTGCACGAGGGGGCAGTAGCCACATACAGACACACAGACTTGAAAAGAGCACTAAACATATCCTGCTTTTTATTTGGATTTGAATTCGGTTTGTCTCCTTATCTACTAAAATGCACTTTTCCATTCAGCACTTAAGCAGTTACGTTAAAAGCACATAAGGCATTTAAAACCTACTGCAGTGCTTTCCCAGATGCCTTTCGTGTCTGAGCCCCAGGCTATTAAAAACCTTCTCTTGTTAAAGCCACATAAATTCAAATTCTGAAACTGCAGCCAAACCCCCAACTTGGGGCCCTAGCAAAGTTTTTTTTCCCCATATTGGGAAAAGCAAACAGCTAAAGATTAACAAGGGGAAACGTGAAAAGTTACAGAGAGAGAGAGAGAGAGGTAGGTCTTCAGCAAGGGACAGGCCCTGAGAACTGATGTCACAGCTTTTATATCATGTTCCTTCTTGTCTTGGTTGTGCAACCTGGGGGGAAAAGTGCTTATTATTATGATTATATTTGAACTGCCACAAGTGAGCGAGCTCGGCTCTATCATTACAGAAATTTTTTTTGGAACACCTCCAGCATCAGATTCTGGAACATTCACTTCCTGCTCCATCTCCAACCCGCAAAGATGTCTTATCTTCTGGCCTGTTGGCACATGAATAATCCTTTTTCTCACTCATGCCTTTTTCCCCAGAAAAGTGACTGTTTTGAAAGGAAACGTATGTGAAACAAGAATTTCCACAAACCAATCTGTGCTCTTTGCTAGATTGGATCTTTAATCTGCATGCAAATCACTTCCAAATAAAAATGAGGCTGACTTTGTAATCCACTTAGAGAGGGATGTACCACTGTGAAGCGGTATATAAGGCTAAGGGCTATTGCTATTGCATCCAGTTTTGGTCACCATGATATAATTGTTATTGCTAGTTCTTCCTTCCTTCCTTCCTTCCTTCCTTCCTTCCTTCCTTCCTTCCTTCCTTCCTTCCTTCCTTCCTTCCTTCCTTCCTTCCTTCCAGCAGTTTGATCCAGGTTGACTCGGCCTTCCCTCCTTCCAAGGTGGGTCAAATGAGGACCCAGATTGTTGGGGGTCAGAGGCTGACCCTGTAAACCGCTTAGAGGGGGCTTTAAAAGCCCCGTGAAATGGTCTATAAATCTAAGGGCTCTGGCTCTGTGTCTGGAATGGTCTAAGGTCTCCCTTCCAACGTTGTCCGTCTGTCCTTCTGTGATTCGAGCGAAAGGCAGTCTAGACAGGAAGGAAGTCCCTGATCTGCAACCATCCCGTGAGTCCCCAACAGCTGCGGATCCTCCCTGGCATCTCCTTCCTTCATTCTGGCTTTCACTGGGGAGCAGAAGGGCGGTTTCTTAATTTCTTTGCCTCCTCCGATACTTCCTCCCCCCAGTTAAAATTAAGGGTACACAGGCAGTCCTCAACTTATGGCAGTTTGCTTAGTGACTGTTCACAGTTACAATGGCACTGAAAAAAAGTGATTTATAACCCACTGCCAGGAGTTAAAAATTCAGGCATTTGGCAACTGACTCATCTTTACGACAGTCGCAGCATCCTGGGGTCATGCGATCCCCTTTTGCGACCTTCTGACAAGCAAATTCAAGGGGGAAGCCAGATTTACCGGGTTATTAATGTCATAACTGCAGTGATTCACTGAACGACTGTAGCAGGAAAGGTCACACAGTGGGACCAGCTCACTTAACGAACGTCTCGCTTAGCAACACAAAACTGGGGGTCTCAATTGTAGTTGTGAATCAAGGCTCTCGGGAGAAGATGCCACCCCAAAAACGAGTCACAATACCTGGTTCCTAAAGAGGAGCTTTAAACATGAATCACCTTCTGGTCCATCACTTCATAAGGATGTTGGGACGACTGAAACTTGACTGGTATGGGGAAACTGAGTAACAAACAACAAAGGCTGAGTAGATTTGCTTGCCTTCTGGATGGCACCATGAGGACTGAGGCTTCCCCAAATATGGGGAAGCCTTCCTACCTCTATCTGTCTGTCTGTCTGTCTTGCTCTACCCACCTACCTGCCTGCCTATCATTTAAATCTCTCCTTCCCTTCCTCTCATATTTATTTAGTGATGAAGTGTATCTACCGCCCGTCTCCCTCCGAGAAGCGGCTCTAT
This sequence comes from Hydrophis major, assembly GCA_033807585.1. Taxonomy (NCBI): domain Eukaryota; kingdom Metazoa; phylum Chordata; class Lepidosauria; order Squamata; family Elapidae; genus Hydrophis; species Hydrophis major. The sequence goes on along the minus strand of CM066341.1, from coordinate 761,229 downwards.
TCGGCTCCACCACCATCCCGACAGCCCACCCAGCTCCCCAGCCAGCCCAGTTTCCTTGCCTGGAGCGGAGAATGAGCCCTCGCCCACCTGACTTGCCCGCTTCGCCTCCAAGTCGCCCTCCTCCAGCTGGGTTGGGGCGGCCGGGCGCGGGAGCTGGGAAGGGGGCGGGCGGGCGAGGCGGAGCCCGTGCTGGGAGGCAGCAGCCCGGGAGGAGGCGCCGAGCGAGACCAGGCAGTGTCGCGGGTGGCGCAGCGCTGGGCAGGCTGGCTCCGTCCAGGGTGGCGAGCGAGATGAGCGACCTGGAGAAAGGCAGCCGCGGGCAGCGGGAGCCACTCAAGATCGGTGAGTCGGGGGCCGGCAGGGGAAGGGACCGAGGGGGGGGGATCGGCTGCCGGAGCTTCCTTGGCTTGGCCCCGCGGCGATCCGGTGAGGAGAGGGGGGCCTTGGCAACCCGCCGCTCGGCCCCTTGGAGGAGGAGCAGAAGCCCCTTGGGCCCTGGGGTTGGGGTCTTTCTGGGGTGCTGAAGAAGACCAAACCTTAGAGGGGCTGGACTAGAAGACCTCGAAGGTCCCTTCCAGCTCTAGTCTGACTGATTGGTTGGTGGATCTCCGCCGTTGGCTTCCTTGGGTGATTTCAGCTCTGGCCTTTGGCAGGAAGGCCCCGCCGTTGGGCTCCGGGCCAAGTGGGGAGGGGACACTTCAGAAGGGAATGCCAGCCACCGGGGAAGAGCCTCTGGGGGGGGGGAGAGGAGCGGGCTCCATTCCTGGAGGGAGCCCCACCGTCCGGGAGGACTCAACCAGACAGTAAGAAGGGTCTCCCCCGTCTTCTTGGGACTGGCCGAAACCAGAGCCAACTTGGCCTTGGCCAACCGGATGCCCCTTCCTTCCTTTACGGATTAACAGACTTGAAAAGGACCTTGTAGGTCATCTAGCCCAACCCCCCTCCCCAGCAGGAGACCCTACACCCTTTCTGACAGAGGGCAGTCCAGTCTCCTCTTGAAAGCTTCCCGTTTGCCAGGAGCCACTCATGGGAACGCTGATCACAAGGAACGAGATGTTATTGCTGGGAAAGTTCCCAATTAATAAACATGTGCTAATAATAGTAATAATAATAATAACAATATTTTTTTAAAAAAACCCACCAAGGAAAGGTTTTGGGAGGAAGAGCCAAATCAGGGAATTTGATCCTGGATGATCAGAGATAATAATCGGGGTGATTTTAGGAAAGAAGAAACCATATAGTCTGTAATACCAGTAAATTACTTTCACAGAATGTTAACAGAGTTCTTTGAACTTTAACTGGGCTGATATTTAACCTGTTAACCATTTTTCTTTCTCAGATGGACAGATAGATAGATGATAGATAGATATAATTTTATCATGTTTTATTTATCTATATATTAAATTATTGTATTTTATTCCAATTTCATTTTAAATTGTTTTTATCCGATTTTAGTAATAATTTGTGTCTGGAACACTGCACTTCGATATGGCTAACCAATAAAGTAAATCTCTCTCTCTCTCTGTCTCTCTGCGATGATTCGCTTAACCAACATGGCAAGAAAAGTCATAAAATGGGGCAAAACTCCCTGAGCAAATTTCTCATTTCGCAACATAAATTCTGGGCTCAGTTGTGGTCCGTAAGTTAAAGTCTACCTGTAAGATGTAACAGTTTATAACTTTTGGACCTGCTTTGCAAAAGACGAAGGGATTATAGTCGTAATAGACTGGTTGGGGTTCAGCTAATGGAGATAATATGTGGGGTTTGGGTTTGTTTCTTTTTTTTGTCTTTTTGCCTTTCTAAAATCCACTTTTTGAAATGATTTTGTCCAGTTTGGTTTTGTCTCTATTTAATATGTTTTTGTTTTTTTCAAATCCAGTTTTTAATGTTTTTGTCTAGTTTTGTTTTGTCTGCTTAATCTTTTGGGGGTGGAGTTTGTATTTTAATCATTTGAATACAGCAAACATTGTAAACAAAAATGAATAAGTAAGAACGTCTGGGGTTCCAGTGAGGGACGCCAACAGCCAAAGCAATAGAGGAAATGGTTTGTTTTTTTTAAAAAAAAAGGTTACTCCAGAAACATATCTATTTCCTCAACAAACTGTTGCGAATTACCCAGGGTCTTTGTGTAGCTACTGGTTGCACTAAGAAGAAACAGGCATGTTATTAGTTAGTTCCCCCAGAGATTTTCCTGTTTTAGGAAGCAAGCAGGAAGGCAAATTTTCATATAGCAAAACAGTGTTCTAATATTGGAGGGGCTGCCCCAAAGAAGAGGAGGGGGTCAAGCTCTTCTCCAAAGCACCTTCAGAAGGCAGGACAAGAAGCAACGGGCGGAAACTCATCAAGGAGAGAAGCAACTTAGAACGAAGGAGGAATTTCCTGACAGGGAGGCCAATTAATGGGTGCAATGGCTTCCCTGCTCCATCACTGGAGGCTTTTAAGGAGAGGCTGGACAGCCATTGTCTGAAACCGTGTAGTTTCCTGCCTAAGCTGAAGGGTTGGACTAGGAGACCTCCAAGGTCCCTCCCAACTCTTGTTATTCTGTTCCTGAAGGTTCAGATTAAAACACTTCCAATATAGCCCAGTGCTAGTAATGCAATTTAGAAAGGCAACTTTTCATGGTATTTAAGGGGATATGTCCCCAGATCACTCTATTTGTTTTGTTTTGCTTTTAGTTTGCGTTTAATTTATGTTGTAAACAAGCCCATCACTGTCCTATCTCCAAGGCTGACCCAGTTTATAAATAAGCATAAAGTCTGTGAAAGGCAGGAAGCCTTATGATGTATATGCCCACCTTTGGGCCTCTGGCTGATTTGTGGTGAGGGAGCAACAGCATCATGCAACCCTGAATTTGATATTTAAAGTATCTTCCAGTAGGAAAGGAAAAGTTTTGCCTCCTCCCTACAGGCATAATACTGTGTTTCCCCCAAAATAAGGCTGGGTCTTATATTAATTTCTGCTCCAAAAGATGCATTACAGCTTATTTTCAGGTTAGGGCTTATTTTTGAGGAAATACGGTACTAAATGGGGCTTATATTTTGGGTAGGTCTTATATTACGAACATCCTGAAAAATCATGGTAGGGCTTATTTTTCAGTTGTATCTTATTTTCGGGCAAACAGAGTAGAGAACCTGTAGAGATGTTGTAATTTCTCAATCATTTCTCTGGAAATCACTCAGAGATGCTAGGAGAAATTTAATACATGACAAAATGATGGTCTGCATCTCATAATTTGTACGCATGTGGGGAAGTCAATGACTAAGCCATAAGGTGATGCAACCACTTTATGACTCAGGGTGGTGCAGGAATCTAGCCATTGTGGCTTAATCAAGAAACATGGTTACAACGGCCACAATTAAAGTGATGTCATGATGTCATCTCCTTTAACAGACGCTCTCCTGCAGGTCCAAGAAGTTCCTTCTGGTCTCCAGGATCCACCAGTCATGTTTGCAAGTTCTGGTAGATTCTCAATGGTTCCTTTTCCAAAGGCAACTGGACTTCCTTGGGTTTTTTCCCTCCAGCTCTTCAACTGAAGAAGCGACACATTTCCAAGGGTGATTTTCCAAGGGGAAAAAAGACCAGGAAAGTCCAGTTGCTTTTAGGGGGGGAAAAAACTTTTGGGACAACCATGGATGATTGAGAACCTCCACAGACGTTTCCATAAGGGCCTCCTGAGAACAGAACAGGAGGTCTGCAGATAGGACGCAACTACAACTCCTACAACCTCAACCAGCCGTCATGAAAGAAGCGAGGAGAAGTTCTCCAGGACAACCGAAATCCACCTGTTGCATTTGCCTTCTGCAACTCTTTTGGAAGACACTCTCCTTCCGAGATTGTTGGTTGTGGCTTGCGGGGCACAATGACAAATTCACTCCCTTATACAACTGCCAGACAGCCCCACCTTGCTGTTCTGACAATTGCAGTTTGCCAATCCTTCTTCCGAGTATCTCCACCCCACCCAAAACCTTTTGCCAACTCCTAAGAATGTCACAATATATTGGCTTCCTCTTGAAGCTCATCTTCAAAGGCCTTAGTCTGTTCAGCTCTTATCTCTATTTTGTTCTGTTGGACGGAGGTCAGTGGAACAACCTGTGTGCCCGACAGACACATGCTCCAAATTGGGGACAACCCTACTGGAAGGACACAGAAGTGGAGAGAGAGAGAGAGAAAATACTTCAGAGTATGTTTGACTGGTGCTTTTTCTGAAGGAGGGGATTGTAAATATCAAACTTAACTCTTTCGGAGGACTTTTCGGCATGGTGCAAGCTTAGAATTTCCTCAGCGTTTCTCGAACCTGTTGCAAAAGCCACAAAGGGCAAATCCAGGACTCCAAGTCTTCTTTCCAGACTATCTTGACTCTGGATTGGGAAAGAGGCGCATTGGCAACTCTCTTCCTCTGTCCCGTTCTTTGATTGCAACTCCTCTCTGGCGGGACAGCCTTGAATATCTGTATCTTTTAAGGCCATCGCAACTCTGGGATTTGGAGACTTTGGACTTTCAGCCAGCATTACGTGGGCCTGGCCTTGTGCTTGGGAAACGGGGCAGACAGTTTCAGACAGTTGTAAAGGAAAGGAGGGTTAGTCCTGCTTAGGAGGGGCAAGGCACACAGCCATTTTTTTAGGGGGGGGAGACACAAAAAAATAACCATATGAGTTGAGACGGGGAGTGTTGAAACTACAGCTTTTCTAACTGAAGAAATTCTTTGGAATTCCACTTTTACCTTCCTTTTCATTAAGAATATTTTTTTTATCCCTTTGATACTTTCCTACAATGTTTTTTTTTAAATTATTCCTGCTTTTCCGTTAATTGATTTATTACTCATAAAGGGCAGGGGATCTGGAAATTTTTAAGGCTTGTGGGTTTCACTCCCAGAATTTCACAGCCAGTACAAAATAGGGTTTTTTTTCTCTGAATGAGCCTGATTTCTGTTATGCTGCATGTAAAATAAGGCAAACGACCCACCAAGAACCCGCCACCGATTGCAACGTATTATTCTGTCTGTCCTAATTTTTATCTTTTATTGGTTTTAATGCTTTTAATACTTTTATTTGTAATGCTGGCCCTTGACTATAATAAAAATAGGTGGATTGAGGTTCTTTTGCTGATTTAAGCTTGTCACTTCACTGGATGTTCTCCTTGGCTTAAGAGTCAAATGTCCTGAAAGAAACGTATAGTTGCTGTCCCGGGTCAAGCCTTTATTTTTTGTTGTTGTCGTTAAATTGTGTCTGACTCTTCACAACCTCCTGAACCATAGCACGCCATTACTCTTTGGACTACAGTCCATTTAAATAGGTACCACCTTGGCAACAACACCTTCTGTTCCCATTTGAAGCTTTGCTAAGTGATTTTCCGGAGGTGGGAGGAACTCTGGCCAGCACAAACAATCAATAGAAATTGGTGTCTGCAGGATGATTGTTGCTGCTGATAGATAGCTTATCACTCCTGAAACATATTGTTTCTTTAACGCCCACCCTGCAAAAAGCACTCCTGTTTAAGGCTGGGTTAATTTATACTGCCTTTTTCATGCTCCCCTCTTAGGCCTGAAGCAAATGGCCGGTAATAACTTGCTTTGATGGAATTCCAAAATCTAATGTTAAAATGTAGCTTGGGGAGCAGGTTTTGGCAGCCATTATTCCCCTTGGTTTTTCAGGGTAGAAGGCATTGGTTGCATTTTAGTACATTTTGATAAAGTTGCTTCAAAATATTATTGTAGTCGGGGGGAGGGGGGAGGAGATAAGGAGGACAAGAAGAAAGAGACAGAGAAGGAAGGAGGAGGAGGAGGAGGAGGAGGAGAAGGAAGAAGAAGAAGAAGGAGGAGGAGGAGGAGGAGGAGGAGGAGGAGGAGGAGGAGGCGGCAGCGGCTTCTGTAGGAATGCCAATTCAAACATCCTAGAGAGTCGGGCGTCCAGCCTTTGCTTGAGTAGATTCAATACAGGGGAGTCCATTCCTTTTCTGGGCAACTGGCTGTATTGTTGAACTAACTAAGTAGGATTAAGCCATGATTAAGCTTTTCAAATGTGGGCTTGAAGCAAATAACCACCCTTCTCTTCTTTGTAGACTTCTTGGAGTTGTTTGAGGCCAAGCTCTGTTCATGGGTGATGCCAGAGCAAATGAACTAGCATGGGAAAATGCATCTGCCAATGGTTAATTAACATTTTCCTTCCTCCGTATTTTTTGTTTCCTTTTTCTTTTTCCCACACATTCATTCCAAGGTTTTGAACGTTCGCAGCCACGACTCTTGAACTTTTATTGAGAACATTGCTCCCTCCAAATCCAGGCTCCGTTTCCTGCCAAAACTTCCTTTTTCTTTATGGTTTTCCAAAAGTGGCTGTTGCTCTTCCCTCTCGAAAGGAACAGAAATGAAAGAAATGGTAGCATCAGGGAGCGGTTGCCCCGTAAACCGCCAGAAATGGATTGTGCAATTTCATACATTTTTATGAAAACAGAATCGCTAAATTCAACCACTAAATTCCCAGTTCCATTTTGCAAGTGGAAACTCTGCCTATTGCTTGAGATGGAAGGTTCTTAAGAGAGTAATAGAGTTGGAAGGGACCTTGGAGGTCATCTAGTCCAACCTCCCTGCCCAAGCAGGAGGCCCTAGGCCATTCCAGACGAATTGGCTGTCCAATCTCTTCTTGAAAACTTCCAGTGTGGGAGCATTCACAATTCCCGGAGGGAATCTGTTCTACTGATTAATTGGATATTAAAAGGCTTTCGTAGCCAGCACTTTTGGGGTGTCTGAGTGCCTAATTCTGCTTGTCTCGGCATCGGTTTTGAGAATATGGTAGCGTTGTGGTCCCCCGACGGCCTGCGAAGCTGGCAGCAGAGTCGGACAGCGGGGAGGAACATGGGTCGGTCCTGGAGTCTGGGGAGGGCTCGGACAAGGGATCTGCGTCTGACACAAAGATGGAGCCAGGGCCATCTGGGAGTTATGTGCTGACTCTAGAGCCTCCAGAATCTGACATCAGAGAGGCAGAGGAACAGCGGGAGCCTGTTGCCAGTGCACGCTTGCACAGAGCTGCCAGAAGGCAAGAACAGTTAAGACAAAAGGGGCAACACGGGAGTAAGGCTGGGAGATGATTGGCCCCTCCCATGAGGCATAAAGGAGGAGCAAAGGGACAGGAGCCTTTGCAGGAAGCAACTTTCTTTGTTCTGGTTGGTTTAAACTCTGAGGCTCCGTGTTCACTTTGTGCTTCGTCTGGCCTTGTGCAGCTAATTGGCAATTAGTCGTTGGGAGCATTTCAAGGGAGATAAAGGTGGGTGCTTATCAGCCTTATCCCGAAGAACTGTGGCAGACTTCTGTGGGACTATTCATAAACTGTTTGGGACTCATTACGGGCTGTGAATGCATATACCGTATATACTCGAGTATAAGCCGAGTTTTTCAGCACATTTTTTGTGCTGAAAAAACCCCCCTCGGCTTATACTCGAGTCAGATTCCCCTCTGAAAAAAAAATGGTGTGGAGCTCCGAAGCTGGGCAGCCGCTTCCCTGCTTCCGTGTTTCCTTTTCAACTTTTAAGCATGGGAGTAATCGGAAGCAGAAAAGTTCTTGCTTGAGGATATATTGTTTTTTCTTTTTTTAACTGTTTTTTTGGGGGGGAAGACCCATCACCATGTGAGAATGCTCAGACATGAAATCTATCCAACCGAAAATAAGTGTGTGTGTGTGTGGGGGGGATTTTAACAGAGGGAAGATGTAGGGAGAAGGCAAAAGCGACAGAAGATCCTTCAGGGGAAACTGAGGGGGAGACTCACCCTTGGTCCAGATGAGCCCCCTTCCCCTTTCTCTAGGCTGAGAAAACAACGCGAGCCGAGGTTGCTTCGGCTCCACTCAGCTTCATTTCCTCAGCTCCAGCTGCTTTCAGTCCACTCGGGAGGAGGAGGAGGAGGAGGAGGGGGAGGCTTTTCTGAGCTCTAGGCTGAGAGAGTGAGCTGAGGTCGCTCCACTCAGTTTCATTTCCTCAGCTCCAGCTGCTTTCAGTCCACTCCTGGGGTTTTGCATTTGCAAGGTGCAAAGGGGCGGGGGCGGATTGCGCGCGCGTGCTGGAAAGGGCTTGACTTTATTGGGGGAGGGGGGAGAGAGAGAGAGAGAGATATCATAAGAACGGCTCTTGGTTTTTTCTTGCAAGGGAGAGAGTGACTCCTGCCTACCACTGTCATCATCATCATCTTCTTTTGGGTTAGTGAATCAATCAAACCTTTCATGATAGTGAGATCGTTTCCCAAATTTCCCTTAAATCAGGGAAGAAATCAGAAACAAACCTTTGGGCTGAGAATAAGCTTGTTCCTATGATGCCATTTTTGTTCACTTCAGTGTGAAAAGTGTGAAAAAACACACTTCTTTTTCTTCATCTTCTTGTTCCCTATTTACTGGTCTCTTTCAAAGAGGAAATTGTGGACATCAAACTTATTCTCAACTGTCCTAGTGAAAGTTTTTATTGGCATCTATTTTTATTTTTGAAATTTACCAGTAGCTGCTGCATTTCCCATCCTCGACTTATACTCGAGTCAATAAGTTTTCCCAGTTTTTTGTGGTTAAATTAGGTGCCTTGGCTTATATTCGGGTCGACTTATACTCGAGTATATACGGTAATTCACAGCCATTGAAATAAAAACAAAGGTTTTTGGGAACAGCATGTGTCTCAGGAAGTCTTGGTCAGAACAGGTAGTCCTTGACTTACAACCATTCATTTAGTGACTGTTCAAAGTTGCAATAGTGACTTATGACCATGTTTCAGGCGTACGACTGTTGCAGCATCCCCCTGGTCACCTGATCAGAATCCAGACACTTGGCCACTGGCTCATATTTATGACGGCCGCAGTGTCCCCAGGGTCCCCTTTTGGCGACCTTCTGACTAGCAAAATCAACAGGGGAAGCCAGATTCACTGAACAACCATGTGACTGACTTAACGACTGCAGCAATTCACTTCGCAACAGTGGCAAAAACGGCCGTAAAATGAAACCTCGCTTTTTTCTTTTAGATGGCAGTTCCAGCAGCCTCGGGTTTTGTGGCTGGATCCTGGTTATATTTTCATTCATATTCGTGGTTGCCACGGCTCCTATTTCCATTTGGCTGTGCATAAAGGTAAAAAGAAAATGTTTTCATTCCTGAATGACGTGTCCCAGGATAATCTTGCAGGATCTAATCTGGGCTGGTCGCCAAGACCAGAGGTTTCGTCTTCCGAGCCTTTGGACTCCTGCCGGAGCCCGCCTGTCCTACCTAGTCACTGGGGCAATTCACACAGGTTACTTGGAGCCCCTGTGACGAGGTAGCACAGGTGGGGAGGACGAGCGTGATCTTTAACTATTGCACCAAATTGGCTCTCTCCTAATCTAAACAAATTACTTTTGTGTCCCTATGTGTCTCAACAAAGGTTTTTGACATTCTTGTGTGATGGAGGAGTGGGGGGAATAGACTGGGATGTATAGACTATTTAAAGCAATGCTTGGAATAACCAACCATGGGTTCCTCTCATCTCAACTGCAGATTGTCAAGGAATATGAGCGGGCCATTATTTTTAGACTTGGACGTATTCTAAAAGGAGGTGCAAAGGGGCCAGGTGAGTTATGAATAGGGTACACGGGGGGCCGGGGGGGTATGTGTGTGCTGGAAAACCATATTCTGCCATTCTTGGTAGTTCCCATTCATGTGGACGTCTGATCTGGAGGAAAGGAGGACTAGAGGTGATATGATAGCCGTATGCCAGTATCTGAGGGTGTGCCCCCCCCAAAAGAGGGGGTCAACTTATTTTCCAAAGCACCCAAAGGCAAGGCAAGAAGCAATGGATAGAAACTAATTAAGCAACCTGGAATGAAGGAGAAACTTCCTAACAGTGAGGAGAATTAACCAGTGGAACAGCTTGCCACCAGAAATTGTGAGTGATCCAACACTGGAGGTTTTAAAGAAGAGTCTGGACAGTCACTGTTCTGAGATTGCATAGGTTCTCCTGCTTGAGCAGGGGTTGGACTAGAAGACCTCCAAGGTCCCTTCCAATTCTGTTGGTCTGTTATTCTGTATGGTTGTATTCTTTGCTCCCTCCTCCCCTCCTCCTCCTCCTCCTCCTCCTCCTCCTCTTCTCCTCCTCCTCTTCTTCTCCTCCTCCTCCTCCTCTTCTTCTCCTCCTCCTCTTCTTCTCCTCCTCCTCCTCCTCCTCCTCTTCTCCTCCTCCTCCTCCTCCTCCTCCTCCTCCTCCTCCTCCTCCTCCTCCTCCTCCTCCTCCTCCTTCTCTTCTCCTCTCCTCCTCTCCTCCCTCTCCTCCTCCTCCTCTCCTCCTCCTCCTCCTCCTCCTCCCTCCTCCTCCTCCTCCTCTCTCCTCCTCCTCTCCTTCTATCCTCCTCTCCTCTCCTCCTCCTCCTCCCTCCTCCTCCTCTTCCTCCTCTCTTCCTCCTCCTCCTCCCTCTCTCCTCTCTCCTCTTCCTCCTCCTCCTCCTCCTCCTCCTCTTCCTCTTCTCCTCTTCCTCCTCCTCCTCCTCCTCCTCCTCCTCCTCCTCCTCCTCCTCCTCCTCTCAGTATTCCATAAAATGGGGGTCTGGTAAAGTTTGGGTTGAGGCAAGTTTTTCAAATCTGACCCTCGTGATGACCGCTGATGACCGGGTGGGTAGTTGTTTTCTTTTCTGGCATTGCCCCCACTGCAGAAGGGGCTGGGTGGGGGGAAGCTGGATTAAATAGCTTCCGTGTATCCAGTGACCGCAAATTCAGTATTTCCCCCACCTGCAGGGCTCTTTTTCGTCTTGCCTTGTACGGACAACATCATCAAAGTGGACATGAGGACCATTTCATTTGATATTCCACCACAGGAAGTGAGTGTCCCCTTTCCTTGACCTCTCAGCTTCCCCGCTGAGCATATGGGATATAAATAGTCTCTGCTCCCCGCCTCCCCCTGTATCCTCCAGTCCACGCTGCGGTGGCAAATGCCAGTTCAACTAAAAGCTGTACAATGGGGGGTGTCCGGTGGTGGGATTCAAATTCTTTGACTCCTGGTTCTGTGGGCATGGCCTGTACAGCTTCACCTGGGCTCTCCCTTCTTCTGCTTCTGCTGGGTTCGCTGAGAAAATTGGGGCAGCACACAATGAACTGAATGGCTTCAATGTTTGGTTTCCAAGTTTATATAGACCTTTCTTATTTGTTTTCCTGGTGGTTTTCTTGTGGACGTTTGATTACCCAACTAGGGGACATCATCAGCGCTAGAAGGGAGTGGAGTTTTCCATAGTGGCTTGCCCCATCATTGTTGACAGGAATGTGTTTTTTCCCCTCTTGGAATTTCCTTGATTAAGCTGTTGTTTTCTGCTAGATAGTTTGTCTAGTATTAATCCCTGCTTCTCTGGGTTTCTCTGTCTGTGGAGTCCGTTCCCTGAGCTGGGTTGTTTTCTTGCAGAGGTTTCCTTACCCAACTAGGTAATGCCCTCTGTGCTAGAAAACAGTGAGGGTTCAGGAGTTCCCCCAGAGTGTTGACAAGTGATTTCCACCAGCTGAAAAGCTGTAAGGGAAGAATTGTTTGGACGGTGAAACAGTCCAGAACGCCTTTGACTAATTAGCTGATTCCTCAAAGCCAGCTCGCTCTTTGTTTGTTTGGAAATAAGCTGCTGCGTCAGTCTCATTAAGAGTTGGCCAACAAGAGCTGACTCTCTGGGCCTTCTCTTCCTCTTCCTCCTCCTCACTAAGATCCTCACCAAAGACTCTGTGACGGTCAACGTGGACGGAGTAGTCTACTACCGAGTGCAGAATGCCACCCTTGCCGTAGCCAACATCACCAACGCCGATTCGGCGACTCGGTTGCTGGCTCAAACCACTCTCAGGAATGTGCTGGGGACCAAGAACCTCTCCCAGATCCTCTCCGATCGGGAAGAGATTGCTCACAGCATGCAGGTAAGCAAAATTGGACATCCGTTGATGGAACGGAAGGTTGTCCTGAAGATACAAACCACTTTAAAAAAAAAAAGCTTCTGGGAGAAGTGGGAACACTTCCCACATATGGATATTTTTCAAGGGGAGGAGATTTATAGGTAGTCCTTTGACTTATGATCACAATCGAGTCCAAAGTTTCTGCTGCTAAATGGGACAGAGAAGCTTGCTCCATTTTTACGGTCTTTCTTGCTATGATTGTTAAATGAATCCCCACCATCGTTTAACGGAATAATATGGTCGTTAAATGAATCTGGTTTCCCCACTGATTTGGGTCAGCAGAAGGCCGCAAAAGGGGGATCACATGAAACCGTCACAAATATGAAGGTGTGGCCAAGCGTCCGAATGTCGGTCAGGTGGCCACGGGGATGCTGCAATGAGCATAAATCCCAAAAGCGCCTTTTCCATCCCCCCAAGAAGCAACTGGACTTTCGAGGTTTTTGCTTTGAAGACGTTTCACTTCTCATCCGAGAAGCTTCTTCGGTTCTGATTGACTATGTAAATCCATCCATTCCCACCATTCAGTCAGAGGCTGAAGAAGCTTCTCGGATGAGAAGTGAAACATCTTCAGAGAAAAAACAGCCTCTGGTTGGATGACTAAGAATCTCCAGACATTTAGCGATACACAATGGAGGTCACGTAAGTGTGAAAAAGGTCATCAATCACTTTTTTTCTGGTGCTGTTGTAACTTTGAACAGCCACTAAACCAAAAGTAGTAAGTCAAAGATGACCTCTATTTATTGAGACACAGGATCACAACTCCTGCATTCACAGTACCTTTAGATCAGTATTTCTCAAACTTTAAGAAGCGTGGACTTCAACTCCCTCCTTCCCTCACCTTTCCTTCCTTCCTTCCCTCCCTTCCTTCTCAACAGGCCACCTTGGACGATGCCACGGATGACTGGGGCATAAAAGTGGAACGGGTGGAAATCAAGGATGTGAAGTTACCTGTCCAGCTTCAAAGGGCCATGGCGGCTGAAGCCGAAGCCACACGAGAAGCCAGGGCTAAGGTGGGTAATGGTGTATATTTATTTCATTGGATCCTCTGAAGGGGTGAGGGAGAAACACACCTGAAGTTTCCATAGAAGGGAATATTTGCAGCTCAGGACTGAAATGAGGGCTCCCTGGTGCCCTCTGAGCTTGGTGGTTTCCTTGCAGATGTTTCCTGACCTAACTAGGTCACGTTATCAGTGCTAGAAGGAAGTGGGTTGCACTCTGGTTATATGCAGGTGGCAAATACAAATAAACAAATATTTCTGGCATCTGTTGTTCAGAATTTTTGTGTACAACATTTTCAACTATTCTTTTTTTTAAGCCGATGGACAGGAAGGAGAGTAAAGGAAAGATTCTACATTTCTTCACCTTTCTTCCTTCCATCGGCTTAAAAAAAAAAATCTGAATGTATTTAATGTATTAGTTCTTATTCCTACCAGCATTTTCATTCAGCTTGGATTGGGTGGAGTGTGTTTTTTCTCCTCCACAAAAAAGAAAAGGAAGCTACAAAAATGTTTTTCTTCTTGCCTGGATTTGACCTGAACTTAATGTCCAGAAAATGCTTGCATCTACAATTTTTTTTTAAATTAAGCTTGCCACATTTTCAGGCGACTTAATCAGCTGACATATTTTTTTCCTGATTGGGAAACACATTCATAATTGAGCAGGACCGTGATTACAAGCCTGGAAATGCTATTTTAACAGGAGTGGTACTTCATTGAAATCAGATCCGTGATTTATGAGTATCAAAGGCCTTTTGGTTCTGTTGTAACACGCAGGGCTTAGGTTTATTTAAATATGTGTCACTCACTCCACAGGTGCTCAGGAAAACCACAGGATTACACCCCTTTGTGTGGTTAATGTTGCCACTGCAGAAAACAGAAAGACAACAGTGGTGTCACACGAGAAAAAGAAATATGCTGGGAAGGAGGATAGTCTTGAAATCTAGGTCTGATCTACCCGAGCATAACTTTGGGCACCTCACACGTACCCTTCCCACACGTAGAATTTTTCCTCCATGATATATCCTTCCAAATCTTGAAATCCACCCTTTGTCAAATAACAACTTTGGCCAATTGGGGAAGGAAGACTGGGTATCCGAGAGGAAAAATCACGGGATGTAGAGGGTTATTCATAAGAAGTTGGAATGTGGGTGACTGCATTCCAGTTTTTTTTATTTACCTTCTATGGATTTAGTGGCCTGGATGTGTTTGTTTTCCCCTGCAATTTTATTTTCAACAGATATTTGAAGTCCTAAGCACCTCTTTGCTGAGGAATAGAACAGAACAGAACAGAGTTGGAAGGGACCTTGGAGGTCTTCTAGTCCAACCCCCTACTTGGGCTGGAAACCCTACACCACTTCAGACAAAGGGCTATCCAGTCTCTTCTTTAAAAATTCCAGATCTAAGCACCCTGTGGGCTGGATCCGGCCCCGCTGGCCTTGAGTTTGATGTCCCCGTGCTAGAGGTTTACTAGCTAGGAGTTTCCTTTTTCTTCCAGGTCATCGCTGCAGAGGGCGAAATGAACGCTTCCCGGGCCCTTAAGGAAGCCTCGATCGTCATTACGGAGTCCCCGGCTGCCCTTCAGCTCCGCTACCTGCAGACTCTCACCACCATAGCTGCTGAGAAGAATTCCACCATCATCTTCCCGCTGCCCATAGACATGCTGCAAGGGATTATGACCATGAGACACTAGCGGAGGCAGAAAGAGAGAAGGGCTCTTGGGGTAGGGAAATGCAAAAGTCAGCGACGGCTAGGAGAGAAATTGCAACCATGTAGACTTTGTAAGTATTTTGCATCCGCTGGATTCTCGGTGTTGTCCCTCTGAACAAATAATAGAAGTCCCATTTTGCTTCTCCGTTTTAAAAATTATACAGATGAATGGAAGGGACCTTATAGGTCATCTAGTCTAACACCCCACCCCCCACCCAAGCAGACCCTACACCATTTCTGACAGCTGGCAGTTCAGTCTCTTCTTGAAAGCTTCCAGTGAGGAAGCTCCCACCACTTCTGTTCCATTGGTTGATTGCTCTCAAGGTCAGAAAATTCCTCCTTATTTCCAAGGCTAAATCTCTTATTTTAAAGAGAGATTTCTTTTATATGCAAACATGTATAATTTTTTTTACTAAAGCTTTTTCAAAAAGGAAGACAAAAACGAATACAAACTAATATCAAGGAAGAAGAAAGAAGAAAGGGATTGAAGAGAAAGCTAACAGTGCAAGAAAGGAAAATAGTAAAGGAAGAAAAAAGTTAGCAAGAAGTAACTTCCAAAATTCTTTTCAGCACTTATTACAATTATAAATTCACCTCTTTCATTTAGATTTACAATATAGCTCTCTTCTTTCTGTAATCTGGCCCCTCTAATCCTCAAAGCCATAAATGAAAGTGTACTGTTTTTCCTCCTTCATGCAAAGAATCTGTATGTAAGGGTTAAAGAGAGATTTTTTTGAGTGCCTTCTACTTCTTAAATATTTGGAGGGAGAGAAAGAAATTGTTCTGGCTTTTGATTTTTTTAAATATATTTTTTGTTTTCTCTCATGAGAGAAAGCTTCCCATAAGAGAAATTAGACGTCCCATAGCAGCCTTGTTGTCAAGAGATTGTAACAACACACACATTGTAGTTATGGAGATAATATGCTTGTCAGCTATGTATTATGTTCACGTTACATACAGGTGTCTCCTTGCCTTAGTGATCCACGTAATCCAATATCTGGTTTTGCTATGTCCATTTTTAAAAAAATATAAAAACAGAGAGTTGCTTTTAAAACCATCTTTAAAAAGATGAACGTATTTTCCCTGGTTTTGATTTTTTTTTCTCTCTCCAGAAAAATAAAACCATAAAGAAGATTGTCTCATTGCCAGAAATGAGGCTGGTGCCTTTGAATCTTTAGCTGAGCTTAAATTTATTATTTCCTAAAAGCTAACAAGCTCGACATTTACCTGAAAGGAAGCTTAATTTAACATTATGGCCTCCCCATCAACAGTCTCTATTTCCACATTCTCAGCCAGTTCAAAATAATTCCTCTGAAAGACCAACAAACCCTATAGGCTTCCTTTCTCAAGTAAGTACAGTGTTTGTGCTAAATCTCAGCTTTTTTGCTAATATACTACACCACGCTGATGTTTAGCCCCTTATCTCTGTATATTTGTATCGTGTATTTTGTAAACTTGGTATCTGATTGAAATCAGAACTAAAGGTAATTGTAACCGAATAGCATTGTGGTCAATTGTAATCATTGTGTGTAAAGATTTAAGAACAGGAAAACAGACCCATGGTCTGGTTAGAAAGATCATGGCCTTTCAGATGAATACTGAAAAGTTTTTCGATTGTCTGAAGTTCTGTTGAAATATC
This sequence comes from Hydrophis major, assembly GCA_033807585.1. NCBI lineage: Eukaryota > Metazoa > Chordata > Lepidosauria > Squamata > Elapidae > Hydrophis > Hydrophis major. The sequence continues at coordinate 744,981 of CM066341.1, read as the reverse complement.
ATAGGATCCTTCATATTCTCTGAAGTTAAAGTGGGATCTGGCCGCTTTAATGACATGGTAATATTAATTCAGTTCGCAATGATAGAATCCAAATGAAGCTGTCCTTGGGGAGGGGAGCACCTCCCCCCCCAAAAAAAAAACATCAAAGAAACTTTTCTTTAAGCCCATTTACCAAAAGTGCTCTTAATATCATGTACAAAAGTAGAGAAAAAAGGTCAATGAAAACGTGTCTGAATTCTAAAGTGTCCTTGTTTATCAGCTGACATTCCAATAAATTTTTCTTTTATCGTGTTCCTGTTTCTGAAGTCCTTGGCAAAGCTTCCCGTGAAAAGAAGGTATTTGGAGAGGCCGTGGCGCTCTCTGAGCTTGGTGGTTTCCTTGCAGGGGTTTCAGGATGGAGACCCTGAAACGGGGAAGCAAAAGCTAGATGGTGGGTTTTTCTCTTGTCCATCCACCTCCAAGCTGCAGGAAACATCTGCAGAACATCTGCTAGCCTCACCCAGCCCTATTCAGCCCCTGAGATATAGCAGAGTCTGCTTACCCTGCCCAGGTGGAGAGATTTCCAAACCTTGCTGTGTTGTTTTAGATTTTATCTCAGGCCAGCCTGGAAAAGAAGGATGTCTGCAAGTAATTCAATCGAGCTGGTAGCCCCAGAGCTGTAATTAGGAAAGAAAACATGGGATTGCGCAGCTTCAGTTTATATTCATTAGGCATGGGAGGGCTTTGTCTTTTGACAGGCATCTCTTATCTTGGTGGACCTGTTCTCTCTGGCCTGAAATATATAGGCCTCTGGGGTACTTTCTCTTCTCCAGAACCGCAGGAGGGAGGGAGGGAGGGATATAGGACAAAAAAGGGAGGGAAGGACGGATGGACGGAAGAAGGATGGTGATGGGAAGAAGGGGGAAGGAAGGAGGGAGACGGGGAAGAAAAAAGAAGAAAGGAAAGAGGGGAAACAGGAGAAGGAAGGGAGGGAGGAGATGGGAAGAAGGAAAGAAGGAGAAGGGAAGAGGGGACGGAAGAAGGAAGGAGATGGGAAGGAAGAAAAGAGAGAAGAAAGGAAAGAGACGGGAAGCAGAAGAAGGAAAGAAGGGAGGGAGGGAGAAGGAAGGAAGGAAAGAGATGGGAAAGAAGAAAGGAGAAGAAAGAGATAGATGAAGGAAGGAAGGAAGGAAGGAGAGGGAGCCCATCGTCGCGACTCAAAGCCCGAGCGAGGCATCCCCCTCCAGACGGACCGTCCGCAGCCTTCGGCCCCCAGAGCGGAGGCCGGAATGGGCGCCGCGCGAGCGGGGGAACCGCAACCGGCCACGGGGGGAGCCCCGCGCGGGGCCTCTTGTCGGTTGCTGCCCATCCCGCCCGCCAACCTGGGCAACAGCAGCGCGGTGGGTCCCATGGGCGACCTGGAAAGAGGCGTCCGGAGGAGCCCGGACGCGCTGAATTTGGACGGTGAGAGACCCGCCGGCCCGCCCCGCTGTCCTGCCGGAGCCTTTCAAAACAATCTGTACCGGCTGCTCAGACTGCCACACCGCCTAACCTGCGGACTGGGCGCGGCGAACTCCTGAGCCTGTGCAGAGCCCCGCCACTCGAGGGGATCTCAAAGGACAGGCTAACTCTTTTGGGGGTGGGGGGCTTTGTCTCTCATAGAACTCGTAGAATAACAGAGTTGGAAGGGACCTTGGAGGGCATCTAGTCCAACCCTCTTCTCGAGCAGGAGAGTCTATGCCAAATATTAGCCTCTATCTGGGATCGAACTCACAGCCTCCCTTGCATGCTTGGCCGATTCCATTGGGACTCCTGGGGTACTACTGCTGCTGCTGCTAAGAAGCATACACAGAGCATACACAGAGTTCATCAGGAGATATTAAAACACATCTTCACCATTATTCATTACTTTCTTTCTATAATTCCTACACTGCCCAAGGATATTTCTTTAAACTGGTTCTTACATCAAATCATAGGAATAATCAATCAAGTATATTTGCTTATGTGCTATCAAGTCAATCAACCAATTAGGATTAATTATATGTCATCACCTCAAACTCATTTGTTTCTTTGTTTCTTTGTTTCTTTGACTGATCGATTACATGCTCTCAGATCAATCAAACCATTTGATTGATGCTTTGGGTGCTATAAAATCAGTGCTATGAGTTTGATCAATTGTTCATGGGCCATCGAATCAATCCTATGACTTTGACTGATTATGCCATATCAAATCAAATCATTTGAGTTGATTGATTGGCTGCCATCAAATCAAAGAATTTTGGTCGATTGTGTGCTTTCCAGGCTGAACTCTTAGTTGTTGTTTTTAATTTAACTTATTTATTAGTTTATCGAACTATAAAACACAAAGAAAAAACATGGAAAAAGTAAGAGGAAGGGGGAAAGAAGGGGTATACTGTAACAGGAAAAAAAAGAGAAAAAGGCACCAATTTCTGACCCTCTTTGGCACAGTCAAAGGTAACAACATTACAACCACAACTTTTTGCTTTTACACAACAGTCTGCACAAGCCATCTCTATAACAATAGGCCTGCCTAGGCGTACAGAAACAGAATCAAAGTTTCATCCGCCCCCCCATTGCAAACACACAATCCGTGAAGCAGTTGCAAATTAGAGAGGAAATTAAATATAATCTATGATTTGGATAAAAGAATAATTTTAACCACCTCCACTTCTCCTGGCTGTGGGGAATAACAGGGCTCAACTCTGAGTGATGGAAGGAGTGGGAGGCGGAAACATGGAGACGTCTATTGCATGAGCAGCGAAGACCAAAAGGACGTTCAGGTCACAATTCTTTGTCTTCCTTTTTTTAAATATTAACAGTCCCAGAGCCAGTCCAGGACTGGAAACTCAGCCTCATTGTTGAAAGAGGCAAACCATATTTTTATATTCCAGCAGTTCCCAGGACGCATCTCTCATTCCCTTCATTGGGTTGAATCTCAGCTCATGGTCTTTGGGTGGTTCTTTTCTTCTTCGACTTCTCCTTAGTCCAGCTGCTTCGGGTGACTTTTCGGTCTGCTGCTTCATCTGAACATGGTGGAAAGCTAGGAATGAGCGCTCTAAGCGAACCCTTTGGGCAGGCAAAACAACAGGGATGGTGGGTGGTTCTCAGAGTTTTCTCTTTGTTGGCTTTTCTCTTTCAGAGGACTTTTGGGAAAACTACAGCTTGTGCGAATGGATCCTCATTATCCTAATGCATATTGTTGTACTTTTAACTTTCCCCATAACCATCTGGATGTGCATAGAGGTAATGATCGATCCTTGGAATCCCTCTTCCCATCTATTTCCTTCTCTTTTTTCTTCCTTCCCATATCTTTCCTCCCTCCCTCCCTTTTTCTTCCCATCTCCTTCCCTTCCTTCCATCCATCTCCCTCCCTCCCTCCCTCCCTCCTTCCTTCCTTCCCTTCTTCCATCTCCCCCACTGCCTTGATGAAACTTATTCCGCCATACACCATACAGAGCAGCCTGCATTGAACATTATGCAAGCAGCACTAACAGGGTCAGAAAAGGCACCAAGAGTGGGTTAATCTGTGTCTATCTTCTCATTGCAGGTTGTGATGCAATATCAACGCTTGGTCATTTTTAGGCTGGGCCATATACGAAAAGGGGGATCAAAAGGTCCTGGTAAGTAATGTATGCCCCCCGCCCAAGTCCTTTAGATCTTGTTTGGAAGGAATGTGTTGGATAGCAAACCACAACTGTTCTGTACTGAAGCTGCTGGGTGCTCTGAAACTGAAACTAAAACTGAAACTAAAACTGAAACTCCTCTGCTTGTGTTTTGCCTTTGGAAGAGATTTCTTTTCAGGTGGGGAGGGGGAGTAGAACTCCTTAGCATCATAATATAGGAAATGCTAATGCTCTGATAGTAATTTCAAAAAATCCTTTCTTAGTGAGCACCTGGAAGCCAAGAGGAACATACGGGCCAAATTTCAAGTTTGTAGGCTTTATGGTTCTGGAGATTTTGTGATGATGCATGAGTGGTACTTCACTTTTACACATATATATATATATATTTTCCCCCCACAGGAATCTATTTTATTTTGCCTTGCCTAGATCACGCGGTCACGGTGGATATGCGGACAATATCATTTGATATAGCTCCCCAAGAGGTAAGTACTCTACGGGCAGTCCTCGACTTACAACCACAACTGAGCCCAGAATTTCTGTTGCTAAGCAAGACGCTTAGGACCATCTGCAAGTGCTTTTTGCTTCCCCCCCACTCTTGTCACTGTCCTCTTCTAGATTCTCACAAAAGATTCAGTGACGGTCATGGTGGACGGTGTTGTTTATTACCGGGTTTGGAATGCGATTCTTTCCGTCACAAACGTGCTCTACATGGACCCGGCCACTCGGCTCCTGGCTCAAACCACCTTGCGGAATGTCTTGGGAACCAAGGACCTGTCTCAGATTCTCTCCGACCGAGAGGAGATTGCCCAAAGCATGCAGGTTTGGGAAAGCTGCAGCCACAGTGGCTTCTTTGGGAGAGATTCGGAGCAAACCGAGGTCAGATCTCAGTGCGATAGGCAGAAAGGGTGAAGTCCAGTGGTGGGTTCCCAACTATTTTCCTACCTGTTCACAGCCAATCAGAGGTGATGTTTGCCAGTTCTCTGAACTACTCAACATTTCAGCTACCAGTATGCCAGAACTGGTCCGAACCTCTGGGGAAGTCCCTTCCCAACTGAGCCCTGATTCTTGGTGATTTCCTGGACGTGTCCATGTTGGCGCTGGTGGGAAATATCTGTAGCTCGGGGGTCGGATGAGGGTGGAGGTTCATTCTCCGAGCTGGTGGGTGGGTTTCTGAACGTTTCATTACCAGGCTGGGTAACATCTTCAGCGGAATTCAGGGGATGTCCATGTCCTTCTGCTTATGAGAGCTTCGTGTGGTCAGTAGGTCTTGCGATGGTAGGGTCATATGAGGTGAAAATCCTGTGGTGGATCAGGTGTTGGTCATGTCAGGTGAGGGTCTTGTGATGCATCTTGTGAGGGGGAGTGACCCACCCTTCCTTCCTTCCTTCCTTCCTTCCTTCCTTCCTTCCTTCCTTCTCTTTCTTTCTTTCTTTCTTTCTTTCTTTCTTTCTTTCTTTCTTTCTTTCTTTCTTTCTTTCTTTCTTTCTTTCTTTCTTCCTTCCTTCCTTCCTTCCTTCCTTCCTTCCTTCCTTCCTTCCTTCCTTCCTTCCTTCTCTTTTTCTTTCTTTCTTTCTTTCTTTCTTTCTTTCTTTCTTTCTTTCTTTCTTTCTTTCTTTCTTTTTTAAAGATCACTCTGGACAAGGCCACGGATGGCTGGGGCATCAAGGTGGAGCTTGTGGAGATCAAGGATGTGAAGTTACCCCAGCAGCTTCACAGGGCCATGGCAGCAGAAGCAGAGGCCTCTCGAGATGCCAGGGCTAAGGTGGGAAATGATGCTGATTTGATTTTTGGGGTGTCTAGGAAAAGGTGTGGGTCCCATTTCCCATTTGGGCACACACACACACACACACACCCAGATATGCTGAAGATCAAACAACTCAGATTTGGGAGAACAGAAGAAAGAAAATTTGTAGCTAAGCAGCTGAGGGGTTTCAGCTCAGCCACCCACGGGGGTTCGCGCACACCATGCATGCTGGGTGTTGAACCTAAGCTGACCATGGCTGTCTCAGCAAAGCAGTTAGTGGAATCGGTGCCGCCAAGTCAACAAACCACCTTTTTAAAAAAAATTTGGCCTCCTGCCTCCCAGGTGATCGCAGCGGAGGGTGAAATGAACGCCTCAAAGGCTCTGCAAAAGGCCGCCGCGATCATCTGCGAGAACCCCGCCGCCCTCCAGCTCCGCTACCTGCAAACGCTGACCACCATCGCCGCTGAGAAGAATTCCACCATCATCTTCCCTGTCCCGTTGGACATCCTGCAGGGTTTGATCTCCCCGAAGCAGGAGCCGAAATGAAGAGGAGGAGGAGGAGGAGGAAAGAGAAAGAGACAAGCGGCTACTGTCTTTCCCCCAAGCCCCTTCGAATTAAAAACGTGTGTGCATGTTACACCAAGGTGGTTGTACAGCAGCAGTTCCCCCCTCCCCAACTTTTCAGCTTGGGGAGTCTGGCTTGGGGGGGCAGGGGGAGGGAAGAGAAGGGAACCAGGCGTGTGAGTTGAGGGGCAGTGTGCAAGTGTGTCAGCCTGCCACTCGTGCAAATTGACATTGACAAATTGACATTCACGTGGCCTGGTTACAAATAGGCCATGGCCTGGCTGCAATCTGAGGGTTAGGGACCCCCGTTGTACAAGATTCTATTTATTTGCAACCTTTGCACAAGAGTGACTAAGATTTCAACACAGAGAAGCACTTGACACAACAACAGAAACACAAAAACTTTTTGACATTTGGCTCTTTTCTTCCTTCCCTCCCTCCCTCAATTCAGAAAGTGCTGGCATCAAAGTCCGAAATGGAATAGGGTTTCTTGGCTGAGCAGGGGGTGGACTAGAAGACCTCCAAGATCCCTTCCAACTCTGTTATCATTCTGTTCAAAAAAGGTCCTCCACATCAGCTCAACCTCTGGTTCACCATAAAAGTCCCCATCAGCAATGTGGATGCCACACAACTTCAGCCATGGAAAGCCACCATTGCTGGATTCTTACGCTAAGCCTAAACAATAAATCAGAGCCTAGCTTAGTTGCCCCTAATCCTGGTCTGTGCTTGGTTTTCCCAGAATGGCACCCTTGGTGTTTGGATTGCCTGTGCCAGAGCACCAATGGGGGCTCCTGAGTCTGCTACCAAACACCACACAGTTGAGCAATCCTTGGTGTTCCCTGAGCTGGCTTGTTTTCTTGCAGACCTTTCATTACCCAGCTAGGTAATGCCATCAGTGCTCAAAGGGAAGGAGGTGTACTTCCAGCACTGATGATGGGACCTAGCTGGGTAGTGAAAGGTCTGCAACAAAACCATCAAGCTCAGAGGGCACCAAGGACCTCACAGTCCTCCCCCTCTTTCTCTCCACAAATCCCATTCCCTTCTAACACTGATGAGGTTACCTGCAAGGAACAGCACAGGTCAAGCCTGAGCTGCAAGCTCCCCCGCGGGGTTTCAACCCTCTACGGCCGGTCGCAAAAGCGGGGCAGGGAGCGGCACCGGGGCGTTTGGGGAGCTCTCCGCGCGTAAAGGCGAAGGCCGAAGCCGGCTGCGGGGACGAGAGGCGAGAGGAACGTTAGCAGCCCAGCAACCGCCGCCCACAACGGGCAGGGGGCGGCTGGGTTTCCTGGAGCGCCTCCGGAGCGACAGAGCGAGGCGAAGCATGTCTGTGCCTCTCAAGACGCCCGAGGAATCCGTGGGCTCCGACGCGTTTCCAGGCAAGAGCCCGGGAGAGCGGCGGGGCAGAGGGGCGATCTATGACTTTTTGCACGGAGGGAGCGTGGACGGGGCGGGCAGCAGCCAAGCTTAGAGAGCCCCAAGGACCCCGCGCTCCTCCGCTTCTTCCTCCTCTCCTCCACAAACCCCCATTCCCTTGCAGCACTGATCGTGTTGTCTAGTTGGGTCACGAATCGTTTTGCAAGAAACGCACCAAATTCAGAGAGCGCCCAGGACGCCACAGTCCTCCTCCTCTCCTCCTGGCAAAGCCCACTCCCACTCTGTTACTCCTCCTCCTCCTCCTCTCCATAAGCCCCCCCCCCTTCCTTTTAGCACTGATGATGTTACCTAGTTTAGCTGATGGAAACGTCTGCAAGAAAATACCCAGCTTCCCAAATATATGGTTTTTCTGTTCCTCTTCCGCCTTTCTCTCGCCCCAAAGATCCAGAAGATAATTTGGCTCGGGGAGAATTGTTCCTGCTGGTCTTGTCCGTTCTATGCATCATCATGACATTCCCTATCTCTCTCTGCTTCTGCTTACAGGTAAAAAGAGAACAAATAATAATACATGGATGCCATTGGCATTGATAAACTCTGCATCAGTCAACTGCAGAAAGCAGCTCCGCTTGGGAGAGCTGACATCCTGTGACAATACCTGTCGCATCCACCTCTGCCTCTTCCAGTTCCTTGGGAAGGCTTTGAGAGGGGGATCAATGTGCCAGATCTGCTCTGAACATCTGGCTGACTGTGTGATGAATGATAATTAAAAAAAGCCTTCTGAAATCCTGGCCTTGTTGATGTGAGCAAGAGAGCTAAACAGAAAAGAGATACTGCTGTGCAATCAAGTCCAGGGTTACAGATGAGGGCCCCAAATAAACCACCATGGGGGGACCAAACACAAACACTTATTGGAGCCTTTAAAAAAAAACATCTGCATTGTGGCTTTTTTGCTGATCACTGACTGCAAATCAATAAATGCAAAATACGCGTGTGTGTGTTTTTTTTAATGGTTGCTCGTGCAATTCATTTCAATTTCAGTAAGCCTTCAATATGTAATAATATCCTCCAAGATAATCAAATCAGAGTATTCTTGGATGGAGAAGTCAATCAGGCACTCAGAACAGAACCTCAGAGGTCTTCTAGTCCAACCTCTGCTCTAGCAAGAGACCCTGGCCTATCCCATTCCAGACAAGTGGCTGTCCAGTCTCTTCTTGAAAGCCTCCAGTGATGGATCACCCACAACTTCTCTTCCCTGGCTAATTGTCCTCCCTGTCCAGAAATTTCTCCTTAATTCCAGGTTGCTTCTGTCCTTGGTCAGTTTCCATCCAATGTATTTACTAAACCAAGCAATGCATTCCTCATTGTGGTGACAAAGCAGGGGCTGTTTATGGGTTTGAAACAGATCCTGCAGCCTTTTCAAAGCATTTTAACCTTCCCCAGTTTTGCTGGCTAGTGTCTGTTCATACTTTCCTTTCGTTAGCATGTTTTGCCTCCCTTTGATGTCCCATTTGCATTGGATAACCTGTTTTAATCGTCTCTCTCTCTCTCTCTCTCTCTTTTTCCTTTTTTTTTCTTTTTCACACTCTGCTCTGTGTTATGTTTCAGTTTGGGATGTTACAAATGGAGTACAAAACTAGGTTGAAACTTGCAATGGAATTCCTTGTTTCAGGTTGTTACTGAATACGAAGAGCCGGTCATCATGAGGTTCGGACACATACGGAAAAATGTCTCAAGAGGTCCAGGTGAGTGGTTCACCCGAAGCCTTGGGGTGCATTGAGCTAAATTCTCACAATTACAGGTTGTCAACAACTTAAACACCATCGAGGCCAAAATTTCTCTTTGTAAAGCAAGAAAGTTGGTCAGTGAATTTTAAGCCATTTTACAACCTCTCCGGCCACAGTTGTGAAGTGGTTGGTTTGTTTTTGTGGGGTTGATGTGGAGGCTTAGATTTTTATTTTGATGGCAATTGTCATTTCTTTTCCCAAAGGGGTTTATTTCATTCTGCCCTTCACAGACAGTCTTACCAAAGTCGACATGAGGACAAAAGCAGTTGAATTGCCATTCCAGGAAGTGAGTGTTTCCTTTTGTTCTTTGGTGGAGAGCATCAAATATTATAGTATCTATCTGTCTGTCTGTCTGTCTACCCATCTATCAATTCTGTCTGTCATCTCTCTGTCCATCCATCATCTCTCATCTTCATCTCTATCATCTATCTTTCTATTTGTCTACCTTCTTCTTTTCTGTTCCTTTTTCTATTGTTTATCATCTATTTATCTAGCTCTATCATCTCTATTTCTATTTATCTATCTTTCTATCCTATCTTTCTATCTAATCTATTTATGATATCTCTATCTGCCTATCTCTCATCTCTCTATCTTTCTCTCTCTCTCTCTCATCTATCTTAATCCCTATCCCTATATCTATCTATCTATCTATCTATCTATCTATCTATCTATCTATCTATCTATCTATCTATCTATCTATCTAATCTATCTGTCATCTATCTTCTCTGCAATCTATCTATTCCTTATTTCCTCCCCCCAAAATGGGAAACCAACAGCCTGCCACGTCTTGCTTTCCCATTAGTTCCAAAAATGGTCTCTGGTCTACCTGCATAGGAGAAGGGGAGCTCAAAATCAGAAGACATCTGGTTGCATTTTTTCCCAATGAACAAATCAAATTAAAAGGTGCCAGCTTTGTGAGGCCTATCACCTCCTCCCTTCTCTATTCCTTGCTTTTTTTTGGGGGGGGGGGAAGCTGCTTAAATTGCCTGCGTGTGATTAAAAGCCTAATGCAGCAGCCTCATCATGAGGCCTGGGAAACGCCTCTCGTGCTGCAGAGTCCCTCCAGCTGACCATATCTTGGTTTAAAAGTTGCCCGAGATTTTGGGTCTCACATTGTATACTACAATTGGTTGTGGTTTGGGGCACCTTGGCTTTGAATCACTGCACAGAGCGATAAAATAATGTGCGAAGCACCGAGAGTGGCTGAGGGTTGAGTGGTGCAGATATTAATAATAGATTTTCCACGGGTGGTGAGGATGGAAGTTTTATAGGCTCCTGGAGTTGAATATGGCAAAGAGGTCTATAATGAAAACTGAACTACTGTACTCAACGTTGAGTTTCTTCCAGATTCACTGCTTGTCCCATCACATAAGAGACAATCATTGTTCTTTTAGAGCCAATTCAAGACTAACTGGACAGAAATCTAATAACTGTTCAACAGATTACCTATGCTGTTCCAGTGACTCGAGTTTAACTGTCTGGAAATCTAATAACCCTTAAGCAGATTATATTTGCGGCTGTTGAGTTTCTCCAACCAATGTCTTTCGTCATCTTTCTGGTTTTGGCCTTTTTTTTTTTCTTTTTCTTTTCAGTTCAGTGATATTTACATTTCTTTTTATAAATGGCAGGTCATCCTTTTGCAAGCTGTGTTCTCTGTAGATTTTCAGGAGCATGGTTGAAATTTCTTGGAAAGCAAGACAAAGGCGAAATCCAGTTTATTTGATTTGGATTCAGCCCATTGCATGAAACCGACCAGTCTGATTTCTAAACCGAGACATTCAGCTTAATATGATGTGTGAACCAGGATGTGTTGGCTTATTTAAACCCAGGTTAAAGCAAGCCAGGAGTTGCTATTTGAGGTGGGCGGCTGCACAAAGGGGATAAATAAAATAAAAGGAGATGAGAACAACAGGTCAAAATAGAGACGGAAGCTGCTGTTTTTTAGACAGAAATCGGGGAGGGAGAATTACAGATCTCTGTCTGAGCTGGTGGCTTCAGAGAAGAAGGATTATCACACAGGTTCCCCAGAAAGACAGAACAAAACGGTGTTTCTCCTCAAAAATCCAATTTCAGGCAGTCCTCAACTTATGACCACCCAAAATTTCTGTCGCTAAGTGAGACATTTCTGAACTTTGTCCCATTTTATGACCTTTCTTGCCACAGTTGCTAAGTGAATCCCTGGGGACTGTCTGTTCTCCCAAAGTGTCTGAGAGCGATGAAAGCGGCTTGTGAATAATTCAGGGGGCTGAATACAAGCGACCTTCCCCCGTTTCTGTTCCTCCTGCAGATTTTTACTAAGGACCCCCTGATCATTGATGTGGACGGCGTGGTCTCCTACCGAGTCCGAGATGCCTTTCTGGCCGTGACCAAGATCTCTGACGCGGATGCAGCCACCAGCCTTCTAGCCAAAGCCATCATGAAGAATACGCTGGGGACTCAAACCCTCTCCCATCTCATCTCCGACCGAGAGAAAGTGGCCAAGGAGATCCAGGTACAAGATCCAAGAACAACAGGACGGAGTCACTTCGGCCTAGTTTCTTGGTCGACTCTTCTCGCCTAGGCTTCCCCAGGAGCACGAAGCCGCCGATTCCTTGTCTGATAAAACCCCTTTTTATTTAGTTGACAGGGAATTCCTCTCCAGCAAAGTCCCGGCCAAGAGTCTTTCAAGAGTTTTCACAACTACAGACTTTTATCAGGCTTGGAGACCTGCCAGGCCAATATCTTCCAGACGCCACACTGTGGCAGACAATACTTGACAAGAAGTTAGGAACAGATCTTCTTCACCCTAATGACTTGAACTCATTGTCTCCTGCAAACCCCACTCCTCTTTATTCCCTCTGGGAGGGGCCATTCACCATCCACCTGTGCCTTTACTCCCAAGTCGACCCTTGTTCCTCAACTGTTCCCTTCTCCTGGCAGCTCTGCACATGCGCACCCTGGGAACAGGCTCCAGCTGTTCTTCTGCCCCACTGATGTCTGACTCCAAAGGCAGCTGATAACTGTCAGATGCAGAGTCCTCGTCAGAGCCTTCCCCAGACTCCAGGACTGGCCCAGGTTCCTCCACAACTTCTAGAGGCAAGCCGTTCACTGGTTTATCAGGTTAACAGAGCTTGAAAGGTCATGTAGTCCAACCCCCCATGCCCAAGCAGGAGAGCCTACACCATTTCTGACAGACGGTAGTCTAGTCTCGTCTCGAAAGCTTGCAGGGATGAAGCCCCCATAACTTCTGATTAACCATTAATTATTTGTTAATTGCTAATTCTGATTGATTGACCTGTCAGGAAATTCCTCCTTAATTCTAGGTTGTTTCTCTCCTTGATGAGTTTCCACCCGTTGCTTCTTGTCCTGCCTTCTGAAGGTGCTTTGGAGAATAGCTCGACTCCCTCTTCTTTGGGGCGGCCCCTTGGATATTGGGGGGCTGCTGTCGTATCCCCTGTAGCCCACATTTCTCTGTGCTGTTTTTCACCAGGCCCTGCTGGACAATATCACAGCTGACTGGGGAGTCACGATAGAACATGTGGAGATCAAGAATGTGAAGACACGAGTAAATGTAAGAGGGTCAGTGTGCAATATTGGCTTTACTTTTTACTCTTAACCTTTCATTGTCCTTGGTTTGGTTTCTATCCTCCGCGCCTATCGACTGTGGGGATTTCTGTCTCAATATGCTGGGCAGAGCTAGTCAGCTAAGTACAGGGGGGGGGGTGTCCTCATTTAGTGACCATTCCAGTTACCAGAGTGACAGAAAAGTAACTTTGCCACCAATCCTCATCTTTATGGCCTTCACAGGTCTGTAAAACAAAGGAAAGCGGCAATAAAATCAGAAGTTGTGATTTGACCTAGCAGCCACTTGACAACAGAGTTGCTGGTCGCTATTGTGGCTATGAGAGGAGGAGGGTGGTGGCAAGTAGTCCTTGATTTATGGTCACAATCAAATTCCCAAATTCCTGTCATTAAGAGAGACAGTTAAAGTGATTTTCACCCCATTTTGACTTTTCTTGCCATCATTCTTAAATGAATCGCCACAGTTGTTAAGTTAGGAACCCGGCTGTTAAGTGAACCCTTTGTGCAACCCCAGGACCCTGCTGCTGACGTCATATGTTTGAGTCAGCTGCCAAGGGCTGTGAATTTGGATCACGTGACTTTGGAGACGCTGTGAAGGTTGTATGTGTGAAAAACGGCCATAGGTTTACTTTTTTCAGTATCATGGTAACTTTGGACGGTCACTAAATGAACCATTGTAAGTTGAGGACTACCTTATCTGCAAGTCACACCTATGTTTTGGTCACCTGCCTTACAACAAGCTTGGATGAGCTGCAGAATGGACCCCCAAAGCCTACAGGTCGCCGATCCCTCCCAAAGGTGATATGCAACAGGTCATTTGCTACATACAAATTACAATCTTTGTTGCCTACTCCTAGAACCTTAGTGAGCGACACAGATTTTTACCAGATTAACAGAGTTGGAAGGGACCTTGTAGGTCATCTAGTCCAACCTCCCTCCGCCCAAGCAGGAGACCCTACACCATTTCTGACAGATGTGAGTCCAATCACTTCTTGAAAGCCTCCAGGGATGAAGCTCCTACCACTTCCGAAGGCAACTTCTGTTCCATTGGTTGATTGGTCTCACTGTCAGAAAATGTCTCCTTATTTCCAGGTTGAACCTCTCCTTGTTCAGCTTCCATCCATTATTCCTTCTCTGGCCTTCAGGTGCTTTGGAAAACAGCTTGGGCCCCTCCTCCTCTCTGAGGCAGCCCCTCAAATACTGGAAGGCTGCTCTCCTGTCTCCCCTGGTTCTTCTCTTCACTAGACTAGCCAGGCCCAGTTCCTGCAACCGTCCATCATATGTTCTCGATTGGTGGATCCCATCTCTATAGAGGCCTTTGCCTCTTCCACATCTTGGCCTGCATAGCAGAGTGTTAGACCTTTAGGTGGCCCCCTTGTTCACACAACCCATTCCTGGACCCCTTTCATCCCTTTCCAGGTGTTGGCTTATCTTCAGACATAAAGGCCTTCTGCAGCTTTGGGTATCGCAGAAATGAAGGGCAGGTAGTGCTGTGAGCCTGGCAAGGCCTTTCCAAATGCCCGCTTGAGACCTGTGGTCTTCCCTTCCTTCTAGGTTGTCTCCCCAGGGCATGTGATCCCACCACCGAGGGCGGCAAAAGAACTTTCCCTCTTCCTTCAAGACTCTCCCGTGTCCATCCAACTCCGTTGCTTGAAGGCCGACAGCGCCCATCCGAGTCCACGCCTCTCCACCATCGTCTTTCTTTAACCCAGCTCAGCAGAAAAGGATGGAGAAGGAAGCCCATTGACAGGAGACGTTTCTCCAGAACTTGGGCTGCTTGGGGGAGAAACCAGGGTCCTTCAAACTCCAAGGCCACATTAGAGGGGCAGGTGGGTATTGGTTTGTTTTTAATGTTTTGACGTTGTTCCTATGGTTCTCCCTCCCGCACAACCCTAATAAAATTTAAAGAAAGAGATTGTCTTGGCACCTGGTCCCCTGTGGTGGTGCGTTCAGAGGTTATGGACATTGGAGGTGGCTCCTGGAAGGGAACGGGTAAGCAAAACGATGGGTGTGAGAACCGTGGTTTCTTTGTGGATTGGTAAACAGACTGGCATGGTTTCGTACAACAGGACCGGCAACAATCGCACGGCTTTCTTTGAAGTGGGCTGAGACTGAAGAAACTCCAGGCGTTGTGGGCTGCTCCCACCACTGGAGGTCTTCAAGAGGAGATCCGTCTGTCCAGAACGGTCCATGCGACCATCCTCCATAGGAACCGATTGCCAAGCATCCAAATTTTGATCCCGTGACCTTGGGGGAAGGCTGCAGCAGTCGCTAAGTGTGAAAAACGGTCTGGTCACATTTTTTTTCACTGCTGCTGTAACTTCAAAGGATCCATTGTAAGTCGAGGACTACACGTGTTTTAACTAAATTTCCAAAACCGGCAAGCTCTTTACTGATTCTATACAAGCTTTATTAAAGGCTGTTTTCTTCAACGCAGCAGCAAGCGGGTTTGAAACAATACAGTTCGTGGACAGGTCTTGGCTACCGGTGAGCTTCTTGAGCTAATTTTTAATTTTTTTATTTAAAACAAAAAAGTGCCTGTAGGGGATGGAAAGAGACCTTGGAAGGCCACACCCTTCCCTCCTTCCAAAGGATTAAGAGAAGGAGAGATCTCTTCCTTCACACAGCCAGCTCTGCCAAAGCCCGCTCCAAAGGATCCACGTTCCAATAGTCGTCCTCCCAGCCCAGGAACCAGCCAGTGAAGGTCGGCGGTTCAAACCCTTGTCGGATGAGGGTGATGGGTGTCCGGCGATCGCGGTTGGCCGGGTCAGTCTCAATGTATCTCCGTGCTGTAAAAGGAGAAAATGGCATAATCAGCACAATCAACCTTGGAGGTGTTGACCTGCCAATGAAGAGTTGGACAATGTAAAACTTGGGATGGGATCACCTAACCTGATGTTTGGGACTCCGTCTTCTCCTCTTCTTGGGCGTCTTTCCCAACCCACACAAAGACCTTTGAAGAAAAAGCCAAATTAACTTCACGTGTGCTATGGCTACCACGATGGTCAGCTCTTCATGAATCATCTCCATCTTATTCTGCCCATTGGGTAGGTATGATGGCAAGGGTTCAACAAACTGGGTTTCACTTTCAGGATCTCAGAGAACCCCCCAGTAGAATCATCTTCTTTTAACGACCCAATAATCCCTTGCATTGGGGTGGAGTCAGGGGAACAGAATGGAGCTTACAGAGTGTTTTAATGGCCGGATGCTCTTCCTGTCACCAATGTGGAGATTTGTTCAGGAGATATATATCTCCTTCTACCTGGGGTCGAACTCATAGCCTCCTGATTGTGAGGCAAGAGTTTCACCTCTAGGCCACCGAGAAATCGAAAAGAAGTTTATTTCTATTTTAATATTGTTTTGCTTAGGTGATTTTCAATCTGGACCTGCCCTTTAATTGTGCTCTGATAGGACTGCACTGAATTATCTAAGTCAGTGTTTTTCAACTTTAAAGAAGTTAAAGGGGGAATTCTGCAAGTTGAAGTCCACCTATCTTCAAGCCACCAAGGTGGAGAAACATTGGTCGAAGAGATACATTTGGGTCCCTTTATTGTCCTTCTGATGAACTTAAATGTAAAGGATTATGAGTTTTAGAGATGCACCTGTAATTATTATTTTTTAATTGAATCAATTGTACGCTTAAAAACAGAAATAGACATTGATTTGCTATTGAGTTACTCAGATTTTAATATTTGAAAACAAATGTTTAATGAAAATGGTATTTGTTTTTTTCCCCTCTGATTTCTGTTTTGACATTTTACAGATCAAGAAAAGAGGCTAGATATATTTCCTGAGGGTTAACCACAATTTAAGAAAACTTGGCCAAGGCAACATTATGGCCCTTTAATAGAAAGTACCTTTGCTATAGATGATTTTATGGTGCAGAGCAGAGAAAATTTCATTTATTAAGGAGTGGAGTGCTCACCTGATCCCAGGTATCTAAAAGCATGACATCATCTGTTGCCAAGTCATCTTGAGTCAACTCTCCAGGTACTTCTTCAATCTAAGAAGTTTGAAATGGAAAATGTAAAAACAATAAGATGAAGGGATTTCATTCTCTGGCATGAGCCTGACAAGCAATCCCAACGGAAGAAACTTCTCAAGTGAACCCAGAACGTTGAAAATCAGGTCCATCTCTGAATTCCCAAAGAGTTTTAATGTTGATTGATATTATTTTAAATCTATTGGCCATCTATTTCAGTGGGGATAATGTGTGTACCACATCTAGGATCCCCAATATAGCCAAATTATTTGGTGTGGTTTTGGGTGGTCTCAAGGAGATAAATGTCAGGAAGACCTTGAAGAAGCTTCTGTGAGATGGAAAGTCCAGTTTTCACAGTTTGTCCTCCCCCAAGAGGCCCCAGTGCATCAAAATTCAACCCTCTTGCTATCAAGGTTTGGAAGAAATGCCTCTCCAGAAGCTTTGCCCATTCTTAGGACCTCAACACTCTTCCACTGGGGACGCCCGTTACCCTGCGGTGGGTGGGCAAGGGGCTGAGAGGTTCCTTAGTTGGAAAGTGATCCATCTGTAGCAGAGAGTTTGCAGAAGGTGTGTTAACTCGCCAACCAAGTTAGCTTCAGGCACTCACTGTGAAGCGTCCACTCTTGTTGGAGCAGGCAAAGAGGCGAGGGGGGTGAGCGTCCATCTTCTTATCCTTCAGCCGTGGGGAGGTGCGGTAGGCCGCCCTTCCACCGAGAACCTCCCAGAAGCTTTCTGCAAAATAAACCTGAAGCTTGAATGAACTTTCTTGGTC
Source organism: Hydrophis major (assembly GCA_033807585.1). Classification (NCBI taxonomy): domain Eukaryota; kingdom Metazoa; phylum Chordata; class Lepidosauria; order Squamata; family Elapidae; genus Hydrophis; species Hydrophis major. Next base: position 727,577 of record CM066341.1, on the reverse strand, counting down.
AGGACGTCCATTCATGATGTGGAGGGCAGCTCAAGAGGGAGGCAGACTTGCGGGCAGAAGATAAGCGTTACCCAACCTGTGTTGAATCGAAGGGGCCCTTGGCGCTCTCAGAGCTTGGCTATTTTGCCAAGTTTTTAAAGTGTACTTTTGGAAAGAGAGAAAACGTTGGGGTTCACCAAGAGCCAATGGATCCAACTCAACACAGAACAGCATAAAAATGATGACCTTTTCCCAACATCATTTTTTAAGCTGTAGTTCGTTGAACAAGCCCAAGGGCCTGGTTTTTCCTTCCTCCCAGCCCGTTGGAAGTGGATTCACACATCATGGTGCACCACAACTGAAAAATTAGCATGAGGTGTGAACCTGAACTTTTAATTTCGGACAAGCATTTCAAACCTGGCTCTCGGCCTTCAGCAACCTGAGTTGCCCGCACTCCCAAAACGTTCAGTAGCTCCTGGGCTCCTGATTTTTCAGTGTTGCTGGCTCCCTGGCCCACCCAGACATAAGCCGTAGTTGGGGTCTTCAAGACAAAGACGTCATTGGAATTCAGTTCTTTAGCAGCTGGGATGATCTGTAAAAATAGGCAAAGGACATCAGGGTCAGCTGCCATTTTATGCTTGCTTTGGCTTCACTGCTGTGCAGTGAATGAACACTTGGGGAAACGAAAGTAAGTGCCGCATCTCCTCAAGACGCTGCCTCAAAGCCACCCGGCTGGAAGAAGAAGGGAGCTACATGCTAAACGTTGCTTGGTCTACCTGTTATGGAGACAGTCTGCTTGGTGATACCATGGCAGTGAGATACAGTTAAGGAAGGGGAAAGTAGAACGTGGGAATTTTGGCATGCAATTCTCAGGTCCAGTTTGCAATTTTGCAATAGACCTGATCTCTAATAAACTATACCTTTCTCAACGAAGGGAGCCAAGGACCACTTGGAGGTGTAGTCTGGGATTCATTCCTACCAAGACCCACAACCATTTTGGCTCAATTTCATTGATACCTGGACTTTCTTGTTCTCAAGTTCCTTATTTCGAGTCATGTACCTCAACAGCCCGGGTTGCCCCAGATGTGCTGGAACGGACTTGGAAGAGGCGTGTTGGTGCCAGGCTGGTCTGACCACCTTCTCTGGAGGTGCCACCTTGGAATACGATCAGAGGTTTTCCACCAAAGATGCTCGTGAGGTGAGGGGGCTCTTTGCCCTGGACCACTCGTTTCTATCACGGAAAAGAAAAACAGCGTCAGTCTGCCAAGTCAGAAATGTTTGGGAAGCCGGATGTTGTGAAAAGGGTGGAAATGCACATTTATCATGCTGGGAGTTACAGCAGATTAAGGATCTGAGGAATCTTTGGTGAGCTGTGAGCTGGGTTGTTTTCTTGCAGACGTTTCATGACCCAACTAGGTAACACCATCAGTGCTAGAAGGGAGTTGGGTTTTCTCTCTTGGTAGCTCCTTGATAGAGTGAAATGAGCTTGGTAGGAAGAACGACCCACTCAGACAAGGCACGAACTGAAGACAATAGAGAGGTTGAAGTTCTGGAGCCCTGGCTGCCCTCTGAGCTGGCTGGTTTTCTTGCAGGTGTTTTATTACCAAATTAGGTAACATCACCAGGACATCCAGTAATCATCAGGAACAGAAACATCACAAGAAAACCACCAAGCTCAACGAGCACCAAAGAACCCTCACTTCAACTCTGAGCTACAAATCATCTCCTCTATCAAATGGTCTATTTTGCAGCCAAAGCAACGACTAAATTGACCATTTTCAATTCATCCCCCCTGCTGTTTCTTTTGTCTGGGAATACCAAGTTTCCATCTAGTTTTCTGAGCAGGGACGAGTGTTCCACTTTCAGATTTCCCCCTGGAATTTTAGTCATGCTTGAATGGAAGATCCGGATCTTTTCGAAGCATTGAAGACAGCCTGAAGCTGTGTTGATCCCCCATCTCTTGGGCCAAAGAGGGCTGCAGAAGTTCTGCCTTATCCAATATCTGTTCTGCCTCTTGTCCCTTTCTCTTCTTGGGGTTGCCTCTTATGGAGGGTCTCCACGAGGCTTCCCACCTTGAGAAGGGGAGGTTTTTGTTGTTGTTTTTACCTGCACTGCAATGCATCCCAGCTGTTCATCCAGCTGGACGGTAAGAAAAGCTGAGGTGGTAATCTCGTCTTGAGTGGAATCTGCACCCTGCCTGCAAAGAAGAAGAGAAACTTGCGAATGGATAAATGCCAATGGACAGAGGAAGACTCTCTTTCAGGCCTTACAAAATATAGATAGTCCACGGCTTACAACAGTTTATTTAGGGACCATCTTGAGCTACAACAGCACTGAGAAAAGTGACTTATGACCGTTTTCCACACTTATGGCCATTGCAGCATCCCCATAATTAATTATTATGCCCAGAAACCAAAAAGAAAAGTTGTCAAGATGAGTTCAGAGCCTGCGTTACTCTCCCTTGGCCATATTTCAAAAAGAAAAGCTGCCTTACCAAGTATAAATGATCTTCCCTTGCTTGCTCCCATGCCTGTAATTGTACAGGATGATATAACTGTCACCACCGTAGAACTGGCCGTAAGTTGCAGGATCCACAGCCACTTTTGCAGAGCCTTCTATTCTCCAGATCTGCAGAAAGAGGGAGAGGAACAAGAACCACTCAGGGCAGTTGGAGAAGCAGAAAAGGGGAAATGGCCGGGGGGTGGCTGGGGGGAACACGGCTGCTGTTGTGCTTCATAAGCCCTTGAACTAAATACCCTCCAGACAATTCATTGCAGGGAATCAAAGGCCATCAACAAACCAGAACTTTTGGAGTTAATGAGAAGGGAACCTCGTGGCTTTTCCTTCCTGAGATTTCATTTGAGTTTCGAACAGCTACTGAATGCAAAAGGGGAAGGCCAGAATCATGGCAAACATCCACTCCACTGGAGTATTACATGTTCTGCTTTTGTGATTCTTCCTCCTTCTATTTTCACTTCTGGGTCTTGAGACAAACACACCCAAGACCTCTTTAGCCATTCCGCTCCGCCAGCCACCAAGACCTCCCTACCTGTTTTTCTCCATTGCCATCATCTTCCATGCCGTGTTGGGCTGCCATGGTTGGTGAGGTGTGCAGTGTGGCTGCATCAAAAGGTATTTGCTCAATTTTGGCCACATGGCCAGAGACATAAGCCACTCCCAGCCCCTCCGTCTGGTCCCTGTCGTGCCAGTTCTTGAAGAATTGCTTGAACAGGGGGGTCTCCCCACCCTCTGGGAGGACTTGGACCTGAAAGGAGAGAAAGCCATGGTGGTGCGGTGGTTAGAAGGCGGTACTGCATGCTACTTCTGCTGACTGCCGGCGGCCAGCAGTTCGATCCTGACCCACTCAAGATCAGCTCGGCCTTCCATCCTTCCAAGGTCAGTAAAATGAGGGGTGCCACAACTGGCCAACGTCTCTCAGGCAGCATCCATGGTTGAGGAGGATCTATTTTCCATAGATCCTACATTTCACTTTCTAATGGCAGGCGATGACTTCCATCCTTCCATCACTTACCTGGGTATGTCTTGGATAATTCATCTTGTTGATGAACTCGGAGGCAGTTTTAAGGGCGGCTTTCCTTTCTTCAGAATTGGCATTTCTCCCTGTTATGAACATGGGAGGAAAGAGAGAGATGATCATTTGCCAGTTCTGAAGGTAGCTCCTCAAATCAAACTGTGATTTAAAACAAAACCTATTTATTTATTCTCTTATCACCAAAGATAAAACACAAAGAAAAGAAGAAAAACAAATTAACAAACACCCAACACTAACAAAAAGGAAAAGAAAACCCCCCAATATCAAATATATTAAACATGAGAACAAATTGGCTGAACACTGAAAGTCACATCAAGAAATCTAACTTGTTCCCCTCCCCTTTCATAACAGGTCTAAAAACAGCTATACTGTGATTTACTCAAACATTTACGACATTACAGTGCCACATGATCACCGTTTATGAGGTTCCCAGCCTGATTTGCTTAACGGATGTGCAATTCACTTAACAACGGCAGTGTGATTCATTGAACAACCATGGAGGGGAAAAAGAGTAATAAAATCAGGCACTTCACAGATGCTTTGTTCAACAACAACAAAATTTCTGGCTCCACTTGTGATTGTAAATCAAGAGCTTTGCAGCCCCCCAAAATCTGACCCCCACAACCCCTCTCTCTAGCACCCGTTTGGCTTCCGTTTCTGGATGTACCTTTCCAGACGAAAATCTTGCCGTCTGTGCCGTGGTCCAGAATGAAGCAATCATCAGAAACCAGGGCTGCCTGGGAGAAGGGGTTCTCATCGGCCACCAAGGAAACCGCCATGTTGCCTGCACCATTGGAGACCTGCAGCAAAAACACAAGGTCTCTTTACCCACTTGGAAACCAAAAGTTTACACCTCCCTGATCTGGAGTTCTAAATCTTGCTATCTCGTTTCAAAATGAAGCTGAATGAGGTCCACTTTGGAGTAGGCATGTATGATGACCCGAGGTTGGACTTCACACATTGAATGGGCCGAATAAGACCCTTATAGCACTGGTACTTAGCCCTTAGACTTATATACCGCTTCACAGTGCTTTCCAGCCCTCTCTAAGTGGTTTAGAGTCAGCACTTCTCCCCCAATTATCTGGGTCCTCCTTTTGCCCAGCTGGGAGGGTTAGGATTGAGTCAACCAAGAGCAGGTCAGGATCGAACAGTAGGCAGTCAGCAGAATTAGCCTGCAATTCTGCATTCTAACCACTGTGCCACCAAGGCTCTTATAATTGGTTCCCTGATTCCCTTTCACATTAAACCACTGTTCTTGTCTTGACAAATGATGAATAATTGCTAGCAGGGCTTGTAAATGCGACCTCTATCTCTCTCTCTCTCTCTCACACACACACACACTCACACACACAACTAGGTGGGATGCAGTTCCTGATGTCTTTCTTGATTTATACCTCCTTGTCTTCCTGGTATTGATTCATCTGTTTTTATTTTAGTTAAAGGAAAGGATATGCCCCAGCTTCTAGAAGAACAATCTGTTAAGGACTTGGAATTCTGAATCTGGTTGTGCAAAAATTTGCACTACTTAAACGCGAGGCCCCTCCCTGCTCTCAGTTCCTGAATATGACCCCCTGCAGTTATTCCAATGTTACCCCAACAGCAAGCAAAGATAGTACAATCTGTAGGGAGAAATTTCATCACCTGTGTTTAAATAGTGGAGTTTAATTTAGTGGCCCAAAGGTAAATTTTGTATTTGCTCTGATGTGATTCAATTTTTGGCCTGCAGCCCTCGGCATGCTAAGTGAGACCCAAATATGGCCCTCAGCCAAACCAAACAGGCCAAATTCCTGGCCTCCCAACACCCCATAGGATGTTTGTAGATTTTCACAGCCCACCTCTTGAAGCCCCTATGCCATAGTTCACCATTTGCTTTTGGTTATACCTTGTAGAGTTTAGCCAGCCTTCTGTTGGTTGCGTCAGCTTGGGTTTCATCGGTGGTACCTGCTGGCAGAACGGGTTTGGGTCCCAACACCTGAAAAAACACAGCTATGTCAGCCCTTCCAAGTTATTGCTGTCTGTGGCCTCCATACCTTTCTTCCCCAGATGTTTCCCAAATGAGTTGGGCATGGAAAAATAATGATAAGTTACGATTGTTTGGGGGGCCTCTCCATCAACTTGGTGGCCAGATTGATGGCAGTTATAAAGAAGACAAGAAGAGAAAGGAAAGAGGGACCAAACAAGAACTATGGAGAGGAAATTAAATCATCAGTGGTTGGAACAAAAACGACTAAGTTTTTGTCTCTCAAAAAGGGAGGGGAAAAGAGCCACGGGAGAAATCTCTGTCCACTCAGGACGATGAGGGACGAGTTCTGGAGAAAGGCTCAGAGGGGGTTCAAGTCTACGATGAATAAAGACCTGGATCATCTCGTCACGTTCGGCCCCATCATCTTCAACGAAGACTCTGGCCCGCCCGCTTCTTTCGTTGTCCCGGATGCCCTTGGCAACTTGGGTGGCTTTTAGTCTCTCAAACTGATTGGCGTCAGAGCCGCACCACTGGTGAATGTTCTGCAGGAGATGAAGCAACCCAGGGGGGTCAGTGGGGAAAAGGCCAAGGCCAAGGCTGAAGGCCAAGTCTCTTTGGGTACACACAAGCATTGCAAACTGGATGTCTCATGACAAACAAGCCAGCTCAGATTCTTTGAGGTAGATGCCTGCTCACCTGTTGGTCAAAGACCGGAATAATGGTTTACCTACCAAGATGGTCACCTGCTACCCGATGGGGGAATATTTCAAACTCATTTTGAAAAGCCAGATGGGAATTTCCTCCTCCCCCCTTTATTAATGAAAGTGTTGTGTATTCACCAGGCTCCTAATAAAAGATAGAGTGGAGTGGAGTGGAGTAGAGTAGAGTAGAATAACAGAGCTGGAGGGACCTTGGAGGTCTTCTAGTCCAACCCCTATTCAGACAGGAAACCCTATACCATTCAGCACAAATGGCTGTCCAGTCTCTTCTTAAAAACTTCCAGTGTTGGAGCATTCACAACTTCTGGAGGCAAGGAGTTCCACTGATCAAGTGTTCCCACTGTCAGGAAGTTTCTGCTTAGTTCCAGGTTGCTCCTCTCCTTGATCAGTTTCCACCATTGCTTCTCCTTCTCCCTTCAGCTGCTTTGGAGAATAGCTTGTCTCCCTCTTCTTTGTGGCAACCCCTGAGATATTGGAGCACTGCTATCAAGTCACCCCTGGTCCTTCTTTTCGTCAGATTGTGAGTTTTTCTTTCTGTGACTTCCCCCAAATATGTTTTATGGCTTCTGCAGCCGGGGAAAGACCACATCTTCAACATCATGTAATTTTCGCCCCCGATGCCCAAATCCCATTGCGAATGACCCTATGGAGCACTTACACTGCCCAGATCCAGGATAAAGCAGTCGCCCCTGTTGAAGCTGTCCCAGCTGACGGGCACCTCCGTTGCCCGTGTGGTTCTCCTGCCTTTGACTTGCAAGAGTCTCTGGACCGTGACTTCGTTGGGCACCACGTGTCGGAAGCCCGAGGCCACCCCGCCGGCCTAGAACAGAAGAGAAACAAATGACCATCACTGCATCTTAAGTCAGATCTACGGGAAACATCTGGATGAGATGAGATTTCCATCTAGGACCAAAGAGAACTGCGTTATTGGTTCCCCTTGGATCAGGGCTCTTTGCTAACAGGGTTCTAGAAGAGTACCACTGAGCAAGATCTCCAGCAGGCACCTACTTTGTACTTCAGTCCCGATTTGAAGTATCCTAGGAAAGTGGACGACTCGTGTCCTTGCACTTCCCGGTGTTGGATTGCCCTTCCCCCAAGATAGTCATCCAGTTGTACTGTGAAAATGGCGGCGGATCCGCTTTCATCCTGGCTGCACTCGTTCCCTGGGAAACGGAGAAGGAAAGAAGCCAAAGAGATGGAAACCTGCAAGAGGCTCATCTCGTTGGCCTCAAGCCAAGAAGGATACGGGGTGATTCTTCCAAGTTGAGTTGTTTATTGTTTTACACCTACAGACAGAATCTTATAATACACTCTGGGAACTATTAGGAAGGGGAGGACCTCAGGCTCTCTCTCACACACATATCTGAGCTGAGCTGCCTCTTATGGCCTCTCTCCCTCCTGGAGATCTTGCTCCATTCCATCACATCCACTCCCAGAATCCTTCAGCCACCATGTGTGGACAAACTCCCAGCATTCATCGGCCACTGTGTGCGGTCTTCAATTCCCAGAATTCCCCAGTCCATGTGTAAACCAAGAATGACCTGTAATGATTCTTCAGTCCTCAGAGATTGGAGTCCCACAAAGCTCTCCTTACCTAGCCAGAAGTGAAGGTCGTATTGCAGATTCCCATTCCGCTGCCGGATTGTGTTTAGGATCACATAAGCATCTCCCACAAAAAAATCACCATAGAGGTTTCTCGGCACTGGGACCAGGTCGAACTTCTCAATCCTCCAGATCTGAAGGCCCGGTTGCTTGCCAGCATTCAGGAACTCGGCGTGTTCCACCATGCTCACCGGCTGAGAGAGGAGAGAAGGGGATAAAAATGTTTTAAATTAATTGGCATATGTGACTCACTTACTTTCTTCCGCTGCTTCCAAAGCGAAAGGCAGCGTCTTATTTCCAGACAGCCTGTCCTTAAAATAACAAAAGGCAATAAATTTGACCTCGCGAATGAAGGCAAAATATATATATCATGTTCATTTAATGACCCTATAATTCCTGGCGGGGTGAACTGAATGGAGCTAGCAGAGTGTTTTCCGGCCGGATGCCTTTCCTGTCACCAATGCGGAGTTTTGTTCAGCAGATATATTCTCGCTGTGCCCGGAGAGAAATGCTCTCTCTCTCAAGCAAGGAAGTCCACTTGCCTTTTGAAAAAGCCCCTTTGGGACAACCGGCACCTGGAGGATCTCAGTAGACACTGAATTCCAAGAGGTTGCATTTCTTTAGCAATGAGGGGGAACAAAATTGTGGCGACAGGTCAAACTCAGCGAGCGCCATCTGGTTCAGTGCTTCCAGTCCAAATCCCCAAGTGGCCTCCTTTTCCCCCCACCCGATCTATTGACAGAATTAGATTGCCAAGACTTCAGTCTGGCTTTTGGCCAGTCCTGCCTCGAGATTCCAGGCATTGGGGACACAGGACTCTGTGCGAGCTAGAGAGAAGCCCTGAAGTCCAGCCCTCTTCTCACTTGTCGCCCTGCTAAAATTAAGGTACAAGCTGACTCTGTTGCAGGACCGAGCAGACGCTTCCTGCTAAAACTCCGTTCCCCACGACCAAAGCCTACTTTATTGAATGCACAAGTGTCAAGGGTCTTGTTGTTGTTGTGTTGCTTCGTTGACTCAAGGAAAGGCACAAGAGAAACAAAGGTGCAGTTCTGTCACCATCCTAGAATGAATTGGCAGCTTTCTGCTCATAATGGTTCTCAGGACGTCAGTAACCTTCTCAGGCTGGCAGGGAGGTGGCAGACTCACCAAATCAGCTTGGCTGTGAGATGAAGAACAAAAACTCTTTCAAAAAGAATGAGTTGGTTTCACAATAGACATTCCTTCCAGTCTCGTTCTTCGAGAGTTTGTTTTGCATCAACCAAAGGGGTACAAAATGACAGGTAAATTTCTCACCTATTAGAATTAGAATGAATGAGCTGGAAGGGACCTTGGAGGTCTTCTAGTCCAGCCCCCCCCCCCCCCTTTTAAGGAGAAGAACTTATACCATTCCGGACAAGTGGCTGTCCAGTCTTGAAAACCTCCAGTGATGGAGCAGCCACAATTTCTGGAGGGAAGCAGTTCCACTGGTTAATTGTCCTCCCTGCTAGGAATTTTATCCTTAATTCCAGGTTGCTTCTCTCCCTGATTAGTTTCCATCTGTTGTTGGAAGCCCTGGTGGTTTTGCAGTTGTCTTGGTCTATAAGCACTTAGATAGCTGTGGAGCTCTCCCCTCACAATCAGGAGGCTGTGAGTTCGATCCTGGGTAGAGGCAGATATTTGTCTCTCTGGGCACAATGAGAATATATCTGCTGGGGGAAAAACTCCACATCGGCAACAGGAAAGGCATCCGGCCAGTAAACACTCAGTTCCATTCAGTTACCCAGATTCCACCCCGCAAGGGATGATGGGGTCATTAAAAGATTTAGATAGCTGGGGAATACAGGTAGTCCTCAATTTATGACCACAATTGAGCCTCAAACTTCCACTGCTAAGCAAGGCAGTTGTTGAGCCCCACTTTATGACTTTTCTTGTGACAGTCATTAAGCGAATCACTGCAGCCATTAAGTTAGTAATATGGTTGTTAAGTGAATCTGGCTTCCCCACTGACTTTGTCAAAAGGTCGCAAAAGGGAATCACATGACCCCAGGATGCTAAAACCATCATAAATAGGAGTCGGTTGATCTCGTGATCCAGGGCGTGCTGCAATGGTTGTGTGAAAAACGGTCGTAAGTCCCCCTTTTCAGTGCCGTCGTCACTTCGAACAGTCACTAAAGCTTGTAAACCACCCAATCCCATAATCCTATAACCACGTACCAGAATTCCCATCAATGCTACCAGATTAAATGGAGTTAAAATCCACATAAGGGGGTATCAGATTCCGCGAAAGGTTTCACCGAAGTTTCTGAATGTGTGGCTTTCCAAAAAGAAAAATCCATCCTTTGCTTCTGGCTGCTTCTAATTGGCATTTTGAATGCAGCACCAGGAGGGCAAGGAAGTGCCAATTATTCCTGGAAATTGGTGCCTCAAATTAAAAACAGAACTGATAATGAAAACAAGGCAGCCTCTTGCAGGCGTCCCTGGCAAGAAAGGCAGACTTTGATATGGGGCATCATGACCAAAAATGTCTGGCTTCCAAACTTGAAATTGTTCACATGCCGTGTCAATGCTCCGTTACTCGACTCTAGCGAAGTTGCTTTGTGGTAGCCCAGAAAAATATGTGCATATTGTGTGCGATCAGATCCAAAACCTTGCCGATTTGAGATCTCTAGAAGTTTCTAAAGGTTGAGAAGGACTGTTCCAGCCTGTTTGGATTAGAAGCTCGGGTCTTATGAGAGGTGATGGAAAGAATGCAAGGAATCTGAGTTCTTTTAAAAAGGCAGCTGAAGGGCATCCCACAAAAGAGGCCACGGAGACAAGGATCGAGAGCTATTCGGCCACGTTGGGGAAAACAGGAAACAGGAAGGAAGGGTTATAAGCAAAGGGATTTTAAGTTTTAAGGGATTGGGTTTGGAGAGATAGATAGATAATCTATCTATCTATCATCTATCATATTTTTATCATCTATCTCTATCTACTATTTATCTACTATTTCTCTCTCTCTCTCTCTCTCTCTCTCTCACACACACACACACATCTATCTATCTACTATCTGTTTATCTCTCTCTCTCTCTCTCTCTCCTACCTACCTCCCCACCCATCTGTAAAAGTCATAGTATATTACCGATTCACCAATTGACACTGACTTGGCAAACCCTTGGCCAATGTAAGCATTAAAATGCAAGCTCAGAGCCGGCTCCCACCCCCTGCCCTCAATCTGCTAATCCCACAATGTTGCTGTTGCTTTTAGTGCAAGCTAATGATCCGGTCCAGAGTCCTTGAGCATTGAAAGTCCTTGTCACTCACCCCAGCCAAGAGCATGACCATCAGCGAGAGGAGAGGAGAGACTCTTCCCAAAAGCATCATGTTATCTCTCGTAGGTTTTGGCCGAATTAAACTTTTGATGGTCTGGGCTTCCTCCCAACACACCCACTGCACGGAAGCCTTGAACAAGCCCCGTCTTCTTCTCAGTCTGCCTTAGAACCGAGAGACGGAGGGAAGGCAGGACTTTGCTTTTTATCTCCTGTCGGTGTGCAATACTTGGCCGGGATTCCACCCTGGGCACGCCCAACTCCAGCTGAAACGCACAACTGGATCCGCCTGTGTGTGTACTGGACAAAGAATCAAGGTACACTAAAGGCCAACTCCCCGCAGGCTATCCAGGCAGAAAGCCAACCGCTCTGTATTACTCCCAGGCTGAAATCCCTGAGAAGAGATGGGAATTGCCAACAAGTTATGTAAGGCCAGGAGGTGGCCTTTGTTTGCCAATTGGTTGTTATTGTGGAGCAAAACACAGGAATTCCTCGACTTAGAGCAGCTCATCTAGTGACTGTTTGGAGTTATAATAGCCAGAGCTCTTAGACTTATATACTGCATCACGGTGCTTTCTAAACCCTCCTCTAAGCGGTCTGCAGAGTCAGCCTCTTGCCCCCAACAATCTGGGTCCTCATTTTACCAACCTCGGAAGGACAGAAGGCTGAGTCAACCATGAGCTGGTCAGGATCGAACTGCTGGCAGTGGGCAGGGTCAGCCTGCAGTCCTACATTCTAACCACTGTACCACCATGGATGGATGGATGGATGGATGGATGGATGGATGGATGGATGGATGGATGGAAGGAAGGAAGGAAGGAAGGAAGGAAGGAAGGAAGGAAGGAAAGGAACTCAACCTTGAGCCAGTCAGGATCGAACTCCTAGCTGTTGGCAGAGTCAGCCTGCAGTCTAACCACTGCGCCACCATGGCTCAGGGAGAGGTAGATAGATAGATTAGATGGACAAATAGATATAGATATGAGATAGATAGATAGATAGATAGACAAACATAGATATTTAAATAAATAAGAAAAGTGGAGTATAAATAAATAAAAACTGGGACATCTGAATAGAGCAAAATGTTAGATGTTTGGTTTAGGCCACACAAATAATTTGTTTCCCTGGATCAGAACTAAAATCCATATTTGTACCTCCTTTCTTCCCCACCTCTAGGGGATAAGAGTGGAACACTGTGTGTATTTTGCTCCATTGCTTTCCTCCAAATTAAGGAAAGTACTGCATGTTTTTCAAAAAGAAGCTACTCCATCCGTTCTCTCGGGACTCCCTTCTCAAACTGAAGCAATTTTTTTTTTTGCTTGAATGTCCTCCCAACTTTGCTTTTGGGCCAAGCTTCTTCTACAGCCCTTTCCCACAGAAGGGCCAGTGATGGTCCCGGGAGGGGCTATTGCCCCATGGGAGAAAATAAGATGAGTTACCAGCAGCCACAATGACGGAGAAACCAAACACCTCCCTCATGCTCTGTGGGAAGTTAACCCTAACCTTAAACGTCCTAGCTAACCAACAGGTTTGAGAAGTTGTGGGGGCTCCATCAAGAAGAGACTGGACAGTCACTTGTCTGAAATGGGATAGGGCCTCCTGCTTGAGCAGGGGGCTGGACTAGAAGACCTCCCAGGTCCCTTCCAACTCGGTCATTCTGTCAAACATAGGCATGGAATGTTGAATTCAGAACTTTACTTGACATTTAACAGAAGGGACCAACACTTTGGAGGACTTGGTGTCTTTCTTGATGGTTTGGGACTGAATTCTTGACCACGCTGGCTGGAAAACTCAGAAAATTGCACCCCAACCCATCTGGCTGAGGGGAAAATTGCTATTCCAATACTAAAAAAAGATACATATTTATTTTGCTATTCCAACGCTAAAAGATGTTTGAAACAAGTTTAAAGGCTTCCAGAGACCAAAATTGCTACCTAGAATAACCGTGCAGGACTGCTACAGTCAGACGTCCTGCTAAGTTCTAGGAGATGTTTGAACTATACAGGAACTTTTCAAAAATAAACATTAAAATTAAGAAGAGGATCTACTCATGGCTTCAAAAGAAGAAAGCAAATAAAACTTGCAGGCAGGAAGCCATGGAAATGTCCAAAATGCAGGACTAAATTCCAGCAATTTAGCTCCAAGCATTCCACCTCTTCTCAATTTTTCTGAAGCTGACCGCCAATAGCGGCAAACCTCACATTGTTTGGAATGCTTAAAACTTAGTTACTGGAGCCAGTGGTTCAATTTGGTGTTGAATCAGCAGGGGACACACGAGCATCACTTTAAAAATAAAAACAAGGAAATCAGTCTTGATCGAGACCAGGAAATTAAATCCAAAAATCGTAGGAAAGCAATGCTTTACCCTAAAAACATATATTTTGTTTCCTGCATTCTCTAATAAGAATAGCATAGAGTACAGTAGAATAACAGAGTTGGAAGGGACCTTGGAGGTCTTCTAGACCAACCCACTGCTTAGGCAAGTAACCCTATACCATTTCAGACAAATAGATTATCCAATCTCATTTAAAAACTTCTAGTGAGGAATCACCCACAACTTCTGGAGGGAAGCAGTTCCACTGGTTAATTGTTTTCCCTGTCAGGAAGTTTCTCCTTAGTTCTTGGTTGCTTCTCTCCTTGATCAGTTTCCATCCGTTGCTTCTTGTCCTGCCCTCAGGGACTTTGGAGAACAGATTGACTCCCTCTTCTTTGGGGCAGCCCCTGGAAGACTGCTATCATGTCACCCCTAGTCCTTCTTATCACTAAACTAGCCATACCCAATTCCAGCAACCGTTCTTCATATGTTTAAGCCTCCAGACTCCTAAGATTTCAGAATATATTATATGGTTCACTGGGAAAGGGTAAATCATCACCCTTTTCCTTGATATTTTGAACATCTGTTATACATAAAGCACAAATGTTTTGATGATGATCTGCTGTTGACTTCCTCAGGCATTATTCTGTTCTGTGTTCAATGCAGCACCTTCCCTGGTGTGTTCTAGATCAAACCTTCTCTTCTTTCCCTGCTAGAAGGGAATGTGGCTAAATCAACTAAATTGTGTGCCTCCCAATGTGGTTTTGATCTGTATACGGATCACAGCCTCAACAAATATTCTACCCGACCGCAAAAAGAGTGATTTCTCTGGGCATGCCCGCTTTTAATCCTGGTCTGCTGAGTCAGCCTGCCTGGGAACTAAGGCCACCCTCTGAATAAACCATCGGCCTTTTCAATTAAACACAACACTCATAACTGACTATACAGATAGGGCTTGCATTTTATTTCCCTCTGCATTATTCCCCCTCCCTCAAAAACCAGCTGAGAAAATTCCAACAAGGTTTGGGGGTCAACTCTGGTAGCACTTTCCAAGCAGAGGAAATATAAATACCTCCGAGAAGCAAGAATAACAGAGTTGGAAAGGAGCTCGGAGGTCTTCTAGTCCACCCCCCCTCCCCGGCTCCAGCAGGAGACTCTAAACCCATGATGGGGAACCTACGGCACTTAACAATTGAGGCAAGAAAAGTTGTAAAAGGGAGCAAAATGAACAAATATCTCACTTAGCCCCTCCATCCCCGTGTCTCTCTCTCTTAGCGACAAAAATCCGGGCCTCCATTGTGGTTGTAAGCTGAGGACCCCTTATTTTTGAAACAGGAGACGGGCAGCATTTTTAAGGGGGGACCTGGGGGCCGTTCTCCGCTCCATCCCCCAGCAGCCTTTGGAGCTGGAATTGCAGCTGGGATAGATATTTCCTTCTCTTCTTGGGTTTCCTTCTCTCGGTCGGTCGGTCGGTCGGTCGGGTGGGGGAAACATCCACAAAAGTAGTTTGTGGAAACGATGCCTCTGGCGGGCTTGCTAACAAAATCCTAATATGGGCAAGACACGGCCATCGGCTCCTCTCTGCCCAAAGGCTGGAGAAACCTCCTGCAAGATGCCTGGCGTGGTTGCGGTCAGAGCCCAAGAACCGGCCTGGCTTTTCGCAAAGAAGTTTGGCTTTTCAGCCACTGGGCAGTTTGATGGAGAGCAGAAAAGGGGCCGTAGGTTGCCACAATAAACCAACTGCAGAGGGGCTGTGAGGAAACAGCTTGTTGAATCATCCAGAGTGAAGAGGTTGGAGGCTTCGGGGGGCTGCGCCGTTCTTTCCTTCCGATCAGATGCCATCCGGTGGGGTGGGAAATACTTCTGCCTCTCGATGGGCCTTCCACCTCTGTGGGAGTTTAGCAGGTCTCTGAATTGTCTGTGTGTCTGTGTGTGTGTGTGTGTGTGAGTCCACTTAGGTTCTCCCTTCCTGTAAGAGCGTGAATTGCCTTCCAATCAACCCCTTGTAGTCTCACAAACACTTCATCAAAGTGGGCATCTCATCCAACAAGTATTGCAAGCTCATCCTTGCAAAATAAGGGCTGTTGCAAATGGATAACAAAGAACAGTCTTGGGTCTTCCCCGGTGCTTTTAGTAGCTTGACAGTTTTGTGAAATCAGCTGATAGGGGCTTGGTGAAAAGCCTCCCCGAGAGCTGCAGAAGGCTGTAACGCTGATGGTGAAGGGAAGACCCCTAGGAAGCTTCCAACCTCATGCACCATGTGGAAAGGAAACCAGAGGTCCTTTGGCCACTCCCGAAAGGGCTTTAAATGCTTCGCTTGGTGGAAGGATTGGACGGCCAAGGGAAGAGTTTTAAGAAAACAGAGAAATAAAATAAGCCAGGAAGCATAGCATTTTGATCTCGTGCACTGCCAGAGGATGTGGTGAGAACCTCACAGCTGGTTTTGAAGCTATCAGGAACAACAGATCCTCATTATAAGAAGGTTCGAAATTTCCACAGAAAGAGGCGGGATATTGGGAATAGCAGACGCTTTTAAATGTGCGGCTGGAGTTGACCATCGCCTGGATATCCCCAAAGTTACTTCAGTTGTGTCAGAAGCTTCTTGAACGAAAATTGAAATATCTTCAAGGAGAAAGAAAGTCCAGTTGTCTTTTGAAAAAGCATCTTTGGGACAACCGTGACCTGGATGACTGAGGATCTCCATAGACGCCGTTGCCCAGATAGTCTCCTCTTTCTTGGTTGCCCATTTTGAGAAAGGGGCAAGAGAAGGCCATTCTTGCCTTCAGGTTTTCCCATCCAGCCTCAGGAAAAGGAGACAAAGATTTGGTTCCAGGTTCTCCATGGATCCATGGGGTGATCTTCACTAAGCATTTGACCAATATGATCACCCCACATGTTTGGGTTTTTTTTAGGAAGGATAGACTTTATGGACCTCACAAATCCATGTGAGCACAAGAGCTGCTGGCAGGCAGGTGAATTAATCCATACATTGAGACCTCAAGGCATGTCAACATCAATTGAGAAAGAGAAAGGGGAGAGGTCCTTTTCTCTGACACCCATCCTCTTTGAGTTTTTTTTTTTTTTTTGTCTAAAAAATTTCCCACCCTCTTTCCCCAAGGAAGATCCCTCAATTCATGCAAAGGAGGCAGATTGTGAAAAAGAAAGATGATAACGTAGAAGAAATATATCAGAGAGGAGGGGGCAAAGGAGGTAGGGAGAGAAGGCGGGAAGAAATATTATCCATGGTTAGCAAAGTTGGAGTGGCTCATGACATCCAGAGAGGAAAAAAGGGCAGGTTAACATTCCAAGCAGTTTATTGAAATCAGATCTTAACTTCCTACCTTGGCGTCTTTCACACATGTCATCCCCATAAGTTTATTTTTTTTAACACACTCTCCCTAGGAAACATTTTAAATAGGGTTTAGATGGCTGCATTTCAAGGCACGGCAACAACAATAACACAAAACTTTGCAGTTGTCTTCATTTTTTAAAAAAGGAAGAAGATTCTCCCCCCCCCCACACACACACTTTGGAACACATGATCTGGAAAGAGGCAGCAGGCGAAAGAGAGGAGGGGCAATCGCTTTCCATAACATCTGGAAGGGGGAGGGAATAATATGGCAGTAAACACAGCCTTAAATCAAAAAGTCCATTCACATGGCTGGTACTCATGAAGTCTGGAACTATTTTTAGCCAGTGTTGGGCAAAATGCCCCTGTCGGTCATACTGGCAGAAAGAAGGGAAAAAAAGCTTGCCAGTCAACTCTCCATCAGCTGCTTCAGCCAGGCCAGAAAAATACTGCAATTTTTCTGTGAGATTATTGCAGTTTTCTCTTTCCACAAAATGCTTTTCTCTCTTTCTCCCTGTCTCTCAATCTCCCTGTCTCTATCTTTGATCTCTATCTCTATCTATCCACCTTTCTTTCTATTGATAACTCTCTCTCTCATCTCTCAATCTCTCTCTCTCTTTCTTTCTAATTATATCTCTAACTTTCTATCTTTCATCTCTATTATCGATCTTTCTCTCTCTCTCTCTCTCACTCATCTCTCAATCTCTCTCTATATATATCTTTCATCACTACCACTATCTTCTATCTATCTATCATCCATCCATTTCTCCCTTTCTCTTTTGGGTTAGGGTCATAATTAATCCAAGATAGATAATCCAAGATAGTTTTCATTCTCTGTAAGGGCGTATTAGGGGACACAAACTCCTCCACAATCTCTTGTCTGCCAGGAGGGGGTAATATAGGGCCCCCCTGCTTGAGCAGCGGGGGTTGGACTAGAAGGCCTCCAAGGTCCCTCCCAACCCTCTGATTCTATTTTCTAACATCTCACCAACATTTATACCTCCAATTCTCAGCACCTTCTCAGGAGCGCTGAAGTTGGCAGGATTTTGGACTATTTACAGATACCAAATTTGTATCACGCATATAAAAAAAATGATGTTGAGAGTCCAGAAAGAGGGCAGAGAAGAGCAACCAAGATGAATAGGGGACTGGAGGCTAAAACACACAAAGAGAAGGACCAGGGGAGATAGGAGAGCAGCCTCCCAACATTTGAAGGGCTGCCCCAGAGAGGAGGAGGAAGGGCACCCAGCTATTCTCCACAGCTCCCAAAGGCCAGACAAGGAACAACGGATGGAAACTGAACAAGGGGAGATTCAACCTGGAAATAAGGAGGAATTTTCTGACAGGGAGAACAATTAATCAGGGGAACACGGTGCCTCCAGAAGTTGTGTGGTTATTGTGCCATCTGATTTCTCCGCTTAACAGAGCAAATATTGAAAAACCACAAGCCATTCGATGGCCGTGAATGTTTGTTGCCAGCAAACTATGATTCACGCTGCCTTTTTCCTTCCTCTTGGGATTTAAACTGAAGAAAATTCACAGCTGCTCCTTTGGAGAGCAGCCAGGAATAAATGGGCCTGCAGGCAGGGAAGGGAGCTTTCCAGTTCCCCAATTGAAAGCAGCTTAGGATTCGATAAATTCCGCTTCCTTTCTGGGTGGAAAACCACGGGGGGGGGGGGAGGGGGGGTGTAAAGAGAATTCTCCCTCTGTTTTGCTTTTTGAAAAGCAGAGTTCCCCTTCCTTTGTCTTCATCACTGGGGGACAATCTAAAATGAGTACTGATGATGTTACCTAGTTGGGTAATGAAATGTCTGCAAGAAAACTACCAAGCTCAGACAGCACCAAGGATCCCACCATCCTTTTCCTCCTCTTCCTCCTCCTTCACTCCATAAACCCCACTCCCTTCTAGCACAGATAATGTTATCTAGTTGGGTCATGAAACCTCTGCAAGAAAGCAACCAAGCTTGAGAGCATCACGGATCCCACTGTTCTCCTCCTCCTCCTCCTCCTCCTCCTCTCTGCAAACCCTAACTAGTTGGGTCACGAAATGTCTGCAAGAAACCCACCCAGTTCAGAGAGCATCAAGGACCCCACAATCTTCCTCCTCCTCCTCCTCCTCCCCCCATTCCCTTCTAGCACTGATGATGCTACCTAGTTGGGTCACAAAATGTCTGCAAGAAAACTGATCAGCTACAGAGAGCATCAAGGAGCCCACAGTTCAACCCTGAGCTACAAATATTCCCTTCTATGGCATCTTGCATACTCATTCATATATCAACTGTCTAACTAGGCTGAATTGGATTTTTGTTTCAAAACTTATAGTCCTGTTTTCCTGGTCCAAAAGGCAGGGCTGGGTGTGTGAATCTGTCGATCCAAGATGGGGGAACTGACTATCGACATGGTTATGAATCTGCTCTGCCCAAACAGCTTCATGACTCACACCGGAGGCGATGCTCCCTTCCCTCTTTCTCTCTGTCCAACTCATGTCAGCTCCCAAGAAGGGCCTGCTGCACCCAACAGTTGTGTCTTCCACCAGACACTTGCACTCATTAGACCCAAAGCTGGCACAGGAGGGCTTTTCACAAGACCCTGGTTTTAGCGGCATGCTAAGACTGGCTTCAATTTTTAGGTGCTCCTGTGAGCTGGGCCAACTCAGAGAACAGGCTAATTCAGTAAGTCAATTGCGATTGTAAAGAGTTGAAGCAACGAGTGATGACAGCTTTCTGGTCAACACTGTGCCCCTTTTAGCCAATCCAGAGCAGACTCAGGCCTACAGCATCTCTATTTGCTTTGCCAGAAATCCAATCTTCAAATCATGCTATAAAAAGAATCTTCTCTAAAGCCCAGTGGATTCATCTACAGAAAGGGCAGGACTGTATCTGCTACAGGGCTGACTGGGTGTAATGATGATGCTCCTGTGTGAAAACTCAGGCATTCATTCAGAACTACATTCAGAAGGGGAATATTGGCTCTTTCCTTTTAAAGGTGACGGGTTTTTAAAAATACCCTCATGCCCAAATCTTTGTAAAATAACTCCAAAGGCAAAAGAGAGGAAGTCTAGAAACTCGGTGCCTGTGAGTTCTAGTCCCCTCTTGGGCAGCTTTGGGCCAATCCCCAGGAGACGGGGAGTTCTAGTCTGGCCTTAGGCATGAAAGCCTTCTGGGGGACTTTGAGCCAGTCCCCCTGCCCCCCTCAGCCCAACCCTCCCCAGTGTTGTGTTGTGTGAGAAAATAGGAGGAGGAAGGAAGATTAACTACGTTCACTTCCTTGAAATAATAGGTACACTTGCAGCCCTGAGTTATTTATTAAAATGATGAAGACAGGGTGGGGTGGAAACATAAAGGTTAGATTTACTATGGAGAATAACTACTTGTTATTCTGTTCCATGGTCTGCCCTATGCCACAGTCTGTGTACATTTACTTCTCTTTTTGACAAGCAACCTAGTAGCTGCTGTGTTTGTATACGCAGCAGTGATAGAGAGATGGAGAATTAACTCCAGCCCTCTCATCACAACCCCTCCCCAACCTTTGCATCCTTCGGCCCCAGCTAATTCTACTAAAGCCCCTCTGCTGAATATTTGCAATCTACATCTGTGCGTAGTGCTGTTGGAGAAAGCACAGGGACACAGGACTGAAGCAGGAAAAGTGGCAACCTGGATGCTTTTGTCATTCAGTCACACCATAAAACCCTGTTATGAAAAACAAAGATTTTTTTTCCTGACTGCCAAATAGCGTCAGTTTCACTCCAGGCAGTGAAACTGTGCAAAGGCCTTTAGGAAAACTTGTGCTGCCTCTTCGACCAAAGTTTCACAACCGATTTTGACTGCTATTAAAGAAAAAGAAAAAAACCCTTCTCCAAAAATATTCAGGTAGATGTTTCCTAGGTGTTGCAATTCTACAGTCCAAATTCAGGATTGGATGAGTCTTGATTTGTTTTTTAATTAAAGGGGAGGGGTTTTTAAAATGTTTTTTTCCTCTCTTTTGAAGCTGGGAACTCTTGAGGTCGCCCCATTTTTCAGCCCTGGCCTTTTGGAAGCATTAAAAAAAAATTCTAACTAAACTTGGCTACTAGTCCTAGGCCAGCTTTGAAATTGTCCTGAAGGAAGGAATCTCTCACTTCCCTGCTTAGGGGGGGAAAAACACCTGTGCTTTATTGTGGGTCACAGACTCCTGACCCTGGCTGTGAAGTGGCCCTGGCTACTGGGTTGAAGGCAGTCTGGAATCGCCCCTTCCCCTCTTTTAAAACCCTGAACTTTGGGGAGAATGCCCCCTGGAGGGAGAGAGGGAGGGAGGGAGGACTGGAAGGAAGGAAGGAAGGAGGAAAGAAGAAAGGAGAGGGAGGGAAAGAAAGAAAATGGGAAAGAAGGGATTCCTTTCATCCTCAGTCAAAGTAGCGCTGCGTTCCACCGACACCCCCCAACTTTCCGGTCTCCGATACCGGATTGTGTGGGTCCCACCTGCACGCCCCCGGTTCTTTCTTTCTTTCTTTCTTTCTTTCTTTCTTTCTTTCTTTCTTTCTTTCTTTCTTCGCTACCGGGCGCCCCCCGGACCTCCCCCTCGCGTCCCCCCCATGCCACACTTCCTCGGCGGCCTGCCTCTCCCCAACCCCCCTCCGCCCCCTCCCCATATCTCCCCATCTCGCCCCCTCCCGCTTCCCCTCCGACTGCCGCGGCTCTCCAGCTTTGCGGGGCTCGGGAAGGACCCCAGCCGTAGCCAAAGCGCCGCCGCGCCCCCTTCCCAAACGCTGGGTCTCCCCAACGTTTCCCCTCTTTTCTGGGGTCCTACCTAGCTGGGCAGTGGAGGATGAATCCAAGAACGGCTCTGGAAGAATCCCGGGCGGCGGAGACGGCAGCGAAAGAGAGAAAGATCCGGCTGGGCTGGGCTGGGAGGGGTCGGGCCGAGACACCCCACCCCTCTTCCCCTCCGCAGCCCTGCGCTCCGCCCAGCGCTCTGGAGCCCGCAGGCCACGCAGAAGCGGCTTCGGGGAGGAGGCTGGGCGGGACTGGCCGGCTCCGCTCCGCCAAAGCTGGTGGGCTGGGATGAGTAGAACATAGAATATCAGAGTCGGAAGGGACCTTGGAGGTCATCCAGCCCAACCCGCCTCCCTGCCCAAGCAGGAGACTCACCCCATTTCTGACAGTCTCCTCTTGAAAGCCTCCAGGGAACTAATCTTGGAGAAAACCGACCTAGAACTAAGGAGACATTTCCCGACTGTGAGAACAATTTGTCAGTGGCCTTCAGAAGTTGTGGGCGCTCCATCACTGGAGGTTTTTAAGAGACTGGACAACAGTGTGTCTGAAATGCTAATGGGGCTCCTTCTGGAGTAGGGGGTTGGAGTAGATGACCTCCAAGGTCCCTTCCAACTCTGTTCTTCTGTAATTCTGGATATTATCCTGCACAGACAAAGAACCCCACGGTTGGTGCCTGAGCTGCATGCAACTTCTCTAGTGAGACCAGCTTGCCCCCCACCCTTGTTGGCTCCTTCCTTGCATACTGGGGTAGACGGCTCCTGCAGTTGGAGGTTTCTTTCATTCACCCCTCCCCTTTCTGAAAAAGGCAGACAGAGCCTCAAGAAAGGCAATTCTACCCAGGCTGTGATGTGTTGACGTGAACAGAAAAGTATCTGTGCATTTATAAACATGATGCCAATTGAAGCACTCTTCTTTAAATGGTCAACTCGTTCCCAGGCTATTTATGGCCAGATGATCGCTACAGTTCCCATCATCCTCAGTCACTGTGGCTTGACAGGTGATCGATTCACAGCTTGCAGAGATGGCAGGAGGAGACCATGTTCTGGCCAAGAATCCCAATTGAAGCATCTCTCTATCCATCTTCTGATAGAACATCACAGGTAACCCGAGGTTCCCCTAGATCAGTAAAATTAAAATGATACCTTTAATTTTGGCTTGATCACTTCAGTGGCGTGTTCATCTGGCCAGGGTTGATATCCCCAAAATTGATTTTGTTTTGGCCTTTGCCACGTTGTTCCGATGTTTATTAGTGGCAGATGGAACTCCTTAATACGTCTCATTTTTATGTTTATTTTTGTTTTTTAAAAAAGCTTCTCTTTTTATGGTTAACTTCAAAATGTTTGAGGAAGAATTGGAGGCAATTGGAAAGAGTGAGTCACTTCTCCATGGAGGAAGGAAGGAAAGAACGAAAGAGGATCCAACTTCAAAAGGAACTTTTCTGAGGAGCCACATTACAAGCCTACGAACAGTGGGAAAGGCAGGCAGATAGTTTCACCAAAGGAAGAACACTTTGTGCCCGCATAAAGGGCTTCTCCAGTGCTGATCACTCTTCATGGCTCTCTCTTCATTAGATCTGCCTCACCCAACTGTTTTATATAAGGCCATTTCTGGCTGCAGTTGCTGGAAATTTTACTTTGGGGATGGATCACCCTGCAGGATCTCTATCTGTGGGGTGACCAAGACTTGATGCCAGCTGGGTGCTGAGAAAGTGATGGGGCCTATTAAACCAGCTCACTCCGTGACGCGGCAGTGGGGATTTGAACCCCTGAACTGCCAAACCTTTCTGACCAACAAGCTCAGTGTCTTAGCCCCTGAGCCACTGCATCCCTTTAAACTAGACGTATTTAAACTAGATGTTCATTAAACTAAAACTAAAAGTAGACCTTTGTTGTGTCTGTGCAGAGGCAGGTGTGAAGCACACACACACACACACCCTGTGGTACAAGCGTAGGGAATGCAGTTAAGAAGATTGAGTAATGATTAGGTTTAACTATAAAAGAGGGCTGGCAGCGGGAGAGTCAAGTCGATGCTTGTATTGTTGCTTTTCTTGCTGAATCAACTTTGTTGCAGATCCTGGCTCCTCTCAGTTACTTTGAGGGAATCCAACCCTGGCGACGATCCATATGAATCCCATTAAGCTAGAGGTACCCAGTTCCTGCCAGCCTGCTTCGTTTCCCCAATGCCGGGGAATCTTGCCCTGTTAGTTTCATTCGACAGACGAAACACCCGTCTGATCTGCACACCAGCAGCCACAGGCAAATGTGCAGATGACTCAGTACAGCATGGTTCCTTGTCTAAAAGCCTTTGTGCGCGCATGGCTCCACTAAGCAGGATCTTTGGGGAACAACAATAGCTTTATTTGTTGGACAATTTCTGAGACAACACCAGCCTTTGTTCGATAATGGAAAATTGCACGAGTTTTGACTCTGCAGACTCTCAAAGAGCAATAGAAACTGCCTGTGGCTTTTATATTTGCCCCCCCCCCCCAAAAAAAAATACACATTTTGGAATTGTTTGAGAGGTCAGCTATTCAGATCAACTTGGAATGTCTTTGTCCTTGCAGGTAATCCTCGATTTAAAAGCGATTTTCCGCTGTTTTTCACTCATACAGCCAGATGCAGCATCCGCGCGATCGTGAGCTCAAAATTCGGATAATTGGCAACTGATTCAATCCATCCATCAAATGCTTATTGTTGATGCACAACATGCGTACAATGAAATTGAAATGAGCCTCCTTGGTGCTGGCCCTGCACGTCTATCACGTTAAACCTAACTGTGGTGTTTATGTTGCCTTCAGGAGTCTCTCAGGCCAAAGATGAAAGCTGTTTTTCAGCCTCTTCGCTCGGCTGGCTCTGCTCCTCTGTCTCCTGCCCGATGGAAGGAGAGGGAAGAGGTGCTGACCAGGGTGTGAATCGTCCCGGAGGATTTTCCACACTCGGCTGAGGCAGCAACGGGTTCTGGCGGTTTCGGCCAGTGGTGTCAGGGGACAGCCCACAATTTTGGGTGCTGTGCTCATCACCCTCCGTGATGACTTTTTGTCCGCGGCTGTCAAGCCAGCATCCCACACCGTGACACAATATGTAAGGATGCTTTCTCTTGCAGACCGTTGTGGTTCCACCTGATGTTTCCTACGGAAATGGAGTCCCTATTGAGCCTTCCTGGCCACCTGGGTGGTGTTATTTCTCCAGGTGAGGCCTTGGCTAAGGTGGACCCCCAGGAATTGGAAAAAGGGGAACCCCTCCACACAGCCCCCCCCCAGATGCAGAGTGGGGCAGGTCCCTCCCTCTGCTTCCAGACCAGGTCTAAGCAGCACCTCCTTCGTCTTGCTGGGGTTTAGGTGCAGGTTGTTTTCTGAGCCCCATGTTCATGACGGCCACAGTGGTCCTGTGGGTCACAAGCACAAAGATGGGGGAAGCCAGATTCATTGAACAATCGTGTTAGGAACTCAGCAGCCCTTAGCGATTCACTTAACGACTGGGGCAAGAACGGCCAAAGTCACTTACGGACGGTCTTGCTAGGCAGTGGAAACCTGTTTGGGTTTTGCACAGTGCATTAAACTAGCTTCCATCCCAGGCGGAAGGAATTTTATTATTCTTTTATTAATCGACATTTTATTATTTCTTCTCCCAAGAGGCTCCAGCTTTGTGTGGCTCCGAGTTCGAATCCTGATCCTGTCCTTGGCTGGATCAATGTATCAACGAACACTGTTTGTGTTAACCTTATGAATAATAAAAAGATTTTAATATACACCCCTCCACCAAAAAAAACCCCATTATCTGTGGACTAAATGTCTATGGAGGTGCTTATGCAAGAGGCAACTGAACTTACTTGTGTTTCTTTGAGCTGTCTAGAAAACTTGCAGGCAAAAATTCAACTACCAAAGTGGAATACAAGCTGAAAGGGAGGGGCTAGGTGAGTGGGCGGAGCCAGGAGGAGTGCGGATGCAGCTCCTCGATTTAAAAAAAAAAATCTTTTTTTTTCCTGTGTGTTATACCCCGCCCATTTGGGAAGCTTGCTCCCCCTCCTTTGGCTTCTAGCTGCGCATGCTTGATTCTTTTGAATGCCCAGGCTGGGCCAAATCAGTTAAAACTTTCATTTATTTTATTCTTCTTTTAAAGGTTTTTTTTTTGCCTGCTTTTCCCAACCATGGAGCAATGCTGCCATCTCGTAGCGAAAGAAAAGTGGTGCACCGCATTACTTTTTTCCCCGTTTCTAAAAAGCTTATTTGCAAGCATTTCACGAACCAGAAAGCCCCCCCCCCCACCGACAGGTCGGATTCACACGACCCTCCTCGCCTAGTGAGTGATTCACACGTGTTTGGGTTATGCACGGTGCATGGAACTGTCTATTAACCCGTGCAGTATCCCTGGGACAGCCTCTCCTCTCCCTCCCTAAGAAATCTGGACTTGCAAGCAGTGAAGATTGCAGGCAGAAATCCAACTGGTCGGCACGAGGGGGCTTCCCTGTTGAATACAAGCCGAAGGGGAGGGGCTAAGAGAATGGGCGGAGCCCGAACGACGGCGGACGGAGTTCATTGGCCAAAGTCTGGGACTTTTTCTTAAAAATCATCCTGTGTAAGGCCCCGCCCATTTGTGGCTGATGGCTCCCCTTTGCTCCCTCCAATTTGCGCATGCGTCCTTCCCTCCTCTCCGGTCTGCGCATGCTCTTCATTTTAAGCCGACCAAACAAGAACCAGGTCTTCTTAACGCAGGCGCTCTGAGGCCACCCTTTCTGCCCCGCCTTCGCTCGTCCGTCCCGAAAATCCCCAAACCGCGAAACCAATTCCGGGCCCCGCCTCCTCGTCCGTCCCGATTGGCCCTTTCCACTGCCGCATCCCGCCCCCCCTTGCGCCGACTTTTGTTTCTCGTCGCCCGCCCTCCTCTTTTCTTCCGCGGGGGGCTCTAATTTGACAGAGAAAGAGACTGGGCCCGCCGGGCCCGCCCCGCGCGAAGTGGGCGGGGACACCCAGCGGAAAGGCCCGCCGCCATCTTGGATCGCGGGTGCCTGTAAGGGAAGAGGAGGGGCGGCGGCGACGAAAGAGGGAAGAAGAAGAAGGAGAAGGAAGAGGAGGAGGAGACCCCGCCGCCGCCCACCGCCCGCCGCTCCCTGCGCCTTCCGCGGCTCCCGCTGCTGTGGCCGCCGCTGCCTCCCCAGCCAAGCTGCCCAGTCACCAGCCCCTCGAGCCCAGGTAAATCCGGACGGCCTAAAGCCAGGCCTTCCGGCCCCGGGACCTCCCCGGAGGTTGCCTAGCAACGGGAGAGGACACCGCCTCCCCCCTCCCCTCGGCGGGGAAAAGAGGCGCCCGCGGGCGCCAGGCCTGAGGAGGAGGGAGAGGGGGGCTGGATGGCGCCCATTTCTGCCTGGAAAAGAGCACCCCGCACCCCATCCTTCCCAGCCCTGGCTCTCTGCCCCAGGACGCCTGGGCCTGGGGGGACCCTGCTGCGGTCGTTGGGCCTGGGGTGAAGGTGGGGGGGTGTGTTGGAGAAGCGTTTCTGGCTTCCCTCCCTCCCTCCTTCCATATCTTTCTTCCCCTTCTCTTTATGTCCCTCTCTCTCTCTCTTCCGTCCGCCCTCCGGTCCAGTCTTTTGACAGCCCGAATCTCCCTCCCTCCCTCGCTCGATGGGCTAAAACAGGAATGTCCAACCTTGGCAACGTTTTAAGACTCAGGGACTTCAACTCCCAGAGTTCCCTGGCTGGGGAATTATTCTGGCTGTTGAAGCCCACAAACCTTAAAAGGTTGCCGAGGTGGGAGCAGCCCTGTGTGAAAACTTTAGAAAAGTGCCTTCTTAGACCCCATTCCTTGAAACTCATGGCTTTTTACTTGCTTAGGTATTCAACTGGGGTGGCGCCTATCTCACTGGTGAGCAGGCTGGCTGGCTGACTTTGGGACAGTCCCTCTTTCAGCCCAGCCTACCTTGCAGGGATGTTGTTGTTGAGGTGAGTGGCGTATAAATTCAGTAAACATAGAGGGAAGCAATATTAGGTATGTTCATTGTGTTGATCACTTAATACAGTGATAAAGGCAGGATCAAAATCCAATGAGTAAATGAACAAACAGCATTTTATTCCCAGGATGCCTTCGAAGGGTTGGGGTGCCGCTGCTTTCGGAGAGAGGGCCCCTCTTTGCCCACAGCTTGTCTAAGCAATGTTTTTGACCCTCATTTAAATTATTAAATACCCTTAAATACCTTTACCAGTCCCAAGTCCTGAAGGGATCAAGGACGCCTCTTTCTTCTTTCTGTGGAGAAAAGTAAAAACCTGTGTCTGTGACGCTGCCTTTATTTGTAAACTAACATACAACATGAGTACACAACAGTGTGCAGTGAATGCCATTTGTGTTGTGCATATTAGAGCAGGGCAAATGAGCAGTTAAAAAGGGGGACGGTAAGTCCTTCTTAAGTAGGCTAAGCGTAGGAATGCTTGAAACAAGAAATTTGGCCTGGAATCTGAAGTGAAAGGGGTAAGATCTATTTATTGCACTGATTTTTTTAAAAAAATTGCATTGTTAAATGCTTTACCCATAATAGATCTTCAATGAGAGATGTTGTGCAATTGGCTCTGAGTAGCTAAGGTGAGCTGTGCACACCTTTTATCTTTAAATCAGCATATGTGCACTGAACAGTTACGCTTCCTTGTAACAATATGGCACGAATGTAACAAACTAGCTTTCCTTGCTTGTTTTTCAAATTAACAAAGCCGAGGCTCTTTCTCACAAGGAGAAACCAGTTAAGAATCCTGTACCCTGATGAACTTGTTCTGCAGATTTTTCCACTCAGGCCAATAATATTTTTTGCAAGATTCCTGGCAAATTCCTTTCATAGGTTAAGGGATTATTGGGCATGTCTTTCATCTTTAGGGGTGATACCCTTTGCTAAAATTTTAGCTTTTGGTTGCTGGGTCTCACTTTGTTTGCTTGGGGCGATTCACACCTGCGAAGGTGTGAATCTTGTTAAATTCAGATTTTGCCTGGCCGGTGCCTTCTTTAACACCAGCCCCAGACCTGCAAACTCGTCATGCCAATTTTGGCTATATTTACCTGGTCTGAGGGGCAGTTAATGTTCTCCAACATTTAAAAGGCACAAAATAGGAAACGTTGACCTGAGATCAAGCCTTGCACTCTTAGCATTGCATTTGCAGTCCCTGGACACCAAAAAGGAGTGACTAGGATAACCTCCATAGTTGTAAACGTGAGAGGATTTCCCTCCAGTTGTCAATGATTTCACTTTGGAGACTTGCCACAGTTTTGTCATATCTAAGAAGCTTTGTCCATTATTCCTGGATGTGTGCTGTCTTTTCAGGCTAGTGCCAGACAAGGGAGTGGCTTGGTACACGACATTTTAAGGCCCTTTACAGTTTCCCATGACAATCTCTGAACTTTGCACACAGACTGGTTGGTCGTTGTCGGGCAGACTTTCCCAAGGGGCAGCGGCACAATTGCCATAAGGAAAAATAAAAGCCGTGCAACCTCTCAGCTTTTAACAAAGAGAAGAGTTCACCCTGGGTTGGGGAGCACTGGTTTGAAAGAGGAGTTAGGCACAAGGGCTCCTCGGCTTACAACTGTTCATTTAGTGGCCGTTCAAAGTTACAACGGCACTGGGAAAAGGGGCTTATGACCGTTTCCCAAACAACCATTGTGGCATCCCCCATGGTCATGTGATCCAAATTTGGGTGCTTGGTCAACTGACTCATACTTACGACGGTTGCAATGTTTATCCTCTTTAGCAACCTCCTGGGCAAGCAAAGCAAGGGGGAAGCCAGACTGACTTCACATCTTGCTCACTTAACAACTGTGGCAAGAAAGGTCCTAAAATGGGGCAAAAGTCACAGAACCAACGTTTCACTCGGCAACAGAAACAGTGGTCATAAGCCGAGGGCTACCTGCATAGCAGGACATCATTTGCTGTTTGAGATGTTTTCTTTCTTTTCCTCTTCCGAGTTCTCAAACTTGGCCATTGTAAACAGGCGTACGTTTGGGCTCTGCGCCAGGGTGTGTGCAAGAGGACACACACACACTTGAAGGCAGTTCTTTGGTGCTTTTGGAAACATCGGTTCGATCCAGAAGCCTTTGCATTGTTAGCTATTTTGTCAAAGAACGATCAAAGCGGCGCCTTAAGATCTCGCTAGCATGTGCAGGGCTTGAAATAGTCTCTTTCATTCATATGACGGGCTCTCTGGTGGAAGTGCAAAGGCCACCCCACACTGTGTGTGAAGCTCTTCTGTATAGAACGGATGAATTCCAATCAGGTGACGGTCACGTGCTTACTAGAAGGAGCTTACGCTTGGGAAATCACATCTTCTGAAGAGGGGAATGATCTAAACCCTCAGACGGAGCTCAGAATTTATTTTTTTCTAGTGGGAAAGGATCCAGCCGTCCTGCATTCTGGCTTCTCCTCCAAGACAGATTTTTTCTCCTGGTGCCAGCTTTGTATTTTTCTTTCAAACCTACAAGAGTATAGATTTCTCCTTAAGCAATTTAAGCTTTTTTGGTTTTGTTTGGGACAACAAATAAATGTAGCCTGGCCCTCTTTAAAATTAATCGACTTGACACTGGTTTTACTAACACAATTGGATTTTTGCTGCCTGCCCTGTCCCAAGCAACATTTCATCTGCCTGCTTGAATTGGCTGTAGACATTGAATAAATAAAATCATTTCCAATGAATGTCCATTCACTTGCAGTCTCCTAGTCCTTGTTTTCAGTGAATTCGGTTAATATAACCTTTCCTTTGATATCTGTGTAATGTAGTTCTGCTTCATTATTTTAACTTGCTCATTAAAAAAACCCACACTGGCTAACATAGTTTACATATGAGGCTTCTCCCTTCATCCCTAAACCAATGAGGAAACTTTATTTAAGACTTAGACATAGGAAAATAGCCTGGTGAATGCTTGAGAATCTTTTTTTGCTACATTTTTTTTAATTAAAGGTGCAATTAGATAATTTCTGACAGGAAAGAGAGATAAGAGGCTTAAAATAATGGGGAGCAGGCAATCTTAGCATTTTGATTGCTCAATAAATTCTCACACTATCCTCCCAGGAAATTGAGAAAGGGTGCATGGAATCTCTGAAGCATCTAGGTGTGTCCACGGTGGGGGAAAAAAACCTTCCATGATATTTTTGTATCTGCTGCTAAAGGAGGGTTCTTAAAGGAATGAATACGCAGCTGATCTTGGTGATTGGAGGGCAAATCGGGAAGATTGTGTGGCCCTCAACAACAGTTCGTTTAGTGAGCATTCACAGCTGCAATGGCACTGGAGAAAGTGACTTACACCCGTTGTTCACACAACCGTTGCAGCATAGTTTAAAAAGTTTGCAATTTTAATATTTCCTTCTTTGAAATACAGGTAGTCCTCAAGTTATGAGCACAATTGAGCCCAAATTTTACGTCGTTAAGTGAGACATTTGTTAAGTAGCTTTGCTCCATTTTACGATCTTTCTCACCACATGTTAAGTGAATCACTACAGTTCTTAAATCAGGAACATGGTTGTTAAGTGAATCTGGCTTCCCCATTGACTTGGCTCATCAGAAGGTCATAAAAGAGGATCCCGTGACACTGCGACCGCCATAAATGAGTCCATCGCCAAGTGGGTCAAATTTTGATCGTGTGATCATGGGGATGCTACAACAGTTGTAAGTGTGAAAAATGGTGATGTCACTTTTTCCAGTGTCGTCTTAACTTTGAACAGTCACTCAATGGACTGTTGTAAGTCGAGGACTATGTATCTCAGTAAGTATGCAAGGAGTCTGTTGACTTTGGGGTTGTGTGGCTCTTTTACCTTAAGGACCAACTATGAGTTGTGAACAAAACAGGAAATTCGATTGCACCAGATCCAAGGATACTCCTGTTAAGCAGTTTCTCTTTTTTCTCTTCTAGTGCCACAATGGCAACTGCACCTTACAACTATTCCTACATTTTTAAATACATCATTATCGGTAAGTCTATGAACCTCCTTTGGAAACGCCTCCTTATTTCTTCTGCAGCACTCTTCCAGATGCTTTTTGACTGCAGCTGGCTTGGGATAATAGAAGTTGTGGGAAGAAGATGCTGCTGGAAGGGCCCAACCTACCAACCACGAGTAAAATGAAAAAAAAAGGGATCTAGTTTTGGGATCTGGCATGCAAGGCTCGGGGGAAAGGTGGCATACAAAGTCACAAGTCACCCATGGACTGATTGTGACGCTTTTAATTTGGTGGTTTTGGGGACTTGGCCCCATTCATCCCAAAGCAGGACTTTATTTTTATTTTTAACGCTTAGACTGCTGCATTATTTCACGAATAAATCTCTCCGCCTGCAGATAGCTTCTTTCAGTCTGGATGAGTTTTGGATTTCCAAGCGAGGGAGTGAGGTAGAATGATTTACCCTTTAGACACTTTGTGTGTTTTTAAAACCATGTCTAACGCCTAGCATGTTGTATAAAACACAAGTTACGATCCAAAGTGGAAAATACAGCTAGAGAGTATTCATGTTACTCATCCGTGCTCTTTCGAAGAAATTTAAGAAGCAGGAACCTTTTTTCTAGTTACTTCCAGTTACAAATTCTGTAATAGCAATTCCAAAGCAGTTCTCAGTAGTATTATACACTAATTTTTCTTTGGCTTCCTATATTCCACAGATAACTTCTGCAGTAGACACTAAGTCAAAGCAGCAGTGATAACCATTCGTTTCTAAATATTCTTCTCTTTTTTTTATTTTAAGGCGATATGGGTGTAGGAAAATCGTGCTTACTCCATCAGTTTACAGAAAAGAAGTGTAAGTGTGCATATCTCTTTCTAATCAAAGTAGTAAACTACAGTGTGTCTTTATTTTCTCCGCTTTCCCAGCGTGTTAATTTTAGGCTTCTGTTACGTTATTAAACCTGTCCTGCAGAATGGTCCTGGATTTCATTGAAGCAAAATGCCTCCCGTTATATAATACATGATCGTATTGGTTTAAGGTCGTGAACTTTTGTTCAAAGGTAGACTTAACAACCAAAGATGTATACATCTGCTGAAGAGTAAAGCTGGGGAGGTCTTGCCAGAATCCTTGTCTCTTTCTCACTCCTATAAGAAACATGCAGTAGAACAAGTTGGAAATTAATAGTTTCTTGTAATGGGGGAAAAAAAACCACACACACTTAACTGCTGATTTTGGGGCTGCTGTTTGGCCGAGAAGGTGCGTTAAGCAGCCTTCAGATACAACAATCTTCTCCTCGGTTTGTGGGAATCCCTGTGAACGGAAGCCTTGCTTCGTTAGGTAGTAAGTGCTTTCTTGTTGTTATTTCATTTTGCCTCACAGTTATGGCAGATTGTCCCCATACAATTGGAGTCGAGTTCGGTACCAGGATAATTGAAGTTAGCGGCCAGAAAATTAAGCTGCAGATCTGGGATACGGCGGGACAAGAGAGATTCAGAGCTGTCACACGGAGCTACTACAGAGGCGCCGCAGGAGCCCTTATGGTTTATGACATCACTAGGTAAGGTGATAAGAGATGCCCTTTTGCTGTGGTTTGAACCCAGGGCCACCTGTCTCTTAACCAACCATGGTTTAGCTGATGCTCTTTTAGCTGACACTACCCCCTGGAACAAAGCAGGAGTCAGACCTATTGTTTCAAACCTCCCTTTTAGCCAGATAATAATTTACCAACTTCCTCCAATTGATGTTTGAAAAGCTCCTAGGAAAAGGGGTAGAAAAAGGGGAGGGAAGAACCCCAAAACGGAATCTTTCTGTCTCAGACCAAAGGGGATGAAGTTGGCCTTTCTCTTGCTGGGATTGTGTTTAGAGACAGAAAAACAAGCTGGCGTTGTATTAACGTCATGAAATGTTTGTTTCCTTTTTGTCTTGCAGAAGAAGTACGTATAACCATTTAAGCAGCTGGCTGACGGACGCAAGGAATCTAACTAACCCAAATACTGTGAGTGTCACAATTTAGAGACATTTGTGTTAGGGTCTGCTCATCTCCAGTCCTAGGTTGGATCTCTCCTTGACTCGTTTCCACCCATTGTTTCCTGTCCTGCCCTCAGGTGCTTTGGAGAATAAGTTGATCCCCAGCTCTTCTTTGGGGCAGCCCCTCGGATATTGGGAGGCTGCTATCCTGCCTCTCCTAGTCCTTCTTTTCATTAAACTAGACATATATCCAATTCCTGCATCCTTCATGTGCTTTAGCCTCCATTCCCCTAGAATGGAATCTATCCAGCTTAGAGGCCTCTGTCTCTCAGCTGAACATAACCCATTACTATTTGCTTAAGGGAGACAGCTTTGAAAATGATTTTTTCCCCGCTCAGCTCCCTATTCCAAGGGATGGGGATTCCTCCCCTTTTGTACAGCCTTGGTTAGACGATGTGGTTAACTACAGCAGTCATTCTAGCTCACTGGGTTTCTTACTTCCCCTTCTAGCACGTTTCATAACGAGCAGTTCCTTAAAACGGCTTCCTTAGCATAATGAGACACCAAATTGTCCGTTAATTAAAAGCACTTGGATTTCTGGCCTTGCCTGATTCCAACAACCCCCCAAAAAAGTTTATTCTCTTGGGAAGAGGAAGGGTGTTTCTTAGCTGTGATGAGGCATGCTCTGTAAAAGGATCCTTTGGGGCAAAAAATACTACCCTTGAGCGAGCTCTTTTGTCCACTGCTAAATTTCTGTTAAATGTCTCTTTGTTCTGGATGCAGGTGATCATCCTTATAGGAAACAAAGCAGATCTGGAAGCCCAGAGAGATGTGACATATGAGGAAGCCAAACAATTTGCTGAAGAGAATGGTACGTACAGCTGCTCCGGAGTAATAGCCATAGCCCTTAGACTTCTGTGGTGCTTCACAGTGCTCTACAGCCCTCTCTAAGCGATTGACAGAATCAGCCTCTGGCCCCAAACAATCTGGGTCCTCTTTTTACCCACCTCGGAAGGACGGAAGGCTGAGTTAACTTTGAGCTGGTCAGGATCAAACCGCTGGCTGTGGGAATGCAGAATTAGCCTGCAGTGCTGCATTCCAACCACTGCTTGGCCTGAGCAGAACGGAGGAGGGTAGGTAGCGCTCAGCAGAAAGATGGCACAGAAACTGTTTCAAGCAGTGCCAATTTAGGCGCTTTGGGTAGTGATGTGCTGTGGTGTGCATGGACCTGGCTATTGAAATTGTATCCAGGACCTTGTGGGTTGGCGAGATCCGAAAGAGGAATATTTTCATTTCCAACCAAAGTTAAACTTGTGTTTTGTTCTCCAAACAGGCTTGCTGTTTCTTGAAGCGAGTGCAAAAACGTAAGTAGGCAGTTGTGAACATTAAAACATTCCGTTTCATAGATGAATTCAACCCGAAGGAAACAGGCTTTTTATGAACTGAGTTTCTTTCCCTATGAACTTTTTCTCTGCCAAAACAAGAGAAACTGACTGGTGGTGGGAACGTCTGTTTGCAACACAAGAGTCATCTCGATTTAGGCCAATGCCGGTGGTTAAAATTGCACTTGTAATGCTGCTAGTTATCGCTTTAAAACATGGGAAGTGCAGCGTGCCAGCAGGAGGGGTGTACTTGGCGGGACTCCTCGATGCTCTCTGAGCAGGTTGCCAGCTTGTAAAGCGTTCCTGCGTCTCCTGAACGGTCTCTGCCCCCCTTCCAGCAGTGGTGCCAGGTTTGCAATGCCCATTTCACCACAAAAGCCTTTTTCCCAGGCAGCCCATCGCCTCGCTGTGTCTGTGAGTGAGTGGGAGGTGTAGGCTTCTCTTGGTTATTTCTTTGGAGTAACACTGCTCCCGCTGCCACGCCGCTTGGATGAGCAAAGGGTTGTTCGGGGTCGGGATGCTTCAGCGCTGGTTCTTTTGCCGTTGGCTTTAAATGCCTTTTGGCAGGTTAGGTCCCACTGTAGGGGTTGTCCGGGGTGGTGGTGGTGGTGTTTCCTTCCTTGGGCTCCCTGTCTTTAGGAGGTCCGTCCTGGGTTGGGCGATCCTCGCGAAGGAGGGGATGAATTGACTGTAGAAGTTTGCTAGGAGTGGTTTTCTTGCAGATGTTTCATGACCCACCTAGGGAACCTTGTCCGTGCTGATCATGCACATCGGCAGGGCCAACGGGACATCTGCCCGGGAGCAGGCTTGGTGGAACACCAGGGACCCCCCCTCCATTCAACCCCTGAGATATAAATGGAGATGCATCGGTCATAAAACCTCCCAAATTAACGCCACTGTTTTTGGCTTGTCCTTTTCCCCCAGAGGCGAGAACGTGGAAGACGCGTTCCTAGAAGCCGCCAAGAAAATCTACCAGAATATCCAAGACGGGAGCCTGGATCTGAACGCGGCCGAGTCAGGGGTACAGCACAAGCCTTCAGCTCCACAGGGCGGGCGGCTAACCAGCGAACCCCAGCCCCAAAGAGAAGGCTGTGGCTGCTAGTGACCTCGGTTCCTTGGCTCTGTTTGTGACCTTTCACCTCTGTCAAGAGCAGTGCTTTTTTGGGGGGGCTGCTTCCGTTTTCCTCTGCACATCTTACCAGGTTTAATTAAAACTCCCGAGGCAAGAGTTTAACACAGTACTAAACTGCTAAAGAGTAAAATAAAGAGAAAAAACTTAGATGTAATCAGGTTATCAAAGGCAAGTAGCGTCATACCCCGTCCCTGCATGGTAAATCCCCCTCCTCTCCCCTCTCCATAATTGATTGTCCTTGTGAATAGATGTCACCGATTCATGATTTACAAAACAGAGCTCTGAATGCTGGACCTCATGACTTTCTCTCTCTTTCTCTGTTTCTCGTAAAGTTTAACTTTGTTAGCTTCAGCTTTTTTCTCCCAATCCTGTAACTGGTCTGTCCTTTTTAGTAACAAAGAAAAAGGGATAAAAAAGATTTGCTATGAAACTATTTCCAAGGGTAGAATGGGATCCTGCGTAGATTGCTTTCGTTGGGAAACTGGATGGGGATTTTGGGGGAGAGGAGGGAGGAGAAATACCCATTGCTGGGTCCCCCTCCGTCTCTGCCTAGGACACGGGGCAGCTTTGATCTCGTACCCCACATCCTGAGGCTGCTGCTGCTCCCTATTTTTACCTATACGGGCCCTTATTAGCCAAGCGTAAATATGTATAAATTTTGACTGAACCAAGCTAGACTCTCGAACGCATCCTGTGTGTAGGATTTTAATGAAGAAACAAACCCTCAATGACCGGCATTAGAAACTTAAGAAGCGAAGTATCTCTACAGCTCCACTAGGTCACCCTGGTTTAACTTTATGGCCTTGGGCAACCAAGAGTATTGCTAGCCCAGCGTGGCACCTCTCTCTGTGCCCTGTGAGCAACCCACTCCTCTTCTTTTGTTGAGGTTGTTGTTGCTCCAGGGTCTTGTGTACTTGAGGACGTGCTAACACACTTTCCCTCTCCCCCAAATAGCTCTGCATTTATTCCAGCCACCTTGTTGCCCACCTTGTGTGAGAAGGCAGGGCTGTGTCGCACACCTGTACGCTTCTGGGAAGGGTCTATTCGAAACGGGACGGTTGAGGGGGTTGGGACTCTGCTGCGGCATTGGACCCCTACAGTTCCACCGGCTGGGCTGCCGATGCTCTTCCCAAGCCCCTCTCTACCATGGTCCCTGAAAGAGGGTTTGCTGAGTAGGGTGGAGTCACCCCCCCAAAAATCCTCTCCGCCCTCAATTGTCCTCTGGATGGCAATCTGGTTTAAGACGTGGCTAAGCTTGGCTGGGAAAAAGGATGAGCACCTTTGATTCTGTGGCCTGCAGTGTCTCAAGTGGCCATGCCTAGGCACACACACACACACACACACAAACACACCCTCGATGACACTAAAACCAGGCCGTGTTCCCAGTGTGCAAAAGGGGATAACCGGCATTTAATGTACAGTCGACGTGGGGACCTTTAAAATGCCAAAACTGGGATGTGCAAACGATTCGCATTTGGGTAGCTTGTGTGCTGTCTCTCGCTTACGTGCCCTTGCCATTGGCTCTAGTTTCTTCCCCCCTCCCTCCCTCCCGAAATCTCAAAAGATTCTTTAAATGTAGGTGGGTGTTACAGGACTTTGCTCTTGGAATTGCACCGTGGGGGGGGCAAGGATTGCCCAGGGACCACGACTTGTTGACACAACTTAAAAAGTTTTGGGCAAAGGCAATTTGCTTCCTGCAGGCTTGTTAGCGGTGCAATATCCTTTTTTTACTCCCCCCCCCCCCCCCCCCATTCAAGTTACAGTAGGTCTTCATTTTCTGTGACAGGATTTATTTGGGCTGCTGTATACTCATTTAATGTAACAATGCTATTATCTAAATATTTGTAAATAAAGTACCTGTATCTAGAGAAAAATGAGAGTCGTTCTTTGGGGAGGCAGGGTAAAAGTGTTATAAACTGTGGGGTGCCTGAGACGAAGGCCTTTTTTTAAAGAGGGAGAGGGTGGACCTGCAAAACCTTTAAACTAAGGTTGGCCTTCAGTGATCCCAAAGGTGCTTATTATTCAAGAGGCAGATGGACTTTGTTTTTTTCCTTAAAGAATGTTTCTTCAGAGACTTCAGACCTGAAGAAGCTCCTTGGATGAAGAGCGAAACCTCTTCAAGGAAAAACAAAGGAAATCCAGCTGCCTTTTGGAAAAACACCTTTGGGGCAACCATGGCCACAGACTTTGAATTCTTCTGTGGTGGGTCATAAAGACAGAGGAAGTCTACAGGAGCATTGGCTCCGATTTCCCTTGCTAGCTCATTTAATTTTTAAGAAAGACAATATGATGGAGGTTAAAGGTGTTATTTCTTTCTTAAATATTAAATGATGTGAGCGACTGATTGGCCTTTTAAAAACTTCCCAGATAAACTCGCTACAGGCAAATGATGGATACCTGGCGGTATCAGCTGTTTGTACTCCTGGGCAGCTATCATACACCCTAATATCCTACATTTTAAATATTTATTTTTTTGCTGTCTGAATAAAGGAGGGCGAAGAGATTTTTGAGACATTAAATATTGGTGTGATCCTCGTAACAGCCATGGAACACGGACACCCAAAAAGTTGAACTATTTTGTACAAAAAAAAAATTTATTCACAAAATATTTTATCCCATAAAAAGCCGTCTGTGCTTTAAAAAAGAAAAAGAAATGTAAAAGAGCAAAAGACACCCCCCCCTCCTCGATTTCCCCTCCACTCCGGAGGAATACAAAGCCACGATGTTGCTTTCAGCATGGCAGAATTCTCTGCTATAGAGATGTGGAAATCCTGAGGACGGGTGAGGAAGCTCGAAGACCATTAACTGGTAAATAAAATGAGGTAGTGACTTCGTGACTTTCACATCCAATTGGCACGGGCTTCACCACCCCAATTTGTGCCTAGTATTTTTTTTATAATAACAAAAAAAAGGTGATGTGAGTACCAAGCAGCAAATTATAGGTTCCCCCTTCCCTCTATGTAACTGGTTTCATTTTATTTGTAAAATATTTCTCCTAAGGAAGCAGCATTTTTGCTCGGAACATGCAATCAGGCTTTGAGCAGAAAACCTTGGCCATGCTAACTAAGAAGGAATATGTGTCAACTGTGACTTAAAAGTCTTGGAATTGGTCAACCCGTGTTTAAAACTATTCACAGGCCTTGCACCTCTCACCTGCTTTGTTGAAGCTCTGTCTTAGAGCGGATAAATCACTTGAGATTGGCCTGAAGTGTCTGCAGTCGTCCAGGGAGAAGGCGCTGTGGTGGACTAGGGGAAAAACAACCAAAACCTTAACATGAAAAACTAAAAATCGTACCAGCACAATTTTTGATTTTATAAAAGTTGTAAGGGGGCTGGTGCTCTTTTCAGGTGGAAAACACTTTAAATTGATTTCGAATGCTTCCATGGACACGTTTTTCCTTCAAAAGCAATGCTAATCCATATGGATTTTCCAAAGTGAATAGATTCACCGCTTGCAGCGTATCCTTGCTGCAGCCCCCAACCTTTTGGGCACCAGGGACTGGTTTCGTGCATTGCCTGCACCCCAGTTTCTGGCATGCCCTGGCCCAGCGCCAATCCATGGAAGGGAGGTTGGGGGCCCCTGGCGTAACGCCCTCCATCCATTCCAAAAAGAAGGCTTTCAACCTTTCCCAAGTTGGCACACCTTGCAAATACCCAGCGTGTAAACCAACGCTGGCTTCGGACCTTTTCAAAAGGATTAGTGCTGTTGTTTTTAACCCTGTTGGATCAAATCTATTTTCCTGATCGAAGACAATAGGGGGACATTTTAGAAAAAGGCCACAGGGACGTGTCATGAGAAAGGACACTCCCTTTGGATCCAGGCTTAACGGGGTGTTTGGCTGCTGTAAAGATGATGCGAGGGCTAGTGAGGAAAACTACCTGGGTCTTGGCATCTGTGAGTCCCGAGGAGTTTAACGATGGAAACAAGGAATCCGTAGAGCTGCTGCAGCTAACCAGCTCATCCAGGGCATCGACCTGTCTCCGCAGGCTGTGGAGGGTGCCCTCGGTCTGTTGCTTCCCTTTGATTAATGCCTCCACTTGCTTCGACATGCATTGCCGGAGTTGGGCCTGGATGGACAAGGGTCCAGTTAAAACGTGAGCTAGGAAGATCTGGGCTGCTTGGGACAGGGGTCTCTGTCACTCACTCTGGAATAATCACCCGGGAGGGACCTTCTAAATTTAAAGCCAGGAATTCATTCTCCGGGGCTTTATTCTTACGACCACAAGGGAGCCCAACATTTCTGGGGCTAAATAAGTTTTGCCCCGTTTGAAGAGCTTCCTTGCTGCAGTTGGTAAGTGAATCACTGCAGTTGGTAAGTGAGTAACCCGGCTGTTAAGTGAATCCGGCTCCCCCAGGCTCTTCGCTGGTCAGAAGGTGGCAAAAGGGGACAACGTGACTCCAGGACACAGCAACTGTCAGAAATATGAGCCCGTCGGCAAGCGCTCAAATGCAGTTGGGTGAAAAAGGGTGATAAGTCACTTTTTTCAGTGTCGTCGTAACTTTAAACAGTCACTAAAGGGACTGTCATAAGTCGGGGATGATATATCTCAGTAAGTATAGTTGCCAACGGTCTGAATTTTGGTCACATGACCCTGGAGATGATGCAACAGTGAACAAAAGGTCATAGGTTGCTTTTGTCAGTGCAATTGTAATTTCGAACAGTCACTCAATGAACTGTCGTAAGTCGAGGACTGTCTGTATTGGAGCGTTTCCCAAGCAAATAGCATCTGAATCGTCGTCACTACCTTGAGACGATCCTCCTGGTGCTGCAGTTGTTCCCGGCGCACCTTTCCACGCCACTGCTCATCCTTGAGGGAGAAAAGAATTGGTGAGGAGAAGAATCCCCTTGGCGAGAAGCTGGGATGGATGGATAGAGAGAGAGAGACTTTCTTGCACGGAAGAGGCGGAAGTTCTTTCTTCCAAGGGGACATTCGCACGAGCTACAGTGTCTGGGTGTGTCCATGGTACAACTCTGCCTCTTAACGTACTTACTGTGATGTGGACTTGAGACAGGTCCAGCTTTTCATCCCAAAGCAGCATCCTGGCCTTGTTTTCGGTGAACGGGTAGTTTTCCTTCAGGCTTTCCACGTCGTTCCAGAGCCTTCCCTTCCCTTCCAGGTCAGCTTCTCTGCCCTCCAATGACTCCGGAGGAGACTGGCTCAGATCCTTCAAACCGTTCCTCATTTTGTCCTTCACTTCCAGCCTGACCAGCTTCACGGTGCCCTTCAACTCTTTCTGCTGCTTCTCCAGCTCCTCCTGGTTCTTCACCTAAGACACAAGAAGCAACAACGGCCACTCCACACCGATGCTGAGCCACTGAGCGGCCTTGCACCTCCAGGAAGCCCTGGGGGGGAGTTTATCCAATCAATGCAACTAACACAACATGGGCAGGAGAATCCCCAGAGCCTTCCCCTCTGCCTCACTCAGAGGCCTCGGAGCCAGTCGCCTTTGGGCAGCAATCCTAGGCGGTGGGAAGAAGCCCAGCAGGCCAAGAGGGGGCAGCCATCTTTCTGGGGAGGCCCGTCGGGGGCTCCAGGGTGTTACCTGTGACTTGAGTTGGGCGTGCTCCTCTTGGATGCGGACAAGGTCCCTCATCAGCCGCTTGGCTCGTTGGTGATTCTCTCGGGCCACTTGTTCCAAGGAGGTTATTTCTTGCTGCAAGCTGTAGTTTTCTTGCTTCTGCTCCTAAAATTACAACAGCGGGTTGGAGAAGAATCTATGTTTGGTTTTTCTTTTCATCTGCCTTGGAATTAACAACCACGTTCCATGGAAGGGTGGGGAGAATGCTCCATTGTGATCTTTAAGGACTGAAAACTTTTTTTATTAGTTTATCAAGGTATAAAATACAAAGGAAAAAAAGACATGGAAAGAGAGGAAGGGAAAGAGAAAAAAAAGGAAAAAGGCACCAACTTCCGACTCCCTTTGGTACAGTGGAAGGTAACAACACTACAACTACAACTCTTTGCTTTTGCACAGCAATAGATACCAGCCATTTCTGTAACAGTAAGCCTGCCTAGTTTACAAAAGCAGAATTGAAGTTCCATTTGTTTCCCCCTTCTCATTGTAAACACAACATCTGGAAACGATTTCAAACTAGAGACAAAATTAAATATAATCTCTTATTTGGATAAAAGAAATCACTTCCAAGTACTGAGGGAGTCTGGTAGAACTGGGGCCAAGCCAGCTGCTCTTTGTGTTCAAGAAACCCTCTGGTTTCTCGCCATGTCCCCCCCCCCTTCCACAACCTCCCCCCACAATGAAAACGAAGCAGAGGGAGGCTGGCACGTACTTGAAGGGCCCTTTCAAGCTGGGCCCTTTGAGCCTTGATGGTTTCCTTCAAGGTGGCCATTTGCTTCTCCGCTTTCGCGTGGGCTGCTTGGAGCTGGTCCTGGAGCAGCCGCTCCTCGGCTCTGGACAGGCTGAGTTCCCTCTGCAGGGATGAAACCTCGCCCACTTTGTCCTGAAGCGTCTGTTCTTTTTCAGAGAGCTGATGCCCTGGAATCAGAGGAGCCGCGCTTGGTTACCCAGCCAACCTTAACCAGACGGGTGCTCAGCTCTGCTTCTCATCTGCTGAAGGACGTCGCTAAGAGAAGTTATGATGACTTGAGCCACAGTCGCGCAGTGGTTAGAGGGCGGTACTGCAGGCTCCTTCTGCCGACAGCCAGCTGACTGCAATTTGGCAGTTCGAATCTCACCAGGCTCAAGGTTGACTCAGCCTCCCGTCCTTCTGAGGTGGGTAAAAGGAGAACTCAGATTGTTGAGGGCAAGAGGCTGACTCTGTACACCACTTAGAGAGGGCTGTGAAGCAGCATATAAGTCTAAGGGCTATTGCAATTGTTGGCCAAGCAGGGTCGAAAGCAGCCAGAGAAATGGTTGAAACCTGTCAGTAAACAGGACTGATTTACCACCAGCCTATCAGGAGGTTAAGACCCAAGGGCACAGTGTCATAAGGAAACAAGTAACCCCTTAATAGCCAGTCACCCACATCCTAATTAAATAATTAAGAGCTACACACAACCAGCAACCATAAAAATACAATCCGTAGAACAGTCCAGTGCACATATTCTGGGAGAGAGAAGCGCCCTGAAGATGGGTTCCAGTGTGAGCCCAAAAGCTTGGAAGAATAAACCTTTGGTCCTGGTGACCAATTCAGATTGGATCCTGTGGAATTCATGATATCTAAATGCTGGTCTCTTTGTAGAGAGCTCAGAACATTTAAAAAGATGCTACAAAGGGAATGTTTTTTTTTTTTTTTAGTGGATATAACTCCCAACTGAACTGTATACAACTCGTTGCCAAGTGAGTTTGGGGTTTGAATCTTGCTCTCCCTCCTCCTTAGCTGCTATAATACCATGCTGCCTTTCTTACTCCATGGAGACGCATTCCTCATGCCAATGCATCCATGTTCCCAGCCTCAAATGTGACTCACAGGCTTTGCGTAGCTTTTCTTCAAGAGCTGAAAAGTGGGATTCCCCCTTCTGGAGCTTCCGGATCCGTTCTTCCATCTCTTGGACCTTGGCCACAGCTTGTGTCAGCTGACCCTGCTGCTCTTCCAGTTCTTGCTCTAGCTGCTGCTTCTGATACTTCAGCCTGTCAGCATACTCGGCCAACCTTTTCTCTTCGTGCTGGATGTCTTCCCTGAGATGCCGAAGGACCTGGAGGAAAGCAACCCATCGAGAGTTCAGCTGGCTTGCGGTAAGAGGCTACTGGAACCAGTGGGTGGTCTGCTTCCTTGACTGGTTTGCTTCAAGGTGTTTTGCATGATAGAAATCTGGCATGCTTTAGCATGAATCTAGAAAGCAGGAAACTCCGAGTTCAAGTCTTGATTTAGTAGTCATGAAAGCCAACTGGGTGACTTTGGAGCAATCTCTCTCTCTCTCTCTCTCTCTCTCCCCAGCCCACCTCATAGGGTTGTTGTTGTGGAGAAAACAGGGGGAGGAAAGTGCCTGGAATGTGTTTTCTACCTCGAGTTGTTTGTAAAATAATAAAGGTGGGGTATGGATTAAATAAATAGTAAACAAACTCCTGTAAGTGCTAAACAATTGGGCTCAGAGAGGAGCTGTTTTAGGGAGAGGCTACTGAATCACTGATCTGAGATCAATTATGGTTTCTCCCTTCATGGCTTCTTTCACCCCTCTTATATCAACCTTTCCATTTTTTTCTAATTTGTTCACTTTCAAAAAGAAAGAATTCAGCCAGATCAGGTCAGATCAAACACAAAATGGGAAAAAGATGAATGTACCGTCTCTTGTTTGGCCTGTTTCAGCTCCTGTTCCTCAAGCTCCTTGCGGAGTTGGTGTAGCTGGCTTTCCTTTTCCCTAAGGCCTTCTTGGGTCTCCTTGCACTTCCTGGAAGATTCGTGGAAGTTCTCCTTTAGGGCCTTCTGTTCTTGGATCAGATCCTCCTTTTCCTTGGCGGCCACTTTCACGTCCTGCCGTCCCAGAGCGAATAGTCGCAAGAGAAAGATTTAAGATGCAGATCAACCTCTTTGGCATCTCAGAATCCTACTAACTAGGCCATTGCTACAGACAAATCTGGATGCAGCTCACAGGAGGAAAATTGCAA
Source organism: Hydrophis major (assembly GCA_033807585.1). Classification (NCBI taxonomy): domain Eukaryota; kingdom Metazoa; phylum Chordata; class Lepidosauria; order Squamata; family Elapidae; genus Hydrophis; species Hydrophis major. The sequence goes on along the minus strand of CM066341.1, from coordinate 683,120 downwards.
ATAGACTGTCTTTTCCTCCTTTTAGTTTCCTGTAGAAAACCATGCCTTCATGTAACAGGTTACAGTTTGATTTTGGCTGAGGTATATCGTTGCTCTGGCTGCATCCTCGGGGGAAAAAACTGTGGCACTGACTGCAATACATTTCCCCATCCTTAACACAAAACAGTAAATCTAAACGAAACTCACTTGCTCCAGCAGCTGAAGATAATGCCTGGAATTGTTCAGTTCTGTCTTCAAAACGTCCAACTCCTCCTTTTTTCCTAAAGGGGAAAATAATTGCAGTAGTTTGAGGAAGAGGTCAATCGCCAAGAAAACCAAAAAGGCGGCGGGAGATTTGATTAGAAAGATCGTAATCTTGATCCCGCGCAAGGCACTTGTCTATATGCAAAATGATCAGGATGAAAAGAGATTTGGAAAACAAAATTCCCCTACCATGCAAATGTTTCTGTAGCTCGGCGATATCCTTGTTCAGAACTATTTTCTGGTTGTGAAGCTGATCGATTTCAAGCTGCAGTTTTTGGAAATCCAAAGCGGATTTTTCCTTGCTGGCGAGAAGAGTTTTGTTGTTATCTTCCGTGGAGGCTAAGGTTCTGCCAAAGGAAAAAAGCCACACTTCCACTTCACAAATGTCCATGGAGAATCTCGACACCCAAAGGGGCTTTTTCAAAAGGCAACTGAACTTTGTTTTTTATCTGAAGACGTTTCTCTTCTCATCTGAGAAGCTTCCTTAGCTCTGAAAGAGGAGGAGAACTGAAGAAGCTTCTTGGATGAAAAGTGAAGCGTTTTCAGGGAAAAAAAACAAAGCCCAGTTGCCTTTTGAAAAAGCACCTTTGGGATTCACTTCGCAAAATTAAAGCAGAGGCAGGTGCAGCTTGGTGGGCTGCTAAGAACTGAATATGACCCCAGTCTGTGGTGCTTTGGAGACGAGGTTGACCCCTTCCTCTTCTCTGGGGCACCCCTGAGATATTGGAAGGCTGCTATCAATGTCAGGCCAGGTCCTTCTTTTCATCAAACCAGACATACCGAGTTCCTGCAACTGTTTTTCATAGGATGGTGTGGGAAGAATGGATATTAATTATTTTTGCCGTTTTAACAGGCTACTCTCCTCTATTTTATTTCTATTATCAAAAACAGCCCAATCTGTCATTGTCTATTTCACATGAAAGGAAAACCAGGGGCTGTGCAGTTCCTCTAATGCCAGGGGGAAAGTAGAACTTTTCAAAAGCAGAAATCTCCTGCCGGGGGAGCACTAGATGACCTACAAGGTCCATTCCAACTCTGTTAATCTGCTAAAATATTCACATAAGAATGTACCAGTGGTGCTTGTCTTACAACCCAAGATGGAGCCCAAAATTTCTGTCGCTAAGTGAGACAGTAGTTAAGTGAGTCTCATCCTGTTTCACGACCTTTCTTAGTGCAGTGGCTGAGGGAATCCCTGGAGTTGTGAAGTGAATCCGGCTCTCCCATCGACTTTGCTCGCCAGGTCACAAAAGGGGATCATGTGACCCCAGGACACTGCCACCGTCATAAATATGAGTCAGTTGCCAGGCAGCTGAGAGTTCAGCATGCGGCAATGGTCGTAAGTGTGGAAAAGGGTCATAAGTCGCCTTTTTTCGGCCCCGCTGTAACTTCGAACAGTCCCTAAATGAACTGCTGTAAGTCTGAGGACTCCCTTAGAAGGACCTTCCTCTAAAGCAGGGGTGTCCAACCTTGGTAACGTTAAGCCTGGAGGACTTCAACTCCCAGAATTCCCCAGCCAGCTGAAGTTTTCCAGGCTTAACATTACCAAGGTTGGACACCCCTGCTCTCAAGCGACCCCTTGGGGATCTTTTCACTTGCCAATAAGGCCTAAGAAAACTCCCCAGAGCCCCCCCCCCCACCTTTGGCTCTGGATGAACTTCTCCTCCAGGCTCTGGCAGTCGGCTTCCAGCTGCCGCTTCTCCTCGCTCAGAGCCTTGACGTGGTTTTGCAGAAGGTGGAGCTGGGAGGCCAGCCGCTCGGCCTCCTGCTGAGCCTCCTGGAGGAGCCGCCTCTGCTGCTCCGTCTCCCCTCGCTGGCGCTGGGATGCGTCCTGGAGAGTCTCCAGCTCCAGCTTCTCCTGAGGTTGGAAAAGACCTGCCTGAAGACAGCTGCCCAAACTTTGACTCCGCCATCACTGCACCCTCCTTAGGGTAGGGCAGAGCTCTCGCCTCACAATCCGGAGGCTGTGAGTTCAATCCTGGGCACAAGGAGAATACATCTGCTGAACAAAACTCCACACTGGCGAGTAAACACTCTGCTAGCTCCGTTCAGTTGCCCAGGCTCCACCCCTGCCAGGGATTACGGGGTCATTAAAAGGGAGATGACGACGACGATCACTGCACCCTCATTGCTGCATATTAGGGCAGCAAGGATGAGTTTGTTATTGTTGTTATTATTATTATTATTATTAACAACTTCATTTGTATGCTGCCCATTCCCATGATTCTAAGTAACTAAAAATCAAAATTACAATAAGGACATCACCCAAATAGAATCAAAAATTATAAACTGGGACACACAAAGCCATGCATTGGTGCTCTCTTAGCTTGGCCGTTTACTTGCAGACATTTCATTACCCAACCAGGTAACACCATCAGCACTGCAGCAAGTGTGGGGATTGATCCCTGTTTATATGCAGAAGCTTGCCCTGCCTGCCTCAGTGGAGCTGCAGCTTTTTCCTTATTTAGAAGAGTGAGAATAACCGAAGTGATGTGCGAGAAGCTCAAGGCAGAGCTTCCTCAACTGAACCGTCACTGCGAAGCGTCTTTCCTTTACCTCTAGCAGCAACCGTTCAATTTTTTCCAACTCGTTTGTCTTTTGGTTATGCTGACATTTCAGGTTTTCGACCTCCTCTTTTCCCAGCATGTGCTTCAGTTCTAATGAATGACAGAAAAGGGCGCTCAGGTAAATCCTGGCAGGTACATAGAAAGCTAAGATGCGGCTACAGTTATTGCTATTTTTTGTGTGAGCCAAACCTGTCTTATGCTTCTTTATCAGCCCCAGGATATCCTGTAGTTTTGTTTCATCTTGTCGGATATTCTGCAAGACGAGAGAAAGCTGGGATCGTTTCTCGCTTAGCTGGGCGTTGAGTTCTCCCTTCTGAACACTCAGGTCTTCGAGAAAAGCCTTCATTTCCTTGGAAAAGGATGAAGAAAGCATTGAAGGGCTTGTTGCAAAACGGGTAAGCAAGCAGCTCCGTTGCCTCAAAAGTGGGTTTTTTTCCCTTTTAAAAAAGGCAACTGGACTGTTTTTTGAGGAAGAAGGTGTTTCACTTCTCATCCAAGAAGCTTCATCCGTTGTGGCAACGGATAAAGATTCTTGAATGAGAAGCAAAACTTCTTCCTTCTCCTCAAAAAAACCACCACACAGTCTGGGCAAGTGTGCCTGGATGACTAAGAATCTCCACAGAGAAGCAGCTCCGTTCAGATCGAATCATCCTGATGGGGAGTTTTGCTCCAGGGCAACAAGCACACCCTTACTTGCTGAATGGGGAACCCTGAATTAAAACAATTCTCAAAATGGGAGCAGATTAAAAGAACGGAATCGCTCGAACGACAAAATCTGACTTTCCGAATAAAACTTTTGAGCAATTGAAAAGCAAGCCTCTAAAAAAAGCTGTAAAGCAACTGGAAATTTTAAAAAACAACAAAACACCTTTATTAGTTGCCGTTTTTCAGTTATCTCTGCCTCTCCGTTCCTGAGCGCTTCTGCAAAGTTGGCATTTTTCTCAGCAATGCTGTCTTGGAGGAGACGCAGCTCATTCCTTTTCTGATCAAGCAATCTGTCCACCAGGTGTAACTCTTGCTGCTGAACGGCAGTCTGCCAAAAAAATGAAATCGTTCAGTTGTAGAACAAGTCAAGTCCTTTTATTGCTCAGGCTTCAGAGCAGTCCAAGGTCTGTCCTTTCTTTTTCTTTTTTTTAATCTGTCCTGGGTGGTAAGATGGTTAAACCCTTTCAGTGGGTCCTCAGGAGTGCCCTGTTAATTCATGACTTTCCAAAAACTCAACCAGCCCTTTGGCTGAGCTGCTGGTCAGATAGCGATGAGGCCCGCGTGGCTCTTTCTAAATTGAAATACTAGCAATAGTTGCACTAATATCAGTGGTATTTGTGGATAATAAACTCCTCAGGTCATTAAGCCAGCCTTTCCCAGCAGGCTCAACGCCTTTTTCTATATGGCTGCATCCAAGGGTTAGCTCAGAATATTCCCATCTCTGGAAAATGTGGATCAGGAAGGAGTCCACCCACCTGATCTTTTAATCTCTCTAAATCGTGCTTTTTGCTCAGAAGGATGTTCTCTGCTTCTTTGAGGATCTGAAGGTGGTGATCTTCATTGCCTTCAGCCACTTGGATGTCTGTTTGCAGCTTCTGAAGGCTGGAAAAGAATGACACTGGGACATTATTTATTTTGGAAGAAGAGGAGGAAAAAAAGATTTAAACACAGGGTGGCCCAGCTGCTCTTTGGTGAAATGGTTAAACAAGCCAACATATTTGCCAAAATGGTTCATCTCAAATTGGTGGTCTACCACTCCCAAAAGACACAGTATTACAGGTGCTCATGGTATCTTAAAGGGAATTTTAGAGAAAGGCACGTTGGAGATTATAGAGAGAAGTAAAAAAAAAGAGATGAACCCCGTCTACCCAGGAAGTTTGATGTCCATCAGATGCACCAGTCTAAGAAATACCTTTCCGTCAATATTTCTATCTTCTGGCTCAAGACTTGAAATTCAGAATCTTTTGCCAATACAATTTGGCTGATTTCTTTCAGAATTCCTTCTTGTTCCATCTTGTGCTGTTGCAAATCCTGGGCGTTTGCTTGAAGAAACCTGAAAAACAGTCATCAAAAATCTCTTGCTTGCTTGTGAAAATCGATTCTTTTGGGGTGGGGGGTGTTATTTTTTTAAAACCACGAGCTAAACTTAAAATGTCCAATAGGCAAATTCTGTAATCCATGAAACACACACATAACCCAATAATTCTTGAGCTTTTCTTTCTTTTGTTTCCCGAGTGGTCCTTAGGAAGAGGGTCTGATGACATCTTTTTATTCTCCTTTCCATGCATTTAATCCTTCTTTGCACTTGTGCAAAGAAATCCTTGGTAACCCAGGGGATTTCAGTCTCCTGAGGGCATGAGCAATCTGGTTTGGGATTTTGGAGGATCCGTGTTTGGAAACTGAATTTGCTGTTCGGTTTAAGGGGTGCCATTCTGCTGACTTAGACAAGCTCAGGGAGAGGTTTATAATAAAACGGCTAGACGTGCACCGAAGTCAGCACTGTAGTTAAATAATAATGAAAGCTGAGTAAATACTGAGAAGGGCAGCTGACGATCAAAGCCATTAAATAGATTGCAGGTTAAGAAAGTCGGGTGTGCATAAATATACAGGCTGCCTGCCGCACTGATTTTTCTCCCAGAGCAACTGTTACACGCCCGTAAAGGCAAACAAGAACTCTTTTATGACTGTGTGTTCCCAATGTCCTGAGCCACCATCTGGCCCTGTTACGTTGGGGTGAAGAACGTGCCCTTAAAAGTCACTTATGTTCACCTGAGCTCCTGATCTGCCTTCACAAGCCTTACAGCCATTTCCTGAGTCCGTCGTTCAAGTTCCTCGGCTTCTTTCTCGGTGCGAGACAAATGCTGCTTAGCGGTGTTGTATTTCTGAACAGTCTCTTTGGTCTAGAAAGGGAAATTAGAAGGCGCATGGCTGGTCGAGGAAGAATCATTAATGTTTTTCCTCTATGACTAGTCAAAGAAGAACAATTCTATTATCCAGCCCTTGGAAGGGCTAAGAAGATACAGGGCAAACAACAGTGAGAAGTCACCAGCAGTCATTTTAAACCAAGACGTTAAAATTACCTTTCCTCGAGTATTTTCCAGCTCGGTTTCAGCTTCAGCCAGAAGACAGTCTGCCTCTCTGAGTTCTGCCCGTCGCTTCAAAAGCGTCTTTTCCACGCATTCAATTTCATCCATGATACTTTCATGACACTGGATCGAATTTTCCAATTCCAGCTCTGCAGTGAGGTCATCCCCACGCCCTTCGATCAAATCTCTAAAGCAGAGAGGAAGGAAGGAAGGAATGGAGACAGGGAGCCAGAAATATCATTGATTTTCTGCCCTCAACCTTAGCTCAATTGTTCCTGTCCCTTATACACCAGTTTTAAGGTAAACAAGAGTTTTGCAAGGAAAGCCAGGCTATTTCTTTAATAAATGATAGTATGACAAAGTTATGATAAAGTTATCCAGACGAGGAAAAATGGCTACATCACAGGAGCTTCACAGGGAAAAACTTGCTAAAGGCATCTCCTATCTCTTTCTTGCTAAATGGGCTAAAAAAAGTTCTACCCAGAAGAAAATCTCAGCATAGATTTTGTGGTGGCGGTTCACAATTTTGCTAGAGAGCTTGCTCACATGTGGCGTTGACTTCTCTTCTGGGCTACTCGCTGCAGCTCTGCGACCTGGGACTCCAGCTCTTCTTTCTCCTTCAACAAGCCCTGTATGCCCTGGCTCAGTTCTTCCACCTCTTTATTAGGTGCACGAGAAGTTCTGAAGGACTCATCTTTCTGTCGCTGAGACCTCAATGTCTCTAGGCTGTCTTCTAGCCTCAAGATGTCGTTTTCCTGCAAAAGATGGAGACCAGGTGCATCGTCTCCTGATCCAATCAGGGGAGAAAGGATAGTGGTGTACCAATATTTGAGGGGCTGCCACAGAGAAGAGTGTATGTGTCAAACTATTTTCCAAAGCACCAGAAGGCAAGACTAACGTAGCAGAGAAGCAACTGGAATTAAGGAGAAATTTCCTAACGGTGAAAGCAACCAACGGAATAGTTTGCCTTCAAAAGTTGTGGGTCTCCAACTTTAAAAGTTTAAAATATTTGTCCAACTGTAAAAACACTGTGAAGTGGGATATAAGTCTAAGTGCTATTGCTATTATATACCGCTTCACAGTGCTTTTATAGTCCTCTCTAGGCGGTTGACAGAGTCAGCCTCTCGCCTCCAACCATCTGGGTCCTCATTTTACCCACCTCGGAAGGACGGAAGGCTGAGGCATCCTTGAGCCTGGTGGGATTCAAACTGCCGGCAGCCAGCAGACGTAACCTGCAGTCCTGCATCCTAACCACTGCGCCACCACGGCTCTTAGGCTACCATCTCTCAACCACCACATAAAATCCATAAAATCTCATCTATCGATAACGAGTTTCCTTTCAAAACCCGACTGTGCCTCCTCTTACCAAGTTCAGGTGGTCGGGGATGTTGCAATGAAGGACTCCCAGGGGAACCAGTGGCACCGAGTAGTTGGCAGGGAGAAGACCATAGTGCAGCTGGACGCTGGTGGGAGGTGAACCGTAGACCACGGATGTGGGAGTGACTGGGCCTCCGCTGGCTTGCATGGAAGGAGGCTGCAGGCCATACAGCACCGTCCCCTGGGGCACTGGGTTGCCATCTGGCAGCAGGGTGTAGATGATGGATCCAGGAGGCAGGAGGCAAGGAGTAGCGCTGGGCAGAGTTTCCCCGTCGCTTTGGTGCCCTTCTGGGTGAGACACAGAGAACGGAATCCCCGTTAAATGCTGGAGGGTGGGAGGAAGAAACCTTTCGTGGAAAGGACGCAAACGGCACGCTCCGAAAAAGAGGCAGCAGTGCCTGGGCAGTGACTTCGGAGCGGAGGGGCACAGAAGAATTGCTCCTGGCTTCTGAGCTGCAGTTGAGCCCAACGTTTCAGTCGTTAAGGGAGACATTTGTTAAGTGCTCTGTCCCCTTTTACGACCTAACTTTTCCATAGTGGTTAAGCCAATCCCTGCAGTTGGTAAGGGAGTAACCCGGTCGTTAGGTGAATCTGGCTTCCCCGTGGACTGTCAGAAGGTCGCAAAAGGGGATCATGTGACACACACACCCCTCCCCAGGACACAACGAGGGTCATAACTAGGAAGCAGTTGCCAAGCAGTTGAATTTTGGTCACGCCATCGTGGCCTTGCCACAAAGGTCGGAAGTGTGAAAAACAGATGTAAGTCACATTTTTCAGCGCCGTTGTAACTTTGAACGGCCACTAAACGAACTGTTGTAAGCCGAGGACTACCTGTAGTGGAGGGCGTTCATCACCTTGGAAACTAGTCAGAGGAAAGCAATGCCAAGAATATTCCCTTTACAGTCAGGGTTACAATCCAGAGGCATGCTGAGGCACTCCCAGTCTTTGCCTTCCACTGGTTCCCAGTAACATACTGCACATAGCCAGGAAAAATAGGCCTAGCACTTCTATGCCGCTTCAAGGCCCCCTCTAGGCCATTTTACAGAGTCAGCCTATTTGTCCCCCGACAATCTGGGTCCTCGTTTTATGAACCTCGGAAGGACGAGTCAACCATGAGTCTGGTGGAATTGGAACTGCGCCACCGCCCTCTAACCACTGCGCCACCGTGGCTCATTATTACGACCTTTTATTTATTTATCAAATTTTAAAAGCACCCACCTCCCTCCTGGGAGCAAAGAGAGAGGCTGCTACGCTAGACGAATAACCTGCCTGATTTCTTTGGGAAATAAGGGAGTAACTTGAAAGATAGTTAGCTGAACTGACTTACTGCTAGAGAAGGGTTCCTGCAGGCCAGCTGGGCCTGAGCTGTGCACGCAGCACTCTCTGGAAGCAGGATCATGGGCTTTCCTGCTTTCGGTCAGCTTCCTGTCCTGTTTGATGACGGGTGTCGACACGGGACACTGTAAGATAACGCCGGAATCTTTGGTGCTCTGGGAAGCAGGAGTAGACGCCTTGGAAAAGGAAGATAGACAACAATAAGTAACCAGCTTGAGTTGAGAGAAATATTCCCCAGAGGGGAGGGCCCCAATGTAACGAGAGCATCTCAGGCAAAAAATAAGGGAGTCAAAGCTATTATTTCAGTTGCTGGGAAGAAACGGCTTGCAAAAAGATACCCATGAACCCTTCTATCAAAATATGGCAACATCCTATGCTATAGAAGCTGACTTAGGCACTATAAATAGGCAAACATCTGTACCTACAAGGGGGAAAGAAAGGGGGGGGAAAGGGGCTATAATCATTTTGTTATGGAAATCCTCCAAGTTAGGGCAATTCACAAAGCTGTGTATAAATGCTGTTGTTTTCCTTCTCTTTGGGGACTGCAGGGAAAAAAATCTGTAAGCAAAATCTTGAAAAGAAATTGTGGATAATAGAAACTGGCTGGGTCTAGTTTCGGCTTCCACTCAGGAAAACTCAAATGTGTATCTTACTTCGGCTTATCAAGGTGGAGAGGGGTTACCAGTAGCTAGAGCTTGAGGCGGGATGAAGCGTGAGATAAAATGGCGCTTCCTAGTTCCAGGTGTTTGGGTTTTTTTTGTTTTTTTTGTTTAATGAAAACAAGGGGCAGCCTTGTCAGCAACCCCACTTGATTTGATTTAAAGCTCCTTTCAAGGCAAACATTGGGACGGTTTTCATACCTGGGATGAGGACGGCACAAAAACCAGTTGTGGGCCCTTCTGGAGTGGAGCCACGAAGCGAGCAATGGTATCATTCTGCTGAGAGATCCTACGTCGGAGTCCTTCAATTTCCCCCAGGACGCCTTCCATTTCAGCCCTGTTGCCTGCAAGGGGGTTTAAAAATTCAGTGCGTTTTAAGCAAGTCGGTTGTCTGTTTTAAGCGCCTTCGTTATTCCGTCAGCGCAGCTTCTTTCGCGGAATAAAGAGTGCAAATCCGTCCACGTTTGCCGAAAAGCCAGAGAAAAGAAACCAACCGTTCTTGGCCTGATCTAAGGCTCGGTGCAGTCGGTCCGTTTCTGCTTTCTGCCATTTCAGAAGCCCATTCAACTTCTCCCACTCGTCCTTTGGAAAGTGCCAAGCCGCCGTCTTGGCGGCGCCTTTTTCCAATTCCAGCTGCAATGTGGAAAAGCATTTTATTTTGAGCAGAGAACTTTCGAGGGCCCCCCAAATCAAGCCCTTCACGTCCACAGCTTTAACCCATGCTGACATGCGGTCAAACACTGGTGAATGGATTTGAATCCCGTGTAAAACCAAGAAGGACCAGCGTCAGAGACGATCCTTTGAGTCCTCTCCCTGGGCAGAGGAGGCAAGGTGGGCCCAGCCAAATGGGGACGTGGGATCCTTCCTGAATCCCCCACGGCTCTTTCTGATGAAAACTCTCATTCACTTAACAACTGTGGCAAGCAAGGTCGTAAAATAGGGCAAAACTCACTCAACGAAAGTTTCGGTTAGCAACAGAAATTTTGGGCTCAATTGTGGTCGTAAAGATGAAATTGTGGTTGTACAGTATACCATCCCATAGTGCTTCACAGCCCCCTCTAAGTGGTTTACAGAGTCAGCCTCTTGCCCCCAACAATCTGGGTCCTCCTTTTACTGACCATGGAAGGACGGAAGGACGAGTCAACCTTGAGCCGGTCAGGATCGAATTTCAGACCGTAGGCAGAGTTTGCCTCCAGGGCTCCATTGTGGAAAGGGGACCTGTTTGTAAACAGAACATACCTGCGCCTCCTTTTCTCTGAGAAACTTCTGCAGAAGTCCTATTTCTGTCTCTGCTCTGGCCAGATCCTTAGCCGCTTGCGTGGCCTGCGTGCAGAACTTTTCTGCCTCCTGAAGCTCCTTCAGTTGGGAGGAAAAAGGAAAGGGGGAAGAAATGCCAAATCACCATTTTACAGGAGGGATTGTGCATTTAACGAGAGAGCAGCTGCAGAGACTTTCAATGCTCTCTCAGTGTTCAATGCTACCGTTCTTTGGAATCTCTCTGTTCCTCTTGCTGGACTCAACAGCATTAATATAAATAAAGTTTACATATAATGATAAATGATAAAATATAATGATAAAGTTTGCTTAGCTACAGGTCTCAAACACAGGTTTTCTTTCTGGAAGCAATGAGGATTTGGTTGTCACAGTTTTGAGCGGGGAATTTCTGCAGCAGCAGCAGCAGCAGCAGCACCATACCTCAGAACGTTCCCGATTAATTTTGCCTACAGTCCCATGCAGCGACTGGAGCTGCTCTTTGGCTGCACAGAGTTGGGCTGTGGCCTGTTTATCGGAAGCGGAAATGGCTTCTTTCAACGCCTTCAGCTCCTTGCTGAGGCTGTGGAACTGCAGCTGTGCCCTCGCGTCTTCCTCCTTTTTCTGGAAAGACCCACAAAAGTGCATTCAACAGATTTGAGCAAAGCAAAAGGAAGCGCTGAAAGCTACAATGAAATAACCAGGATTCACCTTGGGGAGGGGGGGGGAATTGTAGAAAAAACAACTAAAATGATTAAGGGCCTGGAGGCAGAAACATAGGAAGGACGGTTGCAGGAACTGGGGCCTGGCTAGTCTAGGGAAAAGAAGGACTAGGGGTGACGTGGTAGCAGTCTTCCAATATTTGAGGGGCTGCCCCAAAGAAGAGGGAAGGGGTCAAGCTATTCTCCTCCAAAGACCCTTCAGAAGGCAGGACAAGAAGCCACGGATGGAAACTGACCAGGGAGAGAAACAACCCAGAACAAAGGAGGAATTTCCTGACAGGGAGATCAATCAATCAGTGGAACCACTTGCCTCCAGAAGTTGTGGGCTCCATCACTGGAGGTTTTCAAGGAGAGACTGGACAGCCACTGTCTGAAGTAATACAGGGTCTCCTGCCTGAGCAGGAGGTTGGACTAGAAGACCTCCAAGGTCCCTTCCAGCTATACTCTATTCTAATCTATCCTTCCAACTGAATGCATCCACACTAAAAAATAAACCCGATTGCTAGATATTTTTGTAGACCTTCAAGAGGAGATACCCACCTTATTCTCCAAGTCTTCCAACTCAGCAAGGATTTGATCTTTCTCCTCATCAGCTTCTTGAAGCTGTTGGTCGGCGAGGCCCTGAATTTCTTCCATGCTCTTCAGCTTTTCAACGAGATGTTGGATTTCACCCTCCAGCTGCTGAACACGAGCCTCGTTCTGCCTCCTCTCGGATTTAATCTAGTTAAATACAAGAAACAAAGGAAAGTCAGGGAACGATACCAACAAGGTATCTTGTCAACAGCAGGCATTCCCACGGATGTAAAAAAAAGGTCTGGATTTTTTTAGCGTAAAAGATGGGAACGAGAAGAAGTGGGAAGGAACAGGCTGAAAATCTTATTTGTCATTTTTTATTATAACTCAACAGCTGTTTTTAGAGAGCAACTTTGATCTTCAGCAATACTCTTAGGGTCTCAAGATGGGGAGTTGGGGACCCTTAAAGCCTTCATAATCGTAGTTAAAGAGCAAGGAAGTAGGAAAGCATCTCATGCTGTTTAATTAGACGCAGGTAAGGATTCAGGATCAAGCCAAAGATCTTCTACATAGTATTAGTTGCAGGATTGAGAAAAAGTGAAAACAACATACTACTTTATAAAAAGATTTCTGCCCAAATGCTGAGTAGCCTTTCCTCCCTCTGGCTATAATTCCTCCCCCCCCACTCTTTTTTTTTTTTCTTCTTACTTTGGCTTCTGCAGCTCTGTTGCAGGCCAGTTTGTACTTTTCTTGGGCTTCTTCCAGCTCAGCCCGCTGAGTAGCCATCTCTTTCTGGAGGAATCTCTCCCTGGCCTGGGATGATTCGCTTTCTTGCTGGGAACGAGCGAAGATCTCAGCAAACTGTTTCTGCAGCTCCGCAAGGCTCTTCCCTAATATGTCCTTCGAGTTATGGCACCTGTTGTAGAAGAAGCAAAATAATAATAATAATAATAATAATAATAATAATAATAATAATAATAATAATAATAATAAAAGATTATGGAGATTTAAACAATGAACTAAGATAAATAGATAATGTCCTATCGGGGAAAGTCAGGATAAAGAAGAAGTGGAAGGCAAAAAGGAGAACCTGCCAGAGTTTGGCAGAGACATGATTCCCCAGGAAAAACTCTTCATGGATTTTGCAAAGAAATGTTCAAAAGGAAAATGCCTCTCCTTGTGTGTAAGCGCCCTGAGGAGCTTCATTGGGCTGCCTAGAACTAGAATTACCCAAACCTTTCCAGATATATCTTCTATTCCCATTGTCAGGTCCACCATCTTTGGCTTGGCACCACGCTGGCATCCTGCTATCAAAGGACCAGGGGGGAGGGATGGGGGGAAAATGGGCAATAAAATTGTATACATTGGTATGCACTGTTGTGTGGGAATTGGGGAAGGGGGATGACAGCTGAAGAAAAATAGATCAACATGGAACCGGTTGTGTCAAGGCATCTTCAAGGCCGTTTGCCCTGAGTGTGGAAAATTACCAGCCCAGATACCTCAGAGTTCTCAAAACATCCCAACAGCATCGTATTGGCTGGATTTGGACTGAAGGGAAGAGACTGAAGGAAATAATTTTGTACTGATGCATGGGAAAATCAGATTCCTCCTGACTTTACTGCAACAAGCATCTCTTAGTAAAAGTATCTTTCACTTCAACCAAATGGAATTGAGGGTTTTCCTTCCCTAAGGGATCGGACTGGGGCAGGTCTGACACCCATGGACTTAGGACTCCTCTGATTTCACCGCACCTGATTTCTGTCCCAGTCTGCAACTTTTGTTTGAGTTCATTCACACGAGCTGAGACTTCCTCGGGGTGAATTAAGCTATTGGTTGTGTGATTCAGTTGCTCCTGTGTATCTTTTAGCTGCTGCCTCAAGTGGTGGTTGTCTTTCTGTGAGATACAGAGAGAGACATACACACATTTGAAAGATCACCGTGCACCATCACAAAGTTGGAATTTATTTATTTTCATTGTGGTCGTAAAATAAAACCTACAGACGTCTCACCAGAACATTAACAGTGCTGCATATTTACAAACAAAATGTTTTTTGGGGGGGTCATTCAACTGCTTTGTTCTTATTACAACAAATAATAATTTCTCTAGCATAAAGATTTTGTTAATTTTTAACAGACCTGAATGATAAGAAAGACAGATACGCAGCTAGTTTTTGCTGAACATTCATCAGGCTAATATTAATTCTTTGAAGAAAATGAAGCAGAGCTACGAATGCAATTGGGAAAAAATATTCTACCTGAAGTAGTCTGAGTTGGGAGAGCAGCTGATTATTCTCCTCTTCCCTCTCTTCGCACAACTGTGCTTTGGCCAAGGCATTCTCTAAGGCCTGCCTCTCCTTGCCAAGCTGAGACTGTTCCACCTGTAACCCCCAATCAGAAAAAAAAGAGGTAGAAAACAAATCTTTCAAAGAAAACTGAAGCAACCTGTTCCCCAAATTGAGCTATTCCCATTTCTCAACCTCTATCAGGATGGAATTTGACAATGTCTTTGTTGAAATAAATCTCTCCAGAACATCTGGAACACCCCCCCCCCCCCCGCTTGGGGAGGTCCTTTCCCAGCAATGATGAGCTACTAACTTTGATTTCAGACAACAAGGCGAGGGGACCTTATTTCTGCATCTGTTTGCCTACCTGAATAACCTGCTTTAACTTCTTGAGCTCTTCCTTCTGCTGGCTGGCTTCAGTGTCTCGAGCCTTCAGCTCAGCCTCATAAGCGCTGATCTCTCCTTGGGCTTCCTGCAAAGCCTCGTTGAGTTCACGTTGCTGCTGGAGGGCCCGTTCCAGGTTCGCGGTTTCCTGAAATCAAAGCTACCTTTGGATTCTTCCGATCAACCCGTCTGCAATATTGCACAATGTACTGTAGATCTGAGAGGCAGGATTTCCTTGGTGCTCCCTGAGCTCGCTTGTTTTCTTGCAGACATTTCGTTACCCAAACTAGGTAACATCACCGGTGCTGGGCTAGAGAGCACCAAGGAGCCCCCGTTTCAACCCTGGGCTACAAATTTTCCCCTCTACCCGATGCAATTTTCAGTCACGAGAGAGAAAAGAAAGGGATCTGCTCGAAACACCTTTCCGAAGCTGGTAAGGGTAATTAGAACCTTGAATTGCCAGGTTAGAAAGACCGTTGTCTTCATAACTCACTTTTCTCAGGTTTTCAGCATCGATGGCAACTATTTCCAGCTGGTTCCTCTCTTCCTCTACCTCTTCCAGTCTTCTCAGCAAAGCTTCCTTCTCTTTCCGCAGCGTTTTGCACTCATCGTTAGCTTGCTTCGTCTGATTCTTAACGTTCTTGAGGTATTCCTGTAACCCTAGGATGACTTCTTCCAAGTCTTTCTTCAGGGCTTCGTTGGCTGCAATCTGGCCTGCAAACAGATATTAATGACAATTCCCAAACCTTAGCTGATGCTTTAAATGCCTGCACCCCGTACATCTGAGGCGCACGTGGCCAGTTTGCCATAAGGGTTTTGGGTGGAAGAGAGGATTGCAAGGGAGAAGGTTACCATCTGTGAGCTGTTGCTCCAAATCCCGGATTTCCTCCGTTTCATTTGCGATCCTGGACAGCACGTCATCCAGGCGGCTTTCCAGTTGCTTATAATGCCTCCTCATCATGTCGAGTTGCTGCTCTTTGCTTGCTTTCTGGGCCTTCATATGAGCCTAGGGACAGAAGGGACAGACGTTGAGACTCTGCGAAGAGCGCAGGTGTTGAGGCTCTGGAAAGAGGGCAGAGAAGAGCATGATTAGGGGGTTGGAGGCTAAAACATAGGAAGAACAGTCTGCAGGAATTGGGTAAGTCCAGTCTAGTGAAAAGAAGGAGCAGGAGGATGACATGATAGCAGTCTTCCATATTTGGGGGGCTGCCCCAGAGAAAAGGGGACCAATCTATTCTCCAAAGCACTAAAAGGCAAGACAAGAAGCAACGGAGAGAAGCAACCTTGAACCAAGGAGAAATTTCTTGGCAGTGAGAACAATTAATCAGTGGAAGGGAAGTTGCCTCTCAGAGGTTGTGGATGCTCCTTCCCTGGAGGCTTCAAGAAGAGACGGGACAGCCCCTTGTGTGAAATGATGTCGGGTTGCTTCCTTGAGCAGGAGGCTGGACTAAAAGACCTCCGAGGTTGCTTCCAGCTCTATCATTCGATGAGAGCTCAAAGCAACACAAGGAAACGAAAACCAAACACCCTCAACAGCCAACCTGAGTATTCATATGCAATAACTGAGGTTTTTTTTTTTTAAAAAAAAGATCACAAAACCCATTCTAACCTGAATTATGGGCTTTTCCCATATAACATCATCTCCTAACAGCACAGCCCACCTAAACTGTCCTGATAGCAGGTTTTATTACAGTGCTCCATTTGAACAGACTTAGAAAATAGTTTGTAGGTAGATTCTGCATGCTTGATTCCCTCAAACTGGGGTTCCAGGCTACCAATTTCTATCGCTATCTTGCATTTGGCTACTTCTATATCAATAGCAAAAAAAAAGGAACAAAAAAAGAAAAGAAAAAATGATTGGACTGTCAACTTCCAAAAGAAAAGCAACAGCAATGGTTAAAAAAAACAACCACCATGAGGAATCTCAATGCTCAGTCAAACGGTCCCTTTACAAAACTGTAGCGTCCGGCGATTATTTTAAAAACACAAAACCGTAATAACTCCGATTCCAAGAATGAAATAATTTCCAGATCTTCCAGGCTCCCTGAAGCAATGCAAAAGAAGGTCGAAGCAGTTTCACGCCAGCACAATCACACACTCACCAAGCTTCTCAGCCATTGTAGACACACCCACAATCAGGCCAGGTCCTTCTTCCCTTTTCTACAGCCCATCTACCTCCGACTCCCCTGCAAGGTCTCTGCAGCTGCTCAGCTGCCTCCAGTCTTTTGATGGGGGGCGGGGGGGGGAGGAGGAGACTTACCCGGCTTTCTTTGTCTCGCCCTCTGTTCCCCTCCCAGCTCAGCACGTGGAATTCATTGGGGGCAGAAAAAAGCCGCATTTGCAGTTGCACTTGGGTGAGGAAGTGGTTTGAAAGAAGCCAGCTCCAGAGACCGTGCAAGATTCTGGATGACGCTTGCACAACGGGAACTGTGTGTGCCAATCCCTGCTTGTCTCAGCGAATTGGGCTCTGCCCTGTTTGCTTTAAATCACAACACAGGAAGCTGCCCTCGGCAGCCAATCGGCTCCAGGAGTGGCAGCAGGCTCTTCCCCCACTCCTAAAGGAAACGGCTTCCAGGGGTGGGGCCGGGGGAATGTCAGTTTTGGAAGGCTGCAATCTCGGCAGGGTTTTCTGTTGTGAGCTTTGTGGCAAGTAGTAGTCAACCCCCATGGGACTGAAAAGCTAGATGGCCTGGCCTGCAAATGATCAATGCTAAAGGAATTGCACAATTGCCAACATAAAGTAAAAGGATTTGGCTGAAAGAAAGTCGCCTTGGCTAAGGGAACTCTGGGTAGGTCACACTGCATCTGAACTTCCCGCAGACCAGTTGGACGTTGCCAATCTGACAATAAACAGAAGCGTCGGACTGACATAGTTGGCAAAAATTCAAAAGCTCTTCGACAGAGCAGGTCCTGCTTACAAAGAAACCCACCCATTTCAAAACGGGAAGATGCACACGCTTACGTGTCTTGGGTCTTGAGGATCCAGAGAATCTAGGAAACCTTGCAAGCTTTCTAGCTCCTTTTCCTTTTCCACCATTTCTTGCCGTTTTTGCTGCATCTGCCTCTCTAGTTCCAGAGCCTCCTCTTGTAACCGATGAACGAGGTGTATCTTGTTGCTCAATTGCTGCCGAAAACAATCCTTTTCTGCTTCAGATACCTGGATTTGAAAATGCAGAGAATGTAACCAAAGAAATCTGGGAAAGAATGAGCAGGCAAGAGATTCTCAAGCTAGAAGCTTAGGTATAAAAATTGGAATCTATTTCAATTCAGAAACGGGGGTTCCCATTCCTGCTTAGCTGTCAACTCTCCTTGCCTCAATGGAAATGAATTCCAAATCTAAGTAGACAGGACTGAGGCTTTTGTGGGTTTCTGGGACAGTCTCTTGTCTTTTTATGCTCAACAACATTGCTATAAATATGAAAATGGAAGATGAAATGCTAAATGTTCCCATTCCAGGTGAAGGAAGGTTTTAATGTTTTGCTCCGAAAAGCATCATGTCCTCACTTCTCTTTGAAGGCTTTTAAACTGGAATGTTCGAAACGTACCTTTTAGGCACGAAAAGACTAATAACTAAGGCTACGTCTCGCACTAAACCATTTTTTAATGTATGGTTTATTGGGCTCAACACGACACACAAACGGCAAAGCAGAAACATGGTTTAGCACATTGGTCCTCATGCTCCTCCTTTGTTCCTACATTTTTCTGGGAGACCGCATGCTGGACTTGTTTAAGCTCCTCGGTGACTTTTAAGACCTGTTGCTCTGCTTTGGCGACTTCATTGTGCAGCATGGCCAATTTTTCCTGGGCTGAAAGAAATTAAAAATTAAGATTCGGTTGAAACGGATTAGAAGCCGGCGATGTGAACAGAATTTCTCTCCTGTTAGAGAAGCAAATCATTTTTAATGTCTAGATAATAATGGCTGCCAAAGCTTTTAAAGGCTTTTTTCTTTCATGCACAGGGTAAGGGATCAGAGAAGGATTTAAAAAGAAAGATCCACAGAGCCACCTAATTTGACTTTAAATCTGAAGACCCTCTGAAGTTATTTCAGTGTGTCTTACTGGAATCTATCACACTGGCTCAACCTCTGAGATGAAGAGCTGTCTATTTCAGGTCAACTCGATGATCGCAAGGGACTTGATTTGTTTATTAATAGATCAATATCAATCAAACGTTCCTGAGAGGTCACGCCAATGCACAGAGGCCTAAGCTCGCGGCTCATGAGTTCAAGGTAGGACAAGGAAAGCTGTCGATACCTTCTTTAATCTTCCTCTCTTTCTCCTCAAGCTGTTCATCAAGAGACTGGAGAAGATTCTGTTGAAGCTGCTGGGCTTCTTGACGTTCCTCCTTCTCAAGGCTTCCCATATGCATCTTCTGAGCCTTGCTGGGGATGTAGCCTTCCATAGCAAACATGTTCCTTTTGTACCTGGCCTTCCCAATGTAAGGACTTTCACCTGGTATGTTGTCAAATTCAACATCCTAAAACAGGAGAAATAATGCAAAGAGTCCAGGGATGTGAGAAAGGACAGCAATCTGAACCATGAGACGTTTTGCAGTTGCTATTAATTCTTAAGGAAAAGGTAAAGATTCCCCTCCTTGTGCATACGTGCTAGTCGTTTCCGGCTCTAGGGGCCGCTGCTCATCTCCATGACAAAGCCAAAGAAGAGCCAGCACTGTCCAAAGACGTCTCTGTGGTCGTGTGGCCAGCAGGACTAAACGCCTTTCAAAGGCACACGGAACACTGTTCCCTTCCCACCAAAGGGGTCCCTATATTTATAGTTGCATTTTTTGTACATGCTTTCGAACTGCTAGGTTGGCAGAAGCTGCTGGGACAAGGAAGGGGAGCTCACTCTGTGAGGTGGCGCTAAGGATTCGAACCGCCAAACTGTCAACCTTTCTGATGGACAAGCTCAGCGTCTTAGCCACTGAGCCATCGCATCCCTCTAATTCTTATTCTATTAAATAAATAACTAAAACCTTTGTCCAAGTCCTCCTATACATTTGTGAATTTTATCTTCTTCAGCCAACCAGTTGGGATTTCTCTTGTAAAGCTTCTGTCATACGTACTAGTCTGCGTAGGTGAGGGATGGAAATAAGAACATCTAAGAGTGAAGAAAGTACTCAAAAGGTCTTCCCCAGCTTTGATACTTCCATGGAGCCCATTTTTAGCACGTGGGGGGGTTTCAGACACGCACCTCAGGAGGTAGCCAGGGTCACGGAAGTCTATATTAGGGCCTTCAACTATGCTGGGCCTCACAAGTGTTACTCTCCTGTTCTCTCCCAGAATGAAAAGACACTCTGCAATTTATTGAGGGTGCATACTTTGGAAGCGCAGAGTCCCACGAAAACATGGTCCAGTTCCAAGAATGACTCTTTTCATTACTCCTTCAACAAGTCTGCAGTGAAGCAGAGGAAGAAGGATAGAGTTCTTGGTGCTCTCTGAGCTTGCTGGTTTTCTTGCAGACGTTTCATTACCCAACTAGGTAACACCATCAGTGCCATTGTCATCGGAGGGAGAAATAATCCAATCATCTCAGCACATACTTAATGCATTTAAGCCCTTCTTCTCTGGTCACCCTACTAAGAACGGGGCTACCAGAAATTGGGCTCCTGTGTTAGCCAACATTATAGACTGCTCTAAATCAGAACACCCTCTTTCCAAGAATTACCTCCACTGGATAATAGCCCAACGGCTCGAACTTGGCATCGATTTTATAGAAAGCCAATTCTTGTTCCAACTCATACTGCTTCTGACAAGCTCGAGTGAGTTCCACGGTTTTCTGCCTCAGCTAACAAAAAATGCAAGAGGTAAAACAACGTCAGTTTCAGGAAGCAGTAAGTCAAGGCCACAGCACAATAGTGAGCGTGGATTATGGGACAAACTGGGTTTACGCGTCGTGTAGAACTATGGTTTAGAGGACCCATGGTGGGTTTGTTCGCACAGAAGGCAAAGCCAAAACCAGACAGGTCACATGATGGCTTAGTGTAACGAATGTCCTGAGCCCCAAAGGTACCCAGAAGTTGCGATACAATCAAGCAAGCTTCTGGGATGTGTCTGATGGGTATATATGGTCAGCTGCAGAAGAGAGGCTACGGGGCTGTTTTTGCTTTTCATGGTCGAGCATAGTTGTGCCAACCATTTATTGCCTAGGACAAACCAAATAAAGATGTCTGAATATCATGGGTCCTATAAACACACAGGCAAGAAAGCACGCAAAACGTGCTTTCTTTATAAACACGCACGCAAGAAAAGAATGGGTTGTGTGCTTCTTAAGGATGATAAAGTTGAGGGGCTTTTAAATTTACACACTGATGCTCTATTTCCTGCCATTTTCAGATTGGTCTGAAGAAGCTGGAAAAGGGGGATTTGTTTAAAAAGGAGCCGAAAGAAAAAAAAAATGTGGTTCCTCTTGCTAAGCAGCCTCCTTTGGAGTCCAGAGATGATCCAAGGGTATTATTACTACAGGCAGCCCTCGACTTACAACAGTTTGTTTAGTGACCATTCAAAGTTACAACAGCACTGAAACATGGGACGTTAGGTATAAAGTTTTTTAGGATTGATTTGGTATGATTATATGATTTGTTATAGAATAAACTGTTTAAAGTATTGTTATCTCATAAAGCATGAATGATTAAAAGTATAGTCAAATGATTTTTTAATAGCGATATTAGGATATATAAGTTTGGATTGACAATATGAGTTGTTATGTAATATAACTGTAATTGAGACTACAAAATAAATGCACAAAACTGATGAACCAACCGACACACTGGGTGTACATATGAGAGTTGATGTTTTAATGTTTTGTTTGTCTTGTTTGTTTGTAGAAAATCAATAAAATTCTTTTCCAAAATAAAATAAAAAAATAAAAATGGGACGTTAGGGCCATTTTTCAGACTTATGACCATTGCAGCATTCCCAGGGCCACATGATCCAAATTCAGATGCTTGGCAACTGACTTGTGCTTATGACGGTCGCAGTGTGTCCCAGAGTTACGTGATCCCCTTTGGCAATCATCTGACAAGCCAAGTCAATGGGGGGAAGCCAGATTCACTTAACAACCATGTGACTAACTTAACAACTTCAGGGATTCACTTAAATACTGTGGCAGGGAAGGTCATTAAATGGGGCAAAGATCACCTAATAAATGTCTCATTTAGCAACAGAAACGTTGGGTTCAATTGTGGTCATAAGGGGAGGACTCCCTGTATCATCTTATTTTGAAATTGGGCTGGTGGGGAAGTAACTTTAAGCCTGGTTTGCTCAGGAACTGATCAACTAACCATAGTTAATAAAAACCTAGCTAAGGATGGCACAATGGATCACGTAAGGAATGTAACTTCCTATCAAGCCAGCGAGCAGCCCAGAAGCCGAAGATAGGACCCGTGGTTGCCTAACCCCCACATCCGTGGCTTTACCAACTCATTCTTGGTTTCCAGTTCAGTCTCCAGGTCCTTATGGCTCTGTTTCTGCTGCTCTTGCTTCTGTTTTAAGGATTTATTCTGCTCCTCTTGCTGCTGGACCTGCTCCAGCAAACCAGACTGTTTGCTCTGCAAGCGTTCCATCTCCTTGGTCATCTGTTCCAGGTTTTCTTCTAGACGTTCTATCTCTTCTGCAAAAGGCAAGCAAGCCAGAAAAAAAGAGAAAGTCGTGTCCAGCTTCCTCGTGGAAGGAAAGCAAATAAATAAGGCAAATTGGGATTGGCAACCGAACGTTTGTTTGTAACTGAGAGAAAAACAAGGGGAGGGCTGGGGCCAAAGATAGAGCTGAGGGAAAAGGTGAGGCTATTTGCGGACGAGGTCTTGTATCTCAGATAGACCATATGGACATAAAATGTGGGTTACCATCCAACTGACACAAACCAAGCATGAATACAGCCTAGAAAATTATGGAACACTTCATTTTCAGTTGCAATCCTAAATGCTTCTACATAAGGGGGTTCCATCTCATGCAACAGAATGTATTTTTAGAAGAAATTATCTGAAGGTGTAATGATGGTTCAAACTGGCACTTATTTACCTAAATTAAATCTTTCCAGGGCTTCTTCCCTGTCGCAATTCATCACCGGTTGGCCCTCAAGATCCTCCAATGACCTCAGGTGGAAGATGGCATAGAGACGGTAGTGAGGCAGGTTTACCATTGGGTTGTCTGCCAGGAACAGAGAAGTCAAATCTTTCAGAGGCTTCAGCTTGGCTACTTCATGGAGCTGAAAGGAAATAATAGACAATTAATAATCTCTCTAGATAAAAGCAAAATGCCACTCACACATCATCACAAAATCTCCAGAACCATATAGCCTATGAATGTGAAATGTGACACTTATGTTCCTCTTGGCTCACTAAGAAAGGATTCTTTTTCAAAATGACCATCAGAGCATTAGTATTTCCTATATGATTATTATTATTAACATGCTCTGATGCTTAGGAGTTCTACTCCCCCTCCCCACCTGAAAAGAAATCTCTTCCAAATGCAAAACACAAGCAGAGGAGTTTCAGTTTCAGAGCACCAAGCAGCTTTAGTACAGAACAGTTGAGCTAAGCCACGCCCAGGCTCCTTGCTGTCTCCTTCCTCACACATTAAATACTCTTTCAGTTTCCAAACAGCCCTCAATTCTCTCTCACACACAGACAGGACACTAGCCAGTTGAATACTAATGGATGCTGGTAGAGAGAGGCAGAATTTTTTCCCTTATTTTCCTCCCCAAAAACTAAGTCCGACCACATAGTTTCATTCTGAAGCAGAGGTATCACGCTACTTTAAATAATAAATAAATAAATACAGGGAATAAATAAATAATAAAAAAGGCACAGGAATTAGAAATTGAGGCAGAAGTCGGAGTTAGTTTTGTACTACAGATAAGTAATGCAACAGAGCATGAAATAATAAGCTAAATGGTTCTTTTATGCTAAAACTGAATAGAAATGATGTAACTGTGAAGAATTTTTACCAATCACGATGCATCATGTTAATTTCTGGAGTTTAAAAAAAAATCTGTTGGATAGATACTACTGAAAAGTCTGTATGAATGCTACACAAAGACAAACTGAGCTGAATTCTAAATTAAGGAAAAACCTGCTTTTTCTACTATAATACTTTCATAAGCTTTACAAATATACAGAAAGAAAACCAGAAATAGAAGCCAGTGAAGAGCATTTTAAGGCCACATAAAATGCTTCTTTGTGCTGGAGAGCGCATTTTCTTTTTTTAGCTTTAGGGAACATTTACCCCAAATTATGTGACCTCATCCTTGTTTTCCAGCAGAAAGCAAAAATATATATTTATGGTGACTTTCTGTAATTGGTTATCCCATGACTTGGGAAGCTGCTTCCTTTGGCAATAGCACTTAGACTTATATACTGCTTCACAGCCCTCTCTAAGCAGTTTACAGAGCCAGCATGTACTGATTCTGCAAACCAATGATCTGGGTCCTTGTTTTCCTGACATGGGAAGGGTGGAACGCTGAATCAAGCTTGAGCTGGTCAGGATTGAACTACTGGCAGTGGGAAAAATTAGCCTGAAATACTGCATTCTAACCACTGGGTCAACATGGCAGAGTAGAGTGAAATAAGAATAGAATAAGAATAGAATTACTTCTATACCACTTCACAGTGCTTTACAGCTCTCTCTAAGCATTTTATAGAGTCAACCCATTGCCTCCAACAATCTATATCTTCATTTTACCAACTTTGAAAGGATGGGTCAACCAGGATCAAACTCGTGTCTATGGGCAGAGTTAGCCTGCAGTGCTGCATTCTAACCACTGTGCCACCATGGCTCTTTATCAACAGTCAGTAAAGGTATCGCAAGTATTCTAAGGAAGCAGAACTGTTTTTCAGAGGTGGATCTATTGTCATATGATGGGAAAGATTTAAACAATCACAATAATAGCTACGATTGTTCCCAGTCCTCTATTAATAAACATTGTTGTAGGGTGGAAAACAACTTACTGATGAGATTTTATTTTTTCTTAAATTTAGGATGCGAAGGGACCGGAGTTTCTTCCCCAGCCACACAGGGAGGTGTTCGATCTCATTCCCAGCCAGATTCAGCTTCTGAAGACTGTGTAAATGTTCAATGCCTTCTATTTTACTGAACACACACACACATACAAAAGAGATGGGTTGACAATCCAGAATTTTAAGGGGAGGAACAGGTTTGGATTTTAACATGTTGCTTTTTATTACAAAGGAAGAGTTATGATCACATTTTCCCACGCCACAGGCCAGGACCCAAAAAACTGAACAACACCTCAGCTTAAATAAAAAGCTAAGACATTACAAGAATACAAGGGCATCTAAACTTACGGGAAGTTTGCTAACATACATTGGTTTATTGTTATGTATTATTTTTCCATGTACTTACTCTAAGGAGTTCCTCCGTGAATTTCTATCCCTTTATAACAAAAGTACAAAGATACTGAAAACTGAAATGGAGAGGGTTTATCTGGAGTTTGCTTAAGGAGGTATCACGCTCCAGCGTCCCACGTGAATGGAACCAGCAACAGAGGTGAAAATTTGTCCTTCTCATTTTGCAGCACATTAGTCTCTGGCTGATGCAAGTTTAAAAAATGGGAACAGCCTTATCTGGGTTTTTTAAAAAAAAAAAAAAATCAAGAAAAGCATAGTCTGCTTTGTAACTATTCACTCTTTTTTCTTGCTCACCTTATTTTATTGAAAGAGAGATTGAGGTCCAATAACTTCAGAAGTTTATCCAATTTTTCAATCTTTTCGATCTGATTATGACTGAGATTTAGGACTTCCAGTTTACTACATTTCTCCAGATTTTCTATGTACTGAAAGGAATAAAAATACGCTGTTGGATTCATCCATTCAGCTCTGCAATTGCACTATAAAGCATTAGAAAGTGTTTCTTTAGGTTTATTTGCAGAATTCCCATAATCTCTTATTTGCCTCTTTTGATGGTTGTTACGTAAAGTACAAAGCACCGGACACAAACCTTAAATTTCTTCCCTCCATCTTTACCAAGGGAAAGATTCAGAGTAGTTATGCGTGGCAGAGTCTCTTGCTTGGCGAGCTTCCTAAGAAGAGGCTCCGTTATGTATCGGATACCTGGACCACCATCTGAAATCAACAGCAAGACGGTAGTAAGTGTATAGAAACAGAACAAGGAACAATCTAAAGATTATCAAGCCATAGAGGTGAATTCTGGGAGTTGAAGTCCACACATCTTAAAATGGCTGAGATTGAGAAACACCGTACTAAACGTATAAACTGCCAACTCCGTTAACACTCTGGGTGCCACACAATTTAAAATCAAACGTTCAATACAAAATAGAAAAAGACCAGCAGGAGAAAAGCACCACCCTTCCCCTCCACCCACTTTAAATGGTGTGAACTGGCCTGAAATCCTTATGCTGAGGAGATAAATCATATTCATATCGGATGAATTGATAAGCCAAAATAGAACCATGAAGTACAGATAGTCCTTGAATTACGACCACTGCCGAGCCCAAAATTTATGTTGCTAAGCAAAACTAAGCTGTTAAGTGGGTTTGGTCCCATTTTACAACTGTTCTGGCCACCGTTAAGTGGATCTCTGTATTTCTTAAATTAGTAACACGGTTGTTAAATGAATCTGGCTCCCCCATTGATTTTGCTTGTCTGAAGGTCGTAAAAGGAGAACACATTATCCTGGGACACTGCACAGTCTTAACTCTGAATTCAGTTGCCAAATGTCTGGATTTTGATCATGTGACCATGGGGATGCTGCAATGGTTGCAAGTGTAAAAAACAGTCATAAGTCACTTTTTTCAGTGCAGTTGCAACTTTGGTCACTAAATGAACGGTTGTAAGTCGAGGACTATCTGTAGTGTATATTTTCCCCAAAAATACAAAAGAGCCATTGTTTAGATCTCCTAAGCAAAGCCCCTGAAGGAAAGCTGCAACGTTTCATATAGTCCCTCACTGATGATTACAATACCTGTTTCGCTTTCTCGATCTCTCTCTCCTTGATATCTTTGACCAGCTGGCTGGTGGGTTGGCACAGCCCCGTCTGTATCCAGTGGAGATGATGACCTGCTACGGGCGCTTGCAGGAGACTTTGGACTTCGAGAGCGGGACGGAGACATCTGTGGCCTTCCAAGGGATGTTTTCTGTGGCTCTCCTCTCCTCATCGCACAGACCTCTGCATGTCATACGGCAAAAAGCTGAAAGAAGAGAGACCCGTGCTTTCCATAACCAATTTAGCAGCTGCTTCACTGTAAAACCAGAGAAGTCAGCAACTTTTAAACTGGCTCCCCTCCAAAATATTAAACTGCCCTGCAAAACTTTTCATAATAAGGGAAATCAATTAGCAGACACATTCCCCAAGGCAGTCTAGTTTTACGGCTCCATCTTTGCTTACTCACTGCATGCCTCTTTTCCGGAAGCTGTGGTTCCCCTTCAGCGCATAAACACTTTAGCAGATGTTACAGTTAAAAAACTGTAAAGCTTTTACAGTTCCAAAGTAGCAGGATCAGCTCAATAAATCCCTTCAGTGCTTGCCCTGATAATTGGCTTCCGTTACCTACCTTGAGGTCTCTGATTACAAGCCTAGATTGCAGAGCTCAAGATGACACTCTCATCTGTATTGGCAAAATGGGAGCTATTTTATTTTTAAAGATAAAGCCAGAGGTCACAAAGTTTCATCTTTAGGAGGGAAAAAGTTGACTTGAAAGTAAGATCTGAGCTTGTGTTCGGAAGGTGTATAGCTATTTCTGCATAATCTGTTCTCTACTTAGATGGATGCTTATGAAAACAGTGCCACAAATTTATTTAATTTTTTAAAAACGTGCCTTTGATAGTTTCAATGTTCTTTCCTTTGGGCATGTTTCTACTGGTATACAAAAGAGCCAGTCATTGCTGGAAACTAGCTTAAACTAAAATCAGGAAAAACACATCGCCTGCTCTAAGGTTGTTCTCAACCAATAGTTTGCTGTTAACACAATTAACACATTTTTGAAGGAAGGAGGCCCTGTTGTCTTGATGTACAGGTAGCCCTTGATTTACGACCACAATTGAGTTCAGAATTTGTCACTAAGTGAGACATTTGTTGAGTTTTGCCTCATTTTACGACTTTTCTTACCACAATTGTGAAGTGAACCTGGCTTCCCCACTGACTTTATGTGTAGAAGGTTGCAAAAGGTGATTCCCATGACCCAAGGACAGTTGCCAAGCACCTGAATTTTGATCACTGACTGTGGGGATGCTGCAAGGGTCGTAAGTGTGAAATATGGTCACTATTTTCAGTGCTGTTGTAACTTTGAACAGTCACTAAATGAACTGTTGTAAGTCGAGAACTACCTGTAACTGGGTTTGCTCAACCCAAGGAATCAATCATTCACTTCTAATATGTCATCCACTTCAGGGTACTCTGCAAAAGCAGCCCATATAGATAATTTACAGTTCAGTGTCACTCAAGGGCAGAAAATCTCCATAAACCATATTTAAACCATTAATAAAGAAATACAACCAAGAAAGCCATTTATTATTTTGCATTTTTGGACAAGCACCTCTTTTGAAAACATTTAACTGGGGGTGGGAAAAGTTCCTGTAATAGAAAAATGAAGTAATTCGGTTTCAAATTTGGGTGGATTTCTTTCACGGGGCAAGACACCATGTATCAAAACCTCTATTATAACAATTTAAGTAGAATCCCTAGAAAGCAAAGCAAAACATATCAGTCCTGGATTTGTTTTTCCTTAAAAAAAACCTGGAAAAAATAATAACTTCAATATTTGCACAACAAAATAAAACCAAGGGCTGCCTGGCAAGATTGTAACATGCTGGAGAAGATGCAAACAAAACAACAGAAAAAGGGGTTGAATTTTAGGTGGAAAAGACCAAAAAACTGAAAATTTAATAAATACAAAAATAAAAAATAAAATAATGATTATGTGTAGAGTACACTTTGGACTACAGTTCCCATTAGCCAGCCTTGGAATTGGGGGGTGGGTGGGGGGAATGATGGGGACTGCTGCCTCTCTTGCAACAGTCTGGCTTATGGGAACAAAAGTCCAAAACTTCTCCTATATACTCTATTTTTGCTTGTATTTATTACACTTTCAGAACTTTTATTTAAACCGCCATCATTTTAAAGCAGGGAGAAAAGCTTTCTGTTGCAAGAACGGATGGTCCCTATCACACCCACATCCCGGAGGTGGCTGATGGGACTTGTAATCCAAATCACACACGCAGTAAAAAAGTCCAACTCACCCTCTTGATCTCTCAATCCTAAAAAGCGCCGGTGCCCAAATAACGGGGAATATTTTAAAAACCGGGCCTCCCCAACCCTATTCCCCCGCCTCTCATGGGACACAAGGGGAGAGGAGGATGGTATTTGGAGTCCCCGGCTGGGGCAGAAGAGTCCTCGGATGGGGCGAAGCCTTGAGGAGAAGGCTCACGCACTCACTCCCAGGGGCGCAGCGGCAGCAGTCTCCAAAATTTGCCTCACCTGCGCGGCCGCGGCCCTCTTGGCCGCGACTAGCCGCCTCGCGCGCTGCGCGTTGCTTCCCGCCCTCTCCATGGCAACCGCTGCGGGAGCCGGGCCGGGGCCTTTACGCGAGGCGTCTGCGCGTGGGGAGGGGAGGAAAAGAAAAAGAACAGCCCCCTCGCGCGCGCGCGCTCTCTCTCCTGAGCGCGCGCGCTTCCCCCCCCCCGCGGATCCTTCTCTCCCCCCCGCTCTCCTCGCCCGCGATTGGCTGCTCCGAAAACCTCTCGCTCGGATTGGCCCGAAGGCCTCTCCTCTCTCTGAGGGGCGGGGACATTTAAAAAGTCGGCGGGCTCATCGGCCATGTAAAAATTAGCGAGCGATGCCGCCGCGTCTCTCGCTCCTCGCAAAGGTACGATGCTGTGGGGAGCCGGAGAGCCCCCCAAAATTTTTTTAAAAAAATCTCACCGGTTCCCCCGCAGCCCTAGCCTTCGAGCTCGAGGCCGGGCAGGGCCTTCTGAGCTTTTGAGGTCATTCTAGCTGAGACTTTTTATAGGTTGTAGGATAGGGAGGAGGGGAGCCTGAGTTCTTTAGATAATAAACAGCCTATTCTCGGGGAGTAAGAAATTACCTGTGGTAGTTTTAATCACGCCGTGGGTTCTTAGGAGTAAAAAAACGTAATATCTCATTAGTAGTGTTTATTTAAAGGACTCCAACACTTCAGGTCACTAAAGATAGTTATTTCAGTCTTACCAGAATGAAAACCTCAATGGCCATTTTTAATGCTGGGTGTGGCTATTGATCTATAAAAGATCTAAATCAGGGGTGTCCAACCTTGGCAACTTTAAGACTTGTGGACGTCAACTCTCAGAATTCCTCAGCCAGCTTGCTGAGGAATTCTGGGAGTTGAAGTCCACAAGTCTTAAAGTTGCCAAGGTTGGACACCCCTGCTCTAAATGAATGGTAACAAGTCACACTAGAATTCTTGACCGGGGTTATGGTGAAAGCTGTCCACAAGAGGACAGAATTTCCTCTCTTTCCCCCCCCCCCCCCAGCTGGGCTTGGGGTGAAGAGAATCAGTCCTGCTCCAAGCTATATCTGCACAGCCTCCCCAAAACAACACAACTCTGTTTTGAGCCAGAGGCGCCCACGCTTGAACCGGAGGAGCCCGTCAAAGGGCCATGCCCTCTGAATCCCGAATTAGTCACAAAACAACAGCTAAAACCTCTGGGGTTTTGAGAAGGGTTTCTCCTTTCTGTACAACAGTGGAAGCAAGTGCAATGAAGGACACATTTCCCACAAGAAAACACGCTTAGGAAAAAAGGTTAATAATATGCTCCCTGCCTGGGAAAAAAATATAAAACCTATCTCTAAACAAGCATAGCACACAAGATCGTGCGGGTTAATGATTTCTTTTGCAAGCAACATTTCCCGGTAAAGGGTACAGTGTTTGCTTCAATTTGCAAAATCTTGGTTTCTGTTTCAAGGTTCAGCAGGGTATTGCTCCTAATATACAAATAAAGCAGCATTACCTGCAGAGACCCGTTTCCACATATCAGAACTTCAGGAGCATGGCCAAAATATTTTAATCCCATGTTTTGGATGAGGATTATAACACCCCGCTCTGCATAATTAGACTAATCCACCAGGTTAAAAGAGATCAAGCTTGCTGTGATCACACCGTTGTGAATGGGATGAATCATTTGTGCCAGATTTCAGACACACACACAACTCAATCTAGGAACAGCACGATGATGATGATGACTGTTGTGTCCGCGAAATGATGCCAGGAGTCGGTGACTTCAAATCATGCTCTTTATTTGAAAGTTGGAACCGAACTGGCGTAAAGGAAAAAGCCCGCGGCTTTTATTCCTTTAGCCGCGGCGGCCGCGGCCAATGGCACCGCTTTGAATCTCCCGCGATCCAAATGGACCAATCGCGGGAGATTCTCAGCGAGCCAATCGGCACAGCTCGCCTGACCAATCAGAGAGCCCCGCGCTTTGGCCAATCAAAACGCGGGGATCTCAAGAATGCTAATTAAGGACAGAACACTCCTCCCCTCTTGGTTCAGTCCTTACGTCGCGTAGTCACGTAGGTAGGCGGGGCTCCGTCTGAGCCTACTGGACCTGCGCAGCTCAGTCGTAGGTTGGATCCCGGCCGGTTCGGTCGGGATCTCTGCTGCTCCTGCTGCCGTCGTGGGAACCGGCTGGTCGGTCGGGCCGGTCCGCTCTCTGTAGCTCCCTCCTGGGCCTCCCGGGTTGGTTGAGCTGCGGGTTTCGCCGCTCCCGCTCGGTCTTTCCGGGTCGGTCGAGCTGGCCTGGCTGTCTCTTCCTGGTGAGGGGTCGTGATGGCTGCTTTCCGGTAAGTATGGCTGGTTTATTCTTCTTTGGTTTTGGTCCCCTGAGTATTCCCTCCCCCCTTGGTTTGTGTTGTGGGGGTTGGTTTCGCCTGTCTGTGCGTCGGCGGTCTCTTGGTTGGTAGTCCTCGACCTTAGTTGGTCGATGTGGCGTTTCCACGCTCGTCCGTCTGCTGTTTGTAGCCGGTATGAGTGTGGGCCTATTATTTGTGTGATGACGGCCGGTATCCATAGTGGGTCTCCCGTCAGGTTTCGTGCGTATACGGGGTCGCCGGGTGCGAAGGTTCGGTGTTTGCTGTTTGAGTCTGGGGGCTTCTCCGGGTTATACGTGGGGTGTAACCTGTCGAGTGGGGACCTTAGTTTCCTGCCCATTAATAGTTCGGCTGGGCTCTTATTCGTTGTGGTATTTGGGGTTATGTGTTGGGTGAAGAGTAGTTTGTTAATTTTCTCCTGGATCTCGCCGTGGTCTATTTTCCGGATGGTCTTCTTAGTGAATTGCACCATCCATTCCGCCCTACCGTTCGCCGCCGGG
Source organism: Hydrophis major (assembly GCA_033807585.1). Lineage (NCBI taxonomy): Eukaryota > Metazoa > Chordata > Lepidosauria > Squamata > Elapidae > Hydrophis > Hydrophis major. Next base: position 651,405 of record CM066341.1, on the reverse strand, counting down.
TGCGCCAGTGCTGTCAGCGCTGGCGGATGCCCCTTTCCGCTAGGAATTTTTCGAATTCCAGCGAGGTGAATTGGGGCCCGTTGTCGGAAACGACGACGTCTGGGAGGCCGTGTGTTGCAAAGAGTTTGCAGAGTTCCTTGATCACGGCCTCCGTGGTTGTCGTCTTCATGTTGCTTACCTCCAGCCAGTTGGAGTAAGCGTCAACTGTTATGAGGAAGGTGTGTCCTTTTGTGGGCCTGGCGAAGTCTATGTGAATCCTAGACCAAGGTCCCCTTGGGGTTTCCCACTCTAGGACGGGTGCTGTGGGTGGGCTTGGCCTAGTTTCCTGGCATCGTTGGCACCTTGCTACCCAGGCCTCAATTTGTTTGTCCATCCCTGGCCACCAAGCGTAACTTCTGGCCAGGGCTTTAGTCCTAACGATGCCAGGGTGCCCCTCGTGTAGCAGTTCCAGAACCTTCCCTTGTAGCTTTTCTGGAATGACCACCCTATCCCCCCATAGTATGCACCCTTTTAATAAAGAGAGTTCCGTTTGGCGGTTTCGGAACGTTTTGACGGACTCGTCATTGTCCTTTTCCGGCCACCCTTTCTCTACCCAATGCAACACCCGCGCCAGACGTTTGTCTTTATTAGTCTCTCGGGCAATGTCTGACGCGGTTATGGGCAGGTTGGGTAGAGTCTCTATGCTGAGGGTGGTCGTTGTGGGTGCTGGGTCGGTGTCAGGTTCTGGTAGCGGCGAGCGGCTTAAGGCGTCTGCATGGGAGATCGTCTTACCCGGTCTGTGTATGAGTCCGTAGTTGTAGGCTGCCAGGAACTCGGACCACCTTGTCATTCGGGGAGACAGAATGTTCGGGGTGGCCCGGTTTCCTGCAAGGATTCCCAGCAGCGGCTTGTGGTCGGTTATGATGGTGAAAGTCCGGCCGTAGAGATACTCGTGGAATCATTTTACGGCGGCAACGATAGCCAGAGCCTCTTTGTCCAGCTGGCTATAGTTCCGCTCCGGTTTGGTGAGGGTCCTTGAAAAGAACGCGATGGGCGCTTCTTTTCCGTCGGGGAGGGTATGGCTGAGGACAGCGCCGACGCCGAAGGGTGATGCGTCGCATGTGACGGCCAGAGGTAGGGTCTCGTTATACTGTATAAGGACGGCGTCCGAAGTGAGGAGGTCCTTTGTTCTTTCGAAGGCGGCTTGCTCGCGTTTCCCCCAAGTCCAGGTCGCCGCCTTGTCCAGGAGCCTATGCAAGGGCTCCGCCGCCGTCGCCTTTTGGGGCAGGAAAACATTGTAAAAGTTCAGTAGCCCCAGGAATGCCTGTAGTTCCGTCTTCGACTTGGGTGTGGGGGCTTCTTTGATGGCCTTGATTTTTTGGTTTGTGGGGTGAATGCCGTGACGGTCTAGGAGGTATCCTAGTAATTCTACCCGTTCCGTGCATAGCTGGCATTTCTCCCTCTTGACCTTTAGCCCGGTCTCTTTAAATTTGGTTAGGACCTCCCTTAGGCGACCCTCTAGTTCGGCTTGGTTGGTTGCCGACACTAGGACGTCGTCGAAGTAAGGTACCACCCCCTTGATGCCTTGCAGTAGTCTTTCCATTAGGCTTTGGAATATTCCAGGTGCCACGCTGACTCCAAATTGGAGTCGGTTGCATTTGAATGCCCCCCGGTGGGTGACTATGGTTTGCGCTTCTGCCGTTTGCTCGTTGACTGGCAACTGTTGGTAAGCCTGGGCGAGGTCGAGCTTGGCGAAAACCTTGCCCCCTCCCAGTGAGTGCAGTAGGTGTTGCACTACTGGGACGGGGTAGGCGCTTTGTTGTAGCGTGCCATTTAGGGTGGCCTTATAGTCCCCACAGATCCTCACCGACCCATCGGGCTTGATCGGGGTGACTATGGGGGTCTCCCACCGGGCGTGGTCTATGGGCTGTAGGACCCCTTGCTTGACGAGCTTGTCAATTTGCTCGTCTATCTTGGGTTTAAGTGCGAATGGCACCCGCCTTGGTTTCAGGCGTTTTGGGGGGACGTTTGGGTCTAGGTTGAAAGATATAAGGGGCCCTCGGTACTTGCCTAGGTTTCCGTCGAAGACCTCTTGGAATTCCCGGGCCAGTTGCTGCTCCCAGCTGTCGTCGGTGACGTGGTCGACTCCCGTGAGTGCGATGTCGAGCGGGGCGAGCCATTGCAGTCCCAGTAGGCTTGGGCGGTCGCGGTCGACGATTGTCAGGGGAAGTCTTTCGGTGTGCCCTTTATAGGTGATGTTGAAGTGTTTGGTTCCGACTACCGGGATGCGGTTTCCCTGGTAGTCCTTTACAATGAGTCTCTGGCTGTCTAGGTTCCTCCTTTGGAGGGTAGGCACCAAGCGCTTTATTTCATGCCATGCAATCATGGAGAGGTAGGACCCAGAGTCCACCTCCATTTTGCATGGCTGGCCCTCGATGCCTACCTCCACGTGGACCTTCTGGGCGTCATTGGTTATGGCGTGGCCGATGGTGACCGTCTGATGGGTCTCCTCTCTTCGCCGGTTATCGCCGCCTCGCAGGGATCGTCCGTTCCGGTCCCATCTGTTGTCCGAGGGGCGATCTCTGGTCCGGGGTGGTGTGCTTTCTCTCCTCCGGTCGCTCTGGTCCCATCGTGCCGGGCTGCGATTCTTCTTTAGGCGGCAAACACGGGCGAGGTGTCCCTTCTTGTTGCAATGCCGGCAGATCGATTCGAAAAACTGGCATTCCGACCTGGGGTGGTCGCCGCCGCAACCGGCACAGTTGGTCCTCGACTTACGACCCCGCCGGTTCCGTGGGTCGCGGCCTGTCTGGAGGCGATGGATGTCCTCCTCGTCCTCGGAAATGCCCGATGCCGAGTGGAAGTCGCCCTGGTGGGTGGTCGTCTCGGGTTGGGCCTCGGTCGACCTTGCCGGGTTGTTGTTTCCGCTGCGGTCCCCAGTGTTCGGTCTGCGCATGCGGTCGGCGGAAGTTTGGGTTGCTTCGGTGGCTGCGGTGAGGGTGTCTGCTAGGCTGATGTTGCCCTTGGCCATCAGCCGGCTCTGGAGGACGGGGTCCCACAAACCGAGCACGATTCGGTCTCGCAGGGCGTCGTTCAGGTTGTCGAATTCGCAGAGCCCCCCTAGGTGCTGCAGCTCGGCGACGAAGTTGCTGAAGCTCTCACCCGACCGTTGGTCCCGACGGTAGAACTCGTTGCGCCGGATCAGGATGGGTACCTCTGGAGCGTAGTGCCGCCGAAGTATTGGCTCGAGGACGTCCCAGTCCATCGCGGTCGCATCGGCGGGTTTGGCAAGCGCCTTGGCCATCTTGAAGACCTCGGTCCCGCAGTGGGTCAGGAAGACGGCGCGCTTCATGGGGCTGGTGGCGTCCTTCAGGTCGCTGCACTCGAGGAACATGCGGAATCGGTCGGAGTACGATTCCCAGTCCTCGGTGGCGGGGTTGAAGGGTGCGGGGGGTGCGATTTTCGCCATCGCGGTGGTTCGTCTGGCTTCCGTCGGACACGTGGTTCGGTTCAGGGTCTGGATCCCACCTTCGTCGCCAGTGTTGTGTCCGCGAAATGATGCCAGGAGTCGGTGACTTCAAATCATGCTCTTTATTTGAAAGTTGGAACCGAACTGGCGTAAAGGAAAAAGCCCGCGGCTTTTATTCCTTTAGCCGCGGCGGCCGCGGCCAATGGCACCACTTTGAATCTCCCGCGATCCAAATGGACCAATCGCGGGAGATTCTCAGCGAGCCAATCGGCGCGGCTCGCCTGACCAATCAGAGAGCCCCGCGCTTTGGCCATTCAAAGCGCGGGGATCTCAAGAATGCTAATTAAGGACAGAACAATGACTGTCAAATTCTGACCCAAAATAGCATTTTTTTGGTCAGTTTGCATGACACAGACAAAGCTTCAAAGAATTCAGAGGTTTGGGTCTCTCATCTTCAATCTGGACTATAGTTGACTTACAACAATTCATTTAGTGACCATTCTTTATTCATTGGAAAAGCTTCACTTTTTTTTCACTTTTAGTTAGAAGAACTACCAGACTCACTTCCTGGGGTGCCTTTTCGGTTGTGGGGAACACTATCCTAGAAAGGTTTACTACCTATTGTCCCTGTGACACCAAGCAAACAACTTGTTTATTTTTCTAGCTGTATATAAAATCACGCCATTGAGGCAAAAAGCCAAGAAGTAAACAAGTTCAAATCTACACCTGAGAAAATATATCTTTCTTAATCTTATCAGATTAATGAGGGTTAATGTTTTATCACATGCCCCAAACCTGGAAACTTTCTGATTGAGGAAGAACTTTGGATACACACACATATACACAAAATTAGTTTCCTCTAAATGACATGGGTGGCACATAAGTCTAATAAATAAAGATAAATAAATAGATAAACGTGGACTTGCAAAACAGATAATAATGTGTTTACAAATGCTGATGTAAGAAAATTTGGCGGCTCTCAGCTTTTGAATCGGCTGGGTGCTGGAAGAAAAGTGAGACAGGACAACGTGATTCTATTGTATTCCTTTTTCAAAAATTGAAAATTAACACTGGGGAGAATGGAAAATCTGGAATATTAATAATCAAACACATGTGTGGGTGTTTGCACATCTCCATAGTGTGCACTATGTAAGCATGTGTGCACACTTTTGCTTTAAAAAATTAGTTTTAATTGCTTCTTCCATTAATTTTTTTTTCTTTTTACTTCTCTGTGTATTTTAAAATAGGATTTTTTAACCTTGCCCCATCACTCTCTAACTTTTTCTTATATAAAAGTTTAGATTCCTTTTCTTAAGACTTCATACTTTCCCCCCCATTTAATAGCAATAGAGTTATAGTGCTAGTTTAAAAAAAAAAAAATTACACAGCATGCTGCAAAAGGCTAATTAAAAATATTTGTAATGTTTCCAAATGAAATAAAATAGTATTCATTGTTGCAGTATTTGTTTCCACCACCATCACCCTTTTTTTTTTCTTTTTAAGTTAGTGTTTGTTTTAGACTATAAGGCACTTAGAGTTAAAATTGTTTAAATTGGGCATATAAACCTTGAAAACAAATAGATTGTAACAATATTATTGAACCAAACAACGGCATTTGTGTGTATGTCTGTGTAGGCACACAATAGAAATCCCACCACACTTTAATCTGCATCAAGGGCTTCTTTCTTTTTTTCAACAAATTTTATTAATTTTCAAAGACAATATACAAACAAACAAAATCAAGGGCTTCTGTTGTGTAGCCACAGCTCTCGCCTGACTTTTGCAACCCTGCTGTGGGCAACTCTGAATTTGTAATGAACAAGCAAAAAGAGGGGGGGAACCCTCTAATTTTTTAAATTTTTATTTTTTAACAAAAGAATTCAGTCTGAGCAGTTGTAAGACTGAAGAATAATCTCAGTGCCAAAGTTCTGGGACACAGTGGGTTGGTCTGTTTTCTGGTGAGCCTGGTGGACAGCAAAGACTGGCGTTGAAATGATAAAAATGTAATTAAACTTTGGAATTTTGCAAGATCCAGTGGAATAAAATCTTAGGGGATCCTTCTATATGTGGCTACTTGATTTAGGCTCCTTGTTGTCCCATTTACTGTTCTGGTGTCCAAAAATCTATGGAAATTCTCAGTCATGGCTAGTTAGGTTTGCTGTTGTAGAAATAGCTAGTATGCACGATTATAGAAATAGTTGAAGTTTTATGTATTGCCTGATTCTACTGCATCAAAAGGAGTCAGAAATCAATGTTTTCCTTCTTCTTTTCCTCTTTACAATCCCCCTTTTCCTCCCCTACTTTCCCATTATTCTCATTTTTCTTATGTCCTTTTTTTATCTTGCATTTTGAGAAACGAATAAAACATTTGAATTGGAGATGCTCAGTTCTGCAGGACATGGTTGTCCCAAAGGTTGCTTTTTCCAAAAGGCAAGTGGAATTTCTTGGTTTTTTTTCTTTTTTCTTTTGAAGACATTTCACTTATCATCCAAGAAGCTTCCTCAGTTCTGAAAAACTAAACTGAACTGAAGAAGCTTTCTGGATCAGAAGCAAAACGTTTTCAAAGAAAAAAAAACCAAGAAAGTCCAACTGCCATTTGGAAAAAAAGCACTTATGGGACAATGAGGTGACCAACAACCCAACAAGTTGCAGAAATGTTGCTTCAGTTGAATATTTCTCCCTGGGGAGGTGGAAGATGCTACAGAAGTGGATTATTTTACTCCAAAGACAATTATTTTCTGGCAATGGTCAATGAAATAGCATGACTTTGGCCAATTGAAACCTCATGCCTGGGGGACTTGCTTTAATTTAAACCCATAACAAGCATTAATTTAATTAATGTAGCAAAGGTCAGCAATGCAACTGTGACCTAACTCTTGTCCTTTAGAGGGTTAATTTTATTTTCAGCAACTGTCCAAGTCCACAGCTCCCCCTTTAAAAAAAAAAGAAGCAATGCAAACAATTTTTTCCCCCTAGGCAAGATATTACTGTAACCTCAAAATGTATATTGAACAAAGAATCTTTATATCTGAGATCTTCACTTAACAGGTTAGATTACATAGCTTCATAATAAGGATCTCACGTAGCTGAAGTTTATCTTTGTGTGGGGTTTGTCAGTTTACTCTAATGGATAATTGGAGATTATTGATTTAGGTTTCACTGGAAAGGCGCCAATGTAAATGCAAACAGGATAAAAGAATATATGGTTTTAAAAACCCTTCGCTCAAAGAGAAAGTGACTACCAGTTCAACCCAAAAGGTGGGGAGAAAGTTAATTCTTCTGCTTTTCTAACCCCAAAAGGCAACTGGATTTCCTTGATTTTTTTTCCTTTGAACACGTTTCGCTTCTCATCCAAGAAGCTCCTTCAGTTGTAACTGTAAGTTAGTGAAATGTTTTCAAAGAAAAAACCCAAGAAAGTTCGGGTGTCCAGCCATGACCTGGATAACTGAGTATCTCCATAGTTTTTTTTTTTAAAAATGCTTTAGTGTCTGACAAATGAACAAGAGGCCAAAATTTAAAAAAAAAACATTTCAAGGAATCACTGCCAATCTTTCTAATCAGAAAGGTTTTGCCTGATTATTTAACCTTTTTGAGTTTGAGATACAAACTCAAGGGGGGCTGAAGGGTATCTATATATTAGATAGTTCTACTGCCTAGGGTGAGATACCCTTCAGACCCACGCCCTTGAGTTTGTGTGTGTGTGTGTATGTCGATATACATACACACACACATACATATATAAATTTAGACCCACCCATCTCAGTATCCTGGTGAACGTCTGGGCGGTTTCCAATTACACAACCAATAATGTCATCAGTTCCCTTTCATTTTTCCGAATAGAAAAGGTGATTTTTTTTTTCTATAAAGAACTAAATATCCTCCCTGGTGATTTGATGAATGATTAACTTCTAGATCAATTTGCTCACAAATTTCACTGAAGAGAGTTAGACAAGGGCATTCAGAGCTTGGCTTGCCCACTCTATGCAGACATGATTTATCCAGGCATTTTTTTATTTGTGATGCTTTATGGAAGAGGTTTGGCTCAGGACCAAACGTAAGTAGTTACTGGGGTTGTTGCAAAGGTATTTATTTTATTTATTTTATTTATCAATCACAGGATAATAGGTATAAATATAAACATGAGTAACGATACAGGAAATAGGTACGAATAAATGGGGACAAAAGGACAGTAGGCACAATGGTGCACTTATGCACGCCCCTTAACCCTAACCCCCACCCTTAGGTATATCAGAATTAGGCCTAGCTTAATTGTTGGGAAGGGTTAATTAAAACAGGATTTAATCTGAGGATTAGCTTGCACGATTAGAGTTAGATTTGATGCAAATGCAATACAATCTAATTTCCACCCATTGTGGTTTCATGCAAATATTCAGCTGAGTTACGGCTTCTGGCTTTGGGTTTTGAAAACTCTTTTAACCGTTTCTTAGTCCGATAAGAGATTGAAAAAACTTTCATTTCCCTGGGTGTCTCCTTTGTGAGGCTAACAAATGGCCAAATTTCCTCCCTAAGTTACCCAACATCAACTCACCAGACCTTTTTTATAGCTTATTCCATTTTGGAAATTTAGAACTGTAAGGCTGAAATTGTGAGGCAACTTAACAAAAAGACACAGTTGGAAGGGACCTTCATCACTGGAGGCTTTTAAGGAGAGACTGGATGGTCCCTTCCAACTCTGTCATTCTGATAGCCCTCCAAAGTAAACTAAGCTCTAGAGGTACCTTCAGTAAGACACAATGGACAGAAACAGTGATGATGTGTTTCGATTACAGATATGTCATTTCAGCCCCTAAATTTATCCGTGTTGGAGCCTCTGAACAAGTGGTAATCCAAGCCTATGGATACACCCAAGAGTTCTCGGTCACAATCTCTATTAAAAGCTACCCAGATAAAATAACTACCTATGCCTTTGGTACCATCCAACTGACTCCCGCCAATCGTTTCCAAGGCTCCGTCACCTTAACGGTACGTATCAAAGCACAGCTGATCCGCTTTCATTGGTTGGTACGGTCCTGCTTGTATTTAAAAGCATTTCCATCCCAAAATCTAGGTTCAGCCAAAGGATTTAAGGACCAATGATCCGCAGAAACGGGTGGAATCTATATATCTCGAAGCAACGTCTCCCCATTTTACAAGGCAGAAGAAAATGCTGCTTACATACGATAATGGCTTTTTATTCATTCAGACTGACAAGCCTATTTACACTCCAGATCAATCAGGTGACCTGTTTTCCTTCATCTTGCTATTCAGAGCTTGATCCCAGTTCCAGATTATCTCCGTTCAACAAAAACCAAACCCACAGGTTGATGAAGAATGGGAAGTTGAGAACTTTTATAATCCCTTTCATCATCCTCTTTTAACGGCCCCATAATCCTTTTCGGGGTGGAGTCTGGGCAACGGAATGGAGCTGAGTGTTCTTGGCTGGATGCCCTTCCTGTCTCCAATGCAGAGTTTTGTTCTGCAGATATATTCTCAGTGTGCCCTGAGAGAGAAAGATCTGCCTCTACCCAGGATTGAATTCACAGCCACAACAGTTCATTTAGTGACCGTTCGAAGTTACAACAGTACTGAAAAAGTAGCTTTTCACACTTACGACCATTGCAGCATGCTAAACTCTCAACTGCCTGGCCACTGACTTGTATTTACGACGCTTGCAGTGTCTCGGGTCACATGATCCCCTTTTGCGACCTTCTGACAAGCAAAATGAAGGGAACCAGATTCACTTCACAGCCCTGTCATTAACTTAACAACTGCAGTGATTCACTTAACGCCTGTAGGAAGAAAGGTCGTAAAACGAGGCAAACTACCTTGAACCACTGCCTCCCTTACCAACAGAAGCTTTGGGCTCAGTTGTGGTTGAAAGTCAAGGGCCACCTGTTCTTAAAGCAAATCCATCGGTCTTAGTCCTGTAGAGAAGAGGCATGTCTGCTCTTCCTTCCCTCCAGAAACCCTTCGGAGCAGAATGCCTGAATTTGAGGCGTCTGCAGACTTCAGGAATTGCTTTTTATTGTTCTTATGGGTTGAGGATGGTCGTTTTATGTGACTGGACTGAAGGACCAGAATTGTAGAGCTGGCACTTTTGTTGTAGCTAATTAAATTAAATGTCATTTTGAATTGTCTTTCCAGTGAAGGTCCGAGTCTACTCGCTGAATGAAGAACTGAGGCCAGCCCGGCGTGCAGCCGTCTTAACCTTTCTGGTTAGTCCATCTTACTCCATCTCAGTGTACCTTTATTTACATTTTAAGCCTAAACCCAAACAGGACAATAGATGGTATCTTGAAAAAAACTGGGCTTTTCTTGTTTTTTTTTCCTGGAAGACGTTTCGCTTCTCATCCAAGAAGCTTCCTCCATTCTGAAGGCAACTGGAAAGTGCAGTTGACTTTCAAAAAAGCAACTTTTGAGGATAAAAATCTCCTTCTTACCAAGGCACTATCTTCACTAGCAGTCCCTCCTTTTCAGATCACATATCATTATTTATAGATAAAAGAGAATCAAAGGCTGGAAACAGACTAAAGATTATTTATTGTAATTTGACGAAGTTTAAAGATTTGGGGGTCCATGGAATTTTTTAAAAAGACATTCGACATCCCAACAGAAATTAATAATACGTCAACTCTCAATAAAACTGCACAAATATCTTCTGCTTTGTTTCAACGTGCTTTTTTTGTCTCTTATGAAGGACCCGGATGGGGTAGAAGTGGACATCATACACGAAGAAGATGCTACTGGAATCGTCTCGTTTCCTGAATTCAAAATCCCTCCATATCCTAAGTAAATCTATTAACATTTTCAATACCTTGAAGCAAATATTTGTTTGCGAGTGAAATGTACAAACACAGCAGTGAAATGTTGTGGAAGCAAATTTGTGGGTAGGTAGATTCCTGCATCCGATTGTAAGAAGATTTGGCTGACAAGGAGCCCCCCAAGTGATGACTCAAGAGGAGAGAGTTACAAGGGTTGAGGAGTGTAGATTAGGTTTAGCCAAGCACAGTTGGTCCTCAGGATTCCAATTAGGAATAGATGCCCAGTTCTTCGTTTATACAGTTGTAAGTTGTGGCACCCATATGACCAGATCTGATTTATGACACTTTTTTGTGGTCAATAAGGAGTCCTAAGTATAAAGTAAATTCTTCCAAATTTCTATTTTCTGCAAAAAATGACAAAGGAATTGCAAATTATAATCAGATGGCTGCAAGATCAGGGAAGAGAAGTTGCCTTTGGGAGTTGTGGGAGCTTCATCACTGGAGGCTTTCAAGAAGAGATTAGACTGCTGTTTATCAGAAAGGGTGTAGTAGGGTGTCCTGCTTACGGGGGTTGGACTAGATGACCTGCAAGATCCCTTCCAACTCTGTTAACAAAAAGCAACAACAATTAAGAAAGCAAGCAGAAGGTGAAATTGTGGTATTGTATTCAAAACCCAGGCTGCCATGTGTTTAAATGGCCACACAAAGGCAGCAAAGCATTAGATTTTGCATTCCAGGCTTTCATCTATGTATTTTGGAACAGAGAAAATACTAGATATACTGAAAAAAATAAAGACTATTTAAAGATCTACAATTATTTAACTGCATTATAGGATGTCTTGTTATTTTTTTTAGGTTTGGTATTTGGACCATTAAAGCCAAGTATGATAAAGAATTCACAACCTCTGCCAAAGCAAAGTTTCAAGTCAAAGAATATGGTAATCTTGATGATTTTACGCATATTCATGCTGTGATTAGTATTATCAGATATTTTTATCCATACACACACAGACACACACAACACGAGGTGGTGAATGTGCCTAATATATCTGCCTTCTATTTTGCCCACAACAACCCTGCGAGGTGGGTCAGGCAGAGAAAGTGGCTATGAAGAAAGAATTCGATTCAGTTGGGGCAGTTTGAGAGAAAAAACTTGGAGTTAAATAATATGATCTTTATCTGATGTTGCTTGGAAGCAACAGAAGCTAAATTCCCCATGTAAGATGTCAATTTTTTACCATTTTGAGCTCGGGAAAAGCTTTTCCATCATATATATTTCTTAGAGCCCAGCAGATAAAGAGATATCTTCTGTAGAAAATGGTTTTTTATATTTGTCATTGAACCGTTAGGAAAGAACTGTCTTCTCTTTTACACTGCAGCCATGCCAAGATTTTCGGTCGAAATTATTCCAGAAAACAGCTTTATTAGCTCCAAGCATTTTGAACGCTTCAAGATTACTATCCTTGCTCGGTAAGGCCAGGTTATCAATTTTATGAGTTTCTAGAGAAGAGCAACCAAGATGATCAGGGAACTGGAGGCTAAACAGACAATGAACGGTTGCAGAAACTGAGCAAGGCCAGTCTAGTGAAGAGAAGGACCAGGGGAGACAGGAGAGCAGGGTTCTAGTATTTGAGGGGCTGCCACAGAAAATAAGGGGTCAGCCTGTTTTCCAAGGCACCCAAAGGCCAGACAAAGAACAATGGCTGGAAACTGACCAAGGAAAGATTCAACCTGGAAATAAGGATGAATTTTCTGACAGAGAGAACAATTAACCAATGGAACAGAAGTTGTGGAAGCTTTACCCCTGGAAGGTTTCAAGAAGAGACTGGACTGCCATCTATCAGAAATGGTGTAGGGTCTGCTTGGGTCGGGGGGTTGGACTAGATGACCTACAAGGACCCTTCCAAGTCTGTTACTGATGGTTGTATTGCTTTGGTCTCTGCCTTCAAGGTATTTTTACAAGAAGAAGCTGAGTGAAGCTGAAGTTTATATCCGCTTTGGAATTGTTCAAGGAACCAAAAAGAACATGTTACCCAAATCGTTGCATCAAATTCACGTAAGCCCGGAGTGAGAACAAGCCTCTTCCCTGTTCTAGATTCAGGGTTCTAGGCTTATCTTGGCAGCGGGGGTTGTCGACATCTAGGTTTCCCCTTTGAATGTCACAAGTCACAAGACAACATTTGGAACCAAAATTTAGCTCGAAAACCCACGTCTTCTCCATATATGATTTGTTCTCCATAGGAGAAAATACTGTTTGTTAGCTGTGTTACTTTACATTTGAGTTGTTTATAAACAATATGGACCAGGGCTGTTTTTTTTTTTTTTTTTAGAAAACACACACAAAAAGTCCCCAATTAAATCTGTTTTGAGACTGGCACCTTCTGCCTATTAATCTTAAAGTGAAGCAGGAGCAATTAGAGAACTGGATGCCAACCAAATCCTCTCCCATGGTGTTTTTAAGGCCTTGTTGTGTCTAATGTGAGCATACAGGCTCTTTGCTATCTCTGTGTAGGAAAACTTCCCTTCTTCTGATGCAGATACAGTTTATCTGCAGTTCACAAGCCCAAGCATTTTGTCTAGTTCAACTTAGGTAGCTTCCAGGCCAGATTTACAAGAATAAAGGAGGAAGCCCACTAAACCCCACTACCTGTATCCAAAATAACCAGGTTCAAAACTGCAATGCGGGACTAATTTCTTGCCTTGTTCCTAATCTTCAGATGGAGGAAGGCATCGGAATGCTTTATTTCAATAGCCAAATAGCTATCCGTGAATTGGGATACAGCGAGCTCTCAGATGTTGATGGGGCCACCCTCTATATCGCAGCTTCAGTGCTGGAAACCAGAGGTAATTGTCTGTCTGTCTGTCTATCTTTATTCCATCCATCCATCCATCATCTTTCTCTTTTTCTCTCAATTATCTATCTATCTATCATCTACCTCTGTTCCATCCATCATCTTTCTCTCTTTCTTTATCTAACCATCCATCCATCCATCTATCACATTAGTACTTAGACTTATATACCACTTCATGATGCTTTTACAGCCTTCTCTATGTGGTACAGAGTCAGCCTCTGGCCCCCAACCATCTGGGTCCTCATTTTACCCACCTCGGAAGGACGGAAAGCTGAGTTAACCTGGAGCTAATCAGAGGCAAACTGCTGGCTGTGGGAATGTAGAATTAGCCTTCTAACCACTGTGCCACCACGGCTCCTGTAGCCCATGTGTTTGACTTCCATAAACCTTTCACTCCAGCTGATTAAGGGCATCAATTTTAGATTCAGGATTGGACTTTAATATCACACTGGGTTTTTTTCTCCTTTTTATTTCCATTCTACATCATCAGAGTCCTTCAGAGCCAGATGATAAATAAAAAAGATTTTCCTGGTCAAAGGAAAAACAATAGTTCTTTAACTGAAAACATCAAGTCTCTTCTTTTGACAGATGGCCACACGGAGGATGCTGAACTGACTACCGTTAAATACGCCTTGTCCCCATACAAGTTGGATTTGATTGCCACACCTCTTTTTGTGAAACCCGGACTTCCTTATTTTATTAAGGTTAGTCAAATCTGCTGGAGTTCTCAGTTGGGTCCTGCTTCAGGCCTCCTTTTCTCATAATTCTCTTGTGAGATTTCTCTTGCTGAAAACAACCTGCCAGAATCAAGATGGAGATGAGTGATTTGCTGGCTTATTCGTGTCAGAGGCATCCAGCGGTGGGATTCAAAAATTGTCCACTACCGGTTCTGTGGGTGTGGCTTGGTGAGCGTGGCAGGGGAAGGATGCTATAAAATCCCCATTGCCTCCCCACTCCTGGGGGAAGGATACTGCAGAATCCCCCTTCCATCCCCACCCCACTAACCTGCTTTCCAGCTTCATTCTCCTGGGCAGGGCAACCCAAGAAGATCCAGCCAATCATCTGGGACTCGATGGGAGGCAGAGAAGAGGTGGGGTCGAGGCCAGTCAGAGGTGGCATTTGCCAGTTCTCCAAACTACTCAAAATTTCCGTTACCAGTTCTCCAGAACTGGTCAGAACCTGATGAAGACCACCTCTGGAGCCATCCCAAGTAAAATAAGGCTACACAAAATCAAATTTAAAAAAATAAGATACAAGATTAAAACATGGGCAAGTTAAACTTGATCTTGTCCAGAAACTGGCAACGTTAACTGCATTCTTTCACCCTGCCATGAGGTCCTCAAATGTGCACTGATCAGGACACAAAGAGCAGGTATACAAATGTGTTGTTGCCTGCATGTCACCACAATCGTAGAATGCAAAGTTACTGCTGCTCCCCCTGCTTTTTCGTCCTTGGTAATTCTGTTTTGGTAAGGACCTGTGACCAATGGATCACGGGTTGTTAATTGGGTTATAAAAATGTTCAATGAAATAATGGAAGATCATCTGTTTGGCAATTGGCCCAACCTGATTTAGGTAGGACGATTTTATCCTGTAAACTTGTGAGTCTTTATCTCCCATACCTTTGTACCTTGATAGAGGTAAGATAGTCAGTTCCTCAGGGATAATAAGGAAATGGTTTCTATTATTATTGTGAGCAGTGTTGTTTAAGATTAGATAATAAACGAACGTTTTTGTGTAAACAGGCACGGGTGAGGGATATGTTGGACGCATCAGTTGGCAACATTCCTGTGGTTCTTCAAGCCACTGCCTTGACGGACCAACTGAAAGAGACCAGATTAATTGCAGAAGGCTCGGACTCGGGGTCTGGTGTATCAAGCCCAAGAGATGGAACAACTATCTTTACAGTTAACATTCCTTCTGACACCAAAGCATTGGAGTTCAAAGTGAGTGAAATACTTCCATTCTCTGATCTAGAACCATGGAGGTGTCAAAAACCCATTAGAAATTATGTTTTTACATAGTATCACAGAGCAAGCAAAAGAGTACAGTCACCAAGTGCTTTACTGCTTAACTATTTTAACTGTAGCAGGAAACAAAAGAGCATGGAGTATATAATAGAGATCCAAACTTGTAAATGCTACCATCTACTGGCTGAGTACTACTGTAGTTGTTGCATCGAAATACATTCCAGCAATGAATTCCAACAAAACCAAAAGTGTTTTGAAGTTTTTAAGAAGAGATTGGACAGCCATTTGTCTGGAATAAGGGGTTGGATTAGAAGACTTCCAAAGTCCTTTCTAACTCTGTTATTCTGCCTTCATGACATCTGTTGTGTTTTGATTTTTTCTTAGATAACAACTGCAGATACCTCTTTACCAGAAGAGAACCAAGCCAGTGAAACGTATGAGGCCAAATCCTACATTTCTCTCAGTGGAAGCTATTTATATATCAGTTGGACTTCAGACCACAGAGTGCTGCAGGTTGGAGAGACTGTGCAGCTCAAAGTGCACCCAGCAAGCCATTACATTGAAAAAATACAACACTACAGCTATCTGGTACGTCTTGTAGACATAGTTTAGCTTTCCCTAAGAGGGGCAAAGGGAGAAAAATTGAAATGCACACCTGCTGTAGCTTATGACAGTAAGGGACAGGTAGTCTTCAATTTACAACAGTTCGTTTAGTAACCTTTTGAAGCACTGAAAAAAGTGACTTTTGACCATTTTTCACAATTGTGGCATCCCCCTGGTCACGTGATCAAAATTCAGATGCTTGGCAACTGACTTGGGCTTATGACAGTCATAGTGTCCTGGAGTCATGTGATCCCCTTTTGCAACCTTTGCAAAATCCCTGGGGGAAGTGAGGTTTCATTGAACAACAGTGTCAAGTCCTTCAACAACTACATGGATTCACCATGGCAAAAATGGTCACAAAATAGGGCAAAGCTCACTCAACAAATGTCTCAGCCACAGTAATTTTGGGCTCCAGTTGTGGTCATAAGTCAAGGACTACCTGTATTGCTGAGACACAGGATAATTCCATTCCTTGCCTGCTGGTCGACCTCATCCACAATCCAACCCCATCTTGGATATTCTCTAGACCAAAACACCAACTGTCAGGGTTCTGGGGGTTGCCCTAAGTAAATCATGAACCTTGGGCCAAGCTTCAAAAGAATTCAAAAGATTTATTAGGAGCAACATGCCGGCATTAAACTCTGGCATTTGTAATTCACAGTCCCTGTGACCCTGTTTCCCCCTCCTCCCTGGGTGTGTCATAAATCAGATTCTCCAATGAAGCACCTTCATGGGCTGGGTGTCATCAATCACGCTCTCCAACGAAGGATTTTCGGGGACAGAAGATCGGGTAGCCTAGCTACAATCTTTGTAAGATAAGGCAGGGATATACTTCTGGTTTTAAATTGCCGTACTGCTCCTTCAGATTGCAAACAGGCCTAGGAATGTTTTATGACAACGAAATAATCAACCTTAATTGTCTTCTAGGCTTACAATCCTTCTTTTTTCCTTAGGACACCTGAGCTCTGGAATGTCACCATCTCCCCTCCTTTCTTTTAGATCTTATCCAAAGGGAAAATAATCAAATACGGGACTCAGGAGAAGATCCAAGGCTTGTCTTATCAAGGTCTGATGTTCCACATAACCAAAGAAATGGTGCCTTCAGTCCGTCTTCTGGTCTACTACATCGTCACGGGAGAAGGAACCGCGGAGTTGGTAGCCGACTCGGTCTGGTTAAACGTCCAGCAGAAATGTGGCAACAACCTTGAGGTGAGCACCTCACCATCTTTGGATATATATGAATTCTACCAAAATCTCCTTTCCCCCATGTCACATTTGGCCTTCTTCTCGCCGTTGCAGCTCCACATCCTGAAAAACGGAAGAGTTTACAAGCCCGGAGAAGCTGTGTCGCTTTCCATGACCTCCGAATTGGACTCTCTGGTGGCCCTCTCGGCCATGGACAAAGCGATTTATGGAGTGACGGGAAGCAAGCAAAAATCTATGGAAAAAGTTATGTCAGATTGCCAGGAGAACATTTGACGCCCTTCGAACATCCTTAAATGTCCAACCGACGTCAGTTTGGTTTGGAGACATTCACACCATCGTCACACCATAGAGTCAATGAAAAAAAGGGCTAGATTTATCAATACAGTGAACTTTCAGTTGCAGGAATAAACCACAGAAGTTCCGTTTATATAGTAGTGATAGTCCTTGACTTACAGCAATTCATTTAGCAACCATTGGAAATTACAATGGCACTGAAAAAAGGGACTTAATGACCACATTTCACCCTTATGGCCATTGCAGCCTCCCCCTGGTCACGTGATCCAAATCCAGACGCTTGGCAAAATAAATACGCTTTGACTCGTACTTATGACGGTCTCAGTGTCCCCAGATCACCTGATCCCCTTTTGCGACCTCCTGACACGCAAAGGCCACGGGGAAGCCACACTTCCTTAACAACCCTGCTGCTAACTTGAGAACTTCAGTGATTCACTTAACAACGGTGGGAAGAAACATCATAAAATGGGGCGAAACTCACTTAACAACTGTCTCGCTTAGCAACAGAAATTTTGGGCTCAAGGGTGGTCGTAAGTCAAGGAAGACCTGTATGCTGATTTGATACAATCTCTTAATGTTGTGATCCCCCCAAAAAATTCAGATTCAAATTAAAAGAGTTGGAAGGGACCTTGTAGATCATCCAGTCAAATCCTCCCTAAAACGACAATGTTTATATCATTTTTAGTCTTTTGGAAAAACGGTTTTGGGATGAACAGCCTACAAACTGACTAAATAATTCTCTAACTTTGAAATAATAGAAAATATTTGTAGCTCGGGTTTTAGATTTTGTCAGGGGTTGGCTCCCCAAACTTGTTTCAATTTAATTTCTGAACGTTGCGTTACCAGACTAGGTAAAAATCCCACTGATGAGGTTACCTAGAATGATAACAAAATGTTCAGAAATGAAATGGAAGCAATTTAGGAGAGCCAGCCCCTGCCAACATAATCCTCTGACTTTCCAACGTGGCTGAAATGATTGCCAAACGTTTACCCAATGCCGGGAAAAAGCAGGAATACGGACGCCATTTTGCTCTGGGGGAGCCTAAGGATCGACAACATGACCCTGGGGTGGTATGTGGGGGAGGGGTGATTAAGCCATAAGAAAATCTACCCTCATTGGGTTCGCTTTGGCATTGCGCCCACATGCACACCTGTGTTCCTGTTTCCGTCGTGGATTATTTTGACAAACACGGGCATGGGAAACGGAAGGGATGGAATCTCACCTTTCAAGGTGTCTTCTCCTTCGCAGGCTCTCCTTCAACTGGAAAAAAGTGACCTGGGCTGTGGGGCCGGAGGAGGAGAGAACAACGTGGATGTGTTCCGGATGGCCGGCCTCACCTTTCTCACCAACGCCAATGCTGATGACCCCAGAGAGAAAGGTGATGAAAAGTTTCCTTTTAAGCATGATACACCTGTCCTTCATTCCCAAATGCAGAAGGGTAGCATCTGATTTCCAATTTGCTTCCTCCTCCTCCTCCTTTCTTTCTCCTTTCTTCCCTTCCCCTTCTACCTTCTCCTTCTCCTTCCCCAACCTCCTCTTCCTTTTCTTCTACATTCTTCCTTCTCCTCCTTTCTTATTTCCCTCCTTACTCCTCCATCTCATCCTCCTCTTCCATTATCCTCTTCTCTTCCTTCTCCTCCTCCTCCTCCTCTCTTCCCCTTCTCGCACTGATGATGTTACTTAGTTTGGTAATGAAATGTTTGCAAGAAAATAACCAGGCTCAGAGAGCACCATGGATCCCTCCTTCTTCTCATTTCTTTCTCCTCCTCCTTTCTTTCTCTTCCTCCTCCTCCTCCTCCTCCTCCTCCTCCTCCTTTCTTCCTTTCTTCTTCCCCTTCTCCTCCTTCCCCATCCTTCCTTCTCTTCCTCCTTTTCTTCTACATTCTTCCTTCTCCTCCTCCTTTCTTCTTTCCCTCCTCACTCCTCCATCTTCTCTTCTTCCATTTTCCTCTTCTCTCCCATGTCTTCCTCCTCCTCCTCTTCTAGCACTGATTACCTAGTTGTACATTGTATATTCTTCTGAGAAAACATTGCTGCTTTTGACTGGCACTGGTCTCTCTTCTTCCATTGGCTCTCACAGATGAAACTTGCACAGCCATCATCAGAACGGCCCGCTCCCTCGAGCCGGACATTGAAAAACTAGGTATGCTGTAAACCCAACTATGTGGGGTCCTTGATGCCCTGGGGGAGGGCTTGCCCCATTTTACAACTTTCCTCACCACATTCATTAAGCAAGTCACTGCAATTCTTACATTAGCAAAACAGTTATTCAATGAATAATGGCAACTCCTCCTCCTCCTCCTCTTCTTCTTACTGTTTCTTTTATCCAGCTCACCCAACACATTATTTTTTGTACGGCTTTATTTCCTGTTGTTTACATTTTGTTTGTGTTTAATAAATATTGTGTTGTCTGTGTTATTTAATTTGCTTAACAATACAGCTTACATTCTTAATCTCCACCTCTTTTTTCCAACCCCTGGTAAAATAAAGTTTGATTATCTGTGTCTTCTTTCTGCTTAATCTTCAGCGTCTGTCCATTTCTGCACAATCTAGTATTTTCCTAATCATCCCTCCCTCTCGCTGGTGTTTCTTCATTTTTCCAATATGGTGCAAATATAATTCCTGCTGCTGTTAAGACATGCAATATTAAATATATATATTGCTTATCAAGTTTTTCTGATGTTATACCGAATAAAAACAGTTCAGGTTTAAAGTCTACATGTTTTCCTATCATGTTTTCTCACCACTTCTGTACTTTCGCCCAGAATTCCTACATATTCTGAAGGGCTCTAAGAAACCGCTTGTCCTTTTTGTTTTCGTTTTACATGATCCTTCCAGTTGCCCAGTTTCAAAAGCAGCTATATCAGAAGTGCTGTCGGATGGGAGCGGAGCGTCACCCCTTCCTGCAGACATGTGAACAGAGAATCAAGCGTATCAAGGCTGGGTCGAGGTGTATTTATGCCTTCCGGCTTTGCTGCGAATTTGCTGTCAAGAAACGCCATAACGAAACTCACAAGCATCTACTTCTGGGGAGAAATGGTATGTATATGCTTAGCATAGCTACATATCAATAATAATAGATAGACTTATATACCACTTCACAGTGCTCTACAGCCCCCACGAAGCAGTTTACAGAGTCAGCGTCAGCATAGATAGATATAGATAGATAGATAGATAGAAAGATAGATGATGGAGCAACAGCAATAGACTTATATACTGCTTCACAAAGTCTAAGTGGTTTACAGAGTCAGCCTGTTTTGGTTAGTCGGCAGCATGTTGTGTTTTTGATATATTCAATAATCAATAACGTAGGTATTTTTTAGACTCATTTACTGTATGAAAATAATAATGGTTCCTGAATCCTTCTCCTCCTTCTCCTCCTCCTCATTCTTCTTCTTTTTTCCACCAGCCTTTAAAGCTCTATTGGACATGACCCCGCAAATCCGAAGTTTTTTCCCTGAAAGTTGGCTTTGGGAAGTCCATCCAGTTCAAAGGTACAAGAATGTAGAATGTTGACTCCTTAGAGGTGATTCAATCTCTTTATTAAATGCGTTATAATCATACAAAAGCTGTAAGATATGACCAGGCTGAGCCCAAGGGAGGGGTCAATTCCCTTTTACCGTTAGTAGCTCAGATTCTAGTAGATTCTAGTCGAGAGCTCAAGCTTGCAATAAATCTTTATACATGGTTGGAAGACCTATTCTTCTGGGTTCAGTTCCAAGTGGGGGAAAAGACCCTGGAATCACGGAAGTTGCTTGGACGGAAGGTTTATTGATGAACAGGACCACGTGGCTTGGAGATCCTGGGTGAAAAGGGAAGAGATGCGTTGGTGCCCAGACAACAGGAAGCTTGAGGGGGAAAATTGAACTTTCGTATTTTTGAAGCTGAAAAATAAAATACATGGATGGTCCCTAGACTAGCAGAATCCCAGAGTTGGAAGGAACCTTGGAGATCTTGTAGTCCAACCCCCTGCTTAAGCAGAAGACCCCATTCCATTCCAGACAAATGGATGCCCAGCCTCTGCTTGAAAACCTCCATTGAGGGAGCTCACCCACAGCCTCTGGAGCCAACCTGATTCAGAAGAATCTTGACAGACTCGAACATGGGTCCCTGTCCCCAAGGTGCAGTCCAAGGGTTGGACTAGAAGACCCTTCTATGATTCTATCCATGCTAAAACTAGTAAATCATCTCTTGTTTTTATATCAAATGCAGGTCCAAGAATCTGCCAGTCACCCTGCCTGATTCTCTAACTACCTGGGAAATACAAGGTGTTAGCATTTCGGATAAAGGTATGTAAAATAATTTATTTATATCGTTTTTTTTTAAAGAGAGCAACGGTTCCACTATGCAGTGGCTCTTCAGAGCCAGAGTAGATTTTGCCACCCCCAAATCCTTGGGGAAGCCAGATTCACTTCACAACCATGTGACTAAGTGAACCCCCTGCAACAATTCACTTAACCATGGTGGCAAGAAAGATCCTAAAACGAGGCAAGGCTCCCTGTCTCACTTAGGGACAGGGACAGGGACAGGGAGAGAGAGAGAGAGAGAGAGAGGAGGAGCCTGGGCCGTCCGTCAGCCCTCAGATGGAGAGTCAACAGTCTCCAGGTCTGGAAGTGGCTGATGAGGAAGAGGAGGAAGAGCAGCTGGGTCCAGTGCCTGACGCGCAGAAGGCAGAGGAGAGGAGACCAGTGGAAATCTATGGGCTGGTCCTTGGGACGGAAGAGCCACCCTAGCTCTGGGGATAAAAAGCAGGGGGTGGAGATGAATTGGTGGGGCAGACAACTATTCATCTCCCCTGCCAGACAAACTTGTCAGCCTGCGGCGAGAGAGAAACTTTTTGCCGGGGCTGCCGGGCTCCTAATAAAGGAATCTTTGAGTTCACTTCAGAGGGTTGGTCAAAACAGGTCATAAACTGAGGACTCCCTGTATGTACCTTTTGGGGTGGGGAAATCCATTATAATTTCGAACAGTCATTAAGCGAGTGGTCGTTAGTTGAGAACTACCTGTATTTAGATCGAGATTTCCTTCCTGCTAGCATTGAAATAGGTTTGTGACCGACAAAAGATGATTCATGTCTCCTCTTTTGTCTTTGTCTGGTACACACAGGTATCTGTGTTGCTGATACTCTAGAAGTGGAAGTGGTTAAAGATGTTTTCGTTAATGTCCATATTCCTTACTCTGTTGTCCGAGGAGAGCAGATAGAATTAAAAGCAACCATTTACAATTATAGACCATCAAAGTCTAAGGTAAGCAAGCGGTTTAAAAAAAAACGTTGCTTCACAGCCACTCCTTGTTTGCAGGGACAACTTTTAACTCTCACACTAGACTCTGGTTATAAAATGCTCAAACTAGGCAGGGAACATTATTTACCCAACTGTTTTGGCCTGCCTTCTTCTTGGGGAAGTGGGGGAAGGGAGATCAGAAGGAGACTTCAGTTGTTTCTGTAAAATTTAGGTGTACTTGGCACATTGTAGCTTACAAAAACGCAAGCAAAGCACTGATAGAGAAGCAAACAACACATTCTTCAGTTGGTGCAACATCTATCCTCACAGCAATTCTTGCCAGCCGCTCTGATTAAGACTGGCTTTCGGTGTTTGATCTCTTCCTTAAGAAACAAAACAGGACATTATCTAGCTATGTGGACTTGTCTTGCCAGTCAAAAAGCTTTTTAACGACCAGAGAACAGCTTATTGTACTCCCCTGCCATGCAAACTAGCTCTTAGTGCTAAGTTAAGGACAATCATTTATCCTTGAATAACAGAAGGAGCATTGCAGAGAGTATCTGGACAATTAAAAAGATGCTTATTATTTTGGGGGGGCTGGCTAGAGAGTCTAAAGACTCGTCTATAACTAATATTTGGATGTAATTTGCAGTGTTTTGTAATGTCCTATTCTATTTGGATGAAAAAGCTGCCTATTCCCTTTGATACTTTAAATCTTAATTAATACTGAAGCAATATTTGTCTTTTTTGTGATCTTCAACGACCTAAACTACCAGTTAAACTACCACTCCAAACTTAAGCAACTCCCGGTACAAGCTGACTAGGGGATTCTGGGATTTGAACCCCGCAAGTGTTAAAGTTGCTAAGTCTGGAGACTCTTGTTTTAATTTTAAAGTAATATAATTAAAAGACAAGTGAGCCCCCTGGTGCTCTGTCTGGGGGCCTGATTTAGCAGGGTCTCTACTGGTGGGTTGTCCTCTGCTCCTGGCTGGACAGATCTCTAATTCTTCACGGTGACTGTTTCAGTTTTGCTTGAAGATCAGCGTGGAAAAGGGGATCTGCCTCTTTGGTGCAGCCAAGACCCTCAAGGACGGTTCACAGGCCAACAGCTGCTCTCACCTGAAAGATATCCAGAGCTCTTCTATTCTGGTGGAGACATTTAAAGTTCTTCCTCTCGAGTTGGGCCTCCTCAGCGTCAACCTCACGCTTCTTAGCAACTCGGGCAAGGACATTCTCCTCAAGACATTAAGAGTTGTGGTATGGCTGAGCCCTTGGTCCTGGGTAGGGGGTGGAGGGGAGGATTTTCAATGCATTTCCTTTCATTCTTTTTTCTTTATTGGCCAAGGGTGATTGGACACTCAAGGAATTTGTCTCCAGCTCTCAGCAACAAAGTAGTATAATTATAAGATACCAAGAGAAGAAGCTAGTAGAAAAGATGAGAAGGTTAATAGTAATAGAGTGCAGAAAAGTGCGACAAAGATGATTAGAGGACTGGAGCCCAAAAAATATGAAGAACGATTGCAGGAATTGGGTAGGTTTAGTCTAACAAAAAGAAGAACTAGGGGTGACATGATAGCAGTCTTCCAATATTTGAGAGGTTGCCACAAAGAAGCGGGGGTCAACCTATTCTCCTCCAAGGCACCTGAAGGCAGGACAAGAAGCAATGGATGGACACTAATCAAGGAGAGAAAATGATGGCCCAGATTGTTGGGGTCAATTTGCTGACTCTGTAAACCACTTAGAGAGTAAAGCACTGTGAAGCGATATATAAGTGCTATTGCTATTGATCAGTTCTTTGGTTTCAGCCCGAAGGTATTCGAAGGGAGAGTTATGATGGTGCCACGCTGGATCCCCAAGGTGTTTATGGTACGTCAGTTCAGTTTATTGCAGAAAAAAAGATAGACATTACTCTCTCATTATTTTCTTTCCTTCATTGGTATCAGGACCCACAAGTCAGGAGGAAAGAGCAGGTCTCAATCAATAACATTGATTGGGTCTACAGAATATGATAGAACTGCATTTGGTCAGAAATAACATTGTTAGAAATTCTGCCTGCCTGCCTACCTACCTACTTATCTATCTATCTATCTATCTATCTATCTATCTATCTATCTATCTATCTATCCATCCATCCATCCATCCATCTATCTATCTATCCATCCATCCATCCATCCATCCATCCATCCATCCATCCATCTATCTATCATCACACAAAGCAAAGAGTACAATCACCATGTGCTTTACTGCTCAACTGTTTTACTGTCATAGGAAACAGGAAACTCTACTTAGAACAAAAGAGCCAAACTGTTAAATACTGCCATCTACTGGCTGAATACTACTGTAGCTGTTGCATAGAAATATATTCCAACAATGTGTCAGAGGGGAAGAAAAAGGCAGTTTCTGCCCCAAGCATTTCATTCTTTATAATTTAATATGGGAGATGCATTGGAGAGCATGAGACATAACCATTGCACCCTCTATATTAAATTTTAAAGGGAATTTATATTTAAGGGAAAATATGCATTTACATTATTTGCCAGGACTCCACATGGATAGAAATGAATCAAGCCAGAATTGCTGCATTTTTATTAAGGGGAAAAAGAGGTTGGAGAACATTGCCATTTCATGAAAGGGTCAAAGGAAGCTCTAGGATTACAGTCTTCAGACATTTTTAGTAGGTTAGTTATGCGACCCAGTTGGAAACACATGATGTACTAACATGAAATTTCTGGGTTTGATGTGGTTTGTCAATGGCAGGCACAGTCGTGAGGCAGAAAGAATTTTCTTACACGGTTCCACGCTACATCGTCCCCAAGACACAACTCGTAAAGACGCTCAGTATCAAAGGTAAAATGGAAGGAAAGAAGGAATGTGTGCTGGTTTTCATTTGCGTGTGGGGGTTTTTTTCCCCCCCCTTCTCAATTTTGAATTGGATTGCTGAATTTTTCAGCAGAAGTGTCACTTCTGCCGCCCCCCATGAGGGAGGGAGGGAGGATTGGGAAGGAGGGAGGGAGGAAGGAAGGAAAGAAGGAAGAAAGGATTGGGAGGGAGGAAGGAAGGAAGGAAGGAAAGAATAAAGGAAGGATTGGGAGGATTGAGGGAGGGAGGGAGGGAGGGAGGAAAAGAGGAGAGCCCAGTGCAACTGGAGTGAAAGTCTTGGGCTACTTATTCAGCCAAACTGTTTTCCCACAAGACGCCTTCACTAATTCAACAATTCCATCTCCAATTGGGTTGGGTAGCCTGAGCCACTGAAATTATCAATCCATCAGTAACACTGAATCTGTAAAAAAAAAAAACACCACCTCTCTCTCTTGTGGGTTCCTTTCCGTCGCCTTTTCCTCTCTTCTCCTTTCCATGTCCCCTTCCTTGCTTGGTTTTCCGCCTTCCCAGGCAACCTGTTGGGTGATGTGATCCAGGCTGCCGTGAAGCCCGAAGCCCTGAAGTTACTTGCTAACCTCCCCCAAGGCAGCGCCGAAAAAGAATTGATGAACATCATCCCCGTGTTTTACGTATACGATTACCTGGAAAGGACAGACTCTTGGAATATCTTTGGCTCGGACAGAACCAGTGCCGAAATTACCCTGTTAAGGAAGATGAAGAGAGGTAAAGGAGAGTCTTTGGAGCTGAGAACCTGCCAGTGCTGTAGATAGAAATACCTGTGGGATGCTCACCAACCTTCTACTGAAGGATGAAACTTTGCATTAAGGCTTCTTCGGTTTTGATTGATAGACAACAGAATTCCACACTGGTGTCCTCTCTCGATGTAACATAGCAATTTTAGTAAATATAGATGGGAAATTTTATAACTGCTTGTAGATTTGTTATGCATGGGGTGTGGAGGACACATCAGATATTGTGATTGTGTAATGTATTGTGAAAAGACCTTTGGTGGTGCAGTGGTCAGAGTGCAGTACTGCAGGCTCCTTCTGCTGACTGCCGGCTGCCTGCAATTTGGAGTTCGAATCTCACCAGGCTCCAGGTTGACTCAGCCTTCCCTCCTTCCGAGGTGGGTCAAACGAGGACCCAGATTGTTGGGGGCAAGAGGCTGGCTCTGTAAACTGCTTGGAGAGGACTGTAAAAGCACTATAAAGTGGTATATAAGTGCTATTTCTATTGCTATATTTGAGTCATTTTTTCCCAGCATTCAACCAGAGTGGACATTTTATGCTTTGTTATTTGTTGTTGTATACCTGGTTTTTTTAAATTATTTTTTTCTAAGTGTTGTTTGATTGTTTTATTGGCAGTTGTTTTTCTTCTTCTTTCTATTTTGTATTTTAACTATGGAGATAAATTAAAACACACACACACACACACATACACACACACACACATGTATGTATGTATATATGTGTATATGTATATAAAAAGGTCTTATAGTTGTCTGAAGTTGCCATATCTGGCTCCCCTCAAACTTCTGCATCCTTACACTGTCTCTATGAGCTATAAAGGGGAACTACCAAGATCTTTTTGCCTTTTAAGAGGTGAAGAAACCTTTGAGAGAAATGTTTTTGTTTTGTTTTGTTTTGTTTTTGATTTCTCAGGAATCATCAGTGTTTTGTCTTTTCAAAAGCAAGATTTCTCATACAGCATGTGGAAGGATGGTGAAGCCAGCACTTGGTAAGTGAAAGGTGTTTGGGAGCTAGATATTTCTCCAGACCTGAAAAAGGAACTCAATTTTATCTTTTGGTATCGGCAGGGTTACAGCGTTTGTCCTAAAGGTTTTTGGACAAGTTCGGCGATATATGCCCGATCAATTTGGTACGGCATGCATGTCTCTGACATGGTTGATTGACATCTGTCAAATGGACGATGGGTCTTTCAGGGAAGTCTCCGATTACAAGCCAGTAGCCCTTCAGGTATGGAAGTGGACTAACAATTTGGGTTTATTTCTTGGTCTGCTGAGCTTCTGTTTGAGGAAAGAAGAGAAAGCATCATAGCCTCTTTCCTTAGGGCAGGAAATGAAGGTGCTCCGCGACTTACAACACAGCTCATTTAGTGACCATTTGAAGTTGCAGTGGCACCGAAAAAAGTGACACTTACAACCATTGCAACATCCTCATGGTCAAGTGATCAAAAGTCAGACTCTTGGCAACTGACTCATATTTATGACGGTTGTCCTGAGCTCATGGGATCCATTTTTGAGAACTTCTGACAAGCAGAGTCATTGGGGTAACCAGATTAACTTAATAACCGTGTTACTAGCTTAATGACTGTAGTGATTCACATAACAACTGGGGCAAGGATGTTCGTAAAATGGAGCAAAACTCACATAACAACCGTCTTGCTTAGCAACAGAAATGTTGGGTTCAATTGTGATCATAAGTTGAGGACTACCTTTAAATAAATATCATGATGGCTCTGCAGTCTGTTAGACCTCTTGGCTTGGAAGAAGGTCCAGAATTTTGAGGTTGTTGAGTCCAGCTTGCTTCTGACATACTGTTGCTCAAATTTCGCAATTCCATAGAGGGTATCCCCTTCTTCCTTAGACATTTCCCATGTGTCTGATAGGATAACATGATTCCTTACGTTTTATGACTCTACTGTCTAGAGTTTCCTTCTGGCACTTTTGCACAAGAATTCGTGGATTAGCTGTCATTTGCCGTTCTTTCCCCTTGTGCTCTGCTAAAGCTGTGGCTTCACATTATGGAACAACATTTACTTTGGTTTATTTTATTTATTTCTAATTCATTATTATTGCAGTCATTCTAGGACTTAAGAAATGAAAACTAGCCATAAAAAAAGTGTCATCTGGAATGACAAGCCAGATGCTCAGAGATCTGGAATTGAAACTACTTCCCTTATCAACAGGGTTCGTGAAAAATTGGATGGAGAACATTTTAGTAGTTTTGGGGTGGAGGGTAGCTGAGTGAAGCCATCAAGGACAGATTGGTTACTTCAAAAGTATGGAGATCCTTCTCAGTAGAGTTTTGCCATGACTGTTCTTTGTAATGAAGATTAATACAGACTAATTTCTATAACTTCATGTATGACGGCAATTAAGAATCAAGAGAATGATATTTTTTAACCCTAACCCTTAACTTATATGCTGCTTTTCAAAGGGTACATTGCGTGACCAGGAGAGAGAAAACCGCATGTATCTCACAGCCTTCACCTTGATTGCCTTTTCAGAATATAAAAAGCCGTGTCCCTTCCAGGTAGGTGTGTGTGTTTTCCACTTATTAGTAACATCCCTGCTGTCATGTGGCTTCCCTGGTCAAATCTCCTTTTTGATGGAATTTTATGCTCTGACAACGCCAGAGGTTGTTAGGATGTAAGCGTGCTCAGCTCTGCTTGAGTTTGACTTTTGCATTGAGAAGCAGATGGTGACAGCTGTTAGACTATTCAACTCAGATGAAAGATGGGAGCATAGGAGAAGGGATGGCAGAAGCTGGATGCGGGGCAGAGTTAAAAGAGGAATCAGCCACAAGCAAATTAAGTCCAGCCTCCCTTGAATTCGGTTGCCCCTTATCTAACTCCAAGCAGGTTCGCCTAGCCCTTAGGTGAGAAGATTCCTGTGCATCGTATTTAGCCTTTTTTTTTTTTGTCTTTTAATGACCCCATAATCAGTCTGGGCAACTGAACCTAGCAGAGGGTTTACTGGCTGGATGCCCTTCCTGTCTCCAATGCGGAGTTTTGTTCAGCAGATATATTCTCAGTGTGCTCAGAGAGAGAAAGATCTGCCTCTACCCAGGATCGAACTCTCACAGCCTCGCACTAGTATCATCCTTGAGCAATAAAGCGATTGCATTGAACGCTCTCACCTCTGGACTTGCTCGCTTGGTGGGGGGAGCAGGACACTCCCTCTTTTGCTGAAGCTACTGTTTTACACCCCCGAGGGCCTGCATTTTGGGATAACAGGGGGAGCAGAACCACACAGGCCATGGCCCGGAGGGCTTGGGGAGAAAGAGAGCGGGACGTGACAAACCACCAAACGAAATGACCCCTTTGGCTTCTTCCTTGACAGAAATTTGCAGACGCTGAAAACAGAGCTGTGGATTATTTGCTGCAGAACATTGCACGCTCCCAGAACACCTTTGTCTTAGCCATCGTGACTTATGCTCTCACTCAAGCCAAGGCCAACCACCCTGACCTTCACTCAGCCTACCTCCGCCTGAAGAGTGAAGCGCAAGTGAAAGGTAAGCCCTCCTTCTCCCAAACCAAGTCACCGGCTGACGATGGTTCACCGCTGAGTGGTGCCGTGGCCTAGAGGCGGAACTCTCGCCGGTGATTTCAATCCTAGGCAGAGGCAGATATTTCTGTCTCCGGGCACGACAAGAATATACCTGCTGAATAGAACTCTGCATTGGTGACAGGAAAGGCATCCGGTCAATAAACACTCATAGCTCCATTCAGTTGCCCAGGCTCCACCCTGCAAGGGATTATGGGGTCATTAAAAGAAGAAGAAGATGATGATGGTTCATCTTTATAAACACCCACAGCACTCCGTCTTTTGGATCAGGCTGGCCTCCCCAACTACCCTAAGAAGCAAGGAGGGCAGATTCTCACGGGTCCTTTGCTGCCTTGGTCTTCCCTTGCCCTTGGTGAGGCTGCATCTCAGCTGTTTCCCATTTACAGGAACACCCCCAGCCTACCGGTTCTGGAAAGAGACCCCCACCCAATTCGATGCCAGCCTTCCCTCGGAGGGCAACGCCAGGATAGTGGAGACCACTGCCTACACCTTGCTGTCCATTCTGCTGAGGGGAGATCACGATTATGCCAAACCAGCCATGAAATGGTTGACCGAAGAGCAGAGATTTGGGGGTGGATTTTATTCGACCCAGGTATCCGTCGTCCCTCACCCGCTTCCTCCAGGTCAGCTCCAGGTCAGCTGTCAGGAGCATCCCAGCCCCTTAGAGAACCTCCTGGACCTGTAGGAGGGAGGGAGAGAGAGAGAGAGAGAGAATGGGAGGGAGGGAGTGACCACAAAACCTGGGCAGGCATGGCTGGCGGGTGTGTGTTATGTGACTGGGAGGGAGGGAGGGACCTTGAGTTGGCCACGCCCAGCCATGTTTTGTGGGCTCCCAGGGTTTCCTTTTCGGTGGGAAATGGGTCCCAATGGCTCTTTGGCAGTTTAAGGTTGCCAGACAGTGCCTGCAGCGTTTCTGCTTATCTCCAGGCAGAGCTGCAACCCTCAATGGATGCTTAGATAGTTCCATGATCTGACTTATTTGGTTGATTGGCAGGGAACAGGTATCCCCTGCCAATCAACCACTTAATAATCTGTTCTAATTTGGAACTGGCTTTCATGCCGTTTAGCATGGAATTGCTTGTCCGATATTGTCTTCATTTATGAAAAATAAGTCTCATTGACTCTGGTTGCTAAAGCAAAACATTAAATCGAAAGCACCAATAAGAAACCACTGATAATATGCTAGCACAGGGGTCTCTAAACTCAGCAACTTTAGGACTGGCGGACTTCAACTCCCAGCTGGCTTGGGAATTCTGGGAGTTGAAATCCGCCAGGCTTAAAGTTGCCAAGATGGGAGGGCCCTGTGCTAAAAGGTGATGATGACTTTAAACCCAGAAGAGGTTTATTTATTTATTTTGATTTGATTTGATTTGCCAATCGCTTACAAGATAATAGGTATAAGTATATACATAGTTATGAATACATGAAATGGGTACATATAAGAAAAAATAAAAGAAACGAGGTTAGGCAGGGTGATGAAAAGTATTCTTTCTACAGCCTTTGGGGTCTAATTTTCCATTTTCCAATCCCTGAAAACCAGAAATGGATTTCATCCCCCAATTAATACGCCATGTGGTGGCTTCCCTTCTAATGCCGTCCCTTCGATTGGTTGGTTTCTCGCTCTCACATACACAGGATACAATCAGGGCTTTGGAGTGCCTGACCGAATATTCCATCCTCCTTAGACGGCTTGCGCTGGACATGAATGTCAAAGCGTCTTACAAATTCCAGGGAGATTTTCACACGTACCGGCTCACGAGGAGCAATTACATTGGCCGGCCTGTGGATGTGAGTTAACGGATTGGGAGGGGAGGGAGGTTCGAAGGAAGCAGCTCTTTGAACCTAGTAATGGGTCCCTTGGGCAAGAAATATTCGTGTGGGTTTCAAGCTAATCCGACCAGACATAAAGACAAGGTGAATCCTTGGATTGTGGCCAGCAAGAACAATCACAAAGTTCCAAAGGAGGGAGTTTCCTATTTAAAAAAGAATCAACAATGGGCTCATTACAGTTCATTTAGTGACAGTCCAAAGTTACAGTGGCCCTGGAATTTCTCCTTCTCATCCCTCTTTCTTCAAGTCAAGCTTTCGACCTCTTTCTTCACGCCTTAGCTTTCCTTCACTGGAGAGAAATCCCATAGATCACGATAAACTAGGATTCTAGTGAAACCAGATCTGTGCTTCAAGTAGCCAAAAATATCCAGGTCTCATTTATGATAGCTTAGCAAAAACTTTCCATATAGCAGCCATGGGGATAAATGTCAATTTATTATTATTTTTGGCCATTTCTTTTCAAATTCAGGCTTCCTTGAAGGACGATATTAAACTACACACCACAGGGAGCACCACTGGGACAGCAGCTGTGACTGTAAGTGAACAAAATACCTTCATTTACAAGTAGTCCTCAACTTGTAACCTCAACTTGTTTAACGACCGTTCCAATTTATATATTGATATTTGGTGCACATGTAAAAATCAAGCTAGGACTTACTTTCAGGGTAGGTCGTGTTTTCAGGGAAATAGATTATTATAACAGTAGCTAGAAGCTGGTTCGTGTGTTCAAAGCCTCTGAATTAATTTGGTTTATTTTCAAATTGGATATTTACAGCTGAGAAGCGTTTATTATGTGAGCAGCGTTTCTGAGGATACTTGTGACTTTCAGTTGAAGGTTGATGTCACACTGGACGGTGAGGAAGTCACTATTTAAAAAATATTAAACTGGAGAAAAGGTTACTCAGTGAAATAGAAGGAATGGCCCAGTTATTTTCTCTCTCTCTCTCTCTCTCGTTTCCATGATGGGATATGTCCAGGACAAGAGAAAAGATTTCAGCTAAGCATTAAAACTATTTATTACTAAGACAAAATGTTATATTTAGGGATTTCTTTAATCTGAACTACATCTAAATTAAAATAACTGTAATGCTTCACATGTAGAGAGCTCTAGCTTTAAATCATTGGTCCATAAAACTCTTTAGGGCACATATGGAGAACGATCCTATTTAACTGAACCTCTACAGAGAATATTGGTATCTCAAAGCTCTCCCACATAGCTTGGATGACTCTTCTATGCTCCAATCTCAGTATTGGTTGGCTGGGAAGTACCTGTCTAGACAATTCCTTCCCGAAAGGCCCCCAGTTTTTCAATCTGGGTGGGGGCAAAACGCAGGTCTTTCCTCTGATTTGGTGGAATTAGTGTTTGATTTCTCTCACTTCGTACTCTGTGGGATAAGGAACCCTGAAATTCTTCTTTTGCAAAACAACCTTCTTTTGCTTCTACAGAAAAGAAGTACTACCTGTCCTTCAATGAAGTCCGGCTGTTGTTCGCCTGTGCAAAGTACGTCTGGATAATTTGAGAAAAAGCAGGGAGAAGATTCCTTACTTTGGATAGATTATCTCGTTTTGGTTTTTTTTTAAATCTGGGCTTTGAAATAACACGGGGTAGATCTGGTTAGTGCATGTCCCGCTCCTGGGACCAACGGCTTTGTTTTATTGATGCAAACTCTGGGAAAAAGTCCCAAGCCCCACAGGGGAGCCTGGTTGGTCCCTAGGAAGCAAAACCCAGGAAAGTGGTTGTGTTGCTATTATTTCCATGTTTTCTAATCCCGTGTAGATACAAACCTCGGAGGAGGACAGGAGTGTTTTTCTCCCCCCATGCAGTGATGGACATCTCTCTTCCCAACGGCCTGGAAGCAAACGAGGAAGACTTGGCCCTGGTAAGTAAGGCTGACATCCCCGGTTTTATTTACTTATTGATCTTTAGAAAGCAATATAATGAAATCTGAATTCCCCATACGAGGAATCCTCCACTTACAGCCACAGTTCAGCCCAGAATTCACGTCACTAAGGAAGACATTTATTAAGTGGGTTTTGTCCCCTTTTATGACCTTTCTTGCCCTGCAGTTGTTAAGTGAGTCACACAGTCATTAAGTGAATCTGGCTCCCCCGTTGCCTTTGCTTGTCAGAAGGTTGCAAGAGGGGATCCCCTGACCCTGGGAAACACTGTGACCCTCATAAATATGAACGAATCATCAAGCATTCAAATGTCAATTATTTGACCAGGCGGATATTGCAAAGGTCACAGGGGTGAAAAACGTTCATCAGTCCCTTTTTCCAGTTCCTTGTCACTTCGAACGGTTACTAAACAAACCGCTGTTATTTGAGGGCTGCCTGCATATTTTTGAACAGAGATACGTATTTCTAAACACTTCGGGTCTCAAACTGCATCTTTCAGTTGAAAACCGTCCCGTAGAAATTCAGAAAAGAAATCCAGATCAGGACATCTGCAGCTGCGGTGATTCAAATACCAACTTAACAAAACAGAATGCTTTTTTAAAAGTGTTGCTATTGTTGTTTTTTATTGTTGTTGTTGTTATTGTTGTTATTGTTGTTGTTATTGTTGCTATTGTTATTTTTGTTGTTGTTGTTATTATTATTTGCAACTGATGTAGCTACTCCTCCAGAATATATCCATGAGACTCACCTGCCAAGTGTCCTTCTCCCTTTCCTGTCCCCTCCTCAGCTTTCAAATAGTGTTGACCCAATAATTTCAAATTATGAGATAACGCCGGATGGACATGTCGTCATGCAGGTAGACTCGGTAAGTTTCCTGCGGCTTTCCCACATGGTTTTATTTCTCACAAGGCTTGTCAAATAATCAGTGATTTTTTGATCCAAACTCAGCAGAGTCAGACAGTAGTGAAGAGGTTGGGGAGGAACCTGGGCCGGTCTTGGAGGCTGAGGAGGGCTCAGACGAGGGCTCTGCATCGGAGGCAGGGAGGGGGCAGGGCAGGCTGGCAGTCATCAGCTGCCTTTGGGCTCAGTCAGCAGTGAGGCACGGGAGCTTCTGGAGCCGGTTCCCTGCCTGCGTATGCGCAGGGCTACCAGAAGACAAGAACAGTTGAGAAAGCAGGGTCGACTCAGAAGTATGGCCACACCTCGGAGATGACTGGCCCCTCCCATAAAAGAGGAGCGAACAGGATGGGAGCTTTTGGAGGAAGCAATTAGTTTGTCTGGTCGATTCAAGCTTTGAAAAGTTCTTTTGACTCTGTGTCAAGTTTGGCCTTGTCCTGCGCTTGGCCATGCATTCTCCAGCTGCATTCCAAGTGCGATAAGGTGGGTGGGTATTTATCAACATTCTCCTGAAAGACTCTTTGTGAAACCTTGCAAGCTGCGAATGAACCATGGAAATAAAAGAGGTTTTGCAGGAACTAAGACTGTGTTTTATGTTCTCTAAGGAAGCCTAGGTCAGAACACCCTGCTTCCCAATCAGTGGAAATCATATTCTATTAGCATTCCTAGTTAAATTGAAATGGTGGTTGGATGCCTGCTTTCAGACAAACAGAGCTACTGACTGGTGCAAATATTCTGGGTTACTCTCTTTCATCCAGTTGTTTCTGGAAAACCCCAAGTCGGATGTGACTCTAATGCTTTCTTCTGCTCACTTGCCTCAGCCAGGGGCCTGTTTGCACATCCCACCCTTGTAACTGATCTAATTTTGGAAACCAACTAAAGTCACACTGGCTCACGACAAGAGCTGACATCGCACCGCATCAAAGATGTGTGACATTTCAATGCAAAGAGGCCAGGTAGAGAAATATCATTTGTGGTTTTCATGTATCCCGAGTCCATCTGAACTTGCATTATTCTGACAGATTCCAGGAAATGAGTTCCTGTGCGTTGGTTTCCGAACAACTGAAATTTACCGGGTAGGCATGTCAAGTCCAGGAACCTTCTCGGTGTATGACTATCATGACCCTGGTAAGGAATTTGTTTTGGTCAACTTTCCCACACGAGAGAATCTGGCCTTTTGGGGCTTAGCACATTGGTCCAACACGCCAGCTTGTTAATTGTATTTAGGCTGCATTATTGATTGTTTAGTATTGATTATTCTACTGAGTTAAATGTTGTTTCTTATTTGGCACTCAGCTTTCTCAAAACTCTACCTTGTTTCAAGAGAGTTTAGTCCTTTCCTTTCCTCTTTCATTCCCTTCTCCCTTCCCTTTCCTAGATTTCCTTTCCTTTCCCTTTCATCTTCCTTTCCTTTTCTTCTCTTCCTTTCTTTAGCCCTTCCCTTCCCTAACTTTACTGCATGATCAATCTCTCTTAAAAAAAATGAAACTTTTCTTTTTTTGCTTCTCCAGATAAAAAGTGCACTATCTTTTATAATGCTTACGGAGAAGAATCTCTTGTTAAATTATGTGAAGGCAGTGAATGCAAATGTATGGAAGGTAAGCAGTCAAAAGTAACTTGAATTAAATGGCCTGAGGGGGAAAAGTTGGGAATTGCTTCAATGTATTGCTTTTTTAACAACAGAGCTTCCTTTAGATCACAAGATTGATATGAGCAAGCAGTGTGTCAGAGCATCATATAACATGATTCACTGGAAATGAGTCTATTTGTTTCCAACTGTTTCCTAGTCTGAGTGGATATGTTTTTTGGGTGTGTGTCTGTGTGAAGAATTGCAAGGAAATCTAAAGCACCATTTTTTAAAAAAACCATTTCTAAACAATGCATCAAATAAAGAAAATTCTGCATCTGTTTGTCTGTACTAAAATGGAAGAAAAAACATGGGTTTATGTTTGAAGGGGAGGCAAGTGTTCCAATCACATGCATCCTTGTCCAAGAATCACACAGAATCTCTTCTGCTTCAACTTTCCTGCTGAAAAAGATTCTTCCCTTTCCTCAAAATATAGCGGAATGTGGACATATGCAACCCCAGCTGGACACGTCCATAACTTTGGATACCCGAAAAGAGGCAGCTTGCCAGGAGAACATCGCATATGGTATGAATCTCATGCCTAAGAGAAAAATAGTTCCATAAACATAGCATCAGAAATGGGATGCGCAAACGGTTCCTAGCGACATGGAGACTTTCTCTCTTGCTAAAAGGCACAGGGTGGGCGTGGAGGCTCCTTTTAAAAGCACGTTTTCCCATTTAAATGCATGATCCTATTCCTAGGAAGCAAACTCTGGGAAGGAAGGTGGATCCTTTGAGAGATTTCAGGAGGTGAGATTGGACCGTTTAACCAGCATGTCAGATGTACAGGGAGAGATGGATCCTGAAGGCTGCCTGATTGTGGAATAACGTTCTGATAGAATTTCTGGATTTTAAAGAAATTCCAATAGAATGATGCTCCCAAAAAAGAAATAATCCTTTATTATCTGCAAAGGAATGTGTAGCTAAAGAAGGACTCTGTGTCTGTCTGCCTATCTCTTCTGTCTGTCTGTCTATCTATCTATCTATCTATCTATCTATCTATCTATCTATCTATCTATCTATCCATCCATCCATCCATCCATCCATCCATCCATCCATCCATCCATCCATCCATCCATCCATCCATCCATCTATCTATCTATCTATCTATCTATCTATCTATCTATCTATCTATCTATCTATCTATCTATCTATTGTCGGCAATAGCACTACAGCTTCCCAGCAAGGAGGCAGCACATTCCAGAGAGGGGTCCAAAAGGAAGGAAGAGAAAAAGTTTCAGGGGAGCCACAACCTACAGCCTCTCATGAAGGCTGGCAAGATTCTGTCCAGTGGATGGAATTAAATAAGGAAATGGACTCTGTTGAATTTCATTCTCTCTTCTATGGGCTTAGACTTGACATTACGCCCTGCACTGTATGTGGAAATTTTATTTCTTGCATTCAGATGTTATCCTAGCCTTCTCTGACCTCCACTGACCTAGAAAATATGAAGGAGAATCAGAATGGTGTAGTGCATAAATAAGAGACCGTGGAAGGTATACATTTGAGGATGAAAGTGGCGATGGTATTTATTTAACAAACTGTTCTTCCTGCTTTCTACCTCTTCAGTTTACAAAGTGGTTGTCAAATCATCCAAGGAAGAAGGAAGCTTTGTTAAATACCATGCAGTCCTTCTTGAACCCTACAAACTAGGTAAGAATGCCAAGCTGGTCTGATCTGGAAAGGCTCCATTTATTTGTTATATGTTTATGCTGCTCATCATTAGGTGACTGTGGGCAGCATAACATTTCTTTGTTTAAAATTATTGTTGCTGTTGCAGCAATAATTTTTTTGCTTCCTGCTACTGCGGCTTGCACAGATGGTGATGTTCTCCAATTTCCTATCTTCAAATCAACATGCCCCCTGGAATGACACAATTCTTCAACATCTCAGCTTCCCTGCGTGTTATATTCACCTGTCAAGATATGAGTCGGTGGAGATTCTCATTCCTCCAAAGATGCTTTTTCAAGAGGCAACTGGTTTTTTCTTTGAAGAATGCAAATGACCATCACTTCAGCATTTCCAGGAAGGCTCCACATCCATTTGCACTGCTCAGGTGACCCTGAAGGCACAGACAAACCTCCAACTAGCCTCAACGACGTTCTCAAAGAACGCAAATGACCAGCTGCCTGCGAGGAATAGAAATCCTTCCATTTTCCACCATCCCGTCAGAGCTGAAGAAGCTTCTTGGACAAGAAGCGAAACGTCTTCAAAAGAAGAAACAAGAAAGTCCAGCTGCCTCCTGAAAAAGCACCTTTGGGGCTCTAAAAATGCATCTGATAGTGGCAAGAATATGCAGAAAGTCACGTTAGCAATGGAAAAAAAACCCCACACAACAGGCAAGATACTTAGAGGGAGATGCCAGGAGATAATCTCAGTATTAATCACAACTGCATTCATCACACAAACCCTTCACAACTATTGGAGATCAGGTGCTCTCAATGTTAGATTTATGACATGTGCTAATACTGGACATCCCTTATGTCAATCACCCGGGAAATCAGGAGCCGTTCAAATGGGTATAAAGATTTAACAGAAGAACAGAGTTGGAAGGGACCTTGGAGGTCTTCTAGTCTAACCTCCTGCTCAGGCTGGAAACCCAATGCCATTTCAGACAAATGGTTGTCCATCCTCTTCTTGAAAACCCCCAGTGTTGGAGCGGTCACAACTTTTGGAGGCAGGTGGTTCCACCAACTAATTGTTCTCATTGCCTGGAAATTCCTGCTTAGTTCTAGGCAGATTCGCTCCTTGATGAGTTTCCATCCTTTGCTTCTTGTCCTGCCTTCAGGGGCTTTGGAAAATAAGATGATCCCCTTTTTTTGTGACAACCCCTCAAATATTGGGAGATTGCTATGAGGTCACCCCTAGTCCTTCTTTTCACTAGACTAGACATACCCAATCCCTGCAACCATTCTTCATATATTTTATTTATTTTAAGCTTAAGCTCTCTACAAGATTTTGAACTACTAGTAGTCAAACAATATGGCGGTACATAAGGAACTCAAGATAGGCTAGACTTAGCGCTCTTGCAGGCACGCAAGGATCATGACCGATGGCATATTTGATGCCTCCCTCCTGCTCAGAATGGTCATCTCCTACCCCTGCTTCTCAGTTGCGGTTCTCCATTCTCCCTCTAGTGAATCTATTTTATATTTTATACTGAATGCAGTTACTATTTTATATTAACAACCCATCCTTTAGAAGCTCCCAGGGAGATTTGGCATTTCCATAAATGGAAGCTCAGAGAGCACCAAGGACAGTTCAACCCTGAGCTACTGAGAGTCTCTGCTATTAGGTTCAAACATGGTGGAAGAATTTTTGATTTGTAGGTTTCCTTCCATTTGTTTCAACTCTTCTGCAGGGGTGACTTTTGCCGAGAAGAATGCAGAAATCATCTTTATTAAAAAGAGCTCCTGTACGGATATCCAGCTGAATCCAAAGGAGAATTACTTGATCATGGGAAAAGAGGCTTTGAAGACGGGAGAGGGGGCCAATGCCAAGTAAGCCAATCCTCATTCTGTTGGAGGGACAATCCTTCCTCCCAAAAGGGGTCCCTGATGCTCTCCGAACTTGGTTGCTTTCTTGCAGACCTTTCCTTACCCAGCCAGGTAACACCATCAGTGCTAAAAGGAACTGTACAGCACTGAAGATGTTCCCTAGTTGGGTCATGAAACATCTGCAAGAAAACAACCCAGCTCAGAGAGCACCAAGAGCTCCACAAGATGCATGTGCTACGGAGGAACATCCACACAATCTATTGAAGTGGAGCTGCAGTAACATAATCGACTGATTTACTATAAAGGGGTGAAAAACTGAATAGTTTGTGGGAGAACCGATAACCCTTGTAAATATAAGACTACCTCTGCTAAGCAAAGTTTGGGCTGCACACATGCCAGGCTGAAATCTTTTTCAATTTCATCTTTTTGGATCAAATGGAACGGCCAAGTCCAAAACCTGAGCTGGGTACAACTATCACAAAATCAATTGGCATCAGTGGCATCAGTACAGGTGGGGAAAATTTCTGGCTGGTAAGAACTAATAATAGGGGTGAGACAGCTGTGTGGTTTTATGCAAGGATGATTTTTGGTTTGAAAGTACTAAAAAATTATACAGGGGAAATTTCAATGCTTGTAGCTTAAGAGTTGTTTGCTACGAGATGAGTGG
This sequence comes from Hydrophis major, assembly GCA_033807585.1. Classification (NCBI taxonomy): domain Eukaryota; kingdom Metazoa; phylum Chordata; class Lepidosauria; order Squamata; family Elapidae; genus Hydrophis; species Hydrophis major. Next base: position 611,445 of record CM066341.1, on the reverse strand, counting down.
AGAAAGAAAAAGAAAGAAAGAAAAAGAAAGAAAGAAAGAAAGAAAGAAAGAAAGAAAGAAAGGAAGGAAGGAAGGAAGGAAGGAAGGAAGGAAGGAAGGAAGGAAGGAAGGAAGGAAGGAAGGAAGGAAGGAAGGAAGGAAGGAAGGAAAGAGAGAGAGAGAGAGAGAGAAGGAGGGAAAGGAAGGGAAAGGAAAATGTGGCTCATCTCTTAGTTGATGGAATTGTAGAAGTCTGTGACTGAAGACTTCAGTGGAGAGTGTCCTAGTTTAATCTCTGCCCTTAGATGGTTTTGTTGGATTTAGATATAGAATAACAGAGTTGGAAGGGACCTTGTAGATCAACTTGTCCAACCCCCCACTCAAGCAGGAGATTCTACACCATGGCTGACAGACGGCAGCCCTTTTTACAGCATGTCCACTCTGCTTCTAACCTGGAGTGGTTGTGCAGTAGAAAACACCCACCATCCACCTGCATTCCCTCCATCAGCACGAACATCTCCTGCTTTTCTTTCTAAAAATATTATTTTTTCTTCTCCGTAGATACCAGTATCCTTTGGATGACTTGACGTGGATTGAATGGTGGCCCGCCCCAAATACCGCCTGCAGTTCTTGCCAAGCCTTTAGAGAATCCTTGGAAGAATTTGTTGATGATCTCTTTCTTAGTGGTTGTTAAATTCTTGAAAAGACCTGCCAAAGGTCTTGGGCTTCCTGTAACCTGGCATTTCTAATGGACTTCCATGGTAATCATAAGCAAATAGGAATACGATCATTTGGATCAGAAGTCTCCAAACTTGGTAAACGTAAAGACTTGTGGACTTCAACTCCCAGAATTCCTCAGCCACTATGGGTGACTTTGGGCCAGTTCCTCTCTTTCAGCTCAACTCATCTCACTAGCTAGTTTGCTAAGCCTTTCTCCTTCCTCCAGCCTTATATCATCATCAAAAGGCGACTCACCTCTTGTGTAGCTGACAGTTTAAACCTCCCCCCCCCCCCCCCCCCCAAAAAAAAAAAAAGCCAATTCAAACGTCCTCATGACACTTGCTGGAATTTCAAAAGTGAGCAGGAGACAGAAAGATTCCCAAGATCCAGGACAAATGTTTTGGTCCTCCCCTTTTTCCTGATTTGAAAAAAATGATCATCATCATAAGCCACTCAACACCCATAGTTCACATGTATGTGTAAAACATTATATATAATAAATCACTCAAACGTTGCATTCATTAAAAAGGGTCAGCAAAACAATTGGTTAAAAATTGTCAACGCCACAACCACTATATTCATTCATTCAAAGATGTAGATCACAAGATAGCAAGACCATTTCTGCTTCAGGGGGGAGGGGAAACGGGGGGGGGGGACGGGCGGGGGAGGAAGAGATAAATGTTTAATTTCAATATCACATCCAGCTCTAGATTTTTCCCTTCTGCAAGTCCCCCTTTTTCCTTTTCCTTTTTTAAAGGGGAAAAAACCGCTCCTCAAAACAGGGCAAGCCAATGCCAGAAACTCATTGATTCACAAAAGTGGGTGTGACAATCTACAATACCAGATGTTTGTTTTTAAATACAGTATCAATGTTCCAACTAGCCAACTCCAACCCAATACACTCCGAGACAAACCATTCTCCAAAGTTCCATTTTATTAGAGTTGCCATATTGGCACATCTGGGAAAACCTCAATTTGAGAGTTCCAGGTTTTCCCTTCCCAAAAGAGAAATCAAAGATCCATCCCCTGCGTCCATCAGTTCATCACATCATGGCCCAATCAAATATTCGTCCCAACTGGAGACATCCCCCCCAGCCATTCCCCTCCAGGTGCAGAGCAACATGTCCTTGACTCTCTGAGAAAAGAATGTTGTTCTGTCTTCTACCCCACTATGGAATCCCCTCTCTCCCAAATTCCCAGGCACTGAATGTGGCAGCCTCAAAGCTTCCAAGGAAAAAAACATGGCTTCCAAAGCTGACAACAGGTACGACTCAACCTACAGCAGTTCATTTTGTGACCATTCAAAGCTATCCTGAACAAAGTGGGTGTTTTTCCACACTCCACAGTGGTGGAAGCATCCCCCAAAACAGCTTGGCAAACTGTTCCCACGTATGGCCCATGGTCACGTGAGTCAGTGGGGAAGTCAGATTCACTGAAGAACTATGTGACCGACATAACAGAGCCACCTGTCCTCCGTGCCAAAACCCAAATGCAATTATCTCCCAGAATGGACCGTGCAGCAGCGCTTCCACAGAGACCAGCAACCCTGCATTCAGAGGAGCAACTTCTGAAGGGTCAGGTTGTGCCCTCAAAATGCAAGTTGAAACTAACAATACGTTTTTCGGTACTTTCCACAGCTGACCTATTTCCTCTGGTAAATCCCTTGCAGCCCCATCCTTCAGCAGGCGCAGAGAATCGGCTAAAAATACCCCCCAAACCCAAGAGGATGTGGCTGACACAGAGCTCAAAACCTCGGATTCCCCTAATTCAGAGAGCCAATCTGCAGCCGAAAGATTTACAAAGCAGCCATGTGTAGGTGGAGACCGGTACAGTTTGCAAGATTGCTGGATTGCTGGGTGTTTTGCAAAACCCATGTTTTTTAATTCTTTTTCTTAGCAAGCAGCAAATGACAGCTTTGTCACAGAGGTCCTTGCAAGCTGACACACCTGTGCCTTGGAGAGGATATACCTGGTACCATCCAGAGCATAGAAAAACTCAAAGAAGTAGTACAAGATCAGAAAACGTGGAGACAGATCTGGCCATTAGAATCACCAAAGTTCAGACATGACTGAATGGATAAGTTCATCATTGTCATCAGTTAAGGAGAAGGAGAAGACAGGCAGCAGGAGGAGGAGGAGGAAGAAAGAGAAGGAAAGGTAGAGAAGAGGAGGAGGAGGAGAATTGGTCAATGAATAGTTGATAAAACCCACTGAATACATAAAACATGTTGGCAAACCATTGAGCTAAACAGATCTTCTTCCATGTTACGAATAGGAAAATCCTGCAGAGCCTCCTAGGGAAAACAGCTCTTAGGAGCTAATTTAGCTCAGCAATTCTAGTGACCAGTCAAGCCAAACAAAACATCTCTACTCCCATCTTCGAATAGCTTGGCTTGGATTATCTGCCAGCTGCCCTCAGAAAGCCATTGGGGCGAATGAAGTCAAAGGAGGCGACGCCTCGGGCGAAAAGAACACACTTCACCTGATCCAGCTTTTATCGTTATTAACAGCTCTTTGGCTCGTTTCAGGACCCCCAGAGCTCCATGTGTGCCTGGAAAATAGGTCAGCCTACGGTAGAGATAATGGTAGGATTTAAAGTCTGGGGCTCAACATAGCAGAGGGAACAGGAGGGACCCCTCCCCAAGACATGTGGGGGGTGAGAGGGGAATTGTTTTTCATAGGATGAGAAGTCATGCGTGTCTCTGGGCTCCCCAGGCAGCGGCAAAGGTTCCCCTCCTTGCACATCCCTGCTAGTCGTTTCCGGCTGCTCATCTCCCTTACAAAGCCAAAGAAGAGCCAGCGCTGTCCGAAGACGTCTCCGTGGTCCTGTGGCCGGCAGGACTCAATGCCTTCGAAGGTGCACAGAACACTGTTTCCTTCCCCCCAAAGAGGTCCCTATTTTTCTACTTGCATTTTTTACGTGCTTTCGAACTGCTAGGTTGAAAGAAGCTGCTGGGACAAGGAACGGGAGCTCACTCCATGACGTGGCGCTGGGGATTCGAACCGCCAAACTGCCAACCTTTCTGATCAACAAGCTCAGCATCTTAGCCCCTGAGACACCGCCTCCCACCTCCCCAAAAGACCCTTCCTCAAATTTGAATATGTATGCCCACATCTGGGCATTATTCATTTACACAGGCAGTTCTCAATTTACGACCACAACTCAGCCCAACTTTTCTGTTGCTAAGGGAGGCAATTCAGTGATTTTTTTGGACTATTTTACAACCTTTCTTGCCACAGTTAATAACTCACTGTGGTTGTGAAACTAGTAACAGGGCGAATCTGGCTTCCCCATTGACTTGGCTTGTCTGAAGGTCGCAAAAGGGGATCACGAGGCGCTCCGGGACAGCACAACCGTCATAAGTACATGCCAATTGCCAAGTGTCTGGATTTTGATCACCTGACCACGGGAATGCTGCAACGGCCAGAAGGGTGAAAGCCAGCCCCTAAGTCACTTTTTCCAGCATGGTGGTACCATTGGTCGCTGAACCAGCTGTTGATTACCTGTAAAGGTGGTTTGGAAAGAGGGCAAAATTCCTGCCTTCTTATCTCCTCCTTTTGAAAGCCTAACCGCCCCCCCCGCCTCCTCCCTATCCAGTGGGGAGGAATCTCTTGTACTGGTTTTCCCTGGACCTTCCGTGGCCTCCTTTGACTCAGGCTGCCTTGTCTTTCCTGCCCTCTGCCCTGCGATGTGTCGGCGGCGTTGCTGTGTTTTCGGGGGAATTCAAAGGCTGGCTCTGTAACTTCCTGTCACAGCTGCCTCAAACCTTTCTGCTGTGGCTCCCTTTCAGCCCTACCCAGCATCCTTGGGAGGATTGAAATCTTGCTGGCTTTCAAGTCACCCCAGCAGGCCAGAGAGAGAGACACCTCGGTGCCTGGGGAGGGGTCTCTTCCCGAGCATTGCTGGCAGTGCGGTGAAGCCCCCTATTTCTCTCTCCCTCTTCTCACAGGAGCTGCTGCTGAGGATGGCAGACAGACAGAGCAGCAGCAGCAGCTGTGGTCCTCCCCCCGCAACCTTCTTCTCTCTGGATGAAGCCAAACAGGGCTCCCCGCTTCGCATCTGTGCCAATGCCGGGGGGACAAAAGACCTCGGCAGCCACAGCACGGTTCTCCCCCAGGACGGACTGCAAAACCTCTGCCGGAACCCCTGTTACCCAGCCTGCCTAACCTGGGCGCTACGGTGAGTCTCTTTTGCAAGAGGGAGGGAGACACGTGATGAAGTTGGGTGGGGGCAGAGGTGTATGGGGGGAAGGAGATGGCAGTCAGGAGAAGAGGAGGGGGAATGAGACTGGGGGGGTGGAGATACATGGGGGGAGGCACGGGGGGGTGGGGTGAAAAAAGGAAGGAGAGAATCGGGAATGGAGAAAGGGAGCGAGGCCGTTCCCTTACCTGCCTGGCAGGCTCATCCTGTTCAAAAGATGGAGATGGGATTTTCCTCCGTGACTGACAGCAGCATCGGCCAGCTGAGAACTGCCCGTCCTGGCAGCTGTTCTGCCCCCTGCAAGAGCAACTGAATCCTACAGACACCCATCCTGCCCCTCTGCCTCTGTTTGGATGGAGAGGGATCACCTCCCCTTACTCTCCTTCTGCTAGACCACAGGGAGGGAAACCAAGGTGAGCTAGGGGGTCAGGAGGGAGAAAGCAGCAGAGGAACAGAATGGGAAGGACTGGGATCAAACTAAGCAGCCTTGGGCTGGACCCGATGGCGTGCTCCCCTTAAGTAGAACACCAGAATAACAGAGTTGGATGAGGAAATAATCCCTCCCAGCTCTCTGATTCTATTCTATTCCACCTTGGAGGTCTTCTAGTCCAGCTCCCTGCACAAGCAGGAGATCTGGCTTATACCATCCCGGACTCTTCTTCCAAGCCTCCACTGATCGGAGCCCCCACAACTTCTGTAGACAAGTTTTTTGACTGATTAAATTGTTCTCATTGTCTGGAAATTTCTCCTTAGTTCTAGGTTGCTTCTCTCCTTGATGAGTTTCCATCCATTGCTTCTTGTCTTGACTTTAGGTGCTCTGGAGAATAATTTGACCCCCTATTTTTTGGGAGATTGCTATGAGGTCACCCCAGCCCTTTTTTTCACTAAACTAGACATACCCAGTTCCTACAACCATTCTTCATATATTTTAGCCTCCAGCCCCCTTGTAATTTTTCTTCCTCTTGAGCTGAGGTAGGGAAGAATCGTAGAATTGTTCTCCAAAAGCCTTCAAATTGGTCCTAGCCTCTATCCTGACTGGCTGGACATGTGGTGGCCAACACAACCAAGAAGCAAGGCAGATTGGTCCTCCTGTGATTGTCCTAGAAGTTTTCTAAAAATTGGAGGAGATATTTGAGAAGGACCCTCAGAAAACCCCCAACACATGCATCAATTGCCAAGTTCAAATCTGCACTAAAATATTTCCACATTCTCCTCTTGGTTCTGTGCCAGGACTACAGTATCTTATCAATTCCCCCATTTAACTTGCACTCAAACCCGGAAAAACTTTAGGATGGCTTTGGAAAGGCTAAACGGTATCTTGTTTTGGTTTTTGCTCACGTCAGAGAAATGAGTATTATATGATTACATGATTCTTATTGGTCCTTCTCAGCTTTAATCTCATAGCAACCCCCGTCGAATGGATTAAACTAGATTAAAGCAAGGATAGGAAAATAAAACAAAACAGGCTTTCTTGGTGAACTAAAACAAACCCTGTTGTGTTTCAAACCTCCCATCCTTGTCCAAAGCACTGTCTGTTTTTCCACCATTGTGGGAAGGCCATTTTAGCAAAAAAAAAAAAAAAAATCCCTTAAGACTTCTCAACTGCTCTGTTTTTTTGAGCCATGTAAATGCTTAACATTGGCTCCACGTCTCCAACTTCCTGGCTTTTTATGTCCCAGCCTAAGAAAAAGATTTCAAGTTACATAATATTATAGAATCAGTTTTGTGTAGTGGTTAAGGTGCTGCACTAGAAGCCTGGGGATCATGAATTCTAGTCCTGCCTTGGGAATAAAAGATGGATGGTTTTGGTCCAGCCCTTCTCAGATCAAACCTCTTTAGAAAATCGTCATGGGGAAAATAGAAGGAGAGAATCTTATTTGAATACTTTTAACGGTTGGAAATAAAATCTGGTCCAATTCCAAGCTGGGAGAAAGAGGCAGGCGCCAATGAATTTGGAGGGAAGCTGCAAGAAAGGTCTCCATTAGAATAGGAATAGGAATAGAAATAATAGAAATAAAAATAGAATAGAAGAGTTGGAAGTTACCTTGGAGGTCTCCTAGTCCGACCCCTGCTTAGGCGTGGGGAATGTGAATTCTGGGTGACTTTGTGTTTTCTGACTTAATTCTTAATCCTGTCCCTTCAGCCTGCCTCCGTCTTCTAACTGGGGTTCCTTCAGGCCATTCTGGCTGGGGGGCAGGGGAATAAAGAGGGGTGAGGGTCTTATGATTCTTCCTTCTTGTGCCATACCTGTCATCAGATGTTGGCGATCATGTTGGCGGTCCTGTTTTTATCAACAGCCGCACAAAAAGGGCTGCTGAGTTTTGTCCAAATCGGTCCCCTAGAGATTTGGAAGCCCTGATGTTCTTCTCCTCCTTGGATCTTCAATCTTTCCCTGGAGGATTAAATGAAGGATGCCGTATTTCTCCATTATTTTCAGCATCCCACATGTCCAAAATATTCTAACTTTTGCTTTTTTTATGGTTTTGCTGATTTCCCTTGGCTTTCCCAGGCGGCTTATCACCTTCTCCTTTCTGATTTTGTCAACCTAACATATATGGAACATCTGCCTGTAAATCCACATTTCAAATGTTTCTAACCTCCTCAAGTGGCTTTCTGTCTGAGACCAACTCTCCCCTCTGTAGAGCAGGATAGAAAAGATGGAGCATCTGACATGATTCTTGAAATAAGGAGGAATTTTCTGACAGTGAGGACAATCAACCAAATGGAACAGAAGTTGCCTTCAGAAGTTGTTGGAGCTTCATTTCCTGGAAGCTTTCAAAAAGAGACTGGACTGCCAGCTGTCAGAAATGGTGTAGGGTAGAGGAGGGTTGGACTAGATGACCTACAAGGTCCCTTCCAACTCTGTTAATCTGTAATCTGTAATCTTCCTACATAACTAAAATGGCTCTTTTCAATTATCCTTGGGAAGAATCCAGTTTGAATCTCATGGGAACCACTTCCCTTTTCCTTTTTCTTTCCTGTTCGCTCAGAAATAATAGCAACCCCATTTGCCAGGGTTGGAAAGAAGAAGATCCCAAACTTACTGGGGAAGACAATTTACTACCCAAAAAAAAGGTACATCCTTTCCATTGAACTTCACAAGGGTTCCATTATGTGCTCATCTGTTCTGTGCTAAAAGCTGCTTGGTGCTGTGAAACTGAAACTTTCCTCTGCTTGTGTTTTGCATTTGGAAGATATTTCTTCTCAGGTGGGAAGGGGGAGTAGAACCTCTTAACATCAGAGCGCGTTCATAATCATAATATAGGAAATACTCTCAATGCTCTGAGGGTCATTTCGAAAAATCCTTTCTTAGTGAGCCCTAGAAGCCAAGAGGAACATAGGTGCCAAATTTCAAGTTTGTGTGCTTTACGGTAAAGCTGTGTCCACTACATTTCAGCCCCCACCTTGCAAACCATGGTTATGGCCTGAAGATGTGCAATTCCAGCCCTTGTAGCTCATTAGCCCAGGTTTATAACCTCACCAGTTTTGTGACCCTGCCTACTCGTGTTTTTAACTCAACATACCATAGCTAAAGAAATCGTGGTATTGTTCAGCACGTTGACATTTGATGTGTGTCCTTGTTTGCTTCCAGAGTCCTAGCAAGGCCACCCTTAACAAGGAGATTCCAGAATTCATTGTGCATTGTGGGATACCAGGATGCATCTGGAGGGGTCCACTGAGCAATTTGGAAGTAAGGGAGAAGACATATTGCCTGGGGACTGGCTATTGCATGCTGAGGAAGAATGGAATGGATCTGGGAGATGAACCAGTTGGATCTGTCCATGGAGATTCCCAGTCATCCAGATCATGTCCCAAAGGTGCTTTTTTCAAAAGGCAACTGGAAAAACAAGGTCGAAAAAGAACCTTTGGGACAACCAGCTGGATCACTTTGACTTATATATATATATACCACCTCCCAGGGCTTTCTAGCCCTCTCTAAGCAGTTTACAGAGTCAACCTGTTGCCCCCAACAATCTGGGTCCTCATTTTACTGATCTCGGAAGGGTGGAAGGATTATTTTTATGTACATGTTTGTTTTACCTCCCCTTCCTTGCAGATGCTCTTAAATTCCTATAAAAATCAAATTCCTTTTCTCTGGGGGTATTCTTTTTTTTGCAAAACGTATCTTGCAGGATCATCGCCGTATGTGTGAGTACGTCCTGGTCAATTATGGCCAAGCAGCAGTGTGCCAGCTGTTGATGGATGTGAATGCTGGCAATAATCCTGAGACCTCCAGGAATGAACATCAGGTCCTGCCATTAAATTTGTCTGGTTTTCTGTATTCAGTTGCATATCTCTGTTTTACAAGCTTCTATCTCTGTGTCTGTCTGTCATCTGTTGTCTATCATCCATCCCTCCCTCCCCTTCTTTCTCTCACCATCTACCTACCTCGCTCATCTTTCCTTCCATTTTTGCCCATCCTTTCCTGAACAGAATCCTTCAGGACTTGGCCCCAGGGATGAAGGTTGCCGATTTTCCAGGATTGGATGCTTATTCAAGGTAGGGCTGGTGGGCTGTGAGAACCAGGAGCTCAGTCAAGGTGTGGACACTCCAGCTGGTGCCCTTGATGGATGCCAGGCCGAGACTTGCCAAACAGGACCAAAGCACTGAGTGTCAGGGTTCCAACGATTGCCCTAATTAAATCATGAGTCTTGAGCCAAACTTCAAAAGTATACAAAAGAACTGTTAGGAGCAACATGTCCGGCACTAACCAGTATGAAGCCAACTCCGAGACATGTAATTTACTATCCCCTATGACCCTGTTTCCCTCCAGCCCCCTGGGTGTGTCATAAATCAGATTCTCCAACCAAACACATTCACGGGCTGGGTGTCATCAATCACATTCTCCAATGAAGGATTTTCCCAGGCAGAAGATCCAGTAGCCTAGGCTACAATCTCCACAAGATAAGTGTGGAATGTGCTTCTGGCCTTCATCCGCTGCACTGCTCCCTCAGGCCTTTCCCCCCTTCCTTCTTATGGCAACTTGAAAACAGGCATAGGAATGATTTACGAGTTGACACTGAGCCCTTCTCCTGTCAAGGGCACCATGTTTCTTCCCAATAGGGCAACGCAGGAGATCAAACTGTTCATGAGAAGAATGCTGCAGGAAGGCACCTGTTGCTGCTGCTCCAGTACGTCAAACACCTGAAGGGCAATTCGTCCCCAAGAGGCAGTCTGTCCAACTCACCTTTGATAGATGCCAAGCTTTGGGCGAAGTCTCCTCTCACCTTGAAGATTCAGGATCCTGGGGGAGAAAGGTCCTTCTCTGCATCACCGGTGGGGGAGGGGGAGGTGAGCTGGGTCACCCTCTTGAGAAGAGTGAAGAGGGTCTCCTGGCTGGAGACCAAGCTGCAAGTCTTTGAGAACATTGCCTCTGTGCTGAGCAAGGAGATGGCTACATCTCAGCAGAAAATCCTGGCCTTCCGTGGACAGAGGGGCCTTGACCAAGATATGATCCGTGGCTTAGAACTGAAGGTAAGCCAGTGGGGAAGGAGCAGCAGAACCTGGGGGGGGGGGCAGAGTCAAAAGAGGGATCAGCCTAGAATCCCTGCGTCGTCACAAATGAACTAAGTTTGACTCTACTTGAATTCTGTTGACCCTTGTTTAACTCCAAGCAGCTACTAACCATTAGTCGAGAAGATTCCTAATGCATATGTTGTTGAGCAGTAACAACTTATTGGACCTTCACATGTAGACTTGGTCTTTCACATCTGGCAGGAGGATTGTCCATCACAGCGAGCAGCAATATATTGTTTCACTGTGACAGCCATGGGTTTTGGACCCGAGACTATAAGCTATAAGCCCCGATTGAGAAGGTTGGTGAGCTTGCTAAGCCAAAGAAAGGATGTTAGAGCTCAGCTAAGTTAAAGTAAGGTTCTACCTTTAGGCAAGAAAAACCAAGTGCACAGGTACAGGAATAGTAGTAACTGTAAGAGGGATCTCGGAGTCCTAGTGGACAACCATTTCAATATAGGCCAGCCGAGTGCAGCCGCTGCCAAAAAAGCCAACACAGTTCTAGGCTGCATCAACCGAGGGACAGAATCACCATCACATGAAGTGTTCATGCCCCTTTATAAGGCCTTGGTGAGGCCACACTTGGAATGTTGTGTCCAGTTTTGGTCACCAGGATGTAAAAAAGATGCTGAGACTCTAGAAAAGAGTGCAGAGAAGAGAAACCAAGATGATTAGGGGACTGGAGGCTGAAACATAGCAAGAACGGTTGTGGGAATCGGTTGTGTCTAGTCTAATGAAAAGAAGGACTAGGGGAGACATGATAGCAGTTTCCCAATATTTGAGGGGCTGCCCCAAAGAAGAGGGGAGTCAGCCTATTCTCCCCCAAAGCCCCTTCAGAAGGCAGGACAAGAAGCAACGGATGGAAACTAACCAAGGAGAGAAGCAACCCAGAATGAAGGAGGAATCTCCTGATTGTGGGAACAATTGGTCAGTGGAACAACTTGCCTCCAGAAGTTGTAAATGCTCCAACATTGGAAATCTTTAAAAAGAGCTTGGACAACTATTTGCCTGAAATGGTAGAGGGTATCCTGCCTAAGCAGGGGGTTGGACTAGAAGACCTCCAAGGTCCCTTCCAACTCTGTTATTCTATGCTAGCTGAATGGAGGAATCCTGCCATAAGTCTCTGACTTATGACCATTTGATAAAGCAGCCCTTTATCTGTGCCAGGTAAACCTTTTTAAAAAAAAAAAAAACCTGAATTTTTCTCTCCCCTCCAAGTTGGCGGATCTCCAGCGATGCCTGGCACAGAAGGACGCCGCTCTCCTCCGGCTGGGGAAGCGATTCGGAGCGTCCAAGCAGGCGACCTACGACGGCATCTTCCTTTGGAAGATCACCGACGTCCACCAGAAATGCTACGAGGCCATCTGTGGGAAGAGCCACAGCTTCCAGTCGCCAAGTGAGCCCCCCCAGCCCCCCAGGCAGCCCCTCCCTCCCCTTGAAGGGGCTGAGCTCTTGGACGGGAGACCCCCCCCTGCACCTGGAGGGCGCCAGGTCGGAGAACGGGGGAGGGGGGGCTCGGAAGTGGGGTCTGTCTTAGGACCAGGCAGGCTGGGAAAGGCCGCTTCTTTCTGCTGCTGCTCCCCTTCCCGTCCCCATATAAAATGGCTTCCCAACCTCCAAGTCCTCTTCTTTTCAGCGTTTTACACTTCCCGATATGGTTACAAACTGTGCCTGAGGATCTACCTGAATGGAGAAGGCCCAGGCAGGGGCACCCACATCTCGCTCTTCATCCTACTTCTCAAAGGGGACTATGACGCCCTGCTGCCCTGGCCTTTCACACACAAGGTAACGGAGGCTTCTTGTGGTGGTTGCGGTTGCTGCCATGAAGAGAAACTGTACCAAGGCAGAAAGGGTTCCATTCCATTCCTTTCCATTCTATATCCCACCCCAGCCCATATTTTCTATTCTATTCTATTCTGTTCTGTTCCTAATTGCTATTCTATTCTACTCTACTCCATCCCATCCCATCCCATCCCATTCTATTCATCTCAAAGAAGCCTCTCGTTGAGGACTAGCTGGAATATTTTGAGAACAGCCTCATCCAACACATTGGTGATCTTTCTGAGAAATAAGGTGGAGGTTAGTTAATGGCTGATGGGGGGGGGGGGGGGAAGAGAGAGAGAGAGAGAGATGAAAGAGAGAGGGAGGGAGGGAGGGTGAGCTCCTGAATTTTGGAGCCCAGGTTTAAAAGTCCAGGCCTGGCAGGACGGGGAACTGTCTTCCTTGCCAACTAGGCAGAAGCTTTGTGAGACGAGATAAGAGCATCCCTTGGAGTGGGCTGTATCCCGCAAGGAGGCAGCTCGGGTGGGCTGTTCTCTCCCCCTCCTTCCCCCACTCCAGGGAGTCTTTCCCACGAATTGGCCTTGAGATACATCGTCCTCGCCATCTGTTCCACCACAAGGATTCGTCTGGTGACCTTGAGATACCATAAGAATCTCTGTTCTTCCTCCTTGAACCAGCCAACCTGTTGTTTGAAGATGCTGAGAATCTTTCTTCCTGGCCCAGAAGCTAACTTCTTCTTCTTTTTTCCCCTGTCTCCCTCCCTCCCTCCCTCTGCTGCCTTGCAGATTACCTTCATGTTGCTCAGCCAAGACCATGGAGACCATGTAGTCGCCTCTCTCCAGCCGGATCCTACCTCTACCTCCTTTCAGAGGCCAGAGACTGACCGGAATGAGGCCAGTGGCTTTGCCAGGTTCCTTCCTTTGGCCAAGTTGCAGTCCTCGAAATACACCTATCTGAAAGAGGGCACCTTGTTCCTCAAATGCATCGTGGACACCAGTTCGTGAAACCTCACCTTTCCGGGGTGAGGATATTATTCAAAGACTGTGAGACGCCCTGAAAATATTTCAGGTGACTGGATGATGGCTGACAGGGCTTTGCAATACGGTTGATTTTGCTCTGCAAAAGAGCTAATCCAGCCCTCCAATCATAAGATTTGGCCCTTCAAAAGGGCTGATTTAGCCCTGCAGTGAAAACGGATTTGGCTCCATTCTGGAGCCGAGTTGTGTGTGTGCCATTTCCTTGTCTCCAACTCCGTTCCTTGTCTAGTCCAAGTCCAAAGTGGTGGGACATTCATCTCTTGTGTCATGTTTAAAAGCTCTTTTCCGTTCTTTGCCAAAGTTCCAAACTGGCACAGTAAGGAGACAAATCATTTTACTAAGTGCCAAATTTGTGGTGTGTAGCGTGTGAGAAATGTCACATTACATTTTGTTTTGTTTTGGTCCAGCGTACAACGTTCAGTTCATTATTATTTTAAAAAAACGAATGGACTGAAATGGTATCAAAACCAAGTCCTAATTGTGTACAGTGTTTAGTTTATTTAACAGACAGATTAAACGTGCATCTGAAGAACAAATTCCAGAACTTACTTTAAATTTAAAAATACACAGTTGGGATGGAATGTATTGTACCATTCCTTCCTTCCTTTCTTCCTCCCCTCCCCTCCTCTCCCCTCTCCTTCTGTCCTTGAATTCCCCTTCTGCCTTCCTTTCCCTTCCCTTTCTTCCCTTCCTTCCTTCCTTCCTTCCTTCCTTCCTTCCTTCCTTCCTTCCTTCCTTCCTTCCTTCCTTCCTTCCTTCCTTCCTTCCTTCCTTCCCTTTCTTCTTCTTTCTATCTTCTTCTTTTCTTGCTTGTCTCCTTCCTGTCTTGTGCTTTCCCTTCCCTTCCCTTTATCCATCCATCCTTCCTTCCTTCCTTCCTTCCTTCCAATGGCTCTTTGAGTGTTTAAGGTTGCCCCACCCGTCCTAGACCTCTCTGAACGAATGGCTGCCCAGCCTCTTCTTAGAAGCCTCCACGGGTGCAGTAAGTACAACTTCTAGAGACAAACCTCTCCACTGATGCATTGTTCTCCGGTCAAAAGGAAGGCACTCCCTCCCAGGGGGGAATAAAACTTTTGGAGTTGGCATCTGCCTCTGCAAAAGGCCTGAAGAGGAGGAAGCCGGAGGGGACATGCCCTGCATTTTGCTAGAACTGTGTCACAGCTCCCCATTGCTCTGCCATGACTCACAGCAGCCTCAGAAAAAAGCGGCCGACAAAAAACAAGGCTGGTGAAAATTAGTTTTCAGGCCAGCCAGCAGAAGCTGTGCCAAAAAAAAGGCCGGGCCTTGCTTCTAGCTGGAACTGTTAAGTCCAAAAACTCAATAGGGAATTTGCTGCAAATGTCATGAACTGGAAAAGTTTGGACAAAAGGGGTAGTTCGTAGGGTCTCCAGCTTGAGCAGGGGGCTGGACTAGAAGACCTTGGAGGTCCCTTCCTACTCTGTTTTTCTGGTTGTTTTCTTCCCTCTTGTCCCACCCTAGACCGTTTATGGAGGGGGCTGTGTTCACTACCCCCCCCCCCCCGACATTTCACTCCTGACCAAATCCGCTGTCACAGAATTCTCTATTGGCCAAGGGTGATTGGACACCCAAGGAAATTGTCTTTGGGGCAAATGCTCCCAGTGTACGTAAAAGAAAAACAAAATACATTCATCAAGAATCATAAAACACTTAATGATAGTCATAGGTTGCTAATAAGCAGTCCAGTCAAATCCTGCATACATATATACAAATCATACATAGGTTCCTAATAGGCAATCAAAACGTGCTTGGAAAACAAGTAAAACAATATAAATGGTGACGATACGAAAGCCACCCGGTTCTATGGCTTTGCACCAGGTTGGCATCCTTTCGTTTGCCCAGAGAGTTGAAATCGGGGCAACATTGGACCTGGGTTTTGGGTGAGAATTCTCCCAGTCCTTTTTCTACTTGTAAAGAAAGCAGGGACTGGCAGCCACCAGGAAAACAAAATGCCAGACAGTCCTTGACTTATGACCACAAATTGAGCCCAGAATTTATGTTGTTAAGTGAGAAACTGGTTAAGTGAGTGGCTTCCGTTTTACAACTCTTCTCACCGCATTTCTTGAGTCACACGGTTGTTAATTGAATCTGGTTCCCTGACCCCAGCCCTTATTGGATGGTGGCAGAAGGGGATCAGGTTACCTCGGGGATAGGGTGACCGTCATAACTATGAGTCAAGCTTCCTAACATAAATCGTGTGATCATCAGGGATGCTGCAATGGTCATTATGTGGGGAAAAAACGGTCCTAAATCATTTTTTTCAGGTCCTTTTTTTGGGAATGGTCACTAAAGGAACTGTTGTAAGTCGGGTTGCAAAGCAGCAGCAGCAGCAGTGGAGGAGCTGAAAGCCTCAAGGGCCCAAAGTCCCAGCCCTTCCAAAGGAAACCAGGCAAGAGGCGCCGCCGAAGCATTCGCGGGGCGCTTGCTTGGGTGGGTGGGTGGGTGTGACTCCGGGGTATACTGCCCCTGGCTATGGAGGCTCCACCCCGCTTCCGCGCGCGGGAAAGCCCGCTCCCGAAAGCTGGAGGAGGGGAAGGGGGTGGGAAAAAAAAGGGCTCCGATGCAGCTGAGAAGGAGGAGCCGGAGGCGGCGCGATGGAAACCCGCCGCGCTAATTTGCAGGAGCCCAACCGAAATAATTCGCGGGAAAAAGAGAGAAACAGAGAGAGAGAGAGAGAGAGAAAGTAGCCTTGAGAAAGGAGGAGGGGTAAAGATGGCGCTCCGTCGCTTCCAGGCTGCTTCCAGACAACCTCGGCCACCGCAGGGCGCACGGAGGATCTACTGAACGGGGAGATGCGCTCGGGATACCCCGCTCGGGGCTCAGAGGGGAGCCCAAGAGCGGCTTAACTTCTAAGGCTGCCTCTGCCTGTCGGGACCTTTCCTCCTCCCCCTGGCCATGGAGCCGGGCTGGGAGCCGACCCGGTAGCCGCCTTCCTCCCAGCCCGCCCTCGTCCGGGCCCGCAGAAGAGGTGAGGGGGCGCAGGGGGGAAGGGGCGCCCCGACTTTTTCTCTTTTCTCTGCAGCGCCCGCACCAGCCGGGTCGGTGCCAGGATTGGGGGTGGCAGAGTCCGGAACGGTTTGCTTTTGCGAACCACGCGTTTCCCGTGAGTGTGAAAGGGTGTGGGGAGAGAATGAGTGAAGGAGAGAGAGAGAGAGAGAGAAGAGAAGGGGCAGAGAAGGAGAGATTAAGGGGGAGAGCGATTGAGAAAGAGGGAGAAAGAGAAAAGGGAGGAGAGAGAAACCGGAGCAAACAACCGAATCTGAAGGCTTTCCTCCGGGCAGGGTGGCACCCAAAGACCGGGACTGACAGCTGGGTTGGAGCAGATCGGGACACTTGGGGGGGGGTGGCCTGGGGTCCCCTAACCCCACTGCCCCCTCCCCTCCGCCCAGCGCCGCCCGTTCCCAGCGCGCTCCTGGGCGCGCCAGCTTCAGCCTTGCACCAGCCTTCCCTCCCTCGCTGCAAGGGGGCTCCTCCACTTGCAACCGGGGGTCCCAAGCCAGAGCGACCTAAA
Source organism: Hydrophis major (assembly GCA_033807585.1). Lineage (NCBI taxonomy): Eukaryota > Metazoa > Chordata > Lepidosauria > Squamata > Elapidae > Hydrophis > Hydrophis major. The sequence continues at coordinate 594,684 of CM066341.1, read as the reverse complement.
AGGAAAGTCTCTGACCGGCGGGGAGGGCGGATCCGTGTTCCTGGCAAGGGGCGCCCCTCCCTTTTGTTTGCAAATGCGGCCGAGCGCCGGTCGGTCTTTCCCGGCTTATGCCCGAAAGGGAGGCGATTCTTAGTAACCTCCGGGGCTCGACCCGCCACTTCCTTCCTCCATCGCAGAGGCGCTCCGCGTTCTTGCCTGGGTGGGTAACTTCATCGACCGCATCCTTTCGCTCGGGCTTCTCTACCCCGCCCCACGCCGCCGCAAAGTTTGACGCTGGAGACCCAGCCTAGCCATGATCAATGGAGATGATAGGTGGATGGATAGATAGATAGAGATCGATAGGTTGACAGATGGATAGCGATGGATAAATATGATAGGTAGATAGAGATAGACAGAGAGATATGATGTAGAAAGACACAGAGACAGATGTCAGATAGGTAGATAGGATTGATAGATTTGATTGATTGGTAGATTGATAGATAAGGATAGAGATAGATAGGTAGATAGGATAGATAGATAGATGATCGATTGATACATAGATATACAGAGAGATATGAGAGAGAGAGAAATGAAAGAGATAGATATGATATAGCGATAGCGATACATAGATTTTGCACAACTTTGCACTTTAAAAAAAACACCTTTTGAATCAGCCAATGAAAGCATGCCAAGGAGAGAACCAGTTCTTTGTCATGCTGGGAGCTTTGCAAAGTTTAAAAAATGAACAAACCTGGGGGAGGAAGAATTTCCTCCCTTGTCCCCCCCTCTAAAAGGAATTGAAATTATAAAGTAAGGTGGTCCTGACAAACTTCCAAAGAGAGCAGCTGAGAAGAGAGATCTCTCCCCTCCCAAGGAAAAAATGAGTGACAACCTTACAATTGGGATGGGGCCTCCCTGGTTAGATGCATTTTCTTCCTTAAGTATCAAAAGAAAAAGAGGGGCTTATATCTGCTTCATAATCTGGGGATATTATTTCTCTCCAGCCAAACTGCTAGAAATGCAACTGTTGCATGCCTTATTTAATTATTAAGTTTCTTTTAACACTCCTAATCCACCTCTTCATTTCAGTTTTATTTCTGAGTTTTGCTCAGTAAGTGCTGTTGTTAGGTTGATACTGTAGTGAAAATCCGTTTGGAGAACGCCTGGCTTTACCAGAAGCTCACACCCACCTTCTTTCAAATGGATATAGTTCCAGGAGAATTGTGCAGAATTTGGAATATATATTTTTTTTAAGGAATCTTATGTTGATGTAATTGATGTATTTCCTGGAAATGCAACATTCTTTGCCAAACACTTCTAGGAAAAAGCATTCAGAGCAGATAACTGCTTTTTTAAAAAAATTCTTTCTCAATGTTGCATTTGCATAATTGTGGGTTTTCTGAAAAGCAAAAACGGATGAATTCCAGGCCTCATTCTTGGAAAACCAAAGGCACTTTTTGAAATTTGGAATGCTTAACTAAGGATTCTGGGAAGTGAAGTCCAAACCTGCTAGGAGGCCCCAGAATGGGAAATATGACTAATTTTATTCTCTAAGTAAGAGTGTCTCATTTTAAGGCAGGGGTCTACCTATTTTAATAGACTAGGTAGGTAGGTAGGTAGGTAGATATATAGGATAGATAAGATAGAGATTAATTGATTGATATGATAAGAGATTGATAGATAAGATAGCAATAGGTAGATATGAGATAGATATGATGGATAGACAGACAGATAAGCAGATAGATATGATAGAGATATGACCTTTGCCATGTCCTGGGGGTCACGGGATCCCCTTTTGCGGCCTTCTGACAAGCCCAGTCCATGAGGAAACAAGATTCATTTAACAACAACATACTAACTTAACAACTGCAGTGATTCACTTAACAATTGTGGCAAGAAACATCATAAAATGGGGCAAAATTCACCAAAGAACTATTTCACTTAGAACCAGCAAGTTGGGGCTAATTTTCTGGCTGTAAGTCAAGGACTACCTTAGAACCTTAAGCTCCCCAGATTCCTGGCCATTCCAATCAGCAGGGACCCTTCTTGTCTGCACTGAGCAAGGACTGCTTGGGAAGTGACCTGGGGTGTTTCCCGGGACACAGCCGGTTGCGCCGACATTGGAATGCCACAATCTTTACAAGGATCGGAAGCTGCCAAGAATGAGAGGCCAAAAATAGACCTTGACAAAGGAGGCCCTGCTACTAACTTACCGAACATCTCCCTTTTTTGCTATTTGGAGTAAAAGCACATTGAGTAATGGGTGTTACGGGTTGAAATTCAGGCAGATGTGGCTCCAGCTGCCAGGCGTATTAATAGAGTAGAGTAGAGTTGAATAGAATAGAATCTTTATTGTTACTTTCAATGTACACTGAACAGCATATTTTAAATGAAATTTTGTTTCATTCAGCTTTCAAAAGGTAACCATTATGCATATACCCACATGCTGTATATACACATATAACATGACATATGACACAAAGAAATATCACAATCTAGTTTGAAGGAAAACATATGCATGGTGGGAAAAAAGAATCCGGCGAGTTTACCAAACGGATGGCCTAAGGAACAAAGCTTTTACAAAATCTAGTAGTCCTGCTATAGATACTTCAAAACCTCCCCCTAGAGGGGAACAAATAGAAACCATGGGTGTGTGGGGTCTCTCACAATTCTTTGAGCTCTAAGCACATAGAGCTTATGAGTGGTATCCTGAATAACAGAAAATGAATTTCCTATCATCTTCTCCACTGTCCTCACCACTCTCCGTAGGGACTTTCTATCTGAGGCCACCAAACCAAACAGGGATGCAGTTTGTTAAAACGCTCTCAATCGTGCCTCTGTAAAAAGTGGCCAGGACAGAAGGAGAAAGATGTGCTCTTATCCAACACAGGAAATATATCTTTAAACTCAAAACTGTGCAGTGCTTCCGTTCAGTTCTGATCTCCCAAAGATGCTTGATCGTAAAGCCTGGAGATTGCATGGCAGTCCTGAATTTAATTTATTTCAGCAGAACAAAATCTGCCTGCTCCAAATGTTGATTTCTGATATCTTAAAACTGCAACTTCACAGCCATGGGTGAGAACAGATCAAAAATGTGAACTCAGTGTAAAAGAGTTTGGCATCCTGGGGTTACTCGTAGCTATGCATTTTTAGAAATAATAATCTTTTTTCTTTTTTCTTTGTAGCCCAGAAGCATGGGGACTCCTGACCTTGGGAGCACTTGTGCAGCTCTGCAGCAATCGATGGCAGATTGGGTTGCCAGAAGTCAGGACAGTCGGCGAGAGCTGATGGCTAAATTGCCTGAGGGACAGTATGTCTTGTGCCGTTGGACTGATGGGCTTTATTATCTTGGGAAGATTAAGAGAGTAAATACCACTTTTTCCTTTTCTCTATCTCTATCTCTATCTATATAAAATCTTGTTTCCATCTCACCTTTGCTAAGAGAGTTTAAATTTCATTTAGAACTTTGGCTGTTTGTATTTCAATTGTTGGCAGTTTATACATACATACATTTTCTTATACATTTTCTTTAATAAACAAAAACACATGAACAGTGTGTTGTCTACATGAACAGTGTGTTGTCTGGGTAGTTTTGGAAAATAATAATAGAAATAATAATAATATTCATATAATTGATAATGATCATATAATAATAATATTTGGTTATCCATATTAATATACCTTCATTGTATAGTTAATCATTCCCTTAAACTTTTAAGTTTCTAACTTCTGTTTCTGTCATCTAACCATTGATAAAAGGTATCCCATGTTAAAAAACATTTTCTTCCTTCTCCTTTAAGTGTTAATCTATCTATTTCTGCAGATTCTAATATTTTTTATTTCATTTTCATCTCTTCATTTTTCCACTGTTGTGCAAAGACAATTCTCACTGTATTTCTTTTCCCCTTTCTTATCTTATCTTATCTTATCTTATCTTATCGTATTCTTTTCTTTTTAAAATTTATTTATTCTTGTATTTGCTTTCCCTGCTACAAATAGCAATTGCGGGATACTCTCAAAAGCCAGCAAAGGAATGAAAGGGACCATTTAAAACTTTGGGGTTCCCAGAGCATGTGAAGTTAGTACATGTGGGGTGGTTTTAGGGAGTTGGGGAACCTCACCTTCATTTTGGTACTTGGACATAGCCTAAGACATGAACACAGACCCCAGTTTGCAAAGTTGGAGTAATCTAGGCTGGTTGCAATCTGAGGTCTGTGTCCTGCATTTTTTTCTGCCTTTACAGGTGAGTGACGCTAAGCAGAGTTGCCTGGTGACCTTTGAAGATAATTCCAAATACTGGGTGCTTTGGAAGGACATTCAGCATGGTGCGTGAACATTCCTGGCCTCTTGTCCTTGGGGAATTCTCCACAATTTCAGATGTTGATATGGATGGGTGAGGAGATGAATGAGGACTAGAATCTTGCGGGGTAGAGTTGGGGTGAGCTAGATCCTCTTGGAAAAGGTGCTAGGCAAAAAGAAGAAGAAGGCATGCTTGGAGTGTTGTTCATATCCTCTTTTGAATAATGGAGAGTTGAACTTGGCTTCCTTTGCGGTCAACCTCGGTATAAGGAGTGAACTAGCCTGAGAAAATGTGTCTTGGCCAAAAATCACATCTATGACTGATTGGCAATTGGAAAATATGAATTATCCATGTATTCTAATGCATTTTCTTCCATTGAGTTGCCTTTCAAATGAAACAGAATAGAATAGAGCTGGAAGGGACCTTGGAGGTCTTCTAGTCCAGCCCCCTGCTCAAGCAGGAGACCCTTTACTATTTCAGACAAGTGACTGTCCAGTCGCTTCTTAAAAACCTCCAGTGATGGAGCCCCCACAGTTTCTGGAGGCAACTTCTGTTTCAGGGGTTAATTGTCCTCCCTGTTTGGAAGTTTCCCCTTAATTCCAGGTTGCTTCTCTCCTCGATTAGTTCCCAACCATTATTTCTTGTTCTGCCCTCTGCTCCTTTGGAGAATAATTTGACCCCTTCCTCTTCTTTGTGGCAGCCCCTCAAATACTGGAAGACTGCTATCATGTCCTCCTTTTCTTTAGATTGGCCAGATCCAAAATCTTCAGCCATTCTTCATATGGTTTGGCCTCCAGGCCTTTCATCATCTTAGTTGCTATTCTCTGAGCTTTTTCCAAACATCTTTTTTTTTTCTTGTAGTAAGGTAAAGGTTCCCCTCCTTACACACCTGTGCCAGTCATTTCTGGCTTTCGGGGACGGTGCTTATCTCTGTTACAAAGCCAAAGAAGAGCCAGTGCTGTCCGAAGACGTCTCCGTGGTCAGGTGGCCAGCATGACTCAATGCCTTCAAAGGCGCACGGAATGCTGTTCCCACCAAAGGGGTCCCTATTTTTCCTATTTGCACTTTTATGTGCTTTCGAACTGCTAGGTGGGCAGAAGCTGTGACCAGCAATGGGAGCTCACTCCATGATGCTGCATTAGGGATTTGAACCGCCAAACTGCCGACCTTTCTGATCGACAAGCTCAGCGTCTTGGCCACTGAGCCACCACGCCCCTCACAGTATGGTGACCAAAATTGGTTGCAGTATTCCAGGTGTGGCCTTAGTAGGGTTTTTGTAAAGCGGCACTAATAGTTGACGTGATCTTGATTCTGTGCCTCTGTTTATACAACCCAGGATGGTCTTAGCTTTTGGGGGTTACGGTTCTACACCTGGATTGGGCTTACCAGATTTCTTTTTTCCCCTCTTCCTGTTTTCTAGCTGGTGTCCCCAGTGAACAGCCTGAATGTAACATTTGCCTGGAGAAAACATCGGAGCCTCTGAATGAGATCTTGATCTGTGGGAAGTGTGGCGTTGGTGAGCACGTTCTCCAAATCTTCTGTCCTGGTTTTGGGTGGCCCTGGACCTATCCCTACTATTGTTTCTCTGCAGTGGGTGTGCAACGGATATACCCTCTTGGATGTAGCAGTGTAAAAACAGGTTTAAAATTCAAGCCATTTTTATCTCGAGTTCAAAATGCCTCTGTCAGCTGTGCCTCCATTCAAAACCCAAGAAAGAAACCTGTCAACTCCACTGATGTAGAGAAAAAGTACTTTTACCGAGTTTGATGTGGTAGCAACAAAAGGAAGCAAGATCTGAAACAAAGAGGCGCGAATATTACATATTGAAAGTTATCCCAAATTCCCTCCCCCGAGAGTCCAGACTGGTCATCCAATCGGAAGTGCTTATAATGTCCACGTGGGTATCTCTTCAGGTGCTTATTCCCTCATCTGGTATGCCAAGATGGTTGACCTTGGCTTAGTAGAGATAAGTCTACGCAGCTGCACGGTAAGGAGGAAAGCATCCCCTGCTTGTTAGTTCACACAGAAAACAACTTTGCTCTCCAGCAACCTTCCCTCCCAAATACCAAAATTACCCCTCCCTGGGTTTCTATGGCAGCCAACAGGGAGCAAGCAGCAAAAGGGGTCAAGAAAACTTTATGGAGGCTGACATTCTCTCTCATACTTGAAGGAGAAGCGTCCGAAGTGTTTATCAGAAGTGTTCAGAACCCAAATGGCTTCTCCCCAGCCCCCAAACCCATTTCTTGCTTAAAACCTCCTGCTTGGATCCAGCAGGGCCACTCCACTCTTGAAACCTTTCAGGAAAGACAAGGACAGCATTAGAAGACTTTAAGTAAAACCAGGCGAGATTTGTTTTGACCCCAACTTCTTTTGAGCTAGTTGATTCCCAAATGACTTGCATGGGCTATCAGTGCTAGAAGGGAGTGAGGTTTGCAGAGAGGGGGGAGGAGGAGGAGGATTGTGGGATCTTGGGAGTTCTCTGCTCGTTTTCTTGCAGATGTTTCATGACTGAACTAGCTAACATCATCAGTGACTCAGGACAGGATTGTTGATATCGTTGTGGATGCTACTGCATTTAAGCTTCCGTATCGATTTAAAACCCTCTGTTTTCCCCCTTCCTCCTTCTCAGGGTACCACCAACAGTGCCACATTCCCCTGGTGGGGAGCCTCGAAGAGTCTTCGGTGACCCCCTGGTTTTGTCGGAGGTGTATCTTTGTACTAGCTGTACGGGTGAGTGGCGTACAAGAGGTTTTCCTCGTTGCTGTGCCTGCAGGGAAAAATCTAAGGTGTTTTGAGCCACGGGAGACACTGGGAGGTGGAGATGGGTGTTGTTAAGTGAAAGACTTCTTTTGGCTCGTTTTACGACCTTTCTTGCCGCAGTCATTCAGTGAATCCCTGCAGTCCAACACCATTGTTAAGTGAACCTGGCTTCCCCATTCAGTTTGCTTGTCAGAAGGTGGGAAGGGAACAGTGTTCCTCTATGTGTCTTCCAAGGCGTTCAGTCCTGCCGGCCACATGACCACGGAGACAGCGCTGGCTCTCTTCGGCTTCGTAAGGGAGATGAGCAGCGCCCCCTAGAGCTGGAAACGACTAGCACGGATGTGCAAGGAGGGGAACCTTTACCTTGACTGGGTTAACAGATAAAAAAAGACTGCTGCACTTTGACTCATAGATAGAAGAAGAGGAACGAGTGACTTGAGAATGCATAGAAAATGCTCTTTCTTGTTGCTTTGACAGAAAGGTGGGGCCTTGAGGAAAGGAGCCATTGCCCGGACTCTGCAGACAGTTAAAATGGTCCTGTGTTACAACCCGGAACAGCTGGAATGGGATTCCCTCCACAGAACCAATCACCAGCAATGTTACTGCTACTGTGGTGGTCCCGGAGAGTACGTTTGGCCGAGGGCGATGTTGGGGGGAATCCTTCAAGGGTGTATGAGGGTGGAGGGCGGGGTGAGCTTTGGCAGCTGGAGGAGACCTTTTGGGGGGGGCATCTTGATTTTCAGGGTGGTTCTATGCAGTTGCCTAGTACGATTTGATTGCTTATTTATGACTATCACTAAGTGTTGTGTCTTATAACTCTTGACGAATGTGTTTTTAGGTACAGTGAGAGCTTCTGCATTGAAAACAAATTCCTTGTGTGTCCAATCACAGTTGGCCAAGAAAGAATTCTATTCTATTCTATTCTATTCTATTCTATTCTATTCTATTCTATTCTACTTTACTCTACTCTACTATTCTACTCTACTCTACTCTACTCTTCTATTCTACTCTACTATTCTACTCTACTCTATACTATTCTACTCTACTCTACTCTACTCTACTCTACTATTCTATTCTATTCTACTCTACTATTCTACTCTACTCTACTCTACTCTACTCTACTCTACTCTTCTACTCTACTCTACTCTACTATTCTACTCTACTCTACTCTACTCTACTATTCTATTCTACTCTACTCTATTCTACTCTACTCTTCTATTCTACTCTACTCTACTCTACTTTACTCTACTCTACTCTACTCTACTCTACTATTCTACTCTACTCTACTCTACTCTACTCTACTCTACTCCTCTACTCTACTCTTCTATTCTACTCTACTCCTCTACTCTACTCTTCTATTCTACTCTACTCTATTCTATTCTTCGGTTCTGTTCCATATTCTATTCCATTTTCTGTATTTATGTATATGTTCTCTTCCCTTCCCTTTCCCTCCCTTCTCCTCTATTCAACCTCCAAGGGATGCAGATATTTCCATTTTTTAAAAGTGCCATCACTGCATAGAATAGAATAGAAATGGAAATGAAAATATGGAAACGGCATGGAATGAATAGCAATAGCCCTTAGACTTATATACCGCTACATGGTGCTTTACAGCCCTCTCTTAGCAGATTACAGAGTCAGCCTATTGCCCCCAACAATCTGGGTCCTCCTTTTACCAACCTAGGAAGGAGGGAGGGCTGAGTCAACCTGGAGGAACCCTGATTTGCAAACAGGACACCCCAAAATGCCTAGTCTCTCAACTGGATATGCAGGTTGCTTTCTCAGTTTGAAGCTAAGTTTGGTTCCAGATGGTTTTTCCCCACAGCATCTTCGCAACAGCCTAGAAAATAAAAGTATAGGCAGGGCTTGTTTAGCCGCCCAGATTGGGATCGGCCATTCGGTCATTGGGTGAAGTCGTTGCAAATTGACCAGGCTTCCAATCGAACTTCAATTTTCCTCAGCTTCGCAGGCCGCAAAGGTCACAAATTTGATGGTTGGCCACAAGGTTAACTTTTTCCTCACCCTCGCAACTGCGAATGGTCGCTGTCCGAGGTGGTCGCTAAATGAGGACCGCCTGCATAGAGGCCGATACCAATAGAGAATGTCTTCCCACTCCTTCTCAGGTGGTACCTGAAGATGTTGCAGTGCATTCAGTGCCGTCAGTGGTTTCACGAAGCTTGCATGCAGTGCCTGAGCCACCCCATGCTCTTTGGAGATCGGTAAGTGTAGCCGGAGTCCTGCTGGCTGAGGAGGAAGGGTTTTGTAGTCCAACCCCGGCTGAAAGCAGCAGCTGGGGCGGGAAGCCTGATATACAGTTCTTGCCCCCATCTAAAAATCAATCATGGGAACCTGCTCTCTCTTTCTCTCTCTCATGTCTTCCAGATTTTATATTTTCGACTGCACGATGTGTAATCAGGGACCAGAGTATCTCAAACGCTTGCCTTTGAGATGGTAAGATCTACTCCCCCCCTCCAAAAAAAAAAATTAAAAAGAATTTCCATTCATATATCTTATTGCATCAGGCACCACTTAGCCCTTTGGGGGAGTAGAATAGGGAAATGAGCAAGCTACATTATATCATGGAGAGCTCGCTCCCTTCTCATCCCGGCACCGCTGAGTTTTCAAAGTTGGTTTCCAGATTCCGGCTTCTGTATTACAAGAGCCTCAGCCATGAAGTTAGGGGTGGGGCGATGTCCTTGTCGCTTTTCAGGATCGTTTTGAAATGTATGTACGCTGGAGAAGGAAATGTTTGGAATTTGCATGGCTTCATGCAGGCCTTCATTTGAGCAACCAAGAGAGTCGAAGAGATATTGGGACAATTGGGTGATTTGGGGAACCTGTTTTTTCATGTGCTGTTCAAAGGTTTTTGCTGTACAGATCTTTTATGAATGGTATGGTTGGTAATGTTTATTGTTGGGAGGAGGAAAAGGGGAAGAGATGAGAGATATGGGAGAAAGAGGAGAAGAGAGGAGGAGGAGGAGGAGAGATTAGAGATATGGGAGCAAGAAAAATGGGAGGAGGATGGTGAGGAGTTGTAGAAGGAGAGATGAAAGGATAGGTATAGGAAGAGGAGGAGGAGGAGGAGGAGGAGGAAGAAGAAGACAAGAAATAGGAGAGGAGGAGGAGATTTTTATGGAGGTATATAAAGCTAATTCAAGAAAGAATTGGCCCTCAGGAAAATGCTATCCTCATTCCTTCACCTTAAAAATTTCCACCTCCTTCCTGCAATCATTTCCATCACCGGGAAGGTCATTGTCTCTTTTATTTCTTGACCAACACACACACACAGGGTCGACGTCGTGCACCTGGCCATCTACAACCTGGGTGTGCAAAGTAAGAAGAAATATTTCGACTTTGAGGAGATCTTGGCCTTTGTCAATCACCGCTGGGACTATTTTCAGCTTGGCAAGGTTTGTGGGGCAAGCCTCAAATCCTTCTCTTTACAGTTTGCTTCCCATTGAACACACGCTAACTTCCTCTCCAGCGGTTCTATAAAATGGGTTCTGTCAGCTGCCATGGCTGATTGAAAGATATGTAGATGCCCTGGGCATGAAAGTAGGGCAGGAATGGGGGTATATGGCAAAGGGCGGATTCTCCAGTCTCCGCTTGGTATCAAATCTGTGATCTTGAGGTGTAAAAAGATAAATTATCCCAGCTGCTACGATGATGCTCTGATGTAATGATAGGAATGAATCAGCAAGGTTTTTGGCTGTTATCCCTTTAAGAGCCTGTATAATAAAAAGAGGCCCTGTTAGGACATGTCTCTCTTTCTCTCTCTCTATTGCTGTGTGTTCTTCCCTGCTGTAATTTACTGATTGTTTGATTTCTGCCTATAGTAATGTCTATGTGTAGTATATATATATTTTGGAGATAAAAACCACTATTTCTTACAAACCTCTGTTTGCTGTTATTGCTTCTGGGTTGTCTCATGAAGTAAAGCTGTGTACCCTCTGACATTCCCCAAACCCCAAAGCAAGATCCCAGCAAAAAGCTGACACAAGGCGAGAACGGATCCACGAAACTCCACAAAAGATTAGAGAAAGGTCATGGATGGTGGATTAGACACAGCTTTCACTTAATCTTTCAAAGGCGTTCTTAGGTTGGTGCGAAAAGTGAATTTGGGACTCATTTTGCCTTAATATCTCTTCCCCAGTTGACTACAACCCCTGTGGCAGAACGAGGACCCCTCCTTCTAGGTGCACTAAACAGTTACAAAAGCAGGTGAGCTTGAAAGAATCTATTCTCCCAAGAGATGTGAAGATCCAACGGACTCGATAGAAGAGGATATTGGTAGTTCAGGGTTGAGTTGTGGGCTCCTTGGTGCTCTCTGAGCTCAGTAGGTTTTTTGCAGACATTTCATTACCTTTCTAGGTGACATCATCAGTGCTAGAAGAGAGTGGTGTGTGAGAGGAGGAGGAGGAACATAGGGTGCTTGGTGCTCCCTGAGCTTGGCAGTTTTCTTGCAGATGTTTCTTTTCTCATTGAACCAAGATGCAGGATTGTCTTGGTGACTTTTCAGGTTCTTGTGCGGGAAGGAAATCAAGAAAAAGAAATGCATGTTTCGCCTCCGGGTTCGAGTCCCCCCGAATCCTCCCAGCAAAATTCTCCCGGATAAGTTTACAGGGCTGAACGAGACAAAGAAAAGGGGGAAAGTCAAATGCTCCCAAAAAAACAGGTCTGTAGAAGTCAGCAGAGGCTCTTAGCTTGAGCTTCTGAGTTCTCCCTTTGGTCTTTGTGCCACCTGCCTGATTCCTTATCTCCCCCCCTCCCTGTTTCTTTTTCCTTCCCTCCTCTCCAGTTTGCTGCCGCAGCAATCCCAGCACGAACGGAGAAGGAAAAGGCCCAAATTCCTCTTGGAGGATGCCATTCCCAGTGTCAGTTTGCTAAAATGATGGGCTCTGCTGTGGGGAATGGCCTCCACATTCTTTGGGGGGCTAAGAGAGAATTGGTGGGTTTTCTTGCAAATTATTTTCCCTGCTTGAGGATGCTGGATAACGGCTGTTCTCTCTCTCTCCTTTTTCCTTCCTGCCACAGAGCGATTTTGCCTCGGCTTGGAGCACCAACCATCACCTGGCCTGCATCTTCGATTTCTCGCTGGATGAAATCCAGAGTCTAAAAAGGTAACGTTGCCTTGGTGCTAAGGGAGGATTTCTGGCCCTGTAGATAGAAAGTCTCCTTTGTGAGGTGCTCTCTGAGTTGGGTTGTTTTCTTGCAGGTGTTTCATTACCCAACCAGGTAACATTATCAATGCTAGAAAAGGGTGGGGTTTGGGGGGAGGAGGACAATGATTTTCCTGTTTGGATTGTGGGGTCCTTGATTCTCTGAGTTGGGGTGTTTTCTTGCAGGCATTTAATTACTGTTCTTTCTCCCTCTTTTCCAGCGCAAGTTCGGGCCACGGGTTCCTCTCCGATGTAGACTCCACCGACGCCGCCAGCACCTCAGGCTCAGCCTCGACGAGTTTTTCCTTTGAATCAAGGTGACCCTGGTCCTTTGTCAGTTGAAAAGGCTTCTCTTTTTAAATGGTGCTTCGGCCCCTGAAAGTTAGTCCTCACCTCGCCATTCCAATTGAGGCACACCCAATATCACGACCCTTTTGCCAACATTGTCAAAGGTTGCATCTGAGCCACGAAAAACACCCTGCAGTTTTACCACATTAGGAACGATAGTTCTGATTGCCAAACAATGTGGTGGGCACACCAGGGAGCGGTTCTGTAGAGAAAGTTTTTTCCGCGGACCGAAGGGTTTTGCCTGCGGCCTGCATCCCGCAGATGGAGTTCACTTGTTTGCGCAGTCTGGTTGCTGACTAGTCTGACCCAGCTTCCCAAACATGACCAACTCTCTGCACTTGATCACCGATTCCTTTATTAGGAGCTCCGGCAGCCCCAGCAAAAAATCTCTCACTGCAGGCTAACTAGTCTGTCTGGCAGGGAGATGAATAATTGTTTGCCACATCTATTCATCTCTGCCCCCTGCCTTTTATCCCCACAGCTAGCATGCGGCTTCACTAGCAGTGATGGCTCTTCCATCCCAAGGACCGGCCCATAGATTTCCACTGCTCTCCTCTCCTCTGCCTTTTGCGCATCTGCACGTCAGGCACTGGACCCAGCTGGCCTCTTCTTCCTCATCAGCCACCTCCAGACCTGGGGGTTGTTGACTCTCTTTATCTGAGGGCTGACAGCCCAGACTCCATCCCTCCATCCCTCCCCCCTCCCAGTTCCATTCCTTCTTCCCCTTCAGAGTTCTCAGGCTGCCAGTGCTGACCCTGACTCCCACACCTCCTCCTTCTCTGATTCAGCTGCTGGAGAGGCTGGTGGCTGACAAGCCACAACAGTGGCATGCTGTGGACCAGGGGTTGGGGGATCCTTGCCTTACACCAGAGCCCTAAGAACCCCCTGTTTTCTTACTATCTTTCAGCAGGACAAATGTCGGGAGCCGGAAGCGCAAACTGTCGGCTAAAACCTATGCCCCATTCGATGCCAAACAGAAATGCTCCGAGCGCCTCCGCAGGCTTGTCCCTGGCTGCTCCTTGGATGGCAGCAACCGTGCCAGCAGTCCAGATCGCCCCGAGAACGCCATCGACTGCCAGACCTTGGAGAGTTTGAGCGAGGATGACTTATCCCTCTCTCACCTCCAGTCATCCATCAGCAGCTATTTCGGAGCCACCGGCCGCTTAATTTGCGGAGAGAAATACCAAGTGTTGGCTCGGAGGATCAGCCCAGAAGGAAAAGTGGAGTATCTCGTGGAGTGGGCGGGCAGCACGCCCTACTGATGCGTGTCGGGGTCCGGCATGTGAAGCCATGTGAAGAGAGGAACAGGATGGGAATGCAGCCAGGGAAGAACAGGTTGCCCTGAACTTCCTTGGGGATTGAAGACCAAATTTCCAACGGTCCCTGTTGTAGACCCTTCGGGTTGAGCTAGGAAAGATGGAAGGGGTGGCTTAGGGATCCGTGATGGCTCAGCCTTAGCTCCATGTGGCCATTCGAGACAAAAAGGGGAATGAATTCCCAGGACAGCCCCATAGAAATTACATCACTTGGACAAGATTGGCTCCATCTAAAGTGGCACTTATTTTGTCCCCCCCAAAGGATAAAGGATAGTGAGAGATCAGACACTGCTAGGATCCAGGAGGGGGTTAAATGGATAACCCTGCTTAGCAGGTGGGATGAACAGAGAGTTGTAAAGCAGGCTGATAGGATGGCTGGTGGTGGAATGCCTGTAAGGATAAGCCCAAAGGGCGGGATTTAGGGACCCCTCCAAGCTCCTGGGTGCACCCCCAAAATCCCTGAGTTGCCAATTTAATGTGACAGAAGGGGGGAGATTAGCAAATGCACTAAAGACGCACACATCTGGATTCTCTTCAAGTTAATTAGAAGTTAATGATTGGTGGGTGTCCCCTTTAGCTCAATGGTTTGCAATTTTTTTGACTGGCGTGGATGAAAGCTGAAAATTCAGTCATAACTTCAGCCAGGTTGGTCCATTTATGACGAATGTCTCAAAAGGAGGCAGTTCCCAGCCTAGAAAAAGCACAAAACTGGCCATGGCATTTTACCTTGCCAAGATTCCCTTTTTTCTCTTTTACGAGTGCTTCTCTCCATATCCCCCAAGGAAAAGATTTGTAAAGCAATTCTGAATCTAATTGTATTTGCCTGCTCCTGTTTGCACAGATTAACTTGAGGCCCCAGCAGACAAGAGAGGGCCTCTCAAAATATATATTCTTCCCCCGCAAACCCCAGAAGGATTTGTTTGTATTTTAAAATATTATAATAATTATTTTTGCATTGGTTTGGACTGATCTTGTAAACGCTTCTATGCACCTTCACCGAGTCAGGGCTGCTGCTTTTTTTTAATGAGTGGCCTTTTGTGTGTTCTGTTCAAATGAATGTGTCAGAGGTACAATTATTATTAAAAAAAAAAGAGAATATTGGTAACTTGGCCATATCTTCGTCTTGCTAGCACTGCGTGAAAGGGTATACAGTGGCTGTTGGGAAGTTGAATGCTTGGTGGACGTGGGGAAGCTCTAAAAGAAGGGAAGGGGGGCACCTGAGTTGGGGCAATGAGCAGGCTGATAAATTCTGAGGTTTTAAAAGGATCTGGAGCTGAAGAAATAACCTTAAGGAGAGGTGGATCCCACAATCGCAACACTTGGAGAAAGGAAGAAAACAAAGTTGCACAGAATGGGAGAAAATGAAAACAGATGTGCAAAACCAAACATTTTAGCCTATCTAAATTCATATCTATATATCTATATCTGAATATATGGTGACTTCATAGAGATCCATCCACGCTGGGTCTGAGGGCAATAGTATGGAAGCTACAGAAGTGGTTTGCTATTGTTTTCTTCTCTCCCTCTCTATCTATATATCCAGTATCTTATCTATATCTAATCTTTTTCTCATCTAATTATCTAATATCCTTATATCATGTAATCTCTCTCATCTACCTACTTTGCCACCCATTTATCTATCTATCATCTATCCAAACCCATCCACCCATCTGTCCAAAACGATACGCATCCATCAATAGTGTGAGATGGATTTCCTTGTGGTTTCCCACCCAAGTTCTCATCGGGTTCAATGATCGAAGAGAAAGTTCCATAAAAGTTCTGTTCTTTGAAACACGAGAGCCTGTTAAGGGAAGTGCATTTTGCTGCAAGAATTACAAGAGTCTGCACAGAATGTTAAGGGAAAAAAAGACTTGAGATTCAAATGCTTCTGGCTCGTTACTCGTTAAGCAGGAGTGGTTGCGGGAGGGGAGGAAACAATACTTTAGGTATGCTCAGAGGCACTCTTCTTACTGCATTTTATATACCCCTGGCTTGCACTTCAATTGCCTAAACAGAGACCAAGGGGGCTGATACTGGATGAAGTGTCCCGCCTGCCCGACTTGTCCATCCAATCAGCAACCGGAGCGTCTGCGTGACCGCCGCCGCCACACCGCGCCTGCGCAGGTGCGGACCCGAAAGGGGCCCTCCTTTCCTCGCCGAATTCTCGCGAGACGTCCCCTCTCCTCTCTGTTCAAGATGGCGGCGGGGGAGGTGGACGCTGCGCTGGAGCTGCTGAGGCGGGTTGCTGCGCTGGAAGAGCCGCTGGAGGAGCTACGGGCCCTGCGGGCGGCCGTGCAGGCTCTGCCCCCCGGCGCCCTCCGCGAACGAGGGCCTGGCTACCCTTTAGCCGGGCTCTTCGTCCTCATGGCCCGCGGGGATACGTAAGAGAGAATTGGGTGGGGTTCCCTTACACCAAGGCGCTAGTCCTCATGGTGGAGCTGGGGCCGTGCTGGGGCGCTGTGAGGTTGGGTGGTCCAAGGGGCCAGGAAGGGCATCTGGCCATCAGAGGCTGACAGGTGCATGCATATTTGGGGGTGCATATGTATAAGCATAATCTACCCATATACACACACATTGATACCCACCAACAGTATGTACATTTATAAATACAAATATGTGACATGTATACATGTGTATGTGTGTATAGACATATTTGTATTGTGTGCATGTAATATGTATGCATATACGTGTGTGTATATGTACATATGTGCACACATATGTATGTATGTATGAATAGTATTCAGCTTTGTTCAGGTATTTTCCCACGTCATTATAGTCGTACTTTTAAAGTTGTAGCAACATTTCGGCAGAATCTCATCTGCCATCATCAGGCTTCTGTATAGTGTTCGTGTATAGTGTATAGTGTTGGTATGTATGTATGTATATATTTATGCATGTATAACATACAAACACAAATATAAATATACAGTATATATATACCAGGAGGCAAATAATGCTTGTAGCAACAACAAATTTCTACATACATACACACACACACACACATACACACACACACAAATCTGTGTGAGTGTGTGTGTGTAGAAATTTTTTGTTGCTACAAGCATTATTTGCCTCCTGGTCTCCGGTCCCTTCCTTCTTTCTCTGCCTTTCTTCAAAATGTTCCTTTATAAAATGTGGAAACTCTTGAAATCATGGAAACAATGTTAAGGGAGGGGAACAACAGGGTGGGAAAGCGATTGGTCTGATTTTATGCTGTGTGCAGGTTATGCAGTTAGTTGCTGGTGGAGGCTTGGGCAAAGTTTTGGAAAGAGTGTGTGATTAGTCTGCATGGAGAGTCCTTGAGGGGGTGGGTGGGAGAAGCCTTCAGCCTTCATAACAATCAGTTTTTCCTTGAAAATTGGTGTCAGGAATTTTCATAACTGAGTGAGGTTGCTTATTTTGCACCGTATTGACGCCTTTCCTTATTTCATTAGCAAACACCTGGGTTTTCCTTTCTCTTGCAAACAGTGAGCAGATCTCTTTATGTGTGTCGATCTTGGAGCGATTCCTGCAAGTCATGGATTCCTTGGATGTAATCCAAAACTTTGGGGAGGAACTTCAGAAGGGATTGTTCCACCCGGATGATTCGGTCAAAATCCTAACCATCTCCCAAGTATGTGTTACAGTTCACCTTTGTAATCTTCTCAAGGAGGTTAAGGATGAGATGCTCATCCTGCCATTCTGCGCTTCTATTTTCATGCACATGCTGCAGGTGTTTGAAACAACATTAGAGGTGATACAGGTGGTCCTCGACTTACAACCACAATTAAGCCCAAAATAGTTGTTGCTAATCGAGACATTTGTTAACTGAATTTTGCTCCATTTTACAACCTTTCTTGCCTCAGTTAAGTGAACCATTTGCAGTTATGTTAGTGACATGGTTGTTGAGTGAATCTGGCTTCCCCATGTACTCTGTGTATCAGAAGGTCGCAAAAGGGGATTGCAGGACCCCGTCATAAATATGAGTCAGCTGCCAAGCGTCTGAATTTTGATCATGTGAGCATGGGGATATTGCAATGGTCATAAGTCTAAAAAACTGTCATAACTCACTTTTTTCAGTGCCTTTGTAACTAAACGGTCACTCAGTGAACATGTTGTAAGTCAAAGACTACCTGTACACTGTACATTAACTTCACGTGTTTAATGTTTTAATTGCAGTTATCGCCTTAAAATTTTTGGCTAGTAAGTGTAATGCAAATGCTTCAAGTAATTATTTTTAAACTTTCAAGGCAGTATAGAAAAAAATAGCAGCAAGGACAGCTAAGAATGAGACTTAAAGACCCAAAAGTAAGAATGGAAGAAGAATGGAAGTTGGAAACTGTCCAATGACTCTAAATTATGTTGTATCCCTAGGTTGGAAGAGTTGTTGAAGACCCTGTTGCTGTCAGAGAAATCCTTAACACTCCTGAATTACTGAGGCAGATTGTCTATTGCATTGCTGCTGAGAAAATAGCTGTGTCAAAAGAGGTCCGTTCTTGTGATCTGATCTTTGTGTGGGGGAGGAAAGGCCATCTAAGCCATTGAACTTTATCAATCTCATAAATTATTTATAAATCTTGTCTGTTGGCCCAGTAGAGTGGGGTGGTGGCTTCAAAATGGAGCTCTCGCCTCACAGTCAGGAGGCTGTGAATTCGATCCTGGGTAGAGGCAGATATTTCTTTCTCTGTACCCACTGAGACTATATCTGCTGAAATTAACTCTGCATTGGCGACAGGAAGGGCATCTGGCCAGTTAATACTCAGCTAGATTCAGTTGCCCAGACTCCACCCTGCAAGGGATTATGGGGTCATCAATGATGATCTATTGGGCCAGTCGCGTGCTCTCAGCCATGGGAAGAAGGCAATGGCAAACGACTTCCAAAATCTTGCCAAGAACACTGCAGGGACTTACTGAGGATTAAACACAGACTCAAAGGCACGCTTCCCTCCTCAAAAAAACCCCTAAATTATGGTAGCCTTGGGCTCTGGAGGACTGCATTCCCTATTTCTGTTTTTGCAACTCAAGTGTAGATCCTTCAAGAACCCCTTGTGGGATTCCCCCTGCTGAATCTCTTAAGGGGAAAAAATGGGTATATTCAATTAGGTACCAGCTTAGACCCACTCAGAACTGTAGTCACAAGTATTTCTTGATTATTTCTAATGCCAAATGTGTGACTTTCTCTGTGTTTAGGCCTCGGACTCCCTTCTTTGTCAAGGGTCAATTAAAAGAGTTGTTTGCTACAAGATGGGCAGGGAACAGATTCAGTAAATAATAATAATAATAAATCCCCAATTTGCTGGACTACATGACCCCATTGTACGAAGGCTTTCTTCCTTCTGGAAAATATTTTTCTGAGAATGGCTAGGTCTTTCATCTTAACCCTTTCATCTTAAACCTGTATT
The DNA here is from genome assembly GCA_033807585.1 of Hydrophis major. Lineage (NCBI taxonomy): Eukaryota > Metazoa > Chordata > Lepidosauria > Squamata > Elapidae > Hydrophis > Hydrophis major. The sequence continues at coordinate 575,441 of CM066341.1, read as the reverse complement.
CAAACTTTGTAAGTATTGTACCTTTTGCTAATTCAGCCTCTCCTCACCCCGACACACGCATAGGTCTGCTTCTCCTGTTCTCATCAACATCTTTTGTTTCTTAGGCCATCAAATCTTTGTCCAGGATAGCACAATCGCCTGAAGGCTTGGAAGTTTTGCTGGCGGGGAATTTGCTGATCGATTTGAAAAATGTCATGGCGAAGAGCGATATCATACGTTACCGCGTCTATGAGGCAAGAGCTATGGGATGTTGTTGGGGGTCTTTTGAGCCTCGTCCTCCTTGGAGTTCGTTTTTCTTGGAAGATGTTTCTCTTCTCATCTGACTAAAGAACCGAAGAAGCTTCTTGGATGAGAAAGGAAAGTCTTCAGGGAAAAACAAAGTCTTTTTGAAAAAGCACCTTTGGGATAAGGGGAGAGGATACATATGGAAAAAACGGTAGTTATGAATGTGGAGCTGGAGACTAGCATGAAATGTCTTTAAATGGTTTAATTTACTTGGTCTTCTCAAGGTTACATGAGAATTAACATGAATCAAAAGCAGCAATCTTTGGGAGGGAATAGGATTTTTTTGATTTTAAAGAGAAAGAAGTAGAGCATACCTATTGGGGGCTTAACATATCTACATTTGCTATGTTTAATTAAATAACCGCCTGCAAATCTGATTTCCAAATGGGGGAGGCGTGGCTGCCCATTGCAGAAAGAAACACTTTTAAAGAGACGTGGCTCAGATTCCTGTCTTTTTGTGCGTTTCTGTTAGCTAGTGGTCAACATTTCCTCGACGTCGGTGGACTCCCTGAACTACTGCGTGAACAGCGGCTTAATATCAGAAATGATTGGGGAACTGACGGGAAACGATGTACTTGTCAGGTACGTCATGGATTGGGCCTCAGCATGAACGGGAGGCAAGCAGGTCTTGGGGAATCCTTGCCATCTCTTTGCTGCTTGTAAATGCACAGCGGCACCTTCGTTTTGCTTGCAACCCATTTCCAATCTCTGGACTGATTCATAGTTTGCTTCCAGTGCTGCAAAGCCCAGTGAAGCGGTCTATAAGTCTGAGGGCTGTGGCTACACACTGGAGTTTGGCTGCAGGTGGAACTTCCTGGGGCATCAGGAGGCCCATTCTCATCTTTCTGGATTGGTCCATGTGTGTGTTTTAAAACAGAGCGACCTGTATAGAGATGGTGACCTCGCTGGCCCACACTCAACATGGACGGCAATATCTCGCCCAGCAAGGCATCATCGACAAGATTTCCAATATAATCATTGGTGCCGATTCAGATCCTTTCTCCGGTTTCTACCTGCCAGGTGATTACATCATGATCTTAGTAGGGTTGACCCTGTGTCTTTGTGGCCTGCTGTTCTCCACCCTTGCAGTGCAATTAGTGTACGTGGAGACTCCATTTGGCCCTGCCAAACCTGCTTTCTCTCATGCTCTCTTTCTCCATCCCAGTTTGAATCTTGGTTCAGTTTTGTTTTTTTCTGCATAGGGAAGAGCAGAAACCTGTCCTGAATAGAGGGAGTCTGGATCCTCCTGTTGTAGGATATAACATATTTTTTGGACTATAAGACACACTTTTTTGTCTCCCCAAAGTGGGTGGAAATATCTGTGTGTCTTATGGAGCAAATATTGTCAAAGCCCTGCCCATACACCACCCTCCACCCTTTGGAGCTTTTAGGCCTCCCGTGTCCCGTTTTTAGCCTGTTTTCCTGGAGCGGCGGAGACCGAAAACGGGCTGAAAATAGGGCTGAAAACAGGCCAGGAAAAGGGCCAGAAATGAGATGCGTGGAGGCCAAAAACCATCTCCCCCCCCCCACTTTTCCTCCTTTAAATCTAGGTGCGTCTTATAGTCCAAAAAATACAGTAACTTGCCTCCTGTCAACCTTGGAGCGGCGCTTTCGCTTCTGCCCACTTCCAGCCCAGTTTGATCTTCGCTATGTCCTCATAAGCAAGAAGAGGTCAACGAGCGGGACCACGACAGCTGAAGGGGCCATCACCGTGCTCCGTTGACACAGGGCTACCTTTGCAGGTTTTGTCAAGTTTTTCGGCAACCTGGCGATGGTGGACAGCCCTCAGCAGATCTGCGAACAGTACCCTGCCTTCGTAGAGAAGGTCTTCAGCATGGCCGAAGGCCAAGACCCCACCTTGTTCGGCGTGGCGGTGGACACGATCGCAATCTTGGGCTCAAACGTGGAGGGCAAGCTGGTGCTCCAGAAGGCAGGTCCGTCCAGTGTGCGCATGTAAAAGGACAACTCCGGCTACAGGGGGGAGTTGCTTTATGCGCCTGGTTCAAAACAGGGTTTGCTTTGGTTTTCAGGGAGCCGCTTCCACCGTGGGCTAAACAGAATCGGGCACCAAATAAAGAATGCCCCCACGGAGATGCGAATCCGGTGTCTGGATGCCATTTCATCCCTTTTGTTCTTGCAAGTAAGTTGCAGTAGGCAGTTAGCTTGCCTCTTCCGCTCTCTCCCTCCGACACCTGGTGGGTGGCAGATCCTTAATCTGCTTCGCCTGGGGCTTCTGACTTCCTGCTGGCTTTCCCAATGACTTCAGTGGTTGGAAGCCAGCAGGAAGCCACGAGGACCTACTCACTTAACAACCCACGATCCTCCCCTTAATGACAGGAATTGAGGTGGCCGGGATTGCTGTCGCTAAGCAATGTGGTTATATGATACCCTCGACTTAACAATAGTTCATTTAGCGACGGCACTGAAAAAAGTGACTTGTGACTGTTTTTTTCACAGTTTACAACCTTGGCAGCATCCCCACGGTCACATGGCCAAAATTCAGCCACTTGGCCAGTGGCTCATATTTATGACAGTTGCAGAGTCATGCGATCCCCTTTGGCGACCTTCTGACAAGGCCCAGGGGGAAGCCAGATTGACTTGACATCCAGATTGCTAACTGAACCCTTTAGATAATTCTGAAACTTAACCTTCTGCGCTCACAAAGCATCGAATCCCCATGAAACCTCCCGGCCCCCAGAAGTCTATTCCGCCATTTCAAAGTTGGATGCTTTGTTTGAAACTTTCAGGGGGGAAAAGGATCGGTCAGAGGCCGATGCAAACTCACTCGCTACTCTCTTGTGTACAGCCTGAGCAGCAAACGGAAGATCTTCTCCGGATGACCGAATCTTGGTTCTCCTCTCTGTCTAACCAGCCCTTGGAACTGTTCAGAAGCATCAGCACTCAGCCCTTCCCCGATCTCCACTGCGGAGCCTTGAGGGTTTTCACGGTAAGGTTCTTCTGGCATGAAATGCTCCTGCAGTTGTCTAGGCAGGTTTCCCCCAGCCTGGCATTCTTTGGGTAAATTTGGGGTGCCATCGGCCAGCCGTCCAGGATAATCAAGATTACATTCCGGAACAGAACAGAAAACTGCTCTAAGACAGCCTTTCCTCTGCAGATGAATTGAGTTTTTGTTTTAATTTAATTACCTTCCAATTAAATATTTTGAGGGGGCTTTAAGAGAGGCGAAAGTATAACATGAGGCACAGTGGTTAGAGTTGCAGGACTGCAGGCTCCTTCGGTTAACTGCCGGCTGCCTGCAATTTGGCAGATTGAATCCCACCAGCCTCAAGGTTGACTCAGCCTTCCCTCCTTCTGAGGTTCATAAAATGAGGACCCAGGTTGTTGAGGGCAAGAGGCTGACTCTTGTCAACCACTTAGGGAGGGCTGTAAAAGCATTGTGTAGCGGTATACAAGTCTTAAGTGCTATTGTGATGATCGTGTATAAAGGTTTTCAGCCGTGCTGGCAAGTACCCGAAGGCTGGGAAGACACAACTGTTAGAACTTCAAATCTGGATTATAACAGTAGGTCTGTTGTGACTTAGAACGGTTCCTAAGAAGGGACCAGCCCTAAGATGAGGATTATGTGTCGTTTTTTCAGCTTTTACATCGGGTTAAATATCTTTGACTCTACAACATTTTTTAAATTTAAAGGAATTCGGGGGTCAAAACCACTTAACAAAATCTACCTTGTCTCGTAGGCCATTGCAAATCAACCTTGGGCTCAGCAGGAGATGTTGGAGAGTCCCGGCTTTGTGGAATACATGGTGGACAGATCAGTGGAACCAGATAAAGCTTCTAAGGAAGCCAAGTATGAACTTGTCAAGGCCTTGGTTAACTCCAAGACGGCTGCAGAAATTTTTGGCAATCAGCATTACTTGAGACTGAGGGCTTATATGCGCGAGGGGCCCTATTACGTCAAAGCCATCTCAACGACTGCTGTAGAAGGAGCTGAGTAACTTTGGATGATGTAATTTTAAGCTAATTCCAGGGTTAACTAAACGTTCTGAATTTCTGGAAGGAAGGGCTGGCCTTGGGAGGGGAGGGCAAAGAAAGTGTGGATAACATTAGCTTGGTATGAGTTTCTTATTCTTCTGACGTTGAAATGCCAGGAAGTTGGTTTGAAATACGGAGATTTTCTAGGTATTTTCCAGATGGAAAACACAGGCTCTACCATTTCACGCTACTTAAAATCCAAGAGTGTAATTGTTACCAGGAAAGGAAACTCTAAAATACATAAATATATAAAACCCATTTTGCCTAGGATAATGTTGTAAGATCCTGGGAGACACATATATTCACCTTCATTTGTGAAAAAGATATTTTTATAATGGTTGATCACACTGGTGGTTTTATCATGTGGGTTAAGATTTGTGCAGAGTGACTGATTTTCCATCACATCTGCAGTGTTGTTTTTCTGACGTTCCAAGGGCCAGGTCACAAAAAATTTCTCCACACAACTTTATGTAGAGAACAAATACATGGATTTAATCCAGGTTCTGAAAAGCAAGTAGATGGAAGAGTAAAGAATATATCTTACATAAAAGGCTAAACAAATCACAATTTTACAAACCCCCTTCTCCCAGCCTTCATCTGTCCATCTTCCAGCTCTTAAAGTCAACCCCAGAAAAGTATAAATTTATGCTGCCTCACTTCTCTGAGACAGTTTCCTCCAAACTAAAAGACCTTTTCCAGTGCCTAAAAGAGTTAATAAATACATATACACACAAGATATTTTTCCTTGATTCAGTTCGGACTTAGCACTGTCACTTTTCCTACATACCAGTCTCTAAACAGGGTACAACTTGAAATAGTTTGCATCAAAAAAACAACAACGTGAAGGACCAGACTCCAAGATGCACAATCCAGCTCAGCTTTGTAGGTGTTTGGTGGCTTAATACTTGATTAATTTGGGAAGCAACAAAGTAACAACACAATAGATGAATCTGTGGTTGTAGTAATATTTGAGTAGTTTTCCCTGCCTACAAAGATTTGTTTTTTTCTTTCTTGCGTTCTGCTTTGAATTCGATTGTGAAATACAGTTTTGAACTGAAGAAAGTGTAAACGTTGGTATTTGCAATCGGATTTTCAACCCCGTTTTGCTCAAACTACTTTGTTGTATATGTTGGCTCCAAAAAGCTGCTTCTTGCTACTTCCTTTCGTTGTGCTTATAAACATCATGTAGAATCAGCCTTTTAAAAGGGGGGAAAAATTAAATGCGTACAAAGTCTTCAAATTCTTGTACAAATGCTGGGCTGCTTCTTACATCAATGGCTTAAAATACAGGTAGTCCTCGCCTCGTGGCCGTAATTTTGCAACCTTCTGACCAGCAAAGTCAATGGGGAAACCAAATCCACTTAACAACTGAATCACTAATTGAAGAACTGCCGTGATTCGCTTAGCAAAGGCGGCGAGAAACACCGTAAAATGGGGCAAAACCCACTTGAGAAATTTCTCACTTTAGCAGCATAAATCTTGGGCTCTATTGCGGTCATAAGTCAAGGACAACCTCTACATGCAGAGCAACAGACTAATGATACATTGTCACAAGACCCATACCTAAGAGTGGGAGTAAGCCCATGAGAAAGCCAAAACGGAGGTACTATTATTTTGATTCTTCTAATCTGCAAAAGACAGAGCCTCTTTCTGAATGGCGTTAACACTGGAATTCTTCAACCCATCCAGATATGTCATGATTTTGCAGGACACCAGCCCATAATAGGTTTCCAGTAACGTGCAATCTTCATCACTTTCCATCTCCTCCCATTCTTGGAGAAGCTGGCTGGTCTCTGACACAGTCGAAGTGAAAATATATTTATAGCAGCATCGGTTGTACCAGATACGCCTTTCCCCAGAAAACCGGGAGCTGTGCATGGGCACCACGCCAGCTGCCCTTGCACAGACGCCCACGAAAATGCCAGGGGGTAGGGAAGGAGAGACTTCGCCAGAGGTTACGTAGATCTTCCGAGCAACATCCTGCGAGATGACCAAGGCCGTGGCACTGCAGTAGTCAGGATAGTACCGACCAGGATATTTTCTTAGGGTGGTGAAACTGCTGTGGAATTCTTTGTTGGGAGCGTTTGGATGGATCACCCTCCCAAGATAGATGTCTTCGGGGTGAGTTCTTAAGTTGAGCAAATACTCAGCCAAGGTTTGGAGGTTGGCAAACATGTCCTCATCTACTTTGAGAATGAACCTGGCCTCAGAACAATACGTTACGGTCCACTCTATGGCCTTCTTGATCTTCAGTGTCTGATTCTCAGGGGTATCGAGAAAGATTCCTTGGATTAGATCCTGTTGCTGGTCTGATTCCTTGATGATCTCCACTTGAGCGGTAGCTAAAGGTGGCTTGCCCAACACAAACAAGACCAGAGAGGTGTAGCCTGGGTTGCGGGTCACATTGGCCCACGTTTTCCGAATTGCATTGCGCCTGGACAGGTTTTGGGGGCTACTGAAGATGAGAACCAAGAGGAAGATCTCTCGCTTGGAGCAGGCTTCTGGGTTGCTGATCACAAAAGCCTTGGAGATGTTGCTTTTCATGGAGGACATGTCCAGTATCCGGGCTCTTTCCCGAGCTCCGAGGACTTTCGTATCCATGTGAGTGGTGGGAATGGCTTGCAAGAAATACTCCTCCACAAGATCGGCCCCGAAGAGCAAAACGTGGAAAAGGGCCACGTTGAAGAACATGAAACACCACTGGTGGGTTCGGAGCTTACAGAAAGCCAGCTGTTGAAATGGGGAGGAATAAAAATTAGTGCTCGTTTCCTTCAACATTTGTGCTTTTCATTTCTTGCTGTGGAGTCAGAAATATGGACGGGAGAAGAGAAAAAAGGGGAGGAAAAGAAAAGAGGGAAGAGAAGAAAAAATATTTGTAGCTCAGGGTTGAACTGTGGGCTCCTTGGTGCTTTCTTAGCAGACCTTTTATTACCAAACTAGGTGTCATCCTTGGTTACTTAGCACTGATGATGTCACCTAGTTGGGTAACGAAACGTCTGCAAGAAAACCACCAAGTTCAGAGAGCACCATGGAGCCCACAATCAGAAATATAATTATTCACGATAACGTGCTTAGATTAAATATAGATTTATTTGGCTATGCGCAGTGTTTATATAATGCATAGAAAGAAGAGAGACAAGCATGCAGAGACCAGGATATATAAAAGCCTCCAGAATATCAGCAAAATGCACTCCAGGGGGGAAAAGGGCATTTACTTTTAAGTAGGATTTAACTCCTCATTTCAATATTGTCACAAAAATGTTTGGTGCTCAGGACTCACCTGCATGGTCTTTATGGAAATGCCGCTGGAGTTTTTTGAGGTTGTGTGTTGTGCAGCTTTGGATGCCCAGGGAATGTTTTTGCAATTGGAATAGCACTTCATGTAAAAAGCAGGTTGAGTTTCTCTTGTGTCAATTGCCAAGTTCAGCATTCTTTTTTTTTTTTTCCATCCTCTTTTGAACCTGAGCAAAGCCAGTGTAATTCCAGAAGATGGTGATTGGGTTACATGTTGGCACAGGATTTTTAATTTCTGAGTGGACCACAAGAGAGTCTGCAGAACTGCACACTTGAACGAAGGAGGTGTGTGTGTGAGAGAGAGAGGGCGGGGGAGGTCCACTTAGAAAGCTGGAGAGCTTAGTTTTGCAAGATTGGTCCCGAGGAGAAGATTGTGGTTTCTGTGAACGAAAACTATCTATCTATCTATCTATCTATCTATCTATCTATCTATCTATCTATCTATCTATCTAATAGAATACAGTAAAGTACAATAAAAATAAGAATAGAATAATATAAAATAGAATAAAAATTAGAATAGAAAGTAGAATAGAATTAGAATAAGAATAGAAAATAAAATAGAGATTAGAAAATAAGAATAGAATAGAATATGAAGAATAGAATTCTTTACAGATCAAGTATGATTGGACACACAAGGAATTCGTCTTCAGTGCATAAGCTCTCAGTGTACATAAAAGGTATGTGATAAATCACGATCATAGTCATCATAAAATACATTTTTATATATACATAAAAACACCACACATATATAGGATTCAATGTATTGTTCTATTATAAACAACACATTATTCTGCTACAAATAAACCCTGTTTATTTATAAGCCCAAGATGGCCGCATTCCTGGCTCAGCACAGAGCTATCCATTGCCTGGCCAAGCATGCCAGCTTCGCCCGGCATGCGGGAGAGATCTCTTTCCACAGGTGCAGAGTGTGGCCTGGCTCACGCAGACCCAAGCAGACCCCGTGGCTGCCCCACAGCTGCTCGTGCGCATCTTTGACGGTTTCCATTCGCTTGGGGGGAGAGGGGGCTTGGCTGGAGCCAGGCTCAGAAGCACTGAGCCTGCAAGGCATGCAGAGGGGCAGACATGACCTGGATACTTTTTAAAACTTGTTAAGTCACCGAGTTCCTTTGTATTTTAATTTGACTTCCTTTTCTCTCTTTTCAAATCATGTTCGGGGCTCATTACAGAATATAGGGATAGCTTTGTAACATTCCTCAATTGAAAAGATAAATTGGCTGGACATAAGAAAGAAAAAATAAGATAAGAAAAAGTGACAATGCTAGGTCTGAACTGAATCAAGAAAGAAATTCTCTCTCTCTTTCTCTCTCTCTCCATGTCTGTCTGTCTATCTCTACCTCTATTTATCTCTCTATCTCCATCCATCCCTCCATTTACTTATCAGGTAAGAAAAAGTGTGCTAGTACCAATTAGGGTCTGGTTTATCTCTTTCATGAACTCTAATCAACCTTTCACCTTACAATTTACGCCCCTGCTGACTGCAGACCTCATTTTAATGAATATTGGGGGATATTGTGGGATGCAAATATGTAACATGTTTGAACACATGCAAGATTCAGAGTAACAGAGCTGGAAGGGACCGTGTAGGTCCTTGTTCCCTTTGCAAGCCCTTGAGGAAAGAAGGGAGAACAAACCCAAGCTTCATATTCTCTATCAAGTCTGAATTGTAAAAGAATAACACAAACACCGAACAGATACACATTTTCAATGGCAGAAGATACATTTCTGATCGGGTGCATGTCAATGTGATTTTCTAGAAGCAAACTTCTAAAATTGTAACTAAATAGCTCAATTCACTGAACCAGATTTCCAGTGGAATATTGAAAATTAAGATAACATTTATTACAAGCCCAAAGCTCTAAAATAAATAAAGGAAGGAAACTGATGTTTTCACAAAGGTTCTCCTAAATTTTGGAGTACAGGCAGTCCTCGACTTAGGACCACAATTTAGCCCAAACTTTCTGTTGCTAAGCAAGACAGTTCTTAAGTGAATTTTGCCCCATTTTATGACCTTTCTTGCTGCAGTTGTTATGAATGCAATGGATAAGTCAGTAACCCAAACATCCGACTTCTGATCATGTAACCGCAGGGATGCTGTAACCATGTGAAAAATAATTCCTAAGTCACCTTTTTTTGGTGCCGTTGCAACTTTGAACGGTCATTAAAAGAACATTTGTAAGTCGAGGACTACCTTTATAAGCCTCAGGGACAAGTGGAAAGGCGGAAGGAAAGCGAAGGAGAGGGTGACCAGCAGGAAAGGGGGTGGACTCTATATAGAGTCCAGGTCACAGTGGCTGAAGGACCAGGTTTAAGGGCAGAAATTCTGGAGAAATTCTGTCTTTGTAATCATTAAGAATCAATAAATAGATAGGCTAGCCTGAAGAAAAAAACCAACATGGTTACTAGGGATCAAGGAGAACTTGATGGTGCATCATCATCATCATCAGGTACACCTAAATTTGCTCCTGGGAGAAGCTGCAAATAGTCTCCATCAACTAAAAAGGCTCAAGAAAATTACTTTCCCCAGATGCCCCTTAAACTTGCCTCTCAGTGCAACCATGTCTAAACCACCTCTACTTAACTCAAGCCTACATTTAGTCTAACCAAGGGGAATATCTAGCTCAGGGTTGGCATGAGAGATCCTTGGTACTCTCTGAGCTTGCTTGTTTTCTTGCAGACATTTCATTACCCTACTAGGTAACATCATCAGTGTTAAAGAGAGGAGGGAAGGATTGTGGAGTTGCTAGCACTGATAACCTTACCTAGTTTGGGTAATAAAATGTCTGCAAGAAAACAAGGAAGCTCAGAGAGCATGAAAGAGCCCTCCTATATTTAATCTCCTCCTCTTTTCTCCTTCCTTTCCTTTCCTTTCCATCCTTCCTTCCACAGATGTCTTCAGGAGGTCCAGGAAGTCAACCAGAATCCTGTGATAGCTCTCCCAGCCCCCTTTTTAACATCCATTGGAACAGAAGCAATGGGGTATTGGAGCTCATCCATCCATCCATCTTGAGCTTAGCTGCCTCAATGATGCCATGAACTGCACTGTGAATTCAAGCGTCCAGATGATCTCAAGAGTGCCTCATGAGCCCGGCTTCCCAGTTCTGAGCTGGAATAACATCCCTTCAGCGTCTGGTTACACAAACTCTCGTCTCTTCGGAGAAGAACAATGAACTCGAGAATCCCACACGTCCCCTCCCTCCCTTGTGGCTTGTGAGTCACTGAAGAGATGCCTGCGGTTTCTATTTCTGGCTTTGGAGTTTGCATATAAGCCTGGGACTTTACATCCTGATTCAGGGATTCAAGCCTCTCCAGAGCATCCCTAAGACGACGGGATGGGCATCTACGAAGAAAGAGGGTAAGCAAACTCACTTTGCACGCTGGAAAAACTGATTTGCCCCTTTCCCAAAGTTTCTTTTCAAAAGGCAACCTTGGTTTTTCTTTGAAAACATTTCACTTCTCACCCAAGAAGCTTCTTCGGTTCCTTTCTTGGTTTGGAGACTCGTTCATTCCTAGTCCTCATTTTCATGGGTGTTTTTTTTAAAAAAAAAAAAAGTATGGCCAACGGGATGTGTATCTAAATAACTACTGTTTGTGGGTGTCATTTTTCTTCGCTAAGCCTACAAGTGGCATTTCCCCTGAAGATGGTGGATTTGGAGGGACGGTTTACGAAGGTTTCCTTTTAGCCCCTTCCCTCTCCCAAGTCCAGCTCATAGAGCAACGGAATTTCTTTTCGCATCACAACAATCCTGAGAAGTAGGCAGCCCATGTAAAACAGCCCATGGGAAGTTGTTTTAGTGACATGGCTGAAAAACCCGTGATTTATGCCTTCCTTTGCAGAATTTCTGTTTCAGCAGGGACTCCTTTGGGCATGATCTAAACTCCTTTTAGATCTCTTTAAAATAGTTCTCTGCTTGTTGTTCCCTCTTGAGTCAAAGAATCTGGGGAACCAGGTATGGAATCAAGCATCCACAGAATTTCCTTCCTTCTGACATCAGGTTCCCTTTGCAGGGGCAAAATTTACATCTCAGAACATAATAGTTCACTTTCCTTTGGAAGATTTCTTAGAGAAGGACAATCATCACCATTTTTATAACGTTAATAATGGTTCATTCTTGAGTTACTGCAGGGAGCAAATCAAACCAAACCAGAAGCTGGTTAGTTGGAGAACCAAGCCAACTTCGGTCAACAGTGGATGTCCCTTAGAGATTCTTTATGCAAGTAAGTATATTGGCTTTTTCTGCATTTCTCTGTGGGAGGAGCTGACAACATTCTCTTTTCGTGGATGATGGGTGGGGAAGAAGACCATCCAGGAGCATTTAGAACAAGGTTTTGATATATATTTTTTGGTTTACAAAAGACTAAACCTTTGAAGCATTTATTGTTCATACTTCATCCAAACAGCTTGCAGATTGATATTGATATTAATAATAACTTAACCTATAAAATGACAGGAAATCAATGGAAAAAGGTCAGGTGAGACAGGGAAATCAAAAACAATAAGCTGAAGGCAAAGGCTCCCCTCCTTGCACATCCATGCTCATCGTTTCTGGCTCTGGGGGCCGGTGCTCTCTCTGTTCCAAAGCCAAAGAAGAGCCAGCACTGTCCAAAGACGTCTCCGTGGTTGTGTGGCTGGCAGGACTAAACGCCTTTCAAAGGTGCACAGAGGAACACTGTTCCCTTCCCATCAAAGAGGTCCCTATTTTCCTTCTTGCATTTTTTACGTGCTTTCGACCTGCTCTTTTGGCAGAAGCTGCTGGGACAAGGAACGGGAGCTCACTCCATGATGCAGCGCTAGGGATTTGAACCACTGAACTGCCGACTTTTCTGAGCGCCTTAGTCCCTGAGCCACCCCGTCCCCTTCATCATAACAACATCATAAGGCAGCAGCAATTCTTCCTGCTGTAAGGATCACAGCACTGAGGGATCAATCGAGTGCCTGTTGGAACGAAAAGGCTCAGAGGCCAAGCCTAAATTCACTGCTTTCATTCACAGTTGGGGGAGTCAGCCCTACGGGCCTCCCTGGTGGGGTGGAGCGTTACAACCCCCTGGATCATGAGTGGCAGGTCCTCGGCTCGGTCTCAAGGCAGCGGAGTGGCCTTGGGGTGGCTTCCCTTAATGGATCCATCTATGCAGCAGGTGGCCACGATGGGCTTGTGTGCCTCAATAGCGTTGAGAGGTAAGTGGGTGTGTTGACGGAAGATCATCTGCGGATGGTCGATGGCTGTATTCATCCACTCTTTTTCTAGCCGTTCTCACCCTTTTCTAAAATCTTTGGGGTTTTATGTTGCTCTGTGTTTGTTGGGAGTCGTTCGAGTGGGCGGCATCCAATTAAATAAATAAATCCTCCCCCAACTTTTCTTGGCTCCTGTTGGGGAATGGTAGACTATGTTGGAGGTTAGCAAATCCTGGCGGACCAACAGGGAGTGTGTCTAATGCGAGGTGCGCTCTCTTTTTCTCCCTTCAATCCTGGTTACTTTTTTCTAAGTTGCATTTCTCTCCTACCTTCTCAGTCTGAATTTGACTGGATTTCAGCTCCCTGTTCTCGACTCCCGTAGTGCAGGTTTTATGGAGCCTGTGGAGGCGCCGCTGTTTGAGTCACTTGCCGTTTTCCCAGCTTGTCGAGAAATGTTTTGCACCATTTCTTTTCCTTGCAAGATGACTAAGATGCTGTTGGTATTTTTATGATGTTTCTTATTTACAAGCCCAGTTCATTCCACAATGACGTCTGTTCCTTAAAAAAGAAAAAAAACAACAACCATAAGCACTTCTAATACTCCGGAGCTACGATTCCTTTCCAAACAGGTGCACAAGTTCCTCTCACTTTTAGAGGCTCTGTTCTTCATTTTCAAAGCTGGTGGCCGACAGCTCTCTAGCCTGGCTTAAAGGAAAATGACTTTCCATCATCAGTGGCCAGCAGTGATTTTCTTCTTCTTGAGGTCCTGCTGCCACTAAGCCACACACACAGGGGGCTTGGGAGAAAAATGCCTTCGGAATGAACTCAAGGCCTGAAGTTTAAATATTTTCCATCGGTTAGGCAAAGCTGTGAATTGAGGCTGAAGGCATAGAGGCAGAAGTCTCTCAGCTGAGATATATGGCCTTGAGGAATGCCGTTGGCATCCTTGAGGGTCGAGCTCTTAAAATTTGGCAGACAGGGATGGTGCCTTCCTGGGTTCACTTACAGAGTTGGAAGGGTCATCTAGTCCAACCCCTCACCCAACCACCCAAGCAGGAGATTCTACACCTAATCAAGAATGTGGGAAGAGACTCAGGTAGCTGTTGAAATCCTGGAAAGCAGCTATAGCCACAGCAGAACAATAGAAAAAGACCCAAATGGGTCAAAAATGAGGGGAAATACCAACATTTTTTGGAATTGTGCCCTTAAATAGGCAGCTATTTGCATTTTTTTTCTTTGTGTTTCTAAAGGAAAGGTTTCTATTCTTGGGTTTTTTTTCTGATGTTATAATTTTTTAGATGTTAACTTTAGCATTTTAATTCTCACATACCATTTTATATTTTGATGTTGTACGGTGTCCTGCCCAGAGTCCCTCTTTGAGGAAGACGAGCAGTCCAGAAATGTGAAATATAAATATATAGGAGAGAAGCAACCTAGAACTAAGGAGAAACTTCCTGATATTGAGAATAATGAACCAGTGGAACCCCTTGCCTCCAGAAGTTGTGAATGCTCCAACACTGGGAGTTTCTAAGAAGAGATTGGGCAGCCATCGGTCTGCAATGGGACAGGCCAGGTTTCCTGCCAAGGCCTCCAAGGTCCCTTCCCACTCTGTTACTGTGTTAATAACATAACAATATAATATAATACAATACGGTACAATACAACGCAACACATACATACATACCTACACATCGTTTAAAGAACAATAATAAGAACTGACCCAATCCAAAACAAACTAAAATTCCCGATTGAAATCTGGGATCCTTTCTTCCTGGGTTGTTCTCTTCTCACTGGGACTCCTAGCCGACTTCCTTGGCCCTCCCGCCCTTCCTATGCAGTCTTCCCCTCAGCAAAGGGCATACAGCTCACAAGGGCTTCTTGATTGACGCCTGAACGAGAATTCCTTCTTGTTCTCACATCCCTGGTGCCTGTTTTGCACCTTGTCATTCCTGTTCGATCTGACAGATTACTGCGATGGGTCCCATTACTGCCCTCTCGAGCCCAACTCAACGTCTCCAGCTCATTCTGTAAAGGCTGTTTGTTGGTGACTTTGCTCGCCTGCCAGCTAAATATGATCTTGGTTCAAAGAGGGGTCGCATTAATTTTGAGCCCCTGTGGCTGCTGGAAGCCACCTTGGGAAATAGGAACTCTTTGTGGAAAGATTAGCCTTGTTCCCCTGCCAAAAATTCAAATTAAGAGTTCAGGTAGTCCTCCATTTAAGGCCACAGTGGTTAAGTGAAACATTGGCTGAGCAAGTTCTGCCCCGTTTCTTGCCACTGTTGTTAAGTGAATCACCACAGTTGATAAGTTAGCAACCCGGTTGTGATGTGAATCTGGCTTCCCTGTCGACTTTGCTTGTCATAAGGTGATCCACATGTCCTTGGGACGCAGCAATGGTCATAAGTGTGAAAAAACGGTCATAAGTCCCTTTTTTCAGTGTAACTTTGAACTCAAGAGTTACCTGTAGTTTATGTTTACTCTGCAATTGTGTTATACAAGTCCTTGCTTTGGGTCAGCTTCCCCTCCTCTTCCTACCATCTTCTTTTAATGACCCCATAATCCCTTGGGGGGGGGGGGAGTCTGGGCTACTGAATGGAGCTGACTGTTTATTGGCTGGATGCCCTTCCTGTCACCAATGCGGAGTTTTGTTCAGCAGATACATTCTCATTGTGCCAGAGAGAGAAATATCTGCCTTTACCAGGGATTGAATTCACAGTCTCCTGATTGTGAAGCGAGAGCTCCACTTCTAGGCCACCACATCACTCTTCCCCTCCTCTTCCTATTGGGGGGGGGGGACACTTGCCCTCCTCCCATGCCCAGAACCTGCCCTCCAACTTTCTTCTTCCCTGCTAGGTATGTGCCCGAAATCAATGAGTGGAAGAGAAACGTCGCCCCTCTGAGTGAACCCAAGCAAGATGTAGCTATGGCGGAACTCGGCGGTTACTTATATTGTGCCGGTGGTTTTGATGGGCTGGTTTGCCTCAACACGTTGGAAAGGTAAGCCCAGTTGTGATGCTGATTTGAGGCCATGCTGTAGTAGCTAATATCTATAGTTGATAGAGTTTTACCTCCCGCAAAGATCTCCCCCAAAGTTAAATAAAAATAGATTGATGTAACATCTAGAGGGAGATAGGGCTGGAGTCAATCATATTGGGAAGTTTATTAGGAGAGGGAGAGAGAGAAGGAGAAAGAAGATATGGAGAAAGGGGAGAAGGAGGAAGTAAAGGATGAATGGAGGAAGAGGAAGATATGGAGAAGAGGAGGAGAAAAAAATACAAACAAGAGAAAGCCAATCTGTTATCTCTCAAAAACGGCAACTCAGCCCAGGTGGTGAGAAACATAGGAAGAAGCCATTCCAAGTATTCCCTCTACAGGAACTTCCTTTCAACTACAGGGCAGCTGCAGTCGGTCATTCTCCTTGCGCTTCCCAAGCCACTTGGGATATGCAGTGCAGTCCAGAGTCAGGGGGAGAGGGAGGCCCTTCCCCAGAGGGCAAAGGGGCAGCAGAACCTGGAATGTCTGGGGGGCAAAGACTCCCTAGCAGTTCATGGAGGATTTCCATTGTTCAGGGCAGATGGTTGCTTTAGCTTGGCAAGATTCGGTCGGCAGGCAAACAACAATAAAGGAATTACTCAGAAACAATTCCACTTGTCATTCTTGGGGCCTGACAATTCTGCATTCAGCATGAAGGTCTCTTACTGAAAATTGTGGGTTTATTGGTCTTCTTGACTGGCTGCCTAGGACTTGAGGAGCACCGCCTGGAAGAAGCACACTCTACACCTGAACTGCCGTTTTGCAAAATCACCTACTTTCTCACCATGGCTAATTCCTTCCAGATATGACCCGGCTCTGGACAGATGGCAGAAGTTGGCACCTATGATGTGTCGTCGAAAAGGCTTGGGCTTGGCCATATTGGATGGATGTTTATATGCTGTTGGGGGCTCTGATGGATATTCTCCCTTATGCTCAGGTATATATCCTGGCTGCAGGCTAAATTAGTTCTTGTTCTGTGTTAGAGCAGAATAACAGAATTGGAAGGGACTTTAGACGTTGTCTAACATTTCAGGGAAATGGTTCGCCAACCTCTTCTTAAAAACCTCCAGTGTTGAAGCTCCCCCAACTTCTGGAGGCAGATTGTCTCACCAATGCATTGTTCTCACTCGCCTTCATTCCTTGAATTCTCTTTCAAACTTTCCAGTTTCTCTCTCTCTCTGAGCTGTAGCCGGTGCAGCATCGACTTAAGATGTCCTATAGTGCATTTTCTGTCTCAAAAATGACAGGAAATAATTTGCCTGTTTTTTGGTGGGGGTTTTTTGGCATTTGTGACAGGAAAGAGAAGGGTGAAAATAATTGGTGGGTTGGGAACCAATTTGTTACATAGTTTTGGAAGTGTTTTATGTAGTCTCCTGTATCTTTGCATCTCTCTCTCTCTCTCTCTCTCTCTCTCTCTCTCTCTCTCTGTGTGTGTGTGTTCCCCTCACGCAAACATCAAAAATAGAAAATGATTATATGTATCTGTGCCGTTAATTGAAATCCAAGCTTCTGACTGATGGGATTCTGTGGGCCGGGAATGTTGAAGGATGGAGAGAATCCTTTCCAAGTTCTAATCATGCTTGGTTTGCAGGAGCGGGCATGGCTGGGTAATTATTATATTAAATTAATTAACGAAAGAACTTAGATCAGGCAATTAGTTAACAAAAATACACCTACTCTTGTATTCACAAATGCTGTACAATGTCAAAATAGATAAATGCGATACTTAAAGGATAAGAGGTGATAAAAAGTATGGAAAATGACCTGATAGGATGACTGCAGTATAATTTGAGCTTAATATGTTTCAAAAGTAATTTTCCTTGCCTCTTCAACAGAAAAAAAATATCAAATAACTCCAGTTATATAGAAGTCCAGTGTGGCCAAACAGCTGTTTTTGCCAACTGCAGAATGCAAAAGATGACAATTGGGTTCAAGTGGTGAATTGATTCCTCAATTTGACATATGAATGGGTATCAATTCGAAATGGAAAATTATTGATCCCAGAGACTCCAGACATAGCCAAGAGGAACATATGAGCCAATATGTGACAAACAGCAATTGATCTGGTTTTATTAATTGTGTTATTGAATTCAACTCACAATTATGGAAATCATAGAACAGGAACGTAACAGCTGAGTTAATTCTCTTCCTTCTGAATTTCATCTCCAACATTCAATACCACTTTAGTGTTAATACCATACTGCATCTAATAAAACCATACTGCATCTAGTTTTGCTCATCACGATGTAAAAAAGATGTTGAGACTCTAGAAAGAGTGCAGAAAAGAGCCACAAAGATGATTAGGGGATTGGAGGCTAAAACATATGAAGAACGGTTGCAGGAATTTCATTAAACATGTCTAGTTTGATGAAGAGAAGGACTAGGGGGGACATGATAGCAGCCTTCCAACATTGGAGCCCCAAAGAAGAGGGAGTCAAGCTATTCTCCAAAGCGCCTGGAGGCAGAACAAGAAGCCCTGGGTGGAAACTAACCAAGGAGGGAAGCAATCAAGAACTAAGGAGGAATTTCCTGACAGTGGGAACAGTTAACCACAATTAATGATTTGCCTTCAGAAGCTGTGGGTGTTCCATCCCTGGAGGTTTTTTAAGAAGAACTTGGACAATCATTTGTCCAGAAGGGTATAGGCTCTCCTGCTTCAGCAGGGGGTTGAAGACCTAGAGGTCTTCAGCAGGAGACCTCTAGGGTCCCTTCCAACTCTTTTATTCATTTAATAGGAGTCTAGACCACCCACTTTTCCTGTTTAAAAGCAGGCTAGTCCTCTCAGGCTCTTTTACACATAACGCTTACCTTTTAGGACACAAACGGTCCCTTTCTGCTTTGGAAACAATTTAATGTGCTAACTTGGCATCTTTTGGCATGATCCAAAGCCAAGGCTCTTCAACCCCCTTCCTCTTTCAGTCGAGCGCTACAATCCCACCGAAGACCGGTGGGCCGCCTGCCCTCCACTCCGCAGCTGTCGTGAAAACCTGGGTTGCGTTGCGTTGCAAGGCAAGATCTATGCCGTCGGTGGGCAGGATGAACTGACCGAACTCCACACCGCTGAGCGCTTTGATCCCCTCATCAACCGATGGACGCCTGTAAGGCCCATGAGGTCCAAAAGGAGCAAGGTAAGGAGAGCCGGGTCCAGGCAGGAAACAGACAGAAAATGGGACAATCTATGGTTTTTAACTTGTTATCATCATCATCATCATCTTTTAACAACCCCATAATCCCTTGCGGGGTGGAGTCTGGGCAACTGAACGGAGCCAGCAGAGTGTTTACTGGCTGGGTGCCCTTCCTGTCACCAATGTGGAGTTTTGTTTAGTGGATATATTCTCAACGTGCCCAGAGAGAGAAATATCTGCCTCTACCCAGAATCAAACTCACAGCCTCTTGATTGTGAGGCGAGAGCTGTACCTCTAGACTACCACACCACTCCAACTGTTGCTATTATCCATATTATCAAATTTATTTGCTGTTCATCTCACAGTTCAAAGCAACTCGGAGCAGTTCTAGTTCGTTTCCCCATTTGGGGACCTTTTTTTCTTTATGGAGTGGGCACACGAGCAAATTTTCATCCGCAATCCGTCTCCTGGCCCAGAGGTTAAATCAGGTTGACTTAGTTAGGGCTTGAGAAGAAAACACTTCCACCTCTTCCCCACTGGTTGGTCTGCAGGTTAGCCTTGCTGCTATCCATGGGCAACTCCTGGCCATCGGGGGCTACGACGGCATCGTTCACGTTTCGACAGTGGAAGCCTTCGATCTGGATCTCAATGCATGGAGGTAGTCTTGGTATCCCTTTGCGGAGATGCTTCATCAGGGTGGTTGTGTGTGTGTGTGTTTTCTGAATGGCACCTTCTCATTCTGTTATTTTTTGCTCTGTCGCTCATCATCCAGAGCCTGCAGGTTGGGGATGAGTTAGAAAAACTGGGAAACAAATAGAAAGGGGGAATGATCATTTATCTCTCGTACAGGTGGTCCTCGGCTTAGAACCACAATCGGAACCAAAATTTATTTTGCTAAGCAAGGCAGTTGTGCCAGATGTTATGACCTTTTTACGACCTACCCATCTAGGTAGCATCTTCAGAGCGATAAGGCGGAGAGAGTAAACCCACTCTCTTCTAAGCACTGATGATGTTCCCTAGCTGGGTAATGAAACATCTGCAAGAAAACCACCCAGCTCAGAGAGCACCAAAGACCCCACAGTTCAGCCCTGAGCTACCAATATTCTTGTCTATTGGTACCTATGTGAATTCTAGATGTCCATCTTCAATGTACGGAGCACTGTTATGTGAAACAACACACAACAAGCTTCTGGAAATTAACACTGTCCCTCATTCCTTCCGTTGCAGAAGTTTTGGCAACATGAAGAGGCGTCACCCAGGTGGAGGCGTCACCGTGATCCAAATGGCCACTGAAGATGCGGAATCCTTTAAGTCTCCTTGGAGCAGATAATCAGAAGATAAACAAGAACTAGTTCTAGATTCCGATTAGGTAGGGTGAGTTCTTTAGCTAGATCTGAGCTGCGGCAGGATGAAGGAGCTGTGCATCCATACTTGAAATAAGATTATTTATGTTATGCATTCACTTTTCTATAGCCGTCCATCTCAGTCCAGCTGATTCTGGACAGTGAACAATTTCACAACCCTTAATACACTAAATTGAAAAATCGAAGTCTGGAGATACTATTTCTTGCTCCACTATTTATTTTCAGGGTTGGGATCTCCTTGGATCCTGACCTAATATTTTCATCAGTGCCTTCCCAATTGCTCCACCAAAACTCAGAAAAGTAGCATAGGTTGGGCCCTTTGCCCAAGTGGTGACTCTACTTCGCACAAGTAGGATCATGAACTCTCGGAGGAGGCCTTTCACCACAGGCATATCTTCAGTGTGCGAGATTGTCCCTCCATCCCCTCTTGGCTCATGTCCTCCTGGAAAGGGCCTGCCAGAAGATTTCCCCACAAGCTTGAAGCCAGGAGAATAAAGTGTTGACAGATGCCAGTCAACCAAATGGGTTTCCACAGTCAGCACATGCCAGAAATACAAACCGGGAGGGGAAAAAAACCCAAACAGATGTATAGAAAAGGGGAATTGTGGAATTGTGCCAGGAATCTTTGAGCAAGGAGACCCTTGATCTTCCCTGGAATTTAATCCCAAATAAACGTGGTTAATTGGCTCTGTTATTAAGCCATTCAAAAAGACTAGGAAAATAAACAAAGTTATGAGTTTCTGAATGAGCAGTAACTGTTATGTTCCCCTGTCTTCCCCAAATGAGCCTTTTGCAGTCCAGCATCTATTTTCTTCCCTGGGTAGGTTTGAAAGCTCCTCTTGCTGAGATAATTATTTTAAAAGGGAACACTTTGAAAAAACTTTATGGCTTCTCTGCTGCTGGGGCTGCGTTGATTTATTCTCCTGTTCTTGAGTGTTGACGATTCTGGCCAAGGCTTCCATGCATCCGGCGGAGTCCCAATTATTGGCAAAGCTGGTGAATTTTTCACGATCACCCAAGTGACGGAGGTGTTTTCAAGGTGAAAAGAAGTGAATAATGTGGCTGTCCTTAATCCCATAACTGTGATTTTTGAAAGCTGCTTTTTCTGAGTGGAGTAAATGCATAGGAGGCATCAGGGTTGGATCCACATTTGAAGCCAATGTTGAATGAGGTCGTCTATTTCTCCCCATTATGTCCTTATTCTCCCTCTGTATCTTCGGCTTTCTCATCTTTCTCTTCTCAATTTTACTGTCAATCAATCTATCTATGTTTGTCTGTCTGCCTCCCTCTCTTATCAATCCATTCTCCCATCCATCTGCCTGCTTGACTTTTCATCCATCTCTCCATTTTTCCATCCCTCCATCCATCATTATTATCTTTCTGTCTGTGTCTGTCCATCCATCCATCCATTATCTATTCATCATTGTCTGTCTTTCTGTCTGTCTGCCTGTCTCTCTCTCCCCTCCTCTAACTGTGTCTGTCTGTCTATCTATCCCACTATCCCCCATCTATTTGTCTGTCTGTCTGTCTGTCTATCTATCCATCCATCCATCTATCCATCCTCCCAACTGTCCATCTGAATGTCACCCATCTCTGTCTCTCCATTTTACTATTCATCCATCTTTATCCTTCCATGTTATCTATACATTCTCTCTCTCTCTGAAATAAGACATATAAAAACCAATAATTATTCATATACACACACACTCAGCTCTCATTAACACAATTCGTGTGCACGCACACACATACACACACTCACACACAGGCACCCCGGGCAAAGGAGAGGCATGTAAATGTTCCTTCTCCCACCCCACAAAAGGCCGGGGGGCGTTGCAGCCCCCAGATCTTAAGGCTCTTCCCCCTGCTTGAGTGTTGCAAAGTAATCCCATTCATTTCCTCTCCCGCTTTCCTTGCTCGGCCGCAAGATGGTGCCAGAAGACAAGGAGCTGCTCCTGCTCCAAGGGATCATTTTGGCAAAGTGGCAGCCGGGCAGCAGCCTCTCCTCCTCCTCCTCCCCCCACCCAGCCTTCAATTGGAGAGAGAGGCCTTCAACTTCTGCCCCTCCATCCTGGCAGCGATGGTGAGTGATGGAGAGGTAAGCCCACTGCCTGTCCCCAGAATGTGGCCTCCTGCGGGGGCCACGATCCTGCTGTGTCTAAAAAGGCAGAGGTCCGTGGTTGTCCTCACCCCCGATCCTGGTTAAAACCTCCCGGGGCTTTCGGCAGGCTATGGATGAACCACAAGAGGCTTGGCTGGGGCAGCTGGCATTGAGCCTCAGAGCCCCACCATGGGTGGAAAGACGCCGCCTGGGGGCAGCTGCTCAGCTCTGGACCTTGTCCTGGGGAGCCCACCCCAGACTCCCGCCATGACGTCTTCGGAGGAGAGTCCTGGTCCACCTAGAGGCTGCCACCCCGCTGGCCAGGATGCCAGGCTGGGAGCCCAGCCCAGTCCAGGATGCTATGCCAACCAGACTTTTGCCTGGATGATGACCATTATGCAAAGGTCAATGGAAAAAGAGGAGCAGGCATGACCGGCTTCGTCTCGCCAGATTGAAATTCTGCATTGGATTGAATCATAGAATTAACAGAGTTGGGAGGGACCTTGGAGGTCATCTAGTCCATCCAGTCTATTCCAAATATCTGCCTCTAGCTGGGATCAAACTCACAGCCTCCTGATTGTGAGGTGAGAGCTGCACCTCTAGGCCACCGGAGCTGAGGGTCCCAACTGGGTGGGCTCCCAAAGGATCTGATTTCTGCCCCACCCCCCAAGCTTCCAAACTGCTGTAACTAACTGAGGGGACCAGGAAGGTGGCAGCTGCTGAGATTTGACCCACCTAGGTTAAGCAGGCTGTGCGAACATCACGCAAAATGCTCCCCCAGCAGAAGGGAGTAACGTGGTTTGTTTGAGCCTGGCAGGATTTAATGGTTGATTGAAAGAGTTGGCAGAGGGGCAGCTTTCTTAGAGGGAAGGCCAACCGTGGTTGGCAGAAACTGGCTCCGATCCTTCGGTCGGTCTTCCGGATGCAGCGAGGGTCATCGTAAGCATCCACAGGAGTGGCTCAAAAATTAAAAGGGTGGCTGCAATCATGCAAATGCAGCTCTACATCTTTTTCTTTTATTGATTGTTTCAAATAGAATAGCATAGAATAAGGAATGGAATGGAATAAATAGAATAGAATAAGAGCAGAGTCCTGCCTTCTGATAGATGATTGAGAATCTCTGCAGACTTTTAACTGAAAGAAATGGGGATGAGAAGTAGGTGTGGATTGTCCAAACAGCAATAGATCTGCAATAGCAGCAGAGGTACAAACGAATTGCACAAACGGAACCCACAAGGAGGGCCTAGAATTAACGTTAAACCGGAAAAATCCAGAGTCCTTAAAAATCCAGAGGCTTAAAGTCTCCGAACTTCCAATCTTCCAAAGAAACACAAATGACTCTGACCAGATAACCCAGTTCCAAAGTCTTGCTTTGGCAATCAGGAATATACAGATTAAAACTTCCTCTTCGGCATAGATAGCAGACTTTAGAGCCAAAGGCCACCCGTCACCTTTCCCCAGAGCTTTTCCAAGAAAGGGATTTTGAAGGATGGGGCAGAGGAACAAATTAGCTACACCAGTGTAAAAAGCCATTGTAAAACAATTCCGGGGCAGTTTTTCCTGCGATTCTCCTGTCTTTTCCAAGCCTTTGAAGGGGCTGTTTTTGATGGGCTGAGCTGGGAAGGGAAAACATGACAGGGCTTAAAATAACAAAGCAAATGCAAGATCGACTACCAAACAGGTGGAAAGTTTTGCGGGAAGCCAACTGTCATTCCTGGTTTATTAGCTCCTTCCAGCAAGTACCACTTACCCTCCTTTCTTAGGAACCAACGGTGGCTCTTAACATAAATGTTTATCCTCGGTTTGAAAAGGCGTCAGAGAGAAGAATGCCTTCGGGCAGTCAGAAATCAGGGACAAAATGAATCTGATATAGGGCAGAACCATTTCCCGTAGGCATAATTAGCCTGGAAGGGACTTTGAAGGTCTTCTAGTCCAACCCTTTTCCCCAAGCAGGGGTCCTTATATCATCTCAGTCTTCCTAGAATCAGAATCATAAAGCTGGAAGGGACCTTGGAGGTCTTCTAGTCCAACCCACTCCTAGGATGGATCAGAACTTTTCAATCTCCAGCTTTTAAAAAAAGAGAAAGAGAAAAGATGAAGGATTTCTTTTTTGGGGGGGGGGGTTGCCAGAGTGGGCTAAGGAAACAGATTTAAGTTTTCTCTCCCTAGATCTGTTTCTAGGAGAAAATTCATGGAGGCGTCATTATTAACTACAATGGTGGTAATCTCCGTCTCCCGGAATGAACCCTCTACTTAAAGGAGAGAGAGAGAGAGAGAGAGGATGATTGAAGGAGAGGAAGGGGGAAGAGGGAGAAAGCTGTAAGGGATGACTTTCAAATTCCTTAGTAATTGATAAGCTCCTATCCCCATGAATCTGTAATGCACAGCTTGTAACTTTCATGTATTTAATGAGCAACAAGATGTTGTTTTTTTTCTTCTTTACATTAGACAGCGAACATTCTGGAGCTGTCGTGAGCAAACAGTCGTCTAAAGCTGATTTAAAGCAACCAGTTAATGATTGTATTTGATTGAGGGTTGGGGGAGAAGCAGGGTTCACAATACAGAATCAGAATGGAGAATGGAAGGGACCCTGGAGGTCTTCTAGTCCAGCCCCCCACTCAAGCAGGAGACCCTATGCCATTCCAGACAAGTGACTGTCCAGTCTCTTCTTAAAAACCTCCAGTGATGAAGTACCTACAACTTCTGTTCCTCTGGTCAATTGTTCCCACCGTCAGGAATTTCCTCCTTAATTCCAGGTTGCTTCTCCCTTGATCAGTTTCCACCCGTTGCTTCTTGTCCTGCCTTCATGGGCTTTGGAGAATAGCTTGACCCAATGATGATAATAATAATAATAATAATAATAATAATAATAATAATAATAATAATAATAATAATAATAATAATAATAATAATAATAATAATGTTTTTGCCTTGCACCTGATTCTTTGCATCCAGCCCAATATTGCAACTCTGACAGGTCTCTACTACCAGCTAACCTTGCTCCAATTTTTTTTTTTGCAATCTTCCAACTGGGATTTGCTAATTTTCCTGGACTGACGCAGACCAGAGATTTGGGGGTTTAACTAGCGAGTCAAAATAAGGTTTATCATTGGAGTTTCCATTTCTCTCTCTCTCTCTTGCCACTTATCCCTCTTCCTTCCCCTGGCTGTTTCCTCTGCTGCCTCTTTCCCATGTGAAAACTCTTGCTGGGAAAGAGAAGGGACAGTTTGCTGGGAATCTCCTGTTACCTTCTATTGACCATATAAGGGAACCAGCCATGGCTGGCATGTTGCTGAAGGAAAGAAGGAAAGATTCCTTGGCAAGTAGGTTTAGCTCAGGGTAGCAAGAGCGAGAATCAACTAAAAAGAGGCCAGGGTCTCAAGTTGACCCACTGAGAGGTTCCTTTGAGGCTGGAGGTATTTCAGATCTCTCCTCTGGAGCAGAAGCAGCAGACCAGTGCAGGCCACTGTGAGGTCCAGAAGTGTCCTGGATGGGACTGAAAATTGATCTCCCCATTACATAGATGTATGGAAGTCCCCTCGCAGAGATGTTTGGCTCTCTTCCTGGGCATGGGGGGGAGGGGGGCAACTAAAGGCAGTTATTTATAATCTGCTATTTATATCTGACATACAAGATGAATAATACACTGACTTTTTAAAAGGCTCTGTGCTACCCCGGCTGTCCGAATGAGCTGCGTCCAGGGCTGAGAGAGTGGGTGGGGGAACTTGGCATGGATTGCAATGACGTCTTATTCGGTGTGCCATGGCTGCAAGACCAAGGCATTGCGTGGGAGTCCCTCCAGGTTTTGGCACTTAGCC
The DNA here is from genome assembly GCA_033807585.1 of Hydrophis major. NCBI lineage: Eukaryota > Metazoa > Chordata > Lepidosauria > Squamata > Elapidae > Hydrophis > Hydrophis major. The sequence goes on along the minus strand of CM066341.1, from coordinate 549,240 downwards.
TTAGATTTGGCTTTCACTCTGATCGTTGAAGATGCCCCGTCAATGTGAGGAACAGAAGACCCTCGAAGGAAGGTGTTGCTCATGAGCATTTAGAACGCAAAGGGTTAAACGTAGCTTGAATTTGGTGAATTTGGTCTTTGGGAAGGAACCAACCTCTGTCTTGTGGGCTCACTTTGACTGCCTTCCTTCCTTAAAAAAACACGTTAATTGGAGCTGACCTTTGCTAATCCCTTTGGACCTCTGAAGTCCAAGGGGCCACTGGATCAGAGATCTATAAATGCTTAACCCATGGTGAGAAGGAGGCCGCGGTGCTGGCATTCATCGGAGATAACTAAGGGGCTTCGTTCACTCATCGATCAAGAGAGACCTCAGCGCTGGAGACCCTTGGCTGCTGGCAAGTTCAGAAACCAGAGCTAACTTTGTGCAAGTTTGGTAGATCGCCTTCCTGGCCCTTTTGGCTTGGTCTGGGCATTGCACAGCCCTCTGGATGTGGCTGGACTATGACTCCCAGCATGCTTTGCCCCTGGGATGGCTTAGTTTTGAGAGAGTTGAGGGCGAGTCACAGCTTTCCTGGCATCGGGTTGAAAAATATACAATGGAGGGTTAATCGGGTGGACTTCTTGTCATGCTGTGGTCCTAAGCCAGGAGCTCTGCTATCTGGGAGGGATGGAAGCTGCAATGTGATACAGGAGGACTGTGTGCCAGGCTGGGCGGGGGGTTTGGGTTGGTCTATCTCAGGACCCCCCTTGTGTGGGGTATTTTCACCAAGCAATCTTAGACCACTGTTCTAAATCCTCTGGTAGTAAGAATGCTAGTAGTTACTCTCCCTAAAGCTGTCCCCACCAAGCAAAACTCTTAGGCGGCTTTTCTTTTGTTCATCACTGGTTTCTGAGGCTTCCGAAGCTCACTTGGATACGTTGGTAGTGCTCTGTGGACAAGGAGACCCCAAGCATGGCTTTACCCAATCGCCTTCCCTGCCAGGAAGATCTCTCTGGGAAAAGGTAGACTGCAGAGGGTTTTGGAGACTATCTATCTATCTATCTATCTATCTATCTATCTATCTATCTATCTATCTATCTATCTATCTATCTATCATCCTTATCTATCTATCTATCTATCTATCTATCTATCTATCTATCATCTACCTACCTACTTACCTACCTACCTATTTACCTACCTACCTACATCTCTCTCTCTCTTATCTCTCTCTCTCTAGCTATCATATAGCTATCTATCTCTACCTACCTACCTACCTATTTACCTATCTACCTACCTACATCTCTCTCTTATCTCTCTCCCATCTATCTATCTATCTGCCTGCCTGCCTGTCTAATCTATTATTTGTATCTATTTATCTATATTTATCATCTGCAATTTTTTTCTGTCTCTATCATGTCTTTTTTTCTCTCTCTCTCTTATCTCTCTTTCTCTTATCTTGCTCTCTCTCTCTATCTCCTGTCTCTCTTTCTCTCCCCCCTCTCTCTGGAAGTCTTGGCTGTAGTTTTCATGTACCCCAAATAGTGCCAGCAAAGCCCCCCCCCCAGGAGACAATGAGTAAATGCATGGCTGGGGAAGTAAACTCACCTGTCTTAAATTTCAACCCCAATGGGAATGAGGCGACATTTCTGTCGTGGCCTTCAGCCTTTTCCCTTTAGCTCAGAAAAAAAATGTCAGATGCTGCATCGGGGAATTTCACTCTTAAATTGTGTTCCGGGTGGATTCACTTACAAGACCAGAGATGGGCTAAGCAACCTTGTTTGTCTAAGCTGCGGGGCTGTCTGTCCGAATAACACTCTATTTAACACTCTATTGATTTTCTCCTCAGGGCGAAAGCCCTGGATTGTGCTGAGTAAACTTGGTTCTCTTATCTTTATTCCCCACAACAAGGGGGAAATATTGATTTGTGGGGTTGATTGCTGGTTCAAAGTTGAGAACCAAGTCCTTTTATCATAAAAATTAGCACCTTTGCCTGCTTTTGAAAGGGGCCCCACTCTGGGATCCCAAACTATCCCGGGAGAGACAATCGGTGTCTTGCAACATCACAACAGGCGTTCCGAGTTTAGAAGAATCCACGTTCCTTCTCTCCAGAAGGCCTAATTGGGTGCCCAGCCATCTAATCCTGGGGACGACCTTCCTCGGGGGCCAAATCTTCTGTCCTGGAATGTGTCAAGCATTTCCCCATGCCACATTCTTTGCTTGTGTTTTGACCTGTGGGGTCAGATATGGTATTTTACAAGGCCATTTGCTAGTTTTAGCTGTGCCTGCTTTGTTTTGGAGACTCCCAATTGTTCCTTGGGCTGGATCTATCCATCAGGCAGTCTCTACTGAGTTAGGTATGCCTAGCCTACAGAAGGGAAGGATTAAGGAGGACATCAATGCGGCCTTCCTTGGAAATCCACAGAGCCTAGTGGATTGGCCTCTTCTCTAAAGCATTAGAGAAGTAGCAGGTAGAATAACAATAGCACTTAGATTTATACACCACTTCGCAGCCCCCTCTAAGCAGTTGACAAAATCAGCCTCTTGCCCCTGACAATCTGGGTCCTCATTTTACCCACCTTGGAAGGAGGGAAGTCTGAGCCAACCGTGAACCGGTCAGGATCAAACTGCTGGCAGTTGGCAGAGTTAGCCTTCAATCCTGCATTCTAACCACTGCACCCCTTCTAGAAGCTTCTTCAGGAGAGATCCCAGCTAGAACTAAGGATAAATTTCCCGACAGTGAGAACAATGAATCTGTGCCTCCCATATTGTGGCTGCTCCGTCTCGGGAGGTTTTTAGCCACTGGACTGAAATGCTTCAGCAGGAGGCCCCTTCCAGCCCTAGAAGTCTAAGATCTATGAGCTCTCCAATGTCTTGGGCAGGGACCATTGCTTCTCTGCCACTCCTTAAATTTGGCAAGAAATGTCCAATGTAACAGTGGTTGTCTTGTGGTTATAGAGCAATGAAAGGGAGGGAAGTGATTAAATCCGCAGGGAATATTAGATGGATTTTGTTTCTACAAACCTTCTGTCCAATCCAATTTCTTTTGAGCCATTTACTTGATGGGCTCTGGCATTCTTTCTGGGTGTGACTCTGAAAAGGCACAAACAGTTGTGCAAACTTACAATGGGAACCTTGAAGGACTGGAAGTGACACCTGGTGGGTGCCAAGAATGTTTCTTCTGACTTTGGTGTCTAACCACTCTAGTTTATAAATATTTTATTGTTTTGTATCACAAATTCCATTTCTATATTGAACAGTGTGCTTTCTAGGTGTCCAAAGTGTTAAAATATAAACATCATCACAATCATGATAATCATGTACATACCACCATATATAAGATATCCATCGTTATTAGAAAGTATAACCTAAAGGTAAAGGCTCCCCTTGCACACAGGTGCTCGTCCTTTCTGGCTCTAGGGGGCAGTGTTTGCATATGACTAACTAGGATGATAAGTGATTAATATATGAATAACTAAATATGCATTTTCCTTACTGTATTTTTCGGATAGAATTCCCCAATAAAAATATTTCTGGTTTTAAATCGATAAGTTGTTTTATCATTTTTTTCCAACCACGTATGTATTTTTGTATTTTTTATTTTTGCTTTTGGGCAAGTCCACCACGTGTGATAATATGACCCAGCTATCTGATGGCGCTTCTTGAAGCATCTCTTGATGTTCAACCCAAGCCCAGTGGATGGTTTTCTTGGCATGGGAGTTGATCCCAAAGATCTCGTTGTTTTTCTATGTTGACTTGCTCTCGGGATAGAGACGTTTCTTCGAACGTTCATCTGAACCTCACCCTGGAAGCCACTTGGGATCCTGTCCTTGGGGCATCAGCAAAAGAGAGAAGCTTTTGGCCATTTGTCAGAAATGGTGCAGGGCCTCCTGCTTGGACGGGGGGGTTGGACTAGATGACCCACAAGGTCCCTTCCAACTCTGTTAATCTGATTGGCTCTCCCCTTCAAAGCTCTCCTGCTCTTGACCTACGTGCTTGGTTTTTGTCCAGAGAGCCAATTTTATTGATTTATTTTAATTTTTTCCCCTCTCAGCAACGTTTCAACGTTTCCCTCAAGCCAGTTGAGGGAAATTTTTCTTGACTGGTGTTCTGGGCGATCCAGTCCTTGTTCTCCCAGCTCCACAACAACGGAGATTTAAATAACCTCTTATGATGGAGTGTTTGGCTTCGGGAAACCAGCAAAGCCACCACGCGTGACCTTTTCTTTTCTGTTTTCTGCCCTCTCCACGATGCCTTCCTCTCAATATATTTCATGAGCTAATTGGGCCAGAGGAATTGAAACCTTCATTATTATTATTTTTTGCTGAATGGGTTTTTAAAATCAGGAAATTGCATTTTGGCGTTTGGGGCGAGTGGCTGGGGTTTTTCCCCCTCTCCCCATCTGCTTCACGAAAGCCTCCGCACTGATTAGTAAGTAGGGAATTGCTTCCTTCCTTCCAAATGTTGCAAAGGATTTTTTTTAAATATGATTTTTTTAAAATGGAAAGCTTAAATATCCATTAAAAACATTTAGCTCTCAGAATCCAGTTCAAATAATCAAATGCAAAAAAAGAAAGACAATGTTGTACTACTGCGCCTCAGTTTCTCCTTAGGGAATATCACAAATGCCCACTGAAAGAGCAGGAATCTTGAGGCATTTAAATCTTAATTAACTGAAATACTTATGGAAAATCCATTTGGTTAATAAACGGTTATTCAACACTCTGCAGTTCACAAACAATATCTCTATCTCTTTAAGTACAAAGACTGTCTTCTGGACTTTCAATTCTTGTTCCTAGCCAGCCACATTAGTTTGAGGGATGGGCTTTGTAGTTCCTCGCATTGGAAAATTCCACTTCATTGTGCTAAACTGATAAAGAAGTATCTGTAACTCAGGGTTGAACTGAGGTTGGTGGTTTGCTTGCAGAGGTTTCATTACCCAATTGCGTTTGCAACTGGAAATAAACAGGCAGCAATCACCACCCCCACACTCACTAGCACTGATGACATTACCTAGTTTGGTCATGAAACGTCTGCAAAAAAACCACCAAGCTCAGAGAGCAGCAAGGACCCCACACTCCTCCTCCTCCTCCTCCTCCCTGCAAACTCCACTTACTTCTAGCACTGATGATGTTACCTGGTTGGGTAACGAAACGTCTGCAAGAAAACCACCCAGCTCAGACAAAACCAAACAAAGGTAAGCCCAAGTGAGAAATTCAAGAAAAGCCAAATCTTCCCATGTTAAGAGGTACAAATTCAATTCAGAAAGTCCCTGTCTTAATTGGGGTGTCTTTGCTTCCCCTATAGGGGCTTGAATTAGCATAGCATGATCCCAACAACCTGCCACATCTGATAACTGCCTTTGTCCTTCTACTCTAGTGAAATCCTTGATGCCTTCCTCCACCCTTTCCAGAAATACAAGGGTCATTTCATCCTCTAGAAAGCTCATCCTTTTTTTCCAGCACCCCAAGGGAATTCTTTGAGTCTGGGAAAGTAAGGAAGGGGGGAAAAAAACCCCTCAAAGATGACAGACAAAGTCCAGGCAAACATTCCAATCTTTCTTATCCAGTGATTTGTTATCCATCCAGGAAGGAGAGAGTCAAAAATAGGATAAAACCATTGAGAAACAAAACTACTACAGTATCTTTGGGGGGAGGGGGAAGTGCAGAGAAGAACTAGGATGATTGAAGGCTGGAGAGTAAAGTATACGAAGAAGAACGGTTGCCGGAGTTGGGTTTGGCTGGTCCAGAGAAAAGAAGGACAAAGGAAGGACAGGATAGCAGCCTTCCAGTATTTGAGGGGCTGCCCCAAAGAAGAGGAACGGGTCCAGCTCTTCTCCAAAGCACCAGAAAGCAAAAACAACAACAACAACAATGGGAGGAAATGAACCAAGGACAGAAGCGACCTGGAATTGAGGAGAAACTTCCTAACAGGGAGGACAATTCACCAGGGGAACTGCTTGCCACCAGAAGCTGTGGGTGCGTCATCAACAGAAGGTTTTAAGAAGAGACGGGACAGCCATTTGTCTGAAATGGGATAGGATCTCCTGCTTGAACAAGGGGTTGGTCTAGAAGACCTCCAAGGTCCCTTCGGGCTCTATTCGGATTGATGGGCTATTACTGTGCCTCAATATACCACAGTTTTTTTAAAAAGAGGGTTAGGGAGCTCCTTCCTGCTTTCCAAGACTCTGTAACCAAATATTTTTTCCCCCTTGCATTCAACTTCATGAGGCTCTTTGCAAATTGAGCTTTCCTTGTCAAGGCGTTGCTGTTAGAAACTCGACCACCAGTCTGTTCCATTGGAGAAATCAGCCTTTACCCCAGGCAGTTTCTCCCAGTTTTTAGCTGAAATCTACAGCTCCTTCGCACCATCCACCCTTATAACATCTTCTCCTGCCCTTTGCAATGCCAGATAACACCCCAGTTTCACCTCCTGTCCTTTGAGCATGTGCAGAAGCTCTCATCTCTTCTTAGCATCCTTTCCCTGCCAGCTAAACTGCATTAACTGCTAAAGCAGATGTTAGATAAATGGAGAGCGGGGTGGGGCTTATAAAAATATGTGAGAAATATTGGCTGCCTTCCACAGAATTTGAATCTCTCTCTGTGTGTGTTTCTCTGTCTCTATCTCTGTCTCTGTCTCTGTCTCTATATATATCTATTTCACTCTGTTTCTGTTTTTCTCTGTCTCTCTATAAATCTCTTTCTCTGTGTTTCTCTCCCTCCCCCCCCTCTGTGTCTGTCTGTCTCTTTCTCTCTCTGTCTCTCTCTCTGTTTCTCTATGTGTGTGTGTGTGTTTCTCTCTCTGTCTTTCTTTCTCTCATTTTTTGCATCACCACCACGTGGCAGCAAGAGGCGTCTGTGCCTTCAGCGTCTTCCCTTTCTTCTTTGTGAGGGGCTGGGTCCTTACTGTGGGTGTTGTGTGTGGATAAAGACCTGTTTGGTTTGCTCTCTTTTGCATTCAGTCTGAGAAAAGCCAGGGGATCCACCAGCGAAGTAGGTCCCGGGTTGGTGGAAGAGAACGAAGAGATTTCTTTAAGGAAAGCACCCATGGCTTGGCTGGTGGATCCTGCCTGCTTTTCAGGAGCCGGATGGGGTGGGGGGCTTCCCGGCTGCTGGGCTTGATTGGAGAAGGGGGGATTGTGGAGGGAGCAAGAGCGCGGGAGAGCTGCCTTCGCCTCAGCCTGGAGATGCTCACCCCCAGGATGACGGTGAGGTGTTATTCCCGGAGGGAAGAGGTCTCCCAAAAGCTGGCCAGGTGAGTGTTGGCTGGAAACGGAAACAGAACATCTGCCTTCAAAAATGGACAACTGACATTTGGGGAGCCTGATCTGAGATATTTTTATATATATATATATATATATATATATATATATATATATATATATATATATATATATATTTGGGGGGGCGTGGGGGGGCGTGGGGAAAAGGATGGGGGGGAGAAATGTGACAGTGTTGGGTTGAAAAAGCAGCTCTTTGGTGCCTGGTGATGCTGTAAGTTGAACTCACAAACCTTAGAATCAGAATAGAGCTGGAAGGGACCCTGGAGGTCCTCTAGTCCAGCCCCCTGCTTCTGCAGGAAACCCTGTACCATTTCAGACCAGTGGCTCTCCAGTCCCTTCTTCGAAACCTCCATGACTTCTGGAGGGAAGAAGCCCAGGTTTCGTGTTCAGGGAAGGAAACCTCGGTCCAACTTCCAAGTCCCTTTCCATCATTTTTGCCTGGATTCTTCCTGCATCCAAGGCAGAATCTCTTTAAAAGAAGGTGTGTCTCTGCCGGAGAGTCATCACTTCATGAAGGAGAGAAGCAACCTAGCACGAAGGAGATATTTCCCCAACAGTGAGAACAATTAATCGGTGGAACAGCTGACCACCAGAAGTTGTGGACGCTCCATCCCTGGAGCTTTTTAAAAAGAGATTAGACAACCCTTTGTCTGAAAACGGTGCAGGCTTTCCTGCTAAGGAAGGGTGTTGGACTAGAAGACCTTCCAATTCTGTTATTCTGTTTTCCCTCTTCTTTAAAAAAAGTATACTTTATTGATTTTACAATTAAAATAGACCAACAACACACACACATAAGTGCAAGAGAGAAAAAGAAGACAAGAAAGAGAAAAAAAGAATAGAAAGAAAAAGATAGAAAACAGTTTTTTCTCTCCACACTGAGCAGCAGAGACGCTTTGCCTATGTCAGTGAAGGGGCTGCAAAGGTTTAGCAGAAGGAGCTCCCTTTGGCGAGATTGACCGGCTGCGTGTCTGTGCCCATCACCGGTGGGGTTCGTTTCCTTGTCCCCCACATCCCAGATGAAGGCGGAGAGTCCTTAGTAAACACTTCTGCCGTTCTGTAGAAAGCAGGGTGAGGTGTGCTTAAATCCGACTTAAATTCCCAGTGAGGTTTGTCTTAGCTGTGAAGAACTCTTGATGCTCTTGTGTCAGAATAACCCAGCATGGTTGACACAAAACTCTTGGCATCTCTTAAGGTTGCCCTGGAGATGCCAAAAGAAAAAGGAAAAAAAAGATTCACCTGAAACATTCTGCATTCAAAGGAAGGACTCTGTGCTACGGTTGCAAGCGAAGTTTTGTTGTAGGCTGTGACTTTTTCTCACAACAGTAATCGAAACAGCTCGAGGCACAATGAGACAGCACACAGATGGAGGTATTCTGCCAGTCATGGCTGAGCTACTGTTCAAACCACGGCTTGACTTGATTCATCGCCTTCCTCTTGGTGTTGGGAGGGAAGAAAACTCTAGTTGAAAGGTCTGGGGGGGGGGTGTTTGGTTTTGTCCTCCCCGTCCTGCCCTGGTGTCTCTGATCTTGAAAGGAGCTCAATCATTCCAGGGCTGTCTGGTTCTCCTGCAACCTACTCCAAAGATGTGACGGTCACTGTAGGGAAACCCTCTGCTGGATACCTGAATGTCTCTCTTCAGGATGCCAGGCAGGGATAACTCTTTTGAGGAGGGGAGTGAGTGGACACTGCGACTTTTCGCTAACTTGGCCCATCCTCTCGTCAAACTCATGGTTTATAATAATTTGCCCTTAATGTTAAAAAAAAAAAAAAAAGGGCTGTGGATTTTGACACGGGAAGCTATTCCAGAGCATCTGATAGGACAGGATTGGAAGTTGAATTTGGGGGCTAGAATTTAAGAGGTGGGGGAGATAAAAAATAACAATATTTTGCCATCTTCCCTCTGTGAATGTTATTTTTCTTGGATTTATTTTTTTCTGTTCAAATGTTTACTCGAGGGGATTTATTTGCTTCTGAGCTTGCAATGAGTGAGAGGGCTATGAAAAGAAATGTAAGACAAAGACAAATAGGGACTCTTTGAAAGAACTTAGTGAGTCAGGAAGCAGATTTAGACCAAGCAGAAGTTCTCAGTTGCCCACGGAATGGACAGGAAAATAATGGTCTGTTCTGGTGTTTTATATTTGGATACACATTTTGGGTGCCGCTTTTGTGAATGTTGTGTCTTCATGTTGTGTCCTGTGACACCATACAAAATAAATAAATGGAACTGACTGAATGAAGGTACGTTAATTCATGCACATTGTGTTGATAACATTCCATCGTCTCCCAGTGGCTCTTGCAGTGAGAAAGAAAAAGGAACAGAATGATTTTTGCTGAAGGAGGAAGAATCCATAGAACAGGATTCAGGAAGGGAGAGGAGGAGGTAATGCTGGCTTTAAAAGGGAGGAACTGCCGCCTGCCTCTTTAGTCAGCTCTTCCATCTTTTGGCCCTTGCTTTCCTGGGAAACATTTGAGTGGCCTAAAACCGGAATCTGGGCAGTCCTCGATGTACGACGGCAATTGAGCCCATCATCTCTGTGGCCAAGTGAGACAGTGGTTGAGAGTCAAGACTTCCCCCATTGGGCGACCTGAGCCCTGGTCAGATTAGTGACATGGTCGTTGAGTAAATCCAGTTCCCCTGTTGATTTGGCTTGTCAGAAGGTTGCCAAAGGGACCCTGCCACTGTCATAAATGTGAGTCAGTTGCCGAATGCCCGAATCCTGGCCCCGGGACCAGGGGATGCAGCAGAGGCAAGGGAGGAAAACAGCCACCAGTCCCCTTTTCTCCTCTGCTGTTGCTCAAAAGTCGGATGCTCAACAATGGGCTCCTATTTATGATGGTCGCCGGGGGTCATGTGATCCTCTTTTGCGACCTTCTGACAAGCAGAGTCCGGGGGTAGCCAGATTCACTTCACAACTGGGCCAAGAAAGGTCGCAAAATGGATGAAAACCCACATAACAAACACCTCCCTTAGCATTTTGGGCTCAGCATTTGTGGTCCGTCAAGGGCAACCTGTCCTGGGCTGGCCGGGGCCCTCGGCTCTCAGCCAGTCACCAGGGGCCCCACGCTTTCACAGGGAAACTTGCAGTCACATGGATCGGGGGGATAGAGAATCCCAGCAGGGAACACATCCCAATGGAAAAGGCTGCCTTGGGGCCTGGCCGAACTAGGAATTGAGAGGTCCATGTCCTTCCAGCCCCTTCTGGACTTGGTGCCTGAGATCAGGGGGGAAATGGAATTGGGTTGTCCTTCCTTCCTTCCTTCCTTCCTTCCTTCCTTCCTTCCTTCCTTCCTTCCTTCCTTCCTTCCTTCCTTCCTTCCTTCCTTCCTTCCTCTGGGTTTTGTTGATTAGATATGTTTGTTGTTATACTAATGGCTAGTATGTATTCATGTGTAAAAGTAAAAAGTTCAGGCTGTAATGTTAGTATCTTATTCTACTGGGCTGAAAGGAGTGGTAGGTCAATGTTTTTCTTTCTTTCTTTTTTTCACCTTTATTCTATACTTCTTTGTCTTCTCTTTTTCCTCTCCAATTTCCCCCACGATTTTCACTATCTTTTGCATTCTACATCTGGATAAACTAAATGAAAGTATTTTTTTTTTCAAAAAGTCCACATCATTCCAACAATGTTAGTTTCCTTGCAAATTAAGCACACGTTTGTCAAGCGATCATTTGCCCCCCTGCTTTCCTCTGCCATCTGTCTCAGACGTGGCATTGAGGCCATCATTCCCTTTTCACCCTTTCCTTTCTTGTATAGCGCCCACCTCCAATATCTCCCCTTTTTTCCCCTGTGGGAGGGACCCCAGGGCTGTAAAAAGAGTTGGCTGTAAAGAGCTGTTTGCTTGCGTGCGTATATGTGTTCTTGTTCAGAAGGAAAAAGGAGGGATAGGAAAGACAGGGAGAATTTCCTAGTCTTGAGGCTGAAAAATACAAGGAAGATGGGGTCTACTTCATAGGCTCTGGTCCTTCCCTTGGAGTTGGGACAACCAGGTTTCTACTACCCAAGAGGGACTCTAAGCCACACCTGGGAAGGACCATTTTTGTGAAGGAGGGTTAGTATTTGGCAGGGACTTCCTTTTTCTGTTTGCATCCAACTTGCAGGGCGAGAGGGCAATCTGCCTCCAGCCTCTCACTCTCTCCCCTCCTCTTTTTCCTCCCAGATTCAAGGCACCCCCAGGAGGAGGTGGAAAAGCTGGAGGAAGCAGCACCAACAAGAGTGGGGTCATCCTGGACATCTCCTCTTTGACCATGAACGAGCTGGACTCCGAAGTCCTTCCCCTGCCCCCTCGCTATCGGTTTCGAGACTTGCTCTTGGGCGACCAGAGCTTCCAAAATGAGGACAGGTAAGGTGACACAATGGGACAAAGAAGGAAGAGAGAGGTGTGGGTGTGGGTGTTTGTGTAGCTGCGAAGGGCATGGAGCTCAAATTGGGGGGCTCAAGGTGTTGGAGGAGGCAGCCAGACCGGGGGACCTGTCCATGGTTCTGATTCCTGCCTTTCTCCTTTGGGTGCAACCGACTCCAAGTCAGTGGGAACTTCTAGGCTGAGCTCTCCATGGTGCTGATCCTTGGCGGACCTGGAAAAATCCATTGGTGACTGCAACTTCACACGGTTGTTTATAGGCTGGTGTGAGGTCCAGATCCTGTTGTGGTGATCTATTTGATTGTGCTGATTGTACTATCCAGATAGGGCCCTGTCTAACCGTGCTGTTGTAGACTTAAGTTTGCCCAAGAATTAATCTTCTGTTCTTACCTATCTAGTGATTCTTTGCTAAAGGATGATTTTATTTGTGTCGCTCAAATGCCTTTGGGAACATTCTGGTGATTTGTTACTCTTGGGTTTTCGTGAGGGTGGCAAGAAGGGGAAGAGGTTGCAAACTGAAGCCACCTAGAAATGCAGAATATAATATGGTTTACAGAGGTAATGGTATTGAAGTAAAACTGTAGCCTACGTGGTTATTCTATAAACTGTTTTTGGGGGAGTAAACACAGCTGAGCTTAATGTGGCTCACTTCTGCCTACCTTGGAAGGGTTTATACAACCTACCATCCCGTGGTTTGCTTAATTGTGTTTGCAGAAACAAAGTGCAGTAGTGCTGGATTTGCCCAATTTGCTAACCTGGTTACAAACCACCACAGATCACAGAACGTATCGAATGAAAATGGACTGCACCCTAGTTGTACTTTGTATGAGTCAAGCCACAAGATTAACAGAAGACCTTCCTTAAAGTTTAGTTAATGTTGATCTTAATTGTTTGTGTTGCCGTGTGTTTCAAATCAGTTGGGTTAGTTTGTAGTTTTGTGTATCTGGTGAATCTGAAAAAAAGAAAGAGTTAATATCTCAATCAGGTTCAGCATGGTAAATATGAACCCAGCTGTGAAACCTCAAATGTGACTCTGGGGGCCATTCGTGTCCTGATAGTTACTGGTTTACAGGAGGGTTCAAATGTTTTCAGTAACAACTCCCACAATCCTTTGCCAAGGGCCATGCTGGCTGAAGATGATGGGCACCAAAGTCCCAAATAGTCCAGAGCATAACAACATACTGCAAAGTTGGGTATTGCTTTCCCATGTTTTGCAACAAAGACTCTCGGTGGTGAAAACGCCTACCTTGTATTCAACCAAATGCAGAGCTTTTTCCAAACATCCCTTTTAGTAGAAGGATCAGAGTGACATGATAGCATCATTCCAATATCTATCTTTGGGCTGCTCCAAAAAAGAGAGGATCAATTTATTTTCCAAAGCACCTGAAAGTAGGACAAGAAGCAACAGATGGAAGCTTATCAAGGAAACTAAGGAGAAATTACCTGACTGTAAGAACCAACAACCATGATATTGATATCAAGCATGATGGGGTATTCCAGTATTTGAGGGGATGCCCCAAAGAAGGGAGGATCAACTTATTTTCCAGAGTATGAAAGGGCAAGACAAGAAACAATGAATGGAACTAAGGAGAAACTTCCTAACAGTGAGAACCATTAACCAGTGGAACAACTTGCCTCCAGAAGTTGCTTTGAACCCTCCCATCAGAATGATACTGCCTTGAATTTTGCAAGGCACCCCCCCCCCCCCCAGGCCTATTTCCTTAAGGGAAAGCTGTGTCAAATACCCTTTCTCTACGTGATTTATTCTGCGGGGAGATAATGCAAGGTGTTCTGGACTCTTGGATGCTTCTTGAATGGCTGGCATCCAGAAATGTTTCTTGCAGGGAATTTGAAATGGCATGCAGCTTCAATTTCTCCTGATTGCTTAGGGCCACGTGGCACTTGTTTTAAGACAGGCAAACAGGAGTGATTTATTTCTTAGCACTGATGACTGTATCAGCAGAGCCTTTCTCAACAAACCGTCGGTTGGAATCGTTGGTTCCAGGGAAGGAAACAGCTCATGGATTTGATTTGAAAACAGCCCTGGGGAGTTGGAGCTCTGCATTTCTGTTGACCTGAAACCACTCCTCTCTTTCTCGTTCCACCTCCACTTTCCAATTTTCTACGATTTATGAAAGCGTCTTTGGAATTACGACCAAACTGGGAACCTACTGTTGCTTAGCTGCAAATGAGCCCTGGTGGGGTGGGAACCACTTGAGTTAAAGCAAACAGCAATAATGGAGCAGTTGCTCACTGGTGTAATTCCTCTTCCAATTGACTTGCAACCATCCATCACTCCTTTTCTGTCTTCTAACAGAATGCTGAATGATCTTCTAGTCCAACCCCCTGCTCAAGCAGGAGATTTTCTACCATTCCAGACAAACGGCTGTCCAGTCTCTTCTTGAAAGCCTCCAGTGATGGAGCCCCCACCACTTTTGGAGGGAAGCCGCTCCCCTGGTCAATTGTCCTCACACTTAGGAAATTTCTCCTTAGTTCTAGGTTGGCTGTCTCTCCGATGACTTTCCATCCATTGCTTCCTATTCTGCCTTCAGGTCCTTTGGAGAATCAGTTGACTCCCACTTTGTAGCAGTCCCTCAAACTTGGAAGACTGCTATCATGGCACCCTTCGTCTTTCTTTTCACTAGACTAGACCGACCCAATTCTGGCAACCGTTCTTCATAGGTTTTAGCCTCCAGCCTCCTAATCATCTTTAGAGCTTTCCTCTGTACTCTTTAGAGCCTCAACATCTTTTTTGCATTCAGGTGACCAAAACTGGATGCAGTATTTCAGGGGTGGTCTTTGAGCTTTCTGCACTGTAACCATGACCATTTTCTGCTTGATATGTTTTGTGTTTTTTAAAGGAATGTGCAGAAAAACCAACTACTTCTCCTTCTCCTCCTCCTCCTCCACACACCACGCTCCCTTTTAGCACTGTTGACATTCCCTAGTTAGGTCATGAAATGTCTGCAAGAAAATAACCAAATTCAGAGAGCACCAAGGATCCCACAGCCCTCCTCCTCCTCCTCCTCCTCCTCCTCCTCCTCCTCCTCCTCCTCCTCCAGATGGGGTCAATCAACAGCGTGCCTGCTTCTTCCTCCTAAATGTTCTCCCAGGGTCTGAACAGTTTCTGCCTTTTATATTTTTATTTTTAAGTGGTGCTATGCTGAGGCTCCCTCGCAATCCAGAGTGATATTCTCTTTGAAAAGGGAACACAGCGGTGATTCCTTTGGAGTGCAATAATTAGAACCATTTGTTTCGGTGGCGGCTGAGCCAGGCTGACAGCTGGGGAGGGGCGGGTGGAAACCTGATGGATCTTCAAAGGGAAAACCTTCAGGAGAGACCTAGGTGCTCCTTTTAACAAAAAATATTATTTCTATTTACAGTGGGGAGGAGGAAGAGGAGAAGGAGAAAAAGGAAAAGGGTGAGAGCATTTTTCCGAATGGTTCATTAGACCGAGGAAGGCCGCCTTAGCTGTGGAAGGAGTCGGCCCAGCTTAAAATAAGGGGAACCCTGGTTTAGGGGTCACATTTTAGGGCAGGAATCCTCAACCTCCGGTCTGTGAACTGGCACTGGGCCAGGGCATGCCAGCAACCATTTCAACAGATTAACAGAGTTGGAAGGGACCTTGTGGGTCATCTAGTCTAACCCCCCGCCCAAGCAGACCCTACACCATTTCTGATAGATGGCAGTCCGGTCTCTTAAAACCTTCCAGGGATGAAACTCCCACAACTTCTGAAGGCAACTTCTGTTCCATTGGTTGATTGTTCTCACTGTCAGGAAATGTCTCCTTATTTCCAGGTTAAATCTCTCCTTGATCACTTTCCATCCATTATTCCTTGTCTGGACTTCGAAATGGTGAAATTCCTTGTCTGGACACAGAAATGGTGTAGGGTGGGGAATTCTTATTAAACCTTGCTCCCTTTTCGCTGTGCAGATGTGGGAGAAGGATTTTAAAGATTTATTTCTGACAGTTTTAACCCTACTGCTCCTTCCAGGTATACAGGAAAACTTGGTTCATACTGGGATCTAACGTAGATCCCTAAGAATTTTGGGAGGGATTTATACATTTCACAGAATCTGAACCGCATATTCTAGTCTATCTTTCTAAATGAGGCTACTCTAATTAAGCTGTTGTGCATCTATGTGTTTGTGTAGAAAAAGATGAGCTTGTTTTGGTTCCCGGAAACGAATACTTGCACTCACCCTATGTTCAGAGGCATTCTGTTCCGTCTTCCAAAATGTTCGGCCCCTAAACTGCCAACTGGCTTGGTTTTTGATCTTTGATTCCTGGCAAGTGCCTGATGTCAGACAAATCTGTGCCAATTTTTCTTGGCAAGGTTTCAGAAGTGATTGGCCATTGCCGGCTTCCTAGGGTTGAGAGAGAGTGGCTGGTACAAGGTTGGTCAGCTGGCTTTATGTCCAGGATTTAAACTCATGGTCTACCCATTTTGCCTCAACCTCTACACCCACTTGATCTTTGAGAGGAAAAGAACAAAAAATATGCCAATCGAAAAACTAATTCTGTGTTTTGTTTTAATTGTTTATTACACCAGGGTGGGAATTAATCCTTTGCAATTATGTTTTTTCCCCCTAATTGCCTCTTTTATTTAAATAAGCTTATAAGGTCAGAGGGGGGAGAAATGCAGTCTGGGCTCTGAGCTCAATTTGAATTGTAGTTTCCATGGTTTTCCTGTGTCATTTGAGCAAAGAAATGGGATATATTTTCATGCCAGGCTACGAATCTGACCTTTTGAATGTGATCAGTATCAGATCCTAGCAATACCCGATCTCTTTTCCGTTTAAGCTGCAAAAGGAGCCTGTTTTATGTCCTAAGAATTTGTCACCTTCCCAAATGTTTTCCTTTTATGTTTTTTGCAAGCAAACATAAAAAGGAAGAAACAAGCCTGCCCGATTATTTATTCAACGTACGGAGTAACATACACACACCAGCTATATATAGGATTAACATTTCACCTAGGTTAAGTCAAAATAAATAAAAATACAGTAAAAATATAAACACGCTTGAAAAACAAATAAATAAATGTTGCCAGAGATGGCAGCATTTTTTTCTCTCCCCATTCTTAGGGAGAGAGAAAAAACAACAACATGTAAAATCCTAAAAGAATTTAGGATGTTTGGGGAAGAAGAAAAAACCCACAGTGAATAATAATAACAATGACCAACTGTCCGAAAGCAGTTCTTTCTTTTGATTTTGGGCATGCAAGTTAGTCAGCCTTAGGTTGGCTGACATGGAGCGTGGCAAGGCAAAAACGTGTAGAGGAAATTGGAAGGAACACTGCAAAAGGATGGCTGCAGCTTCCCCATCACGGCTTTGCATTGTTGCTAAGACAAGCTTAATATTGTTGTGGGTAAATATAGTGTTCTATTGGCATCTTTGAAATTAGGTGAGGGATTCCTGGCTTCCTGTCTTAAAAGAAACGGTGAGTCACCATTAATCTTCCCAACACTCATCTTTTCTCCATGGCTTCCCCCACAGAGCAAGCTGGGCTACAGTGCTCATAACCATGTGCTTCAAATTTGAAGGCAAACAATCAGGATTTGGGAGCAGAAACATGTTGAGACAGGAAGCATTTTCAGATTTTCAGATGAACAGAGTTGGAAGGGACCTTGTAGGTCATCTAATCCAACCCCCTCCACTGAAGCAGGAGACCCTGCATCATTTCTGACCGAGGGCAGTCCAGTCTCTTCTTGAAAGCCTCCAGCAATGAAGCTCCCACCACTTCCAAAGGCAACTTCTGTTCCATGGGTTGATTGTTCTCCCTGTCAGAAAGTTTCTCCTTATTTCCAGGTTGAATCTCTCCTTGGTCAGTTTCCATCCATTCTTCCTTGTCTGGCCTTCAGGTGCTTTGGAGCATAGCTTGACCCCTTCCTCCTCCTCTCTGGGGCAGCCCTTCAAATACTGGAAGGCTGGTATCACGCCTCCCCTGATCCTTCTCTTCACTAGACTGGCCAGTCCCAATTCCTGCAACCATCCTAATCATCACTGTGGTTAGGGTTAGGGTAGAAAGAAGAGGGAAGCGACCACAGAGAGGAAGGGGTCAACTTATTTTCCAAAACACCTGAAAGCAAGACAAGAAGCAATAGATGGAAACTAATCAAGGAGAGAAGCAACCTGGAACTAAGGAGAAACTTCCTATCAGTGGAGCTAATCGTCCCATGGCGAGTTGGCCATGGCAAGGTGGCCATAGTGAATATTGGCCATGGCGAATTGTGATAGGCCCCTGGGAAAGCACCTCTGAGAGAGACGAGGGGGGGGTCAGTTAAGAAAAATGAAGTATAAATAAATAAAAAGTTCAACCCAGCAAATCACATGACCATAGGGATGCAGCAGCGGTCGTAAATGCCGACCGGTTGTAAGTCTCTTTTTCCGTTGAACGTTTGCTCAAGGAACGGCTATAAAATCAAGGATGACCTGCAGCTTCAGTGAAAACTGTTGTGTCTTTTTAAAAAACAATTGCTCGAAGTGAGCCCTCCAGCTGATCTCACCCTTTCTCCTCCTCCCTCTATGTGCGTGGGAGGGGGCATGATTCCCATTCAATAGGCACCTGCCTGGGTTAGGTGGGAAGAGAGACACCGAGAAGGCCTGAAATGCAACCACTCAGGAGCAGCAGGCTGACGACGGCTCATTAAACGGCACTTCATTGTCTCCGGGCGAAGCGTTGAGGCTCTTTGCAAAGATCAATGCAAAAGGGGCATTTAGCGAAAAGTCTGGGAAACGGTGCTTTGATTTGAGGCAGCAGGAATCTCAAGTGGGGGCCAGGGGGAAAAAAAGAACAGCTCAGTCCTTTGGGTTACATCAAGCATGAAATTACTGCTCAATTCCCTTTGGTGACTTAGAGCAGAATGAGAGAGTCTCATTTTAAAGTTGACAATACAACACGGCAAAAAGCAATCATCCGCTAACCATCTTGGTGGCTCTTCTCTGCACTCTTTTCTAGAGTCTCAGCATCTTTTTTTATATCCTGGCGACCAAAACTGGACACAACATTCCAAGTGTGGCCTCACCAAGGCCTTATAAAGCGGCATGAACACTTCACGTGATCTTGATTCTGTCCCTCGGTTGATGCAACCTAGAACTGCGTTGGCTGTTTGGGTGGTGTGGGATTCTCTGCTGAGGCTCACTTTTGATTGCCGTGGGATGCACTGAACAAGGTTCTCACCGGTGCACATTTCTGTGATTTTGCACCAAGCAAAAACTTTGTTCTCCCGAAAGCACTAAAAGGTGATTTATTTATTTTGTTTGGCTTGGGTTGCCCCCAGAACTTTTTTTGGGGGGGGCACCCAAAAAACCTTCTTGGGAAGGGAAACAAAAAGTACATTTCTCTTTCCTTCTCTTGAATGAGAATGGTGAAAAGTTGGAAAGGGGACGCTCGTGCAATGGCTGAGCTGCAGGTTCCTATCCTGATTTCTTTGAACACACACACACACACACACACACAAAACCACCTTGGCTCCATGCCTGCAAGGAGTCACCGGAGCTTGTTGGGATTATCAGCCAAAGAATCTACTGCAGATCAAATCTTCTCTCTGATCATTTTTGTAAAAATCGACTCCGATTAATGGCAGCAGAAACAACAGTGAGGACCTTGTGGGGGGGGGGGGGGGGAAGAACTGACCTCCCTGTAGTTAGAGATGATATAATTTTCACCCAGTGAGTTGGTTTTGTCTGAAGATTGTTTCAGCCATTTGTGCCTTTTGCCTGGTGATGAAGAGGAGCTTAATTGGCACCTTCTCCTCCCATGAATTCATCTTGCTGGTGTGTGTGTGTGTGTG
Source organism: Hydrophis major (assembly GCA_033807585.1). NCBI lineage: Eukaryota > Metazoa > Chordata > Lepidosauria > Squamata > Elapidae > Hydrophis > Hydrophis major. Next base: position 529,832 of record CM066341.1, on the reverse strand, counting down.
TGTGTGTGTGTGTGTGTGTAGTGACTTGAAGCACAAGCTGGCATTGTGCAGAAACTGTATACTGGTTATATCGCAGGGAGGCAGTGAAGAAACATAGAATAATAGGTTGGAGGGGCTTTGAAGGCTTCTGGTCCAACCTCCTGCTTAATAAAATTATTAACGTTGCATGTGAGAATACATCAGGAAAAATTAAGTAGGGAGAAGATGAAAAGCTTCCCTGGGATTATATGGCAGGCCATGGATGAGAAGAAAAGCCAGTTATTATCCAACTTAGAAATAAGAAGTAATTATAGGGGTCCATTTGTTCATTTCTGCCACTAAAGGTAGAAGACATTGTACATTTCAGTTCTATTTACTCCTAAACATACATACTCCTAAATCTCGTTGTTCAACTCTCTGAATCTCTCTGTTATTAATAGAATAACAGAGATGGAAGGGACCTTGGAGGTCTTCTAGTCCAACTTTTTGCTCAAGCAGGAGAATCTATGCCATTCTGGACAAGGGGCTGTCCAACCTCTTCTTGAAAACCTCCAGGCATGGGAGTACCCACAGCTTCTGGAGACAACTTCCATTCCACTGGTTAATTGTTTTCACGGTCAGGAAATTTCTGTCTTAGTTCTAGGTTGGATTTCTCTTTAATAGCAACAGCACTTAGACATATATATCACTTTCCAGGGTTTCTCTAAGCGGTTTCCAGAGTCAGCCTCTTGCCCCCAACAACCTGGGTCCTCATTTGACCCACCTCAGAAGGAGGGAAGGCTGAGTTAACCTGGAGTCTGGTGGGATTCGAACTGCTGAACTGCAGGCAGCCGGCAGTCAGCAGTACTGCCTTCTAACCACTGCATCTCTGTGGCTTATGTTTGCTTTCCAAGCCCTGCCATGATGCTGCAGCTCCTAGAGAATCTCTCTCAGAAGATCTGGTGAATCTATCCCATTATTTAGTTGCCTTCTTGTTGGTCCAAATGACAACTCCTAATTCCTCGGCATTGGCCATTTGTAGTGAAGCTGATGGGCCCAGAAATCCATACCATCTCTTGCATTAGTGGCATCCTGCCATAAGTAGAACAGTCTGACAATCCAGGGAATGGTGGAAACCAAGGGTTGGAGATTCTCTCCCTGCCTCTTGCAAAGCTTGGCTCGGAACAGTCGAATTGCAACGAGGCGGAAAGACATGTCAGCTGCTCAGAGCAGCAGAAAGGAAATAGAAGGGAGTAAATTGGTTGTAGCAGATAGAAATTTATCAGTGGTTTTCAGAAGCTGCAGAGGCAAGTGGTCCGTTCTTCTAGATGGTGGGATTCGAAAATGTTTCAGCTACAGGGAGAATATAGCAAGGGGAGACGAGTAATTATACCACACTTTGGCATTCTATCTTTCCCCTTATTGACAAACAATTCTTCAATGGTTGTGAGAGGTTGTATGTCTGGGCTCTGGGAAATTGGAATCTGTTCCTTGAGTAAGGGAAGGGAAGCCTCTGCTGACTGGGGATACCTGAATCCAGGGTATCAAGTTGGAAAAAGAAGGATTAAGCCACAATTTTGCCCGAGAAAAGGCTTCTGATTTAAGGAAACAGAATGGATCCGTGTGAAAATGTCCTCTCTTTTTGTTTCTTGTTACTGGCCAGCCCGGTTAAAACCACGGATTATACACTGGATAAGCAATATTGCAATAATTCAGTTAAATGGAGTTCAAAGGGTTTAATTAATTCCTGCAATCTCCCAGCAGGACAGAGAAGCAAGCAGTTTTGCTCAGGGAATCCCTGCATTATTATCTCCCCAGTGAACAAAACTGTTCAAAAAGAATCATTTTTTTCTCCCCTGCTGGTGTTATTTGTCAAGCAGGAAAGTCCTCAAACTTGGAATGGAAGGAGTTTTAAATCAGAATTTGACCCAGTTTAGTATTGACCATCCAATTTCCTTCCCCCTCCCTTTCCTATCACTGGCTGGGGAAGGAATGTCATCGAAGCACATCTGGGTAGAGCAGACTGGACTCTGTGGACTGACCTCCTGCGGATTTTCAAGAGACCTGGCATCTTTTCCTACCTCCTCTCCAAGGTCCCATTTATAGCAGTTGTCTGCCATGGTGGCTGCTTGACTTGTGTGGTCCTATAGGCAGGAGAGAAGGAGAACTTGTGTTTGGGGCACATGGTGCCGGTTGAGAAAGGCTGGAAAAGAGAAGGGGATTTCCTACATTGGGCAGAACCTGGTGCCGAACTATAATTCTCAGCACCCAAAGCCAGTAAGGTCCAGTGCTGAAGGATATTAGGGTTGCCTTCAGCAGAATTTGGAGATTTCAGTGATTTTCCCCCTCTGGGCAATCAAGGAGCAAGTTTCTTTCTTTCTTTCTTTCTTTCTTTCTTTCTTTCTTTCTTTCTTTCTTTCTTTCTTTCTTTCTTTCTTTCTTTCTTTCTTTCTTCCCTCTCTGCCTCTGAATCTTTCCTTCCTTTTTCTTTCACTCTGAATCCTTCCTTCCTTCTTCCCTCTCTTTCTCCCTCTCTTCCTCTGAACCCTTCCTTCTTCTTTCACTCTGAATCCTTCCTTCCTTCCTTCCTTCCTTCCTTCCTTCCTTCCTTCCTTCCTTCCTTCCTTCCTTCCTTCCTTCCTTCCTTCCTTCCTTCCTTCCTTCCTTCCACAATGTTTTTAGTTAGATTACAAAATTCTACATTCTGTTTACCTTTACATAAAACAATTCCTTGCATACAACTTGGAGTGGTTTTAAGCTTCACCCCTTTTCTTCCCCTGCAGTCCTAACCTAAGCTTTGAAAACCCCACCAATATTCTCCTCCCCATTTCGGCTTCCTTTGGCTGCTGGGTTTCTTCAAAAATACACAAGGGAGTTGCTGACTCACTCAAAACCATTATGCATTTGAGGTTGGACTTGCCCCTGGGTTTCTCAGCAAGCCGGATTTTAAAATCCCTGGGTGGTATTATTATTATTATTATTATTATTATTATTATTATTATTATTATTATTATTATTATTATTATTATTATTATTATTTCTAAAGATGAGCTAGGAAAGAATTCGGCCTTATCCCAATGTTGAAGTTGACAATATCTAAAACTGACTTATTTCAGAAAAAAGCCTGTATTGTTGATTTCTGAGGACTCTACCATGATCGAATGTTGGCTTTCTAAACCATTTGGAATGGTTGATGGCTGGTGTTGCTATTAGGGTTAATGGGAAAACTAGTTTGGTTTAGTGGTTTAAGGCAGCAGGCTAAAAAGTGGGAGGTGGAGAGTTCTAGTCATGCTTTAGGCACGAAAACAGGCTGGGTGACTTTGGGCCAATCCCCAGGGCCCGTGGCCTTTTGAAAAATCACCCTTGGGTAGCATGTTATTGGTGCCTAGCTCCTGATTTTTCCCTCCCTTCTCTTCTCTTCCCCTCTCCTTTCTTTTCCTCTTTCTCCTCCCTTCTTTGTGACCCCTGACTTCCTTAGCCTTCTCTGCCCCTTCCTTCCAGTTTATTTTTCCTGCCCATTTCCGCTTCTGGCTTCTGGGATCCTGGAAGCTGACAGGAGGCCAAAGAGAGGAGAGAGGCTGGTGAGAAACATTCATTAGACTAATTGCTGTGCCGAAGTCCTTTTGTTTGCTTGTTTGCATCTGATTTTCGGAAAATCTTTAGCCACAGAGCTTGGAGAAAGCCCCTGGCAATGGGCCAACGTTTGCTATCTCTCCAGATAACAAATCAGCTTAGAATCCAGCACTTTCACACCATCACCAATGTAGGCTGTTTTGCCCCAGCGGGATAATTTTCCACAAACAAATTTATTATCATAGCATATTTGCAAGCATTTTTTCCCCTCTCCCATTGGATGTTGTAAAATACAGATAATCCTTGATGTACAACCACAACGGAGCCAAGAATTTCTGTTGCTGAGTGAGAAATTTGTTCATTTGAGTTGTTTCCCCTTTTTACGACTTTTCTTGCCGCTTCAGTTGAGGGAATCGCTGCAGGTTGTTAAATGAGTGACACGGTTGTTAAGTGAATCTGATTTTTTTGTGAAGTTCACTTGTCAGAAGGTGGTGAAAATTGGTCACCTGACCTGAGCCCAGGACATTGCAACCGTCCCAAGTGTGAATCCCTCGTCAAGCATCCCCGTTTGGTAGGGATTCACACAGCCAATGAAGGGCAAGGAAGAATCCTTCCTCTTTGCATTTGAAAAGAAGTCAGTTCATTTGCACTTCAAAGAGCAATTCTGTGATTTGGAACCCACGGAAATCTCCTTCCAATTGTTCTCTTTTCCAAAGCGTGCAGTCTCTGCGGCGGATAAAAAATGATTTGTGCTTATCATTAAAGGAAACAAAAACTACGGAGAAATTTCCTAACAGTGAGAACAAATGAACCAGTGGAACAGGGGCTTGCCTTCAGAAGTTGTGGGAGCTCCATCCCCGGAGAATTTTAAGAAGAGATGGGACAGCCATTTGTCTGAAAGAGGTTTTCTCCTTGAGGAGGGAGGGTTGGACTAGAAGACCTCCAAGGTCCCTTCCAACTCTGTTATCCTGTTATTCTTATGAGCTGAGCATTAATCAGGGAGAAAGACTAGCTGCCTGAATTCCTGTTTCTTCAAAAATCTAATCTTTTATAGCCCTTGAGTTGGGGTCTACTGAATCATCTTATTCTAAACATATCTTTTTTATATCCTAAGAGCCATTTATTCTCCACTTCAGGGCCAGGATACTAATAGATTATTTAGAATATAACTGAATGAATCCTAAAGCTTGCCTTCAGAAATTGTGCGTGCTCCATCATTGGAGGCTTTTAAGAAGAAACTAAACAACCATTTGTTTGGAATGGGATAGGGTCTCCTGCTTGAGCAGGGGGGTGGACTAGAAGACCTCAAAGGTCCCTTCCAACTCTGTTATTCTATTAATAACAGAGAGATTCAGAATTTGAAGCAATAGATTTATGAGTACGTCTCCAATCGAAATGTATAACCTTTAGTGACAGAAATGAACAAATGGACTCCTGCCTGTACAATTGCTTCTTATTTCTAAATTGGATAATTATTGGCTTTTTTTCTCAGCGTGGCCTGCCATATAATCCCAGATAATTTTTATCTTTTCCCTACTTAATTTTTCCTGACTATTCATACATGCAACATTAACAATTTTCTACTGGCAATAGCTTCTGCCAGGGTTTTATTCCCAAATGCTAGCAAGAGGGAATGGCTTTCCTTTGTCTCACAGATTGAAGGAGCTACAAATTCTGCAGCCTTGGCAAGGAGATCAAACAGGGAGCCAAAGACCTGGTGGATGAAAAGAGTCGCTTGCTGTTAAGACAAGGAATCAAAAAAACCAACCATGTGTTTGTCAGTGACAAACGTTTTAGCAGCCCCTTAGATATTGGACGATGCTCTCCTGTCTCCCCTGGTCCTTCCCTCCCCTAGACTAGCCAGGCCCAGTTTCTCCAACCATCCATTGTATCTTTCATCTTCCAGCCTCCTCGTCATCCTGGTAGCTCTTCTCTGCAACCCAGTCCCCTTAACTGTTCATCGTAGGGTTCAGAATAATCATCGATGATCATCAATGCTATGATGAAGCCCCAGACCAGACTCTTGTTCTTCTGCCTCGCACACCCTGCTCTTTCTTACCACAAGCTGAAGCGCCATTGCCCAACTTCTTTCAGCCCCCTTGAGTCGGTTGGGCGCAACCCAGCTGTAGAATTCCAGAGGGTTCCTGGAGGGAGGGGGAGGCATCTGTTTTTGAACACATTTCAGCATCTAAATAGTTGTTGACTCAGAAAGGACAGCTGAGTTTCCTCCATTTTTAATCCGGCATGCCATTCTCCAGCTGATTCCAGGCACCCCCCTGAATCGGGTGGGTCTCCTGGGTTGGTTGACTCTACCTAGAAGGGGAATCAAAGGATTCTTTGTGGGGTGACGAAGAACGCTTGCGTGGTCAGAAGATCTCATGTCTCTTTTGGACAAAGGGTTGGCTTCCATTTGTCTACAGGTGGTCCTCGACCTACAACACAATGGAACCCGAAATTTATATTGCTAAGTGGGAAATTTGTGAAGTGAGTTTTGCCCCATTTTATGACCTACCTGGCTGCATTCCTTAAGTGAACCACTGCAGTTGTTAAGTGAGGAACACGGTTGTTAAGCAAATCTCATTTCCCCATTGGCTTTGCTTGTCAGAAGGTCGCAAAAGTAGATCACATGACCCCACTGGACACGGCATCCGTCATAAGTGTGAGTCGGTTGCCAAATGTCTGGATTTTGGTCACAGGACCATGGGAATCACCCAAGGATTAAATTTTTCTCCCCTTATTTTCCTCCCCAAAAACTAAGCCCGACCACATAGTTTAGTAGCGAAGCACAGGGATCCAGCTAGTATATTTATGACAGAGATATATCTTCCAATCCTTGAAAGACTATCCCAAGAAAGGGGGCCTTAATTATTCTCCAAAGACCTGAGGGCAAGACCAGAAACAATGGGTGGAAGCTCACCAGAAGAAGGTCCAATCTAGGAATAAGGAAGAATGTCCTGATGGTGAAAACGATCCATCAATGGAACCGCTTCCCTCCCAGAGTTGTGGATGCTCCAACACTGGAGGTTGTCAAGACTGGACAATCATTTCTCTGGGGTGGTATAAAGTATCTCCTGCCTTGAGCAGGGGGTGGACTAGGAGACCTCCAAAGTCTCTCCCAGCCCTACGATTCTAAGAACCTTCCTCTCCTGTCAATTATGTGTCAAAGGAACCAAGGCTGCTGTCCAGGGTGCTGAGCATCGTTTCTTCTTTATCCCTTCGCATTTTTCTCCAGCGTTGAGTCAGGATGCTCTGGGCATTTTCTGATTCATGGCTTAACGTTTCAGCTGCAGTCTGGAAGTGTATCGTTGTATTCATGCAGCAAGTTCCCCAACTATGCTAAAGATCTAAAAGAAAATAGGCTGAGCTTAATTAGAACCACTTTGACATGCCCTTAATCTTTTCTCTTATTCTGTAGCTGTCAAGGTCCCAAATCAAGAGTGACACATGAGTTCTTTATTGTTTCACACCCATAGACAAAAGGAAATGGCAAAGGATCTTCTGCTTGATCGGGGTTGGACTAGAAGACCTCCAAGGTCCCTTTCAATCCTATTATTCTATGTTCTATTCCACAGGAACCTCTCCAGATTGGCAGCCTCACTTGGGAAAGACTAGATAAGGCTCAGAGGCGCTTGGGGCGGGTGGGGTGAGTCAGACCTAGTCCATTTGCGATCACGTAAGGAGTCCGAGCTACTTCCCTGCTTGAGTCCTCCTTCCAACTGGGATGGTTGCTCTCTCTCCAACAAATGCCAATAAACGCTTTTAACCCAGCGGGAGGGCAAGAAATGCCAGCCGGAAGGGGAAGGCCTTATTAGAAAGCCCCTTTTAACTCGGCCTTTCAGAACCATCTTAAAGAATTCATAAGCCGCAGGTCTATGCTAAATATTTCATTGTGAGGGAGAGGCAAGGAGTTTGCTTGGTGCGCCGTTGGCAAGCATGGGTTAAATGACCATCTGCCAGCAATTGGAAACCCGTGCCAGGTGAAGCTCCTTCCAATCAGACTTTGCAGGAAAGAAAGAAAGACGGAAGAGAGAGAGAGAGAAAGAGAGAGGAGTCTAGGAACATCGCCCATCATTCCTCTCACTGATCATGTGCATGAATCCGTTGAGCCTCCAGAAACGTTTCGTGCCTCTCCGTCGCTGTGCTACGTGGAGAGGGATGCAGCCCTGTCTTCCCCACTAGCATGGAGCCTCTACAAGACGGGGCTTGTTCCACTGCGCAGCTGTGTTGGGGTGTGTATAGAGGTCTGGAGGTGTATGTGTGTGTGTGCCGGAGAGCCGGGAAGAGAGAGACGATGGTCCATGTCTCCATTGCTGAACTCCACAGCCCAGCATTGTGATGAGTGGAAGGCAACCTGGGGAGAAAAGTAAAGAGAGGAGCCACCCTCCTTCCCCAGAAAAACCCCACCGCTCTACAAGATGGCCCGATCGAAGCTGAAGAAATCTCCCTCCGACAGCAGTGCGCATCAGAAAACCATCCCTCCCTTGGCAACAAGCGAAGATGTGCCAGGCATCAGCCCCCTGTTGCCTGTCCGGCGTCTGGGATCCGTGGGGAGCGAGATGGGACACAGGTACCGTAGCCCGTGAATGCCTCTTGGCATGCCAAGGCTCCCCCCCCGCCCTCCCTCCCTCCTGACCCCGCCCAAGCGAATTGGGCAGCATTAAACAAGGAGCAATCAGGAAGGCAACCCCCTCCCCCCAAAAGGATGCTGCACATAGATGAAAGATTGGGAAAACAGGAAGTCTCTTGTTGGATAAACTGAATTGCTTTCACTGGGTTTTCCCTCTTTCTTTCTCTTTCTCTCTCTCTCTTTCCTTCCTTCCTTCCTTCCTTCCTTCCTTCCTTCCTTCCTTCCTTCCTTCCTTCCTTCCTTCCAGGAGCTTCCTGCCTTTTGGAAAAAAATTTTTTTTTAAAGGTGGGAGGAGAGGCACCCAACAGAGGAATCCTTGTGAACAGAATCATCCTCATCATGTGAGTGGGACTTCAGCCTTTCCCCACCCAAGTTGATTAAAAAGCGGAATGGTGAAAGAGGGAGAAAAGAAACCGTGGTTTGTTCTCTCTCTCTTCCCCTGATCTCTCAGCTGGTGCTTTGATGCCGCATCTTTGCCAATGGGGAGAAGGAGGAGGTTGAAGCAGGCCGATGAAGTCCTCGCTTTAAACAAACCCTTGCTGGGACCCAGGATTCCCAGCCTTTGGCTGGGCGGTGTGAGAGGAGGGCGGAGAAGGGAGCACTACCAATCCACTGCAGCCGGCGCACACTCACAATGCACAGGGACCCAAGAGGGAGGCAGGCCTGGCATTTTCTTCGAAAGAAGTGGCGTGTGTGTGTGTGTGCCGGGCATGTGTTTTATTTTGGTCGGCTTTTCAAAGAATATGCAGCATGGTTCTGGAGGTGCAGAGCAGCGAAGGAATCCTCCTCCGTGCTTCTTCTCCCCTCCCTTTCTCTCTTCCTCTGCTCTTCTCCATTCCTGCCTCCTGTCCCCCTCCAGCCTGCTCAGTCTTCCCCTCCCCCACCAATCGTTCCCACGCCTTCGAGGTGCACTCTGCTCGTTTCCCGCCCAGTTGCGTTGATGTCAAAAGAGGATGTTGCTGAACATCCCCCCCAGAGTTTGCTCCCCCCTTCTTCTTTTGAAGGGAGGGGGAGATGAATCCCTCCAGAGCAAGAGGGGGGCTCCTTTCCCCCCATGAATGTTTGGGGGAGGGGAGGTACGGCAGTGCTGCTAGCAAGATAAAGGAGGATGCCAGAAGCACCTCGGCCTCGAGCAGTCTTGGCCTTTGGTGTCGGTAGAGACTTTGTAGCCCTTCAGCTGGATCCTCCTTTGTGGAAGAGAGAGTGGATACGATGAAGAACGGCACTTTCTCTGTTTCTTTCCCTGGTGGTCTCCAGCCAGGTTGGTGTTTTGCATTTGGAGGCATGTGCCAAAAATTAAGTTGGGTAGAAAGTTGGTTTGAAAACAGAACAATAGAATTGGAAGGGACCTTGGAGGTCTTCTAGTCCAACCCCCTGCTCAAGCAGGAGACCCTCTACCATTCCAGACAAATGGTTGTCCCATCATTTCTTAAAATCCTCTGGTGTTGCAGCACCCACAACTTCTGAAGGCAAACTGTTCCACCAATTGATAGTTCTCCCCATCAGGAAATTTGTCCTTAATTCTCGGTTGGCTCTCTCCTTCATTAATTTCCATCCATTGGTTCTTGTCTTGCCTTCTGGTGCTTTGAAGAATAAGGTTGACCCTCTCTTCTTTGGGACAGGCCCTCAAATATTGGAACATTGCTATCATGTCACCCCCTAGTCCATGATAGCTCCTTGGACTTTGTTCTAAGCACGTCTGAATGGAGTGTTGCAGGAGACGGACTTCCATTGACTCCCATCTCCCATCTTAGATCCAGGTCCTTCCTGTAGCTCCATTCACCAGTAGCAACTTCTCCATGCAGTGCCATGATGTCCTGTTACCAGGTCTTCTCTTTGGATGTCTTGGTGTGGCCACAGAACAGGAAGCAGAGGAATCTTGCAAGAGATTCATAGACCAGTAAAGAGTCACTTGCATAACAAGCATCCTGTTATCTGGGGCTCAGATCCGTTAACCATCTTTGAGTGTAAAGTGTTGTGGGAATCCTATCCACGAGTCTGCATGGTTAGTTGATGGTTCAGTCCGTTACACAAACCCAGAGAACTGGACCAAATGAGTAAAACCTTTGCCAAGTTGAATTTTATTCCACTCTTCTTGATGGCAGTAAGAAGCAGCTGGCTATCACCTTCTTGCAAATCCAGCCTACAACCCTGAGATTTCCTGGTACCTCATACAAACTCGATCCTGCTTAGCTTTTTGAGGTCGGTTGAGGTAGTTCCGACGATGGCTGTCTAGTTGGGACAATTGTCGGCCTGACTTATTTTCTTTTTCTTTATCTGGAGGACTTTATTGTCCATGGCATAGAGGATGAAACCTGTTCTCTGTGCTGATGTTGTTGGACACAATCCAGCAACATCTGGATGTGCCACAAGTCTCTGTTTGCTACCGAATCATGCATCTGCTGAAGCTGGAACAAGTTTCTGCAAAAATGAGGGAATTGGAAGTGGCAGGGCTCAAGCAGAATCAATACTGAGCTGTTTGTCTTCCAAGAAATACTTTGCTCATTTCATTCGAGTATCTTAAGAAAATAACAGAGCTGGGAGGGGTCTTGGAGGTCTTCTAGTCCAACCCCCTGCTCAGCAGGAAACCCTATGCCATTTCAGACAATCGGTTGTCCAATCTCTTCTTGAAAACCTTCTCTCTCTCTCCTTCCTTCCTGGTTTTTCTTTGAAGACGTTTCGCTTCCCATCCAAGAAGTTTCTTCAGCTCTGACCAGATGATGAGGAAAGAAAGGATTTACATTCCTTGCAGACAGCTGGTCATTTGCCTCCTTTTAGAGGGTCACTGAGGCCACTTGGAGGTTTACCTGTGTCCTCTAAAAGGATGCAAATGACCAGCTGTCTGCAAGGAATATAAATCCTTCCATTCCCCACCATCCTGTCAGAACTGAAGAAGCTTCTCAGATGGGGAGTGAAATGTCTTCAAAGAAAAACCAGAAAGTCCAGTTGCCTCTTTAAAAAGGCACTTTTGGGAAAACCAGGATCGGGATGACCGGGAATCTCCATAGACATTCCTCACAGCCAGTGTTTCAGGACTGCAGTTACTTTCCATAGAACCAAGGCTGGACAAATATAATTAAGTCTGGAAAATTAAGAACAGCTTAGTTTCAAGGTTTATCAGCTGACTTTAAACCATTCCTCAGTGATTTAAACTTCAAACAACTCTCCTCCTCTGAATTTAAACCACCACATGCTAAATCAGAGAACACGTCCAAGTTGTTTGCAGTTCTGGGTGAAACCTGGAGGGACAAGCCATCATCGGCAGCCTTGACCCTTGGTGGATGGAGAGAATGGTTCCTCCCATGTGAACGGACCTAGAAACTCTCTCTAATTAAGTCAACCTAATTGTAGAAGATGTGGCAATGATTCAGAAACCGGTTTTGGCCTCACCCCTCCTTGAAACTCAGTGCAAGTAGGTTGTGCTTTTTGGAAGCTTTGGAAATGGTCATTTGGGCAGGAGAGAAGAGGGGGCCGGACTGAATGGACACCTCTGCAAGGTATAGAACGCATACCTGCTGCCAACCGGGGTATAGAGGTTACTCTCTCCCGCCAGAAAGGGAAGAGAAAGTCATCTTTTCTGAATCTGGGTATTTGGGGAGTTTCTGTGGGATTCTTTTTCGCCTACTGGGAAGGCCTCTATACTGGGGAGGATAATGTTGCAATTCTTTTTAGATTTCTCTGGTCCCTGTCAAAGAAACCCATTGATTTTTCAGATGTAACATCCTACAAAAGACACATTAGCTGTGAACTGCTGAGCTGTGCAATTTCACAGCCAAGGTGTATTGCTTTCATTTGGACAAAAGCATAGAGCAAGAATGAAACTTCCTTTCATTCTGGAATTCAGGATAATTCTTGGGCAGCCCTGTAACATATTTCCTTCCTCCTTCCTTCCTTCCCTCTCCATCCATCCATCATTGTGCTACCAAAAAAAGAAAACCATAGTTAGTTCAAAACCTAGTTCAGACTGGGATGGAAACACAAGTATTATTAAAAGGGAAGTTAAAAGAAGGGACCATTTTGCGGTTGCCCTAAATTTCTATTTTTTAAATGAATCCTTTGAGGCCCTGAGATCAGTGGGATTGTGTGGCATCCACTAAAGGCACTCAGGGCAGAGTCAAAAGACCTCCAGAGAGACATCCCATGCACTACTACAACTGGCAAAGAAGGCACTCTGTTCAAGACATAAATCGTTCTGCAAGGCTCTGGATTGAAAGGCCTTTTAAAAGAGGCGTCCTCTCTTGCAGCATCGAACAAAACTTTGCAAGCATCCAAGTGGAGCATGGAGCAGGAGAGCCAGGCTGGTCTGTGGCAGCCAAATCCCAGAATAACAGAGTTGGAAGGGACCTTGGAGGTCTTCTAGTCCAACCCCCTGCTCAGGCAGGAAACCCTATACTATTCCAGACAAATGGTTGTCCAGTCTCTTCTTGAAAGCCTCCAGTGATGGAGCCCCCACCACTTCTGGAGGCAAGTGGTTCCACTGGTTAATTGTTCTAATTGTGGGGAAATTCCTCCTTCGTTCTAGGTTGCTTCTCTCCTTGGTTAGTTTCCATCCATTTTCTTCATGTCCTGCCCTCGGGTGCTTTGGAGAATAGCTTGACCCCCCCCCTTCTCTGTGACAGTCCCCCAAATGTTGGAAGATGACTATCATATCTCCCCAAATAGATTCCCAGTACAAACTGATTGTGTGGGTAAAAGCGACATTGTGGGGACCCAGCAAAACAAAAGCTGCTGCCCTGGCATGTCTGTGTTGTGGTTCAATGAGAGGTGGGGAAAGATGCTTGAGAAAGGGGCAGCCGTGTCTGCTTCAGTCCCTTGAAGACTCTAGGACTGTTCAGAAAAAAAGAATTTCCTGTATTTGAAGCTGGAAATGTTCCCATTCTCACCCCTCCAGGCGCTCCCACTTCTGCTGAGCTCAGCTTGCAAAGAGTGCCTTGCATAACCCTCTTGGGTTTTTTTCCAAAGGCTGCTTAAAATTTCCCGTTATCTCCTTCCTCCCAAGAACGACCTCTAGGTGGTTGGAAACTGAATTATGATTTAATAATCATCTTTGTGGTTTGAACTCCTTCTGCCCTGAGCCATTTAGCAGCAAACCAAGCTTTTCCGGATTTCTGGTGTGCAAATTCATTAGGAAACCCCCAGAAATGTCCAAGAGTGAAGTCTGAGCGCAGCATTTTCATCCAGGGGAAGCGAAGGGCTGTCCCAGAGAAGAAGGGACTTCTGAGACTCCTGCTGGTGTTATATGCAGAAAGGCCTAGAGAGATTCTCCGTCATCCCAGGTCCTAGTTGTCTCAAAGGTGCTTTTTCCTGAAAGACATTTCGCTTCTCACCCAAGAAGCTTCTTCAGTTCTTCAGTCAGAACTGAGTCTGACTGCCTTTTGAAAAAGCACTTTGGGATATATACAAGAAAAATTGGTTGGAAAGGGCAGCGTTAACAAACGTAGGCTCAAGCTTGGGAATCAACAGGACTTATTGGGCAACCATACAGAAATGTGTTGCCTTGGATTTCATTTGAAATTCTCAATCCAGTTACAACTCTCCCTGGTTGGCTCCTGTTCTAGTCTGTGTTTGAGGAAATGTTGCCTTTGAAGCTTTCTTGACAAGATCTTTATGAAGCTGGTAGCCCTTCCACCTTCTTCTTTCAAGGGCTGAGAGGGACTGGATACCTCAGGCAGGACTAGAACTCACAGTCTCCTAGTTTCCAGCCTGGCGCCTTAATCCCTACCCCAGACTGGCTCTCTTAATACTCACGATTAACAAGCCCCAAACGTGGACACTGGGCAACATGCAGCCCTTGAGAAATCTAACATTTTCTGGAATACTTTTTTTAGATTGATCCTCTACCATTAAGACTGCTCTTCTCTCTGTAAGTCTCCATTTCTCCTCCTTCCCTTCTCTCTCTCTCTCTCTCTCTCTCTCTCTCTCTCTCCCCACCTCCATAGGCGCAACATGTAAAATTTAAACGACCTGCTTGCAGAAATAATACAATTGTTAAATAAACACACACAAATGTGTACTTGCTTCTAAGAGGAAGCTCTTGGTTCTGGGGTGGGGAACTTGCAAACGAGCGCATGCTAAATAAACTTGCTCCTCTGTAAGTTATCACAGTTTTACATGTTTATTTGCAAGGAAGCCTCACTGAACCAAACAGAGCTGATTTGTAGTTCGAAGTGTATAAAGCAACACTGCAAATTTTAATAGAGTTCACTTAATGATCAATCTAGATCCGCACGCATAAGTAGAGAGAATGGCTTTGCACTGCTCCAGAGTTCTTCTTTCTGGTTGACCAGGAGATTGAATTAAACAAGAAAGAATTAAACTTTTCTAATTTGGCATCGTTCCTTTCCCTTGTGGCTTGTGCAGCTTTATGATCAGTTCACAAGATTCCTTTGGTGGTTGGCTCTCAAAAGGAGCATTTCGTGCCAAACTCAACTCCTGAAGACTTCATTGGGGTGTTCATGGTTACATCTGTGTTTCTTAGTACAAAGCTGTAGACCCTGGTCTTCTTCTGGGAAACATTCTCAATGTCCCAGTCTGGCCTATAATTTCCTAATCAAAATATTTCCTTTCAAAATATTAGCCAGTTTAATGGAAGAGGAAGCACAAAGGCTTTATCCCATTTAATAATACATGGCTTTCTTAATAGTGCATCTCTTCAAAGTAAAGTAGGAAACCTCGCAGTGTTTTGAATTTTAGACTTTGGTACATTCATCCTTAACTAGCTACAGGCAGTCCATGACATATGACCACAATTGAGCCCCAAGTTTCTGCCGTTAAGTCAGTTTTACGGCCATTTTGCTACCTTTCTCTGCCACAGTTGTGAAGCGAATCACTGCAGCTGTTAACTTAGTAACATGGTTGTTAAGTGAATCTGGCTACCCCAGTGACATTGCTTGTCAGAAGGTTGCAAAAGGGAATCCTGTGACCCCAAGGGGACACTGCAACCGTTATAAATACGAGTCAGTTACTAATTTTGATCACATAAAAATGCTGCCATGGTCGTAAGTATGAAAAATAGTCCAACGTCACTTTTTTCAGTGCCCTTGTAACTTTGAATGGTCACTAAACAAGCTGTCGTAAGTCGAGGACTGTCTGTATGCTGCAAATGTCCAGAAATCCCTCTCTCTTTTTTTGTTGGTATGTGTATATTTTTTTCTCTTAATATTCCTTATGCCCTGTGTTCTTAGGCCACATAATGAAGATTTCAGCATGGATTCCTCGCTTTCACAGTAAGTTAGCTTCAAACAACTGCATGCACTGGGCAATGTGGCGTTGGTGCTCTGGGAAAGGATGACTCGCAGCTCCCCTTACTACTGAAGACTTAAGTTGGCTTGAAAGTTGGCCTCCCTTTGCAAGAAACGAGCATGGTGGGAAACATAGTTCTCTGAGAAGATAGACATTAGGGCTTGTAGCGAATTCTGCTCACCTCTGGATACGGTTCCTGTGAAGTATTTAGTTCAACAGATAATGTTCGGTTAGTTATAATCGCTCTCTCCAGAATTTTGATGATCAAAGGACATCAGGATGATGGCATTCCTATTTTCAATCTCTGTCAGTTTCATATATTTTCATCGCTGATCCTTTGTGTCCTGTTTGTTGTGATTGCTAGGGGAAACAATGTCCAAGCATTCGGTATTGAACTAAGTACAAACATTTACAGTCATTTGATTCCCCCCAAACGAGACCATTTTTATGTGGACTGTCTCCTAAAATATTGATTGCGGTGGTTTAGTTGAGAATGATTGCAGAACTGAAAGAATCACTGAAAGAAGAATAAGGTTAAGAAAGGAACTGCTTTCCACACTTGATCAAGCAATGAGGAGGATGTTCAGAGAGTTTTTAAAACCTGCAGCTAAATTCATCAGGCATTCTCAAGGATTGTAATTGTGCTTTCTGGGGGAAATCACCAGCAAATGGCAGCTTCCTTTCTTCGAGCCCAAATATAACTATTCTCTTCGTTCCATTTTCTCCAAAAGGCAGTATTCTTGATTAAAAATGGATGAAATGGGAAAAAAGCAAAAATGTTGCATTTCTAATCAAGTTCCTGTCTCTATTTTTTCCCCTTAAACTCAGCGTCTTCCATTCTGTTTTGCCCTTTTAAAACGTGTGTGTAAAATGTGTTTTCTTAACACATATCCCTTGCTACTTTTTCTCTAATGTGTTTGGTGTGCAGAAGCATATTTTGCTGTGGACTTAATGGACTCATTCTTACACATATTTTGTGGTGGTCTATAGAGAAGTTGAATCAAACATCACTTACAGATCCCTAAGGGACGTTCATACAACATACTAAATTCAGTTATGGTTAACCTTGGTTGGTGGGTTGTGGTTTTTCTAATGCAAGCCCAGCTTATTGAGAGAGGGCATTGCTTTGTGTGAGCCGAGAGATCTAGTAACTAGGACTGAGTGTGCGGAATGAATATAAGCTTTGGCGTTCATCGCAACCTTGCAAAAAGTAGATGTCAGTGTGCAAGTGTGTTCATCAATTTTTAAAGCAGGAAGCCCTTAAAGTACAAAGAGCATATTTCTTTTCCTTGTCTCATCCGAGAGGAATGAGATAATCTTGCTGTATTTGCAAAACTATCTGTCAAGCCTTTTGAGACTATTGCTATCTGTATGCATTCAGGTTTTCATTCTGGTGTGGAAGAGGAGAGAAGGGGAGAGGGAGAGGAGATGACAAGAGAGTAAAGTAGAAGAGAGTGGAGTGGAGTGGAATGGAGTGGAATAGAATAGAATAGAATAGAATAGAATAGAATAGAATAGAATAGAATAGAATAGAATAGAATAGAATATTTGGTCAAGTGTGGTTATAGAATTAGAGTTGTAAATAAGAGATGGGACGTGACTTTTCCCCTCCTATTCATAATGCCACTTGGGAATATTCAGATAAATGAGTGAACCACAATTCAAAACAAAACAGCTTGTCATATCCTGAGAATTCTTAACCAAAACAGTTATTTGCATTGTTTTTTTAAAGTTGATTTATTTTCCTTGTCTTGCGATATGTATACATTTTGATCATAACTAATGAGCTTGTGTTCCATTTTGCACTGATTAAAAAAACAGGCTTTCTTTTTTCTTTCAAAGAACTATTTTTCTCTGTTGGTTGTTTGAACACCACCATTAGCAAAGATAACAATGATTGATCTTCCAGATTACTCAGAAATTAAAATGTAAAAAGTGTCATGGTGCTTAGCTCTATGGAACATCTTTCTTAAAGTTCTAAGTACCACAGTGCATTTTTTCCTCCACAAAAATTGCACAATGGTCAGATTTGAGGCTTTGTTTAACCAAGGTTTTGCATCATTTTATCCCTTTTTTTAAAAATGTCACAAATGTTGGCGTTCTTTGGGCACACGTACCTTGACAATTATTCACACCGTGTGCTCAGCTGGGTTTATTTAAACTTGGTTAGATTGTTTGGGGGCGGGTTGGAGGCTCAGTTGCTGTGATTGGGTTCCTTTATAGTTCAGAAGCCCAGAATGTGGGTTAACTAAATTACCAATTGTGTAAATAGAGCCACTTACAGCATCTTTCAACCTGACTCCGTTTTGCCTGCTGCCCTCCCCAATTTCTCATCAGTGTTTGAACTCAGAAGCGTTTTGAGAGAGAATGGCTAAGCAAGAGTGTGAGGACGAGGCATCTCATCCTTTGTACCGGAGCAGATTCAATCTCTCCTCCGTCACTTGAGACAAAATGTCCAACGACACAATTGGGATCTGAAATGAAATCTCACTTGTTCTGATTTTTCCCTTCTTATCCTGGCAGGGTTGAAGTGGAGTTTTACGTGAACGAGAACACCTTCAAAGAACGCCTAAAACTCTTCTTCATCAAAAACCAGCGATCAAGTAAGTGTCAAACCAATTCACGGGGCATCGATCATCAAAGATTTGATTTGCTCCCCACAAACCTGAATGTGATTTGTTTGGGTCTGAGTTAGTGTCAGGTCCAAAGCCAAGAATGACATAATTCTTCCAAGCTGAGTTCTTTATTGCAGTGGCCCCAAACCTTTTGGGCACCAGGGACCAGTTCCGTGGAGAGAGAATCTTCTGTGGACTGGAGGAGCGTGGTTTCATGGGCTGCTTGCATCCTGTGTGTGGGGCTCTTTGCCTGTTTGTGCAGATCGGTTTCTGGCATGCTGCAACCCAGGGCCAGTCCACCGACTGTGGGTTGGGGGCCCCTATTTTATTGTTTCACACCCATAGACCAAATCTTGCCAGACTGAAGACTCCACTCTACGTGTTCTAACCCAGTTCCCCAAACACAACAAACCCTCTGATGTGAACTCGAAAGGGCTCCTTTATTAGGAAATGCCAGCAGCCCAGCAAAAAGTTTTCCCTACAGGCTAACAAGTCCATCTGGCTGGAAGAGGAATTCTTGTCTGCTGCATCTATTCGTCTCCACCCCCTGCTTTTTATCCCCAGAGCTAGGGTGGGGCTTTGCTAGCAGTGGTGGCTCTTTCGGCCAAGGACCGGCTAATAGATTTCCACTGCTCTCCTCTCCTCTGCCTTCTGTATCAGGCACTGGACCCAGCTGTTCTTCCTCTTCTTCATCAGCCACCTTCAGACCTGGGGGCTGTTGACTCTCCATCTGAGGGCTGATGGACAGCCTAGGCTCTGCCCCCTCCCTCTCCCTCCCCCCATCTCTCTCTGCCAGCTCCATTCCCTCTTCCCCCTTGGAGCTCTCAGGTTGCCTTGATGCTGATCCTGACTCCCATGCCTCCTTCTCTGATTCGGCTGCTGGAGCGGCTGGCAGCCAACAGGCCACAACAGTTTGTTTCTATACTCTGGGAACTAACAGATAACAGATAATTGGAGTGGAAGGGACCTTGTAGGTCATCTAGTCCAACCCTCCCGCCCAAGCAGGAGAGGAGCTATTTCTTTCACACAGGCTACATCCAGGCTGAGTTGTCTCTTACTCTTCCAGGACATAGCCCCTACCTCCTGGGGTCCACCTCCTCACCAAGTTAGGGTGTCTTGCCAAATTTATTGATTTGATTTGGAGACCGGCAACTTCCAAAAGACATCAACACCTTATCTGAATTATTTTCCAAGCCCTGACCAGCCCCAAGGCTTCTTATTTCGTGTTATAAGCCGCCGTGTCCTTTCCAGCTTTCTTTTGCGGCATCTACCACGAAAAGTCTTGGAAGAATGACAGCTTTCAAAACGAGCACACGTGTGCGTCTTTCGAACAAGAGATGCTCCCAAAGATAGATGGGAGAGCGAACTGACAATCACACTTCCATCAGGACATTTGGAGCTGATCAAACCACAGGCTTTTTTAAAAAAAAATATTTTTTTTAAAGACTCACTGTCTGTTTTGCAGGGATGAAAAAGCAGCATTCGATTGCCAGCATGTGAATTTTTTAATTTTATTTTTCTTTAAATTAGAGAAAATTGCTGGAGAATTAGAAAAAAAAGGGGTGGGCGGGATGCTAAAGAAGATCCGTCTGTCTTTGAAATGTGAAAAGCGTTTGATTTCTCGCCTCGTTGGAGACAAGTACTGCCAGATTCTGCCAAGGACCTTAATTGATATTTTTTAAAAAGAAGCAATCAATCCTTTAATACAAAATGACTCATTTACTTTCACAGTTCCCTGCTTATGAATTTGAATTATTGGTTGCCTTGTTTCAGATTTTAAGCTATTTTTCTTTCTGCTAGCACTCAGTCTTCCGGGGATGGGTGCTGTTCTCGGAAAATGCAATCCTGTACCTGCGAAGTTGGGTTCTTTTCAGTGCCTTCCAGTTTTCCACTGAATTAAAGACCGAGTCCTGCCTAGCCACAACCTACTGGCACAAAATGTGCCTGGGGTTGATTTCCCCTATTATCACTGCCTGCCGAATTCCTTCCCTTGCTTTCTCAAGACCGAAAGACTCGTCTCTACTTTAAGCTCAGCTTTTCCTCGTAAAACAGAGTTGCATTCTTCTTGCAAGAAAGTAGTTTTGTGTGTTGCAGCAACCCTGGTTTTTTTGTATTTTTTTAAGAAAATCTCCTTCAATTTGGAATTTTCTTCATTTTCTTGTTCCCCATCTCTTCCACTGAGGTTCAGCTGTTGCATGCTTTGAATGAAGGAGGGTTTTTTAGAGCCAGGTGAAGCTCCGAGTCAATTTTGCCTAAACTGGGTATGATAAGTGGAAATTGGACTTCATGGTTAATGAAAATAGTGGTTACAACCCTAAAGTTGCTATGCTGGTGTGGTGGGCTGGCAGGATCTAGATCAGGTCCCCTAAGAGCAGGGATTTTTCCACCGAGCGGCTCTTATTTTATTGGTGCTGGTTTTAGTTATTATTGCTGTGGTGATTTGCCTAATGACATGGATCTATTCTCTTTATGTCAGGCCTGAGGATACGTCTGTTCAACTTCTCACTCAAGCTTCTCACTTGTCTTCTTTATATTGTCCGTGTTCTGCTGGATGATCCAAAACAGATAGGATGGTGAGAAATTCTCATTTACAACAGTAGCAATCACGATATCGCTTAGATTTCTATAGATTGGGAGGAGAGGGCATATTGGCTCCCATTTCACCCATTGGGTTTGGATTGTCAGTTGGATTCAGAAAGATTTGAAAAAATGGAGATAATTTGGTTGAATCCTTTTTTAAAAAACAAATAAATAAATTGGAAAACATCTGAGGCAGATGACCAAGGCATATCAATCAGTCCTCAGTCTGATTCAGAAGGTTAGTTTGATTCAATGAATCGCATAGGGGAAAAAAATCTGCTGCAAACTCCATATGGGCATCGGCAAGGGCATCCGGCCAGTAAACACTCAGCTCCGTCCAGTTGTCCCAATTCTAACCTGAATTAAGGGATTGCATTTGATGAATGGAAAACTTCAGCTGGCCCTATTAGGGGACTGGAATAAAATCAAGATATTGTTTTTGGAGCTGATCAGATTTAAATCACCTTATTTATATAAGGCATATCTCCAGCTAACCCTCCCTGTGTGATTAAACATTGTATAAAACATCACCCCCAAAGTTTGAAAATGGATTATTGTTAATTGGATAAACTAATTATTCATCTTTTAGTCTATCGACCATTTGCTTTGACTGGATTTTGCTTCTAAACGCCTCTTCTTTTCTTTTCATTCAGCTGGGAATGTGAGAAACACTTCTACTCCGGCGTCAATCATTCATCATCAGAAATCAACTGGTAAAGGGATTGGCAGCTTTTCTGAAGGTTGTTGTTGAGCTTCGGTTTAACAAGGAGCCAGTGTAATTTCTGGGTGAAGTCAAGCATGAAAACCACCAATCTTCTAGAAGGCAGGCTGCTAAAATAAACATCCATTAAAAACCAAAAGAACATCAAAACAATGCACAAACCCACACTTGTTGGTCCACCTCCGTTGCCCTTATATGATGATGACGATGTCTCCTTAATATCTCTTCCAAGGTCCAAGACACTCTATCCCAAGGGTCTTCCAGCTTGGCAAGTTTAAGACTTGTGGACTTCAACTCCCATAATTCCCACGAGCTAACATGACTGGAGGAGGAATTCTGGGAGTTGAAGTCCACAAGTCTTAAAGTTGTCAAGTTTGAAGCCCCCTGCTCTATCCCATCTTCATCTTACCTTTGATTTTTTTTTTCTTTTCTTTTCTGGGTAGGTGGGCTTCTCTCTAAGGAAAACCTGGCTTGTGGTCCCCACCTATTTTATTTATACCTATGAAGACTTTTAAATGCCCCTTGGAAATAGATTCTAGATGGTGCTTTAGTTTGCAACAGGAATTGTCTCTTTTAGAAGAAGGAGAAGGGGATTACATCAGCAAGGGGACCTCATAAATGCAAGAAAATATTCATGGATACAACGGCAGTTGTAGGCACCCTATTGACTAGTTCAACTATATCTATTTGCAGCATGTTTTGATGCATATTTTATAACCTGAATCAAGGACATTGGAGATTTGCAAAATTTGAATGAATTGCTACTTCTTGATCTGCTCTGTTTCTTGTTTCCCAATTAAGTCTTCTTCTGATTGTGGTTGAGCTTTTTTTCTGTAAATATTCTCTACAGGGATCCCATTTTGTGGGTGGATCGAAACAAGCCATTGTGGGCAATACAAGTAAGTATGATTGTGTGTTGGTGGAGCTGAACTTACAAAATTTATAGCATCCTATTCAGTGGTGGTATTCAAATTGTTTTACTACCAGTTCCATGGGCCTGGCTTGGTGGGCGTGGCAAGGGAAGGATATACTGCAAAATCCCCCTTTCCCTCCCCATCCCACTAACCTGCTTTCCAGCTCCCTTCTCCTGGGCAGGGCAACCGAAGAAGACCCAGCCGATCAGCTGGGACTCTGATGAGCTGGGACTCAGGAGGAAGCAAATAGATGGGGGCAGGGGTGGGATGCAAGCATTTTTACTACCCGTTCTGCAGGCGTGGCTAGGTGGGTGTGGCTAGGAAGGCATGGCCATGGGACTGGGTGGCCGTGACTTCTTCTTTTTTTACACACACACACACACACACACACACACACCCCTGGGCCTCAGGAACGCCTCCTGGGTGAAGCAGTAAGACAGCAAGGGGGATCCGTGCACAGCTGATTGTCAGAACAGCTGATCGTCGGGGAGGAAGAAATACTGCTTCAACTGAACCAGTAGCTGTTTTTTTTTACTACTATTGGGCCGAACTGGTAGAATACCACCACTGGATGGGGGCAGGGCCAGAGGTGGTATTTACCAGTTCTGCGAACTACTGAAAATTTCTGGTACTGGTTCTCCAGAACCTATCAGAACTGGCTGAATGCTGCCTCTGATCCTGTTCCTCTCCCATCCTGGTCACTTCTTCCCTATCTTTCTATCTTCTTCTCCTTCTAGGTCAGTGTGGCCATCATTAGCTTTCTCGAAACAATGCTTCTGATCTACCTCAGCTACAAGGTAAGCAAGAAGATGGGAGGACATGTTTTGGCCTGCAATCAGATGGGACGGGAGGGAGGGGGGAAGTGTTTTCTGCACATGGTTATGGATCTGACAACCTTGATGGTGAATTGTTGATTTGAAGATGTCTGCGGGTTCAGTGGGAAGGTCAAGATCAACCCAACTTGTGTTCCCCAATTCTAGTATACAGTTCACTAGTCCCAGAAAATAAATCAGTGCTTCATTTTTGGTTTGTTTGCTTCTGATGCCTGGAAGTCCTCCACTCATCCAGTCTTTATAGAGCCCGTGTTGGCTTTTCTACAACTTGATGTTCCCCTGATCCGTTTGAGTATCTCATCCTTCTTGTAAAGCTGTATTAGATGTCTAATGCAGAATAGATGGTGGTTTGGAGTTTCATCCCCAACTTGATGTTCTCCAGATCTGTTTCAGTTTAAGTCTCATCTTTTTACTGTTGCTAGACATCTCATAAAACCAGAAAAGATGGGTTGGAATTTCATCTCCAATTTGATGTTCTCCAGATCTATCTAACTCTCATCCTTCTTGTGTTGCTAGATGTCTAGTAAGAACAGAATAGATGGGTTGGAGTTTCACCTGTCACAACCAGTGTCAGTGTTAGGGATGGATAATAGGGACTGGCAGTTGATGCTCCTGGAGGTAGCAGGGATGAAAATGTTCACCTAGAACGTCTGAAAGAGAGTCATTTCTTTGCTTACCTAGTTGACTTATAGGCTGCCTCAATCTTTAATGATGCAATTAGTTCTGATCATGGAGGTAACAAAGACTTAATCTTCCATAGCTTAGCCTGTATCCAACTCTTTTTTTCCTTTAGGGTAACATTTGGGAGCAAATCTTTCGTGTTTCATTCATCCTTGAAATGATCAACACCGTGCCCTTTATTATCACGGTACGTTTGATTACTGAAAATGAGAATTTCTTTTACCTTCTGATGGTGGGTGGAGCCCATTCTTTAAGACAGTCACTTCCCTTTACTGAAAATACAGTTTTTGAAAGAGTACAGGAGCTAATGGGCCATAGTCAACTCAGAATATATGTGGGCTTTGTAAGAATCTAGTTACCAGCATGGCAAACCGTTTCTGTGCTGTATTGCTGCCTTGGGAACTCTACAGATGTCTCCATGTAGTTAACAGGAGAGAAGCTTAGCTCAAGAGAGAAGATATTTTCTAGCAACCATAACCTGGTCCCTTTGGCTTTTTTAAAAGATATTTTGGCCACCTCTACGGAATTTATTCATTCCCGTGTTCTTGAATTGCTGGTTGGCGAAGTATGCTTTGGAGAACATGATAGTAAGTAGAGGGTGGAAATGAGGGCCTTTTCTGCACGAGAAGTTTGGGGCATGTCCTTTTCTGCATATCCTGCTTTGTTGCGATGATGCACATACATTGGACTCATATGGCTTGCTAAATGCTACACCTGGATTTACAAAATGCAATGGTTGGGTTTAGAAAGAACGGTGCATCTAAGTAAATAAACCATAATATGGTTCGGGTGAGAACATAATGGTTTGGGTCACATACCATGTGAAAGCCAGGAAGTTGTTTCTATGACATGCTGAACCACAAGCTGGAATGAGGTACAAACTGAATTTTTTCCTTTCCCTTCCCTTCCCTCTTTCATTCTCTTCTCCCTTCCCTCTTCCCTTCCCTTTCCTTTCCTCTTCTCTTCCCTTCCTTCCTTCCAGAATGACTTACATCGAGCAATACAACGGACTCAGTCTGCCATGTTCAACCAAGTGCTCATTTTAATTTGTACCCTGCTTTGTCTTGTTTTTACTGGGTAAGTTCTTTGGCTGTCCTCTTCATGTCTAGCATTACAGGAGATTTGACTTGAAGGAGACGTGATCCAATCTGTGGCATTTGATTTTCCGCAAAATCAAATTGACCTAATCTAATGTCTGTTCCAATCAATTAGGAAAATCAGACCCAGCCCATTCATCACATTGTTTGAATTTTCCAAATCAGATGGAACCAGATCAAGCCAATGATTTGAAACAAGTGTCAATAGTTCCATATTGATTGTTGACTAAGTATTTCCTAGTTGGGTAATGAAACCTCTGCAAGAAAATCACCGAGCTCAGAGTTTACTAATGACCTCACAGTTCAATCCTGAACTACAAATACTCCCTTCTATAAACAAAGGAGTAGAAAGTTACCAAAATATTAGTTCTTTGACCACATCCCAACTGAAGCAATATTGATTAGCTCCTTTTTCCCAGTTTCAAAAATGACTCAAGAATCTTGGATGATTGCCATCCAGCCCAATGAAAGGTGTTGATATTCAATGCTGTAAAAGGAAGAAGAATGAAACCTAACTGAGTTTTACGATAAAAACCTGGTTTTACTACTAGGATCTCATCTTTCCTCCCCTGTGATCTAGAACCTGTGGCATCCAGCATTTAGAAAGAGCCGGTGAGAACCTCTCGCTCTTCAAGTCCTTTTATTTTTGCATCGTCACCTTCTCCACCGTCGGCTATGGAGACGTGACTCCCAAGATCTGGCCTTCTCAGCTGCTGGTGGTGATCATGATATGTGTGGCTCTTGTGGTCTTGCCTCTGCAGGTAAGGTATGACTCTCTGGGGTTTACAACATGGATGGGATGAGCCATAAGTAAGAGGGGCTTTGGACTGAGGGCAGTACAGGAGTTCAACTTGCTAGATCAAAGCAAAGAGAGTTGGGAGTCCATCAAAAGAGAGGTTATGGGGTCTGACACTGCAGCCTGAACATTTCAAATTCCATACGTACATACATATATGTATGTATGTATGTATGTATGTATGTAAACAGGATCACAAGTGACCGTAAATCACAGTTGGCCTCAAATGGGATAATGCCACCCTGTTGCTCCTAATAAATCTTTTGGATTCTTTTGAAGCTTGGCTCGAGTCTCATGATTTAATTAGGGCAATCGCCGGAGCCCTGACAGCAAGCCGAATATATGTATGTATGCATGTTTCAAAAGAATCCAAAATATTTATTAGGAGCAACATGTCGGCATTGACCCATATGAAGTCAACTCTGACACACGTGATTTATGATCACCTGTGACCCTGTTTCCCCCTCCCCCCTGGGTGCGTCAAGAATCAGATTCTCCAACAAAGCATGTTCATGGGCTGTGTGTCATCAATCACATTCTCCAATGAAGGATTTCACATATCCCTCCTTCCTTCCATCCCTAATAGTATGATCTTTGGTCAGATCTCCATCACCACCTGAGTTGGTGGTGGGAGATCTTTCTCCATCAAAGAGAACCTTTAACCACCGGATTCCAGACCGTTGGAGAAGATCTGCTAGCTTGTTTTTTGCCTACAGTTTGAAGAGCTGGTTTACCTGTGGATGGAGCGGCAGAAGTCAGGAGGAAACTACAGCCGCCATCGGGCAAAGACAGAGAAACATGTGGTGCTTTGTGTCAGCTCCCTCAAGATAGACCTGCTGATGGATTTCCTCAACGAGTTCTACGCTCATCCAAGGCTGCAGGTGAAGGTTGGGTTGGACCTCTATTGGGAGGCAGGCTTAGAAAACCAAATTTCTTCCTGGGTGGGAAGCTAAGATAGTTCAAAGATTCTGCTTTTCCCTTTCAGGATTATCTTAAAAAGATTAAATCATGGCAACCAGATCAAAATTTATTGAACTGAGACATTTTGTTTCTCATCCAAGTAACTTCTTCCGTCAAAATGAGAACACTCTGACTCTACACCTAACCAAACCTTTTCATTTTGACTGCAAAAGTTACTTGGATGAGTAGCAAATCATCTCATCCACTTGGTCCATGATTTAATCTTTCTAGATACTTTTGGCCTGGATGTTTTGAGTTTTCATTGACATATTTCAATACATTTTGGAGAGGAACCCCTGCAGTTGGTGTGTGAGAGTTGGTACATTCCAACGACTCTCTGACTCTATGCCTAACCAAAAATGTTCATTTTGATAACTTGGTTGAATAGTGAAACATCTCAGTTTAATAAATTTTCATCCGGTTGGTCCACGATTTAACCTTTTTTAGATACTTTCATCCTGGATGACTGAATCTTCATCTACATACTTTTCAGGATTACTACGTGGTCATCCTTTGCCCTACAGAAATGGACCTTCAGGTGCGCCGAGTGCTTCAGATCCCATTGTGGTCCCAGCGGGTGATCTACCTCCAGGGATCTGCCCTGAAGGATCAGGATCTCATGAGAGCAAAGTGAGTTGGAAAAGGAAAGCAGATTTTCATTCAAACAAGTTGCCTTCCTTCACTGGATGTGATTTTGGGGAGAGGTAAAACAGAAACGTAAACAGACGGTAAAACAAGGGACACAGGGGCTCAGGGGCTAAGACGCTGAACTTGTCGATCAAAAAGGTTGGCAATTCAGTGGTTCGAATCCCTGGCATTGCTGCCTAACGGAGTGAGCGCCCGTTCCTTGTCCCAGCAGCTTCTGCCAACCTAGCAGTTTGAAAGCCTGTAAAAATGCAAGTGGAAAAATAGGGACCCTTTTGGTGGGAAGGGAACAGCGTTCCTCCGTCATGCTGGCATTCAATCATGATGACCACGGAAACATCTTCGGATAGCACTGGCCTTCGGCTTCGTAATGGAGATGAGCAGCACCCCCTAGAGCCGGAAACAGCTAGCACAGATGTGTGAGGGGAACCTTTACCTAAAATAGAAACAGTCCATTAACAACACAGGTAGTTCTTGACTTACAACAGTTCCCTGAGTGACATTTCAAAGTTATAACAGCCTGGTTTTTCACACTTACAACCGACACATGGTCCACGATGTGATTTACATTTGGGTGCTTCATATTTATGTCCCAGGCTCACATGATTCCCTTTTTGTGACTTCCTGATCAGCAAAGTTGATAAGGAAGCCAGATTCACTTAACAACCATGGTATCAATTTAACAACTGAAGCAGTTTGCTTCACAAACAGGGCAAGAAAAATTGTAAAATGGGGCAAAACTCACTTAACAAATACCTCACTTTTAAATGGAGTTTCCCCTCTCCAGGTGTACGTCTAATTTAACTTCCCAAGAGGTTAATGGGATGTCTTATGTTTGCAGGATGGACAATGGAGAAGCTTGCTTCATTCTGAGCAGTCGAAATGAGGTGGATCGCACAGCTGCCGTAAGTCAAAAAGCAAAATGACGACATGATTAAGCCAAGGAAGGAAGAAAGGGACTTTATCCCCCCTTCTTAGACATTTTGAAACTGCAAAAATTATAACTCTGAAGGAGATTCACAGACGAAGCCATGCAAGAATTCTATTCTGTTCTGTTCTGTTCCGTTCCATTATTCTGTTCTATATTCTATTATTCTACTCTATTCTATTTTCTCTGCTATTCTATTCTATATTCTACTGTTCTATTCTATTTTATTCTCTTCTATTCTGTATTCTACTATTCTATTTTCCATGCTATTTTTTTATGCTATTCTATTCTATATTCTATTCTTCTATTCTATTTTATTCTTTGTTCCCTTCCCTATTCTGTTCTGTTCTATTCTATCCATTCCATTCTTATAGTAATGCCGTAGCAATTAATATATTAGCTTAAGGCAAGCCAATGATTGCTTGTACATTCTCTTGGAAATGGCGGATTCCAATAATTTGGACCTTTTTAAAAATGCCTTCCCATGCCAAGACCCCTGCATGGAATGTGAAACCTACCAGGGACCATTTTTAAGTAGGATCTTTGTGCTCCCTCTTCCGTAGGACCATCAAACCATCCTAAGAGCTTGGGCGGTGAAGGACTTTGCTCCCAACTGTCCCCTCTATGTTCAGATTCTCAAGCCGGAGAATAAATTCCATGTCAAGTTTGCAGGTGGGACTTTTCCGATGGTCACGTAGATGTACAAATCCAACTCAAAACTGGCAGGAGGGCGGGGGGACATTTCTGCAGACAGGGAAAGGCTGGGTGGTATACAATGTGTTTTCAGTCCTTTTCTAATCAATACCATCCAGCAGATTATCAATTGGGCTGTAAAAAGAAAACACAATGACTTGATATCTGCAAATATATAAACAGCATTTATTGTCTCAGATACAGCTAGTTAATTTTTCTGGAGCATTTATTGGACGGTTTCATTTGCACACATTACCCTGGTTACATGTTCATGGGTTTTATTTTTCTGTTTTGTGCCTGTCATTCTTGCTCTTCTCTATCCCATTTTTAAAAGTTACCTACAACTTTTAATTTGTGATAGACCTGTTTTCAGCTCTCACAATGAAGGAAAAAGTCCCTGCATTGCCTTTGGTTAAGATATCCCTCAACCTAATTGAGATTAAAAAATAAAATCAGACTTTATAGTTTAGCCAAATATATGAAAATCCGGAAGAGCAACTGATCTATTAAAAACTCCAGGGACTTTGATAGACTGTGTAAAATAACAGATTGGCAAGTAGAAGTTTTTGGTGTTAGAAGAGACATATAACAGGAAAGAATTACAAGTGTTTGAATTTGTACATTTGGGGGAAAATTAGAAGAGGCAAAAATAATGGAGAGTAATATATTTTTTCAGTTGTTTTTACAATGTTAGCAAAAGGCACTTTAATTTTTCCACTGCTGTTTATTAGAAAAACACAAGATGGTTTACAAAGACCAAACCAGTCAAAATCAATTTGTCAAAGAGATCCTGCTGGAAATTTAAAATGATGCCTCAGAATATGAAAGGACCTGATTTTTTTTAACATTTCAGATCATGTGGTGTGCGAAGAGGAGTGCAAATTCGCCATGCTGGCCCTGAATTGTGTCTGCCCAGCTACCTCTACTCTTATTACTCTTCTCGTACACACTTCCAGAGGGCAGTAAGTAGTGAAAAACTGTGACAGGCTGGTCAGTTTCTAGCTGGGGCAACATCTGAGCCATACATGTCAAAGAGGTTGAATGTCAAATGTGAGAAATCAGGAAACCCAGGCAATTCAAATGAATACAAAGGTTTATGGCTGAAACTCTCTACAAGATTCTGAATTACTAACAGTCAAAGGAAATTGGTGATAGATAAATGTCCAAAAGGTGGCCTGGATTTAGATCTTCTGTGAGCACGAAGGGATTCATGACTAATGACATGTTTGATCCATCCCTCGGGCTCAGCCTGGTCATCTCTTACATCGTGTTTCTCTTTAAGAGAAAGTTGCCCATTTTTGGACTATGACTTCTTTCACGCATGAGACCCAGGACAATTGCCACATCTTCCCATCGGTTCCGTCCTTGGTGATTAGGTCTTTCTGCTTTCCAGAATGCCTTCTTCTAGAGAGTTGAAAAAGGTCTAGTGCACGCCTCAATGCTTTTGTTTGATTTGAATCTACTTTTCTCGTGCGAGAAATTTCCTGACAATTAGAACAATTAACCAGTGGAACAACCTGCCTCCAGAAGTTGTGGGTGCTCCAACACTGGAGGTTTTTGAGAAGAGACTGGACAACCCTTTGTCTGAAATAGTAGAGGGTTTCCTGCTTGAGCAGGGGGTTGGACTAGAAGACCTCCAGGCCCCCTTCCAGCTCTCTTGTTCTGTTCTTTCCAGGGAAGGCCAGGAATCGCCAGAACAATGGCAAAGGATGTATGGGCGATGCTCAGGCAATGAGGTTTATCACATCCGCATGGGGGACAGCAAGTTTTTCATGGAGTATGAAGGAAAGAGCTTCACCTACGCGTCTTTCCACGCTCACAAAAAGTAAGTGGAAAAACCAGATTTCTTACTTGAACTTTGGGAGATCTGCTTGCTGTATTCCCACCCACTTGGCAGCATCAGCAGCGAGGTTCAGTTTTAAGTCACCGCGACTGGTTTTATCTCAATCCTTTATCCTCTCAGGTATGGGGTTTGCTTGATGGGTGTGAAAAAGGAGAACAAGAACATCCTTCTCAACCCAGGACCACGCCACATCATGACCGCGTCGGATACGTGTTTCTACATCAACATCACCAAGGAGGAGAACTCTGCCTTCATCTTCAAGCAGGAAGAGAAGCAGAAACAGAAACTCTTCATGGGAAAAGGAATCTACGATGGGCCATCAAGATTGCCGGTCCATAGCATCATCGCTAGCATGGGTGAGTGGCTCTTAACTTCCTTCCGTGTGTCGTGGTGGAATCTCCAGCTAGACTGGAGGAGGCATTAAGAGAGGGTTGAGCTCAGAATCCTTACATGGCAGAAAGCGGCACAGAATCCCTGATGCCTTTAAGTGACCATTCCCAAATGAATGAAGACAGTCTGAAAAAATTCTTGCAATTAGCAATAAAGCAACTTCTTGAGGCCCTTCATGAGTGATCATGGTTGCTTACGCCCAACAGGTGCGTTGCAAAACTCCTCTGACTTCCAAAAGCCGTCGTTTTTGTCCCCTTCATCAGTTTCCCACAAGGGAAAAAACTTTTTCCTTTTTTTATTTTTACTTTTTTTATTTTTATTTTTACTTTATTTTTATTCTTATAAGACCTGCTGAAAAGGCAGTAAAAATAAAAAAACGGGAGACCAGAACCCTACTGGGATTTTTCTGTAGCATCCCCTGTTCTGTAGTACACACTTCCCCATGGCCCCCTAACCCATTTGAGCCTTCTGGAAGGACGTAAAGGGCCGGCTTTCCCCTTAGGCATTGAGATGGGATGAGATGGGAGTCTGAAGGTTGTATGAATTGAGGGTGGGGGAGTAAAAGGTGGAAACTGGGGGCTGAAATCCTTGCCATTCTTCTCTTCCTTTGCCTGAATCTCATTCGAGAATCTTTGTAACAAAGATTCGTGCTTGGAGGGGAGAGAATTAGGAGCCCAATCATCTCTCTGGAGATACTAAATATAGGTAGTCCTTGACTTACAACCACAATTGACCCCAACATTTTTGTCGTTAAGCGAGACATTTGATTAAGGGAGTTTTGCCCCATTTTATGATCTTTCTTGCCACACTGGTTAAGTGAATCACTGCAGGTGTTAACTCAGTAACATGGTTGTTGAGTGAATCTGGCTTCCCCCGTTGACTTTGGTCGTCAGAAGTCGCAAAATGGGATCCCACGACCTCGGGACAGGACTGCCGCGGTCACAAGCGCTGGACCAGTGGCCAAGGCTCTGAATTTTGATCATGCAATCACTGTGTCATACAGTCATAATTGTGAAGAACTGGTTAAAGGGACTGTTGCAAGTCGAGAACCCCCTGTGCAGAGCTCTTTGGAAGAGGAGTCCAATTCTGCCTGGGAAGTAGACCCTGTTGGTCTATGAGAACTTCTGACCGGCAGCCCCGGACAGCAGCTGATGCCTCCTCTCTTCCTCCCCATCTTCCTTGACCAGGCACGGTGGCCATGGACCTCCAGAACACCGAATGCCACCCCAACCACAGCTCCAAGTTAACGTTGCCGTCGGAGAATGGGTCTGGGAAAAGGAGGCCCAGCATCGCCCCAGTTCTGGAGGTGGCAGACGCTTCCTCCCTTCTTCCCTGCGACATGCTCAGCGACCAATCCGAGGACGAGGTGACTCAGTCCGATGATGACGGACTGACCATTACAGAGTGAGTTCTTTTCCTCCTCCCCAGGGGGAGCCCAAACGCACCCACACACACAAAGGCCCAAATGGAAGAAGTATCCACCTGGTTCAGTTCCAAGCTGGGAGAAAGGCACTGGGGACAAAATGGACCCTGGAGGCTGATTGGAAAGAGGGCTTAATGGCGAAGCAGAGCACTTGGGTTCTGGGCACTAACCACGTGAAGTTGAGATGGAGGGTGGGATGTTTATACCTTCTCTTGGGCTTTGCACTTGAGCTTCCTGTTCCTGTGCAAGAACACATATTCTCTTAGGTGTTGTGGGGGCCATAGCTGGCTCTGTAGGTTGTCTGAGCTCAGTTTGGTTGAAGTTTGGACTGCTGATGTAATGAAGGGGCTTGTTGGGCAATTCCTTTTGTGGCTAAGGGCTAATCCTACCTTTGTTCAGGACATTTGCTTATGAATAGAGCTAGCTGTCTCTTTATCTCTTTAATGCTGACATCTGCTGAGGGTTGTTATGAAAGGCAGGGACTGTTAAGAGTGAATCTGCTTCCTGCCTCTCAAATTATACAGATTTCCAGGGAAATATAATATTCTGCCTTTTTAATATTTCTCAAAATATTTCATTCTTCTAGGAGAGGGGTGGGTGCTAACTTTCTACAGCACACAAACACAGACACCTACACAACAGGGAGACTTTCTCTTGTCCAAACTCCTTTTTTAATTTCACTCCACCTCAACCACACAATGAGTTGGACATGATTTGAAATTCATGTGTGACATCCTGTTATTTTGCCTTCTTCCAAATTATAAAACCCTGTTTTATTCATCAATTTTATTTGATCTGCCATTCTCCTCCTCATCATGTGTTTATTCCTCTTAAAACCAGCAAATGTGCCAGATCTTTTAATCTGTCCATTAATATTTCATTTCTCTTTGAAATGTTTTTTTAAAATGTGTTTGGATGCGCAACGGAGCATGTCGTCTCTACCAAGATTGTGCTCCAAGTATTAAAAAAGACTCAGTGTGATTCCAGCATTCAGTTGCCCCATAAGTGCAGCCATGCAAATTTCCTATTATTTACCTCCCAGCAGGAACCTATTTGCATACATTAACCTCTGCTTAATAGTCTATTTCGGCTCTATTTTCCTAACTCCCACTAGAAGCTGTCAAAAAAATGGGGAGGCAATCAAGAGTTTATTTGGCTCGGATGGAACAGCAGTACCATCTGTCGGGGAAAAGTGGAGCTGTTTTGATTCTCTCCTTCCGTCTCCGTGAAACAAAGCCAGGGTTCAGCCGAAAGGCGGCCCCCTCCGCTCTCATTTTTTCAGATCTGGTCTGCATGCTGTAAATTGGAGTGGGGGGGACTTGATCAGGGTTTGTGAAGTCCAGTTGAGCAAGACGACCTTCTACATTTCCAAAGTTCTACTGAACATCAATAGAGCCCCTTGCAAGTAGACCAACAAGAGTGATAAGGGGTACGGAAGCTGAATCGTCTGAGGAACTGTCAACAACTAACCTGTCTAAACTATTGAAGAGAAGGATTGTGGGTGGGGCATGGTAACTGTCTTTCAATACTTGAGGGACAGAGTAGACGGGATTAGCTTGTTCTCCAGAGCGCCAAAGGGCAAGACAAGAAGAAGGTTCTTACGGAAACATCCAACCTGGAAGGGGGACTTTCTTGACAATGAGAACAACTAACCAATAGAGCAGCTTTGGCCTCCTGGAGTTGTGGGTGCTCCATCATCGGAGGGTTTCAAAAATGGACTGGAATGGTATAAGGTCTCCCGCTCAAGCAGGAGGTTAGACTAGAAGATCTCTGAGGTCCCTCCCAGCCCTTGGAGTCTATGTTCCACGCTCAGGAAGGAAAAGGTGGCTCAAATCTTCACCCCCTTTTGTTTTAAAGGTATGTGAAGGGGTATCCTCCAAACTCACCTTACATTGGAAGTTCTCCAACGCTCTGCCATCTTCTACCGGTCAAGGCCCCCTTCTGCTGCTTGCGTCTGGACAAGGTGAGAGGCCACTCCTGAAGGTCCTTACCTGGAACCACACAGGTAGTCCTCGACTGACGACCTGCAACTGAGCCCAAAATTTATGTTGCCAAGGGAGAAATTTCTTAAGTGCTATTTTACCCCTTTCCTCGCCACAGTTTGTTAACTGAATCGCTGCGTTCGTTAAATGAGTCACCCATTTGTGAGGTGAATCTGGCTTCCCCATTGACTTTGCTCCTTCTCAGAAGGTCGCCAAAGGGCACCCTGGGATGCTACAACTGTCGTAAATGTGAATCAGTGGTCAAGCATCCAAATGTAAAGCAGGTGACCATGAGGACGCTGCAACGGACATAAGTGTGAAAAATGCTTTTTTCAGTGCCGTTGCAACTTCGAACGGTCACTAAGTGGAGGACTTTCCTGTATCTTTGGCTCAATTAATATGTATCAATTTTGGGGCAAAAACTGAACATGAATCCCAGCCTTTTCTCAACTCCCGTGTAAAAAGGACGTTTGTGGTGCTGTGTTTCCAGGGCTGCAAGCACAACAGTTACGAAGACGCGAAGGCCTATGGCTTTAAGAACAAGTTGATCATTGTGTCCGCTGAGACCGCTGGCAACGGCTTGTATAATTTTATTGTCCCCCTTCGGGCGTATTATCGTTCACGGAAGGAGCTGAATCCCATCGTACTGCTGCTAGACAACAAGCAAGTTTTTTCTTCCTTTTCTTCTTTTCTTTTTTCCTTCCTTCCTTCCTTCCTTCCTTCCTTCCTTCCTTCCTTCCTTCCTTCCTTCCTTCCTTCCTTCCTTCCTTCCTTCCTTTCTTCTTTTCTTCCTTCCTTCCTTCCCTCCTCCCTCCTTCCCTCCTTTCTTCCTTCCTTCCTTCCTTCCTTCTTTTCTTCCTTCCTTCCTTCCCTCCTCCCTCCTTCCCTCCTTTCTTCCTTCCTTCTTTACTTCTTTACTTCCTTCCTTTCTTCTTTTCTTCCTTCCTTCCCTCCTTCCTCCTTCCCTCCTTCCTTCCTTCTTTCCTTCCTTCCTTCCTTTCTTTTTCCTTCCTTCTTTCCCTCCTCCTCTCTCCCTCCCTTCCTTTTTCCAGATGATTTATCTTGAACGCACAGTATGCTGTGTCACTGCTCCATGTAGAAACACACGCACAACATTTATAGCAGAGAACCAGAATGCCAGCCAGAAGGAGTGTGCAGCTGGACAGGGCTGAGTCATCATTAAAAGGCGTGGGGATCTCAAACAATGCTGTGTTGGAAAATGTTCCGAATTAGAGAGACCGCAGCTCCGGTTTCTTCCTTCCCTCCCTACCTGTTGTGGAATTTGGTTTCCATTGGTGGCTAAGTTGAGGAGAGAAACTGGAGTCACTAGTGGAGAGGAAGAGGAGACGAAAGTAGGTCCTCCTTAAAACTTCACAGTATTTATCTAGTAGTGTCAGGCGGAAGGCTCAATTAAATTGATTTATTGCTACTACTCACGCCTGTGCATAGGAGGAATCTTCTCAGCTAATAGTAGCTTCTTGGAGTTAGATCAGGGTTCACGGAATTCAAGGGAGGTTTGCTTTAATTCTTTTGTGGCTATGTAGGGATTCTAAGCTGATCCCTCTTTTAACTCCAACCCAGGTTCTGCCCTTCCTTCTCCTACAGGTAGTTATGCAGTGTGTGCTTTAGTCGGGTGAGATTAATGTCAGGGGTAAGAAACCAGAAATGACCCCAGGGACTGGTCAGAGTGATGTGTTTATTGTTGGTTGCCAATAGACAGGAATCTTGCCAGACTAAACACAGTTCCAGATCTTCCCACCTTGCTCTCCTTTGGGCTCAGTAATTGAGGGCGTGAACGGAAGCTGTTCTGCTGAACTTACGCCCCCCTCTGAAAACTTAGCTACTTGTGGGATCTGAATGATGATCAAAAGTATCCATGATCTATCATGAGCTTAACAATTAGAAAAAATACATTTAGAAAGGAATAAGAATGTTAACAGAACTGAACCTGATCTTTTTTTTGTCTCCATATTTTTTTAGACCTGACCATCACTTCTTAGAAGCCATCTGTTGTTTTCCAATGGTTTATTATATGGAAGGTACAATTGACAAGTAAGTGTCTTCTTCTTTGTTCCAGAACATTAAAATCCATCTTCCACATGCTTGAGGGTGTAAGAGATGCAAGTAGAAATAATTTTTTACTGCTGATATGCTGCATATTTTTGTTTCCTTCTTTCTCTTCTTCCCGTTCCTTTCTTCTTTCTGTGCTTTCCCTTATATGTTAAAGTTATCTACCTCTCTCAGCAATAAGCTGCATAATGAATTTCCAGAAGGATAATTAAAAAAAAAAACCAATTGCAAAGAATCAAACTTCTCTTACAGCCTCGATAGTTTGCTGCAATGTGGCATTATTTACGCTGACAATTTGGTGGTGGTGGATAAAGAAAGCACCATGAGTGCAGAGGAAGATTACATGGCAGACGCTAAGACCATTGTCAACGTCCAGACCATGTTCAGGTGAGTCAGCAAGAGATGAGAGCATGCACACATTGTCCTCTTGTGTAATCAAAACAGATGAACGGCTCTTCTAGGTTCAACAGCTGAGAATGGCTGGGAAGTCAAGTCATAGACTTCCCGTTGTGTCCAATTTTCAGAGACTGCCTGGACAAGTCCTTGAACCTTTCTTGGCACATTTTTTCCAGAAGTGAATTGCCATTGCCTCCTTCCTAGAGCTGAGAGAAAGTGGCTGGCCTAAAGTCCTCCCAGTTGGGTGTTGGTGCTTAAGGCAGGACTAGAATTCACCATCTCCTGATGATTGGCATTTCAACTAGGTGATGGTGCTTAAGGTGGGACTCACCATGCGATTGGCCCAAAGTCACCCAGCTGACTTTCATGCCTCAGGGCGGGACTAGAACCCACCTCTCCTGGTGATTGACCCTAAGTCACCCAGCTGGCTTTGTGCCTAAGGCAAGACTGGAGCTCACCGTCTCCTGGATTTTAGCCCGAAGCCTTAACCACTACACCAACTGTGGTTTTCATCATTTTACATAACTCCCTAAAAGACCTGGTCAGTTTCTCCTGAGGACAAAAAGTATGATTAAAGTCTAAATAAGATCCTTGATTTGACTAAATATGGTTTTCAGATCTTTAGGAGACTGTCACTTTTTATTTTTTTTCCCTTTCTTTCAGACTTTTTCCAAGTCTGAGTATCATTACTGAATTGACACATCCATCTAACATGAGGTTTATGCAATTCCGGGCGAAGGACAGCTACTCGTTGGCCCTTTCCAAACTGGAGAAGGTAATTAAACAATACAAATCCCTAACTCCAGGTCTGTAATAAAAGTACACTAAGCTTTTGGGTTTGAAGTTGTCCAGTAGCCTGATTTCCACCCCTTAAAAGAAGCTAGTATTTGTGAAAATATTCCTGGATTCTGAGCTTCACACATCCTGAAAAATTGGACAGCGGTCCCTTGGGTGCACAATGACTCTAAACTGTTGACATGTTTAACTCTGCCTTCTAGCTTTTAATCTGTTATTTTCTACACATGGATAGTAATGGGCTTCAGTGCAGTGATGTTCAGCCTTTTCTAATGAGCTTCCTAGATTTATTGATCACTGGAGACAGGAATACTGGCCTGCTCTGAAAAACAGCTATTTTTATCCTGTTCCAAAATCTTGTCTCCTGCACAGAAAGAACGAGAGAACGGCTCCAACTTGGCATTCATGTTCCGCCTCCCATTTGCTGCTGGCCGGGTTTTCAGCATCAGCATGTTAGATACTCTCCTTTACCAGGTCAGAAAAAGGAACAAGTTGGATCTTTTTTAAAATGCTTCTTTCCAAAGGCAACTACTCAAATCCTTCACAGACACTCCTTCAATTTCATTTTGCAAGCAGTTCCATGCTGAATCATGGTGATGGAGGACGAAGGTACTTGAGATATGGTGACCTCAAAATGAAGTGATTTTGAAGAAGGATTTGTCCTGGGGCCAACATGTCTTCATTTGCCTTTCGTTCTCCTTCCAGGAAATGGGGCTTCTTGGTTTTTCTCTTCCTTGAAGAGAAGCTTTTCAGTCATCATCCCTGAATCACTTCAAATGTTGACTTGAGCCTAACCTGTCAACATCATAGCTCTAGCTTCTGTCCCACCAAAAAGACTGATGGATGCCTTTCTTCTTTTCAGTCCTTCGTGAAAGATTATATGATCACCATCACAAGATTATTACTTGGTCTGGATACAACGCCAGGATCAGGTTATCTCTGTGCAGTAAGTGTTATTTGACTTTTCTCTTGGCTGGTTCAAGGGAGAGTTATTTTGTCTCTAAATGTCTCAAAAATATATTTAGATCAAAGGTTTGCCCCATTTTGGATCTACTCATTGGGAGCATTGCTAGCAAGAAGATCCCTAGAATATCTTCCTTAAGTCTATCTTCAAAATGGAGAGTAGCACAATCCAAAATCTACTATCTATCATGCCTTCTTCTTTTTTTCTCTGTCTTCTTTACTTCTTCATGTTCTCTACTTTACTCAACAGATGAAAATCACAGAAGATGACCTCTGGATCCGATCCTATGGACGTCTCTTTCAGAAGCTGTGTTCTTCCAGTGCAGAGATTCCCATCGGAATCTACAGAACGGAATCCCATATGTTCTCCACCACTGATGTAAGACAACAACAAAGTACAGCTCTTGTCACAGGATCTCTTTCTATCCTAGAGTAGCGAGCAGGCAGAGCTTGTGATCCGATGCTAGAATCCTAGTGTCAGAAGCTCCCTTAGTGATCCTCAAGCTGGATCCCAGCCCAAGATCCACAAAAAAAGAGACCAATATACCGTTATACTTCCAGGCTGATGTACATTTCAGGGTATGCTTTAAGAGAGCTATTGGTCTCACCTGGTATTTTTGCCAATCTACCATTCAGCAAAATGGGGAAATGGGTGCTCTGCATTGTTTTAAAGATCATGGGTCAAGTTTTCTTTCTTTCTCTCTCTCTCTCTCTTCTCCCTGTCTTCTCTTTTCCCTCCACCTCCCCCCGACCCCAGCCTCATGATATCAGAACCCAGGTGAGTATGGTCTGAGTCTCCATATACTCATTTCTTTTCAATTTTGGCTTCTTCAAGTCAAAAGCCAATCAAGATGGAGGGAGCTCGGGGACAGGGGTCACACAACAGGCGTAATCCTATGTTCAGGTAACAACATTGTGCTCCAATCTGGAAAGGCTGATTTGGCTTCGTGCGATGATCTGGTTCATCTAAGATGAGCAGGCAAGAGCCGGGCTCACCAAAAATTCATTGAATAGCTAGCATGTTGTTTGAGCCAGATGAATTCTCACTGATTCAACCTAAATCCTTTTAGGTTGCATTAATTGCTAACCAATGATCTCTTTTTAAAAGTTTCCTTTTTGTTAGGGTAGATTACTGCTTTTTCTATATCTTACAGTCAGAATGGCTTCTCCTGGGAATCATTCCCTCAGAATGGGGCAACTTGCCACGGCCAACTTGCTGCAGGACAATTCAAGACTTCAATTTAATTATTTAAAAAAAATTTATTTTAATCTTCATTTTGTCCCTCCTTTGGCATCCTTTCTGTGATGATTCCATTCCACTATTTCTTCCATATTAGTATAAGTCTTGTCTTGCAGCAAGTTGGCCATGGCAATGTGTCCCATGATGAGTTGGCCATGGCCAGTTGGCCTTGGTGAGTTGGCTGTAGTGAGTTGGCTTTGGCGACTTGGCTGTGGCCAGCTGTCGTAGACCCTCATCCCCCCAAGCGGTTGATGGCTTCCTTCTCATCATCTACTGGTGTTCCCAGTCACAGATTTCAATCAATGTGGAAGACTGCGAAGATCTCAAGGAAGGGAAGGAGACTTGGAACGCCAAGCCGCACCAGCATCACCGGAATTCATGTCCTGCTGATCATACAGAGCACCCACTTCTCCGGAGGAAAAGTATGCAGTGGGCTCGGCGGCTGAGCCGGAAAGGAGCCAACAAGCAGACCTCAAAGACGGCTGAGTGGATCAACCAGCAGCGACTGAACCTCTACCGGCGGTCGGAAAGGCAGGAACTGTCCGAGCTTGTGAAGAATCGCATGAAACATCTGGGCTTACCCACAACAGGGTACGGTAAGTGGTTGCCTTGGCTCCTGCCACCAGCCAAAAGAGCCTGGTTTGTTTTCGACCAACAGTCTGTTGCTTGGAATTCTTCTGCAATGATAAATTCTCTCTTTGGTTTCTTCTCTGGTAGCCAAAACTCCTAGTTTCTGGATAATTTTCACTTTCTCCGCATCACGAACCTTTTCAAGGGTTCCCTTCTACTCCTACTATATTGATCCTTGGCGGTCTCTGAGCTTGGTTGTCTTGTTGCAGACATTTCATAATCAAACTAGGCAACATCATCAGTGCCAGAGGGTTTGCTTTCTGTTTCCTAGTTAGGAATGAAATGTCTACATGGAAACAGCTGAGTTTAGAGAGCACCAAGGACTCCTCCGTTCAACCCTGAACTACAAATATTGCTATTGGTACTTATTTATATATTGTTTACATTAACCCAGCATGTTGGCTGAGGAATTCTGGGAGTTGGAATCCACCCTCTTAAAAGTTCTCAAGTTTAGGAAACCTTTGGCTTAAAGCACGGCTGCCCCATTCTTCGGCCTGAAAGATTCAGCAGCAGCTTCTGGAAGAGCTGATCCAGATCGATATTTTCAGTGCTATCACTGGGGAAACAAAAGGGGGGAGGAAAAGAGAGAGAGAGAGAGAGAAAGAGGGAGAGGGAGGGGGAGGAGAGAGAGAGGAAGGTATTATAAAGGAGATAGAGAAGCGGGGAAATGGAAATGCCAGGTTTTAATTTTTTTTTCTTTTTTTCAATGTCACTATATCCAACAATCAACTTAGAAAAAGGATCTTTATCAGACCAAACTCCTGGCTATATTCAGGCTGCTATCTCGTTCTATTCTCACTGGCCGAAGCAGATGTTATTTCTTTGATTTCCCAAACATCTATATTGCATTCCGTTTTTCAGAAAGGAATTTTATCTCCCACCGTGAGGATAAAATCAGGCCCAATTTATAGCAGAGAAGGAAGCTTCGCGATGCTCTTGGTCTTTGCTTCCTTTGATTGACATAAGCCAGAGAGAGAAAGACGGGAACAAATGTGATGGCGTTTAACCTGCATTGGTCAATCATGATTAATCCATAGGTAGAAGAGTTTGCACAAAGCCTTAAGATAAAATAGAAACCAAGCCAATGTAGTTGCTTAACATACTAAGTTCCACATGTGCTTTTCCAAAAGGCAATTGGAGTTTCTTGGGGTTTTTTTTTTTTTCCCTTTGAAAACGTTTCACTTCACATCCAAGAAACTTCTTCCGTTTGGTGGGGAACAAAAGGATTTATATTCCTGGCAGTCATCTGGTCTTAAAGGTAAAGGTTTCTCTGGCTCTAGAGGGCACTGCTCATCTCTGTTACCAAGCCAAAGAAGAGCCAGCGCTGTCCGAAGATGTCTCCGTGGTCCTGTGGCCGGCAGGACTGAACGCCAATAAGGCACAAGGAACGCTCTTCCCTTCTTCCCACCAAAGGGGTCCCTATTTTTCTACTTGCATTTTTGACATGCTTTCAAACTGCTAGGTTGGCAGAAGCTTCTGGCACAAGGAACGGGAGCTCACTCCGTGGCGCGGCGCTAGGGATTCAAACCGCCGAACTGCCTGCCGACCTTTCTGATCAACAAGCTCAGCATCTTAGCCGCTAAGCCACCACATCCCTTCATCTGGTCCTACAAGAATATAAATCCTTCCCGTCCCCACCATTCAGTTAGACCTGAAGAAGCTTCTTGGATGAGAAGAGAAGTGTTTTCAAAAGAGGAAGAAAAAAACCCAAGAAAATCCAGTTGCCTTTTGGGGAAAAGCTCCTTTGGGGCAACCATGACCTCTCCTGGATGATTGACTGTTT
This sequence comes from Hydrophis major, assembly GCA_033807585.1. NCBI lineage: Eukaryota > Metazoa > Chordata > Lepidosauria > Squamata > Elapidae > Hydrophis > Hydrophis major. The sequence continues at coordinate 487,454 of CM066341.1, read as the reverse complement.
CCAAAGACATTCAACATCCTAAGCTTGGTGAGTATTAATCCTTGGTGGGTCTCTTTGCTTTGCTGATAGTTTGATGCCCTCTTGAGACTCAGAAGGTAGGTTCAGCATGTTGGGTGTGAAGGCAGCCAGTGAATGCTGGGTTGGGTAGAACAGCATTGGGCAGATTTAAAGGAAGAGGGTTGTGTTTTGTCATTATTCAGACTGTTTTCACGGCAAGATCGCCACAGTCTGATTCCATCGTTTCCATGTTCACCTCATCGTCCACATTCCATAGGTAGAAACTTTGGGAAACCTTCTTAGTGAGTCTGGAGATTTTCCTTGACATCTGCTTAAGAAAAAAACCTTCAAAGAAATTGTAGGATCAGTCTGACCTAGAGGTGAAAAGATCCAGGGAAAAAAGAGACAGAGACAGAGAGAAAAGAAAAATCAGGAAAATTAAATGCTGGTGGAAGAATGAATGAATGAATTCTTTATTGGCCAAGTGTGATTAGACACACAAGGAATTCGTTTTGGTGTAAATGCTCTCTTTGAATCTCCCCATCACTGATCTAACATAACCACAAGTGAACTAACTATAGGGAAGTTCTGTTAAGTTAGAGACCTGGGGGGGGGGGGGAGCCCAGAGTTTCTCTTTCTTTTTTGTTATGATGAAAACCTTTTCAGTCCATTTTTTAAAGAGAGATTGCTTTTCTCCCCCCCCCCCCTTCCTTCCTTCCTTTTGCGGATTTCTTTTGGGCCATCTCTTGCCGCATGCTTTCCCTTCTGCTCTCAGTGACAGAGTGCCCTGAATTTCCCGGTCTGTAAGATTCTTTTCCCCAAATTGAGCCACGCAAATCTGAATTGCTGTTTTTATCCTGGCAAGCCAGCCTCCAAAAGGAAGAAACTTAGAACAAAGGGTGCCACTCGTTTCAATTCCTGCCTTGAGCAAAAAGCTAAGAAGGCTTTCTTGCAAAGTGCTCTGGGATTAGCTTGCTCCAAAGCAAAATAATCTTTTCCCAGAGTTCATGCATTTATATATTTTTTTATTTTTCTTATATGTATCCATGTATTCATAACTATGTTTTTACTTATACCTATTATCTTGTAAGCAATTGACAAATAAAAAAATAAATAAAATAACAAAGTCCCAGTTACTGAAGTCCCTGGGGATGTTAACACTTTTGGGGAGGAGTCCTTATCCATTTGCCTGATTAGGTTTCTCAAAATAGAGAGGGGGGTTGATGGTTTTCTGGTGCTAAAACAGCTGAGGGCTCCTTGCAATTTCTTTCTAAATTTCCTCAATCTTCCTTCTCAAGGAGAGAACACAAAGCAAGGGAGGAAGAGTTCTTTAACCAGACCTGCATCCAAGCTTTGATGGGACTGGAGTTAGCTAAATTCACCAAAGCTAGGATAATGAAACAGTTTGTAAGAAAACAAGCCAGCTCAGAGTGTACCAAGAACCCCTCAAATTGGCCAAAATTGAAAGGAAGCCAGCCCTTTAGCTGAGGTGTCCATCTTGTTTAAAGGAGATTGTCCGAAACCCATTTTTATGACATATCACCTGTTGGTTCATGCAACACCATTAATGCCTGGCGTCCTTTTAATTTGCTTGCTTTTCTTTCTGAACTTATATGTACCTATACACTTTGGACTATATGATTTGGCCTGTGTGACCACCGAATCTCATTTCTGAATACTTTCTGAATCGCTGCTTGCTGATTTTTTTCTCTTCTCTTTCTCTCCGTTTATGTCTGTGCTGTGTTGTGTTCCCTTTTGTTTTCCCCCCTTCCTTCCCTTTTCTTCCGTTTGATTTCTGTTTGTTTCTTCTTCTTTTTCCCCCCCTCTCTGTGCACTCCGTAGAGGATGTAGCAAATTTAACAGCCTGTGATGTGATGAACCGAGTAAACCTTGGATATTTGCAAGGTAAATAGTCAAGTAACCAAGATGTGGCCCATTGAATTCTTGGGGTAAAACACCCTCTGTAGAAGGATGCTGTTCTGGGGTTGAGATTTTCAAAGAACAGGTGAGGTAGCTAGCACGATGAAAACACTGCAGGGGGGGTGTATTTAAGGTGTCTCCTTGAGTGCAGACATGATCAATAGTGCCCCATTCACCCTCAAGATAGATAATGAAGAAATAATCTTCTTAAAGATACATGACACCACAGTCAGAACTGAAGAAGCTTCTTGAATGAGAAGTGAAATGTCTTCCAGGAAAAACAACAACGTCCAGTTGCCTTTTGAAAAAGAAGTTTTGGGACAACCCTGACCTGGATGACCGATGATTTCCATAGATGTGACGCCATAGGAAGCCCAACTGGGTTCACCAAGTCTATTTTCTAGATGAGCTGCATTCTAACTCAGTCAGTGTGAATGTGGTGGGAAAACCCAGCTGATTAGTTAGTCTGTGTTGCAGCCTCTTGGGCAAACCAGGAAAGTGAGTTATGTTCGCTGCCAGGCTGAATGTACAGTGCAAATCAGAGGTGGCATTCAGCTGGTTTGGGCCAATTCTGGTGTATCGGTAGCTGAAATTTTGACTAGTTTGGAGAACCGGCATATACCACCTCTGGTTGGCCCTGCCCACCTGCCCCTGCCATTTCCTCTCCTCTATTCCCTTGTTTTTTAGCTCAGCTGAAGCGCGCACATATAGAACCATGCATAGAACTGGTAGGAAACCATTTGGAAACCCACCACTGGTGCAAATGTTCAAACGCCATGATTTTCCATCTTAATTTAAGGCAGGATCCAAACCATTTGAGCAAAGCAACAAATGGCTCTTATTTTGATTTCCGTCTGGGGGGATGCCCATGTTTTTACGGCATAAGCGTGGCTACAGTTCTTCAATTCCTCACGACCCATGATTGAAATGAAATAAGATATTCCCCCCTTTGTCCCAAACTAGCTTGTTGGTATGAGGGTTGCTGCAGTTTAATCATTAGCTTCACCTTGGGAATGAATGCTAGGTGGCACTTGAACAACTCCCCAATGGAAGAGATGTTTTTCGGGGCAGTTAAGGAGCAATGAAGTGGAAAGAGCCTTCAAAGTAAAGTTGCATCCGGCAAAAAGCAATGATCTGTTGCAACTGGCAGTCCATTAATCAAAGTAATCAATGATTATTTGATCTGCATTTTTCAGAGCCCCTCTCTTTCCTGATGTAGCCATCTTTGGATTTGTAGCCTTGGAGGTCTTCTAGTCCAAACCCTGTGTCAACTCGTAAAGCATTCCTATGCTCATTTTTGAGTTGCCATAAGTAGGAGTGGGGAAAAGCCTGAAGGAGCAGTACAGAAATTAAAACCAGAAGTATATTCCATGCTTACCCTACAAAGATTGTAGCTAGGCTACCGGGTCTTCTGCCCTTGAAAATCCTTCATTGGAGAATGTGATTGATGACACCCAGCCCGTGAACGTCCAGGGGGATGGGGGAAACAGGGTGATAGATGACCGTAAATCACCCATGTCAGAGTTGGCCTCAACTGGGATAATGCTGACATGTTGCTCCTAATGAATCTTTTGGATTCTTTTGAAGCTTGGCTTGAGGCTCATAATTTAATTAGGGCAATCATCGGAACCCTGACACACAGAGGAGGAGACCATACACCATTTCAGACAAATGGTTGTCCAACTTCTTCTTTCAAATCTCCAGTGATTGAGCACTCACAACTTCTGGAGGGAAGCAGTTCCACTGGTTAATTGTTGTAAATGTCAGGAAATTCCTCCTTAGTTCCAGGTTGCTTCTCCCCTTGATTGGTTTCCATCCGTTGTTTCTTGTCCTGCCTTTTGGGGAATAGGTTGACCCCCCTCTTCTTTGTGGCAGACCCTTTTGCTTTCTATCATGGCCTTGCCCAAGGAATTTGGTTCTGGAGAGAACCAAAGGGTTCCATATGCATGAGCATTTCTGACTAATATTTCTAAGATTCTGTTTGGAACTTAATGGCCCAGGTGTGCATGAGACAAGGAGATCTCCTTGAAGATATAAGAACCAAGATGGCTGACCTGAAATAGCTGTGGGCCACATGCTTTTTAAAATACCTGTTGCTGTGTGTGAGCAACTGTGCCCTTCTGATACATCGGCCACCTTCTTCATTATCTCATTGTCCTGTTTCTGTCCCCAGCTTCAGGGTGGAGCATCCTATCACAGGCAGCGTCCCCATTTCTTGGATTCATTGAGCAATACTGATCCTATCGCTTTCCTTTGGAAAGGGGATGTGCCCTAAATTATCTTTATTCAGAATGAAGATGAGTGAGTAAGGTCCATGTGTTATCCTCCAGCCTAGATCTACTGATGATAGACAGGAAAGAGACACAGAAAAACCTGGGAGATACTCAGAGGGTTCTGTAGCCCCGAAGGTTTGCCACTTTTCAGCTGGTTAACTACTGTTTTGCCTGACTGGATGACCACTTGACCAACTCTTTTATTCCAGATGAAATGAACGACCACCAAAACACACTCTCCTATGTTCTCATCAATCCTCCTCCAGATACACGGCTAGAACTCAACGATATCGTGTGTGTATGAAATTAATTCAACATATTATGGGTAACAACATGGCCTGCAGAACTGGTGGCTTAATGTTACATTTGAGCTACTGAGAAAGAATCAATCGGCGGGAGGTTTTTAGAATGTGTCTTTTTCCAAGAGGCCAGCTTTAATTAAGGATAGCCACAGCACATAGACTTATATGTCACTTCATTATGTTCAAGAAAGTCCAAGAAATCAGCATTTTGTTTAGTTTGTCAGGCATGTATGAGAAAACAAGTATAAGTATGAATGTAACATATAGACATATAAGTATAAACAGGTATAAGTACATAATAAATGAGTATGAATAAATGGGGACGGTAGGTATGCTGGTGCGCTTATGCATGCCCCCTTTAAGGACCTCTTAGGAATGGAGTGAAGCCCACAGTTGAACCGTTTAAGATTCAAGTCTTGGGGGGGTTGAGGATGTAACAACAGAGTCAGGAAGTGAGTTCCAGGCATTGACCATGCTGTTGCTGAAGTCCTAGTTTCTGCAATCGAGTTTGCAGAACTCAAACTTTGAGTTTGTATCTATTGTTTGCCCGTGTGTGTTATTGCAATTGAAGCTGAAGTAGCTAAATCATTGACAGGACGTTGCAGCAGACAATTTTGTGTACTAAGGTTAAGTCAGACCGCAGGCGGTGTAGTTCTAGGTTGTCCAAGTCCAAAATTTCAAGCCTGGTGAAGGCATCAGGTGTTCTATTGTGAGCGGAGGAGTGGAGGACTCGCTCAATCCTATGAATGTCTGTTATACAGTGTGGATTCCAGGCAGATGAGCTGTGTTTGAGAATTGGTCTGGTGAAGGTTTTGTCAGCCCTAGTTAGCAATTCAATGTTACCAAAGGAGAAGCTTTGCAAAATGAGGTTAACATCTTCCTTCCTCCTCAGGTATTTAATACGACCCGACCCCCTTGCTCATGTGGAAAATGAAGGTCACAGTCGGAAGAGCAGCAGTCATAAGAACGCGAACCCTGAAACGCGAGACGAGACGCAGCTCTGAGTAACTCCCTCTTCCTGCATGCAAAATACAACTCCTTCTTCATGCATGGAACTACATCAAAACTCCCAATAAACTTAAGAAAGGGAAGAAGATGTTTTTTCAGGAGACAGCCGTTGTACTTTGCATTGAGCAAGTTTAAAGGATGACTTTCCTCAAGCTGGACTCTGGATTCAGGATCTGCAGAGCTGGTATGAATGACCCCCGCCCACCGTTCCTGGTCTGGTTCTGGGTTCTTCTCCCAAAGGACTCCAGGTGGCTGGAGAAGGCCTAGAACTTTAGAGGTAGCACCTCTCGTGGATGGACGATTCGTACGCCACTTGGTTTTAAACTTTTCTATCATTCCAGAGGGGTTGTTGGGTTGAGGGAAGAAGAAAAATAAATAAATTTAAAATATACCACAACTCGTGAACATGTCTTCATTGGCGTAAACCACAGCAGCACGCATGTGACTCCTTGCCATACTAGAAGCCTCATCCATCTGGAGCAGAAGGAAAGACCAGACCAGCAATGCAGAAGGTCAAGATGCAGAGCTTGCGCCCCACAAGTTTAGTGGTAAAACTAAGGGGCTGCAATTCACACAGCACAGTCGGTTTGCTTGGTTTCCTTTTTTTCGGTGACGCAGCTGTGCCTTGTGCAGTTGACTTGATGAGACAGGGCTTCCCAGGCAGGCCCTAAAGGGGTGCAAAGGCAAGGGGGGTTCTGGGGGTTCTGGGAGGCAGGCAGGGGCTGGGCACAGGCAGGCGAGTCGGCCTTTCAGGGGCCTAAAGGGAGTTTAGAAACTGGACTGGGGGTTGTTATTTCACAGAAAATATTTCTTAAGCAAGACTGACTTAAGGACATAACCTTCTTTTGGAAATAAAATATCTTGGTCCTAAATATTTTTTTTTTTTCATCTGAAGACATTTTTATTTGTTTGGACAACCACGGCTGTGAAAGCAATTGGAATAAAGGAAAGAGAGAAAATACATTTTTGAAGAGTTACTTTCTATGGATTGTGATTACTTAAATATTTTCATTCTTTTTTTCTGGAAAGCTTGGCATTTATAGAATACTATATTTTGCCTATTTTTTGCTGTAGAATTATCAGAATTTTTTTGTCCCAGTTGAGGTCTTAAATCTGTAGACTTAAGTTTAAAGCCTCTGTCTTTCCAATCACAGAAGAAGTTACAGCTTTCTGATCTTCAGCCAAACCTTTATTCAAGCAGAGATACAAAACAGATTGGAGAATAAGTCAACAGTGTCTTTCTGATAGGTTCTGTCGGTTGGGTGCATTATCCATTCCATTCTTCACCTTGAAATGCTTTGGCTTCCTCCTCCTCCTCAGCTGGAAGAGGGAAATCAATCTGGAACATCTTTTGAATCAAAGGACAGAGGGTCATGATGCTATGAGTCTTCTGGTTGGTGTCTTCTGGGGTGGCCAAAAGGGTGATTTGACTACAGCTTGTGATGGAGATCGGTGGTTTCTGCAAAGATGGATTTCCATCTGTTCTGAAAGAAAAGCCACTAACAACGGGGGATGGAGTTGCTGGATCTCCTTTGCTGTCCTCCGAAGACTTCTCACCATCCAATGCAATGGCCTCCAACAGAATTTCTTCCGAACGCTGGACTTTTTCACCCAAGCTACTGAACTCTTTCTTCTCCAGAGGCCATCGGTCCACCCAATGACCTACGAAAGACATAGGTTCGGTGTCTTGGACCTTCTGGAAATCCATTGGTGGGTCCTGACGCTTCGAGATTGACTCTGTCATGGGACCCTCAACCAACATGGAGGGCGGGGGGAAGGTGGTTGTGCTGACCAGTGGTGAAGGATACTCATAGATAGAATTGATCTCGCCTGGACCATGGGCTCGGACCAAGCTGGGCTGGAAGTCTGGGAAACAAGCCGCTAACCAGCGTTCTTCAGACCACGTCTTTGCGATGTTGTGTGGAGCGCCCAGAAAAGTTAGGGCAAATTCGTTTTCTGCAAAATCAAGAGGGGAAACCCCATTAAGATGGTTGCCTTGGCCCTATTCTAGTTCAAGAAGGGTGGATGCTACTTGAGGGGTGAACATCTTTCTTTCCGTTAGTTCATGTTGATGACTCAAGCACTCAAGCACTCATCCTCATCCAACCCATCATGACCGCCTGCCCTGAACAGGCTTTGGACTAGAAGACCCCTTCCAGCCCTAGGATTCTAGGGTCAATGTTTCTTTCTCACCTTTGGCCTTAATTGACCACACCAGTTGGGAATTGTAGTTTTATAGGTTTAAAAAATGGCTTCCAACCCTAACGATAACCATCTGAGGTCTCTTTTCTTTTTGGTTCACGGAGAACCAAGGGGGGAAAAATGTTAGGGAAAATGTGGAATGGAGCCACATCACATATCTTATTTTATCAAATACAGGTATAGTCCTAGACTTGGTTCATTTAATGACCATTCAAAGTTACGACATCACTGGAAAAAATGACTTGGGACCGTTTTTCAGACTTAATGCTGTTGCAGCACCTGCAGAGTCACGCAATCAAAATTCGGATGCTGGGGAATGGGTTCATATTTATGAGGGGGTGACGTAATCCCCTATTATGACCTTTTGATGAGCAAAGCCAATAGGAAAGCCCGATTCTTTGCAATGATTCACTTAACAACAGTGGCAAGAAAGGTTGTGAAATGGGGCTAAATTAATTGAATCACTGCCTCACTTAGCAACAGAAATGAATTTTGATCACATGATTTTGAGGGATGCTGCAAAGGTCGTAACTGTGAAAAAGGGTCATAAGTCGCTTTTCTCAGTGTTGTAACTTTAAGTGAACTGTTGTAAGTTGAGGGCTGCCTGTATTAGACCACCCAGCCTATCTGGGTTCGTATGTATTTTGTGAGCTTCCTTCCATTCCCCACCATCTAGTCAGAGCTGCAGAAGCTTCTTGGATGAGAAGCGAAACGTCTTCAAAGAAAAACCTGAAAGTCCGTTTGCCTCTTGAAAAAAAAAGCACCTTTGGGGCAACCATGACCTGGAGGACAGAGAAGCTCCACAGAAAGGTGTAGTTGGTATGTTACCTTTATGGGGGACTGCATCGGTAGAGGACCATTGAGTACTGGCATCTAGAAATGTCCTCCTTGGACCAAGGCCTGGTTTAGCACAACTCCTTGGATGTACAGAAGGAGGAGCAGAGCCTTCGCAACCACCGTGTTGGCATTTCCAGATCCTGCTCAGGGTGGACTCCTTTCTGGTCAGGAACCTTGGTTCTTCTTGTCTGCTCCTAGACCTCCTATGGCTGAGCACCACTTCTCCAGCTTGTGGAGCTTTCTCAAACTCCTGAGACACTCGTGCTCTTTTCCCAGGACAATGAGGAACCGAGAAGCACCCAGGACAAGGTTCCTTCAAGGAATGGAGCCTGTTTGCTTCGGGTTGGCTGGATACACTAGACAGAGAAGGAGTGGAGGTCACCACATGGGTTGGGTGCAGAGGGCAAAGTTTCCATCTTGGGCTTTTATTGGCTGTGCTTACAAAGGAGAGATGAAGATCAGATCTCCAGGGATCTTTTTCCCCTGTCCAACTTTCTTGCCAGGGTCTCAATTCAGAAGCTGAATCACTTTCAGGAGATGTGAAGCCAGCTTGGGGTTGGTGGTGGGGATGACCACGATTGCTCCTCTTTCTCCTCATGCAACTGGGAGAAGCCTGGAGGGGACTTCTGCCCTGATGAGACTCGTTTCTCTTGGAAGGAGACGAACGAGAAGCGGCCCTGGTTTGCTTGATCTTCATGGCATTTCCGCCAGGGAAATCTATATGGACCAGAGCTGGCAAAGGCTGGGTGCCCCTAAGGTGAATCTTGGGATGAAAAGTTGGGCCGTTCGTCTGGTGGTTAACTTGCTCTCCCAAGCCTGGAATAAATAATAATGTGGTTGGAAAAGCAGAGCCTCTAATATCGCCCCAGACGACGTTCTAAAGTAGAGAATGGGACAATTTCCCATGGCCAACCTTCTGTTGTAGGCTGCCACCGGCTGACAGAGCTGGCAGCAGAGTTGGACAGAGAGGACATTGGGGAGGAAACTGGGCCAGTCCTTGAGGCTGAGGAAGGCTAGGACAAAGCCTCTGCATCAGAGGCAGAGATGGGGCCAGGGCAGGCTGGCAATCATCAGCTGCCTTCAGGTTCAGAGTGAAGTGGGGGAGCTTCTGGAACCAGTTCCCAGCCTGCACATGTGCAGAGCTGCCAAAAGGAAGGAACAATTAAGAACTCAGGGTTGATGTGGGAGTAAGGCCACAGGTGGACGATGAATGGCCCCTCCCATCAGAAGTAAAAGAGGAACAAAAGGGGAGGGAGCTTTTGCAGGAAACAATTTGTTTGTCCATTCAATTTGTTCCTGCATGTGGAAATATTTACCGGGCAGCTTGCCAAGATTGATAAGGTCTGAGCTATTAATTATACCTTTGCAAGACTGTTTGCCAGGCCATTGGCTGCAGGTGAATGCAAGAAATTCACATTCGTTTAATAAAAGAGATTTTGCCGGGACTCAGAGTTGGCTTAGTGCTTTTGGGGGAAGCTGAGGACAGAACACCTACCAAGCCAACTTACTGTGGTTGATTCACCCACCTGGTTGCATCCTCGCTATCTGATCCATAGCGGCAGGTGGAACTCGGGAACCCCTTAACCCATGCATGCATGTGGGGCAGTGTCGGTTTTGGGTGCCCCTGTCCCTGGAGACTTCAGTCCCCTTGTTGGTATCATCCTGGGGATCTGGATCGCCAAGCTGGCCGAAGACCGGACCTCTTCCTTCGTGTCCTTTCTCACAGAGGATGACAATGCTTCGACCCATTGGGTCCATGGATAAATAGGCCACCAGCGGACTCTGGAATCTCGTCTGCTCCTCATAGCAAATTTGAGAAGCAGAGACCAATGGCCCACAGCGGGTTCCTCTGGAGAAGCGACCTCCTTCCAAAGCTGAGCTCTCTGCAGCCGGAAGACTGGAAAGGATCTGGGGATCTCCGGTGGAGGTTTTCGTTCCTGGATTCACGGAAGGTTTGAGACCGCTGCTCGCGACGGCCTTTTCGTTCCTTGACTGGTTTGCAATGGGCGACCGGCAGCTGCAGCATTTAGGGAGGCAACAACAGCAGAACAGGCTCGCGGTAAAACCGAGGAAAAAGCCACCTGTGGATACCAAAACGAGATTGGAAAAAAGCAAATCATTACATGCTAATTATTGTGCTCTTTTTATGTCTATATCAAGAGACATTAAACATATGGATTAATGGAGAACCTAGATGGAAAACCTAGGTGTTGTGCTGTCGCTCCCATCAGTCTCACGTAGAGCAGCCACTGGAGGGAGTTTTCATTTAGTTACTACATTTGGGACTGGCAACTTGGTTGTTAAGTGAAGCAGTCACCAAATGAAACCAGGACTATCCTTGGATGATTTTACTCAAGCTTTCCTTTGCTTTTCAGACCTGCAAAGATTATAAATGCGACAACTGGTTGCGAAGTTACTTTTTCATCATTGTTGTACCTGCAGATGGCCACTCAATGAACCAATCACTAAATAAGGACTACTTGTAATCAGAAAGATGGCAGTAATGGGTTGAAACCTTTGGCAGAAGCCAAAATAGGGAAACTGTTCTACCCATTAATAGCCCTAAGACTTACATGCTGCTTCACAGTGCTCTCTAAGCAGTCTGGGTCCTCATTTTACCCACCTCAGAAGCAGGGAAGGCTGAATCAACCTTGAGCCCCATCAGGATCGAACTCCTGGCAGTGGGCAGAGTCAGCCTGCAATACTTGCATTCTAACCACTGTGTCATGCTGGCGCTCTGTGTGTAGGAATCTAGAGTAGAACTAGTTGTAAACTATTCCTCTAAATAACTGAAATGGTATATGGTCTCCTGCTTAAGCAGAGGGTTGGACTAGAAGACCTCCAAGGTCCCTTCCAACTTTGTTATTATTATTTTGTTAAGTAGCATCCCCTAATCTCTAACCACAGGTCAAGAAAGTTGGAAGTTCAAAGTGTCAAGAGGTTGGCTACTCTCAGCCTGCATTAATCAATGAAAAGCATTGCAATCAGTCCTTGTAACTCAATTTTATGACTGCTTCTATGATGCCTTACCCAACAAACCACAAATCAGCTTGACATTTCCTGCTCGTGTCGGCAGAAAATTGAAGGTTGAGAATAGCGGGGAAGGCAAATAGCTGGAAGGTAGTGGAGCACACCCCAGGAGCTTGCTGCTGGTCACTTGCTGTCCTTCAAGAAAGAGAGGTCTTTTGCAAGTAACTCCAGCAGGCAGCTGGATTTTAGCCTCCACTGATTGCATGGACTGGATCAACCGGCAATTGCAAACCCAGGGATTTCTATGAAGAAGCAGGAAGTTGATGGAATCTGGAAGAGTCGGTAAGGTGGTCAGCCTGTTCTGGAATAACAAGAGATCTTGGAGGGCTTGCAAAGGTTGGAAGGCTTCCTGGTTGATAAAGAGGATTTTATTAGTCGATAAGTCCAGCTTGGTCAAGGAAACCAAGCCAAGAAAAGCATCCATGGGGAGATACTGAATCATATTGGAGGAGACCACCAGCTCATCGAGCGTGTTTAAGTTCTCAAAAGTCCTTGGGGGAAGGTAGGTGATTCTGTTAAGGGCAAGGGAGAGTTTCTTGAGTTTCGGCATCTCCATGAACCACGTTTCCTTCAAAACGTCCAAGCTGTTGTTGGCCAGAACCAACTCTTCAAGATAGAGAAGACCCGAGAAAGCCAAGGCCTCGACTGTACAACTGGCCAGCTGGTTGTTGCTGAGATCCAGAATCTTCAGGAGGTTGATGTAAGGTGTGAAAAAGGTGAAGTCGGCCAAGGAAGAGATGAGGAATCCGGTGATCGACAAGAAATAAAGACTGGTGAAATTGCTGAAGGACAGAGGTGGTATCTCACTAAGGTTCCCTTGCTGTAGAAGGATCTGCTGGGTGGAACTTGGCAAAGCTATTAAGACTGGAAACATCGAAGAGGAAAAACAAGGAAATGCTTAGAATGAAAAATAACAGGTTGGTTATCAGTGTTTTGATTTCTGAAAACACCTGGGGAGAGATTGGGGAATTGAGTCATGGCAGCTGGACTTCTTTTCTTTTTTTGTTTCAAACCAGTTTTTTGGCTTGGAACCAAAGAAAGAAAAGAACTCCAATTGCCATGTCTCAACTTCTAGACAACTTCTAGACAAGGAGATGACTGAGAATCTTAATCCTGCAATGTAAAATGAAGATGCTTGGAAGGGGAGCAGAGTGAACTGAATCTACTAGAGGTCTCCAACTCTGGACTGATGCTACCCTCGGGAGTAAAAATTTCAAAAGAAAGCATCAAGGAGGCACGCACCAAAATTGTAAACCTCAACAAACTGATTAAATCTGGTGTCTGCTGAACGGAACTAACTTTGGAGCCAACTCTGAGATACTAACCTAGCATTCTAACCCAGGTTTGCTCCAAATGGTGTTCCTTCCTCCAGTGGTTGAAAAGACTGATCAAACCAGGGTTTCCAGTCTCGGCAATTTTAAGACTCCCAGAATTCCCCAGCAAGCCAAATTCTGGAAGTTGAAGTCCACACATCTAAACAGTGCCAAGTTTGGGATTAAACCAGTCTTCCAAAATCCCCATAATTTCAGCCATTGTGATGATTCTGGGAAACTGGTTTAATCTGCTTTTTTAAAAAAACCAATCAATAAAATATACTACATTAGATGGGGAGGTTGGTTGTGTGTGTGCATAACTTGTGCTAATTCTCTTGTGGTCATTGCATTTCCCAAGTGGATAAACACTTGCAAAGCAGATCTTGATAAAACTGTTTTTTAGAAGAGACCGGACAGCCATCCACCTGAAATGATATAGGACCTCCCGTCTGAGTACACGAGGAGATTTTCCAACTCTGTTATTCTGTTAATCACCAGTAAATGACTTTAGCGAGGGAAGTGAGTTCAAACTGTTGCTTGCACATGTTTAACTGGGCTTAGGAGTCCATTCCTAGATGTTGCTAACCAGAAACTCTTCCATATATATCACCACTATGGCATGAAAATAGCCTGTAAGTTATCGGTTGATGGAAACCATGGGAGGAGAAAGGAACAGCTAGAAGCACTGAAGATGCTCACCATCTTGGAGTGAAGACACATCCTCACATTCAACTGTATCTATGGAGCATAGCTGGCAGATGGGAGGACAAGGAATAACACTCCTCAAATCAAGGAACAACAGAGCCACAAATCCTGCGATACCTGCGGGATTCAAACACAGAAAGGCCACCATCTCCCTTGGAATGTCATCAGTTCCCCATTTCCCAGACAAGATCCCCAGATCCCCAGACAAGAATGCAACAAATAAGGATGTCCACTTGCCATTCCTTTGCAGAGTTCTCTTGACCTCATCCATGGAGGGAGATCGGGTTCGCAGGACCAAGGACAGCTCTCAATTGTCCAACTCTTTCCTCTTGTCAGTGGCTACCTCACTCCGAGGAGGAAGCAGTAGAGCTGAACGTTTTGCTGAATAAATACTTAAAGACCACGGAGTTTGTTTTAGAGAAGAGACACTGAATTCAGAGGGATTTCAGGAGGACTTTAAAGAACTTTGTTTTCGCTTGTACTGTGGTTTCGCAGACTATGGTTTCCTGAATGTTGGGTTTAGGGTGTGGTGTGAATTTAGGAACTGTGATTTACTGAATAAACCACAGTGCCTAACTTCACACCGCACCATAAACCCAACATTTTTTAAAAAATAAAAATCACACATCTCTTGAATTAAAAGACCTTATTTGAGTTATGCATACGGTTACTTAAGTGACTCACTAAGCATAAATTTAATCCCTCCATGGGGACTAAAGGATACAAGAGTCCTATCCTGTGTATAAATGGTGTACAGAGTAAACTGTATGGCCATTATTTCATTTTAGGGTAAGGCAAGTTGAGAACACTCCTACCCCCCAAGTTTTTAAAACTATCTGAGGAAGCAATTAAAATCCAGCCAGTTTACATTATTCATCCTTTGCTATTTTTATTCAGCCGAAAGAGCTGTGGTCGTGCAGAGATTTCAAAATAAACAATACACTTTTAACAGTCAGGTCTGTGTTACAGAAACATGCAAACAGAAGGGATCAAGGATCTTCCTCGTAAAACATTCACTCAATCAATACGTGCAATTAAACCATCAAAGAGATGGATTGGCTTGTTTGCTGAATTCACCGCAAAGCAAATTTCGGATCACTGGCATCACAATGAGGACAGAGAATTAGTCCATATTATAAAAAAACCCAACAACCTGAAAAGTAGATTTTGGTGAACAAGACATCCGAATTATCCCAAACCCCAACCCACGTCGATTATCAAACAAAATCAAATTACCTACCAATTTTATCATTAGAATTTCACCAAGGATGCTATGAGCTTCAAATGAGGATCAACAACATGGTATATTGTTGCAATAGTAGCCAATATATGTAGCTCAGGTATAGGATGAGGGTGAAGGTTCATTCTCTGAGCTTTGTGCAGCCTGGAGAATGAAACTCCACCCTCAATTTTGTGTATTGAATCACACACAAAAACAAGGAAAAGCTCACACCCCCCCCCCTTTAATAAGGTCCCCCTGCAATTGGCAAGCTGGATAAACCATCAACCTAAAATTCACTATTCCAAGGAGAAGGCTGTTCTACCCTTCAGCGTATTTTAATTATTTGTCTTCATGGCAGCCTTCCCAACCTGGTGGAGCAGTTTTGGGACTTTGGTCCAACAGCTGGGAAGATTGAGACTTCCCCTGAAATGCCAAGTTGAGGGAAGGCTAATCTCCCTTGGAGCCAGTTTCCATTCTCAAGATCATTTTGAAAAGATGCACAGTGGGGTGGGTTATTTTTTTTTCCAGAGATTCATGGGCCAATGGAGTCTCACCAAAGACGCACATCGGGGTGCTTGGCACCACCCTGCTCACCTTCCAGAAGAGAGCTTCAGAATATACTCAAAGTATTCTAGAACAGCATTATGAGTTATTGTACAGATTCTTTCCCAAGTCTTGCCTTTTGATTTCATGGAACTTCAAAGGAAGGTGGTGTTCTACTCATGACCAAAGAGCCAGTTCTCTGGGTCATCTCAATTTTGGAGCGTTGCATTAAAGGCCACTGGGACCTACATGGACTTGGTGGGTGGCTGGAGAAAAGCACAGCTCTGGTGCGTCAGCTTCCATCGCTCCCGTGTCCATCGGCCCCGATTCTCTACTACTTCATGCAGAAGGTTGATGTACTTAGATTCATTTGTTGGCAACGCAGTGTCTTCTTCATATGAAGAACTGGTGAATGTAGTTCTTGATGGTGGAGATGTGTTGGCTTTCTGGAGGTTTCTGGACCGAGAAGACACCAGCTTTGAAAATCGTTTGGTTTTTAGCCCTGTGGGTAGCTTGGCTGCTCTGATATCAGTCTGAGCAGTCTGCTTACACCCTGGAGGAACTGCTTTCTGAAGAGCAAGCTCTGGAAAGTCGGCTGGTCTTCCTTTGAAGTCTGACTTCGTTCTATCATCATTGGCTTGGCTAGTCTTGCTCTGAGATCTATGTAAATCGTGTTGACTTTGAATTTTTGTATCCAACTCCACCTTCCCTACATCTCTAGTTTCTGGATTTAATTCTTTATAAAGTGGAGGCTCCGTTTTGTTGGCTAACTCAGCCTCGTGTTTGTCCTCTTGATTGCCATCAAAGCACAAAAGATCCCCCTTCCTGGGAGATAGATGTAGCCACTCTTGATCAAATGCTGGTTTCTCCACTTCCAGCACCTCACCACAGCAAAGAGGGGAGAGCAAAACCTGTGCTGTGAATGACTCCCTGACACTCAACCCATTGGATCCTTGACCCCCAACCTTCCTTTCGAAAGGCCATGTCAACGAACGTCTCAACGGATGGCTCTCCTCCTTTGAAGTCATGTCCCTTTGGGGTTTGACCTCCTGTTCCTGTTCTTCAGGGGCTGTAGTCACACTTAAATACAAGAAAGGTTCAGGAGGGACCCTGCTTTCCTTTTCAAGATGTATAGAATCTCCATCGTCTTGGATTATTTGGTCTGAGGCTTCAAGAGAAATATGAGTCTCTAAAGTATCTCGACATACTTCCACCACAACTGGGTTTGCCTTGATGTGGCTCTGAGATTCTACTGCAGAGAGTTCCTCCAGCTTCTGATAATTCCACAGTCCTGACAAAGGATGCAGGTCCTCATCCTCAGTATGGATTTTGTCACTCTGGGACCAGAGGGGCATTATTGGTTGTTCTTGGTTTGCATCCATAGATGTTTGCTGTCTTTGGTAGAATTCTTTTCTCAGTAAAACAGCTGAGGCAGACTTGGCACGGATTTTCAACATTCTGTTTCCTGAAGCTGTCGTCCTCGCTTGGTTTTCCTTCTCTCTAGCTGTGAGTTGATGTTCTACAGAATCGATCTGAGTCTTGGGTTCTGGAGTGGGAGATGGTTCCATGGCCTCTTGGCGTGGCCAGATACGTTTGCTGGCATATCTCACCAACCACATCCCAAACAGCAGGAAGAGGAAGGAAATAAATACTGCCAAAACAAGGAAAGAAAAATAAATTACTCAAAAATGAATCATATACCCATTCTGAAGTAAAGCATCCAGTGGCAAAATCTGAAGCAGGAAGAGGTATAAAATAATTCTGATAAACTGCTTAAGGTACAAGGGCAATAATAGAAGTGGTGAAAGCTAAAAGCCAAAGAAGTTGTTATGTAAAATAGGATAGCATTGGGTAGATGTCCAAGGAAAACATATCAGAAATAAATATATCTCCTTTAGTGGCTAGAACATTTCTAATACTTTGGTCTACATTGGTCCAACAGACTTAACGATATCAATAAAGGAGAATATTTGTAGCTGAGGTTTGAAATGAGTGGCCCTTGGTGCTCTCTGAGCTTGTTGTTTTCTTGCAGACATTTTAAATTACCCAAACTAGAGTAGGAGATGACTAGATTGAGTCATAAATCATAGGTCACAAGAAATCTAAATTCAGCCCACCTTGAATGCCTTCCTTATCTCCTGCTTATTTCCCCTGACTGCCAGTTGGTCAGATTCTTGTAGATCTCTTCAGATTGCAATAAATTTTTATACTCATTTGCTTGAATTGCCTGATTTCCTTGACCCTCAACAACTAGGTAACACCATTAATACTAGGACTAGCACTGATGATATTATCTAGTTTGGGTCATGAAATGTCTGCAAGAAAACCACCAAGCTCAGAGAGCACCAAGGAGCCCTCAGACCCAATGATTTGCCCTCGCTAAGTGGATTTGATGCTGGGTCTTCTCAGCCCTGCTTAACACCTTCACCTCCTACAATAAAGTAGCATCAAGAATAGTTGGAAACACATAACAGAAATATTAAGCAGTACCTAAACAAGCCAGCAAAACTGGTAGTCCAATTTGATAAAAGCTGTTCCCCAAAGTCATTGACATGGATTCTGGTGTGCAGTTGAAATTGGAGATGTTCCAGACCTGGATCCCTTTCATGCTTGGTGGATTGTAACATATGACAGAAGTAGCATCCTGAAGCAGTGACATGTTGTACAGCTCTGTAAGAAAAACAACAACAACAACAACAACAGTATCCCAAAATCAGAACATTAGGTTGTTGAAGACTGTGATACATTGGACAAGTTTGCACAGTGTACTAATCCCATGGTTTGCTAAACAAACCACCATTGGTAGGGCTCTCCTGGTAAGCTGAAAGCAGCAGTGGTGTCAGGCATGAAGGAACAGGATCACACATTGAGTTCCAGTTTAGATTTATTACTCCAGCATATATACAAGAATCTAGTCAACTAAACTTCAGCACTAAATTGGCACTAGATAAGAGTTAACAGAATTCAAGAGGGGTTGGACTTAAGACCATTTATGAGAATGGAATGATTCCAGGTTGATTCCTCTCTTGACTCCTACCCTTTGAGTCTGTCTCTTCTACATCTAGTTCATGAAACATCTGTGGAGATTCTCAGTCATCCATGTCATGGTTTACCCAAAGATTATTTTTCCAAAGCAAATCTGGATTTTGTTTTTCCTCGAAGCCATTTTGCTTCTTATCCGAGAAGCTTTGATTGAAGTGAACTAAAGAAGCTTCTCGAATGAGAAGCAAAACATCTTCAAGAAAAAAACACCCAGTTGCCTTTTGAAAAAGCCTCTTTGGGATGGTACGTGAAACCTAAGCACTTTTTCAGTGGAACATAGAGATTAAATCTGGGTTAGGGGCAAAAATCAGTAGTTTACTCTATAATCTTTGCTTTTTTTCTTATTAAAAAAGCAGGCATTTTCCAGTGCCATACCTTGAATAAAGAATACTGAATCCTGATGCTCACAGAAACAGTTCCATGGGTTTCCTCCGAGTTTCATCATCGGCAGCCTTCCCATCCCATCAAACACATTTCTCGTTAAGCCGGTTAAATTATTGCCGGAAAGGTCAAGGAACACAAGCTTGGATAAGCTTCTGAAACTCTGACTGGCAATTTTGTAGATCTTATTGCCGGCGACATTCAGGGTGGTAAGGTTGGAGAAGCCAGAGAATGTCTCAGATCCTATTTTGATCATGAGGTTCTGGGCCAACGTTAGGTTCTTGAGTAAGCCTGGTCTGGAAAGCCAAGATGCCGTCACATAAGTTAGGCTGTTCTGATAGAGGCTAAGTTTAGTGAGGCCTTGGAAAGCATGAAATGTGCCACTTTCAATTCTGTGGATGCCACTGTTAGCTAAAGCAAGGCTGGTGACAGATGACAAAGTTGGGCTCTTGAAGATGGTGGAGTTGAGCGTCCCCAGATTGGTTACCACGAAGAGAATGGATGTGAGGCCTGCAGGGAAGTCTGGAATAGAAATATTCAATGGGTTTTTCCAAGGCCATTTTATAAGCAATTCATGGTGCCTACAAACACAATTGGATATTCCATCCCAGCCCATCTTTGGAAGAGGTCTCACCATTTGGGATGGAAGAGCAGAAGTATTCTTTCTCCAGGACGCACTGCAACTTAGAGAGCCCAACGGACATCCAAAGCAAAGTGAATCCAAGAATCCCTAAGAAAACAAGGAGAAGCTGGACGGTCTCTGAACACAATGATGCCTAAACAATATTCAATTCAGCAGAAGGCACCAAGATAAAAGGGATCAAGCATGCACCTGGTCATTCAGGATAAAAGCAATGCTTTTGAAAAGTGTCCTAGATCTTGTAAATTAGAAAAGGTCTTTGTTTAATTGCAGGAACACCTTATTAATGTGAAAACATTTTAACACTTGAGGTGCTTTTGTTGATCAAACTGAATTCTTTTCTGGAGGAGAAAGTATGCATTGAATAGTTTAGCCAACTGTATCTCTCCCCCTGAAAATATCCCTTTGTTCCTAGCACTTTCTCATTTTCTTCCTTCAAAATAGAGATAGCAGTTCTTAAATGGCATAAAGCAATCAATTAATGGACCACATGCTCTATCTTTCATTGATCAATAGATTCAAGAAGAAGAGAAATTATCCTTTTACATTTAGAGGGGGAGAAAGGGTATTTCTACAAATCATAGCTTCTTTTATTCAACCATTTTCATATTGCCATTTATCTGAGATTTTTAAGGAATGGCTCTTGGATTCAGCAGTTCAGAAAGATGGAGGAATTTGTCTTTCTAATTGAACTAACTTTCTGAATCAGATTGACTTGGTTAGTTGATTCAAGTGAAGGTGTCTAATAGAATCATTCTGATGTTCGGAATGGAGCCGATGGCATCATTTGATCCATCCTCCAGATTGAATGTTTGCTTGAGCAAGGGATTGGACTAGAAGACCTCTAAGGTCCCTTTCAACTCTGTTATTCTGATTAGAATGATTCACACCTCTGAGTCAATTTGCACGCCCCCCCCCACACACAATGAAAGCAAGACAGGACCACTTACATTTCATCTTGGCCAACTTCTCCTTACCAAGCAGGGGCTCAAATTCGTGTACTGTCGTCTTTCTCAAAGCATTAAGGAGCTTTTACAAGAATAGCGGGTGCCAAACTCTTCATAAAACCTCCCAGATGGTCTGCCTGAAGCTCCTTTCAGTAACCAAGACAAGTTGAAACCTGCTGCGCGTTGAGTTCCTCACTTCATTGGGGGTCTCCTCCATCTATGTGGCTGCACGAGTTGTATCTCCATAGCATTGCCATGGAGTTTCCCCATTAGAAGTAAATAAGTGAACCATTTCACACAAGAATGCTGCTTCAGTTCCTTTGACCAACATCTCCTGGCCTGACAAGTTGAAGATCTTTAGAATTATGTACCGTAAAAATATCGGCTTCAGGGGATAGTTATGCCCAAGGCCCTTTCCTATAAAATGTATTATTTTATTCAAACTCAGTTTCAACCTTTGTTTGCAGTTGGGGTTCATTCGAGGAAGAATGCATTTATTCCATGCATTTCAGCTTTGCATTTATGCCATTACACTTTATGATCAGTAAGTTTTGCTTAAAGTCTGGATAGTCAATAGGTAATGGAACAGGGGATTGAAAATATCAATGAAATTAAAAAGGATGCATGCAAAGTTCCTGAGTGTCCCACAGCGCAGAAGAGGCAAAATGCCTGGTTTCTTTGTCAAGCCAAAAAATACAGCATGTGAAACACTGCATTTAAATTTCAGAAAGGCGGGTTATATTTAAAACTTTAAGCCAAAAAAAGGGGAGGAATCCTCAGTTAAAATAGTGATTCAGTAATGGGACCAGTTGCCCAGAGAAACAGCGAGCTCCCCTTTATGAAATGCATTAGATCAAAGCCCTAAATGATTTCCTTCACTCAACAGGTATGGATTTGTTTGCTGGTCTGTGATTTTGTCGCTTGCTTATTCTGTGAAAAGGAACCATCAGGACAGGTGATTTGGCTTTCCAAATGGGATTAAAATTCCAATTTAAAACATGTGTTAAATTGTTCCTTTCCTATAGAACAGCCACCCTCCCCCCCAAACTTGTGGTCACCAGGGACGGGTTTCTTGGACAAAGTTTTTTTTTTTTTACCCGTGGACCGGAGTGAGCGTGGTTTTGCGTGCTGCCTTTATCCTGCGGATTGGTCTTCGCTTGTTTGCTTGGGCCAGCTGCTGGCATGCCCTGGCCCAGTGCCAGTTCACAGACCGGAGGTTGAGGATTCCTGCCCTAAAATGTGACCCCTAAACCAGGGTTCCCCTTATTTTAAGCTGGGCCGACTCCTTCCACAGCTAAGGCGGCCTTCCTCGGTCTAATGAACCATTCGGAAAAATGCTCACACCCTTTCCCTTTTTCTCCTTCTCCTTCTCCTCTTCCTCCTCCCCACTGTAAATAGAAATAATATTTTTTGTTAAAAGGAGCACCTAGGTCTCTCCTGAACGTTTTCCCTTTGAAGATCCATCAGGTTTCCACCCGCCCTTCCCCAGCTGTCAGCCTGGCTCAGCCGCCACCGATACAAATGGTTCTAATTATTGTGAAGTTTGCCAGGATGCACAAGGCGTCAGGTCTCACCTGGATGGTGCCTTTTCTCTAGTGTCTCTTAACCTCTCCAGTGAAAGGTGAAAGAGAAACTTTTTTTCACTGGCAAGCTTTTCCAAGCCAGAACACTTCCACTGGTGCCAAGCTTTTGACTCCTATTTCCTGCTGCAGAAGGAACAGTCTTTTTCGCTTGCACTGGGCTCCACTAAGTAATTTCACACTGAAGGTTCAGTTGACACATTTAAGGTACATTCAAGTTTTTCATTTTGGTTATACCTGG
This sequence comes from Hydrophis major, assembly GCA_033807585.1. NCBI lineage: Eukaryota > Metazoa > Chordata > Lepidosauria > Squamata > Elapidae > Hydrophis > Hydrophis major. Next base: position 465,271 of record CM066341.1, on the reverse strand, counting down.
GTTTACACAGGTTGAGCTAGCCGAGAATGGCCACTGTGCCTGAAAACATGGTAAGGCTGGTGACTGTTAACCTTGGTTTGTTTTCTTGTAGCTTTGCCCGTTCTCTGAACTCAGCTAGTCAGTTTGTTTTCAACTAGCCTAGTAACCAGGTTCTGTGTACATTCAGTCTACTTACCTGAACCTGTTTGCAAAGGGCATGAGCAAAAAAGAAAAATGGGTTCCCAAAGTTGACTTCCATCCATATTTGCTCTGTCAACAAACTTAGGTTGGCATTGCCACAAATGAAGCAGCTTTAGACCCAACCACTGGCTTGTTTGTTAAAATTTATTTGCCACCCATTTATTTGCCTACTATAGAAGCCCACCTGAGGGTCTCTTCCATGGGGGGTAGCTCCATTTCTTGTCTTGCTCCCCTCCCCAAGCATTATTTCTTTGCAAGCCAAAAGATGAGCAACCGGCACTTACGAAACCTATTTGGTTTTAAGAGATTTTGCAACATTGAATGAGGAAATACATGAGAATTCACCCTAAAATGGGCTTAGTGAAATTACGTGTCGGTAGGCTAAGCAATGCAATGAACGGGTGGAGGGAACAAAGCCCGTCTGGTCTAAGGAAGAGAAGGACTAGGGGGGATCGGAAACCGCCTTCCAATATTGGAGGGACCTGCTCTCAAAAAGAAGTGGGTGGAATATTCTCAAGGCGAGATTCCAACCTGGATCTCGGGAGAATTTCCTGGCCAAAGGATGAATCCGTGGAAGGGCTTCCCTCCAGACGTGGTGGGCGCTTTGTCACTGGAGGCTTTCAAGAAAAGATCGGACAGCCATTTGCTTGGAATGGTCTATCCGGTCTCCTGCTTGAGCAGGTGGTTGGGCTAGAAGACCTCCAGGGACCCCCTCAACTCGGTTCTTCAAAACCAGGGATCGTCGGAATAAAGAATAACCTCAACCGGACTGCCCCTTTGTGTGTTGTTCTCCTGTCCTACTGAAGTCTCAAGAGGCTTCCCCAAAATATTCGGTGCTACTTCTGACCCATGAAAAGTAGCCCCTTGCCATCTGGTCGGCCTCAGGGTTACACATCAAGGGTTTTTGTATCCTAGTCTCCCAAGTCATCCTCCAACTGGCTTAGTATATGCAAACATATAATTAAAATCATGCCAACGACATACAGATAGTCCTTAACTTACAACAGTCCATTGAACAACTGTTCCGAGTTACAACGGCACTGAAAAAAGCGACTTATGGCCAGTTTTTCACTCTCACCACCATTACAGCCTCCTCATTGTCACGTGATCAAAATCCAGGCGCTTGGCAAGCGACCCACATTGATGACGGTATCGGGGTCCCCCTTTGTGCCCTTTGCATGCACAAAATCAAGGGGGAGCCAACCCCGTTACTAACTGAAACAACGGCAGCGATTCACTCAACAGCCATGGCCAGAAAGGTTGCAAAATGGGTCAAAATTCACTTAACAGTCTCACGTAGCAGCAAAGAGTTCTGCCTCCCATCGTGGTCCTAAGTTGATGACTACGAGCAGCATGTTGTAGCATGCAAGTAACCTAGCAAGGGGACGTTAAAGGAACGCAACAGAAGTGGGCGTTGGGAATGGGAACGACGCCTGTATGGTCTCTGGGCCCTAAAAACTTTTCCTCTGGAAAGCTGCAAGCCAAGACCGTCCAACCCTTAGCTACAGAGAAAGTGGATCTCTTTCTCCAGCTTCCTACAGACATCAATCCCATTAGCGAAACATTTTCGGTAATAATTTATTGCAGCCGTTCTCAATCTGTGCTCCAGGAACCCTTGCGTTGGGGGGGGGCAGGCATGATGTCGCCACAAAGGCTTGAAAAAATGTTATTTAAATCTGGAGTTAAGTCTTGGGGATCCATGGCCACCAATGGTATTTAAAGGAAAGGTTGAGAATCGCTCACCTATAGGTAACTCACCCCTACAGACCAACATGAAGAAAAAAACATTCCATGGGCAATGATTGACATGTTTTAAAACCTATGGCATTAAAATCATAACTGGCTTTAGGAAATAATAAATAATAATAATAAACAGCCCCGTGACATGCAGGAACATAACCAAACACATCTTTAAAGCCTCGTGCATATGTTGATACATGTTTAACCACACACACACACACACACACAAATATAAAATGCATGGAATAACCAAAATCGGATGATGGCCTTTATTTTCATTGTTTCCATAAAATAAATATGTCATATCTCAAACAGCGAGAAAAATCAGGCATAAAAAGCATGTAACCAAAAAAAAGAAAGAAAAATGGCTCACAACCACGTTGAATCCTCTGAATAGTTTAAGAAACGAAGCCTTATTTACAAGGTAATCAACTATTAAACAAAATTTACACGCTATTTAAAACCAACGTCTGAGGGAAGGAATGGCCAACTACAGACGACCATTCTGACCCCTGACCCCCTTTCTAGCTTAGTGTTAAGAACGCCGTTTCTCGCCTCATTCTCTACAAAAGTCATTTTGCCCTCCCATCATTAGTATTCTTCTCCTTCTAGGTTCATAAATAACAACACAAGGGTGTGTGTTTTCATCTCTCTCGTTCTTCTCTAGTGTTAGAAAAAGCGTGTCTCTGCAGAACTCAAAAGGTCTTCAAGTAACATTTCAAGAAGTAAACATGTGCAAACTAAAAACCTTGTCAGAGTGAATATATTCATTCATATTATATATATATTATAATATTATTTATATTCATAAAAATAATATTATAACATATAAATAATCCAAGCAGTAAAGTCTGAAAAAGAAAAAAATGGGGTTGAAGGCTGCAGAATTTTTTTATCGTGCTTTCCAGGGGGAGGGAAGAGACATTTTAAAACACATCATCCTCTAAGCTTCCTGCATCGTTTATTCCCAGTTGTGAAAAGGATTGGTTTGGTTTTTTTGTTTTAAAGGTGAAAGCACACACAGGTTTAAAGGTTTCAACTCAAAGGTTTAATATTTCAGGATGAAAGGAGAGGGGAAGGGGAAAAAAAACCCAAACAAGCCCCCCAAAGCCTTGAGCTTTCAAACCAAACACAAGATTTGTTTTGAAAACTTGCCTGTCGTAGGGGAAAATTGGTTGGCTTTTTTGTATATGTCGTCTCATCGCATTTCCTCCCCTCCTGAATTAAAAAGAGCTCCTGTGGAAAACTTAAAAAGGGGGAAAAAAGAAAGAAGGGGAAAAAAAAGGGAACACACTCCCTCGTAACAGCATGCTGTTCATCCAGCAAAGGACAGACAGGCAGACAGACAGACAGACAGGACAACGTAGCAGGGCACGGTTTTTAAACATGATTATTTAAACAAAAGAGCATCGGAATTATCGGTGAATAACTGAGTGCGCCATTTGACGGAGAGGTAACGTGCTCAGAGTGAAAAACGTTCCACTATTCCTAGGGGTCTGTCCAACAAAGGAAGAAAAACAGAAGGGCCAAGGAGAAGAGGAGGATATGAATCAGAAAATCCATCTGTTTTTCTTTTTGCCATGTCAAGTTTCAAGTGAATTCCATCCAAGCCGGTAGCACCTCACTGTTTCTTCATGATTGTGTTTTGCCCAAAAGTTCGCACGCCATCACAATTTTTTTCATTTTATTTTTGCATATGTCCTCTGTCTCCATTTATTTATTTGTTTTATTTAAAAAAGAGAGCATTTTGCCATCTCTCAGTGCATTATGATCAAGAAATGGATACTGTAGGTAAACTGAACTGAGGGGTATGGGGGGGGGCTTCCCTTCCCTCCCTCCAGAAACGAGAGCCTGGCTTCACAATGGCAGTGAAATGCAGTCGGGGCGAGGATCCTTTTAAGGAATCCAGAAGCTGTTTGGGGTTTTCTTTCTCCTCCTCAACTGCAGCTTTGCAAACTTGGAGACGGCGTCCTGGTTTTTTTTGTTTTTGTTTTCGCAGGAGTGTTGAATCGGAAAGAAGGGAGGGAAAAAAGAGGGGTCCCAACTGGTGCCATCGAAGAGCTTCAAGTTTAAAAGAAAAAGAAGAATAGTGAATCCCCAGCTTTGGGTCTGGTCTCTCGTGAAAAGCCGCAAGGAGCCAGGAACGGCTGCAGCAGCCATTGAAGCGTCCACACGCTGCCTCGGTCCCACCAGGCCCCCCTGTCATTTGCGGTTCGGGGTCTTCTTTGGCACGGCAGGGCGCTTCGATTGCCACAAGTGGTTATGGATCGTCAGCGCGTCGACGCTGACCGACATGGTTTTGGCCGGGATCAGGTTAAACTGCTTCCTGTCCGAACTGTACTTATACAGCTTGTCGATCATTTTCTTGGCGATGCTCTTTGGGCCCGTTCCAGTCAGCTTGTAGATTTCTTCGGTGTCCGGATAGTAGCAGTAAAGAGCCCTGAACTGGCAGCCGGCGTCGCGGAATAAGATGATGTAGTGGTTGGCTTCACTCTTTTCGAGCTCCTGCAGGCAGAAGAGGCAGCATTGGAGGGCAGGAAAAGCGAAGGGCTCAAGGGACGGGGGGATCCTGTCGGCTGGGTCAGTAACCAAGAGGGCAAACCCTACTGCCTTCTGCCACTGATGAGGTTACCTAGCTGGGTCATGAGAGGTCTGCAAGAAAACCACTGAGCTCAGAGAGCATCAAGGACCCCACAGTCTTTCTCCCCCTCCATGTCACAAAGCCCACTCCCTTCTAGCACTGATGAGGTTGCCTACTTGGGTAATGAAACGTCTGCAAGCAAGCAACCAAGCAAACGGGAGGAGCCCCAAGGATTCTATGCAGTTCAATCCAAAGGCACAAACCTTCTCCGCTCTTGGCATTCTGGTCAGCTTGCAGAGCTGCTAAGAGGTGGGCCAGAGGCTTCAAGCTAAGCTTCCAAAGGGCAGCCCTGCCCTCGGACAATTGTCTTCTGGACAGGCGCTCCTTAGGGGTTTAGCTCTGATTTGTTGCATTCATCACAACTGGAAAGGCTGCACAAGTATTACACTAAACCATGGCCCCTATCGTTTAGGCTCAGGCACCCTGTGTAGAGGGAAAAGTTGCTCTGGCCTTTTGTCCCTAAGAAAATGGGGAGCCCATCGATCTCCTTTAACGGGACACCAGTTAATAGGTGACCTTACAGATGGCTCACAGTTTCCAAAACCCCTGAGAAAGACTCACCTCCAAGATGGAATTCTTATGCGGCTCGTTCACTTTCCCAGCCAGGCAGCAGTGGGAGATGGCGTTGTGGATGATGGGCTTGTTTGACTTGCTGCTGGGCTCCTTAAAGAGCTTTGGGCCTGCAAAGAAAGAGCCCCAAAAGCCCTCACACTCAGATATTCCCATTTCATGGGGCTTTATGGGCCTCTCTGAGCGGTTTCCAGTCAGCCTAACAATCTGGCTCCTCATTTTACCGACCTCAGAAGGATGGAAGACGGAGTCAAACTTGAGCCAGTCAGGATCGAACGGCTGAACTGCAGGCAGCAAAATCCACCCGCAGTGCTGCCTTCTAACCCTCGCGCCACACACAGGGCTCCCGGTTGGAGGGTTTTGTAAGCAGGTAATGCATTCATGGCATCAAATCCACCCTTTCATAGCTCCACCCACTCGCCCACACTTCCCTTGGGATTCCAAAGATTGAAATCTCCCGCTCAGCAACGGCCTTTCCCTTGGGGGGGGGGGAAGGACCAAACGGGGAGGCTCCCTCCCCTCCTCACCGGTATATTCGGCCACTGAGGCAATGGAAGAGGCGGTCGACGTGTTCTCCCAATCTCGCTCCATGTTTCGGCTCGCGTTCCTGCTCAAGACGGGCAAGGACTCTATGGACTCCACTCTGCCAGAGGAAACACAACCCACCACCCGTATATTTTCAATCAAGCTCACCAATGAAAAAAAGGAGGCCCTTGGTGCGCTCTGAACTTGGTTGTTTTCTTGGAAGACCCTTCACAACCCAACTAGGTAGCAACATCAGTGTTACTTAGCTGAATAACAAACCGTCTACAAGAAAACAACCAAGCTCAGAGCTACTGTATATAAACTGGGAGCAAATCACACTCACTAGTAGTGATGATGTTACCTAGTTGGGTCATGAAAGGTCTGGAAGAAAACAAGCAAGGTCTGAGAGGAGCATGGAATCCAACCTCCCCTATATTTTCACATGGATCATCTCTAGGCAGGGCAAGAGAGAAACCTGACCAGCGCAAACACACCTAGCCCAACCTCCTCCAAGGTAAGTGGGCAGACGGTTCGTTCATTTCCTGGGGGTGGTTTTTCAAATGTACTTCTAAAAGAAGATGCAGTTCCAGGTGAAACACCCTGACCGACCGGCTGAAATTCTTGCTTCCTGGTCAAAGAAGGCAGGGAGGAAACACCCTCCTTTCCTTCTCCCTACAGGTGCTCTTACCTTTGGGAAGGTGTCCCTCCCGAATGGATGCTCTCCGGCTCAGTTGTTGTTGCAGAGGCCAAGGACAAACTCGATCCCGACTGGGCGCTGCTCAGGTTATCAGCTGACCAAAAGGAGAAAGGCGAGAGACCAAGTCAACACACAGAAACAATTAGGAGCTTCACCACCTCAGCTCAGAAGTCCAAAAGCCTTACGGGTAGAGGAACACTTGGTCCCCGAATCGCTGTAGGATTCCTCCCGGTGGACCGATTTGGGCCGCGGCTTCTTCGCTTTGGGTCTGGGTTTGCCCAAGCCCTGTTCTTCCAAAATCTGCTGCTGCTTTCGCCGTAAATACTCCTGTTTGATGAGTTCCCGGCGGGCTTTCTCCTCCTCCTTCCGCACACGGTCTTCTTCAGCTTTTCGCCTGCAAAAGTTAAGGAGGGGTTCCAGGCTCTCAAAGGAAATCAGCCCCTACACCTTCCTCCTTCCTCAAGGGAAGGGAATAACGGTATTTACCGAGCTTCGTCCCTCTTTTGTTCAACTTCTGCCTCCAGCTGCTGTTTTCGAAGCCGGGTCTCTTCGGCCTTGCGCTGCTGTTTTAAGAGAAAAGCGGCCCGCTTCTTTGCCAGCTCATCTTCAGCTTTCTGTTCATCCTAGGGAAAAAAAAAAAAAGGGAAGAATGTTCAAATATTGCTTGGATCAATTTGGAGAAAACACACCGACGGTGGCTTTTCTAACTATACAATTGTCATTTCATCGGTTTACAATAAAGTGCAATAGCAAGTTGGCAGATCTCCCCAAATCCTGATATTCCTTTTGGAATCTATTATATTACTTCCAGGATCTGAGAGTTCTTAAATAAACATTCCGGCATTTTTTGTTTGGTTTTTTGATAACCAGAGGTTCAACTAAGTCGATCTCTCCTGCATGCACCTGGAAATTCCTAATTTTTCAACTTTGATCTCTGTTGAGGAAGAAACAACCACCCCAGGATACACACAGGTGTCTATATGTACATAATAAACCAACTAGAGCCCTTAGTAAAATGCCTTCCCCGTTTCCCTTTAATTACGGCACCCAAAATGACAGTCCATTTCAAAAGCTTTCGAAGAGCCTTCAACTTCCAGAGTTCTGTGCCATGACAATGTTGGCTGGGAAACTGCAAGAATTGAAATCCAGATTTAGAGAACGCTTCAAATATGCCATCTTATGTCTGTCCCAAAGGTGCCTTTCCCCCCCCCCAGAGGCAAAATGGACTTTCTTGTTTTTCTTTCAAGAACGTTTCGCTTCCGAGAAGCTTCTTCCGCTCTTACGGTTTTCAGAAAGAGAAACGAGTTAAGGCCGCGCTCAAGTTAATCCCATTTTCCTTTTAGAGGCCTCCTCCTAATGAAAAGACTTTTGACTGCAATGTTACGCAGACACATACCAGGCAAAACTGGCCACTGACACCCCTGCGTGACCGATTGTTGTCAAATGTGGGTTGACAGAAAGTTACAACTTCGCTCAGAAACCATTTCCCAAAACACAAATAGGCAGGTTGCAACTTCACTCCCAAAACATTCCCCCCAAAAACAAACGGGCCAATGAAACAAGGATGCAATTACATCACAATCATTTCCTCCTTGCACTCTTGTCTCCCAATATGAGACAGGACAGGAACCAGAATGATTCCAACTGGGTTTTTGACCTGGGTTGCCCTTACCTTGAAGAAGAACCCAACGCCTGACTTCTGGTCCATTTCACTGATTGAATCTGAAGGGTTTCCCTGGCTCTCCGCTTCTTCTTCGGGGGCTTTTAAATCCGAGAGGTCCACTTCGATGAGGCTGCCTTTGCTCTTGGAAGGCTCTTCAAGCAAGACGTTCTCCTTGGTGACATCCAAGCAAGAGAGGTGGCGGAAGTCCTCCACGTTGCTGTTCTCATCTGTGAGGGCTTCCGAGAGGAGGTTTGTGTCCCTGGAAGAGGACAACACAAATGCCCCTCTCTGATTATCGTCGCAGAGCCGGTAACTCTCGAAGGAAAGTTTCTCCTGCGGAGGGCTACCTGGGCCCAGGTGGTTTTCAAGAGCCATTTCGACTGGCACCTTGGGCAAAGGGTTGGGGGGGAATTGTCTCAAGCGGGGCAAGCTGTCCACGCTGGGCGTTGGGGTCTTGATGCGAGGCGTGGTATGGGGACGGTCCTTGGCCACTTTCAGTTCAGATGGCCTCCCCGAACGGGGGCTCCGACCTTGACCCAGCCGGGGTGGTTTGCGGAGACTGTTGGTGCCGGGAGGGGAGAGGGGCTCCACAAAGTGGATGGGGGCTTTTATCTTTTGGTCCTGAGAGCCTCCTCGGGTGGCGGACAGCGCCGGGGCCTTCATGAGGAGCTCCTGCTGCTGCGAGATCTTCAGGATGGCCTGCTGGAGGGTGCTGATGGTCTCGTTCAGCTTTTCGATAGAGAGGTCGCACTCGTTGAGGTCGGCAGATTCAATGTTCTCTTCCAGGAGAGCCGCTGAGACCATCTTGCTCTTCTCGATCTCGTGGGTGGTGGGCTCTCTGGAGATGCTCTCCTCCACGAAGCCCACCATTTCCTGGACCTTCGCTCTGGGGGTGTCCTCTTCGCCCACCACCTCCTCTTTGGTGAGGAAGGCCTCCATTTTGGGGTTCAGAGCGTCCTCCTTCAGGACTTCGCCGTTGTGCCCGGAGAACTCTTTGGCGAAGTGTTCCGGCTTCAGGGGCGGTGAGATCTCCATCCCTTTCCCTTTCTTCACCACGTGCAGGAAGGCTGCCTTGCCGAGCTTCAGCCTCTGCCGGGCGGAAAGGGCTTCCACCTTCTTCTTCTGGGCCTCGATGGCTCTCCGCTTCTCCTCCAGCTGCATGTGGAGCTGCACCAGCTCGGACGCCAAGAGGTTGACATTGTCTCTGCTCTGCCTGGTGGGGCTCTGCTCCCTCCTCTGCTTCCAGGTGGTGAGCGGAGCCGGACAACACTCGGATCCATCGGGGGTGGTTTTCTGCGAGCTGCTCGTGCTGGATTTGGTTTCGTAACTGTTCAGCCGCTGGAGCTTCCTCTCTGCAAAGCTGGTCATGCGGGCGCTGCCGCTGGCCATGGAGACACTGCTCACCTGGGAAATGGTGCTCAGGCACGGGCTGGACCGCCCGCTGGCGTCATCTTTGTCTTCGTGTTCCTTGACCTTCATGTCTTCCTGAAGCTTGACAGATTCTTCCTCCCCAATGTACTTGGCGATCAGAGGGTGCTCCTCAGCCGCCAGGTCTCGGTCGGCTTCCTCCATGTCCAGGATGGAGGAGTCCGAATCCTGCCTGACCATGGTCCACGAGGTCTCTGCCCGGTGGGAACTGGGGCTTTTCAGGTAACCGAGGCTGGTGCTGCTGCTGCTGGACGCGGCCTCCTCCGCTTTGTGGGCATGCAGAAAGAACCCCGCGGAGGGCCGCTCTTGAGAGGACAGCTCCACACTGCTGCTTGCTTGGGGGAAAAAGGATTCCATCTGGGCGTCCAAGTGATGGACGAGGGGTTCTGCCAAACTGGGACCAGCAATCACGGTTAGCTCAGAACTCGAACCCAGGTTAAAAGTCCTATTAAGGCTGTGGTCGCCGTGGCTGCCATTGGTTTTCTTATGGGACAAAGCCGGGTGCCCCTCACTCCCCCTCTTGGGCACGTAACCTCTGGCTTTCCCTTCCCCGCATTCGTCCTCCTTATTGGTGACCTGCTTCTCCTTGGCTGGCCGTAGAACGGCAGGCAGGAGCGGTTCCAGGAAAAAGCTCTCCGGCTTATTTTCCGTAGCCCCGCTTGGGGATTTCGGCGTCCAGGCAGTGCCAGCAAAGCCGGGCGAACGAGCCGGCGGGGCATACTGAAGTTCCAGGCTGCCGTGGTTCGGGGTGGCACCAGGGTGAATGATGGCGATCAGTTCTTCCTCGTCGTCTTCCATCTCCACGTTGTTTAGCAAGCTTTTCCCGCTGCTCTTCACGGGGGTGGAGGGGAGCTGCTGCTTCGGGGTGATGTTGACGATGTTGGATGCCAGGCTGTCTTTGCTGATGGACCTGGCCAGGCTGATGCTATCGCCAGAGCTGGGGTCTGCGTTGCTGCTCCCCGCGTGGTGAAGACCAAACGGTGCGGGTTGTGAAAGGGGCCTAAAAGAGACAACTATTAGAAGTGCACTTTGGGGAGAGGAATGAAGATATATATATATATATATATATATATATGTATGTATGTATGTATGTAAAATCTATATCTAACTTATATCAAACCTCTATCTGCCTACCTATCCATCACTCTATTTCTCTATCTACCTACCTACCCATCCATCTCTCTCTTACACCTATCTATGTACCTTGCTAGCTAGCTCTGGAAAGCTTACAATATTAAAAAAAACAATTTTATTTATTTTAGCGTACAATATTAAAAAAGACAATTTTATTTATTTTAGCTTACAATATTAAAAAAGACTATTTTATCAAACAGAGCACAAATTAAAGGAAAAAGAAAACTGTGTCAGAGTTGACCAAGTATAATCAAAATATACTTTTAGTGTCTAAAAAAAATCTCCTTACAGATAAGATAGCCATTGAAGTTTGCTACCTTTAACAAGCAGCGCTTGGGGATTTGAAATCTGTCACTGATTATTTGGTTCAACTTCAATGCAGGGTGTCCTATTTTAGATGGGCCTGTTCCACAAACCAGCTGGTAGGGGTTACCTTTGCTTCTTCTCCGGCCATGCAAGGATCGAATCCCGAGGCTGCCCGTCTGCCCGAGTCAAGGAATTAGACCGATGCTGTTGGTCTAAAATAAAAAAAGGACAGAGAGATCACGCAATGTTTTAACAAACACGCTGGCTGATATTTAAATCCTTTTAAAAAACAACGACCATATTTGTTCAATTTATATGGCGGCCTGCTAAATACACAACTCAGGACAGACTGAAGAAATTAGTAAACCTCAAATTAGGTCCAGGTAAAAATAACACAGTCAACTAATAATAGATGCACCGAAACATAAGGACATAAAGCCAAAACTTCATCTGACAGGATCGTTCCACTTCCTGACCAGTACCGGGGTCAGGGAAGGTCTGGGGAGGGGGGGGGAGCTAGACCTTTTAATGCCTTGTGAGAGGTATTCGAAGCTCCCAGTAAGATAACCGGGGCAGCTGGAAAAAGTAGAGGTGTTATAAGAGCATATTATGTCAATCACCCTTATTAAGCAGGATGACTTGCATGGCACCTGACCTCTGAAATGTCAATTCCCCCAGGGATTAGACCCAGCTGTCCTTTTTTTAAGGCCTTAGGGACATAATTTGTCCCTGGACCTGGGGGAGGAGGTCAGGAGCCCATGCAGCAGTTGCCTTTAAGTTCTGGTGAATTTGTTTCCCCCCAAAATTGCAGTTGAAATAAGTGTTGCTGTTTTCTTGTTTCTTACACTCTTTTTCATTGTTTTTGAGCCTCCCAGAATCATGAAATTGAGATGGATGAGAGGAGAATTATATAATTGTGAGGTGCCCTTGAAAAAGAAGGAAGGAAGGAAGAAAGGAAGGACCAGCCTCAGGGCAGTATAGACGCCCCTTCAGCAGCCATGAGAGCTTCATACATCAACTCTCTCTCTCCATCCATCTCGAAAGTTGCTCCTACATGAATCCCAAGGATGGGAATTGGGCAATTACCTGCAGTGTCTTCTCCCTGGACCGTCTTCTGTTGCTTCTGCCTTAAAGGCAGCAAGGGGTGCGACGGGCTGAAGGCAGGACTTCCTTTGCCACTGTTGGGAAACACACCAGAGCAGTTGTCTTATAACAAGCTTTCTTTTTGAACAGAATGGGCAAGGAAGCCCCTATCGGTAGACCCCTCCCAAGCCTTCCTCCCTAAAGGCCAACCGCAACAAAAGAAAAAATAAAAACAAAGTCAGCTTAAAAATCACACTCGAGACAGCCGCAAACCGAAGAGCTGCTTGTGGAGTGGACAACGCACGTGGTCTTAAAAGGAAGCATTCTTTTTTCTTTCTTTTAAATAATTGCAGAAGAGCGAAGAGGAACCTAGGCCTCCAGGGTTGTTTCTTCAAAATTAATTATCATTAAACTCGGCCAGGGAGGGTGAAGCGACGGAGACAGGAAAAAAACAGGCCAGCAAGGTCACCGCACAAAGCAGTTCAAATGTGGGATGAGATGATCCCAGAGGAAAGGAGGGCAGCCCAAATGATTTGGGTCCAGATGCAAAGAACCCGTCCGGGGCTGAAACGGGGAGCTTCTCCTTCGTGTCCTTGTGGCTCGGTTAACCTCGGACTGGTCTCTGCGAAAGGTTTCCGGCTCTAATTAAATTTGCCTCTTGGCTTCTACGTTGTTCGGAAGAGACCCTTGGAGACCAGGGTTTCCTTTCCTGATTTGTATGGGAGGAGGGAGGGGACAAACAGCAGCCAAGGAAGCTTGGGTGCTTCTCTCAGTCTTGGTGGGACAGGAGGAGGAGCAGAGCCTCCGTTGAAGTCTGCCACTCTGGTCGGAACCAATGGGACAGGTTTGGCTTCCAAGCCCCCCAAGTATTTCAGGGCATTGGCCTTACCTGCCGCCAGCCTCCTGCAAGAGTTGGCCCGGTAGCTGCATGTCAACGGCACTGGAGACCGCCGGACTCGGCAGGAAACTCCGCTTTGTGGCATTGGAGATGGGGACCGATGGGCGGCTGCTCTTCTGATGCAGCAGGGCTTTAGCTGGAACACAACAGTGTTAGGTTTAACTGGAGCTCCAAAATATCCCCCCCCCCCCAAAAAAAAAAAAAAAGACACTGGAAGAATCTGCTAAATGTTAAAAGGTTTAATTTCACAACATATAGGCAGACTAGCAGGATACTTGCGCTTTGCTACGAAACTATGTGGCCGGGCTTAGTTTTTGGGGAGGAAAAGAAAGAAAGAAAAATTCTGCCTCTGCCTACCAGCATCCATGGGTATTCCTCTGGCTAGCATCCTGTCAGTCTGTGAGAGAGTTAAGGGCTGTTTGGAAACTGAAGCGGTGTGAGCTGTGTGAGCAAGGAGACAGCAAGGAACCTGGGCATGGTTGAATTCAACTGTTCTGTACTAAAGCTGCTGGGTGCCCTGAAACTAAAACTGAAAGTGAACCTCCTTTCCTCTGCTTGTGTTTTGCATTTGTAAGAGATTTCTTTTTTTCAGCTGGGGAGGAGGAGTCGAACTCCTTAGTCTCAGCTTGTTAAGAACAACAACAACATCAACAATTATAATAATAATATAGGAAATACTCTAAATGCTCTGATGGACATTTCGAAAAACAATCCTTTCTTAGTGAGACCCTAGAAACCAAGAGGAACCAATGGGCCAAATTTTTGTTCTCTTCAGTTCGGTTCTGGATAGCTTAACTGAGGGAGCTTAACTGAAGGAGGAAAGGAGGGAGGGAGAGAGAGAGAAAAGAAAGAAAGAACAATGGGGGGGGGGGTTGGCCCAAAGTCCCTCTTCTTTAGCCATTTGCAGCATCTTGACAAAAAAAGACCAATTTGCCCTTTTGAAAATGAAGAAGACTTAGAATATCCACCAGGGTAAAGACAGGGAAATCAATTCCACTGTAAAATTTCTTTGCTACCATTGACGAATCCTTCCAGCCCAAATGACTCACCATCTTTGACTTCTTGGGGATCCCTGGGGCGCACAAAATCCGGCTTGACGTTCTCAAACCACCAGAATAATTCGGCAATGAAAACCATTATGTTGGGCTAGGGAAAAGAAGAGGAGGAAAAAAGGAATATAAAGCAGATTGCCTGCATGTTACTGAAAAGTGTGTTCACTGCCTTACCTCTCTCTTACCTTTAGAACTAACGGGGCATACAACATATCTTCCAAAGTGAGGTAAAAACATTTGTTCAGGTACTCGTTGGCAAATTCTCGAAGCAACTGAACGTTATAGATGCTGTCTGCAATTGATGTCACCTCTTTCAAACAAATTTCTAGGAATTGGAAGGAAGAAACAAGAGAATCACCCCCGAAATAGCCTCTCAGTTTCCATGGCTCCAGACAGAGGACATCAGCAGCAACCTGACACCGTTTGAAGGCTGCACTTTTAAGGTTTCCCAGCCAACAGGAAGAAATTCAAAGACTTGAAATGCTGAGCACATCCAGAAAATGCCATATTTTGTTGGGGTGAGGGTGGGGGGGTGAGGGAGGGTCTTTGAAAATGTGTCATGGCCAACTCACTGTAGGACAACTTGCCACAGGATAATTTTACACAAATATCAAAGAAATGTAGAAAGGAATCATTAAAGAAAGGATGCAAAAAAGGGGAGGGGACAGAATAAAATATCAATGACAAAAATGAAAGTGTTTTTAAAAAATTGTTTTAAATCTTTAAATCAAATTGTTAAATTGTTCCACAGTGAGTTGGCCGTGACACAAACTCCAGAGGATAATTAGGACTGCAGAAAAAACAGTTACTACCAACCTGCCTTCCATGGAGAGCCTGTATGCTGCACCCTGAGTCAAAAAGAGGGCTGTGGAAATACTTACAGACCCCTCACACATCCTGGACACAAACTGTTTCAACTCCTTCCCTCAAAATGACGCTATAGAGCCCTGCACACCAGAACGAGGCACAAGGGGAGTTTTTCCCCAAAGGCCATCCCTCTGCTAAACAAAGAATTCCCTCAACACTGCCCAACTATTTACAAAGTCTACACTACTATTACTATTAATCTTCTCATCACTCCTTATCATCCATCCCCTCCCACTTGTGACTGTATGACTGTAACTTTAGTCGCTTGTATCCTAACGATTTATATTGGCTGTTTCCTTGTGTGATTTGATTGTTTATTGTACCCTATGACTATTATTAAGTGTTGTACATGATGATTCTTGACTCTTGATAAACGTCTCTTTTCTTGTATGGACACTGAGAGCATTTGCACCAAGGCAAATTGTTTGTGTGCCCAATCACACTTGGCCAATAAAGAATTATTCTATTCTATTCTATTCTATTCTATTCTATTCTATTCTATTCTATTCTGCAGAAATCTGATCTGAGCAAAAATGAAGCAATTTGTTCTGTTGCTTTCAGCCAGAGAAAGATGTTTTAACATGAGCTAAATATCTCTCATTGAATACAGATTAACAGAGTTGGAAAGGACCTTGTAGGTCATCTAGCAATTAAGAGTACTAACCCCAAGCAGGTATCACTCCCTTAGAATATGACACGAGTTATAAAGAACACCACAATTAATCAGATGTCACAGTCAGCTGCCACCTTATGTTTGCTTGTGCTTCGCTGCAGTGCGGTGACAAACAGCCATGAATTGTGGGGAGATGGAAGGAAGGAGTGAATGCTTGGGGAAATGAAAATAAGTGCAGTGTCTCCTTGAGTTGCTGCCTCAAGGTCAACCAGCTGGAAGGAGGAGGGAGCTACATACCAAAGGATGCTTGGATTGAACTTTATGAAAACATTGTGCCTGAAACGGGTTATTCCGGCATAGGGCAATGAGAGACAGTTAAGGAAGAGTCTGACAGTGCCCGATCACTTTGGCATCTCCTAACATTTGATTCAGGCAGGATTTGAGTTTCTTTTAAACTCTGTTATCGACGTACCATCAAGCTTCATTTGTTCAGGGCAATAATAATGGATGACAGCCAACAAAGCGGCTCCATCACTACAATCCTTCATCAAGTCCTCAAGTAATGGGAAAAAGGGCAGCTGTCGGCTCGAGAGATGATCTCGGCGGTAACGTACCTGAGAAAGGAAAAGGCAAAACTTGTGAGATTTTCCATTCTGTCTTTCATTCATTCGGAGCTCGTTTTTTCCCCAACCCCACAACCCTCGAGGTCGGTTGTGATTGGCCCAAAGGCACCCAGTGAGATTCCAAGGCTGGGTTAGAACTCATTTTTCCCAAGGCCCTTTTCAAATATTTCTGCCCTGATTAAAACCAAAAACTGTCTATTTTACAAATCCTTTTGTTGGTTTTGTGAATACTTGCTTGCTAATTTTGGAATTGTCTTTCTAAAGGCAGACCCTGCATGAAAGCTAATATTCTTAAGAATATTATTCTTTCTAAGAAACACACCAGGGGAAAAAAAATAGAAACTTCAGAACAGGCAAAAGTTTGTAATCATCTAATTAGTATTTTCATTACAATGGTATGTCTCTTTTTCCACCCACTACCAACACATACTGATTTAACTATTAATCTGATCAACAACTTACTTCACTTGTAAGTTGTCTCTGACAAAATAATTAAGGCGACCATTTTCAGCACTTTCATTAAGCATACAAAGCATTTCCATGGATTCTTCGCACATTATTGAAATATATAAATATATTAATTTAAATATTTAAATTAAACTTCAAAGGACACTATATAATATTGCAAAAAAGGATGCAACTGAAAACTCCACCAGTTTAGCAGAAAAAGCACAAGTTGAACAAAATGCAAACTTCATAATATTATATTGAGCTCTTACAGCCTTTTAACTGATACTTAACCAGAGCTATACCACTTTTCTTGAGAATAATGCGAAACATAAAACACAAACTTGCTATTCAGCTAAGTAAGGCCATGTCTCCATATGAAATATTTGAGGAAAGCGAAGGCTGAGAAACTATTTTTCCAAATCGATCTTGCCTGCTTGGAAGCTCTGAGCAGAACGGAAAATGCAATGTTGCAGAATCGGTATCGAATTTGAAAATTAGTATCAGCTAGGCAAAATCTTGAAATAAAAAAAAGGACTGAGAAATATAACCTAATCCATGGGGCAAAGGTCCCCTAGGAAGATTTGAACTGTGATACTTTTGAAAAGGCTTGCTTTTCATTCAGCCTGAGGCTTTCCACAAATTGTTGTGTAATGTGAATCATACTGTACCATGGAGCGTAAGTCACTAGATGTATCATGCGCTTAGTAAGGCATGCATAGTATCGGTCTCAAGCAAATTATCGTCATCATTGCAAGCTAAAAGATGGCAACCAGGAACCACATATCATTTCAATTTAATCATCTTCTTTTAATGATCCCATAATCCCTTGCAGGGTGGAGCCTGGGCAACTGAATGGAGCTAGCAGAGTGTTTACCGGCCGGATACCTTTCCTGTCGCCAATGTGGAGTTTGTTCAGCAGATATATTCTCATTGTGCCCAGAGAGAGAAATATCTGCATCTACCTAGGATTGAACTCACAGCCTCCTGATTGTGATGCAAGAGCTCTATCTCTAGGCCACCGCACCATTCACATAATTTCAGTGTAATGTTACATTAAAACTTGAGCATGATTATTTCCCACAGTAAGGTGAACTGGTGGGTTTAAAGTCCTCACTCCAGCCCCCTCTGCTTTCACAAGCTGAAGCAGCAAAAAGGGAGTTAAGATTTGTTCAAATTGCAGGGCCTTCGGTTGAATCCTGAACTCTCGACTTCATTTGGAGAAGTCTAAACTGTATTTAATTCTAATGATCATAATGAACCGGAAGGACTTTTGCATGGGGTGGCCATCTTTTTGGATGCTACCTAATATCGTTTGGGAGGGACAGAATTGGCTGATCTCTGCGTGAAGTCTCCTCTCACAAAAGGATCAATGGGCCATTGCAGCGGAACTTACACTGCTTGGTGTCGCTGTGCTAAATAAACTTTTTAAGTTTATTTTAAGTGTTAAGTGTTTACAAGCGGGAGGTGGCCTCAGGCCGGCAGTAACTTTTCCAAAAATTCAACCACCACTTGCTATTCTTAATTAGCATTGGATGCCCTGGTGTCAGAATTGGTCCAAGTCAACATTTATGAAACCCTAAGCATTCTGTCACCAAGGCTGCTCAGAAACAGGGTGTTTTGTGCCAATGTGCCACAGGGCAGCTGGAATTCTAACTTCCAGTTAATTGAGCGAGTGATGGGCTCAAGGAAGACGAGGGAGGGACTGAAACAGCCCCGATGTCTATCTGCAGACACTGATGGAGCACAAGAAAAAGACAGCTCTAACTAGGGTCAAGGTGAGAATCTGCCTTCATAAAACACCAAAGAGTTGCTTTTGTGTGCAAGAACTGTACATTTAGATCTTAGATCTATCAATCAGAACAGAGCTGGAAGGGACTTTGGAGGTCATCTAATCCAACCCCCTGGTTCAGGCAGGAGACCCTATACCATTTTCAGACAGGTGGCTGTCCAGTTTCTTCTTAAAAACCTCCAATGTTGGAGCATCCATAACTTCTGAAGGCAACTTCTGTTCCACTGATTAATTATTCTCCCTGTCAGGAAGTTTCTTTGGAGAACAGCTTGACTCCCCTCTTCTTTGGGGCAGGCCCTGAGATATTGGAAGACTGCGCGCGTGTCAACCCTAGTCCTTCTTTTCATTACACTAGACAGACCCAGTTTTTTGCCTCCAGGTTCTTAATCATCTTAGTTGCTCTTTTTTGCATTTTTTCCAAAGTCTCAACAACTTTTTTTTAATGTGGTGACCAAAACTGGATGCAGTATTCCAGGTGTGCTCTTCCTAAGGATTTATAAAGTGGTGCTAATACTTCGCATGATTTGATTTTGATTTAGTGGACCGAGATGGTAATATGAAAGAATTTAGAGTGGGCGGGGAGGGACTTTTACTACAAATACATTTTCCAAAACAAGCTATGGAAAGCCAAACCTACTGACCAATTCCCTTATTTTCAGGGAAGGAAGCCCAAATGATTTTAAATTGACCAGCTTCATCTTAATGCTTGCAAGGAAGGAATCTTTTGAAATAGAACGGACAGTCTAGAGTTTCCTTGCCCTTTCTTTCTAGAGTTTTGGTACTGGCAACCATGAAATCTGCCTAGTGATGGATGCTACAAGTTACAGTACGTAGAATCATGAAATGAAATCTAAATTTTGTTTAAAAAAGGACGCCCAGAGCTGAGAAAACATTGCGAACAGTGGAAGGCGGCGCTTTGAATGGAAGCAAATCAAAAGACCGATGGAAAAGCCAATGGTTTTAGTGGATAACAACTCTTCATACAGAATTAATTGACTTACAGGCACTAATTTCCAATACCATTTTGAAGGAGACTGTTCAGGAAGCAGGGGATGGAAAGGTGGGAAGAGGACAGGAACATCATCAGAGCATGTTACAAGCAAACTTTACGTGAGCCTCACCCGGGCCGTGCTTTCATATTGCGAACGGTTTTGACACAGGAAGCGTTTTTTTTTTAAAAGACTCAAGAAACACCACATCTTTTGAGGATTTGCATGCATTAGGAGCTCATTTAAAAGTCTTTGACTGTGCAATATGAAAGTTCGACAGCAGCCTTTTCCACACCCAGTTAAGAATATCTCTCGGCAGGATTTGGAAATGCCCGCCCACTGTTGCGGCAGTGTGCTTCGTGGTTCTCAGCTATTCTAATGCTGGAAGTGCAATGGTACACGTTAGTTTTAATGTCTAGTACTTAAAAGGAACAAAAGAGGGGAACGACTGAACACATGCAGCACTAATTCTTCTGAAGACTTCTACAGATAGGGGTTCTCAATCTTTTCTTCACCGCAGGCCCCTTCAAATACCTTTTGTGGCCACCGACCCTCCCAAGACTTAACTCAAGGTTTAAATCATAATATTTCTTCAAGCCTTCGCAGGGTCCCTGTGACATCGTGCCCCCCCCCCAGGTATCCGTGAACCACAGGCTGAGTAACTACTGCTACAGATACGGTTAATTTTGTTAGCGCTTGTGAAGACCCAAACAGCTTCAGATCAAGGTCTGTTGCAAATGTAAACCTACAAGGTTTTCTCAGCAGATGTTAAAACCTCCCACTCACCTCTGTCTCAAGACAACATCCCCCACACACACCCCGCCCCAAGGTGAAATATCAAAGCTCAAGCAAGACACAATTTTAACAGGTATTGTTTAAAAAAAATCTGGAAAATATGACAAATATAAAGTAAATACTGTATAAAATAAAATGTGGGATGCAAAGTAAACTTTTAGAAGTGGACTGTCCTAGCAGCCGCCAAATTCCATTCATTTTGAAATCTTGGCACCTCGGCAGATGGTGATTGAAACCTCTAAAGTATTCAAATCACTCCATATGCAAAGAAAGAAAGAAAGAAAGAAAGAAAGAAAGAAAGAAAGAAAGAAAGAAAGAAAGAAAGAAAGAAAGAAAGAAAGAAAGAAAGAAAGAAAGAAAGAAAGAAAGAAAGAAAGAAAGAAAGAAAGAAAGAAAGAAAGAAAGAAAGAAAGAAAAAGAGAGAGAAGGAAGGAAGAGAAGGAAGGAAGAAGGGGAAGGAAGGAAGGAAGAAGAAAAAGGAAAAAGATTAAGGAGGGAGAGGAGGAGGGAGGAAGATAGGAAATGAGGAAAGCATCAGAGAAGAAGGAAGGAAGGAAGGGAGCATCTGAAACACCAAAGAATTTTGTAGAAGAAATGCAAGACAGGATCACAAATTCTACTGATATAAGAGCAAAAGCAGATAGAAAAACAATGAGGTTTGCTTCCAAGTCACAGCCACGTGAATCAATTAAACGTCCCATTTCATCTAATGTGCTTTACCTTCTGATGACCTGGGCTTTCCAGTAATTGCTGTTTTAATTTAATCTCCTTTTCCGTGATCTCTCTCATTTTTAGGTTCACCTAAAAGAACAGAGGGGGGGAGGGGAAGGTAACAAAAGCAATGGTATTCCTGTCCCTGATTTTTATTTTAACTGCCAAAATTCAGGGCTTTGTCACTTCTCCCTGCCTTCTCAATACTCAAGGGGGTATTCTGGCTGTCCATAACCCTGGGCTTCACTCCCTTTTTCTTACAATCGAATCCAGATGACAACCAAATCAAAACAATTAGCAGCTTCAAATTCAAAGCAATATAGATGCTACACACACACACACACACACACACACACACACACACACTTCATATATAGGCACCTTCTCTAAATCATAAATCAGCCTCCAAGCCATAAAAACAAAATTACTCCCAGACCTAAGTAAATGGATTTCTGGTGTTTTATTTCCTACTCGATTTCTAATGCATTTTCGAAATTAAGTCCGATATTTCTGGTTATATACTTATTTTTTGAAATCTAAGCATGAGAAGGAGATTTTTACACTCTCAGTTTTTGCACCTTTTAATTCTCCTGCGCTGGCTAATTTTATTTTATAATCTGTTGCTTAGAACCAAGGTGACTTTTCTTACAAGGTTAGGTAGAGTTACATGTCCTAGAAACAGTTTTCTTCCTCTTTGCTTTCATAATATTAGAAGACACAAATTTTACCCAGTTACTTGCAGGCTCCCACGCTGGTGATTACTGATAACCAGAGACTTCCACATCAAATGGGCTCCCGATTTACCTTGTTGATCCAGAATATCATTGCATCCTCCAGATCGTAGGGCAACTCCTTCGAGGCACTGAATGTAGAAAAACACTTGACGCTGGCCACGACTTTCTCAATGCTGATCATCTCTACGGTGTAGGCCATCATGAGAGCATCAATCATGGCCATGTGAGGACTCTACAGGACCCAAAAAACAATCACCACGCTGGGTTAATCCCTTTCTCAAGACGGCTGAGAAAAGGGGTAGGCCAATTCAGGACTGGCACCAACTCAACTCCTGGTTTTCTGGAACTCACCATTTTGATTGGCGCAGAGCTAAGATCAGAATCAGACACAGGGTTGTCGTTGCTCTCCATGACGTAAATCCCTTTCCGAGAGAGTGCTTGGATGACTGAGTGGTGTCCCTGGAGCGTGGCCACCTGATCCCCCTTGAGAATGAGACTGCAGACGCGGTAATACAGCTCGCTGGATAACAGCAGCTTGATGACAGGTGGTTTAATGTGTTCCTGCTCATACTGGTCTATATAAAAAGGATCTTTTAATTCCTCCGGGATGTTGTCTGGAAGGGAAAGACAAGCGAGTCCCAAAAGAGAGAACGGGTGTTGACACCACAAAGCTGAAAGTTGACCAGCAACTTAATGAAAGAAGTAGCTGACCAGGGGAGGGAAAAAAATCCTTATTTTAAAAATAAGGACACATTGCTTTCTCAAAGAGGTGGAAATATCATTTTGTGGTAAATAAGGCTCGGCTAACCACCCACAGTATTTCTATGAATCCGATCCAAAACTCAGGAATGCAACTTCCCATCAAAATGAGTATCCTTCCTCTATATCTATCAAGTTGGTCTTAAAAGGATTAGAACTCAAGTGTTCCGATTCCCCAGGGAATATCGTACAATCGTGCTGGGAAAATCCGGTATCATTGTGTTCCACCCACCCTTCACCTCCTGCAGGCCCAGTCAGTGGGAAATCTTGAAACTCCACAGCTTTGATCTAATGGGACCCAATCAAAAGGAGCTGCTTTAGCAAACCAATCAGAAACCCATTTGGATCAAATCTTTGAAAACCCAAAGAAAATCTGGAAGGGCTGAATGCATAGTTGCTGGGAGTTAGTGATATATAAATGGAAGTAGTAGTAACGGCAGGCTGGAAGGGATAGCGATTAGCAAACAAGGAGAACTCAGGCCCCTCGCAGAGAAAACTGAACATTCCCCAGTAGCCATGTAGCATCAAAACAACAGGGGAAAAGCCTGAAGAATTATAAAATTTAGGTGGATTGACAGAGCCAATTTTCAAGGGATTTATCATTTAAAAGCTTTCAGATGGAACATGGAGGGACGGGACAGTTTGATCCAAACGACATCATATTGTTAATAGCAATTCCACTTTTTTTTTCTTTTGCAAGAGGATGCAGTTCTTCCTCTTCCAATTCTTTCCCTCAACAACTTGCTGGGTAGGGCTGGGATTTAAACAGAATGATCTAAAAAGTCACCTTCAGGATGTACCCCCTCCCCCCATCCACCCCCTACTCTCATCCAGCACCTTGAAGCTGGCTTTGTCAAATCAAAACTTCAAAAGCAACTCGTTGGACTACTGCATTTTGGTTTAAGTCACCTAGCTTGCATGCAGTTTATAATCGGGCATGAATTTCTACAGGGAGACAGGACTGCAACTGGCACTCCTGGACACTGTAGAAAGAAATGCAGTCCCCAAGGCCAGGAGGGCCACCACACTGTGAACTCGTTCAACACCTTCATCCAGATCTGCAGGCTTTCCCACTGCCTTCTCTGGGTTATGTTTCAGCTTGTTCCCTTTGTTTCATCCCAAAGCAGCTTCGTAAGATCCCTATTCTCTTGTCCCGCCAGCTCTCGTGTGAGTGCAAGACAGAATTGTATGTCATCACAAAATTACTATTGGACACACCACTCAAGGGTGATTTACTCTCAGCAGCGCCATTCAAACTTTACAAAGTAAGCGCTGGAGGAAATCTTGAATTTGGGTGAGGCTGTACAGATATCTACCATAAATGAAGCAAGATTCTTCTGAAGTAGAGTTAAGTCTGAAGCCTTCCAAAGATTTTTAGAAGATTGGAGGTACACAGGGCCATAGTTTTTATACTTTATGAAGAAGGGGAGAGAGAAATCTGTTCCCTGACTCTTACAGAACTTCATCCTGGACGACGTGAGTTAAAAGGAATTAAGTGGTCAATTCTGAATATATTCTAGTTTCTCTAAGAACTTTCCCAAGTTAAGGGAAATGTTAAGAAAATGGGTGGAATCCCCCTTAACCTTTTTGCCATAAATCAGATAAGTACAACAATACAAAACAAAGTTTCTCCTAAACACAACCAAGTCCCATACAGATTTAGATATTTTACCAAGATCTTTTAAAACTGGACAAAATTTACAGATTTCTCTTTTATTCTTCTCAACACTCACCAAATCCCTTAGTAAACAATTCAAATTTCAGCTTTCTCCTGGTGCTCATTTGGTCCCAAATAGCAACTCCTTCATTTAAGATATTGGTGGTGGTGGGAGGAGAGATAATAAGCCTTAATGCCAAAGTTAAAATCTGATTATTATTTTTTTACAATTGACTAGACGCAAACCGACAGAAATGAAACCAAGTATCTCAAATAAACAACGGTGCAATTTCTGTACACTGACAGAAATTATACCAATTATCCTGGGAAGGCTAAGGAAACTCGGCCAATTATTTAGGAAAGAATCTGAAAGAAAATTCCAAAATCCACTCAACCTGGCTCTATAAAATGAAGTTCCTAACAGCAATCTGGAAACCCAACAGATATGTTTATAACTCTGCTATCATTCAGCTTCCCTAGTTCCCATGGAAGAAAAACACAAACACAACGTTTACTAATCAGTGGCTCCAACCTGACACACTACAGTTCTGAAAATCAGATACAAAATATCCCAACAGACAAACCGTCATTATGGAGGGATACAAGCCTCCATCATTTTAACTGCACTTATGGAGCACGCTATGGTGAACTTGGTTTTTTTTTAAAACTCCACGCAGGAAACTTTTGTCTAGCATTCCTAATCTCAGTCTAACTACTCGCGCACAAGTTTTATAGAACAAAAACGTACTGCACTAGCCGAAAAGAAACAAACGTGCCAGTAGAAATAAACAGCATTTTAGCTCTACTACAAAGCAAGCTAATTTTAGATCAGTTGGCAAATTAAAAGTTCGATTAAGGGCAGCCCTGTAACTCTGAATTACATATTTCACTCTTAGTTAGAGGCGGCATACTAATAAACAGCTAGAAGTCTTTACTCAAAAGATAGAAAGCAAGACATCAAAGCGGAAGAAAAGAATTTACTGCAATGCAAAACTCAAGTTGGCAAGAGAACCTGGGTTGGGGGGGGAGAAATTGGAAAGGTCCCAACATGCACTCTCAGGTTAACACAGGAGTTTACCAGCAAGATATTTTCCATCCGTAGCTTCCCTTTATTTTTATACACACCACTTAGAATCCCACACATGGGTGGGCTTCATACCACTTTGTTCTAGAATTCAAATGCTGCAGGGTTTTTTTTTTTTAAAGGTGACCAACTGACCTGCATACCACAAGATTTTATTTAAAAATAATTAATTACGAACTCTTGCAAACTAAGCAGCATGCATCTGCTAAAAAGAAGACTTGCAGAGTTAAAGTCCTACAAATGCTGGATTCTCGCAGGCCTTTTTAAGTGATGTGTGGGAGAGCAGAGCTTGGTGATACCAAAAGAAAAAAACAAACAATGGCACAACGGGGTGTGCTGCACTTAAAACTACAGGCCATTCCCAACAAGAAAAGGGGTGTACACTGAAGTCCGGGCAAAGCATGGAGGGAAAGCAGTCCCATGCATTTGCTGGTTTTATGCTTTTGCATCGTGAGAGGAGGGGTTAGGAGAAGCTGGGGTGGAGAATGGAAAAGGAAAGAGATAAAATAATAATGTTGCAATGGGAATTTTTATTATTACTATTGGTTTTTTACCTATTCCATAAGCTTTTGCGCAAATCCACTGTAGATTAGCAGCTATTTTGGCTCTGGAGGAATCATAGAGTTCCAATGGAACAATCTCAGCGCTGCTATCTGTAAGAGCATCCATTTTTCTTCTGGCGTTATCTCCACCGGCACCAATATCAACATCCACCATCTGCAATAATAATATAACAAAAAAAAAAAAAAAACCTGGAGAAACAGACTAACCTTTTGAAATGACAGTTCAAAATTCAAGCTGATTGTTGTTGGGCACAGATTTGCTATCATCCCAGAAACCTGGGAGAGCTTTTCCTCCCCCTTTTTCCCGTTGTAAAGGTTCAGTCATGAATTACAACAAAGCTCAGTTTGAAAACCACCCAACCCCACTGCCTAAAACCTACAGCCCAGGCCTAGTGGGTTCTTCGAAGTTCTGCTAGTCAATCATACACACACACACACACACACCCCACCCAAATCCTCCACCACCCCAGCTTAACGGAAACAAGATAACTAGCATACCAACTCAGTAAGGATAGTTATTATGTTCATCTTACTTTACAGGATCCTGGCTCATCACTTTGCTTCTGTCCCAAATATTGGCTATGAGGGGTGAAGCCCACTCTGATAATATGCCCGGGGCCCAAACCCTTGGCCGGAGGGGGAACATCCAACATCCGATTCCCCCAACGCCAAACTGACTTCAATAAAGGGAAGAGTAGAGCAACCGCCTGCTGGTCCCTTCATCCTTACTCCTAAGGGGGGATCAGCGGCTGCATTGCAAGGAGCAGGTGCTGCGAATATTTTAAGAAGATAACAAGCCAAAAGAGTAAAACCTCTTACCTTTTCTGCTGGCACCTTTGGGGGGGTGATCAAAGGAAAGGGGTCTCGATCCACCTTTCCTGCTAGGAAGCTTGACTCCCCCCAAAAAAATAAATCCAAAGGCAACCAATGAGGCCTTGACAACATCTCCTTTCTTTGCATCCATCACCAGTTCCTTTTTCTTTCTTTCTTTTTTGCAATCTCACTAGCTTCCCCACCCCACCGCCTTTGCCAAAATCTCTCCCTGCACAGCCTGCTTTCCACCTTCAAAAGGATGAATGCTGATTCTTATTGTGATCACTCCTGTCACAAACCCTTTTCCACTTGGTGGGGGGATCCCGTCTCCTTAAAAGACCTCACAGTGTGGATCCTCTGAGATCTCTGAGCTTGGTGGAGCAGAGAGCTGGGAGAGCACCAAGGACCCCCTCATGTTGAGCTACAAATATTCTCCTTTACTGAGACAGTAGAACTGCCTCCAGTTTCATTCTCAAACTGCCCCCCATCCTTGTTCACATTAGGGCCTCTTCTAACCAACTCTTGACACCACGCCTTTCCTTCCCATAATTCCAGCTCCATTTTTGAAATGTACCCAAATACAAATAAAGGAAGACATCTATCCCGATTTCAATGCAAATAATTTTTAAAAGGACATGTGTCTTATAATGTAATTATATTATATGCCTTTCATTACTGTCTTTTCTTGACTGAAGGCATAATCTTGGATTCAGGCTTCTCCATTGTGCTAACCATTACCCTCCACTACTGCCTAAAGCCTAGCCCAGGCCTAGTGGGTCCTTGGAAGTTGTGCTACACCATTACACACACACGTACCCCACATATACAAATCACACAAACCCTACACCCCCCTACCCCCCCAGCTTCCCCTTGTCTTACTACCCAACTAATCAATTCGTGCCTGGTTCCAACCAAGCTTTTTTTTTTTTTGCTTTGCTTGCTTGGTTTTAACTCCACGCCTTCCAAAGCCTGTTTATTTTTCCCTTTGTGTGTGTGTTGGTTGTGGTTTCTTCCTCCCACCCCTTGAGCTCCCAAAGAGGAGAAAGAGGAGGGCTGGGAAGAAAACAAGGCCTCGACCCCAATCGTGAAACTGACTTACAAAGGAGTGAAATTGACATATTAATTGGGAGCATCCAGGCTTGGATCTCCCCCCTCCTTTTGCCCCCTCTTAATGCCCCATTAGCCCCTCCCCTCAATGCACACCATAATATCATACACACACACACACACACACACACACCCTTGGCTGTCCCTTTGCACCCCCATTAGGGACCCCCCCTTTCTTGTGGCCTTAATAAACCCACTCACCCCTTGCAAAAGCTCAAGACAATAGAAAGTGGCTGCTTACAGTCCATCACTATTTAAAGCCCCCCTCATACACCTTTAAAAGGGGGGGGGGGAATAGGGGAGGGGGGAAGGCAAGGATAAGCCCACTTCTTATACACCCATCAATCATCCCCATCCCCAGAAAATAAGTCACGATCTCCCACCCCAAAAACCACCCCCAGATGGACATGCCTGTTTGCAGAGGTGCCTGCGAAGAGCCCCCCACCCCAATTGCGTTGGATAGGCACTCCCCTCCCCCAATGCTCTCCCCCCCCACTCCCCACAAGCAGGCCAGGCCGCTCTCGGGGGGGCTCACCATTCGCTCCCCCGCCCCTGCCAAGCCCCCTCCCCCTTTCACGGCAAGGGGAGGGGCAGGACTCCCTCTCTCCCGCCCACCCTCACCTTGCGTCGGCCTTTCCCCCGGCCTCGGCTACTCCATCGCCGCCTCGCAGGCCGCGCCCAGGCCGGAGGGGGCCGCGGCCACCCCAGAGGGACGCGGAGAAGGGCGGGCGAATGAGCAGGGCGGGCACGAGGGCGCGGGCACGGCGGTGACGGGAGGGCGGGCGCGCTCACAGCGGCAGAGGGGAAAAAATGAAAGAGAGAAGGGAAGGAATGAAACAGTGCGCATGCGCGGTCTTTCTCCCGTGAAGGGGCGGGGCGCCGCGCTCGGGGGCGCGCCGGGCGACGTCACTGGGCGCACCAGACTTGAAGGGGAGAGGCGGTGTCGCCTCGCCGGCGTCTGTCGCCTCAGCGCGCAGGCGCCTAGGGCACCTCTTTCCTCCCCCCCCCTGCTCTCTCTTCTTCCTCGCAACCGTCTCCAAGGAAATAAGGCGGAACCCGGCAGGGGGGCGGAAACGGAGGCGGGGCTTTCTGGAGGCTCGGCCAATGAAAGCTCCACTGATACCTTTGATTGACGTGCAGGCCCGTACCACAACTTCCATCACCTGGGCTTGGCTTGTGGCGATGATGGGTTTGTAGTCCACCCAGGAAAAAGGGATTGAGCTTCTCATTGGGACAGTGGGGATGTCAAAAAAAGTTCATATTTCATATTTTTAAATTTTATTATGGTTATTAGATACTAAATTTAATAGCTAATATTTAATAATAATATATTAAGGGTATTTTTTATTTCCTGGTATGTCTTAATACAAAATAATAATTTGTCAGAAAATGGTGTAGGGTTTCCTGCTTGGGTTGGACTAGTTGACCTATAAAGTCCCTTCCAACTCTATTATTCTGTTAATTAATAGTAGGATTATTACAGGATGTTTATTTTAGTTTTTGTGACTCTTTAAAAGGGGGAAACCTTGACAGAAAATTTTTATTGCAAAATAATTATTTGGGTTTTTTTTCATAGGAGGAATTTTTCTTTTATTTTAAGAAAGGATTAAAATTAAGTTTAGCCAGATACTGGAGTCATCCTATAAGATGCCAACATGCAGAGTATAAATTATTTTAAGTAGCATGCCTGCTTTGATTAACTTTACTTAAAAAATATTATAAACTACTGGTAGTTTAATCATGGGGGAAATGACACTTGCAAATCTCCTGAAATGTTATAGACATATTGAATCCCTATAATCAACATGGGATGTTTTCTCCATAGGATATCAAAAGTGCAGTGGGGCATAAATTTAATAAACAATACATTTTAATTGTTGGAGTTGGACAGCACATAAATTTAATAATGATATCATCATCCAGAAAAGAAAATGAAACATTGCAACCAATTGGAGAAAATATTCCAATCAGAAGACCCTATACCATTCTGGCTGTGCAATCTCTTATTAGACTTGATATATAAATGTAACAAGTTGAAGCAAAAAGGGGTAGAAGGTACTCTTAAGTCACACACAGAATAATGGAAGGGACCTTGGACGTCTTTTAGTCCAGGAGTCACCAACCTTTTGGACCTCAGGGACCACCAAACTCATAATTTTAAATCCTGCAGACCAACGACCCTGTCTCTGCAGGAAAATTCTCCATCCCATTTTCCTACTGATCAATCATTCTTTATTTGGGATTGCAGGAGACCGTCTCCAGCTCTGTTCTCAGGGGGGGAGAGAGAGAGACTTTTGGCTTCATGCAAGGAAAGCAGCAGAAGTTTTTCTTTCTCTCCCCCAAACTCCACCAGAAATGAGCCTTTGTGAGTCTTGTTGCACTAGCTATCATGCCCCTTATGTGCTGTCATGATAGAAACCACTCAACAGGCTCTGTTTGGGATCTATCAATTGAATAAGAGAGCCATACGCCCTCGCTTGCCTTGCCCAAAAGTTGAGTGGGGGCATTCCTTCCATCCTGATAAACAAGGATTTGTTTCTTGCAGGGCGGGACTGAAACATGCTTAGCCACATGTCTTGAGAAAGGGTGAGGTTGACTCGCAGCTCTCTTATCTTTAAGATCCATCTCTTCTACAGAGTGTCCTTCTCTCTCCCAGGGAGTGCTCAAAGCCTTGGATTGGAGCAAGGCAGCTTCTGTAAATGGGTCTTCCACATTCTTTGCAAAAGAAACCCCAAGGCTATAGTTAATCAAGTTGCATTTGGGATCATTTCGTGTGCTTGGTATCTCTGGATCTTTGTATTATAATCAAGATGCCTGTGCACCAAACCTGAATCTTACAAGCTCAATTTAATTCTTTTTTTTTTTTTTTGGTGGTCTATGACGAGTATCAATCTCTGGGCTGGGAAGGAAGCAATAGAAATACGTTAGGTTCTCCTTGCATCCTCTTTGATGCCACTTTGAATGAGCTCCCTCGTTTCCAGAGGTCTCCTGGTCTACTACGAGACATCTAGTCCATGAAGAACTTCTTAGAGAACAGTCAAAGGTTTTCTCTTCCCGTTCCAAATGCTCCATAAATGAATGCTTAAAAAAGCATGATTATATAGAAACACTTACAAATCTTCCTGGAACCGAGAGAAGAAGGACATCAGCTTGAGTTGTGTGAAGCAGTGACCAGTAACTGTGTTATTAGGCATTATGACACGTCCCATATTGTTAATCTGGTTTTCCTTTCTTTTCCAAAGGATGGATTGCATAATAAACTCTCATAGCCATTATGTTTGATGGAGGGTGAGATCCAACAGACAGATGCATCTCCCACGTTGCCAAGGTAACCACCGAATTACAGCTTGATTGGGCAATGTCATGGCTGTGGCCACGAGGTCGTATTTATTCTTTAAAACCCCTTATTTCTTCCCATTGCAGAACTAAAAAAAGCTCCCATTTCTTCCCATTGAAGAACTAAGAAAATCTTCTCGCTTCTTTCCATTCCAGACCAGGGAGATGGAAATCAGAAAAGAAAAGAAAAACTGCCACCAAAGAGGTAACAGATGTTTGTGAGATATCAGATAGTGTTAGAATTTCTCTTGTCATATGGGAACTAATCCAAGTACTAATTAGATCCGATCTTGCTTGTTGGTTGGCTTGGTTTGTTAGTTTAGATCAGCCCCGGTTGGAAGAGAAAGAGGAAAGGGACGATTGAGATCATTATGATTTTAGGAAGTCGATGAGATCCTGGAAAACAGAAAGGTGAGAATTTTAAAAGAACAGAAAGCAACGCATGAAGCTATTCGTGGATTTGATAGGATGATTTGCAAGGAACAAAATCAATAGAAGCCTGAACAGTGTGGCTGTAAAGTAGATTTTAGTTAAGTCGTCTTATTTCTAGCTCAGATTCTTCGGCTCGCTGCCTTCTTTCTCTCCTTTTCTCCATGTTTTGCATAACATGGCTTCTCTTTCTAGAAAGGAAATAAAAGGATGGGTAGGCTTTTGCATACACTTGCCCAGGTATGTTCCCAAAGGCAGAAAGACTGGTTTAGCACACTGGAAATGCTCTTCCTGCTAAGAACCCTCTCTCTCTGCCTGACAGGCTTGGACTTTCTGAATATGGGGAGTATTCTGGATTGGGAGACCACCAGAAAATCCAAGTTTGGAGGCCAGATTGGAGGTATCACTTTGAACACACAGCTTCACCAAGGCTTGATGTAGTAAGATGAATTACTTTCAGCGACAATCAATTCATCTCATCATTTATATTTTTATAAATAAGGCAGCTAGCTTATCTAATATGCCCCTTCCTCTCCCTATTTTCCATACAACAACAACCCTGTGAGGTGGGTTGTGCTGAGACTGGCTCAATGTCATCCATAGACGACTTTCATGCCTAAGGCGGAACTAGAACTCACATCTCCTGGTGATTGGCCCACAGCCACCCAGCTGGCTTTCATGGCTAAGGTGGGACTAGAATTCACCATCTCCCACTTTGTAGCCTGGTGCCTTAACCATTAGACCACGTTGGCTCCCCCTTCTCTTAATAATGAATGCATCATTAAGGGTCCGTTTAACAGATTTAACAGATTAACGAGAGTTGGAAGGGACCTTGTAGGTCATCTAGTCCAACCCCCCCCCCCCCCAAGCAGGAGACCCTGCGCCATTTCTGACAGATGGCAGTCCAATCTCTTCTTGAAAAGTCTCACCTTATTCAGTAGTTGATATATTCTCCTGTTCTAATTCATGTAGGAGGGGTTGATTCTCTCCAGTTCTCCCCACCCACCCAAGTCAGAGGAAAATAGAATTGTGATTATAGTCACGCTCTAGCCCCGTGCACATATCTGATTCCCATGTTCCCAAGAATATTCCTTCGCAATAGTCATGGCGCAATCTTCTCCCCAGGTGCCCAGGGATGTGTGCTATGACATGATGGGTAAGTGGGCGGCCGGTGGAGGCAGGCAGGCATTCCCTGAGTCACAAGAAGATAAAGAGAGGCACATGGCAGGCTCCCTTGAGCGCATAACCTGGTGTCCCCATGGCAACCGCTGTGGTGAAGGTTTGCAAACTGACATCTCAAGTACCAAATGAAGGTATGTGAAAAATCTCTGAACCCAAAAGCCGTTTTCATGCCGTCACTGAAGATCATTCAGTTAATGGGTAGGCACTGAGTAGCAAACATATTTCACGCTGAAAATTATATGCCTCGTTGCTTTCTCCTTCAGCAGAGAGGAAATCCAAAGCTGTGGTTTTTCTGTCTCAGTGGCCAAACCCTCATTTCCAAAAAAACACACATTTTTTTTTTCAAAATACTGAGAATATTTGTAGCTCAGGCTTGAAATGAGGGCCCCGTGGTGGTCTCTGAGCTTGGTTGTTTTCTTGCAGACGATTTGTTATCCGGCTAAGTAACACTGGTGAGGTTACCTAGTTGGGCTATGAAACGTCTGCAAGAAAATGGCCAAACTCAGGGAGCACCGAGAATGCCTCAATTAAAAAAAAAAAAAAGATCTTCCAGCAGTAGAGAAAGCAATGAAAGGCATAATCTGAGTCAAGAAAAAACAATGGAACCGGGCTGCCAATCCAAACTTCAATCTCTGCTAAATTCAATCAGAATAGAGATGAAAGGGACATTGGAGGTCTTCTAGTCCAACCCACTAGTCAAGCAGGAGATTCCATTCCAGACTGGTGGCTGTCCAGTCATTTCTTTAAAAGGTTTTAAAAAATCATACATATTTCATCTGAAGGACATATTTTACTTTCTTGATTTATTTTTCTGTCAACAGTCCATTGTCAACGTCTCCCCATTGGCAAGGGAACCTATATAATCCTCCTTTTAAATTTCCCCTTGCTTAAATTTTTTTTAAAATGTTTTAATTGGTGGCCTACATTGGGGAAAGGCTCACGTCTGGTGAACATAACACAGCCATCCTGTTCAGCAACCTGTCAGTGACAATCCTATTATTAAACTTTTCCAGGTCAAAGATTCAGGTTTCTTGTCATTCAGGAATGTCCCTTAAAATTTAAAACATGGGTTCACCTCTTTTATTGCAAGAGGAATCCCTGTGCCTTCAACATCTGCCTTAGCTGCTGTTTCTTCAACATCTGTCCAAGTGGGGGGGGGGGATACAAAAATGGCTGCAATCCTTCCACCACAAGGCTACACACCGTGTTCTGCCCTAATATGGGGGATTTGCAAGACTGCATCTGCGGAACAGATTCTCTGAATAAAAGGGGGGGGGGGGGAATAGATGGGAAGGGGGCATAGATCAATTTGCAAAGATTCACCCCCCCCCAGATGTCTAAGGAGAAGAGTGCTAAGAAATTAAATTTAAAGGGTTTTGCTATAGATGGAAGACAATCAATTGGAGTATGATTGTCGAAGAAGAGCCAAAGAGTTGCAGATGCTATCAGACAAAAGGTTGTCCCTCCTCCCTTTTCCCTTTCAAAGGATCCGGCACTAAATCCCCTGGTTGGTTTAGGAGGCTGGCTCATCAATCCAAAATGCCTGTCCTCCAGGCCCCAGGGTGGAAGATGGGAGGGGGGGGGAGATGATGGAGAAGGGGGCAGGAAGGGAGAGGCCCTAGCTTCTGTTGTGCTCCCAGTTCTCTAATTTGTAAAGTTCAGCATGAAATATTTAACACTGGTTTTAATCTGCATATAACAGATGCATATGCACGCAGCACATAAAGAGTAATGAGAAAGGAAAGGAAAGGAAAGAAAGAAGAGAGAGAGAGAGAGAGAGAGAGAGAGAGAGAGAGAGAGAAAGAAAGAAAGAAAGAAAGAAAGAAAGAAAGAAAGAAAGAAAGAAAGAAAGAAAGAAAGAAAGAAAAAGAAAGAAAGAAAGAAAGAAAGAAAGAGGAGGGAGGGAGGGAGGGAAGAAGAAGAAAGGAGGGAAAGGGAAAGAGAGAAAAGAAGGAAAGAAAATATAGATAGATGGGTGGATGGATGGATAGAGTGATTGATAAATTGATAGAGATGATAGAGATAGATGGAAAGATTGATTAATTGAGATGATAGCGATAGATGATGGATGAATAGATTAATTGATGGATAGAGATGATATACATGGTGGGTGGGTGGGTGGGTGGATAGGTAGGTAGGTAGGTAGATAGATAGATAGATAGATAGATAGATAGATAGATAGATAGATAGATTTGCCCTTAAATGAAATCACTTCGGCGCTTTAGGAAAGAAAAGGGCATATAAAACTAAGAATTTTATTTTTAAATTGAACTTTTCAGAAGGAAAAGCAGAATAGAAAAAGAAAGAAGAAAAGCAAAGGGCAGCACAAGTACGAGATTTGCAAGCCTAAGATTAAAGTAAACAAAATAATCATTCCCAGAATATTGTTGATTTTTGTTCTAATCTAAGTGCATTGCTTAGACATTAAGGCTTTACATGGGGAGCAGCCCAAATTTTTGTTCCACTGAGATGCTTTCAACCATGAATTTCCAAGTGAGAATTTTGAATGCCTCATTTGCTCCCTGCTTCATTGGTCCAGGCAGGCGAATAGAAAGGAAAAGAGAATGAAGACACTTGGGGGGGGGGGGAGACCTCTAAAATTAAAGATGCTCCTCTGTCCTGCTGTTTTCAGCAGGTCCATCTGCATTCTAAACCTGCCTTAAGGAAATTCATTTATTGTTCTTTTTTTTTAAAAAAGCGTCTTAAGAAATCATTAATAACAAACAAGAGCCAAAACCAAGGTGTGTAAATGAACGAGTGGGGATTCTTTTGTTCCCACTTATGACCATTGCAACATTCCCCACGACCATGTGATCAAAATTCATATGTGTGTCAACTGACTTGAACTTACGACCCTTGGTCATGTCATCCCCTTTTGCGACAAGCAAAGTCAAGAGAGAAACTCACTTAGCAACTGCAGTTTTTTTCCACTTAACAACTGCGACAAGATAGGTGGGGCAAAACTCACTGAACAACTGTCTCATTTAACAACAGAAAACTTTGGGCTCAAATGACGACTTGTATGGCATTTTTAAAAAAAATATTTTTAGTTAAGGTTATTTCCACGGTTGATTTGAACTGCTTGACGGACTTCAGGGCTAAACCTTCAGACGAAGCCAATGCCATTTCCCCCAAATAATAAATTTGGGCGATTTGCTTAATTGTTTTGTGCCTGTGGTTTTTTGGCTGATCGCGAACCCAAGCGGAAGCTTTTAGGGCCGGGACGCGGTTTCCCGGCGGGACGCCTTTGAGCGTCGGACCGACGGCCGCTGGGGGGCACCTTTCGCCGTCGCACCGCAGCCGTTGCGGGGCGGGCGGACCCCGTTCGGGCTGCGGAGCTTTGGCATCATGTTCGCCGGCTTGCAAGAGCTCGGGGTGGCCAACGGGGAGGATTTGAAGGAGACGCTGACCAACTGCATGGAGCCCTTGAAGGCCATCGAGCAGTTCCAGGTGTGGGGGGGGAAGCTCCCTTCCGTGTTCCCGTTGCCATGGGGACTAGTGCCGGGATACAGCATGCAACATGCCCTCTTGAGTCTTCTCCCACCTTCCCACGGCGTGCACACCCTGGGGGAGAG
This sequence comes from Hydrophis major, assembly GCA_033807585.1. Classification (NCBI taxonomy): domain Eukaryota; kingdom Metazoa; phylum Chordata; class Lepidosauria; order Squamata; family Elapidae; genus Hydrophis; species Hydrophis major. The sequence goes on along the minus strand of CM066341.1, from coordinate 429,278 downwards.
TTTGCGCTTAGCACGATCCTTCCACGCGGGTGCAAAAAGCGCGCAAGGTCCGCGGGGGGCGGGCGGGGGGAAGCTGCCTCGCTCGCCTTCCTTCCATCTGTCTCCTTCCATCGCGTTTCCTTCCTTCCTCCCTTCCTCTCTCTTTCCATCTCTCTCTCCTATCTCCCTTTCTTCCATCCCTGTCTCCCTCCCTCCGTCTTTCTTTTTTGCTGCATTGCTCCTTAAAATCTCTCCGGGTCTGTTGCAAGCTGCGCATTCAGCTGTGCATGTGTGCATGCATTCACACGCACTGCATCAGGTGCAAGAGGGTGACTAACAGGCTGGCCAAGATTGAGACTTTCACAGCCTGAAAATCTAGGGTGGGTTTTAGTCTGTTTGTGGCTTCCAGATGTTTGAACTGTCTTCCTCTTCTCTCCCCCTGCCAAATTATTAATAAATAAACAGAGGTAGTTCTTAACTTACAACAGTTCATTTAGTGATGAAAGTTACAACGGCGCTGAAGAACATGACTAGGACCATTTTCCCACCGTTAGGACTGATGCAGCATCACGGGGGGGGGGGGGTGAGAGAGAAATGGGCGAATTACCTGCTCCTAATCTGTTTGAATCCCACATGTGTCATGTTGACAGACGGAAAACGGGATCCTGTTGCCCTCCCTTCAGTCCGCCCTCCCTTTCCTGGACCTCCATGGCACCCCCAGGCTGGAGTTCCACCAGTCGGTGTTTGATGAGCTGCGTGAGAAGCTTCTGGAGAGGGTCTCGGCTATCGCCTCAGAAGGAAAGGCTGAAGAAAGGTAGATTGGGTGGACCACCTTAGAAGGGATGTGCACATCGGCCCGAAAATGGAACCTCTGGCTTCTCCTTTCTTCTTCTCCCAGGTACAAAAAGCTGGAAGATCTCCTGGAGAAGAGCTTCCCTCTGGTAAAGATGCCGTCCATTCAGCCGGTGGTGATGTGTGTCATGAAACATCTGCCCAAGGTAGATTTCTTCTGTTTCTGCATAGAAAAGCATAGAAAAAAAGGGGAAAAGAAAAAAAAGGCATTGACTTTTGACTCCCTTTGGCGCAGTTGAATAAGACAGTAACATCAAATCTCTTTTTTTAAAATTTTCCATAAAAAATATAAATTAAATATATTAGTTATAACTAATATAACTAAATAAATATAAATATAAACATTTCTGTAACAAGAGATCTACCTAATTGGTAAAACTCGACATCAAAGTTTCATATTTTTTTGCCACTTCAAGCATAAAGTCCAGAAGTGGTTTCCAAGGAGAAACAAAAGTCATTGTGGGTTTTTTTCCCCCCTTTGATTAGAGCAGTCGGTTTAACCGTCTCTGCTAGCACCCTTGGCTTTTGCAATCATTCATCCATGGCGGGGACTGAAGTGTCCCTCCATTTTTGCGCATGACGTAATCTTGCTGCCATCCACAGATACCAAGTTCCATATTTTTTTTCCCATTAAACCCAAGGTTCCTGAAAAAAAGTTGAAGCTTGTGATGGCCGACAAGGACCTATATAAAGCTTGTGCTGTGGAAGTAAAACGCCAGATCTGGCAAGATAACCAGGCTTTGTTTGGGGACGAGGTCTCCCCGTTATTGAAGCAGTACATCCTGGAGAAGGAAAACGCTTTATTCAGTAATGACCTCTCGGTGCTGCAGAACTTCTTCAGCCCTTCCCCTAAAATGAGGCGCCAGGGAGAGGTAAGCACCAGGAAGGATAATCCAGCATGCTTATTGTAGGTAGCTGGGCCACCCGTAGGCCAGTGTGATATCATGAGTAGTGCTTGGCGTGGATAAAGAACTATTTGTCCTTCGTATATTGTTGAATGAGAAGCTCAGTGATTCTTCACTGTTGGCCATGTTGAGTGGCTTTGCTAAGTTCAGATGGAGAATTTCCAATGTAAGGTTAGCCCAGTCTCTCTCTCTCTCTCTCTTCCAATATTTGAGGGGCTTCTGCAAAGATGCGGGAGTTGACTACGGCAAATCAGTTGACTGATGTGTGGCCGCGGTGAATTGTCCTAGACCCCATTCAGAATCTTGCTCTGTGTTTGGGACCAGGTGGTTCAGAAGCTGACCCAGATGATTGGGAAGAACGTGAAGCTGTACGATATGGTACTCCAGTTCCTCCGCACTCTCTTCCTTCGGACACGGAACGTCCATTATTGCACGTTAAGGGCGGAGCTCCTGATGTCCCTCCACGATCTGGACATCAGTGAGATCTGCACGGTGGATCCCTGCCACAAGGTACAAGTCCAAGAGATGGTTGCTGTAGCCCTGTAGCCCTTCCTCCTGCCGCAATGGAGTGTTGTAGCCACCGAAACATCCCGGCTGGGAGAAACCTTGCTCTCATCTCAAACCATTAAACCCTTCCAAACTAAGCAGCTCTGCTGTAGCCGACAAAAAGGCCACTCCATGGAAAAAGCAACCTTGTTTTCTCATTCTCACTTATTTGTATCCCGTCTTTCTTATTTTTAAAAACTGGAGGCTACTGAAATATCCAACACAAAGTCTCCTCCCATTTTCTGCTCAACAACAACCCTGTGAGGTGGGTTGGTCTGAGAGAAAGAGAAGGACTGACCCAAAATCACCCCACTGGCGGGAGTAGAACTCGCCATCTCCAGCTTTCTAACCTCACCACTAGAGCCCCCTAGAACTTCCTTTTCCAGGGGTCTGCATTCTTTCGGGAGCTGGGCAGCCTCTCCTGCTGTTCACGCTCTGTATATTTTTCTTCAAGTTATTATTATTATTATTTTGCTTCCTTGGCAGTTTACTTGGTGCCTGGATGCTTGCATTCGGGAAAGGTTTGTCGACAACAAGCGAGCACGGGAGCTGCAGGGTTTCCTCGACGGAGTAAAGAAGGGGCAAGAACAAGTGTTGGGGTGAGTGTCGGATGTATCTGGAGGCAGGTTGGGCTCCTCTTGCCATGAAAAATAAAAACCATAAAACCATTCACGCAAAATGAGGCACCTGCTGCTCTGCTCCCTTTGGGAGGGGGGGGGCACTTTGTTCTAAACTGCCTGGACCTGAACCGGTGTTTTCTACGCAGGCAGGCGGGACGCCTAAATCGTCTGCCCATACCTTTACCCCAGCCCAGTGCAGGGGATCCTTGACTTAAAAACCCCTTCATTGAGTGAGGCCAGACTCACTGAGCAACATACCCCTTGGTCTCGCTTGTGGTCATACGTTGAGGAGTCCCCCTCGGTTGCTGCAGAGGAGCCATGGGTTCAGCTTCTGCCTCTTCTCTCCCTCCCTAGGGACTTGTCCATGATCCTGTGCGATCCCTTTGCCATTAACACCTTGGCTTTGAGCACCATCCGGAATTTGCAGGAGCTGATTGGCCAGGAAGTGTTACCCAGGGTAAGTTAGGGATGGACCTTCCAAATAGTAATCCTAGGGCTGGAAGGGGCCTTCAGAGGTCTTCTAGTCCAAGCCCCTGCCCAAGGCAGGAGATCTTACTCCACCCCGGACCCAGCGGTTCTCCAAGGAAGCAAAGTGGGTTTGCAACCTGCCTGTGGGGCTTTGCAGTGAAGCTCTCAGAACTGAACTCTACATTTCCTGACGGAGGGAAAGCGCAAGAGAGACAGGTGACAGAGGGGGCCTCCTCCCCCTGGTAGAAAAAGGACTCTAATGGCCACGGCCAGATCTTCAAAAGAAGCGATAGAACAGAATAGAGAATAGAAGAATAAAATAGAACAGCAAAAGGATTGGAATGGAATGGGATTCTTTATTGGCCAAATGTGATTGGACACCCAAAGAATTTGTCTTTGGTGCATAAGCTCTCAGTATACATAAAGAAAAAATAAAATACATCCATCAAGAATCATAAGAAACAACACTAAGTAGCAATCAAATCACACTAGGAAACTAAATAAAGTAATATACTTCGTAAAAGGAAGAATGGAAAGAATAATAGTGATACAGTCTTAGTAAATAGTTGGACAGTGTTGTGGGAATTAGTTGTTGAGCAGAGTGATGGCGTCCAGGGAGGAAAAACTCCCCGTGTGTCTCGTTGTTCTGGTATGCAGGGCTCTATAGTGTCGTTTTGAGGGTAGGAGTTGAAACAGTTTATGTCCAGGATGTGAGGGGTCTGTAGATATTTCCACAGCTTTCTTTTTGACTCGTGCAGTATTATACAGATCCTCCATGGAAGGCAGGTGGGTAGCAATAGAGGAGCCCGGTGATGCCACCACTCAGAGAGTAGGGGACAAACAGGAGGAGTTGAGCGTTTCTCGCAATCTACTGGGTGGCCCTGTGGTCTATCAAGCCACTGGGCTCACAGGGATTGGGAGGGAGAAGAAGAGGCGAGTGACAGGCCCAAAGAGCAATCTTTGTGATGTCACAGTGCACATTTTGGCAGTCATTGGGGTGAGTTCCAAGCGCAGCCCCAGTAGCTTAATTTCCACGTGTTCATTGAGCGCGTTAGTGTGACCTGACAGGTTTTAGCCTCTGGAGAATTCACACAGGGCTGATTCCATGCTCCACATGGTTGAATTTTCAGGAAAGCCCAGAGCTCTTGTTACTTCTGAGGATGCTGTCGCTGGGACAAGGCGCTTGGGATGTGATCGACAGCCAGATCTTCAAAGAACCCAAACTGGTAAGGGGCCCAGCGTGAACACTATCGCTTAGGGCAGTGGTCCACAACCTTCCCAGCTGGGCGTCCTGGCCTGGCGCTGGTGGGTGTGTTAGTGGCAGGTGTGGAAATGCAAGTGCCCTCCACTCACGCTGCCTGCTTGCCTGCCACTCAGTGGTGGGATTCAAAAGTTTTCACTAGTGGTTCCGTGGGCCTGGCTTGGTGGGTGTGGCAGGGGAAGAAGGATACTGCAAAATCTCCCTTCCCTCCCCACCCCACTAGCCTGCTTTCCAGCTCCGTTCTCCTGTGCAGGGCAACCAAAGGAGACCCAGCCGATCAGAGAATAGATGGGATGGGGGGGCAGTCAGAGGTGGGATTGGCTGGTTCTCCAAACTACTCAGAATTTCCGCTACTGGTTCTCCAGAACCGCTCAGAACCAGCTGAATGCCACCTCTGGTGCCACTCAACAAGAGTGGAGCTTCACACGTGCACCCAGGCCCATCTCCCCCGTGGCCCAGTTTGGTAGTGGGCCACAGCCCAGGCAGTTGGGGACCTCCGGCTTGTAGTCCTGAAGGTCCGATTCTCGCTAGCAGTTAAGGGTAATGTTAGCTGACCCTCCACTGCCTTCCTGTATCCCAGGAGGTGGATTTGATCACCAAATTTTTGCCCATGCTGATGGCCTTCGTGGTGGACGACTACACCTTCACGGTGGATCAGAAGCTGCCCTCCGAAGAGAAAGGACCGGGGTCTTATCCCAGCACCATCCCAGAGGCGTTTCCAAAGTGAGTCGTTTCAGCTTGGGAACCTTTGTCCATCAGTCATAACCTGGGGGTCGGCAGGGTTGGAGAAGGTGGGCTTCGGAGACCAAAGCCAAAACGTAGGTTGTTAACTTACTTACAACCACAACTGGGACCAGAACGAGCGAACAAACGGACACAGCAGTGGAAGCTTCTCTTTCCTTGTGCGTGTCCCAGATTTCTGCAAGAGCAGCGGATCGCTTGTGAGATCGGCCTTTACTACGTGCTTCACCTCACCAAGCAAAGGAACAAGAACGCCCTTCTCCGTTTGGTTCCCACCCTGAGTAAGTCCCCTTGCCTCATGTCCCAGTGGTGAAAAAGTGAAAAGGCCAAGGCGGCATTGGTGGCTCTTCAAGTTGGGAAGAAACTGCAAGACTTTTAAGACCCCAAAAACAAAAAAATGTGCAATGAAGACCTTGTGGGGCCATCCACCATGGAGCCCCGCTCTCCTCTCCTCTTCATAAAGAGGGTGGGAGAAGGTCATTCTTCCCCCCACTCCACCCCCTTCTCCAAGTCACCCTAAGTATCTCTGGGCCTTTTGTAGCGGAGACCTTCAACGACCTGGCCTTTGGCGACATTTTCCTGCACCTGCTCACTGGCAACCTCACCTTGCTGGCTGACGAATTTGGGCAAGACGATTTCTGTGCCGTCCTTTTTGACCGCTTCTTCCTGACTGCCTGCCCCAGGTAACACTTGCCTCCTTTCCCGGAGGAGGCAGCGGAAGTGTTTCTTGTACTTGTACTTTAAGCTGCCTCGGGAAGTGAGGGGAAGAGAAGAGAAAGGGGGGGAGGGAAGGAAGGAGGAGAAGGGAAAGGAAAAGCGGAGAAGGAAAATGAGAAGGAAGGGAAGAGAAGAAAAAAGAAGGAAGGAAAAGAAAAGTGGAGAGGGAAGGGAGGGAAGAGAAGGAAGGAAAAGGGAAAGGAGATGAGGGGGAAGGGACAGGAAGGGAAGAACGAGAGAGGGGAGGGGAGGGGAGAACGGAGGGAAGGGAAGGGTTGCCTCTTGTCTTGAGGCAGGTAGTTAAGGAGACTGATTGGGAGAAGCTGCTGGGCTTCCAAACTGGGCCGCCAGCACCACCGCCAGCCTTGTTCCAAACCTGTGATCCAGGAAGGACAACGTCCACCGGCACCTGCTGAGGATGCTGCTTCACCTCCATCACAAAGTGGTCCCTGCCAAACTGGAGTCGCTGCAGAAGTCCTTGGAGCCCACCAAGCAGGTAGAGTGGGGGTGCAAGGGGGGGGGCGGCGGCATAGGGCGAAGAGAAGGCTGACCCTTTTCCAAACCTCCCCGGAACAGAGCAGCGAAGCGGTGAAAGAGCTTTTCAGCCAGCTGGGCGAGAAACTGGAAGTCCGCAAAGACAGCCCTGGGCCGGAAGCGGAGGCTCCACCACCGATGGACCTGCCCCTCCCGGCAGTCTCTTCTACGCCAGTTCCACCATAGAGAGAGCGGGGGTGGGGTGAGGTTGAGCATCCCCTCCCTCCTCCCAGGAGAGCCAGGCTCCTTCCTGGCCCTGGGCGTAAAGGGTGGGGCATCGCTGGGAACACAAGGCCCCTGGCCCACCTTGAAGGAAGGAAGCTTCTTGGGCGCCCACTCAGCACCTCATCTCAGGGTCCCCTGGGGGCCTCCCTTAAGGGTGGGGCCGGGGGGGATTTTTGAAGGGGGGAGTCCTTTGGGGCCGCACTCTCCTCCAACCCTGGCGCCTTTTCAAGCTTTTGTGGACTCCCAGAGTGCCTCAGTTGCCACGGTTGAAGTCCACAAGTTTGCAAGTGGCCAGGATGGGAGAGGTCTGGATTAGCCCTGGAGGGGCAGGGCAGGTTTCAATCCAGGTGCTATTTTTGTAAAGAAAAAGGAAAAACGATTGTGTGCCTAGGAAAGGCACTAAACAAATGATAGAAGTTGGGAGCAATTTATTTGTGCCTTTTTTTTTCCTAGTGTAGGAAAAAATAAACTTTCCAAGCCTCTGGTTTGGCATTTGGTTTTGGGTTTTTTCCTCTTTTTTCTGTTGTGGTTGATTTACTCCCCATAACTGGATCACTTGGAGGTTTTTAGGAAGAAATGGGACAACCATTTGTCTGAAATGGATATGGTTTCTTGCTTGAATGAGGGTCTGGATTGGAAGACCTCCCGAGGTTCCTCCCAACTTGGTCGTTTGGTTCTAAATTGCACCTACTCCCTCTCACCCACACAGCCTTGGGAGCCTTGCTGTGTGCAGCCCCCCCAAGCTGGCAGGGCCCGAGGAAGACCACGTTTTCTGTAGGGATTCTCTGTCCTCCAGGTCAGGGTTATTCCCAAAGATGCTTGTTTCAAGAGGCACCTGGACTTTCTGTTTTTCCTTTGAGGACGTTTCACTTCTCATCCAAGAAGCTTCTTCAGCTCTGACAGGGTGGTGGAGAGCGGAAAGATTGATATTCCTTGCAGGCAGCTGGTGTGGGAGGAGGACTGGATTTCCAGAGGGGGCTGGGGGTGGAAAGTGCCGACTACAGGAACCAGGAGCACCACTCGGGGTGGACACAGATAAACCTCCAAGTGGCCTCAATAACTCTCTAGAAAGGATGCAAATGACCAGCTGTGTCTGCAAGGAGGAAGCCGCTTGGATGAGAAGCAAAACATCTTCCAAAGAGGAAGAAGGAAAACCAAGAAAGTCCAGGTGCCTCTGGAAAAATAGCCCCTTTGGGACCCCTTTGTTTTCTTCCGACGCTTCCGTTCTCCCCGGACTGTGTTCCCAATAAGGATCAAGGAGGCTTCCAAACTTTGCAAAGACAAGGAGAGAAACGAGGTCAGCCTCTGGATGCTGAAAGCTTTAATGAGCCACGTCCCCAAACCGAGACCCCGGAGAGCTCCCCCCCCCCCTTGCAGGGAGATTCCTCTTTCGTTTCCAGCAGAAGAAGCTACAATCAGCGATTCCCCCCCCACCCCCCCACCCTCGTCTTTCTCCCCTGACCCCCTTTTCTTGGTCTAACGGCCCAGCGTCCTCTGCTTCTCCAGCCAGCAAGCCTCCAGAGCGGAGGGACGCCGGTTTTAAAAGCTCCCAGGGGAGCCCTCGCCCCTTGGAAAGCAGCCTTTCTCCCCAAGCCTGCACTCTGGGCCTCTGAGCCTTCCATTGCCAGGGAAGACAAAGAGCCAAATCAATTCTTTCCCTTTTCAAAAAAAGCCTTGCAAAGATTAAACTCTTCTTCTTTCTTTTCGGTCATTCCGTTGCTTCGGGTCCCAGTTTGAGGTCTGCAGGATCCCCAACACTGATGTCTCTCTCTGGCTCAGCTCGATCCGGCTCACCAGCCCCCGGACGGGAGGTGTCGTCTTTCGGGCTGGGGCCGGAGCCCGCCGAAAAGGAACTCGATCCCAGTTCCCCCTGGGAACCGTTTCCCAGAATCCCCTCGGGCGTATTTTCCTCGGCCAGGAACTGGGTGGGGGCTTTCCGCCCCAAGGGGGGGGGGCCCTTGGCCGTGAGGTTTTCGCTGGAGAGATACCGGCTGATGGTCGGGATGATTATGGCGCTCTTGGTTTGAGGGATGCCCTCCGAGCTGATCCCTGGCCTGTCCCTCCTCTCTTTCCTGGCCAGCTTCTCATTTGGGTTTCTTTTCCTGGCCAGCATCTGGTCCGTCGCTTTCTCGCGGTGTTCCTTGGCCGACACGGGCCTCAGCCTGGGGGAATTCCTCAGGGGGGCAGGGAAGCCCCTGAGTTTGCTCCAGGCCTCCATGGGGGGCTGCTGCTCCACCCGGTCTTCCCTCTTGGGCGAACGACGCTTCGATCTCTGGAAAGCTTCGGTTAAGGGCCCCGCTTTGTCAGGGACGGGGTGATGCTGCAGGTGTGGGAAGTAAGAGTTGACCGTTGGGCCAGGCGGCGCCAGGTCGTGTTCGTTCACCAGGACCAGTTTGTTAACCTTGTAGGTCAGGCTGGTCAGTGCCTGAGCCGGATTCTTTCTGAAGAAGTCGCTGCCGATGGGGCAGTTGGCATCTGGGGTGGCATTTGCCCTGGGGGTGAAAGGGGCGAGAGGTGGGGGGGGGAATGATTGGGAGAAAGAAAGGTGCTAGTCCCCTGCTTCTTGAAGTCCCCAGTGTGAAAAGAATGCATCAGAAGTTGTGGGCTGCCTGGTGCTCTCTGAGCTGGGGGATTTTCCTGCAGATGCCTTATCACCCTACTAGGGAACATCATCAGTGCTAGAAGGGAATGCAAGAAGCCCCACTGCCTTCAAGCACTGATGATGTTCCCTAGTTGGGTCATGAAGCTGAAGGGGCCAGAATTAGGCCAAAAAACAAAACAAAACCCAGGGCTGTAGGAGTTGATACCTTTGGGATTTACGTATGTCCCACTGATTGAGGGGCATCCAGACGGACAACTGCGTGGACCTTGGTGGTTTTGGATCTACCTTCCCCTGGTAGATGGAGCGCAGATTCTGCTTTGTGTTTTCTTGAGGAGACTGGAAATTCGATTTTCCTGAGAGCAAGGAGAAGAGAAATCGGCCCGATTTCGGCCACTGTCCGATGTTTTGACTTTCCTAAATCTCTTTCTGGCTGCTTTGATCCCTTCCTGCCCTTCGGAGGGAGAAGGCACACCGGTGCACAAAGAATTTCTTGTTCCCCCAGCCCAAGTTCCCCCACCATTCTTGTTAATGTTAGCCAGCCTGGTTTAGCTACGTTAAGGTGGAAGGTCTCTACAGGCCTACAGCCCTCAAAGAAACATTATGGGATGAGCTGGCAGCTCCATTAAACGGAATTTGGAGGCCACCAAGAAGGGATTTTCTTCTCAGGGAGAAGGAAGGCAGGGCAATCTTAAGAAATGGTTCGATGGTTTTCTTGGACTTACCTGGGTATACAAACTGGAATTCAGAGACTGTTTGGTATTTCCTCTTCTCCACAACATTGGGGTATTTTATTTTTCTGTTCAGGAAGACAAGGCGAAGAATAGGTTGGTTTTCCATCAGCTGCCCCCTCTGTTTAACGCCCAGCCCTCGCGTGTTACGTCGTCCTTCGTTGGCTCTTGGTGGTGGCCTGATGGAGCCTTCCTGTCGCATTTCTGTTGGGCCATGAGCTAGACAGCGCTGGTGGCTTACATAAGTATATAAAAGCCAAAAGGAGTTTGGGAGCACCTCTCCAGCTGACAAATCTTCTTAAAATAAGTTACTATTTTTTTGCCAACATAGACTAAGCTAGCTGTCCTTCATTGCCTATAAATACCAAGTAAAGCATGGGGTTTCTTAATGATCTATATTTTATCTTTCTATCTATGTTTCTATCCATTCACCTCTCTCCATTTTATAGCCATCTAACATCTATCTCTTCCTTCCTTTCCCTCTTCTTTCCTTCCTTTCTCTTTCCCTCTTTTCTTCCTTCCCTCCTTCCTTCCCTGCCTCCCTCCAGCGGTGGGATTCAATTTTTTTTATTGTGGTTCTGTGGGCGTGGTGTGGTGGGTGTGGCAGGGGAAGGTTACTGTAAAATCTCCAGTCATGGTATTTGCTGGTTCTCTGAATTACTCAAAATTTCCGCTACTGGTTCTTCAGAACTGATCAGAACCTACTGAATTCCACCTCTGCCTCCCTCTCTCCTTTCTTTCATTCTTTCTTTCTTTCATCTTTCTTCTTTCTTTCTTTTTCTCAAAAAGGTGATAGGTGCTGCCACCTAGCGGGGCATTTTAAGTAGGCATGTTGGCTAGGAAACTGAATTCCTTCAGTAAGCTAATGGAAATAAAATGGCTTTTCCTAGGCATTATATTACTTTTTGTTTTCTCTGCTGTTGCTAACATCTTTAGGTTTTTCTGATGGCTCCGTTCTCTCTTTCCTGGGCATTCCTTTCTTTTCGATTTCCACCTTGGCATTATGGGTCTCTCCCTGCATTTTGAAAATAAATAAAAGAGTGGTACCTGATCACTATATGAGCTACATCGGCTTCAATATTCTTCAATAACCATGGTTACCTAGGAATTGAATGCTCGTTCCACTTTGCACGTCAGCAATGTTTGTTTGAAAGGATGCTAAAATAGCAACACGTGATCCAGGTTCCTGTCCCACTCACCAAGTTGTCTGCCTCCGAAGATCCGTTTCTTGTGTCCTCATTGCTGCAACATAACTTGGTGGCACTCTCTTGGCTTTCTGATGACAAACTGGGTGAGAAAAGCATGACAACCTTTCAGAAATGTCACATCTACTCAAACCAAAACTCGATCAGCCACGCATTCTCAAAGCATGTCCTTCAAAAGGTCTCCACATCAAAAGTGGTATAGTCGGACAAGCTATCATGTTCATTAAATGACCCCATAATCCTTTGCGGGGTGGAATCTGGGTAACTGAGTGGAGCTGAGTGTTTAGTGGCCGGATGCCCTTCCTGTTGCCAATGTGAAGTTTTGTTCAGCAGATTTATTCCCATTGTGTGCTCAGGGAGAGAAATATCTGCCTCTGCCTAGGATCGCACTTACAACCTCCTGATTGTGAGGGGAGAGCTCCACTTCTAGGCCACTGCACCACTCGTCGTCTAACAAGCTCTACCACATGAAATTGCCAAGCTTCAGTTTTGCCCTAATTTCAAAGCTGCCTGACTTATTTCTCTGCTTCCTAAGGGAAGGAATGAAAGCTATGAATCGGCTTTCAGCTTAAATCTCACCTCTGCCAATAGTTCACACAGGTGTTGACTCAACCACAGCCTTCTGCAGCCATGCAAGAGCTCATATTATGGAAGTTGAATAGCTGATGGAAACAAATTTATTCCTACATGTTCCCTCGATTATATGCCAGGCACTGAATCCTTCAACTAATCCCAAAATTAAATTCTCATGGTCAGATACGGATCAGGCTAACTTGGTATGAGTGGGCAACCCTGGACCTATTTAAATCAAGCCTGAATGGTCAAAACCATTGATCCTCCATTCAGAACTGAATGAAATGTACATTCCTTCTAATGAGAATCAGGTAAAAACAACAATAATTGCTTTATGCACGTCAACAAGGAAGGACCAGGGAATTACAGACCCCAGAAGCTTCTCTTGGGGTTTTGTGTCTTGTGATTCTAACTACAAACTGGCCAGGGACCCTTAGATGAGCCTCATTCTTATGATCAGCCACTTTCTGAGTAGCTAAATACTGGCTTGAGCATTTTTGTTTTGAAGTTTGCATCCTCTCCTGAAGAGGAGACATTATTCTCCTCCTGATGAACCTCACGTTCGTCCTCACAAGGAGAGGGCTGTGTTATCTGAGGGCCCAGAAGTTCCTTCAGGGTAGATGGAGCTGGCCACACCCAACATGAGATTCCCTGCGTAAACCTCGGTGGAGATTCTCAGTCATCCAGGTCATGGTTCTCCCAAAAGTGCAATCTTCTTGGATGAGAAGTGAAACGTCTTCAGGAAAAACAAAAGAAAGGCCAGTTGCCTCTTTAAAAAAGCTCTTTATGGGCTTTTTGGGCTTATGAGTATTCTGCTGCTTTTCCAAAAAGAAAACCAGCTGGAGCTTCTCCAAGGCCCTGGCCTCCCTTGTGGACTTCAGCCTTACCCTTTGGAGTCAAGACTATGAATGGAACAGCTCCTGCCGTGCACAGTAAGATGGGGCCGCTGGGATTTACTCCTCCTTTTCTTGCTGCACTTTCTCTTCTTCTGTCGAGGCTGCTTAATGATCTGGGCTGAGTTGGGCTCCACGGTGGTAGGTTTCTTGTCCTTCATCAGGATAATCTTGGACGGACTTTTCTGCCGTGCCTTGGTTCCCATGGGCCTGTTGACACAAGGGGGGAAGGAACAAGCCGAGTTTAAGATTTTTCGATGGCCCTTCCGATTCCAACATCTGAAGCGGAGCTCCTCAGGTGGAGGAGCCTTAGGCACTGCCGATGAAGGCTAGTGAGAGTCACCGTGTAGGGGAACAATTCTTGCTCCTACCACCAGATTATCTGGACTCATCATTTCTGCATAGTAATAGCACTTAAGACTTATATACCGCTTCAGTGCTTCTACATCCCTCTCTAAGTGGTTTCCAGAGTCAGCCTCTTGCCCCCAACAATCTGAGTCCTCATTTTACCCACCTTGGAAGGAGGGAACCTTGATCCAGTCAGGATCGAACTCCTGGCAATGGGCAGAATCAGCCTGCAATACTGCATTCTAACCACTGCGCCATCACGGCTCTTATATAGATAAATAGGCAGACAGACATTGAGATGGATAGATAGATAGCGATAGCCGTTAGACTTATATACCGCTTCACCGTGCCTTCCATCCCCCTCTAAGTGATCTACAGAGTCACCCTGTTGTCCCCAACAATCTGGGTCCTCATTTCACCAACCTCAGAAAGGACGGAAAGCTGAGTCAACTTTGAGCTCATCAACCTTGAGCCCTTTTGGCCAAATGAGGATTTTCAAATCATTGTAGGTTGACTAAACCTCAGATTGACAGTACTCTTAACTCCAAGCCAATCAACTCATTTAAAATAGAGGTCTTAAAGAAATCCTTTAATCACATCTTCACACATCTTATCTTGAAGGGACACCAACGCTTAATTTAACATCTTGAGATGAATCTCAACAGACAACATAAACCAAGTTTTTGTGAAGATGTGAAGTAGGGAAATGGATACAGACAGGTGACTTACTTGTGATTTATTGTTGGTTTCGCAGCCAAGGCACAAGGAGACACTTAACAACAACAAGAGCAAAAACCTTGGGTAAAATAGGGCCATGGGGAAAAGCATTGGGCACTCGCGATCCAAAGATTGGCTATAAGGTGGAGCTGTCTCTGGATCTCAGCAACTGCCTTTGTTGCTATGGAAACAGGATTCCACCATCCTGTGCGGTCCTCTCTTTGGTTTTTGCATCTATATAGGTTTTCTAACTGTGCATCACTCAAGTGTCCTAATGGTTCTTTTTAACAGAGGAGGAAGCAGCCAACACAGAGAAACAGGGATCTACTTGGACTGAGGCTGTGGTATGTGTGAAATGAACCAACTTGGGTTTCTTTATAGAATGCTGCTTTAAAAAACAATAAGCCAAAAAAAAAAAAAAAAAACCCAGCTCCCTGTGTCTTTTTTAAGTGCCCAATTTATTAGAGGATGAACAAATATGAGCCAGCCATGTGCAGCAGCTGCCAAAAAAGCCAACACAGTTCTAGGCTGCATCAACTGAGGGACAGAATCAAGATCACATGAAGTGTTCATGCCCCTTTATAAGGCCTTGGTGAGGCCACACTTGGAATATTGTGTCCAGTTTTGGTCGCCAGGATATAAAAAAAGATGCTGAGACTCTAGAAAAGAGTGCAGAGAAGAGCCACCAAGATGATTAGGGGACTGGAGGCTAAAACCTATGAAGAACGGTTGCTGGAATTGTGCATGTCTAGTTTGATGAAAAGTGGTGTAGGATTTCCTGCCTAGGCAGGAGGTTGGACTAGAAGACCTACTTCTAAAAAAAAACAAAAAAAAAAAACAAGGTTGGCTGTACTAAAAATTAGAATAGAGTAGGGGGAATACGGTTATGCATATTTTTACAAAACACCTCTAAAGTGAATTTTCGAGGTTAAGATCAGATTTTGAAAAAGGATATTATCAGATATGCTCAAAAATAATGCTATTATTATTAGAAGGATGTGGCAAATATTGAATAATGAAAAATGAAGGATTATGTGCTGATCTAGATACTTATAATAAGATTAGATCAAGTGAGTCTGATTAATGTAATAATTTTTATTTGTATCAATATTACTTTTGTATCAAAACAAATGACATTCAGATGCCACACTGTGCATGAAATGATGTTGATGTATGTTTAAAATTTAAAAAAAACATGTTACGTTAAAAAAGGAGGAGAAATTGAAAGCATTTATTCTGGGTAGCCTCTTCCTAGCAACCCAGCATGGATCCAAGTTAGATGCATTATTCTAGCTATTTTTTTTCCCCTCTGCAGACGGGGAGGGGTGGAGCCTTTTCGCAGAAAGGGGGAGCAAATCATATTCCTTCTCCTTCTCTCTGTGTGTGTTTCTGCACCCTGCAGCTCTTGCTCCATCCAGAGCGAATCGCGAGGAAGAGCAGAGCAAGGAAAATGCTTTCTCTCGTGGGCGGGCATCTCCTGCAAAGCACCGATGCATGAAACGCCACCAGCGCAGGACGGAGGCAGCAGGGAGCATGCGGCAGCAGGTTGCAGGTTGAGCGGGAACTGGGGGTGAGCTGGGCAAGCCATGGCTTCCCGTCACACAGCTTGGCTCCCTGGCTTCCCAACCGGCCAGGATCACCATAGAGAGGTGGATTTGCGGGTGGGAAAGCGCCATCGCTAGCCAAGGTCGTTCTTCTCCAGCCTGCCAGCATCCATGACCCCCAGGCCCAATGAAGCAGGCTCTGAGGCGCCACAGATGGACCCGGCCGTCCTCCTCTTTCTCCTGTACCTGATGATCATTCATGAGCTGGTGAGTGGCTGGATGGAGTACCAGAAGCAGGCCACCAAGCCGAAGAAGCAGGCTGGTCCTCCTTGGTCAGGCAGGTAAGGTGTTGGGGGTGTTGGTGGGCCTGTCTGTGCCCAGAATGGGGCCTCTACGCATGGCTTGGCACCTTCTGATGAGGGCAGGAGGGTGCCAGCTTTGGCTCCAACCTTCCTTTGAGATGCCGTCATTTGCACTGGGACTTTGAAACATCCTGACAGCCTGCTTTCCCATCGAGCTATGGCTCTGCTGCTGCTCTCTCTCTCTCTCAAAAAAGCAGAGATTCTAGTCCTCATGGTTAGGGAGAAAGGACAGAATTAAGACAGAAAAGATGGGAGTGGTGGAAGGCTCTTTATTTGAGTCAGCTCTACATCCAAACACTCTTTCCAGACAGTCCCTGGAGATGCTGCTGTTGGAAGCTGGGACTCTCTGCACCCGAAGGGCATGCTTCCCCACTCAGCTACGGCTCTCTCAAAATGAGCAAAGATCCTAGTCCTCATGTTTTGGAAGAAAGGGCAGAATTAAGAAGGAAACAATGGGAGCATTGGGAAGCACTTTAATCTGAACCTGGCCCAGGGTCTCCCCGGTCCAGCGAAAGCAATCCAAACTCTGGAGATTCTGCCTTTTCCATCCTCACTTGGAAAGACTGAGTGAGGGGTTGAGTTAGAGGCAAGAAATGCTGGTGTTTTCCCAAAGATTTCTGCATGCTTTGAAAAAGTAAAATTCTAGTCCTCATGGCTTGGAATAAAGAACAGAGCTAAGCTGGAATGCGTTCACGCACCAATGTTTCTAGAATCGTAGGGTTTCAATTTGCAGCTCCTGGGCCACCTCACCAAGGTGTTACTACCGAGTTGCTTGCACATTGTAGTTTGTGAGGTGTTTCTGAACTGTAGCCCACCCCGCTCCCCAAGCAGGTGATGAAAACACACAACCACCAACACCCACACACTTGCATTCACACATGGTCGCCCTGCTCTGCACCAGTTACGCTGGAACGATGAAACTGGTTCAACCACATGTAGTTGCTAATGAGTCTACTTTCATTCAAATCTACTTTTTTTTTCCCACAATGAAAAGAAATTCCTAGAAAGTGTGCAGATCTGAGCCACAAAAGAGGATAAAGGGCTTGGAGGCTAAACCGGATGATGGACAACGGTTAAGGGAACTGGGTCTGTCTAGCTAGCCCAATGAAGAGAAGGATTGGGGTGACATAGTACCTGCCTTGAGGGGCTATTGCAGAAAAGAGGGGCTAGATTTATTCTCCGAAGCCCCCGAGGGCAGGACAAGAAGCGATGGGAGGAAGCTAGTCAGGAGGAGATCCAACCTAGAAGGAAGGAGAGATTTCCTGATGGTGGGAATGGTTCATCAAGGGGACAGCTTGTCTCCTGGAATTGGGGTGCTCCATCACTGGAGGTCTCAAAAAAAAACAAAAAAAAACAAACAACCAGTTGTCCATGATAGAATAGGATCTCCTACCTCATGGTGCCTTATTTTTCTTCCCTTGCTTAGTTTGCATTAGCTTCTACAGGACAAGAAGCCACAAATGGAAACTGATCAAGGAGAGAAGCAACTTAGAACTAAAGAGGGATTTCTTGACTGTGAGAACAATTCATCCGTGGGACAACTTGGCTCCAGAGGTTGTCAATGCTCCAACACTGGAGATTCTTAAGAAGAGGCTGGTCAGCCATTGGTCTCGAATGGTGTATAGGGTTTCCTGGCTGAGCAGGGGGTTGGACTTCCAACTCTGTCATTCTATTCTATTGTACTCCTTCCCATCCCTTGCAATGTTTGCTAAAATTATGTTAAAAACATAGAACAACCATCCTGGGCAATTCCCACCTTCTTTGTATCTGGTGTTTTTTTTTCAGTGGTTCTTCCCAAGGAACTCGTCCAAGCGTGTCCCACGCGTTGGCTTACCCAGTAGTGCCACGAGAGCGATCCAAGGACTGGAGGAAACCAGGCAGAATCATCCGGAAAGCGTAAAACCGACTTCATGATCGCAGTCCAACAGGTTGGGCTAAGGAAGCAGTCAAGAACCTGGCCGATTGGAGATCTCTCCACATTGATCCCGGCTGTGCGTCTGTTCTGTCCAGCTGTGACTGAACTCAGAGCATCCTCCAAACAGCTTCACATTGTAGGTCTGAGATCAGGGCTTGCACAGAATGAAGCAGGTATCTGTAAATTGTGGGGCACAATTGACACGGTCCTTTAGTGTCATCATTCAGAGGAACTGAGGAACTGACCCTCCCAGCGGATAAGCCTGATACCTTCACAAGGATATGGCAGAATGGAGAAGAAGACAGCTGGAACGGGTGACCATGGAACAGACCAAGATGGACAAAGGAAGGGATGCAAGAAGAAAGCACTAAGTCCCTGGAGGAATTAGAGTATCTAAACATTGGGAGGTGGCAGTGGAAGTTCAGGCACAAGGGATGACCTCAAAATGGAGGTGATACAAGGACTGGGCCAGTGGAAGGAGAGGATGGAGAGCACGTGAATTAACAGACTGCTAGGAAGGGTTCTGCTCGGATAGAAACATCCCAGCTCTCTTCTGCAACCCTAGCGGTCGGGATCATTCTTGGTTTGGGCAACCATCCACCTTTGGAGCAATTCCTCTCCGAATCCAAGCATTCCTGCTCAGCAACCTCTTCTGATCCTCCTCAGCTTCCATTCTTCTTGTCCTTCTATTGAGTGTTCAAACCTTTCTTTTTCTTTCTGCTTTGTCACACCAGGTTTGCAATGGTGGGATAATTCCAGATGTCCTGTGCAGAAGGTCCAAGTCGGTACAGCTTTAACTTTTGTGGCGGCCGACTCTTGACTTGACCTCTTCATCCACAGTCTTCTCATGGGGAAATCGAACATGTGTTGTTCTGGTTCCCTGTGGAGAACTTGTGTTTCTAAGGTTTAAAAAAAGTCTTTTGGTGAAAAGACAAAATAGTATGAGAATTGATGCTTAGTAAATCATGCTTTGAAAGGTGAGTAAAAATCTCCAATGCTTCACAGTTGCTTCTTCCATTTAGCTTCAACTGACTTTTTTTTTGGGGGGGGGGGGGGGGGAAGAGAGTTGCCAGCGAGATTTGTGGTTGCAGAAATTAGGTGTCAAGGTAATCTGAGCCTTTACTAAGATCTTTTTTTCTTTTCAAATCCTGTTAGATTTTTTTCAAAAAAATATATGCATGGAGTCATATATTAATGGAGGCCAAACTCAAATTCTTGGAGGTTAGTTCATTTAGTACATTTAGTTAAAAAAAGCAGATGAGCGGTGTTCCAATATCTGAGGGAGTCCATCTATTCTCCAAAGCTACGGAGGGCAGGACAAGAAGCCACAGAAACTAACCAAGGAGAGAGAAGCCACCTAGGAGGAATTTCCTGACAGTGAGAACAGTTAATCAGTGGAACAACTTCGCTCCAACAGAAGTTGTGGAGGAGGTTCTGTCTGGAGGTTTTCAAGAAGAGATCGCACAATCCCATTGCCTGGAATGGAGTAGGGTTTCCTGCCTGAGCAAGGGGTTAGACTAGAAGATCTCTTAGGTCCCTTCCAACTCTGTTATTCTGTTAACATGAACTTGGACACCAGGTGGTGCTCCATGTTATCCATTATTAACGACATTGAGGAAATGTCAGCATTAGGATTACTTTCTAATCGTGTTCAAGAAAATACATTGCGACATCCTTCTACGCAACGTGGCTGTGAACATTCTCACTTGGATAAGAGCAAAAAAGGGTGCGTTCCCTCAACCCTAATGGTTTGTTTATTCTTTGCTGACCTGGCCAACCTTAAAGAGTTGACCATTTCTTAAGACATCATTGAAGTTCCAGGAGACATGACCCCATTTCAGATTTAACTGAATTGCTAGATCAGGGATGGGTAACTGTGGGGTGCTTGGGCTGGCATTGAACATTTGGGATGGGGCAAAGAGATGGCTCCGAAACCAGAAGACACATTTGTGTAGAGCCAGGATTATGAACTTCCTTCCTTCCTTCTTCCCTCCCTCCTTCACTTTCTCCCTCCCTTTTTTTCTCCTTCCTCCCTTTCTCTCTCCTTCACTCTTTTCTTTCTCCTTCCTTTTTCCCCTCCTCATCCCTCCTATCTCTTTCCTTTCCTCCCTCCTCTTTCTCCCTCCCTCCATTGGATGGATGGATGGATGGATAGAAGGGAGGGAGGGAAGGTGAATGTACAGGTGGGTATCTTTTGTTTGATTCAGCTAAATCTCCAATCAGGAAATGCTTACTGGGACCTTCAATTATGTCTTAGGACACCCTCACTTTATTAAACTGATGAGCTGCCCAGGTTGTGCTGTCAACTCTCAAATCCACCTACTACCCCATGTAAACAACTCTTCCACTGCACTCCAGGAGCCCAGCCGCACATGAGGGAAGTAGGGGAAGGTTGCTCAATTCAACAGCAACCTTCAGTTATGATTACTACGTGGGAGGCCTAATCCAATTTTCAGGAAGCTCATTTCAACACTCCAGATCCAGATCTTGCCTGCTGTGACATAGATGACAAGGAAACCTCTTGGAAGCCCAATGAAGGTTTGTGTAAGGAATCCCCTTCTCGGAAAAAATGGAGGTGTGAAAATTTAATAAATAAAACTTAAAAGGGGCAACAGCGTGAATAGAAGCACATTGCGTGATGCTCCCGACAAGCAAAGGTGAAAGGATTGCAGAAACCCTCTCCAACAAACTGTTAGCCAAAGTTGTATTTTGGGGGGGGGGGGGGGATAAATTATTTATTATTTTATACCTCCCATAGATAACTGACCGGTGCCCTGGAGCAGATTGAGAGGAGTTCAAGGGGTTGAATAGACAGGAAATAGTTTGGGGGAGAGAACTGGATGTGTTTAGCTTGGAAAAATATCTCGGTGGAGTTGAGTCAAAGCGATTGGCTAAGACGCTCCATCAAAGCAGCCGAAACTGGCGCGAGGAATAGCTTTGAGTCCCTTAGATATGCAATGCGGGTTTTCCTATCTGAGACATCAAAGTGGCCTCCTTCCTGGTTACAAACCATGGGCTGGGCCCTTCTGTTTCGATCCACCCACTCTGCTCTTCCTTCCTTCCTTCCTTCCTTTTCATCAAGCTATCTGGGTCAAGAAAAGGCATGATGGAGACCACAGGGGAGATTCGGAATCAGAATAGAGCCGGAAGGGACCTCGGAGATCTTCTAGTCCAACTCCCTGCTCAAGCAGGAGATCCTACACCATTTTGGACTGTCCAGTCTCTTCTTAAGAGGCCCCAGTGAGGAAGCCCCCACAATTCTGAAGGCAACTTCTGTGCCCCTGGTTGATTGTCCTCCCTGTTAGGAAGCCTCTCCTGAATTCCAGGTTGCTTCTCTCCTGGATGAGTTTCCATCTCTTCTTTCTGGTGCTTTGGAAAACAAATTGACCCCCTTCTCCTCCTTGTGGCAGCCCCTCAAATACTGGAAGGCTGCTATCATGTCCCCCCACTGGTCCTTCTTTTCTCTAGACTGGCCAGACCCTGTTCCTGCAACTGTTCTAGTTTCCAGGCCTTCAATCATCTCAGTTGCTCTTCTTTGCACTGTTGTGGACATCTATATTTTATGGGGTTCTACTCACCTAGTCGAAAGGCTAATTGATATTGCTAGTCCAGGCATGATGGGCTGTAGGCTAAATAAATAAATAAAACAAACAAACCACTCTTCGCTTTATCTCAACAGGGGGCTCTCTTCCACCCCCAGGCTGAGCCCAAACCGTTGGGTTCAGTTGTGCCAAAGCGAGGCCTCTCCAACAGCTGAGATAGACAGATTGGAAAGAAAGAAAGAAAGAGAGAGAGAGAGAGAGAGAGAGAGAGAGAGAGAGAGAGAGAAAGAAAGAAAGAAAGAAAGAAAGAAAGAAAGAAAGAAAGAAAGAAAGAAAGAAAGAAAGAAAGAAAGAAAGAAAGAAAGAAAGAAAGATGAGAGACAGAGAGAGAGAGAGAGAGATTAAGAAAACTGTCTTGGAGACTTCTCTGAATCCACAGGATTTGAACACAGCCCAAAAGATATTTTTCTTTGCCTACTTTCCTCTTAGTGCTGTGTGACTGTGTTGTACTTTTCGCGATCTTTCCAGTTAGCCTAATTTGTATGTTGTAAACATCAGCCGAGGGGCTGCTGCTGACGTTGTTTATTAGTCCATCCAGTTGTGCAGGGGGGGGAAAGGGGGAGCAGGAGAGAAAAAGCAAGACCATGCATAGTAGCTGTGACTTTTTCAAGAGAGGAGGGAGGAAACGCCATCAGCACAAACACACATTTCCCCATTCCTTCAAAAGAAAAAGAAAAAAGTGGATTTAACTGGGTGCGAAAGGTTATCTGGTTCCAGAAAACCAAACCTGTTTTTTTTTCCCCCTCCAAGTCAAAACAACCCAATCCAGGAACCCTAAACTTTCATTTCTTGCTGCAACAACACCACACGACACAGACACAGACACAGACACACACACAAGGTGGGATCAAAGTGTCTTTTTTTTTCTTCTTCCAAGTTTTAGTAAGCGAGCGAGCGTGGAGGTGAGGAGGAGAGATTACATGGCGTGTTTGCTCAGTTTCAGTGATGCAAGAGCGATGACTAGGAAGGACAGAACGCAGAAACGCCCCGGGGGGTGGGGGGAGAAATATTTCCTAGCTCAAAAACAGCAGAGTAAGGACAGTCAGTGCAAGGGACTCCATCTCACCCACCGGGCATTCGTGCCACAATAATTACACACACACACACACACACAAAGACCACAAGGTTGCACAGAGGAGGGCATGAGAACCTATCCATTTATCTCCCACATGCATGCGCCTCTTTGCAGTTTCTTAATTTATCAACTGCCCTGTATAATTAACTGACAAACAAGTCATCAAATGACAGAGCAAAACAAATCTGGGCAGTTGGTGGTTTTTTCATTCTCCTGGAGATGCATCGCTCGCAAAATACAGCAAGACCAGACGTTCTTCTTGGTCGACACAATGGATGCCATGGAGATGTTCCTTCCTTCTATGGTGCAAGGAGGAAGTTGCTGTGTGACTTCTTCACTGACAGATGCCAGTCCACGATACCTGCAGGCCATACCTACCATTTGGGGGGGGGGGGTTTCAGGAAAAAATGGGATGCAAGAAGAGGCTGTTGGGGCGACAGGAGAGAGAAGATTAAAGTAGTCTTCTCCGGTATCAAGTTCCTCAAACTGATTTGCATTTCCTTGATATTAATTTAAGAGGAAAAAAAGAGAGAGAGTAGTAGAATCACCTAACTATTTGAATAAGGCTTGGCACTGAGGATGATGCAGAAGTTCCCAGGCTGCAAGAATTTATCCAACCGGCTGTCTTGGGAATTGGTGATTGGAAGGGAAAATCGAGATTTTATTGAACTGGCAGGATTTCTTTCAAAAGGGTTTGTCTTTCCCACTTGTTTGACTGAAGACCCCCCCAACAGAAGGTAGAATCTTAGGGCTGGAAGAGTCCCTGGAGGTCTTCTAGTCCAACCCCCCTTGCTCGAGGCCCCTTTCAAAGCTTTTAGAAAGCCCCCCTTTCAAAATAGCGACAGCAGCACTTAGAGAAATAAAAAGAAGAGACAAGCTCAAAAGAAATTAGAAGAGGAATATAGGAGGTTAGAGCTGGAATTACAAAAAGATCCACCCAAAAAAGAACATAAGAACATAAAAAAATCAAATGGACTTGGTAAAAAAACATAAGTTGAATTTAATAGACAAAGAAGAGCTAGCACAAAAAATTAAAAGATCTAAACAATTTTTTTTGGAAAATGCAAAGAACCAGGAAGATGGTTGGTATATAGATTGAAAAAGGAGAAAGAAAAGAAATTGATGTGTCAATTAGTAGATGGTGAAGGGACTCTTTGTTATCGAAATGATGATAAAAAGGAAATAATTCACGATTATTATAAAATACTATACAGTCAAGAGACAATTTCAGAAGAAAAAATAAAACAATACTTAGAAAAAGCAGAGCAACCTACAATACCAGAAATGGTTAAAGCAACCTGCTTGAAAGAGAGAGAGAGAGAGAGAGATCTGGTGAAGTAACCACTTCAGAGTGGGGCCTGTTTGCTGGAGCTTCACATAATCTTTTCCCAGACTTGGTGCTTTCTGCAAATAACAAAGGCGAAATCATCGGGGGTGGGGGGGGGGGGTTAGGAGGGCAAAGAATTTAATTCTGCAGATTTGGCGTCCCCAAAGACTCAAACTCCACCCTTACGAGAGAGACAATCTGAATGGTAAAAAAAAAAAACCCAAAACTTGAAGGACGGCATCTGGTTATCTGTAAAGGATTAATTCTGTTCTCCCACCCACCCTCCCCAAATAACTTTTGCTATTCTACTGATTTCCTTTCAGCTTGGGGACAAACTTTGACTGGATTAGGGAAAACCCAAAGGGCAAGAAAACCATGGAGGCAGGAGGTGTAAACATGGTAAAAAAAAAAAGAAAAGATTAAGCATATCTCCCTGGAAGAATCCCTGAAGAAGCCAAATCGGTTGAAGCCTGATGGATGTTTAGCCAGAAGAATGTCTAGCAAGCTTCCTTCAGCGAAATGAGTTTATGCTCCCGTCGATCACCTCTGCAGGATTAAAAAAGAGATTAAAAAAGGCATTTCAGAAATGCCAACCTGGTCCTGTCTTACCCAGAGAGGCCAGTTACTTGGGGGAGGTTTTGAAAAAAAGGATTTTGTTTTAAGGTCTCGGATTCCACAGATTGGTTTTACAATATAAAAATAGGTGTGGTTAGGAACATAAAAGGTAAAGATTTCCCCTGTCTAGTTGTATGCAACACTAGGGGGCTGGATCTGATTTAATACCCATTTTAAATGTATATGCTTCTATCTCTATCTCTAACTAACTCTGTCTCTTTCTCTGTCTTTCAGTCTGTCTCTTGACTATCTGTCTCTGTCTCTCTCTATCTCTATCTCTCATTTATCTTGTCTCTCTCTGTCTGTCTGTCTATCTCTCTGTTTATCTCTATCTCTATCCATCTATCCCCATCTCTCTCTCTCTCTCTCTCTCTCTCTCTCTCTCTCTCTCTCTCTCTCTCTCTCTCTCTCTCTCTCTCTCTCTCTCTTTCTCTCTCTAGCCCCTCAGAGAAAGATCCAACCTGGAACTCAGGAGAAATTTCCTGAAAGTGAGGAGAATTCATCAGTGGAGCTGAAGTTGCCTCCAGGAGTTGTGGGGGCTCCAAGCCTGGAGGTTTCCAAGAAGAGACTGGACAGCCACTTGTCTAGGCTGGAGAAAAATCTCCCACCTTGGGCCAGGGATTGGACTAGAAGACCTCCCAGGTCCCTCCGAGGTCTATGGTATCTCTCTCTGGATGTCCTTACCTGAGAGGTTTTTTGGGACTTTCAACCCCAGGGGCGCCATTTGTGGAAATGATTTCATCGAAGGGGTGAAGCATCAGGACTCAGAAGTTGCACAAGGTCAAACCATGGCAAGTCATGGCTGAAGCCTCGATGCGTTGTCCTCACTGTGGCCAGTGTTGTTTCAGCCAATGAAGCAAGTGGAAGAAAACAGGGTTGAGCAACACTCCCAAGTCTTAAGCAACGGAACCATCACTTCTGCTGACTCACTGACTGATGGAAGAAGACGCAGAGGGTTGCTAGCCAGCACAGCCACTGGGCACCAGCTGGCACACAAGCCAAATGAATGAATGGGTCAGTCTAGTAGTTGATGAGCTCAGAGTTTGACTCAAAATCCCTTTTTCTGTCTTCTCAAGAGAGGATCTTCTAGCCGGCCAGTTAGATCAGTTCCTCCCGGAGGCGTCCGTGGTTTGTCAGCTGAGGGACTCCACATCCACGTGAGGTTCCTCTTCTGAGTTGCAATGACAGCAAGTTTGTTGAGTGAACTTGATGCCATTTGGTTAGGAAACAACAGGAATGAAGCCTTCTGAGAAGGACAGGTGGTCCTCCACTGACAACGGTTCATTTAGTGACCGTCTGAAGCTACAAAGGCACTGAGAAAAGGGATCCACGACCATTTTTCACATCCCCACGGTCACCCAATCAAAATTCAGACGCTTGACAACTGGTTCCTATTTATGATGGTCGCAGCGTTCTGGGGCCATGCGATCCGCTTTGGAGCAACCCCGGTGGAGAGCAATGCAGACTCACGGAACAGCCGCAATGCTAACTTAAGAGCAGCTATGAGTCACATAACAAGGGGGGTGAGAAAAATCGTAAAAGGTTAAACCTTGGGCTCACTTGTGGTCGTAAGTCAAGGACCACCTGTATATATTACATCCACAGCAAGGAAAGGAAAAGCAGGGTTGATCAGATCGACCGCTTTGTTCACAGAAGGGACTATTTTTCATGATGCTTTTTGAGTTGGAAATCACTTCCGGTTTTTGTCCTTGCGATGAAAACAAAAGGAAACTTGGCTTTTGGCTTTGCCAATGAGATCCATTTGCTGTTGTCAAAATGGCTAGTATATCACTAAGTAAAAAGTATGTAAAAAGTATGTAAGAGTTGAGGCTGTTATTTTCTACTGTGTTGAAAAGAGTTCAGACTCAACACTTTTTTCCTTTCTTTCCCTCACATTTTCCCTTCCTTT
Organism: Hydrophis major; assembly: GCA_033807585.1. Taxonomy (NCBI): domain Eukaryota; kingdom Metazoa; phylum Chordata; class Lepidosauria; order Squamata; family Elapidae; genus Hydrophis; species Hydrophis major. The sequence continues at coordinate 403,015 of CM066341.1, read as the reverse complement.
TTTCCCCTTCCCCTGGTTTCCCATTGGCCGAGGTCTTGAAAAATAGATGGGGAAACAGTTTGAATCCCTAATCTTTAGGAGACTGGGAAGCCACTGGTCTGAAATGGGACAAGTTCTCCTGCTTGAGCAAGGGGATGAACTGGAAGACCTCCAAGGTCCCTTCCAGCTTTATTCTGACTGAAACGGGGGGGGGGGGGGAAGAAAAGAAACTCTGGATTTGACTGAGATAAGGATGATTAGCTAAGGAAAGGTAAAAAATTCATTGCATCTTTCCAGGAAAAAGGCTGCATCTTTTTCACAGGAGGGCTGGTTGTGCCTTGGGGCTGGCTATGTTCCACCCTGAGCCCCGGCAGCTGGGGTTGCAAATCTCTCCGCCAGCCATGATGAAAAGACTGAACGAGCTGGCTTAACGTTTTGACTTTAGGCAACGTGTTCTGTTCATTCAGACCTATCCAAGAGCTGAGTTTAAGGAAAGGACAATCATTCCACTGAAATGCTAGGTTCGGTTTCCAGTGTCAGGTTGCAAAACACCTGAGATTACATGTCAGAGATGCTGAAACCAGTCTGCGGGTTAGCATTGATCTCCTTGGCCTTCCAGGGCCAAGGGTCTCTCTTAGCCTGAAGGCACCCAGAGCCAGCGGATCTGGTGGCCGACTTAGGCAGTGAGGAGGTCGGGGAGGAACATGGGCCAGTCAATTGCATTGCTTGGGCAGAAGGTTGGACTAGAAGACCTCCAAGGTCCCTTCCGACTCTGTTATCCTGTGATGAAAACAGCTCCTTGGATACCCCTCACCCCATTCTGAAACCCTTTCTCCTCAAAGGTCATGCCTACACTTGGGCCTCTTGCAAGCCATCACCGCTCTTGGGAGAAGGAACCTCCCTGAACTTTTGCCAATATCAAAGAACGTCGTTGACTTTCCTTCAGGCTCTGCCAACCTCCTGCTCCTTGGTGTATCCTTGGAGGTGACTCCTGCAGCTCAGGCGTTCAGTCTTGGCTGTACCTGCCCGCAAGGGGTCCAGGGTGAAGGTGGAGCTGCCCTCCTTCTCCTTCTTACCCTTCGGAAGACCTCTGCTTGGGGGAAAAATAAAAAACTTCTCTCGTCTGTGCTGGTGCTGCCCCTTTTGCGTTTGGGTTCCGTCCGTGGGGTTTCAACGGCAAAGAGACTGGAGTGGGGGGCCGTTTCCTTCTCCAGTGGATCCCTCAGTGGATTCCAGTGGGCAAGAACCCCTCAGAAGAAGCCTTCATGGTCAATAAAAGGCTAGGAGAAGCAATCCTGGGATACAATCCTCCAAGTGGCAGAATGATCTCAGTTCGAATCCAAGGCAAACCATGTTATAGTATCTCCTGCTTGTGCAGGGGGTTGGACTAGAAGATCTCTGGGGTCCCTTCCAACTCTGTTATTCTGTTCTCTTTCCCATAAGGAGTATCAAGAACGGGTATTAGTCCAAACCACCAGGTCCTTTGGATTAACTATTTCACCCATAGCCTTGGGACTTTCCTTCTAAATTATGGGATGTTCTTTCTGCTAAGTACAATTCTTAGAAGGTACAGTAAGAATTCGGATAGCAAAGAAATCCAGAAGCCATGAACCACAATCTTCAGTACGACAGGTGCAAATTGGTGTGAGAGGGGGAGGAGGAATGGAGTCAGAATCTGATTCAAAAACAGCTCAAAAATTCAAGGACATTGAGAACATTTTAGAAAGTCCTTTTAAGGAGCCCTGCAGTCAAATATTATCAAGGAGAATGTGTTTATCAGCTGTCCACAGCTGCAAATGGAGAGCAGGTTTGTTCTTTCAGTATTGTTAAATCATTTTCTGGACTCCCTGTTCTTGATATGCTGATAACTTCGATATCCTGGCAACTCAAAGGGAGTGGAGAAAACACACAGAGACCCACAAAAACGCAGTGAAGGCAATCACACCACACACCCAATTACTGACTTCCTGGCCTTGTGCGCAATATGTTGAAGGCTACATGAGCCAAGCCCAGCAGAAAAGGCCACAGAGAAAGCTAACCTAGTTTAACAGGGCCGCTTGAAGGACAGCCATAGCACTTAAGACTTGTATACTGCTTTACAGTGCCTTACAGCCCTTTCTAAGCAGTTTATGGAATCATCACATCTGGCTCCTCATTTTACCGACCTCAGAAGGATGGAAAGTCTCAACCTTGAGCTGGTCAGGATCGAACTGTCGGCAGTGGGCAGAATCAGCCTGCAAGGCTGCATTCTAACCACTGTGCCACCCCAGTTCTTGTGGGAATTCAAGCTAATTGGTTTGCAGGGCCAGATGCAGGCCAGGTGTAACTTTAAAGCATGGCTGGCAAGCCACCCAGGCTTGGTTCATGCATGCAAAGCAAGCAATCCACTTTATAATCGGTCCCATGGATGGACCGAAGATCGCTTAGGGATAGATGCAGAACAGCAGGTTTGGAAGGGACCATGGAGGTCATCTAGTCCAATCCCCTGCTCAAGCAGCAGGCCCTATCCCATTGCAGACAAATGGCTGTCTCCAATCTCCTCTTAAAACCCTCCAGTCATGGAGCCCCCACAACTTCTGGAGGCAAGTGGTTCCACCGGTTAATTGTTCTCACTGTTGATCAAGCTTTGGCCAAAGATGGTCAAACTCAACTCTTTTAGGGAGATCGACTGTTCCGATGGACTGAAATGGCAGCTGAGGAAGCACTTCTTTCTGGCGCAGGCACCTGTGTCTGGCCATTGTTTCGCTTGAACAATTCCTTCGGAATCCAAGCATCTGTGATGTCATTGGTCCCCAGCCTTTCCCCTTGCTCTCTGCTCATCATCTGAGCCACAAGTTGACCAGACAGCCATCCTAACACCACCCAAGTACCATGAGGGAAGCTGATTAGAAACCCTGGTTGTCTGAACAACTGCCCCTTTGTTGGCAAGGAACATTCCCCCACCCTGGATTTCGGACCTTGTGAACAAAAGTGAGTTGATTTGTGGGTGAGGTTGGGCGAGGAAGGGTGGGGTCTAGGGAATATCTTGGTGAAAGGAAGATGCCTGGAAAGGTGTTTTAAAGGCCATTTGAGTAGAGGCAGTTGACCGAGCTCCGTGGGTAAGCGAGAGTTACTGATGGGAGAGGATCTTTGTAGCTGAAGGTGGAGCTTTGGGGTCCTTGGTGCTCTTTTGGTGATTTCAGAGACCTTTCATGACCCAACTAGGGGATGTCATCAGTCGTAGAAGGGAGGATGTCTGCAGAGTGGAGGAGAACAAGAAGCAGGAGGGGGAGAGGGAAGGGGACGAGGAGGAGGACTCTTATTTTTATATACTAGTGGCTTGATAGTTCCTGGTTGCAACTATACCCCTTCAGTTTGGATAAAACATTGTTTCCAGGTGGCCCCTCAACTGCATTGCCAGAGTCTAATCTTAAAGTTGGCAGAACTGGATTCCCCGTGCCTGGCATCATTTGGTAGATCAAACAAACAGGCTGGGCATTCTGGCTGTCCCCATTTCTGAGCCCATAGCAACCGCCAGTTTCGGCTATAGCTGGCAAGCCAAAAGGTTCACACACACACATCACCTGAGGACTTGGTTGTCAGGTGCCTTATCAGCACCCAAGGTGCCACAGCCAAGGTGGGTGAGGCGCCATCTCCCATCACCCCAGGTCAGCACAGCCAATGCAGCGTCCCCTGACCAGGACAGAAGTAGCAAGATCTGGAAAAGGGGTTCCTGGCAGAAAATTGGATTGGGGGGGGGGGAAACCTTTCCTCCAGAACAAAAGCCCCTAATCTGTCTTAGGTGGCCTCAGTTTCCCTATTGACCCTGGTCTTGAGGACTGGGAAGTTGATTTCCCCTTGTAAAGGAGGGAGCCCAGGGGAAACCCAGTCGGTTGGAGGGAGGGAGTCGGTCACTTCTCCAGGACTCTGTATAGAAGAAAACTTCCCATTCCTCCCTCTTGACCTATTTTCTAGTAAAAAATATGGTGATCACATTAAACATGGTGAGCTTAATCATCCTATCAATTACAATCATCATATTGTTTACATCTCTATCAACCTATTTTCTATATTTCGTTAGTCTTCTTTTGCTTCTAACTTCCATTTCTATGCTCTAACCATGGATAAAATATCTCCCATATCACAGAATATTCATTTTGTTCCTTCTCTTTAATTGCAAGTTTTAGTCTATTCATTTCTGCACATTCAAATATTTTCCTGATCATATTCCCATCAGTAGGAAGTTCTTCACTTGTCCAGTTTTGTGCAAACACGATCCTAGCTACACTTGGTACATGGATAATTTCACGCGCATCTCTTGACAGACTCTGTCGCTTTCCTCTTTCCACGCGTCGCAACGACTTCCTCTGGGCATGTCTAAAGCGCCTTTGCCTTCCTTAGAACCGAGGGCGCCCGGGGGGATTCCGAGCAGGGATTCCCCCTTCGCCTCTTGTTCAGGCGGCTCTAACCCAACCGACGGCTCCGCCTTGCCTTCCTCCACGCTCCTCCTCCTCTTCCTCCTCCGGGCTCGAGGGCCCTGGGTAGGCGGGAATCCCGCCCTTTAAGAGAGGCAGCCGGTGCCGGGAACCGGCCGCTGCTCCGGAGCTGTGCCCCGAGATCGCACCGCAGGGACAGCCAAAGGTGCCCTCGCCAAACAGGTAGGCGCATCACGCCAGGACGCGCGGGGTCTTGGCACTCGGTCCCGGGGCGGGTGCGCGGCCCCCCTCCACCCCCACATCCCCATCCTTAGCAAAGCGCTGGGGGGGCAGGGGGGATAAACTCCGCGCAGGATCGCGCGCTTCCCTTCTGTCTTTTCCCCTCCACTTCTCCAAGTTAGAGCTTGCGTCCCATCAGGAGGGCAGGGGCCCCGCCACCCCTTCACCACAACCCAGGGGGCTTGCCAGCTTAAGAAGAACAGGGGAGGGGAGGGAAGGGAAGGGGGGGGCTTTCCTCGTCCAGGTTCCTGCTTAGCCGGCCTCTCTGCCCGGCCTGAGCCTTTACGCAAATATGCGCCCTTTGCTCCACGTGGCTCCGGATGCCCGGAACTGTTTTGCCTCCAGCCTTTGGCCCACTTCTCCATCCTAAAGAGCCCCCAGGCGGTCTCTTTGCTCGCGGCGAAATGTATGTCCATCTTTGCTCCAAAACAAACAAATAATAATTGCAACATCTAGGAGTTGTTGTTCCATTAAACATCTTCCTGTAAATAATCAAAATGCCTTGTTCTAGTCTAAGCTCTGTAGGGAACCTGATGAAGGACCAGAGCAGAACCCAACTTAACCAGAAGAAGTCTAAAACTCAACAACAATTTGATTTTTAGTCCTCAAAAGGCCGGTTGCTTTGATTTGTTAGGAGGTTCACTTAGGCCATTTATGGGGTGGGGGGAGCTTCCCTTAGGGGGTGCCCTGGCCTTTAGTGATGGAGAATGCCTTGGAGACAGAATAGGTGGGTGAGAAGGGATCGGTTGTCACCACTTCTCTCTGATATGCACCTGGAAAGGGGCCCAACAATCCAACAACATGGGTTGTTATTTTTCTTTATATTGCTTGCAAAAAGGTTGGTAGCCTCAATTGCCATGATGAGCAAACAGGTTACAATCCTGCTTTTCAGAGGAGTAAGAAAACAGAGCTAGGGAACTATGTTTAACCTGCAACAAAAGCTAAATTTAACAATATTGTTCCTAGCATTAGCGCTGATGATGTTACCTGGTCAGGTCATAAAAGGTCTGCAAGAAAATAACCCAGCTCAAGAGAATGCCCATCCTCACTTCGACCCCAGCTACAAATATTCTCCTTTATTAACATTGTTCCTAATCTGTATCTTATTCCCTCCAGGGAGGGATAGAAGGACTCAGATAGCTTTCTGCATGTGCTCAACAGGGTGGTTCTCTTTCTTTCTTCTTCATTCCTGCAAAATGAAAAGAAAAAAAAAAAGTTTTTTTGCAGCATTGCCAACCTGATGGTTAATTTTGTAGGAGCTCCAAGCTTGTTGATTTGCTCTGGGCTATTCCTATTGATTCTGACTTTTCTTGGCGCAGCCGTTTGCCTCTCAAACAGATAATACTTACTGTTTGTTTTTCCACTTCCTGGTGCCGGCTGGATCACAAACCGCATCGCCTGGAATCCGAAGCAATAAATTGTGGGCTGGTTAACATATATCTAACCCGTCTCTGCCCATTTAAAAATGGCTGGGTTTGTACAACATGTTTATCCAAATCAGTCATGATTTTATCCCAGCTGGGATTTCTTTTCAAATATTCTTCAGCTTTGAACAGCTGGAGGCTTTAGAAATTGAACTACTTCAGCCTCTTCACCCAGAATGAAACTTCCATTCTGATGCAAAGTTGACAAATTTCTCTCTCTGCTTCTCTCTGTGTGTGTCTTTTTCTTCTTCCTTCCTTCCTTTCCTCTCTCTCTTTCTCTCTCCCCTCTCTTTCTCTGACTCTCTTCCTTTCTTCCTTTCCTTCTTCCTTTCATCTTTCTTTCTCTCTTTCTCTCACACACACTGGTACGCATTCCTTTCTTCTCCATTTCTTTCTCAAGGGCAATATCTAAAGGCTACTTCTTGAAACCTTCAGGCACATATTTTCTGCTAATCTCTTCAAACTTAATAAGGTGGAGAAGGAAGCAACTCCTCCAAAGCCAGGATTTTGTCCCCTGCCCTGTCCCTCCCCAACCACCAACCCCTTTGTTTGGAGTAATACTTGTAGTTTCAGTTCCGTGCATAGCAGGGTATTTTGTTTGAAGAGCTTCTGTAGCAATGCGTATTCCGTCTGATATCCAGAGCTATTTGTAGTAAGTGTCTGGGATAAGGGATTTAAATAAGCTTAGATTAGAACCATGGAAGGCTGGCACAACAGGAACTGAAGGGCCATTTATTTATTTATTTATTAAAGAAATTTATCATTCCAAGTGACTTGCATTACTTGAAGAACTCTGTTCTGGATCCACCTACAAATTCTCTCCATTCAGTCGGTCAATAAACCCCTTATACTGGTGCAAATTATACTGATATTGGTTTAATGGGAGGCCCGATGCTTATTTCCTTTTTTTTTTTTTTAAAAGGGTTCTATTTTTAAAGAAGCAATTTAGAAAAACTCCACGCCAGGCATTTTCTTGAGAAGGGACATTTGGATTTCTAGAATGGGGGTAGACTTTGAGGAAAATTAGATTTGAAGCTTCATGTCATCCCGAAGCTTTCCCAGGCCGACCTACTTCACTGGGTTGTTGTGAAAATAAGGCTGGGGAGAGGAAAGGGATTCCTGTCCAGCCTCAGAGTGACAAAGCCACCTCTTGAGTTAATGTGTGTTACCAGATTGTGTTGAAGGTCAAACTTGAGTCGATTCTCACCTTGCAGAAAAGCTGGTCAACCCTGAAGCTGGCCTGACCGAGGCCATTTTGAGACTCCAGTGCTTACACACCAGGGAAAGAAGGACAGGGAGGGGGGCACTAGAAATAGTTGGGGATTTGTAGCCAAAACACTTTCTTGTGGGAACCAAGGACATCCCTGCAGGTGCTTGGAAGGAGGGGACTGGAGTCACCTAGCAACTGCACATTATCCTGATTGGACCACGTGACCGATGGTTTTGGGAAAGCGACAAATCACTTTTATTTAGCTGGAAAACTGCGGGAATATTCAGAGTCATTTCCACCAGTCCCTGCCAATAGGACATATAGAATAATAAACCTATTCTTCCAGGAAATTGCCTGCCTCAGAATTCTGTTTGCTATTTGGAACACCTGAAAAGAGCAAGAATAAGTTTGAAATTGCTACAAGATTCTAAAAACAGAAGAGGTTTTGGGTTGCCAGATTGGGAGTTATATTACCAGGCATCTGCACTTACATGGCTGAAAGAATGGATTAATCTGAGATATGAACGATCCTTGATTTTGGAGGGATGTGACTTGCAACTAGGGTGACATGCACAAAATAAAATACGTAGATACTCCCAAGGACACTATATTAGAAATGTGTTATTGTCAGTAGGGGCAAAAATGAGAGAAAAACACTCTTTGGAAACATTACTTGGAAACCTGACATCTTCCTTGCCACGATCCTGACTTTCAAGGGATCTTGTTTTTTCTTCTCCAGGTTGCCACCATGTCTGTGTCACACAGTTCCAAGCTCAACAAAGGGGTCAGAGACCAGTACATGAAGCTGCCCCAAGGGAAAAAGGCCTTGGCCACATACATTTGGATAGATGGAAGCGGGGAGGGCCTTCGCTCTAAAACCAGAACCTTACACCAGGAACCAAATTGTGTTGAAGGTGAGGTTGAACACGGTCCACCCTCATAGAACAGCACAGAATAAGGAATAGAATGGAATAAAGTAGAATAGGAATTCTTGATTGGCCAACTGTGATTGGACACCCAAGGAATTTGTCTTGGTGCAAATGCTCTCAGTGTACATAAAGGAAAAGGTACATTCTTCAAGTGTCAAGAATCATCAGGTACAACCCTTAATGATAAGGGTCATAGGGTATGATGATCATCCTTCTCTTCATCCATTCTTGTGCATCTCTCGTTCTCTGAGGAGCGGGAACTTTCCCAAGTGCTCAAAACCCTTTTTTAGGAAGTTGTTTCAGGCAAACAGAGGCCGTCCTTGACTTACGACCACAACTGATCCCCGAAATGTATGTTGCTAAGTGAGACAATTGTGAGAAAGCAGGGCCCTGTGGGGTTTGAACAAATAATGTTGGCAAACCCTCTTGGGATTCTTTGGGTTAAAATGTCGGCCCTCTTACAAAGTCCATTCCTTTCTCTACAGTTAGAATAATAATCATTCCCTCCAGAAGTTGTGAGTGCTTCAGTGCTGGAGGTTTTTAAGGAAGGGATTGGACACCCGTTTGTCAGGAATAGTGAAGGGTTTCCTGCCTGAGCAGGGGTTTGGACTAGATGACCTCCAAGGCCCCATCCAGCTCTCTTATTCTGGTATTCTTCAACCCTCCTGCAGAGCTACCAGAATGGAACTTTGATGGCTCCAGCACAGGACAATCTGAAGGCTCCAACAGCGACATGTTCTTAATCCCTGTGAAGATGTTCCGAGATCCGTTTTGCTTGGACCCCAACAAGCTGGTATTGTGTGAGGTTCTTAAGTACAACCGGACACCGGCAGGTGAGTATTTTCTCTTGAACGTTCCTCCCTTCCTCCCTTTTTCTCTCCCAAGGGAGAGCGCCCAGGCCACTGACATACTTGCTTAAGGGAGGGCTCTCCAATCTGTTCCAGGTTCAAATTCTGCATTTTCTCCCCTCCCGCAGAGACCAATAATAGGTACACCTGTAAGCAAGTCATGGATTTGGTGAAGGACAGCCAGCCTTGGTTTGGCATGGAGCAGGAATACACCTTGCTGGGCATGGATGGACGTCCATATGGCTGGCCCGACAACGGATTTCCGGGCCCACAAGGTAAGAGGCCGCCCCGAAGAACGGCCGGCCGACCAGCCCAAAAGGCAGTGCTCCTCGACTTACGACCACAGCCGAGCCCAACATTGCAAAGCGAGACCCTTGTCAAGGGAGCTTTGCCCTTTTTTACGACCTCTCTTGCCACTGTTGTGGACAGAGGATCCCCACAGTCATCCAGTTTGTCCCACGGTCATTAAGCGAATCGGGCTTCCCTCATCGATGTTGCTGGTCAGAAAGCTGCCAGAAGGGAGTCATTCATCACACACCGTGGCCGTCCTCAATTACGAGCCGGCAGCCAAGAGTCCGTACTTTGATCAGGTGGCCCTGGGGAATGTGGCTGTGGTCGTAAGGGGAGGACAAATGGCCGTCAGTCCCTTTTTCCAGTGCCATTGTCAGTTCGAACAGTCACTAAATGAAGTGTACTGTCTGTATTTCTGGAAGACTTAGTTGGATTCCCTTCCCTTCTCCTTCCTTCCTTCCTTCCTTCCTTCCTTCCTTCCTTCCTTCCTTCCTTCCTTTCTCTTTCTCTCTTTTCCTTCCTCTTCCCTCCCTTCCCTCCTTTCTTCTTTCTCTTTCTCTTCCTTCTCATTTCCTTCCTTCCTTCTTCCTTCCTTCCTTCCTTCCTTCCTTCCTTCCTTCCTTCCCTCCTTCCTTCCTTCCTTCCTTCCCTCCTTCCTTCCTTTCTCTTTCTCTCTTTTCCTTCCTCTTCCCTCCCTTCCCTCCTTTCTTCTTTCTCTTTCTCTTCCTTCCTTCCTTCCTTCCTTCCTTCCTTCCTTCCTTCCTTCCTTCCTTCCTTCCTTCCTTCCTTCCTTCCTTCCTCTCTTTCCTCTCTTTCCTCTCTTTCCTCTCTCTCTCCCTCCCTGCCCAAAGTCCAGAAAGTAATGGAAAATTCTCATGCAAAATCCTTCAAGGACATTTACTTGTCCCCAGCATTGCACAAAAATGTGCCACCAGAGAACTGGTTTGGTTGTGCAATCTTTTCTTCCTGGTTCTTTTTTTTCTTTTTTTCCATTGCTATGCATAGTTTGATTCTGGCTTATTTTGTTTTAAACTGCTAGCAATGGGAAAAGAAGAAGTAAATGCAGGTTAGAGTTGATAACATACTGGGGGAAGAAAGAACCTAAGGTGATTGGGGGAGGAATGGTGGGAATAGGTTTAAATCAAGGGATTCCTTTCCAGGAAGAAAGAAAAAATCTGGAATTAATAATAACAAATTGTCTTTCTTTTTTCTTTCCTTTCTTTCCTCCCTTTCTCTCTCTGAATCTTTCCTTTTTCCCTCCCTCCCTATGAATCCTCCCTTACTTCCTCCCTCCCTCCCTTCTCTTTTTCTTCCCTTCTTCCCTCCCTCCCTTCTCTACAGTAATATTCTACTCTACCCTATCCTAACCCTTCCCTCCCTCTCTTCTCCTTCCTTCTTGAGTAACTCGTGTCATTGTAAAGCCTGATGTAGGAACCAATACTTTATAGCCAGCTTTGAATGCTAAAAATACATTTCCACTTGCTGCTTATTCATCGCGTAAAAGCCAGCTCAGCAAAAGAAGTGGAAACCTCGGTGGGACCCAGATCCCCAACCCTGCACAATCAAAACGGGCTGCAGAAGGACTCAGAAATCTCTGGGCAGATAAACAGCAGAGAGCTCACATGATATAGCATGCAAGGCCCCAGAGGCATCTGGGAGCCTTTACTAACAAATGCAATCCTGCCTTTTCTCCCAGGACCCTATTACTGTGGGGTTGGTGCAAACAAAGTGTATGGACGTGATATTGTGGAAGCACACTACAAAGCTTGCATGTACGCCGGTGTGGAAATCGGTGGCACCAACGCTGAAGTCATGCCATCTCAGGTATTTGACAAGAATGCTTCCTGGAAAGATTTGAGGAGAGGGTTTGCTTTGTCATCTCTCACCCTGCTTGTTCCCTTTGGCATACCCTTTGCTGCATCATAACACATTGATGATGTTACCTAGCCGGGTAATGAAATGTCTGCAAGAGGGAAACCAACCTCACAGCTCCTATGCATAAATAGGAAGCAAGCCATGTTTACTAGCACTGATGATGTTGCCTAGTTGGGTCATGAAATGTCTGCAAGAAAACCACCAAGCTCAGAAAGCAGCAAGGACCCCACAATTTAACCTTGAGTTACAAATCTCTTCTGTTGATAATTAACCGGATCTAATTGAAGAGAGCATCTAGTATGGTAGCTGCTAACTGTGGTTGAGTTTGCTGCAACTAGTTGCTTCCCCGGGTCTGATTTGTTGGGTTGAAGGGTTACTCAGGAGATACACCACAAAAACCATGTTTTTAATACCAGTTTTCGTCCTTGCAGTGGGAATTTCAAGTGGGACCCTGTATAGGCATTGACATGGGCGACCACCTGTGGATGGCGAGATACATTTTACATCGGGTCTGTGAAGATTTTGGTGTTGTGGCTACCCTGGACCCTAAGCCGATGACCGGCAACTGGAACGGGGCTGGATGTCATACTAACGTCAGCACCATAGAAACGAGGCAGAAGGGGGGTATCAAGTGAGTAACTGGACTTAGAAGAGAAATTTAAAGCCAAGAATAGTCCAGTTCACAACGCTCAAGAACCACAAAAGTGGTTTCTTTTGTCTGGTTTAAAAGAAAAGGTGGAGTAGGATTCATGTCCTAATACAGAAGATTCTCAAAAGTGAACGCAAAGATAAAACTAGAAGCTTTTCTTTTGGGTTTAATGGAAAAAGACATTGGTGTGTGTTTGTGTGTGTGGAATTTGGAACTTTTGTGTGCACATAGAACAGGGAGGGAAACATTTGGAAACCCACTACTGGTTGAGTCCCTTGGCAACTGGGTTTATTATCAAACCAACCAGAAATTTAGTCCAGTTGTCAGGACTCAACTTCCAGACCAGATAATATTAAATTGGTGCCAGGTAAAAGTCAATAATATTCAGGAAGGGTTGGACTTGGATCATTGGTAATGATTCTATCCTGTTTCCCCAAAAATACGACCCATCCTGAAAGTAAGCCCTGGCTTGATTTTTTTCACATGTGCGCCCTATATAAGCCCTACCCCCCGCCCCAAATAAGCCCTAATTAAGATCCCATCCACTCCAGGGGGGACGAGTAAAAATTAAACTAGGGTGAGGATGCAGGTGGGTGGATGTCCCCTGCTACTTACCTGCCTCACCGGCCCATTTCTTCTGCAGCCGGCAAGGCTTTCCTGAAGGCCTCTGGAGCTGAAAACAAATCCCCAGATCGGTCCAGAGCTCTGTCATTAGCTGCAGAGACCCTCAGGAAAGCCTTGCCGGCTGCAGAAGAAGTTCCTGAAGGCCTCTGACAAGTGAGGTTAGTCAGTGGAGGACATCCCCCCAAAATAAGACCTGGTGCCTTTTTTGGTGGCAAAAAAATTACAAGACAGGGTCTTGTTTTCGGGGAAACTCGGTAGGCTTCTAACGCGTTTAACTCCACCTCCCTCGCTTTTGCCTGCTCTTAAGCTTTCTTGTCCTTCACAGGGCCATCGAAGCCGCCATCGAAAGGCTGAGCAAACGCCACAAGTACCACATCCGGGTGTACGATCCCCGAGGAGGCCAGGACAACCTCAGAAGGCTCACCGGCCAGCACGAGACCTCCAGCATTACAGAGTTCTCGGCCGGAGTGGCCAACCGGGGCGCTAGCATCCGGATCCCTCGCCAAGTAGGGCAAGATGGCTTTGGCTACTTTGAAGACCGACGGCCGTCCGCGAACTGTGATCCCTACGCAGTCACGGAAGCCATTATGCGGACTGCCATACTTGGGGAAACGGGAGATGGACTTGTAGATGAAACGGATGAAACGGATGAAACGCGGCTGCTGAGGGCCACTCTCAAGGACTGAGCACCCCATGAACCACGGCCAACCAACCCCCCCTTCCCAATTCGTTCTGCACCTGTTAGTAAACATCTGGCAACTTCAGAAAGATTCTCTTTGGGTTCTGTGTTGACTTCCACATTCTACCTTTGAGACACCGAATTGTGTTCTCCCCACCTAGTAGACATCACAAAGTGCTAAGATCATACTAGTGAGGTTCCCCAAATTAGAGCTTCTTAGAAAATTGAGTTGGTGGGGCAAACAGAGAGGAAAATTTCAAAACTATAGATATATCAGAATAGAACTGGAAAGGACCTTGGAGGTCTTCTAGTCCAACCCTCTGCGCAGGCAGGAGACCCTAAACCATCCTGGACAGATGGCTATCTAATCTCTTCTAGAAAACCTCCAGTAAATTGGGACACCCACAACTTCAAGTTGATTTTGTAACAAGTTTGTGTGTGTGTGTGTGTGTGTGTGTGTGTGTGTGAGGGAGAGAGAGAGAAGCGGGGTGGATGGAGAGGCGGGGGAGCTAAATGTCAGAAATGGTGCAGGGTCTCTTGCTAGGGCAGGGAGTTCGACTAGATGGCCTACAGGGTCCCTTCCTTCTTAATCTGTTAAAGATCAACTTTGGCATCTCATGAATGCAGCTGCCATCCTCCTCTCTTGCCACAAGAGGGAGACAGGTGTGCTTTGCTTCTTCCTGTATCTTGCCAGCTAACACCATCCTTTTGAAGACACTATAACATGTATATATATATCTATATATATATATATGTTTTTTGAGGTTCTCGCGGGTATTTGTATGTGGATCTTTGGTTATTCGGGTTTTCTCCCGCATAAGATTGGATTGGTCTTCAGCTCTGTGCTTCTCAGAGTGCTCTCACTCACAAGCCTGAAGATGATGAATGAGACTTCATCGAAACGTTGCCTAGATACTTCCAATCTTACGCGGGAGAAAACCCAAATAACCAAAGATCCATATATATATATATATATATAAAAGTCAGGGGAACTTGTTTCTGGGTATCAGGCAAGATTAGGAATGGTTGAAACTGGGAGTACTGCATTTTCAAGGCAGCTGCAAAGCCAAGCCAAGTAGGAGTTTGCAGTCTGGTACCTCCAGATATCGGGAATCCAAGTTTGGACTGTGATGGTCTTGATGGAGGGCATCATTTTGATACTCTCCTAGTATCCAAAGAGTTGTTTCCAGATAGACTACAAACACCTGGAGGCTGGGGTGGGACTATTCTCAATGTTGATTGCTAGTAAAAGCTATTTGATTGAAAAGGCTTTGGAGCAGTGGTGGGATTCAATTTTCTTTTACTACCAGTTCTGTGGGGGCCTGGCTTGGTGGGCGTGGCAGGGGAAGGATATACTGCAAAATCCCCCTTCCCTTCCCACCCCACCAACCTGCTTTCCAGCTCCGTTCTCCTGGGCAGGGCAACCCAAGGAGACCCAGCTGATCAGCTGGGACTCAATGAGAGGCAGAGAAGAGACGGGGTTGGCAGGGCCAGTCAGAGGTGGGATTGGCCGGTTCTCCGAACTACTCAAAATTTCTGCTACCGGTTCTCCAGAACCGGTCCAAACTGACTGAATCCCCACCTCTGCTTTGCAGGCACCCAACAGCTTCTCCTGAATGTCTTTCAGAATCTTCCCCTTGATGGTCTTCTACATCCAGTAGATCTTCCTGAGGCACCCAGAAGGTGGTGGATTCCTTGCGTGTTCACGAGGGTGGCTTTTGGTCTCTCTTTTTTGGAATCTGATGCCACGAGCAGATCACGACACCAGATACCTGTCGGTGCTGCTCAGCACCTTGAATCACCAGACTGGATTGGCCGAGAGCTCGAGCTGCTTGACAACTTTTGTCTTCCCACCTGTGAAATGGGCATAGAAATATTTGCCTGTTTCATAATGAAGAGCTGATTCATTGCTGGCCTTACCAGTTTCTTACTCACAAATAGTATTTGATGACTTTTTCTTAAGAAAAACTGGGCTCACACATTTCCCTTCCGGCCTTTCCTGCAGGGCCTTTTAAAAACACGAGTTTCGTTTTATTTGGACAGGAAGTACAGATTGTTACTGAATGAGAGAGTTGAGCAATTTGTAGTTTAAATGAAGCACCTGTCAAGAACGTTGCTTCTAGGGCGAAGAATAAGATTTACAATCAGCAAAGGTAGAAATATTGCTGGCTGGTCTTGAGCTTCGCACCTAAGATCAGACTTCGTTGGCTGTTGGATGGAATAACGTCAAGAAACCACATAGTGTAGACTAGGAATATGAAAAAGTTCAGAGGTGCTTCCCCCCCCCCCCAAAGAAGCTTCTTCAGCTCTGAAGAGAGAAGAGCTGAAGAGAGAACCGAAGAAGCTTCTTGGATGAGAAGCGAAAGAAAAAACCGGAAAATCCAGTTGCTTCTTGAAAAAAACGCCTTTGGGATAAGCATGATGGAGAATCACCATAGATACTGAACAGTAGAAGTTTTTAAGAAGAGATTGGACAGCAATTTGTCCTGGATTATATATGTTCTCCTGCTTGTGCAGAGGGTTGGACTAGAAGACCTCCAGGTTCCCTTCCAATTCTGTTGTTCTGTTCCCTGTTTCCTCTCAAAATCCCTCAATAGACAGGCATGATTTTCCAACACTACCCAAGCACTTATGCAGCCTGGTGCCCTCTAGCTTTTCTGACACCCAACATTTCCAGCGAACAGCTGTGTTTTAAAAGAACCAGGCCAAGCAAAACTCTTCTCCAGCAGGCTTCAATCCTGTGAATTGCAAAGCTTTCGTCAATCTCCTCTTCTTTCCCTTCCCTTTCCAATTAGAAGAACTGGTTTTCCGCAGCCTTGATTCCAGACAGCCAATTAAATCAGCTGTTATTCTCCCTTACTTAAAAATGGCTTCCACGGTGAAGTAATTTTAGACTTTGGACTGAAGGTTTGGCGGAAGTTCCCCTGGCAAGACAGTGAGAGGCCTATTCGCTTACATGCGTGTGCCGTTTCCAGCTGCAAATGGACAACAACACTTTCCCCGTATTCCGGGATGGATGCTGGGAGGGGGAGAAGAATGGAGAAAAGGGCCTGGAGTCAGAGCTTCACAAACTACGAGAGCATCTTCTTGGCTCCTGGAGAGACTGGCGTGTCTTCAAAACATTCACCCCCTTTGGCCTAGAAGAGCCATGGGGGGAAAAAGTCTGGGGGGGGAGGCAAAAAAAGGACACCACCTGCCATCCTCCTCAGGCCTTCTGAGCCGGCTACAAAATACTCATTTCCCAACTCTTCCTTCCCTTCAAAGAACTTTCAAAAGACAGTGGGGAGGTGCCAATGGCAAACCCTGGGGCTTAAGGGCAGCCTCTGCTGTCTCTCTTAGTGGGGATTTTCACCCCTTCCTTGGCTACCGGAGCTATTTATCCCCTGTCACTGCAACCAAACACAGTCTGTTTGGCTGAATTTCATCCGTTCAGTGTTTTTGCTACTGGCCACCACCAATGGATTCCAGGAAAATGAGTCAGAGTTTGTAGTACATCACATTTTCAGTCTTGCAACGGCTGTATCTCGTCCTTTTTAAGTATGCATCGTGTTGTACACCCTGGTTGTAATCAGTATTCTCTTAGTCATGCATTTATAGTCTCTTAACTGCATATTGTTGTACTTCATAGTTATAACCTTTATTTTCATACTTATGCCATAACATTCTATATATTTATCTCACTCCTTTTCGGGTGTGACTCCAACTGAAGGGATCCCAAAAAATTTTTGCCTCTCCTTTTTAAGCATTAGCCAGCTCAGATCTGTTGGCCCAGCAGGTAGGAATTCAACCGATCAAGCTTCACTCCAGGCTAGGAAAAGGTATAAAATGTGCCATTTCTTGCCCTGATTAAGTCCCTTGAGTAGCCCACTGTTTTTCCTGCGCCTTGTCTTGAGCGCGGCTGGGGATGATGGATCCCCGTCGCTCCGATCCACCTGGAAATCTCCTCTTGGGGGCGATGGCCACGTTGGTTCGCCTGTCCAAGTTGAGCAAGCCTCAGTCTTATACCTACTGGTATAAACCTCCATTCCTCCCCTCGAAACCCGGAGCTTCAACCCCCTTCTCAATCCGACAACGGGGATGATGGGAACTGGAATCCGAAGCGTCAGGTTGGGAGAGGCTGATCCAAGCGCGCACCTCTAGCCTAGCCAAGCGCAAGACAGCTGGCACAGCTGATTCCGCCCCCCACCCCCAGAAGCGGTTGGGGCTGGAGGGGGGTTAAAGGGGCGGGGACAGGGGTGGCCCTTGGAAGGGGGCGGTGCCCTCGATGCCCCGCCCCGAGGCCGCAGGTAGAGCGAAGGAAGCGAAGCTGCAGATTCCGCAATCCAGGTCGGGCAGGAGCGAGAGAGCGTGGCGCGTAAAAACGCAGCCGCAGGAAAAGCCAAGACGCAACGGAGCCCGGAGCAACCCGGCTAAGCCAGGCCCTTCTCTCTCGGCCCCCCTCCCACTTCCCCCTCTCGGCCCGGCCATGGGGAAGGTCCAGCTCTTCGAGATCCGCTTGAGCGACAGCCGGGTGGTCTACAGCCCCGGCGAGCCGCTGGTGGGAAGCGTCACCGTTCGCTTAGCCGGAGCTCTCCAATATCGCGGTAAGCCTGGATGGAGGAAGGCGGGGACGCTCTCGTTGCACCTGGCCGAGGGGTCGTTCAGGGGGTTCGGCTCCTGATGGAGACCGGGGGGTTCCTTCCTCTTCTCCTCCCCCGGCCAAGGGTTGAGATGTTGCAGCTTCGGATTGGGACCCCAAGGAAGGCAGGGGAGCGCCTCGAAGTCTTCCTACCTAGGGGGGGGGGGTGTCATCTTCCCCCATTTGGGGTTCAACCCACTGGGGAGGTGATGGATGGGCGCCCCGAGACCTGGCTTCTTCTGGAACCCTGGAGCGGAGCTTTTCCTGGCCCTGGAGGAGAAGGCCTTCCGTCTGCTAAAGCAGAAACTTCGAACCTGTTTCCTGTCTGAAGCAAGCCAGGGAGAAGCTCCTGCCAAAAAGGAAAAGAAAAACCTAATTTTAGCTTTAAAAGGTGTGTGTGTTTCTCCCAGGAAATCAAGGCGTAGGGGGGGTTCTTGGCTGGGGGGACGGACCCTGTAACGCAGGGGACCCACCGTGGCCGAGGGGGTCAGACTGGAGCTTTGATAGGAG
Source organism: Hydrophis major (assembly GCA_033807585.1). Taxonomy (NCBI): domain Eukaryota; kingdom Metazoa; phylum Chordata; class Lepidosauria; order Squamata; family Elapidae; genus Hydrophis; species Hydrophis major. The sequence continues at coordinate 384,685 of CM066341.1, read as the reverse complement.
TCTGTGAACTGCAGTTGCTTCCTTTTGTTGGATTGAAGCTCGGTTGCCCTCCCAAGGGACAGCTGGGGGTGGGTGGGTTACCGCAGTGAGTTGCTCCCCCCCACAACCTGTTGAGTATGGGGGAGGGACACTGGATTCCGTGGAGTTTTTTTCAGTGGCCCAGAGGGGGGCGTGGTCTCATGGGCTGCCTGCACCCCACCGATAGGGCTTTGCTGGGTTGTGTGGTCGGGATCTCTGGTTTCCAGGACTGCCGTAAAGAGTCGCGTCTTCTGAGATAAGCCCTGGTCAAGCTACAGAGAGAGAGAGAGAGAGAGAGAGAGAGTCCTCGGCTTACAACCCCAAATGTCTCCTGCTAAGCGAAAAAGGGGGTTCACTGAGTTGTGCCTCATTGATGCCCACCTGCCCACCCCCTCCCCCGTTGTTAAGTGAATCACTGCACCTCGAGAAGTAAATTTTGGCTTCCCCAGAGCTTGTCCAAAGGTTCCCAAAGGGGATCGTGTGACCCCGGGATGCTGCAACTGTCATAAATGTGAGCCAGTTGTCCAAGCACCTGAATGTTGGTCCTCTGATCACGGGGAGGCTGCAATGGTTGTCCGTGTGAGAAACGGTTGTCAACCCCTTTTTTTCAGCGCCATTGTAATGTGGAACGAACTGTTGTAAGTCGAGAATTGTCTGTGCATTACTAGCCCATCAATTTCTGGAAGAGCCAAGGGCCGGGATGGCGAACCTGTGGCAGGCCAGAACCCTCTCTCTGAGCAGGCGCATCATCGCCAGCTGCTATTCAGTTTCCGGCGCGGAGGCGTGCGTGACACACGGGTGCGTTCTGGTTTGGTCACTATTTACTGAAAAGGTTTGCCCTCCCTGGTCTAGGGCGAGAGACTGTTGGATGAGAAGAGAACGCGTTCCCATGAGGCAATTGGGATGGAAGCCCCAGACTTTCCTTGTCCTGTTTGGTATTTTTTTTCACAGGCAAGTGGGGGAGGGCTTGAGTAGAAGGAGGACTGGGAAGAGAACTTGTTGACTCAACTGTTGTTAGAACAGTTGGAACCCCTGCAAAAACTCACACAAACTGCCTGTCTCTTCTGGAGGAAAGAGGAGCTGGGACATGCCGTTCCCTGTTCCCGCAGGCTCCCCACCAAGGAAGGGAGTTTGTGTCTGGGGTGAGTGGGGTGGTTTTCTCGGCCCGTGTGAGGCATCGGGACTCCTGGATTGCTGGTTGTGGAGTCCCGATGAGCTCTTATGGTTTGCTGTGTCTTCTCAGGGTGGTGTGGAGTCAGCCACGAAGGAGAGGGCACTGTTTCTTCTCAGAGCTCTCTGACACTTTCGAAGTTCTCCGCTGAGTCCTTCAGTCCTGGGGATCAGATCTATGGATCCCCTTGAGCGAAGGGCACCCAGAGTGTGTTGGAAGACAACGGCTCTCTGAACGGAGTGCCATTTTCCAACAAGGGAGAATATTTGTAGCTCAGGGTTGACCTGAGGGGTCCTTGGTGCTCTCTGAGCTTGGTTGGTTCCTTGCCGACGTTCCCTTGCCCAACTAAGTAGCGTCATCGGTGCTAGGGGTTCAGAGAGCACCAGGGACCCTTCACAAGTGCATTTGACACAACGTTCTGGCTGACCTGGCATCTGCTTGGCAGATTCTTTTCCTGGGCACCACTGAACACAAAGGGGTGTTTTGGAAAGAATGGGTGCGTGAACTGGCCAAGTAGACATTACTTCAAGACCTCTGCCAAGAATTCTTCAGATGCCTTTGAATAAGAAGCAATTGGCAGCCAGTTAGCTGGTGCTGGATCTTTTTTCCCCTTTCTCCCCGCCATGAATCTGATTTTGATCTCTGGCCTCTCAGCTTCATTCACCCGAATGTTTCTGAAGTGAGAATTTGCATGGCAGGTAGAACATTTGGATGAACTTGGAAAGCTGGTTTAGGCCTTACCTGGATTTGGATGAGACACGAGAAGATCCTGGAGCTGCAACCTAGGCAGAGAGCTGTAAACAAAAGAGACAATGGCAACTATTTCTGGGAAAAAAAACTCGCCAAGAAAACTTCAGGGCTTGGACCAAGCCTTTTCCAAAAACTGGACACAAATGAATCCTTTGAAAAGGTTTCTTCAAAGGACCATGAAATCTGATATGAAAAAAAAAAAAAAAACCCAGGCAAGATATTAGCTGGTTCCTAATGAGTCAGGCCTTTCTTGCTGTCTGTCTCTGTCCAAGAATTGGCTCGTGACCGACCTTCCAATCATGATTGGCCTTCAAGGCATCTGGCTGAGCAAAGCCTCCATCGGCATTTTCATCCCCTTCTTACTCACCTGTTTGAGGTGTTTTTTTTTTGGTAGTGGAAGAGATGCCAAATGGGTGATAGCTATCAAAGGACTTGAGGGTGACAGGATAGCAGCCTCCCAATATCTCAGGGGCTGCCCCCAAGAAGGAAAGGGGGTCACGCTGTTTTCCAAAGCCCCTGAAGGCAGGACAAGAAACAAGGAGACTCATCAAGGAGAGAAGCAACCTGGAGCTAAGGAGAAACTTCCTGATACTGAGAATAATGAACCAGTGGAACCCCTTGCCTCCAGAAGTTGTGAATGCTCCAACACTGGGAGTTTCTAAGAAGAGATTGGGCAGCCATCGGTCTGCAATGGGACAGGCCAGGTTTCCTGCCAAGGCCTCCAAGGTCCCTTCCCACTCGGTTCTTTCATTAGGCACCTTCAGCTCAAACAGGAAGTCTTTTCAAACTGACAGCAAATTCTCTGCTCTAGAAGGAAAAAGTGTGCCAGCCTGTGCATTTTGACGATGCAGTTAGGATGGATTTGACGGACCATTTTGCAGTGGTTTGCATTCTGACATGGCCTGATAAAAACCTGGCATACTGTAGAAAACACAAATATCGGCCTGATTTATTCCTGGCTGTTTAGATGATTCAAACGTCAAAATTTCTTAGTGATCTTTTATTTCTACCATTTCTCTGCTGGTTTGCTGTTTCGGGGTGACTTTTTAATTGTTGTTCGTTTTGTTTTGCTACGAGTCACTGGTCGAACTTTCTTTCCAGAACAAAATTTAGCAAACGGGGTTTTGGGAAAAGGATGAATTCAGCCATTTCAGACCTCGGTGCCCATACAGGGGGCTTGGCGACTTATGACTAACATTGGCAGAAGAATTTATGTTGCTCATCAAGGCGTTAAGTGAATCTCATCCGATTTTTCCCCCCATTGCTATAGCTGTTAAGCCCCAGTTGTTAAGTGAATCCTTCGTTCATTAAACAAATCTGACATTCCCCATTGACTTCGCTTGTTGGGAGCCGGCTGGGAAGATCCCAAATGGCCATCACAGAATCCTGAGAGGCTGCCACCATTGTAAACACAGGTAGTCCTCGACTTACAGCGGCTCAGTCAGTGACGGTTCGAAGGAAAAAGTGACTTATGACCATTTTTTCACTCTTATGAACGTTGAAGCATCCCTACGGTCATGTGACCATGATCAGTTCTCCATCTCCCTCCATTACGGTACAGTGCCAAAGCAGGGGTTGGACTAGAAGACCTTCAAGGTCCCTGTTATTTTACAACAAGAACTACAGGTACGGTCCTTGACTTATAACCACAATTAAGACCCAACTTTTCTGTGGTTTAAGCATTTGTTCAGTGAGTTCCACCTCATTTTACGACTTTTCTTCACCATGGTTGTTAAGTAAATCACGGCAGCCGTCCTGTTAGTGACGAGGTTAAGCCCCGCAGAGCCAGCCTTTTCCGTGCTGCTTCATCAATTCCTCGGCCACTGGAAGGTGGGCAAAGTGCGGCCCACTCATCCCACATTCCCCCTTTTTCGGTGCAGAGCAGGAAATTTCTTGAAAAGCATTCAGAGAAGAAAAGCAAACCCCTCCCCCCACCCCAGGGAAGCAGCAGCCGTGAGTAATTCCCCCACACACCTACATTGCATGCTCTCCCGCTCCCTCCCCAAACACAACCAAAGGCTAAAAGCACACCCACCCTGGCAAACCTCCAAGAAGCCACAGAAACCGGCCACGCCTCGGCCAAGTGTGCAACTAGATATGTTTTTTCTTTTTCCTTTTTTTTGCAAAAGGGTGGATCTGATTCCCAAAGCGGTTCTGAGAAGCTTGTGAATCTGGCTTTCTGCCCAGTTTTGGGCTTAATGCTGTGTTTTTGTTTTGTTTGCAGGGGTGCACACTGCTCTGTCCTGTTTTATTGTGTTTGTTTTTAAATCTTGTTTTGTCTACCTTTTTAACTCTTCGAAGCGCGTATGAGGTGCAGCATGCTGCCCAGAATCCATCGGAGTGGCCGTCCACACCACACTGAATAAAAAAAATATTATTATTATTATTATTATTATTATTATTAGGGTTGCAAGGATGGCAATTAGCCCGAACAGGCCCTGGGCCTCCTTCCTGCCTCCCCCTCCTTTCAAGCTGACTTACTAGACAGGGGAGGTTAGCACCCTTAAATGGCTGCCTGCTCGTCTTTCGCTCATAACGCGAGCTCGTTTGCCCTGATTAAAATGCAAACTTGGTTTTCGAGGGCTGTGCACCCAGGCTATTAATACAATGCTTTGTTATTTGGGTTTGAAAAAGATGCCTGAGCTTCTGGGAACAGAAGCTGTCTCTCTTTCTTTTTCTCTCCCTCTCTGTCTCTGACTCTCCCTCACTTCTCAGTCATCCAGATCATGGTTGTCCCAAAGGTGCTTTTTGAAAAAGGCAACTGGATGTTGTTTTTTCTTGACGAGGTTTCGCTTCTCACCTAAGAAGCTTCCTTAGTTCTGTCAGAACCGAAGAAGCTTCTTGGATGAGAAGGGAAATGTCTTCAAGGAAAAATAAAGTCCAGCTGCCTTTTCAAAAAGCTCCTTTGGGACAATCTTCATCTGGAATGGGCCAACTCGCTGCAGGACAATTCAACCCATCAATGTAATTATTTAAAATACTTTAAAAATTCATTTAATAGTTGTCATTCACATTTCATTCTGTCTCTCCTTTTGCCTCCTTTCTTTGATGGTTCTATTCCTCAATTTCTTCCATATTAGGGCAACTCTTGTCCCGTGGCAAGTTGGCCGTGGCAAGTTGTGGTTCTAACTCGAGGAGTCCCCGTGCTGTGTTTCTTCAACCCCTTGCATTACATTCTGCTTCCTCGCCTTCTGGGAAATGCTCACACCACCCAATGCGCAGGGCGTCCTGCCTAAGGAGGGTTCGATTGTCATGCTCTCAAAATGGGCTTTGCTCGTGGAGCGTGGCATGAACTTCCTTGATTGGGGCTGATTCAATAAACCCTGGTTAGCTCCAGCGGGCTGCAGTGTGCAAACCGCATTGTGTTAGGCTCATCTTGAATCCCCAGAACTAGATTTATTTCATTCATTTTAGCTGACAGAACCGTCTGTGATTTGATAGCCATGGGAATTGAAATACAATTCCTCTTAGTTGCTGCCTTGATGGATCGTAGAAGCATAAATCTCAGGCTCCAACCTTCGATGGGAGAAAAGCTTTAAAAATGAGGTTTCAGGATATAATTTACTCTGCTCTTTGCTTAAAAAGCAGCTTCTCTAGGATCCGCAGTGCCATTCTCCGTCTGTCAACAGCGGCTGGGGTCATGATTGTAGATTGCAGTGGGAAGTCCACACCTGGAATACTGCATCCAGTTTTGGTCACCTCTCAATAAAAAAGATGTTGAGACTCTATAAAGAGTGCAGAGAAGAGCAACAAAGATGATTTGGGACTGGAGGATAAAACATACAAATAATGATTGCTGGAATTGGGTATGTCTAGTTTAATGATAAGAAGGCCTAGAGGTGACACGATAGCAGTCTTCCAGGGGCTGCCCCAAAGAAGAGGGAGTCAAGCTATTCTCCAAAGCACCTGAATGGAGGCAAGAAGCAACGGATGGAAACTGATCAAGGAGAGAAGCAACCAAGAACTAAGGAGACATTCCTGACTCTGAGAATAATTAATCAGTGGAACCACTTTCCTCCAGAGGTTGTGGCTGCTCCAACATTGGATGTTTTTAAGAAGATTTTGGATAATCATTTGTCTGAAATGGTAGAGGGTTTCCTGCCTAAGCAGGGGATTGGTCTAGAAGACCTCCAAGGTCCCTTTCAACTCTTCTGTTCTATTCTATTCTATTCTATTCTATTCTATTCTATTCTATTCTATTCTATTCTATTCTATTCTATTCTATTTGAGTATAAAGCTGAAAACCAGAAGGAGGAAATAGAATGAAACTGGATTGCAACAGAAAGAACAGAGAAAGAGAAAGCAGGCAGCCAAACTGCAGTCAGTAAAACTCGGGAGATCCACAAGGAACATTACATTTTTTTTTTTTTAATGGCTGAGGAGCTTCCCATAGGATGATGGGGTTGTAGCTCAGGTGTGTAGCCCATGGTCATCTTTTTTCCTCCAAGGAGCAGACCCTAATTTAGCCCTTGAATGATGTGCTGAGATAGATATTCTGGAAGAGACTGGCTGGAGCCTGGACGAAGACTTAAATCTGATTTAATTTCCTTTCTATTGCAAGGCCATTAAAAACTAAGTAGAAGAAATCACAGTTCCGCTCATGCATTAAAGGTGGATGTTCCCCTTCGATCAGAAGAAAGATGGACAATTTTAAGATCCCCCAATCATTCGTCCAGGGGTGCACTCCGTACGTGGCTTGATTTTGGCTAACGCAGGGTAGAGGGTGTCCCCCCCCCCCGGTTAACTGTTTTTTAAAAAAAATTGGAGAAGCAGCCTGTAAGGGAAGTGTTAGCAGTTTCTTAATTTCCTGCCTAGTCAAAAGGACAGGAAACGAGAAGAGTTTGGCCTAATGATTAAGGCACCAGGCTAGAAAGCAAGAATCTGTGAGTTCTAGTCCTGCCATAGCCATGAAAGCCGGCAGGGTGATTTGGGGCCAATCCTTCCCTCTCGGCTCAACCCACCTCACAAGATGGTTGTTGTGGAGAAAATTGGAAGAAAGTATGTTGGATATGTTCCCCACCTTCAGTTATTTATAAAAATAATAAAGGTGGAAAACAAACACATATTTGAAAAAAATAAAAATGAAAAAGCCTAAAACATAAGCAGAGGATTCTGGGAAGAGACAATGCCATCTTGAACTAGAAATCTGGGTTTAGAGAATGACGAGCCATTGAGGAATCCTGGCTTAAATGACCTGCGATTTGCTCTGTATCTGACGCCTTATAACCAAAGGAACAAAATAACAGAGTTGGAAGGGACCTTGGAGGTCTTCTAATCCAACCCCCTGCTTAGGAAGGAAGCCCTACACCACTTCAGACAAATGGTTGTCCAAGCTCTTCCTTAAAACTTCCAGTGTTGGAGCATTTACAACTTCTGGAGTCATGTGGTTCCCCTGATTAAATGTTCTGTCAGGTTGCACCTCCCTCGGGGGCTTTGGGGAATGGGGGTCTGTGGAGATTCTCAGCCATCCAGGCCCTGGTTATCCCCAAGGGGCTTTTTTCAAGAGGCCACTGGTTTTTCTTTGAAGACATTTCGCTTCTCATCCAAGAAGCTTCTCCAGCTCTTCTTTTCTCTTCTCCCTTCTGAAGAGGATGAGAAGTGAAACATCTTCAAAGAGAGTCCAGTTGACTCTTTAAAAAAAAAGGCACCTTTGAGACTTTGGAGAATAGCTGGACTGCCTCTTGCTCAGGCACACCATGTTTCTGACTTCTGCGTGGCCTGGAGATCAGGATGGAATCTCTTGGTTTGCTTCTTCTGCGGATTAATGAGTCGGCCCCAACCCTTCATCCTTCCTCTTTCTGACCTAGCCATCAAAGTGAGCTGCGTGGGCTCCTGTGGCGTCTCCAACAAGATAAATGACACTGCGTGGACCGTGGAAGAGCAGTATTTCAACACGACGCTGTCCCTGGCCGATAAAGGTAAGAAAGAAGCAACTCTTCCGGAGAGGAAGCTAAAGAAGAAATATGGGTTAGGTGGCTGGCTTGTTCTTCCTGCTCTGCTTGAACCAGGAGTTGCGTAACTTCTCAATTTTCTTCCTTTGGTTGGCCTGGCTGACAGAAAGAGAATTATTGGATGGAGAGCTGAGAGTTTTGAGGTGATGGGGCCAAATTGCCAGGAAACTGTGAGTTCTAGTTCCGGTTTAGGCATGAGTGGGTAACCTTGGGCTAATCATGAAAAGACAGTGAGTTCTAGTTCCATCTTAGATATGAAAGTCAGCTGGGTGACTTTGAGCCAATCACCAGGCGACGGTGAGTTCTAGTCCTGCCTTAGGTACAATAGCCAGCTGGATGACTTTGGGCCAGTCGCTCTCTCTCAGGCCAGCCCTCCTGACAGGATTGTTGTTTCATTGACAGGGTTGCACAATTTGTCGACTCAGCTGCCCTTGGACTCCCCCAACCCTTGTAAGCCATGTAAGACAATGATAGAGTTTTATACACTCTACCATTAATCCAAGAAGGCAGGTTAAGATTTAGCAGGAGCTGTGGGGGAGAGAAGGGGAGGAGGGGGAGGTAGAGAAAGGAGGCTGTCCTTCAGGAAGATTATCTGAAAGAACCAGCACAAAATAATGAGGGCAGGGAAACTTTCCAATCCCCTACCCAGCCAAGCCTCCAGCTGCAACTTCCTCACTGGAAGAAAAGCAGCCAAATTCTCTGCATAAAGTTCAAGGTGCCGAGAAACAAACTGGCTATTGTGGAATTCTGAGCAGGAGGCTGGGAGGGAAATCCCACCCTGGACAAAGTGACCTCGGCTTCGGGATTTGCCACTCCTCTGCCTCCTAATCTCTGGAGCCCGTTTCTGCCTCGCCCCCCCAGAACAAAGCAGGGCGCATCAGGGGCCAGTTTGCAAAATTTAGCTTACAGAACAGGGAGAGGAATTTTAAGATTGCTTGGGAGGGGGAGGAAAAACAGGAGAGGATGAGGAGAAAGGAGAAGGAAGGAGAGGGGCAGGCTGCACTATACATTTTGTAAGGGTAATAAATGAAGACCACCTTCCCGCAGTCTAAGGAATTTGTAACACTGTCCTCATGAACACGTGGTGGGAGGAGGTGGCTCCACCAACCAACCAACCAACCAACCAAGAGAGCCAACTGGTTGAGGTATGAATGATTTCAGACTACAAAGACCAGCTGGAAGAAGAGGTGTCTATAACGTTACATCCCCCTCCCCCCCATTCCCTAAACTACAAACATTCTCCTTTATTGGAAAGACCAACCAAAAAGCCTGTGGATCAAAAAAAAAAAAAAAAGAGCCCGCCCCAAGAATTCAGGGCCTTGACCTCAAGGCTGGAAGACCCCCCCAGGATTTCAACTCTGGCCGATGATCTCCTGCATGCAGAGCGGGTTCCACCTAACTAAGGCATCCACGGCACTTGAGGTGTTTGAAGTTCCTGCCAGGGTCTTCTGCTGAACTGCCAGGGACCAACGAGGCCAACGTCCTCCATTTTGCAACCCAGGCCTCCCGCAGAGAGCAAAGATGGTCACTTCCCCCTCCCCCCGTCTAAGCAGGAAATGTAAAAGCCTGAGCACCCTTCGGCCCACACCTGTCGCCTCCTGGCTCCTGTTTGTTCCACTTGACGTCACCTTCCTCCCCATTTGCGGTAAGGTGAAATGAATCATCCACCTGGCAACCAGGACTTCTTGGCCGTAACAGGAGGAGACGGGATTCGGGTCAGCACTTCAGCCCCCTCAGTTAGGTCACATGCAGCTTTAAATACTCCAAAAGTGGGGGTGAGTTCAGTCCCGCCAACATGTGTCTCTGCAAGAGGCTGGCCTTCTCTTAGCTCCACGTTTGGAAGCTAAGCAGAGTTAGAGCTTGTGGATCTGTGGAGATAAAGAAGGAATTTCAGAGACTAAACACTACTCCTCACTACCACTGATGAGGTTACCTAGTTTGGTAATGAAATGTCTGCAAGAAAACATCCATGTTCACATAGTGCCAAGGACTCCTCCAATCATCATCATCTCCTCCTCCTCTTCCATTTTCTTCCTTCCTCCTCCTCCTCCCTAGTTTGTAATGAAATGTCTGCAAGAAAACAACCATGTTCACAGAGCACCAAGAACCCCACCATCCTCCTGGACAACTAACCTGGAACTAAGGAGACATTTTCTGACAGTGAGAACAAGCAACCAACAGAAGAGAAGTTGCCTTCAGAAGTTGTAGGAGCTTCATCCCTGGAGCCTTTCAAGCTTCCAAGAAGAGACTGTCAGAAATGGTGTAGGGTCTCCTGCTTGGGCAGAGGGGGGGGGGTTAGACTAGATGACCTATAAGGTCCCTTCCAACTCTGTTAATCTGCAAAGGCTAGAAAAAGGGATTTTATTTTATTTTATTTTACAAAGGAGAGTTTGATTGCTGCACTCAAATGCCTTCTAGGGGCAGGTGAGGAATGAGGTCTGACTCATTTTGCCGGCTGGTGGGTCCCACATACTCCTACTACCCCCGAGGGCTTTTTAGAAGGACAAGGGGCCCAATGGACTCAGAACAAACAGGCAGGTTTTCAGCAAGGAGACCAGCCGCAAAAGGGAAAAACGGGTGGAAAGAAAGCTGGAGCGTGGAAGAAACACGTACCCTGCCCAATCCCCCCCCCTCCTGGAGGTTACAAAGTCTGGGGCAAAAAGCAGCTCAGCCGGTTTCTTCCTCCATTCCGTCCAATTCTCTCTCTCTCTCTTGCTTGCTTTTCTTTTCCTCTGATGACTCAACCCCAATTTCCTCTGCTCTACACACCCCACTCCCCTGGTTGCTGAATGACGGTTGCAAATCAAGGACTATTTGTCTGTCTACACCTATCATCTATAATCTGTCTGTCTGTCTATCTATCTATCTATCTATCTATCTATCTATCTATCTATCTATCTATCTATCTTTTGCAAACTTCTGACAATCAAAGTCAATGGGGAATCCTGATTCACTTAACAACGATGTTGCCGACTTAATCAACTGCAGTGATTCACTTAACGGCAGCAAGTAATGTCATAAAGTGGGGCAAAATTCACTTAACAACAGGAATTTGGGCCTCCATTGGGATCATAAGTCAAGAACTTCCTACCCCAGCTATTTCTATGACCACAAACCCACCTTAATCAGCCAACCCCAAATCAAAGTGTCGGTCTTTCCAGCCAAAGGGCAAAATACAAAATGGGAAGAAAATGAGATAGATCCTTTTCTTTGAATTCTTTTCCATCCATTGAGCCACCAGCTTTTTGTTTGCTTTTTGCTGCGGGAAATCATATATATTTCTGCTTATGCTTATGAATGCTTTCCTGCTCTTTTCCATGGATTTTTACTTCAATTGTGAGAGGCAAATCTGCAAGTCATGCTGGGCCGAGCCAGAAACTTAGGCAGAGGAAACTTAGGGAGAGGAAGAGAATGTATTGGAAAAAGGAGAAAAAATGTCTCTGTGTGTGTGTTTTTCCCCCTGCAAAGTTTCGCAGCTTGATTTTCTTCTCTTTTGTGTGCTTGGCCCCACTTTGCAAGAAGCTGGCAGGGTGAAATGTGTTTTCCAGCCATTTGTGGAAGGAAGGCAGCGGCTTTTCAACATAATACCTGATTTTTTTTTCTTTCTTTCCCAGAGGTATTTTTAGCTGGGGGGGAAAAACTTTTGTGAAATACTTCTGTGCAGGAAGACACTGGGCTCTTTGTCCCAGGGAGAAAAACGGATCGCGTTTTTCCCAGTGCCGTCGGGCACTAAACAATATTAAGTCGAAGGATACTTGTTGGTGGGTCCAGAAGACATCAGGAATTGAGCAGGACTCTCGGAGTCAAAACTGGAAAGAGATGGAGGGTCAGAAAAAGAGGAAGTGCAACATTGATTGCCAGGAGCCTCTTTCAATTCCTGCAGTAACAAATGGGCGAACTTTTTTCTCCTCCTTTTCTCATGGAGGGGAAGAAGCGGCGGCACAGGCCAAGATAAACCCCACGTGTCCTCAGTTGCTCCAGAAAAGACCCCCCCCCCAAATTCTTTATTTGGCAAACAAGCCCCCCCATTTAGCCACTCTTGGATGGGCTTCAACATTTCTCATCTTCCTCCCACATTGATTCAAGAAGCAGCTGCGAGTCATCAACGTAAGGTTGGAAACAAAACCAGATGGAAAATGACCAACTCCTTTTTGGTTTTTTTTACAAGCCTGGACCTTGGATTGCAGCCCATGGCTAATTGATCTCCCTCTGCAAAAGATGACCGCATTTCTGAACGATAGACAGTCTTCCCGGATCCTGTAATATTCTTTGGGTCTTTGGTAGGAAGTTGCCCCTGAGTTTTTGGGTACCAGCTGTCTGTGCATCCTGTGCAATTCTCCCCTGAATCTTAAAAGGGTTTTTGGATCGATGGTTTTATTAGCGAGGCTGATGGAGCTCTTCTCTACTGTCTTTGAGTCCCTGAGATCTGGATTCATCACACCTGAACTATTGGGGTGGAGGAGAAGAAATCGCAGTTTATTGGACTGGTTCTCGCATTCTCCATCATCCAGCAAGCTTTAAATATGGATAAAGGAGAATATTTGTAGCTCCGGGTTGAAATGAGGGCTCCTTGGTGCTCTCTGAGCTTCCTTGGTTTTCTTGAAGATGTTTCATGACCGAACTAGGTAGCATCGTCAGTGCTAGAAGGTAGAATGCTAATAAGCAACAAATCCCACACTCACTAGCATTGAAGGTATTATCTAGTTGGGTTATGAAACGTCTGCAAGAAAACAATCAAGCTCAGAGATCATCAAGGACCCCACAGTCCTAGTCCTCCTCCTCTTCCTCCCTTCTAGCACTGATGATGTTACCTAGTTTGGGTCACGAAACATCTGCGAGGAAACCACCCAGCCCCCAGAGCACCAAGCACCCCTCCATAACCGTTTCCAAGCAGAATGAATCTTCCTCCATCATTTCTTGATCTAAAACACCCTCAACAAGATGGATGGTTTGCTCATTGGATGGCCGACCAAATAGCTGACTTTTTCCTCTCTTTTTTTGCTCTTCTGTTTTTCAGGGATGTTGACCACTGGCGAGCACACCTTTCCATTCCGTTTTTTGCTGCCAGGTACTTGGGATTTTTCTTCCTGTTCTCTGGTACAGGTTTGTGATTATCCTGCAACTCCACACTTCTCCTTTAACTCTCCACATGCGGCCTAGAGGTGGAGCTCTTGCCTTACCATCAGGAGGCTGTGAGTTCGATCCTGGATCTCTCTGGGCACAATGAGAATATATCTGCAGAACAAAACTCTGCGTTGGTGACAGGCAGGGCATCCAGCCAGGAAACCCTCTGCTAGCTCCATTCAGTTGCCCAGATTCTGCCTCACCAGGGATGATGGGGTCATTAAACGACGATGATGATGTGCTGATCGATTGGGGTGGTAAACATTGAAATGCCAGCTGCGGTTCAGGGGTTTGGATGAAGTGAGTGGCAATGGGCGGATTCCAATATTAGGCATGGTAGGCACATCTGAAGTGGTTTTCCTCCAAGCTCCATTTAATTTATTTTTCTTATTTCCTTGGTGGAAACCTGCCTGGATCTTTTAGGATACAAGAGCATTAGAAATAAACAAGTTAGTTTTAAACTGATTGGCCAGGCATTGTCATTGTTCAACTTTTGATCAGTTTAACTTTGGGCCAAAATGAAATAATTGCTCTAAATCCCAGTCTGCAGTTGGATCATTGCTTGGTCTTGTTATTCCCTTCCTTCCTTCCTTCCTTCCTTCCTTCCTTCCTTCCTTCCTTCCTTCCTTCCTTCCTTCCTTCCTTTCTTTCTTTCTTTCTTTCTTTCTTTCTTTCTTTCTTTCTTTCTTTCCCCTTTCCTTTCTCCCTTTCTCTTCCCATCTCCTTCCTTCCTTCCTTCCTTCCTTCCTTCCTTCCTTCCTTCCTTCCTTCCTTCCTTCCTTCCTTCCTTTCTTTCTTTCTTTCTTTCTTTCTTTCTTTCTTTCTTTCTTTCTTTCTTTCTTTCTTTCCCCTTTCCTTTCTCCCTCTCTCCCTTTCTCTTCCCATCTCTTTCCTTCCTTCCTTCCTTCCTTCCTTCCTTCCTTCCTTCCTTCCTTCCTTCCTTCCTTCCTTCCTTCCTTCCTTCCTTCCTTCCTTCCTCTCTTCCTCTCCTGAATGATAAGCAACAGCAGGATAAATAGCTCCTTCTAAACCAGCAAGTTTGGGAACCACAAAGATTTGCAAGAAAAAAGTTGATAGGTAAATTTTTCTTTTAGTAGTATAGTGTACACTTGTCCAGAGCTCTGTGCCCTCCTCCATGCAACTTGCAGAAAAAGCAAAGAGGTTGGGCATTTTATCTTCCTAAGAATATTTGACTTCATTTAAAAAAAAAACCAAAGCACAATTCTTGGCCTTTAAACCACAGCATACACTTTGTAACTTCTTGTTAGGCCTCACAAACCGGTGGAATTAGAACTAGTTACTTGTACATTGCACACTGACTTAATTTTGTGCAAGATCGATGTCCCTCTGATTTTTGGTGGGGATCATGGCTGGGTTTTGCTGCACACACTTCCAGTCCTCATTTTGTTCAGGCTAGGAGAAAATTGTATATTGTTATTTTGTTTAGAATGTATACACCTTCCTCACCTTTCTTCCTGAATATTTATTCTTTTTTTCTCACCTTTCTCGGAAACCAGCCTCGGCCCCCACCTCTTTCGAAGGTCCATTTGGCAAAGTGATGCATCAGGTGAAAGCTGTCATCGAGACGCCACGGTTTTCCAAGGATCATAAGTGTCACAAGGTCTTCTACGTTCTGTGTCCGCTGAATCTGAACGATATCCCAGATATTGAGGCAAGTTGGGAATGGAGGTTGCTGACCCCAAGCATCCTAAGATACAACACTTAGTGAGAGTTATAGGATACTAATATGCAAACACAACATACTAGGAAAACAAATAAAGCAATGTAAGTTGCAAAGATACAAGCAACACAGTTATAGTCATAAGTGAGAAGAGATAGGGAATAGGAAGGATGAGAAGAAGAGTAAGGCAGTCTTGCTCAATAGTTGGACACTTGGTTGTTTAGCAGAGGGATGGCGTTTGGGAACAAAACTGTCCTTGTGTCTAGTTGTTCTGTGTGTCACCACACCAGGAGGCGGTGCTGGGTTTCTTTAGCTGATGTCCACTCAGCTGACCCAGCCGTCCTCTTTCTGTTTCACCCCCTACAGCAATGCAACACCAACTCCATCACCAAGAAGTTCAGCTACAAGCTTGTCAAAACAGGAAACGTGGTTTTGACGGCCACCACCGATCTCAAGGGTTACACCGTCGGGCAGGTCATCCAGTTGCGAACGGACATTGAGAACAAATCTGGCCGGGACACCAGCACCATTGTGGCAAGCCTCATCCAGGTAACTGCATCTCTTGAAGATGGCATTGCGGTGCCAAGTTGGGTTGGTCTTGAGGTGTTTGGCCCTGTGCTCACCCTCTCAGCTGCCTCCTTGATTCATGCATTAGACGAACATTGACAGGGATGGAGGGATGGATGGAGGAGTGAATGGATGGAAGGAAGGAAGGAGGGAGGGAAGATGGAAGGGAGGGAGGAAAGGATGAAATAAAGGTTGGAAGGAGGGATAGATGGAAGGACCGATAGATGGAAGAAAGGTTGGAAAGGAAGGAAGGAAGGAAAGGAAAGGAAAAAGGAAAGGAAAGGAAAGGAAAGGAAAGGCAGGCAGGCAGGAAGGATAGCTTCATGGATGGATGGATGGGTGGATGGCATGAGATTTTATTCTAAAACTGCAAAGGCTGAGGGACGATGCCTAGTCCTCCAATATCTCCTGCGCTTCCTGGAGCTAAACCAGCTCTCCCTCCAATCCCTACACCAAACTACCCTGGGTTGATTCTTCATTGCAACTTTCTTTGGCCTGTCTGGAACCTCCCTTGGGTTCAGCTTCACTGAAGTTGCCCCTTGTGAGAGGGAACACAATTTCTCCCATGGCCCTTTCGGCTGCTTCTTTAAGGTTGGGGCTTGGAGAAACTTATCCATTACTAAACTATTTTCTTCTCCCCTTGACCTCTCTTGTCTCCCTCCTTCCTGTCTGCCAGAAAGTGGCCTATAAATCCAGGCGGTGGATTTATGACTTGAGGAGCATAGCAGAAGTAGAAGGTTCAGTGGTGAAAGCGTGGAAGCACGCAGAGTGGAAAGAGCAGGTTCTTGTCCCTGCGTTGCCACAGTCCATCCTGCAAGGCTGCAGTCTCATCCACATCGATTACTACATCCAGGTGAGATCAGGGACTTTCAGCTGGGCCTCTCTGGTTGATCAGAGGATAGGAAAAGGGCTCCTAGGTGCTCTCTGAGCTTGGTTGTCTTGTAGATGTTCAATAGCAATAGCCCTTGGACTTATATACTGCTTCCTAGTGCTTTACAGCCCCTCTAAGCGGTTCACAGGGTCAGCCTCTTGCCCCCAACAATCTGGGTCCTCATTTGACCCCCCCCCCAAGGATAGAAGGCTGAGTTGACCTTGAGCCAGTCTGGATTGAACTGCTGGCAATGGGCAGAGTCAGCCTGCAATCCTGCATTCTAACCACTGCACCACCAAGGAAGGAAGGAAGGAAGGAAGGAGGGAGGGAGGGAGGAAGGGAGGGAAGGAATAGCAATAGCCCTTACTTATATACCGCTTCACAGTGCTTTCTACCCCTCTCTAAGCAGTCTATAGAGTCAGCCTCTTGCCCCCAACAATCTGGCTCCTCATTTGACCCACCTCAGAAGGACGGAAGGCTGAGTCAACCTGGAGCCAGTCAGGATTGAACTACTGGCAGTCGGCAGAGTCAGCCTGCAATCCTGCATTCTAACCGCTGTGCCACCCCGGCTCTTTATGAAGCGCTTTAAGTGGATGACTCCCTGTATTAATGAGAATGCCCCCACCCTTATTTTTTGATCTTTCTCAGGTCTCCCTCAAGTCCCCTGACGTCTCCGTCGCCTTACCCATTTACATCGGCAACATTCCTGTGAACCGGATCCCCTTAAGCCCCACCCACTTGGCCCCCAACATTCCCTCCCCTGTGGTTCCGAGCGCACCCCCCGAAGAAGAGGAAGCAGCCGGGGGTTACTCCCACCCCATGGACAATATTTCAATCCCGACCAAGAGCCATTCTCAGCAGCAGCCCTTCAGCTATGCCCCGGGATTGAGCTTCCCGGAAGCCAGAGTGGATCCGGAACAGATCACCTCCCCCAACCGGCCCACGCTTTGCTTGTCCACGGGGTCAACGGTTCCGTATTATGCCGAGGGGGCTGTCGTTCCGGTGGCCACGGCCAGTTCTTTGATCCTACCACCCGAGTATAGCACCTGGGGTTATCCATACGGTAAGCCACTGCTGGGGTTGGAAAGAAATTATCCACAGGTGGTAGAGAGCTCTGTTGGGCCCCAGAATGTAAGAAAGACAGGTTGAGGGTCTTTGAAGGCAGGGGTGAACTCGATGTCATTGAGGGCCACATCAGGGTTGTGTTTGACCTTGGAGGGGTCTTTGGCCAGGGTGGGCGTGGCTATCACTCATGTCGGGGGCAAGCGCTAAGGCAGGACTCGGCTCAGACCAGAGGTGGGATTCAGCCGGTTCTGACCAGTTCTAGAGAACTGGTAGCGGAAACTTTGAGTTTGGGAGAACCGGCCAATCCCACCTCTGACTGGCCCCGCCAACTCCATCCATTCCCTGCTCCCATCGAGTCCTGGTTGATTGGCTGGGTCTCCTTGGGTTGCCCTGCCCAGGAGAATGGAGTTGGAAAGCAGGTTGGTGGGGAAGGGAGGGAAGGGGGATTTTGCAGTATATCCTTCCCCTGCCACGCCCACCAAGCCAGGCCCCCACAGAACCGGTAGTAAAAATGTTTGAATCCTGACAGAGCAATCAACCAGTGGAACCCCTTGCCTCCAGAAGTTGTGAATGCTCCAACACTGGAAATTTTTAAGAAGAGATTGGATAACTATTTGTCTGAAGTGGTGTAGGGTATCCTGCCTAAGCAGGGGGTTGGACTAGAAGACCTCCAAGGTCCCTTCCAACTCTGTTATGCTATTCGATAGGTCGTCCCTCTCTTCTTTGAGACATCCTCCATTATTGGCAGACTGCTATCATGTCACCCTTAGTCCTTCTCTTCTTTAGACTAGATGTACCCAATTCACCTCCAAACGATTCCTCAAATGAGGGATTACAATGTCTCTTCTGCTTCCTTTCTCACCAGAGGCCCCTCCTTCGTACGAACAGAGTTGTAGCAGTGCAGCCTCCAGCTTGAGCAACGACCACTAGGCAATGACAAAGATCTAAAGATGACCAGAGTGAATTGGGAGGAAGGAACGGTACGCAGTGTTGCTCGGAAGAGGGAGTATTCCCTGGCCGCGGGCCTGCTGGCTGCCACTCACTCATACGAGGGATGCCCCTTTACATCCCACCTGGGAACTGTACCATCCTGCCACCTCCATTTGCTGCTGCTTTTTACTCTCCAAAACACCTGTGATGCCTTATCAGGAATGCAACCAGAATCCAAGAAGGTGGGGTGGACCAAGCAAGCATCTCTGTTTTTGGAGTGCTGCTCTTGAATTCCCACCCTGAGATTGACTGTCTGGACAGTTCCATGTTGTCCTCCTTCTTTCTCCTCTGACGTCCTAGAGGGCAAACATTCCCATGATCCACGGACATCCTTTTTGCAACGACATAACGGTGTCAACAGGTTATCGCCAGGAGTTCCTGCAGCCTTTCGAACTCAGTGCCTGTCTATTGGAGCTTTTCCAAGGTTGGAGGTCTGTTGCCACAGGAGAAAGATGGAAGATGGACGTTTTTTGTAGTGCCGAGCCAGCCTTGGGTAGAAGAAAGATCTTCCTTGATGTTAGCGTGGTCCCTGAGACCAATGAGGTCCTCATGTGTTCAAGCCACTCTGCTTGGCCAGGATTCATTCCAGATAACGTCTTCGGGAACTGTGTCTCTTGAGCACGAGTAGATCCTTATTTTCTCCTCCTGAATCCTCCAACGTTGACTTTCCATCTGGTTGGTAGCATCTGACAATCATGGCTTGTGTCCAGCTTCTACCTCGGCCTTCCTGTTTCCCATGAAACAAGATGGAACCGCAAGAAGGGGTAGAGGGGGAGAGAGAGAGAGAGAGAGAAAGAGAGAGAGAGAGACGCGGCTAGAATTTAAAGTATCTATCTAATTTTGAAAAAACAAAACAAAGACCTTACATCTCAAGGACCTTTTGACTACACAGGACTTGGTCCTGATTGTCCCTCTTGCCTGCACCCTCAGTTTGTCTGGCTGGTGAACCCTACCCAATCGTGGCTGGTTAGTTATTTTTAATCATTGTCATTATTATTTTTTTAATTTTCTTCTTCCAATGGAAGCTTCCCAAGAGCTGCTTCCCTGACCTCACTGCCTCAATCACCTGTCTTCTCCCAAACCATCAAGGTAGCTTCAGGGGATTTGTTTGAGGAGCAGTGAGTGGGTTCCCTATAGAGGTATTTCCTGGGACCTAAAACCTACCCCCCCAACAGTCTGATTTTCTTTTCCTTTCCTGTTGACTGTGAATTACCCCAGGGCTAAAACCTCCCCACCTCTTCACAGAGCCTCAGTTGCATGGGTGCCTAAAATCAACTCTTTTTTACTTCTAAGGTGATTGAAATCTCTCTCTCCCTCTCTCTGCCTCTCTTGGTTTTTGATTGACTTGTTTTTATTGTGACATTTTTTTAAAAAAGCAATTTTAATGTATTTAATAAATTATTCTGAGAAAAGCTGTCAAAGGGTTTGTTTCGGTGCTCCTTCTCTTCCTCTTTTGATTCACCTTGTGGTTTGGCAGGTTGTGATGTTCTTCCCCTTAAGTCAGTTGCATCTTGAGAATCTAAAACCTCGGCCAGGTTTCACTTAAAGGCACAGTTTCCTTTCTCCAGCAACCCCCAACAGCTCTGGAGAGTTCGTGGGAAGAAGAGAAAAATATTAATTTCCTTCCACCTGTCGGAAACGGCAGAATCTTGGTAATACTGATATCATCCCTGACTTACAACCAACTTCATTTAGGGACCATTCAAAGATACAAAGGGGTTGAAAAAAAATGACTCGGGGCCATTATTCACACTTAACGATCATTCCAGAAAGATCTGCAAAATCGGACAGTTATGGATATTCCTTTCTGGCGGCTTAAACCCACAAATTTCAAAGGATTCCAGATTCCTGACACAGGTCCAGATAATGTGGAGAGGGATGGAATTTGGCTGTTCTGTGGATACTTTTCACTACAAGGCCGAGTTCACCCTGCACACTAAGGGATAATGGGCTCCGGTTTTGACTGAGTAAGTTTTGTGAAGCCAGCAAATACGGCTGGTCGAGCAGAGTTTATACATTTGTGAGCCGCGTGAACAAATTCAGCTGGGACGGATGAGATCACCTAAGTCCAAAGCCTGAAGTGGGCAGCAGATTGCTCAACTATAGAAGTAACTCAAGAACGCAAGAATAACAAGAGTTGGAAGGGAACGTGGAGATCTTCTAGTCCAACCCTCCACCCAAGCAGGAGACCCTACACCGTTTCTGACAGAGGGCAGTCCAGTCTCTTCTTGAAAGCCTCCAGGGATGAAGCTCCCACAACTTCCAAAGGCAACTTCTGTTCCATCAGTTGATTGTTCTCACTGTCAGAAAGTTTCTCCTTATTTCCAGGTTGAATCTCTCCAGTTTCCATACATTGTTCTTTGCCTGGCCTTTAGGTGTTTTGGAGAACAACTTGACCCCCTCAAGTATTGGAACATTGCTCTCATGTCTTCTGCCTTTTTCATGCAAATATTCAGAATGGGTTCGTTCTACAGCTGGATATATTCAACTCTCCCTTATTTTTCAATTGCAAAATTAAGCCTAATTGCATAATACATCCCCTTGAGTTTTCCTTCAAGCTTATGGACAAATCCCACGTAAACCTTACAGGCTTCCCCAGTCTAAACTCATTCAAAATTCATCAGGCATGACTTAATGAATACATATTCATTTTAGCTTCCGTCTGAACTCATTGCCGGAAATGTCTGGTTTCCCAGGGTGGCCTGTCCTTGCTCCCCATGGTTTTTGGGGAGGGAAAGGGGAGGGCTTCTGATCTGCAAAAGGCCACTTCAGTCTTTCTTGATGGCTGCCAGAAGCTACAAAGAACGGGCTTTTATTTTGGAGGAGTTTTGGAGATGAAAACCTGCGGAGAGATCCGTTGGGGGGCAGCAGCGTTTCATTCCTGTCTCCCTATTTTTTCCCTCCTCTGCAAAAAGATTGGGTTTAATGGCCTACTTTGGCGGAACAAAGCTAAGGTTTGCAGCCTTGTGTCTTTTATTTATTTATTTTTTCTTCTGGTGCACTCAAGAGTTGCCAAGGCTGTTACTTAACAATCCTGCTTTTTTGCTGGAGCGATCCTGGCCGCCTGCATCTGTTGAGGCTTCCCAAGGCTGCTCTGGCTGATAGACAACCCGGGCTGCTTTTTTGACTTTTCACCTCCACAGCGGAATTATCTCTTTACCTTGGACCAAGAACCGTTTGGAGAAGCTTAAAGGGGTTTCACGGTTTGGACAGATCCGTGGGCTCAACTGCTTGGAGGGAGATGTGAAGTTATATTGGATACTGAAAGGGTTGATCCAAAACAAGCCCTCCTCAGAGAGGCTCAGCTAGCTCTTCCGATCCACCAGGAAGATTTTCTTGGCTTTCCATCCATTCAAGGCCTCCTTTTACCACCCATGGAAATTAGATTTTGATCCACAGCAGTGAGGTGATTCTAAAATTCCCAACCAGAATGTTTGGAATTTAAATTTAGACTTCAGAGTTTGATGTGTTTACAGCCTTGCTTGCTTCTCTCAATAGTTGTATTACTTCTTCTCCTCTCTTCTTCTTCTTCTCCTTCCTCCTCCTCCTCTAACTAGACAATTGGATGCATGTATTTCTAAGCAATCCAGTAGTCTATTAATATAATTAAAAAAAAACTCTTGCTGTCAAAGTACTGTAATTAGGACTATTATCTCAGAGAAAATTTATTATAGTTAGGGTGCCATGTTTGCAGCGACTGTTCAGGGATGATGAAACCTTTCCTTAGCTAATAAGCTCAGAGAATAACCTTCCCACCCATCACCCCCTGCGAAGCAACTCAGGTCAAATGATGCAAGAATTGCATGGGGAAGAGAATGGAGTTCTTGAAAAAAGCTGTATTGTGAACAAAATCAGGGACAAGCAACAGGGGCATGCATAAAGCCCAACTCTTGTTATGGCTAGTTTGGCCTAGGTTGAGTCTTTGAATAAATCCAGCTATCTAGAGATCAGGGTTTGACTTTGCACACAGTATGTGAGCAGTGCTGTGGTTTATTCAACAAATCATGATTAAAATCCTGGCATTTAAAGTCTGTGTTTCTTTTCTAACTTGGCTAAACCCTCCTTCATCTGATTAGCTTTTTCTGGAACAATCTCTGTCCCACCAAACTGTTTGGAAGATTTCTCTTTACACCAAAAGTTTTCCCTGATTTTTAAAAAAAACTTCTAGAAAAAGATCGGTTTTGCAGAACCTCTAAAACATCCCTCTTTTGCAGAGAAAGTACCTGTTTTGGATCAAAACGGTGCTCCTCTCGAAAATAGGGACGCCATTAACAGACAGCTCAGTTTCTTCATTGTTTCCTTTTTCGTCAGATACAGTTGCCTTAATTGTTCATTTAGTTGAAAGATGTTGCACCTTTGAATTTGCAAAAGAGAAAACTTTGTAGGAAAAAAAAAATCCTTTAGGATTTGAAAAAGTTGATCTGGGATGATGTTCAGGGCCAGAGATGGATGACATTAGCAGGCCCAAACCTATTACAGAGCCCCGAAAAGCTTGGAAATTAAGAGTTTTAACAGTCATTTTAATCTGTTTGTTGGTTTTGTATTGTACACGTTTTCTGTTGTACAACTGGAAGGAAAAACTGTCCCACTTTGCATGAGAAATTGCTTCCTGCATTTTCCTGATTGCTTTAAAGTCAGGAGAGCTTTCACTCTAGCAGGGCACGGAATCAAAGGCCAAATGTGTCCCAGTGTTTAAATAAATTTTAACTTTTAGCAGGGTAAAAGAAAACCAGACCCAGAAGCCAGATGTTTATTTTATGTCCTGATTTTATTAAAAAAAAAGTTTTCAAAAATGCATTTCTTTCTGCAAAGATGCAAATAGCCCAAGGAGCTCCCCTCCAGCGGTGAAACTTATTTTTAAATACGATTATTATTTATTATAGAGAAACATGCAATTTCTAGAGTTTTTTAAAATTCTCCTGACTGCCTTAGCCAAGCCCCGCCCATTCCACACGGCAGATTTTGCTGCTGCTGCTGCTGGGCGCAGCCATGACAGCCGGCATGAAGCCTCGGCTGGCTCCATGGTTGGCGGCGGCCGCGCAGGCGTGCTTGCTCTCCACTCCTGAGCGAATGAATGAAGAGGGGTGGGGCCGAGAGAGAGCCGCGCGCAGCGAGCTTTCGAAAAGTGGGCGGGGCTACGCTTCAGGGCTGCTCCGGCCATGGCCACTGTGGATGCTGAGGTAAGTGTGGGCACCAAGTGCGTCCACCTCCCTTGTAAGGCGCGGGGGGGGGGGGGCGAAAGGAGGAGACTAGCCTTGAGGTAGGGAGAGCCTTCAACGGCCCTTCGGAAGCCGAGCCGACCTCTCGCGTTCCTCCTCCTTTCTTCCTTAGACCCTCCCCCCCGCTATCGCATGGTTCAGCCCAACCCTCCCAATAGAAAGCATGAGCGGGGACGCTCCCATTGTGTACGGAAAAGGGGTGGGTGAAGGTGGCGCAGAGGGGGTGGGGGCAGGAGGAGGAGAATGAGAACCCTGGAACCTGTATAGCCATCCAACACTCCCTCACAACTGCTCCCCGAGCGCGATAGCTATGCAGGTTCCCGGGTTCGCCAAGCGGCGGCCGCTACTCAGAGTCCGGGGTTCCGGCGTGGCCGCTCTCCAGTCCAGTTGGCGCTTCGCCATGCTCGGTCTGGGGCCCGGGCGGCTTGGGCGGGGCCAAGCCCGGCGGCAGGCGGAGAAGGAGCGCATGAAGGCAGGGCTGTTAATGTCTTATTCAGAGCCCAGGGCCCAGGGGCTGTTATGAATTGCCCAGCCGGCGGGGCCCTGCTTTGCCTTCTTGCAAAGCACTCATTCATTGCTTTTAACTTTGCAAACTGTGCAATGGCCGGGAGGTTAAATGCATGTTCATTTCACTCCCCCACCCCATGCTGATTTTAGCGTTATTTTGTTTGGAGCTTGGTTGCTCTAAGTTGGTTCCCCTGGCTGGGGATGATGGGGCTTGTAGTCCAATGCACCCAGAAAGTTGGTGGTGGTATGCAAAAGGAATGGAAATTCTGTGATTTACATTTTGCACAGCAGAGGGTCGACGCTGAAGAGCAGGGCCTGCTTCTTTTGAAAGCTTTTGCAAATCAAAGTTTTAAATCCCGCTTTCCTGAATTTTTTTTTGAAAACTTCAGTTGAAGCTTCAGGTGAGGCACAAAAGCTGGTTATATAGTTGCAGCTTTGGGTTATTTGCTCCCCCCCCCCCCAATATAAACAATTTAAAAGGCTTAGAAACAAGATTGCCACCCTCCTTCAGGATTATTTACATTTCAACACAATACTTGCGGGAAAAAATCAGTGTTCTTTTCCACTGGTTCCTCTAGAAAAATGTGTGTTTTGCTTTGCTTGTTACTAAGTCAGATCCGCCATCAAATAGAAATTCGGATTGCATTGGCCTCTTTCCAGGCCTCCTTATAAAAAAAATGGGTGGGTTTGCAGAGGGGTTGAAATGGGGTCCAGTGTTTCAACACAGATTAAAATTGGAATTTGGGAAAAAAGTCCTCAAATATAACAGAATTTAAAAATAAAGAGAACCCCATTTTTAATTCTCTGTGGGATTGTGGTTAACTTCCTTTATCTGTGGCAGGAATGATGTATGGAACTAAAGTAGATAATTTAGGATGATGTTTGAATACAGGTCATCCTCGACTGTTTAGTAACCATTGAAAGTTATAACGGCAGTGAAAAAAAATGACCATTTTCCACACTTTTGGGTGTTGCAACATCCTCACAGTCACACGGTCAAAATCCAGGTGCTTGGCAACTGACTCATGTTTATGACGGCTGCAGGGTCTGGGGGGGGGATGCTTTTTTTGGGACCTTCCAAAAGCCAAAGTCAACAGGGGCAGCAGGATTCACTTAACAACCAGGACACTAACGTAACAATGATTCACTTAACACGACGGGGGAGGTCATAAGACGGGGCAACATTTGCTGAACAAATGTCTCGCTTAACAACACAAATTTTGGACTCTGTTGCGGTTGCAAGTCGAGGACTGCCTGTATTGCAAATTCCTGATAAAGTAATTTTTATTTTTCTCCAAGAAATAATGGGAGGGAATTTGTTTAGTGGCAACTATAAAAGAATTTGAATAGCCCCTTTGTTGAAGAAATATACTTTGCAGACTGCCTGAATTTTGACTTAGGGGAGAAATCTAATGTTTTGTCTGGAGGGAGGCAGGAAATTGGCTGACTGTGGAATTTGCATCCTATTAACCAGTTTGCAAATTTCCTGTTTTGAGGAATTACGGGGTGCATGGATATGCTTTCTAAATGTGCCCATTTGTACTGGGAATGTTAAATATTCTAAATATTCCCATTTATACACTCTGATACTGGAGGAGCTATCTCCTCTTAAGTGCCAAACATTTTAGAAGAAAATGGTGTTTGCCAACTTCCTGGAAGGCACAGTGGCAATTAGCTGTCATATTCATAATTCCTAACCTCTCCAGAGATGGAAAAGGCACAGCTCCGTTAAGGCACCACTAGAGACAGAAACATTTCCGCTGCCTTCTCGTTGAGCGGAAGGCCTGGCCCTTCTGCCTTCAAGAAACTCTTGGACTTCCTTTCCTGCCTTCAGCAACTCCGCAGCGGTGAGGAAGGTGAGCTGCAAACGAAGGCTGTATAGACAACATTGTGGAACTGTAACAAATGTGCACAAACGGCTGCCTGCCCTCTGGCCCTGCAGAGTTCAAAAAGAAACGATTCATCCTGTTTGCATTTAGTGGAAGGCAAAAGGCGATAAACCTTCAATTTCCCCATTTAAAGAGAGAGAGAGAGAGAGAGAGAGCTTGGTGTGGTGTTCCTAAGGCGAGCAAAGTAATAGGCAGTTTTAGTAGCAGGGTTGTTGAGCGTATCCGGCTTCCCCATTGACTTCGCTTTTCAGGAGGTCGCAAAAGGGGATCTGGTGACCCCACTGGACCCATGGCGACCGTTGTAAATGCGAGTCAGAGGCCAAGCACCTGAATTTGGATCACATGACTGCAGGGATGCTGTAATGGTTGTAAGTGTGAAAAACGGTCCTATCTCTTTTTTCCGCGATGTTGTAACTTCGAACAGTCACTAAATGAACTGTTGTAAGTCGAGGACTCTGTGGATTTTACTCTGGTGGTCATTGCCGACTTGAGGTGGTGCTCATTTCTGTTTCAAGGCCGTTGAGCCAACTCAATTTCATTTCAGGAAAGGAAAATATAGTAAAGAAAAATATGTTTGATCATCCATATATTAACAGCAGCTAGAATTGTATTTGCTCAAAATGAAAAAAATTGCGACAGAGGAGGAGGATGAGATTGTGAGAATATTGGAATGTGCAGAAATGAACAGATTAACATTGGCAATTAGAGAACAAGAAGAAGCGGAATATGGTATGATATGGGATTTATTTTATAAATGGTTGGAAAATAAAGTTAAATGATATTGTTATAATGATATATAAGATTGAGAAGGTTGTAATGTGAATGTAATCTTAATAGGCAATGTATATAAAATACAAACATTTGCACAAGATATATGTACCCAGCCATCACACTGTATAACTGAAAGATGGATTTGTTTTAAAATAAAAAAATAATCTTTTTTTAAAAAGGAAAGAAAAATATCGCTGTACAGTGATGGGATCAGATATTGCGGCTTGCATGGTGGTGAGGTTGTATACAACCAGGAAGAGCCAGGCATTGACGTGGTTTGGCTAGAGTGGTGCTGTAGCCACGTGAGGTGTTCGTTCCTTGTGCAATCAGGGGTTCTTGTGGGCTTGGGTGAAGCAGGGATTCGAGTGTTTGACTGGCCCCAGATCCAGGAACAGACAAGGGGGAGGTTTCCCCGTATTTGAATATTGTATACAACAGCAGCCATTGTGGTAAATGCCAGAGCCCAATTCGGACTTCTGCTGGGAAGATGAAATACTAGTAGAGGCTGAAGACAGCAGCTGACCCTGGTGGACATGAACGCATAGAGATATCTGGATGGTGTGATTCACAGACTGCATGTCGTGTCTTGCATGGAGTTAGAAAAACGGGGTTGTTCTGTACAGCAAAATCTCAGTTCTGTGCGTCTTTGGATCCATCCCCTCCCCAAATGTTGGACCAAAGACCTTTGTTCCTGAAGCAGCCCATACAATTTGCTGAGTCATGTTTGCCATCAGTTTCCCAGTCAAAAATGGTGTCAGTTACATAAGGAGGTGAATTAAGTCAATTACCTGAAATTGCATTTAATGGACTTGTGGCTCCCATAAACACTTTTCCCCTCGATTAGTCTGGAAAAGTGACTATAATCGAGCTATTCTCAGAATCCAGCCGCTCTCCCTCTGAGTTCGTTTTTGCATCTTCAGGGCTACAAGGCGCTTTTGGTGTTCAGGTCCTGGCTGGGCTCTCGCAGCGAACGAAAGCGGTTTGACTTGGATTTGGCAGACTGTAGTGCAAGGGTCCCCCAGCTTGGCAAGTTTAAGACTTGTGGACTTCAACTCCCAGGATTCCTGAGCTAGCATGACTGGAGGAGGAATTATGGGAGTTGAAGTCCACAAGTCTTAAAGCTCTCAAGTTGGAAGACCCCTGCTGTAATGTGTGAACCTAGCCATTGATTCCTGCAAATCATGGTTTAGGCCTTAATGTGTTGTGTTGTACCAGCAAGTTGCAGTTCATCCAGCAAATTGTGGCTTACCCACAATTCAAAGTCCAGCCTGGTTAAATCCCTGAAGAACATTGAAGTCTTCTGTTGATAGGTAATGAATCAATCTCTCTCTCTGTCTCTCTCTGTCCCTCCCTCCCTGCTTCCCTGCTTCCCTCCCTTCTGTCTACCTACCTACATCTCTCTGTCTATTCATCCATCTCTTGTCTGTCTGCCTATCCGCCCCCCATCTGTAAGTTCTAGTCCATCCCTCCCTCCTGTCTCCATCCTTCCATCTCTTTTTGTCTGACCATCCATCCATTCATCTGTGTTTGAGTCTGTCTCTCCCACCTGTAAATTCTAGTCCCATCCATCCATCCCTGAAATTAAGCAGTAGGAAATATCCTATTTGATGACTAGATTCACTAACTTTTGGCCCACTCCAAGTAGTTTGGAGGGGTCCGGCTGCGGTGTTCAAGCCCCCCCCCCAATAGGTTGTAAAATCAGGTGACTCACCCCTTTTACGACTTGCTCCATTATGGTTGTAACCTGAGGACTTTGCATTGCATGGAGAGTGGGTAAGAAGGGCTGTTGATCAGGAAGAAGCCCTGACAGTTGCAACTTTGAACAGTCACTAAGTGAATTGTTGTAAGGATGCCCTATGTTCCAAAGGAGGATCTCATTTAGGTCTAGTCAACGGGGGACCTTTCTCCTTCCTCAGCAGAAGTCCATGTGGAGTCCAGGGAAGCCAGGTTGGAGGTGTGGGCTGTGTTTCAAACCCACCCCATGCCTCGATGGAGCAGGGGTTGGGAACATAGCGGGTGGGGGAAGCAAACCACTGCAAGCCCTTTTATCCTTTCCATCTCCTCCTGGGTCTTCCAGGGAAGCTGAAGGTGGCAGTTTGGGCCCAGGCACAGTCAATAGCCCCAGTTTTATGATTTTCCTGCATGGCAACATTGTGGCCTAGTTTTTTTTAACTCCTTCCAAAATGGGGGAGCAGCGTATTGCTATTTTCCTACGTGTTTTCGAGGCGTGGGTACTACTACTCAGGTGAATAACATACCTGGTTATTTTGCAAAAGGGTCTGGTTTCACTGGCTTGAAAAGAGATTTTTTTTTTTTGCTTTGCTTTGCTTTTGCCGCGGATTAATAAAGCGTTTTGAACACCCCAGCAGGCGTGATCATTTTTCCAGTGCTTTATAGTATGTCTGTTTTAGCATGCTGCATCTCATCCTTTCTGACTGCCAGATCGGAAGAAAAACGTGCATGATATTGGTGGAAATTCAACAGACATGGGTTCCTCCCACCCAGAGTTGCTTGTGGCTGGTCTTTTTTGATCTGTTATACATTATACAGCAATAGAAGTCAACATCTCCAGGAAGACCTTACCTGCAGACTTAATCATGTTTTTTTTTTTTAAAAAAAGTATATGTTTTATGAAATGTAAATTTCATAATGAAGACAAAAAGCAGGATGGCAAAAGAGAAACAATATCTTAAACTCACTATCTCCTGGTGATTGGCCCAAAGTGACCCAGCCGGGTTTCACTGCTAAGGGAGGAACTAGAAGTCCCGCTTTCTAGTCTCTCTTCTTAACCACTTGACCTCTCTATGTCATGGAATCACATTTAAGACACCTAGTAGAGAACTAATTCAGTTGAATTGCTAACACGCTAGGTTAATAAAGTTATTTAATGCGGTTTGACCAACCCCCAAAATCAATGCTGCTGCTTTCTCCTTTTCCAAAGAAACCAGTTTAATGTACATCTATCTCAACTGCAGACCTGGGAGCTATTTTTAAGTTTATCTCGGTGGCTTAATAAGCACAAATGACCTTAAGAGTGCGCCGAGGGTGACTGGGCATAAAACAACAGGCTTCTTTTCTGAAACTATAAAGGCCGGTGTTTATTATGGTTAGCTCCTGGGCCAGGCAAAATTCTCCATTTATGAGGGCATTATCCCTGCAAAAGAGTTAAGAGTTACGAAAGACAGAATTCTGGATCGGTGCATGAAAGCTAAAAAAAATCTGGATTTATATCCCAAGGATGAGATCTCTCCTTGACCGTTCTCTAAAAAGAATTAGATGTTTTTATTTTAAGGACCACCTCCCCAAATTCCCACATGATCCCGAGCAAGAAGGGCTGGGGAAGGAGGGCTTTAATTTACTGTCAGTTGTCATTACTTGTCTAATAAGGGCGATTAAAAGCCTTTTCTGCAGTCCCTTAACTCTTTTAGCTGCTCATTACCCAGGAGCTGATAACTTTAAATCCCTACATTATGGCTCTAAGGATTGTAATTACCCCCCTGTGATAAATCTCCTATTTGCCAGGCAGGTGTGTGGGGGAGTTACTGGTATTTTTTTCCCTTCCTTTATTCCTCAAGTTTAGAGCCTGCTAGCAAAGCCACCATTCCTCAAACTGCTTTTGTGGCTGGTTTACTACTTTTAAAATATTTTGAGGGGAGGTTAAAAACAACGTACAAGAAAAGTTATGCCTTCCCTTCTTTCAAAAATAAAAATAAAACCATCAGCTCTGGTGTTTAGCTGCTGTTTTGCTCCTCTGAAGGTTTGACCGTAAAGCCGTGGTGGTATTCTACTGGTTCTGCCCAGCCGGTAGCGCCAATGAGACCAAGTGGGTTGTTCTCTCCACCGCTCTGCTGTTGGGCCCACCTGCCGGCCCACCCGGGCTCCCCTACTTTGCGCAGTACAACGGGAGTGCTGGGCGGCAGCTGCTGAAGCAACCAGGAGAGGGCAGGCTGGCAGGAGGTGAGTCGGAACACCTCTGCGCCTGCACAGAGTGGGCTTTTCTCGCACTCGTGCCCATCAAGCCAGGCCCACCGAATGGCAGTAAAACTTTTTGAATTCCCACCACTGCCGTAAAGCAAAATAACCAGAGCGCTCAGTCTTAAGGATATTGAATATTTCAGACAGCTTGAATTTTTGATCTTGGGAGTGTAGAGGTAGTCCTTGACTTAAAACAGTTCATTTAGTGACATTCGAAGTCCCTCAGAAAAGCCGTGACCATTTTTTTCAGACTGTGGCAGCATCTCCATGGTCAGGTGATCAAAATCCGAAGGCTCGGCACCTGGCATGTACTTACGTCGGTTGCCGTGTTCTTGGGGAGTGTGTGTCGTGCGATTTCCCCCTTTTCCAACCTGGAAAGTCAATGGGGAAAGCAGATTCCCTTAACTTCCCCGTGACCCACTTAACAACTACAGCAATTCAGTTTGGGGGCAAGAAAGGTCATAAAGCGAGACCACACACTCATTTAACGACCACCGTGCTTTGTTGATGAGCAAGACAGAAACTTTGAGACTCAGTTGTCATAAGTCGAGGACTAAGCCTTTTTTTTGCCTTCCAACCTGTAACTTCTCAAGATGTCTTTGGGCCGGACGGTTGGGCAGAACGGGTTGTCGTTGCTTGGTTGTTGTTTTTGTGTGTGTCTACAGCTCCCAGATCTTTGCAGATGACCAGGTTTGTCTGGAATAATAATTCAGTCTGGCAATAATAGTCAAGATTTGGCTGGCTTTCCTTACACACTTCCTTGTGGGTAGACTCCAAAGGTTAGCTTCAGTTACAATGCTTAGCCTAGCCTAACAGTTGCTTATGATGTGTGTGTGTGTGTGTGTGTTGTGCAAAATCCAGGTCAAACCTGTTTGAAATGGCCCTGTGCTTCCTGCTGTCATAGAGAGCTTTTTGTGTTTGACAACAGGCAGAGGCTCTATGCCTCCGAATCCACCATTTCATGTTCTTATATAGCCTATGAGTTGTGCAATGGGGATCCCTTAGTGGTCCTATCGCTTCTTCATATTTGGGGACT
Source organism: Hydrophis major (assembly GCA_033807585.1). Classification (NCBI taxonomy): domain Eukaryota; kingdom Metazoa; phylum Chordata; class Lepidosauria; order Squamata; family Elapidae; genus Hydrophis; species Hydrophis major. The sequence continues at coordinate 353,100 of CM066341.1, read as the reverse complement.
GTTTAGGGCGAGTCCTTTCCTAGAAGGGGTCCTGGGTGGTCTCTGAGCTTGGGGGTTTTCCTTGAAGACGTTTCATGACCCAAACTAGGTGACGTCATCGGGGTTAGAAGGGAGTTGGGTTTTAGGGGAGGAGGAGGAAGAGTATGGGTGGGGCCCTGGGTGGTCTCTGAGCTTGGGGCTGTTCCCTGAAGACGCTTCATGACCCACACCTAGTTTGCAAGAAAACCATCAAGCTCAGAAAGCACCAAGGACCCTACCCATACTCCTCCTCCTCCTCCTCCTCCTCCTCCTCCTCCTCCTCCTCCTCCTCCTCCTCCTCCTCCTCCTCCCATAAACCCAACTCCTTTCTAGCCCTGATGATGTTTCCTAGTTGGGTCATGAAACATCTGTGAGGAAACCCCCAAGTTCAAGAGAGCACCAAGGACCCTTCATTTTGACTCCTGAGCTACCAATCATTCTCCTTTATTGATTCTTTTTTCTCTTGGGTGCACCTGTTTCAGGCCGAGGCTTCCCCGAAATAAATCATGGTGGGACATTGGTCCGGTTTCTCACACACAAAAAAGCCCTCTTTATTTTTAGCAGGTGACATTTCCTGAAGGAGGGGGAGCTTCCCTCCTTTTTTTGTTTTTATTTTTAAATTTTATTTACAGGAGGGGTCCATTGAGGGCTTTTGAAACAAAAATGGCGTGGAAGTGATAGGATGGATATGCAAACCGTTTCCCGTTCTTATCTTAAGCCTACCCTTCCCTCTTCACAAAGACCCATAAATCCATGTTGTCATAGAAACAGAAAAAAAAAAACCCAATTGAAGCGTTAAAATTTCCACACACACATGCAGAGAGATGTGTATAGACATGGTTGGTCTAGATTAAAAAAAATGGGGGGGGGTTTCTTACATTTCTCCCCCCTCCTCCTCACTTGGGGATCCTTCTCCAGATGTTGGGGCCGAGTCTTTGTGTCCCGCCCCCCCCATCCCAAATGTCCTCAACAGGTATGACAAGAGGTTGGAGTGAATGGGCTTCCTTTGAAGAAGGTAAAAGGTCTGTGCTTGCCTTGGATCCCTCCTCTTTTCCAACCTCTCTCTTGTTTTGCTCACAACAAGTTTTGATTTTTCCTTGGAAACATCTGGCTGCCTTGGAAATAAATGGGGACAGAATGGTGCAAAAAACCAAGAGAGGGATCAAGCCAGCCTTCCGGCGTGCAAAGGGGTTTGTCTTTAGGACACCTGTAGATGTATCCTCCTCTTTTCCCTCCTTCTCCTTCTACCCCTTCTCCTCTTTTTTCTCTTCCTTTTCATCTTTCTCCTTCTCCTCTTTCTCTTTCTACTCCTCTCTCTTCCTTTTTCTCCTCCTTTCATTCTTCTCTTTCTCCTTTTCTTCCCTTTTCTCCTCCTTCTCCCTCTCCTTCTCTTTCTACTCTGCCTCTGCATCCTTCTCATCTTTCTTCTCTCATTCTCTTTCTCCTTTCTTCTTTATCTCCTCCTTTTCATCCTTTTCTTTCTCTTTTTCTCTTCTACATCTCTCTCTCCTTCTCTTTCTCCTCTGCCCCTGCCTCCTTCTCATCCTTCTTCTCTTTCTCCTCCTTTTTCTCTTTCTCCTCCTTTTTCTCTTTCTCCTTCTTTTCCTCCTCCTCCTCCTCCTCCTCCTCCTCCTCCTCCTCCTCCTCCTCCTCCTCCTCCTCCTCCTCCTCCTCCTCCTCCTCCTCCTCCTTTCTCTCCTCCTTTTGCTTCTCCTCCCTTCCTCCCTTCCCTCTACTTCCTCTTTTCTTTCTCCGGCTTGCAATGCAACAGCTGGGCCTCTGGAGGCGTCACGAGAAAGCTGGCCGCTGAGCATGCTCTCCTCCACCATCTATCCGTGGGCTTAAACTCGTGGAGAGAGTAGGCCAGGCCTCTCCAAAAGCCTTCCATGAAAGCCCCCAAGGCCAGCGCAGAGAGGCTACGGAGGTACGACCCCTTCCAAGTTCCCTTTGCAACGTTTCTTCCAGCTGCAGGTCCTTCCTCAAGGGCTGTTTCCAGAAGACCCGTTGGAGAGAAAAGGCTCGGTCAACCAAAATAGCAAAGCAGAGCTGTGTATGTTTCTCTCTCTCTCTCTCTCTCTCTCTCTCTCTCTCTCTCTGTTCGATCCTTTTAGCTATTCTTCTGGAGGCCAGATTTGGAAGGCAGCTTTGATTTACCCCAAAGGAAGCAATCCATTTTTTGCATGCTTTAGTTTTTGCAGGCTGAGTTGACTCAGCTCTGAATGAGAGGGAGCTTTCTCATTCTCTTCTACCATTTTTTTTTCCCTCTTTCTCTTTCCCCTTCATTAAATGGTGGCCAGCTTTTCTATTTTTATTTAGAATTATTTGCAGGGAATCTACGGCAGGAGATGGATAATATTAATGCAGTAAGAAAAGAGATGAACATGATTGTAATATTTCTGTCTTGAATTATTCTTTTTTTTTCTTCCCCCTTCCAGAATTGGAGAGTTAGAGAAGGCAAGACTGGGTGGGGTAGACCATGGACCAAAAGGATTGCAGGAAAATAGGAGGAGGGAGGGGGAAATCAGCTTTCTGGGTTTTTTTGGTTTTTTAACTGAACCTTCTTTCTCCCCAGTTATTTCCTGGAAAATGGGAAGTTTCTGGAAAGTTAGGAGAAAAGGGGTTCTCTTTGTCAGTTTCAGTTCTCTTTTAAAAACAGTCATAAGTAAAATGCTTTCCAGGTTTCTAACATGGCGTCTGCTCACCAGGTAAGATTATTAGGAGAGAGTTGTCAAGATAATTTTTAGGGTGTGTATGTGTCACATTCTGATGGTTTTTAATCCATGAAGCAAAAATGGGTTCCTTTTCCAGAAAAAGGGAAAACTGGGAAGAGGATTAAAAACTGCAGTACCTAATCTCATATAGGCAGTGTTGATTTTCAAATGACAAATGTGTTATGTATCGTTTACCCTATAAAATAATACTTGATATGTTTTGTTCATTTTTTAAAAAAATATCAATCATTTTAGACAGACAACACCTATTGATAGAACCAGTGGTCTGAGTGGGGCATCAGGTTGCTTCTAAAGCATTACATGCATCTTGGTTTCATGTTGGTGTTATGATTGGCCCTGATGATCAGAAGCATAGTTTTTGGAGAAGGAGGTGTGGGATGAAAATGGAAAGTATTTTTGCTTTGACGGCATGCATATTGGGGGGGAAAAGGGCTTTTTGGAGATCTGGTTTGAATCAAGTGAGTCTTTTAAGTTACCTGAAAAACCATAAGGCATAATTCTAATTGATTTCAGAAGGGATATTGCTGCCAAAAACCAAAGGCATTTATATTTCGATATCTTTGGGAATACAATCAACTGCCCACTTTGTTGTGCGTTACCAAGTTGTAAGACAGCATGCTTGAGCTACATCGAGACTGGATTAAAAATATTGGCAGTTCTTGACTTATGACTATAACTGAGCCCAAGATTTCTGTCGCTAAACAAAGCAGTTTAGGTGAATTTTGTCCTGTTGTTTACAGATATAGATTAACAGAGTTGGAAGGGACCTTGTAGGTCATCTATTCCACCCCCACCCACCCCGCCCAAGCAGGAGACCCTACACCATTTCTGACAGAGGGCAGTCCAGTCTCTTCTTGAAAGTCTCAAGCGGTGAAGCTCCCACCACTTCCAAAGGCAACTTCTGTTCCATGGGTTGATTGCTCTCCCTGTCAGAACATTTCTCCTTATTTCTAGGTTGAATCTCCCCTTGTTCAGTTTCCATCCATTGTTCCTTGTCTGGACTTTGGGGGCCAGTTTGGAACGGGATGGATGTAATTACATGATGACACAGGATATTTTTTCCTAAGAAGAACGTCACAAGTCTTTAATTCGCTTGAGTGTTGGGAAAAGTGACAAATAACTCTTGGCGTTTCCAACCAAGCTGCTCTCCATAAAAACCACCCTTGGTTTACCGACCTTTAGTAAATATTCTTGCTGAGTCTCTACCAGCCACTCCCACCACCGCCAAGAGATGTCAGCGCCTTCCTCGCTTTTCATTATGGGATGGGTTGAGTTCTCAGCCTTGCGAGCACAAATGTCTCTTCAAGACATTTGTCCCTGTTTGCAACCAGCAAGAGGAGGAAAAACAGTTCCCATTTTTAGCCTGACCTTGCTAACAAGAAGGTCATAGAGGAGCAGCACATGTCCCTAGCCGTCTTCTACTAAAACATGTGACTGTTGGGTGAGGTGGAGGGGAAACGGTGATGTTGGCCTACCACTGGGCATTTAACTTCGTCCCGACGTCTTCTGCAGTAGCATGATACAATCTTGGTCTTGAAGAACCATTTCTGGGTCTCAAAGGCAGCTCTGGAAGACCAACATCTGTGGAGATTCTCTGTCATCCATCATCATAGTTGTGTCAAAGGTGCTTTTTTGAAAAGCAAGTGGACTGTTTTTTCCTTGAGAAGGAACAAGAAGAGGAAGAAGAGGAAGAGAAAGGAGGAGGAGGAGGAGAAGAAGAAGAAGAAAAGAAGGAGGAGGAGGAGCTTCACCAATTTCCGACTGGATGGTTAGGAGATGGAAGGATTTAGGTCTTCCATTCATCCTTTCCCCCAACCATCCCGTCAGAACTGATGAAGCTTCTTGGATGAGAAGCAAATGTCGCCTTCTCCTTCTTCAAGGAATAAAACAGTCCAGTTTTGAGAAAGCACCTTTGAGATACGGACAAAGAAGTTCATTTCTTAAAAGCTGCAGCATTTGACTGAAGTTCCTTAGTCACTTTGATAAACTGCCTTGGCTGTCCAGAAAGAACCTGATGGCCTAGATTTTTTAAAAAGCAAACATAGAATTTTGTATTACTCAAATCCTGAGACTAAAACCTAACGCCACAGCCAAAGTCTTTAGAAAGAAAGACCTACAAAAATCAAAATGTTTTGAGCATCAACATGGAACCGAGCTTGTGATCCTTTGGTACCAAGAACTTATGTCTGATTATCCTCATAATTCTTCACTACAATTCTGTAGAATTGCAAGTCCCAGGTATTAGGCATGTCTACCAGCCAGCCGGATCTCGACCTGCTCCATTCTCCTCTTCATGAATCCAAAACAGAATCTCTTTCAAGAGGCTGAAAACAATTTCACAATTTTAAATTCTTTGGCCTAGCCTAGGCGTTTGAAGTCGTTCCATTTCTATTTTGAGTGCCATATTCTATTTTACTGAAAAGAAGATGGAATCCAGCTACATTTTTTTTAAGGGATAGTTATTGCTATTATCTGTGATCTATATTTCTAGGTTATTACTGCCTGGCATATTTTGTCTTTGAATATGCCACTCCTTGTTTATCTCACAATATCTCTTTTGACTAAGGTGTATGATTATTTAAAGAAATTTCCTCAATTGTTGGGAAAACAGCTCAATTTTCGCAAAAAGTGTGTATCCTGCAGAAACACAACAGAGCAAAAAAACAAAACAAAGAAAGCAAAGCCAACTGTAAATTTTAAAGGTTTCATGTTTGAATTGTTTGCATGAAGGTGATTCAATGCAGCCAGAATACTAATTCTCATGTAAATCACTTCCGCTTTGCTTTTAAGGTGGCATAGCTGCTGAAGAAAAAACAGCAGCTGAGTTTTTGCTCAAGTCTGCAATTGTTAAATGTCCTAATTAAAATATGAAACTTGTTCCTGAGAGCAGCCACTGTGCTGAAAAACAGCCTTTGCAAAGAGGGAAAAAAAGAGAGTAAATTTGGGATCCCAGAAAATTAACTTTCGGAATTGGTAGCAACATGCTTAATGATCCAAAAATGAAGGACACAAAGACACAGGTTTGTTGAAGAAGAATCAATGTCTTTTCCTAGCCAGGACATGTCTCTTGCAAATATGATAGAATAGAGATCTTTATTGGCCAGGTGTGATTGGACACACTAAGAATTTGTCTTCGGTGCATATGCTCTCAGTGTATATAAGAAAAAATAGAATACATTCATCAAGAATCATAAGATACAACACTTAGTGATAGTCATAGGTTACTATAAGCAATCAAATCATACATAGGTTACTAATATGAAACCAAAACATACTAGGAAAACAAATAATAGAAATTGTAAAGATACAAGCAACACGGTTATAGTCATAAGTGGGAAGAGATAGATACTAGGAAGGATGAGAAGAAGAATAGTAATGCAGACTTAGTAAATCGTTTGACAATGTTGAGGGAATTATTCGTTTAGCAGAGTAATGGCATTTGGGAAAAAAACTCCCCTTGTGTCTCGTTGTTCTGGTGTGCAGGGCTCCATAGCGTCGTTTTGAGGGTAGGAGTTGAAACAGTTTATGTCCGAGATGTGAGAGGTCTGTAGATACTTTTAAAGCCCTCTTTGTGACTCATGCAGTATACAGGTCCTCGATGGAAGGCAGGTGGGTAGTAATTGTTTTTTCTGCAGCATTAATTATTCTATGAAGTCTATGTCTGTCTTGTTGGGTTGCAGAGCTAAACTAGACCGTTATAGAGGTGCAGATGACAGACTCCGTCATTCCTCTGTAGAATTGAATCAGCAGCTCCTTGGGCAGTTTGAGCTTCCTGAGTTGGCGCAGGAAGAACGTAAGAGATGAGGTCTCCAAGAATCTTCATTGAGATTTAACAATGTACTGAGCTAGTTGACTTGTTCTAAGAAGTGTATTCATTGTAAATGGACCCTTTGAACAGCTGTTGGGATGGAGTTCTAGGGCTAGGTTCCCTAAAAAACATCTGGTTGGTCTTCCTTGGAAATCAGGGGCTAGGCCTTTAGTTGGTTCCAGAAGAATAACTCCCTCTTCCACCCCAAAAATTACTTTTTTCCAAAGTTTGTTTATTTGTTTATTAAATTTCCACCACTTGTGCAAAGATCCCAATTCTGTTTTCTCTCCTAACGCCTCCCTAATAGGCTTTGCAACTTTTATGGCAATGGATGTAATAATAGCTCTTTGGTGGTGCCCAAACTTACATTTAGAGGTTTGATCGTTTTGGTTCCATAGAGAAATAGAAGTTGAAATGTCTTGGGGTGAAGCTAAAAGTCAAGAAAATTTGTCCTGATTATGTATGCCTATTATTTTGATAAAGCAAATAAAGGGGTTTGCCTGCCCTTGAAAAGCTTTCTTATTACGTGGACCTTTTTTAAATAATTGTAAAGAAAACTGAAAAATTGTAAGGTAGATGCACTGTTTTCATTTGGAAACTCCAGAGTTTTAATAAGGGGTTGTGTGGGTCTCATTTTTTAACCTTGTTTGACTGTAGATACTATGTTCTCACGAAGACTCAGCTTATTCAGAATTCCTTTGAATTATATGTGGGAGATCAGTTTCCCAAATAAAAATGTTCTGAGGTCTAATAAAAGGGAATATCATGGAACTAAATTTATAGAAGCAGGGGGAAAAAAAATCCCAACCAACCCAGAGTTTTCTGGATAAACGTGAATGCCTGAAGAACTTTGCAAAGCCAAAGGAAATTCCAAAAACACACCTGAAGTCAGAAAAGGATTTTGCAGACCTAAAATCCTTCCTCTTGAATCTGGATAAACTGGACCTGGAAAACCTGACCCAACATTTTGTTGCAAGGGGACACACTTGTTCATGGAGATTCTCCTGGAGTTTGCTGCCAGTCTTCTCAGAACCACGCAAATCAGAAACGAAGAAGGGAGAGGGTTGGAAAAACCCCACCGCTGGAAACGAGGCCAGCCTGCCCACCTATCTGCGTAAATAATTTTGTGTGTGCTTTGTGCCGAGGACCTGCGGCCAGCTTTCTGTTTCTCTTCAGGCAGAGCCCACCCATGGAATTGGAGAGGGTGAATTGATTCGCTGTTTAGATCTCCTGTGACACGGAGGGGGAAAATCCCCCATGGCACCTGGCTCTTTAAATACCACTGGCACGTTCGTTCGATGAATGCCATCTGGGGAAACGAGAAGGTTGGAGAAGGGAAATGTGGCTTTGGAAAGAAGGGAAAACCCCCAAGCAATCCTGGGGTGGAGAAGGCTTCTAGGTCTCTTCCCACCCAACTGTAGTGGCGCTCTCTGTGTATTTGTATTTTTTTGCATTTTGAGGTCAGCTTTCTCTCTCTCTCTCTCTCTTCTGGAATGGAGAGAGAGGTGGGTTGAATCCCCTGCTCTTCCAGCTAATGACGCTCCCTTGTGCTTACGTTTCATTAAACCTCCAAAATGGCTGAAGAGGAGCCAGCAGTGAGCATGCTCGAGTTAACAAACTGCACCCATAGAGGGAGATGGTGATGTGAAGGGAGGACTTAAGGGGCCTGGATGGAAAATCATGGGTTGTTTCCTCCCCCTTTCAAGACAGGACCAGAGGTAGGCTGAGCTGCCTGTCCCATTCTTGATTGGGTTGAGAGGCTTCAGGAAAGGACTCTGGACAATCCAGGGAGCTGGAGCTTCCTTGCCAAAGCTGGCATGGGCTTTGCAAGGGGCAGAGAGGACAAGCTCCCTGAGTTGTCTCTTCAGACTTGGAAACCTGTAGGCCTGAATTTTGGGGCAGGGGATTCACCAGCAAGGGGAACGGACGTGGCTGGTTGGGCTTTGCGCCAGATTGCGCTTCGCCCTTGGATCTCGGCTCCATTTTGCAAGAACTTGATTTAGCTTTCACACCCAAACTGCTGGCTGGGGAGAGGAATGCAGTATGCAGCCCGTTTTCCCTCCTCCTCCTCCTCCTCCTTTCCTTCCTCCTTCCTCCTTTTGATTTATTGATGTGATATCCTTTTTGTTTGTTTGTTTGTTTGTTTGTTTGTCATGCAAAGTAGGGAAAATTAATTTGTTCCAGAGATGGAAAGACTGGGGGTGGGGGGCAGGAAAATGCCTGGTGTTTTGTTGGGATTGAGGGGGCCTGTCCAGAAGAAAGCAGCCCTTGGACCCTTGAAGGGGTCTTGGGTTTGAGAGGATTGTGGTAAGAAGGTGTGTGAAGAACAGAAATGTCCATGGTGGCTGCTGGATGGATGCTGTTGGGCGTTTTAGGCTGGCAGAGAGTGGAGCAATCCCACGGTAGTTTTTTAACAAACACATCTCTTCTTTTGGGGAATTCAAGCCTTGTTTCTTGACTTGACTTGGTTTTGTGGCCTGCTCTGGGTTTGTGGCTAATTTCGCATACGGGGAAGTCAAATAGACCAATATTGATCCCAATTTGAAGGATTAATATTTTGGAAGAAAGTCTCCATCTGTAGAGAAGATCCGCCGAGTGAAATTCCTTTCCTTTTTTGTCCTGACGTCAATCTTGCAACTAAAAGTCTCTTCCTGATGAGGTCATTCCCAGCAAGAATCATTTCTGAAATAGGAGGAGAACTGTCAGGAAGGGGTCTGGTGTGTTGGTGTTAATTTCATTCATCTAAACTTTTCCTCCTTTTGTCAAATGTTTTGAAAATTAGGCCCCAGATGGGGAAAATTGGCAACTTCAGTGACTCAAAACCTGTTGGGCCACGCTTCCCCCAAACCCCCTCCCCCATGTGACTTTCCATCCAGATCGAAATGGATAAAAGATCTGGCAGTAGAATGAAACAGGGGAGTTTAGTGAGAGTTGGGAATGCTTGCTTGGGATTTGATAAATTTAGAGACCAACCAACCAACCAAGTGGTGTTCTTGATGCTTTTTATTATCTCGTCTTCAAAATAAATTGCGCTGTCCAACATTCACTGATGGTTGCCTTTAGGAAGACAGGTCGGTGAGGGTTTGGGACTTAAATTTGATCAAGCTGTTTTGTTCTTCCTTAAATATAAGTGTCTCTATATTAAGGTGGATTGGTTTATCGCCTGCCAGTTCTTCACCCCCTTAGAAGCTCCATTTCCCTTCCGTGCCTCTGTTATTAGGAAAATCTCTTTCTGGAGATCTAGGAATATCTGATTCACCCTCCTTAATCTGGCAATTCTTCTGTGGGCCCTGTCTTTGGACAAGGTCTGCCTTTAAAACCCAAGAGTCAGCTGATGGTCATGGAGACAGTTGTGAATAAGAGTATTTTGGACCCCAAAAGCAGCTGGATCCTCAGCCCCTGGTGTGTGCCAGTATTGCCCAGAAGATGCTGGAGAAGAAAGGAGGAGAAGCAGAACACCTGCAGCAGCTGCAGAAAGCACGCTGCACGGTGGCAGCCATCTTATCCCATCTTCACCACAACAACATGGCCACCATCTTCCCAACCATCTCCAATTCTGCCAGGGGTGAGAGGCAGAGGGAAATAAACACCCAGGGACCGAAGGGCGAGATTGATCTCAACTGCCAGCCTACCTGAAACGCATTCGTGAATGTAAAAAAAGCCTTATGCGTGATTCAGAACACAAACTCTCTCCCTCCCTCCTTTTCTTCCCAAGCAAGATATTTATTCATACGGTTGCAGCTGCCACTGTAGAAATGAAGCCGTTTTTGCTTGATGGTTGCTGAGGGGCCGTCGGATTTGAATCCATGGTGGGCCAATCTAGGAGCTGGGAAATTGGGGATGCACTTGTGTATTTCTTCATAGGTTTTAGTTGTGTAGTTGTATATTGCTGCATATGTTTCAGTCTCTAGGATTGATTAAAGGCCTGGAGACGAACACATAGGAAGAACGGATGCAGAAAAACTGGGTATGAGAGAACCCTTCTTCACAAAACGCGGGTTAGCTTATACAGTTGAGAATCATAATAAGGCTGTACAGTTCCATTTATCCTCAAGGCAATTAAAATTAGCTCAGTTACATGTAATTCAGCAAAACCCTGACGGAAGTAAGAGTCTTCTTCTTTTTAGGTAAAAGAAGGTTTTGTTCTTCCTCAGAACAGGACAAAAAAAATATATTCCCCCAAGAATTTCAAATGTCATTTGGAGAGAATTAAGTAAAGAGGAAAAGTTTTCATGACAACTTGGAGAACACATTCTTTAAACAAAGAAGTGATGTTCTTCCTAGAAAGAGAAAGCTTCTCTTGTCCAAGTCCAAAGAGATGGCCTCATTCCTTTTTTTGTCTGTTAATTTTATTGATTTATTTATTAAATTTATTTGTCACCTGTCTCGTATCAAAACAACTCTGGGCGGCTTACAGTATTACTGGTTGCAGCAAAAATAGAGGTAACCCTAAAAAGAACAGACGAGGCATAATCGAATCAAGTTTATTACAGCCAAAGACCACAGAGCAGAACAAATAAAAACACTCAAGGCCCATCCACTTTAAAATTCTAGAATAAAGTAATAAATATCAGATAAAATCTAGGAATAAGTCTCTGATTTTTTTCCTACTTGTTGATGACTTGAGCTTGAAAACATTGATGAAATAGATTGGGTGAGAGTTAGCAAGGTGGTGGAAATCACTTTGAACAGCGCTTCATGGTGAAGATAAAATAAATGAATATATTTTAGTCAGCCGTGCAGTGTTGTTCCACAATTTCATTGATCCATGATTGATCCTTTTCTACTTTTGAGTCTTGAAGGTCTTCCCTTTGTACTTCTGTCTTATCATGTTGACGCAAAACTTTGGTTGTTCTTCAGCATCAGATTGGATATGACTTTTGATACCCAAATACTGTATTTCCCTGAAAATAAGACCCAACCGGAAAATAAGTGCTAGCATGATTTTTCAGGATGCTCATAATATAAGCCCTATCCCAAAATAAGCACCAGTTAAAATAGTCATCCAGACAGATGCATTTAGTACCCTATTTCCCCCAAATAAGACATCATTTGAAAATAAGCCCTAATGCAACTTTTGGAGCAAAATTTAATATTTTTGGGGAAATACGGTATGTAGACTGGTTGAGCAAGTCAAGACTATGAGTTCAGGAAGGATCTTCTGTATTTTTGTTAATCCTCAGTGAAGGCCCACTGGAGAGTTCTGCAAAGCTCTTCCTTGCCCACGGCAAAGGCTACTCACACTTTGTGTTATATAGGATGTCACCCCAAAGCTAAAGGTGCTACCAAACTGATGAAGTGTCTTGGATGGGAAACAAACTCCAGTTGCCTTTGGAAAAAGCACCTTTGGGGACAACCATGACCTGGATGACTGAGAATCTTCATCGACACTGAAGGTGCTACAATAAGTCATCTCTAAAGGAAGAAAGTGGAAGTTAAGTGTCAATGTTCCAACGGATGAACCCAACCAAAGCAAGCATGGTTGAGACGTTCCAATCCCTGAATGCAAAACTTTATTGAGTGCATCATTTCCTGATGAAAGGGCAAAACCAGCTGTAGATGATTCCCGCACAAACTCACATAATTAAAGAATAGAATTCTCCCTCCCCCATTAGTGCAGGTCACATAGTCCAATCAAGTGTCATTGTATTGTTTTGAGAAAAAAATCTTCGTCTTCGGCAAACACCTGCTGAAGTGTCCTTGTCTCTCACGGCTCGTATTCTTGATGTCTGGAGCCTACATTTCATCTCACCTTTCTTCCCTGGTTCAAGCTGCAAAGCAGTAATGTTGCCACATCATAAACGCGCTTTGAGCTTCTCATGAAGGGTTGATAAGAATGAGGCTTCTTCCCAAACCACATTTAAGGAGTTGCAGAGCGTCTGAATGCAGCCAGTGTCATTCTTCATGTAAGGGGTTGATCAGAAAAGAGCAAGAATAGATCTTTCTGTTGCTGAGCTATATTCGTTGTAAGCACATGCAACGGTGTACTCTTTTCACCCATCCATCTCTTTGTCCCCTTAGACCATTGCAATTTCCTGCTGGTTCTGCTTTAAGATCTAGGATTTGAGCCGATGACGCTCCTATCCTTCCTTTGACAAGCGGAGGGAATCGGGGAAATTCTGGAATTCAGCCCACTGCTCATAACCAGGAAGGAAGCAAGCTTTGCTGGTACAAACAGCCTTTGTCCTGTGTGCTGGGTAACAGATGTGGAAGGCCCTCTGGTGCAGAGTTGACAACCCAACTTGAGGATTGAGGCAGAGCGGTGTTCCCGAGGATCGCAGTCTTGAACCTTGCAAGGCTTTCAGCGCAATCGTCCTTTTCCTCAACTGTGTTCCCCAAAACTTTGTCCTTTGGGGGGGAGCTTTGGTAGCAAGGAAAGATCAACAGCTTGGTGGACTGAGTCATATTTTCAGAGTTCCTGGTGAAACAAACTCCCCCTGTTCTAATGTTGTAAATTAAATTTCAAGGGTTGACTGCTTTCCATATCCAAGCTTAGAAGTAAGGAGGAATTTCCTGACACTGAGAACAATTAACCAGTGGAACCACTTGCCTCCAGAAGTGGTGGGGGCTCCATCACAGGAGGCTTTCAAGAAGAGACCGGACAGCCACTTGTCTGAAATGATAGAGAGTTTCCTGCCTGAGCAGGGGGTTGGACTAGAAGACCTCCAAGGCCCCTTCCAACTCTGTTATTCTATTCTAAAAGCTTAAATCCATCTTGCCTTGGAGTCTAGCTCCTCTCGGCCTCATGGGCAGTGTAGTCTTTGAATTGTGGCAACGTGGATCTGCTGTGGTGTTAACGGGGTGGCTCTAAGTCGGAGATGGCTGGTGGATTCAGAGCAATGAGGCCACCAAAGTAGTGTTCTTGTCCGGGTTTTTTTTTTAGTTTGTATCTACAGCGGTCTCCATCTTGCCTTAGATTCAAGCTCCTGTTATTTTGAAGTTCTATACCTCCTGTTGCTAATATTTTAATATTTATTATTTTTATTGTAAGCTGCCCAGAGTTGCTTTGCAGAGTGAGATGGGGGGAGATTCCTGGATCCAGGAATAAATTGTAGCGTGGAGATTTGAAATTGCTTTGGAGAAAGCCTCTTTGAGACAGGTATGCTGTCTCCTTACCTGCCCTTGGCTCGCCTCCTCATAAAATTCCAGTGTGAGTTTAGAACATAAACTGATTTCCTTCCCTGAGATGGTGCCTTCAACTCCTGAGGTTTAGGAGAACAATAGAGGCTGTTTTTCCATTGTTTCTTTCTTCTTCTTTTTTTTTTTGCTAGGCCAGAAAGACCATCTTGGTCTACCATCTCATTTGCTTAACCTTTTATGGTTCTTTCATTGGTGAGGGATGAGGTGCAGAGTATTCAGCAGGTTCTGACCAGTTCTGAAGAACCGGTAGCGGAAATTTTGGGTAGTTCGGAGAACCAGCACATCCCCATTGTGACTGGCCCCGCCAACCCCATTTCTTCTCTGCCTCCCATTGAGTCCCAGCTGATTGGCTGGGTCTTCTTTGGTTACCCTGCACGGGAGGACGGAGCTGGAAAGTAGGTCAGTGGGGTGGAGGTGCATTCTTGGGGAACCAGTGGGCTATCACACTCCTAATTTCCTAGGCTTCCTTTTGGAAACAGCGACTTACGGTGGCTTGGCTGTTGCTCACTTCAACTAAAAGACTTTTGCAATTTCTAGGGCCTGATCAGGAGGCTTGGAAATATCCCCATGTCTGTTAAAAGCATAGCTTAAAGTGGTTTTATCAAAAATTCAGCAAAATGCCTGTGATATTTTCTTGGAACTGAAGCCTTCGGTGGGCCCCCCCCCCCTTTTTTTTTCCTTCCTTTTAATTTGCCTTTTAGTGGCTCTCCAGGGAATGATTAAGTGGTTGGGGAGAAAATATCAGAGATCCTTTTGCTGATGCAGTTTAATTCTTCTTCTCCATTGAGGTGGTTGAATGGACACCATTCAATTCAAAATAGAACTGGAAGGGACCTTGGAGGTCTTTTAGTCCACCCCCCCCCCTCAAGCAGGAGACCCTCTATCATTTCAGACAAATGGCTGTCCAGTCCCTTCTTAAAACTCTTCAGTGATAGAGCACCCACCATTTCCGGAGGCAAGGAGTTCCACTGGTTGATTGTTCTGACTGTCAGGAAATTCCTCCTTAGTTCTAGGTTGCTTCTCTCTTTGATGTAGAGTAGAATAGAGTAGAGTAGAGTTGAGTAGAATAAGAATAGAATAAGAATAGAATAGAATAGAGATGAAATAGGAATAGGAGTAGAATAATTTTATTGTCACTTTAACCGTAGACAAATCAGCATACATTTCTCAGACTCTGATAACCTCTTCTTGATGTGGCTTGTAAATCACGGAAACTTCTCTCACCTTGCCCAACGCTTGATAATTCTGACTAGCCTCAGAATGAAAACGTCTCTTTCCTGTCAACCAGGATGATAGAAAACAGGCATTACAACTTTGCACATCATTTTCTCTTTTTTGAAATCCATAAAACGGAAGGGATGAAATGACCTCTTCTAAAAAACTCTGGCTCCTGATCTGGTTCGTTCAGATGATGGGAGAGCTAATTCAGAATCATTTTCTTCCTTGCCCCTCCTCAAGGACCCCAGGTGAAGGAAAAGTCATAGTTAGCGAATTGCTTGCGACTAGGAATAGCTTAAAGATTGATGCAAGATTCATGGTAGGCAGGAATGTTGAGAGACTCCACCCAGGCCCTCCCCTTTCTCTGCCGTCCCCTCCTCCTCCTTTGGTCCTCCATCGTTCCCAGCATTGGGCTCCTCTTCTCCAGGGAGTCCTCCCTTCCTTCTCATGAGGTGGCCAAAGATTCCTCTTCAGGATCTGGCCTTCTAAAGAGCAGTCAGGGTGGATCTCCTCTGGGACTCACTGGTTGGATGGCCTTGCAGTCCTAGGGAGTCTTTTGCAAACTGCATCAAACTAGCTGTACCCGATTCCTGCAACCATTCTTGAGTGACGATATACATCAAGAAGCGCAGCGTCTCAGGTCAAAGTCACCTGGACTTTCTCGCACTCAGAATATCCCCAATTTTCTCCCTTCCAATTTTTCCCTTCGGCTCCCCAGAGAGATGGATGTCTTCTTCTGACATCTGTGAGCCACTTGTAGCCATGGATTTAAGTGTCCTTGATGTGTTTGCCTTGAAACTGCTCACGAAAAGGGGAAGGAATTCCAGTGCGCCCAAAACATGGCGTGAATTGCAAAGTAGAAGCTAACGTGATGGGATAAAAGAAGAGAAAAAGAAAGAGGTAAACAGGTCTTCCGTTTATGCACTGGAAATTATCTGCCTTTGAGGGGCTTTTGTTTTTTTTAGTTTTGTTTTTAACTACTTGCAAACAAGTTTCTGCTTTTCCCAAACAGACGCATAAAAGGAAACAACAGATTTGGCTGATTGTAACCTAAAAGTTTCTTCTTTCTTGGGCGGAAGGAATCTGCCCATTTTTGCCTGGCGGGAAGGAAAGGATCTGACCTAAGAGACTGGGGAGGGGAGGGGTGTCATGACACGAAGGATATTCTTGGGATGTCTTTCTGCCAGGTAAGGGGGGAGGGGTCTATAGTTTTGCTCTTCAAAAAGTCCAAACCCAAAATAAAAGGCTGGGTTTCAGCAAGTCCATTTTTGAGAGGAAACCGCACCTTTCCTGGCTGTTTACCTCACTTGCCTTTCCTAAGCTCCGGCGTCATGTATGGGGAGAATTGAGTCTTTGCAGTGGGGAGGAATTTGGGGGCTGCACTGGTTCTCACAAACACCTGGCATCCTCTGGGAGTTTGCAAGGGGCACCCTTCAACTCCTCTTTCCTATTAGAGTTAGAGCTTTGGAGTACGGGCCTTCCAAGCTTTTCCTTCCTTCCTTCCTTCCTTCCTTCCTTCCTTCCTTCCTTCCTTCCTTCCTTCCTTCCTTCCTTCCTTCCTTCCTTCCTTCCTCTCTCTCTCTCTCTCTCTCTTTCTTTCTTTCTTTCTCTCTTTCTCTCTTTCTTTCTCTCCCTGCTTCCTTCTTTCCTTCCCCATTCTCTTTCTTTCTCTCTTTCCTTTCTCCCTTCCATCCTTTTCTTTCTTTCTTTCTTTCCTTCCTTCCTTCTTTTCCCCCTTTTCCTTCCTTCCTTTCTCTCTTCTCTCTCTCTCCTTCCTTCCTTCCCTCCCTCCCTTCTCTCTCTCTCTCTCTTTCTCTCTTTCTCTTTCTTTCTCTCCCTGCTTCCTTCCTTCCTTCCCCATTCTCTTTCTTTCTCTCTTTCCTTTCTCCCTTCCATCCTTTTCTTTCTTTCTTTCCTTCCTTCTTTCTTTTCCCCCTTTTCCTTCCTTCCTTTCTCTCTTCTCTCTCTCTCCTTCCTTCCTTCCCTCCCTCCCTTCCCTCCCTCCCTTCTCTCTCTCTCTCTCTCTCTCTCTCTCTCTCTCTCTCTCTCTTCTTCTTTCTTTCTTTCTTTCTTTCTTTCTTTCTTTCTTTCTTTCTTTCTTTCTTGCCTTTCCCCTCCCTTTAAGCATTTCTAGACTGGCCCTTCTCCTTCCTTCCTTCCTTCTTTCGGGACGTTGCAAGGAAAGTTGCTAGCCTTGGGGGAGCGAGACATTGGCAGGGAGGGGCAGGGATGGTGAGACCACCATGCACAGACCCTCCCTCCCCCCCTCCCTCCCCGGGGGTGGCAAGCCCCAGCTTCTGTTTCCCCGTCCAAGAAAGATGGCAGGTCGTTGTGAGCCTGTAAACAATGCAGTTATGAAATGGCAGAACCCCGTCGAGCTGAGCATGCTCAGAACCGGCCAGTAGGGGGAGGTGGTTGAGAGAGATGATCTAATTCAGAGCAATTTTGGGGGACGGAAAAGCAAGGCCAGGCGCCTTTCCTCCCCTCCACCCACCATGACAGAGCAGGAACGAAGCCTTGAAGGCCTCTTCTTTGCCTGGGAGATTGGCAAAGGCTTGCAGCCCTTGGGGGAAAGCTGGACTCCTTGAGTTGGTGAAGAGCCCTTGACAGACGTTCCATGTCTTCCTCTTCTTTCCCCCCCCCTCCTCCTCTTTCTGCATGCCCCTTCTTCTTTCTTCTCTCTCTTCTGGCTTCCTCAGGCCTTTGGTTCCCTCCTTGTTCTTGAGTTGGGCAAGGGGATAATAGGTTTCCTTCCACCCTGCAGATCTCTCTCTCTCTCTCTCTCTCCTCTCTATTTCTGGTCTCTCTCTCTCTCTCTCTCTCTCTCTCTCTCTCTCTCTCTCTCTCTCTCTCTCTCTCTCTCTCTCTCTGTTGCATTGGTTTCTTCCACTTTCCTTCTGAAGACTTGGCTTTGGACAGGAGGAAGGCCTAGGAGAGAAGGAAGGAAACTGGGTTCTGTTCTGATGATTTGGCTCTGATTCTGTGGGGTTTGTGTGTGTGTTTGTCTGCAGGCCTACAGGATGGGACTTTAGTTTCTTAAAAGTAGGTGATTTTTTTGGAGGGGGGTGGAAGGGAAGCACGTCTGCACAGCCTCTCCAGCCAGCCCTTTGGCCTGAACAATCTGCCTTTGAAGGGGAACCATCTCACCATGTTTTCTTCTTGTTGCTCTTATAGATCTTCTTAGGGGACCAGAAATGCTAAAAAATGGGCTGCTTCCTGCTTTCGAGGGGGGGAACCCCGTGCACTGAAGGATGCTAGTTTACCTAAGCATGTTTACGTTGAAGTAAGTCACGTTTGTTTCACTTTAAGGCTTACTTTGAGGTAAGTATGCTTAGGAGGATGTTTTAAACTCTTGGGTTGCCCCCTTCCCAACGTGGCTGCCCAGAGTGATAAAAAGACTGAAACGTCTAACAATCTTGCAATACATATCTATATCTATCTATCTATCTATCTATCTATCTATCTATCTATCTATCTATCTATTCCTCATCCCATGAAAGACCAGAAGATCAAAGCCAGAGCGTGCCGTCCAGTGATGCTATCGGCTGGCTTGGTGGCTTCCATGTTGCTTGGGTGTCTTTGGCTTTCAAAGATTGGTGGGACTGAGAATTTGCTTGGAAGCGAGCCCAGGTCCTTTTTGTCCAAAGAACGTTTCCTTTCCCCTCCTCATTTCCAAACCACAGGGGAGAGTTGAGCATAAAGTCCATTTTTTTGCCTCCCCTCACCTTTAAAACAGCCCCTCTTCCACCCAAACCCATCAGTGTCGGCTTTAAGAAGCGTAGACTGTCTGCCTTGGGAGCCCTTGTCTTCTGTCTCGCGGGTGCAGCTTTGGATACGCTACCTTTCCACAAACCCTCTAGTGATCAAACGTTATTAATCACTCGGCCATAGGCAGGAGAATGGAGACAGACAGCTGCAGGAAAAAGGGGAGGAAATTGAAGAAAAAACTAGGCTTTTATTCTGAAACAACCTCGGCTGGGCTGTTGGCTTTTGTTGGATCTGCTGTTTAAGCTGACATCTCTTGGCTTGGGAGGGTTGGGTATAGGGTTTCTCTGCCAATCAGAAGCGGAGGGATTGGGGCATGGAGGTGTCTGAGCTCCAGGAAAGTTTTAAGTCTTGCCTTTAAGTGGGGCGGGGGGGGGGGTGTAGGTCCTGCTAGAATCGCTGGGACTGCTGGGGAAAGAGGTGGGGTGGCCATTGTGGAAAAAATAATAATATTTGCTTCTGTTTTGGTTTTCCGTGCATGGGGGGGGGGGGACTCCACGAGTCTTGGGTTGAGCTCTTCATGGTTCTGGTTTGGTGTGCATAACCTTCAATTTTGGGCTGGATCCAGAAAGGAGGGAAAGGTTTCCTTGGGAGCTGAAGCAAGGTGATTGCTCCCTGCGTTGCTTCTGAAATGCTTTAAAAAAAAACCAAAAAACTTGGCGAAAATAGTTGGTGGATGGGCTGTCTTTTCTCCTTGCGAGACAAAGAGCCAACGGGGTCGGGGGGGGGGGCACTTCGATCCCTGGCTGTTGAGTTTTGGGGCTCAGCTGAGAGAGCTAAAGAGGGAAGAAAAACACGGTGTTTTGGTGAAGAGCCATAAGGTACAAGACGGAAGGAAGCAAAAAAAGGGTAGTGGGGGGGCTTGTAAAGGTTGAGCTTCAGATGTTGGCCATGCTCCTGAAGAGCCGAAAGAGGCTCAAGAGACGACCAGAGGAACGCTGGGCTCCCTTTTGTCGAAGGGTTAGGCGGCCATCTGGCATGGTTCCCTTTAGTCTTGCCTTGAGCCCAGGCTAAGCTTGGCATTCGGTTGGTCTTCCTTGCATTGCAGAAGTGGACAGGAACAAGAGCTGGTCTGTGTGTAATGGAATGCTTGCCCCAAAGCCTCTTTGGGGAGGGGGGTTGCTGGGATGTAAGTTAAGAAAGCCTTCAGCCAAGGGTTTTGAAGGCCCAAGGACATAGGGAAGTTAGAATATGGACCGGTTAAAAGAATCTTCCAAGGGGGAGATAAAATAAGTGACACTTCACAAGTTTAAAATCCTACCCGTTCCTCAAGTTCGGTCTTGACTCCAGAGAGAAGGTCGCTTGGTTTCAACGAGGTTTGAAACGTTTTTTGAGGCCTGTCCTGCTGCAGCTCTCTTCTCTGAATTCCTATTCTAGCTAATGGAACTTATGTGCACCAAGACAAAATTCCTTGTGTGTCCAATCACACTTGGCCAATAAAGAATTCTATTGTATTCTATTTAAAAACCGTATCGTCCCTGAGACAAAATGGGATCATTTTTGATGATGTGGCTGGCCAGACTTTAAAAAACTAAACTAAACTAAACTAAACTAAAAAAACATTTGTTCTTTGTGTATTCTCAAAACATATTCTGGGAATGCTGGTGTTGAGTGGTGCTGGAAGCCATGAGTTTAACTCTGATTTTTAGAGGACCTAATCTTTCTTTATAATGGTCATGCTTTATTTAGGGTTGGATCTTTTTACTCCCACGCCCTCATCTAAATATTGTCTGAGTTTCTTAAGAATGGATTTGCAAACACATTTATGTTGCTGCATACAATCCATCCTATGAGATATGACTTATATGCTGCAGATTGATCTAAAAAAATGTGCTAAGTAGTAGCTCCAGATTTTAGTATTCCTAGGACTTCTGAATCATCCTTGTTCCTATGACAGTCCCATAATTATTTCCACCTTTAAAAAAAACAAATAAACCCAGAGAATTTCAACTCAATATTCAAGAATTAGAGTATAATTATTTGTAGCTGGGGTTGAACTGTGGGATGATCTCTGAACTTGGCTCTTTGCTTGCAGACATTTCATGAACATCTTGACATGTCTACAAGAAAATAATCAAGCCCCCAAAATCACCAAAGACCACTCAGAACCCAAATAAGCAAGACAACCCAACACAGCCGATTGCTTGTGAGATGCTGTAGAAATCAGGGTTGAGTTTTTGAGTTATCTTTCAACCACCTGTGAATTTAACCAATTTGCCTTTACTAAAATCACCATACCATGGAGTAAAATGGACCAATGACTTGGTTTAAATCATAAAGTGGACATTGACCTGGGGTGGGTGGGGGGTGGGTGTTGAATTCCCAGAAGGAAGAAGGTGAGTTCAGAGAAAGAAGATAACATCCAGAGTTACCTTGAGGGAAGATGGGTGGCCTGTAAATTTTACAAATCAATTAATCTTTGAAGTCTAGACAGTCCACTTCCTTTCTTTGTGAATTGTAGAGATTAAAGTGCTTCTTGTTCAGCAGTGTGTGTTGCCTCTTCATAAAGCCAAACACTGCTTATTTGTTTATTTATATTCCCTGTTTCTTAACCCTTTTCTTCCCTTCTCCCCTTTAGCAAGCTCCGATGAGTAAGGGAGAGACCAGACGAGAGAACTGTATGAAGACAGAGCTGCTGAAAGACATCACCAACAATAAAGAAGAAGGTGAGGAGTCCATCTTTTAAATCCAGACTATCCTCTTCCTTTCTTGCATATGGAGAGCAAGGGCTGGACTGCCACAGATTATCTTATTCTCTTATCTCCAGTTAAAGTGTTATTAGGGTGAGCATAATCAAAGTCCTTTCTTAAGATTACAACAGCTGAGGTATGTTCCCTTGCAGATCTCTAAAAGTTACCGTTGGGTGTAAATGCCAGCATTCTCCTTGGTCTTCTTCTGATTTGGATCCAGGCCTAGACAAAATCCAGCAAAATCTTCTTGCTCTAGATCTGAGAGCATTAACGCTCAGAAGTTGTAGGTGCTCCAACAGTGGAAGTTTTCAAGAGGAATTTGGACAATTATCTGAAATATTATAGGTCTCCAGCTAGAGCAGGGACCTCCAAGGGCCCTTCCAGCTCTTGATTCTTCTGTATTCAGTCTTTGCTGTCCATCACATAGAACTACACAAAAATATAATTCTTTTAGGGGTAAATTCTCCAATCCCATTTGTGGTGTTAAAAACATAACCCATTTAATAGCCTGATTCATGGGCTACTATGTTTCTCTGTAGATTTTTGCTACAGGTTGTAGATACAGGAACTCCAAAGAGATTTTGTCTTTCAAAGCATGGACTTTGGGACTTAGGTGTGAATCAGACCAGAATAACACCGTCAAACAATGGCTTAGAACTGTATGTAAAGCTGAGTTGACTTTCATCAATGAAACAGTACTCTGTACTATTATAGTATCAACTATTTGCATTAATAATACCAGCTGGCATTATGAATCCTTGCCCTTACAATGAGGTGCTGTAGGAGAAGAGCAAGCAAAGCTTGGGAGAGTGGAATTAAGCATGTTATCAGTTTAGAATTGTTGCATTCCCACAAGCGCTCAAGAGTCCATTTCATGGACTCTTATCTGGAGCCAATTCAGTGTTGAACTTGACCAGATTCTTGGGTATAGGCTTGAATAAATCTATGCTGCAACCTAACTGGTGGTCTTGATTTTTTGAGCCTACACCTGCAATTCTTTTCTCTTGGCTTCCCCTCATTTTCCTCTCTCTCTCTCTCTCTCTCTCTAGGATTTAATGCTATGGCCGCCGGCGATGGCGCCATAGACAAGCAAGTTGGGGAACTCAAGATGGCTCCTGATGGCGAGACCAATGGCTCCTTGGAGTGCAACGAATTCAAGAGCCACCCCAGTATAGCCAAGAACACTCAGGACAATGCAAAATTGAGCCAAGGGGACTCGGTGGCCAAGCTGAGCCGGATAGCAGAAAATGGATTTTCTGAACGAGACGGGGATGCCGGGAAGCCAAACCACCTCAAGGCCAACGACTTCACCCAGACCACAGTGACGGGCAGCAATGGGTACATTTTGCCCAAGCAGGCGGCTCAGGACCTGTCCGTCAGGACTTCGAACAGTGGCTTTGCTGCCCTGCCAGGACATGCCGCAAAGACCCTTCCCGCTGGAGGGAGCAAGGGGAGAACTTTGGGCCCCTTTATGCAAGCACAGGGCTCTCTCCCAGCCAAGTTTGGAGATGGGGGCGGCAAGGACCTGGAAGCTAAAAAAACAGGCGGGATCAAGGTGCACCGAGCCCGGAAGACCATGCCCAAGTCTCCATCTCACCTGGTAATGTATATAGCCATAGCGGCAGCCCTTCCCGTTGCTTCACAGCCCTCTCTGACAGAGTCAGCCAATTGCCCCCAACAATCTGGGTCTTCATTTGACCCTCCTCGGGAGGATGAGTTAACCTTGAGCCGGTCAGGTTCGAACTGCTGGCAGTTAGCACAGCCAGCCGGCAGTCCTGCATTCTAACCACTGCACCACCACGGAAGGAAGGGAGGAAGCAATGCAATAGCCCTTAGGTTTATATGCCGATTTATATATGAAGTTCCACTCTTTGCCCCTATTTGGGATCTGCTTCTATCCTAACCCAATATTCTTTCACCGAACGGATTTTCCTCCCTCCTTTTGCGTCCTTTTAAGTGAGGTTTCCCACTCTTTAATTCCTCCCCCCCTCAAAATATAACAATCTCCCTTCCTGTTTTCCAGCATACCAACAAAGACCCCAAAGAAACACGGACGCCTAAGGAAGACGGCAGCAAAGCCGTTCTGGAATTCGGAAAGCCCGCCTCACTGTCCTCCATCCCCGGCCTTCACTCATCTCTACCTCAGAATCAGAGCTACGTGGGCGCCTCAAAATCACAGACAGGTAAAAGGAGGAAGGCTCAAGGGTTTTAGAGAGCTCAGCTTGAAGCGGAGTGGTCTGAGAAGAGAAGAGGTGGTGACCTGGGGTTCTTCCAGATCCTTATCCTCCCACATTTCCAAGTTCTGTCAAGTGTCTGAAGGAAGTGGCTCCCAGATTCTATCAGATCCAGTCAGAGAGTGGTAATCCTGAGACCAGTTGGTATTAGATCTTTGGCACTTTCCCTCTGTGTGTGTATGTGTGTGTGTGTGTGAGAGAGAGAGAGAGAGAGAGAGGAAAAAGATGAGAGAGAAGAGAGAGAGAGGAAAGACAGAAGAGAGAAAGAGAGGAGAAAGAGACAGAAAAGCAAGAGAGAGAGAGAAGAAAGGGGAAGAGAGAGAAAGAAAAAAGAGAAAGGAAGAAAAGAAGCTGCATGGGAAGCCTGTTGGTCTGGGCAGTGTGCCTCCTGCCTTCTCCCTGCTCCTCCTCCCTGACGGTCCTTTCTCCGTCTCCTCCTCTGCAGCTACTTCAGTATCTCGGAAGAAGAAACGAAGGATGGGAACGTATAGCCTGGTTCCCAAGAAGAAGACCAAAGTTTTAAAGCAGAGGACGGTGATTGAGATGTTCAAAAGCATCGCTCATTCTCCAGGCAGCAAGGTGAGAAGCGGGAAGAAGGTGATCAGATGCATGAACATGTGCCGTGACATGGGATCTGCTGATCCAATCAAGCTCAGAAAAATGACCCAGGGATTTGTCTGTCTTCCCCTGCCGCCCCTTTCTTCCTGATTTGCGGAGAGAGAGAGGTAGCTTCGAACGGCCATTAAACGGACTGTTGGAAGTCAGGGACTACCTCTGCTCTCCGTCTCGGCTGAGCCCTGGCTTGGTTCACGAAGGCCCTCTGACCCTCATGGGCTGGGCCGGCAGAACACCCGGAGCCTGAGCCAGCAAGCCGTCTTGCGATGGCTCAGCCTGAGAAGAGGCGTCCTGCGCCTGGAAAGACCCCGGCTGAGTTCCTGGAATTCTCAGGTCCCCCTGGGAAACGCCCACCTCTTGGAGCCTGTCGAGAGCCATGGCTAATCCCTGGAGACACCCTGGAACTAGAGGGACTGCTTAGTGAATGGAATAACAAGAGTTGGAAGGGACCTTGGAGGTCATCCAGTCCAGCCCCTACCCCCTACACCCACGATGGCAAGCCTATGGCACGACATCCGTTGCCAGGGGCTCTTCTGGTTTCTGGTGTGCACGTCTTCTTTGCGGTCTCTGGAGCCCCAGACAGGCCATTTTTCAAGCCGTTTTTTGGGCTGTTTTCAGGCTGGTTTTTGGGCCCAAAATGGCCTGAAAAGGGGCCAGAAAACAGCCTGAAAACAGGCATGAGCACCATTGCCAGCTGGTCTTTGGGTTTCCAGTGCTCAGGATGGTGCATATATGCATACCCCATGTTCCAGTTTGAGCCCTTGGAGCCGAAAAGGTCTGCCATCACTGCCCTACAGCGTTTCTGACAGAGGGAAGTCCAGTCTTTTCTCGGAAGCCTCCAGGGATGATGAAGCTCCCACCACTTCTGAAGGCCCCTTTGGTTGATTGTCCTCACTGTCAGAAAGTTTCTCCTTTTTTCCAGGTTGAATCTCTCTCCTTGTTCAGCTTCTGTCCATTGTTCCTTGTCTGGCCTTCGGGGGCCTTGGAGAATAGCTGGGTCCCCTTCCTCTTCCCTGGGGCAGCCCCTCAAATATTGGAAGGCAGCTAATTTATAACCCTAATGTCGCTTTCTCCGTTCCACAAAAATCTCCCAAATAAAGGGCTGTGGGAATGTCCGGGAGCTCTGGACTCACCATTGACTCTTGTGTGTGGGAATCTCCAGGCTGAGAAGGACGAGGGCCGCCCCCACATGAATGGGGAACGATTGGAGGTTGATTCCGAAGAAGACGACTCCGATGAATTGGAGGAAGAAGATGAACGTGGAGCTGACCAGGTCGCCACGTTTCCCATGGAGGAGAACAGAACCGCTAAGGAAAGAGACTCGGCGGACCTTAGCAATTCCAGAAAGGTGATCACTATTGGTCCTCTGGAGAATGTGGCTCCTTGCGTGGGAGGATGTGGCCGTGGGTGCCCTCCAAGGTTTAGTTTGTGGTGCATCTTCTCAAAACCAGCATCCCCAGCTCAGCTGAGGCATTATGAGAATGCAGACAGGAGCTGGCCCTTTGGCCTTTCAACTTTCCTAATTTAGGAAGATACCAGGTTCCACCTCTTCACGTAGTAATAGCCACAAAAATGCAGTCCCCCCCCCCCCAAAAAAAGCATCTGGACTTCCTTGTGTGTTTTTTTTTCATTCTTGAAAGCATTGCGCTTCTCATCAAGAAGCTTCTTCGGTTCTGTTCTGACCTAGGCTTCCCAAAAGCATGAAGCCGTACCGACAAAACCCCTTTTATTTAGGTTACAGCGAATTCCTCTCCAGCAATGTCCTGGCAAACAGTCTGTCAAAAGATTTTACAACTCCAGACCTTTATCAGACTGGGAGAGCTGCCAGGCCGATATCTTCCAAACGCCACTCTGTAGCAGCAATTACTTGGCAAGAAGTCAGGAACAGATCTTCACCCTAATGAATTGAACTAATTGTCTCCTGCAAACCCCACTCCCCTTTCATTCCCCTTTATTCCCTCTGGGAGGGGCCATTCACCGTCCACCTGTGCCTTTACTTCCAAGTCGACCCTTGTTCCTTAGTTGTTCCCTTCTCCTGGCAGCTCTGCGCATGGGCATATTGGGAACAGGCTCCAGCTGTTCTTCTGCCTCACTGTTCTCCAACTCCAAAGGCAGCTGATAACTGTCGGATGGCCCTGGCCCCGTCTCTGCCTCCGATGCAGAGCCCTCGTCAGAGCCTATCCCAGACTCCAGGACTGGCCCAGGTTCCTCCCCAACCTCCTCACTGTCCGAGTCTGCCACCAGCTCCACTGGCTCTGGTGGGCCACAACAGGTTCAGAATTGAAGAAGCTTCTTGGATGAGAAAAGAAACGTTTTCAAGAATAAAACCCAAGGAAAGTCCGATTGGCTTTTTGGCAAACCATGACCTGGAGGATGGAGAATCTCCATAGACATACAGGCCAAGATAGTGGACTCAACAGCCTACAGATCTGAAAATGTAATAAAAAAAATATTAGAATGTGCAGAAATGGATAGATTAACACTTAAAATTAAGGAGAACTCAATACTTTTTAACACAGTATTTGTTCTACCAATGGCTAACTAGCAGAAACAGAAGTTAGAAATGTAAAAGCATAAGAGATTGATTAATTCCATAAGGAAGGTTTGCTCCATCCTTTCACCAGCAGTTGCCTTCTCTGTTCTCACGTGAACTCCCCTTTGTCCGTCGCAGATGGTGGACGGAGAGTCGGAGGAGGAACAAGATTCTACGGACTCTGTTGAAGAAGAGGAAGATGGCGATGAATCGGACTTGGTGAGTGTTCCCTTTCTCGCACCATGCTCCCAGAAGGAGCCCAATCCCCTCCAGGCCCAGCAAAGGAATCCAGATGCCGATGAAAGACCCCCGTCTGGTTTGTCTTGTCTCCCTCCCTTGCTGATCCAGTTTGCAACCACATTGCGGTTGGTTTTCTTGTCCTTTGTTTTGCTCTTTTGTGGGTTTCAAGGGGAACGGTGGACTTCCATTAAAGCCTGTTGCTTTCTTGTCAGGCCTCAGCGGAGGTCTGCTCTTGGTTGCCAGGTGCCAAGGCCAAGGTGCGGTCCAGACAGGCATGGCCAGAGCTGGAAGAAGCAGGACAGAAGCAGGCCCATAGCCCAGACAAACCCTGCCCAGGGCCGAGTTCTGCAGGAGGCAAGGCAAGACACGGCGCAAGGCTGTTGCTGCTTCTGCTTCTTCTGCTGCTGTTGCTGCTGCTGCTGCTGCTGCTTCATCATCAAGAGCCATGGCTCAGGCTTGGGGGCTCCCTTTCCACCCACTAAGCAATTAGCCTGGTGTGTTGGCCTACGCCTCGCATCATTCCCCTGCCAGAAGAGCTGACCAGGCGAGGTGGAGGAGGTTGTAGGCGACCGCAGGGCTTTCCAAGCTTGGCGGCTTGAAGACTTGTGGACTTCCCTGAAATCCTCAGCCCGCATGGCTGACTGGGGGAACTCTGGGAATTGGAGACCATAAGCCTTAAAAGTCACCAGAGTTGGAGATCCCTGGGCTATTGTACTTGAAGGATCCCAGGTTAGGCAAAGTGCTGGCTTGCGCATTGATTCTATGCTTCTCGCAGCCTTTAATTCGTGGCAAGTGGATTGGTAGGAGAGCTGGATCATCCTTGGTGCCGTGCTCAGCTCTCTCTGCCCTTTCCCTCCAATGACCCAAGTCCTGCTTCCTGGAGGGCTTTCCGTTGCCTCCTCTTCTGTCATTCTGCAAACTCTGGCTTGGATTTCAGATCCTGCTTTCGTCTCCTTTTGTTTTCCCTTGGGCCCATCCTCCCCCTCCCCCTCCTCCTCCTCCTCCTCCACCCAAGCAGAGCAGGAGTTGGCCTCAAATTCTAAGTGACCACATGGCTGTTTCCTCCCCCCCCCCATTAACTTACATTGTGTAATCCGAGTTGCAGAAATCTTTCAAAGTTCGGGCTCTGTTGAGGGTGGGGGGCTGAGAGGTTAGGGCTTCTTTTAGAGCTGTCTGCAAATGCAGTGATTTGGCCTGTTTGTCAAATCCAGTCATTACGATTTGTATCATATGCCTATAAGACAAAAGTGTAGAAAGGAAAACTTTTGGGGGCGAAAATCAGTGATTCAAAACGAAGGGGCCCAGAAGCAATCATCCTAATTGGCGTAAGAAATTTAATGTTCAGTTATTGAACTGCCTTCTCTTCAAGGATTTTTAATTGGCTGGTGGTTGTTTTTTCCCTTTTAAATTAAACATTCATGACTGTCTTAAACCTTCACCTATTAGGAGGTAGCCAAAACAATTCATGGAGCATAACAGCAAAATTAATGTTGCAATGGCTTGATAAATAAAAACAACCCAACTTTCTTGGAGATGCACACAAACTGAACTCTTTGTACTCTTGTTTTCTAACCGAATTAATAGTTATGTTGCCAAGGTTACTCTTCTCTGCCTGGCTTGCAAAATAACTCAGGTTTGATCGCAAGAAAGCTTCCCATCATGTTAGGACTAACAAGCTGTGATGGGAGGCATCTCTCTGAGTCCATGACCATGAATTACAGTTCAGCTGTGGTTTACAGCGCTCCCAATGGTGTCCTGGGTGCGGTGTAACTACAAACTATGGCTTAATCAGTGAGTATTTATTTATATATAGACACTCGCTGATTAAGTGTGAGATATGAACACTCGCTGATCTCTTCTCCTCACACAGTTTAGTGGATTTATATATGTCTTTTGGAAAAAGCATCTGAGGAGGGAGGGTGAGATCTCCCTCCCTCTCTCTCTCTCCCTCTCGTTGAGTGCATTGTGGTTCATCTATTGCTTGCTTCTGGCCATGAACATATCCTAACTTGGTTGTTTTCTTGCGGGCGTTTGATTGCCCAAGCTAGATAACATTATGAGTGAAATCTCTCCAAGAAAACAGCCAAGCTCAGAGAGTGCCAAGGACCCTTCACCTCAACCCTGAGCTACAGATAGACTCCTTTCTTGGCATATCTTAATCTCAGGAAGGGAAGGCAGGATATCTGTGCAATGTCCCCTCATATAAGGGCCTTGGTGCAGCACAGATGGAGCAATGGTGTATTATCTCAGTTGCTTCTCCCAAGCGTCTTCCCTTGCCAAGGGCAGAAGATGATAAGTCTTGGACTTTCCCCACTCTCATCAGAATCAGAATCAGAAGCTGGAAGAAACCTTGGAGGTCTTCTAGTCCAGCCCTCTGCTCCAACAGACAAGCGACTGTCCAGTCTCTTCTTAAAATCCTCCAATGATGGAGCACCCAGAACTTCTGAAGGCAACTTCTGTTCCACTGATTAATTGTCCTCCCTGTCAGGAAGTTTCTCCTCAATTCTAGATTGCTTCTCTCCTTGGTCAGTTTCCATCCGTTGCTTTTTGTCTTGCCTTCAGGGGCTTTGGAAAATAAGCCGACCCCCTAAGACTGCTATCATCTCATCCCCTAGTCCTTCTTTTCTCCAGATTGGCCAAAACCAAATCCTGCAACCATCCTTCATATATTTTAGTCTCCAGGCCTTTAATCATCTTAGTTGCTCTTCTCTGCACTTTTTCCAAAATCTCAACCTCTTTTCATCATCATTTCATGCAACGGAACACAATCCATCTGTTAGCATATCCTAGCAAACTTACTATTGTGGTTTATCCCGGACTCTATATAACACGACAAACGTAGCTTTTTGAAACCGTGGTTTGAAATCTAGCATCCATACATTCCTATCTGGGGTTTTTTGACTTTGAGTCTGGTTATAGAAGGTTGTAATTTGGAGCGACGTCCTTAATTGAAGGCCTTCTCAAGTTCTAAACATTGCATTGGTTTTTTGGGTGGGGGGTCTATGACTCGATACTGGGCCACTGTGACATGTAATGCCCAGAACAATGAACTGTGGTTTCAGGTAAGTTTTACTAACCCAGGATCCTATTCAATGATGGTTTCTCATTTCGGACATAATAGCAGAATGATGGTTAACGTAAATCAGGTTTGGTTCTCCAAAGGGGCCGAAAGATGAACGTGTGAATCCATCCCTTGTGCCAAGGGTCTTCCAACTTGGCAAGTTTAAGACGTGTGGACTTCAACTCTCAGAATTCCTGAGCTAACATGCCTGAGGAACAGTTCTGGGAGTTGAAGTCCACACGTCTTAAAGCTGTCGAGTTTGAAGGCCCCTGACCTGTGCTTTTATGGTGACCAAACCAAGATTGTTGGCTCCAAGCCAGCCTGCGATAGGCTTTAACCTCTTACCTGGGTTCTTTTTGGTCATTTCTGGTTTGTTTAGACTTACTTCTCTCCCTGCTTCCTATAACCTCCCTATTCCTCTTCCCAAGAGCTGTTTTTTATTCCTTGTTATCGATCTGCTGCTAAGAGCTGTTGGAAGGCTTTGTCGTCCTTCGTCAAGGTGGATTTCTTTTATAATTCATTTTTTAGATAAATAAAAGGCAGGGACAAAATAGTTTATCAAACCCAACGCTTGTTAGCTGAGGCCTCAATTACCCTCCTACGCCACATCAATAGTCTTCGGCTTCATTGGGAGCAGAATGGGCTAAGCCAGGTGCTTGATGTGCTCAGGCAACCCTGGGATGCTCCAGCCGTTGCAACTAGATATGGCGGGGAGTGGACCATGGGACTGCCGGGGTGCTGCAGCGGTTGCTAAGGGGGCTGTGGCGACTCTGAAGGGTCACTAAGACATAGTTGTAATTCAAGGACGGCCTGTGGGCTTCTGTGACAGCGGGGACAGTGCTGGGAAAAGAGGGAAAGACACAGGAAAAGAAAACCCCCACTAAGGGAAGAGAGCCAGGGTTGCTTAAGTGGGTAGTTTTTAACAAATGGATTAACTTTAGCAATTGGGTAGGCTGAATCTTTCTTTCTTTCTTTCTTTCTTTCTTTCTTTCTTTCTTTCTTTCTTTCTTTCTTTCTTTCTTTCTTTCTTTCTTTCTTTCTTTCTACCTACCTACCTACCTACCTACCCACCTACCTATCCACTTATCCACTTTCTCTCTTCCTTCCGCCTCCTTCCTTCCTTCCATTTTCTTTCTTTCTTTCTCTTTCTTTCTTTCTTTCTTTCTTTCTTTCTTTCTTTCTTTCTTTCTTTCTCTCTCTCTCTCTCTCTCTCTCTCTCTCTCTCCCTCTCTCTCTCTCTCTCTCCCTCTCCCTTCTTCTTTCCTTGTCCCTTCCTTCTCTTTCTCTCTTTCCCTCTTTCTTTCTGTCGCTCCTTCCTTCCTTCCCTTCCCTTCCCTTCCTTTCCTTTCCCCTCTCTCTCTCCTTCCTTCCTTTTTGTTTTCTGTCTTACTTTGCTTGTGGGGAAAGCTGGACAGCCACCCGTTGTAAGAAAACGGGGCCATTATTTTCTTTTCCCCCACACTTTACTCCTGCAGCGTACCAGCCCTGACTCCTTGGCCTCCGCTGCCTATTACGTGATCTTTTCCGAGAGCAGCTTGGTTGCTAAATGCCGCTCAGCTGGGCTCCTCTGGTCCTTGCCACTTTCAAGAAAAGGGGGCATGGGGTGCGGGGGGGGAGCGGGGTTGAAACCGGGACCACCATAACCATGGCAGGCCAGGCCTCCCTTCTCCTAAAGCAGATGGTTCTGGTGGCTTTTGCAGAGCTCCGAATCCAGCCTCAAGAAGAAAATGATGAAGCGGAAAGGGAAAACGGAGAGCCCCTGGTTGAAACCCACCCGCAAACGGAGGCGGAGAAATAAAAAGAAAAAAACCAACTTAATAGGTAACAGAGTTGGACTGCTGCTATTGTTGTTGTTATCATCATTACTACTACGACTACTAAAGTGCTTCTTTACCCCAAGGAAAGAGGGTGGATGATGAGGGTCTCCAGGAGGAGAGGTGTGGAGATGCTGGTTGGCAGAACATCTGGAGCATACAAATCTCCTCCAATCTTGGCTTGTAGCGAGATAACTTCTGTTCTGCGAGTCCGAGATGGGCCATTTTGGTTGCTTGGTCTATGGGTTCAGTGGGCCTGGCTTGGTGGGCGTGGTAGGGGAAGAAGGATCCTGCAAAATCCCCCTTCCCTCCCCACCCCACTCACCTGCTTTCCAGCTCCATTCTCCTGGGCAGGGCAACCAAAGGAGAACCAGCCGATCAGCAGAGACTCAATGGGAGGTGGAGAAGAGATGGGGTTGGCAGGGCCAGTCAGAGGTGGGATTGGCTGGTTCTCCAAACAACCCAAAATTTCTGTTACTGGTTCTCCAGAACTGGTCCGAACCGGCTGAATCCCAACTCTGAGCTGCGCCCGTCGATATTTCTGTAGCTGTGTTGATAGGAGAAGCAGCCAGTTGAGTTTGGGTTGGGTTGTCCTCAATCTTGGAAGTTCTCGTTCCGAGATGAGATGCTGGTGGTTTTGCTCATTCTTCCTCCAGGAGAAACTTGTGGTCTCTGAGACGATTCTGGACTACAGCTGAATACTAGGACCGCTTCTTAACGTCCCACTCCATCCAAGGGGAGGCATGGAGGGGCCCACAGGTCAAGAATCCCCACCTCCCGCTAGAGGCTTTCTTGCTTTCCCAACTCTGGTTCCTGACCCCTTGCCGTTTGTTCAGCCTCTCTTGCCCTCCCTGGTTGCTAAAGTATAATTTTATTTTTTGGAAGAGTGATAATTGTGCCCTTGGTTTCACCAAAATCGTGGGGATTTTTGGCCCAATGGCAGCAGGATGGGGCAGAAAGAAGGGCCCAACGACGGGGGCATGGAACCTACTCGGCTGGCCCTTGGGTGCCCTTTGCTTGTTCCCATGGGGCAGGGGAGGTGAAGGGCCCAGTGTGTATGTGTGTGTGTTGGAATCTGCATGTGAGGGAGATGGGAGTGCAAGTGGAGAAGAAGCCTGAAGTGGTTTCCCACATGTTAGTTTCGATTAGTAGGCTCTGCCCTGCTGAAGAGGGAGGCTAGGATTGGCCTGCCGCAGTCCTTGGTACCTTCTGCTCCAGGGAGGATTGGCTGGTCTGGTCTGGCTTGGGCTCTCCCAGGCTTTTGGCATCTGAGTAGGGTGAGCCAAGAGGAAACCAGGTCCCTCCCTCCCTGCCTCTTCCTCTTTCTTTTTCTGTTCCTCTTCCCTCCCATCCTTTCTTCTTTTCCCTCCCTCCCTTCCTCTTCCTCTCTTTCTCTATCTTTCTCTCTTCCCTCCCTCCTTTCCATCCTTCTTTCTCTTCCTTCCTTCCTTCCTTCCTTCCTTCCTTCCTTCCTTCCTGCCTTCCTTCCTTCCTTCCTTCCTTCCTTCCTTCCTTCCTTCCTTCCTTCCTTTCTCTTTCTCTCTTTTCCTTCCTCTTCCCTCCCTTCCCTCCTTTCTTCTTTCTCTTTCTCTTCCTTCTCATTTCCTTCCTTCCTTCCTTCCTTCCTTCCTTCCTTCCTTCCTTCCTTCCCTCCTTCCTTCCTTTCTCTTTCTCTCTTTTCCTTCCTCTTCCCTCCCTTCCCTCCTTTCTTCTTTCTCTTTCTCTTCCTTCTCATTTCCTTCCTTCCTTCCTTCCTTCCTTCCTTCCTTCCTTCCTTCCTTCCTTCCTTCCTTCCTTCCTTCCTTCCTTCCTTCCTTCCTTCCTTCCTTCCTTTCTCTTTCTCTCTTTTCCTTCCTCTTCCCTCCCTTCCCTCCTTTCTTCTTTCTCTTTCTCTTCCTTCTCATTTCCTTCCTTCCTTCTTCCTTCCTTCCTCGGAAGGGAAGCTACCCCCCCTTGAAGCTTAACCTTCCTGGTCACTAAGAACTTTCCCACCGTGCAACAGGAGAAGATCATCACATGAAGCAGGAGGTCGGCCCCAGAGATCAGTGGTGGGCCCAGGGTTGCCTCTTGATTGTTCCCTGCTCCGCATCTGCATTGACCGATCCTTCGGCGGGTGTAGCCTGCCTACTGCCTGTGAAAGCGATGAATGTGGCCTTTCACGAGAGCGAGGCACATGCATGCTTCTTCCCTGGCATTCTCAACCGACGTGCCTTTCCAACCCAGGTCCTGACTCCTTCAAGCCTCCTTCGGGGAGCGAGGAAGGAGCTGGGCAGGAGAGCAGCATGGAGTACCTGGAGGTGCCTCTGCATTCTTTGGATCTGCGGGTGAAGGAGGCGCTGTCTTCGCCATCAGAAGGTGAGTTGTGTGTGTGTGTGTGTGTGTGTGTCAGGTTTCTAAATATGGCCATGTACCATTTTGGATCTTTGTTTTCTTGGAATTCATTTCTCTTTATTAAGACGATGCCCCCTGGTGGCCGCTTAGCAGGAGAAGGAGAGCAGGCTGGCGGCCCTTGTAAAGGGAGATGGTGTGTGTATGTGTGTGTGTGTGTGTGTGTCAGTGTCACACAATGGATCCAGCAGTTGGGGCGAGGAGCAAGATTCTCTTGGCCTCAGGAGAAAAGAGGGAGGTGGGGCGGCAGATGATCTGTTGGGAAGGACCCTCGAGGCATTTAATGGTTGCCTGCCTCCAGAAGTTGTGGGAGCTCCATCACTGGAGGCTCTTAGGGAAGGAAGGACAGAAAGGGGGCAGCCCCCTGTCTGAAATGCTATGGGGTCTCCCTGCTTGAGCAGGAGGTTGGACTAGAAGACCTCCGAGGCCCCTCCCAGCTCTGGGGGGGTTCTGATTGACTAGGGTGGGCCTGAATGCTGCAGAGCCACTCAGTTCCAGCTCTGGGTTCAACAGAGCTCAGGTCCCACGTACTTCTGGAAGCTTCTTCCTGGGAGGCCTGCTTACTTTATCCGAGGGAGCAGATCCACCTGGGGAACCTCACCTGGCTGGTCCAACAGAGACTTTATTTCCCAAGGTGCCGTAGCTTCTGACCTTGGTCTGCCCTCCAGAGCCCACCATGGCCTTCGTCCTTGTTCCGGTTTCCCTTCTTCCTTGTTGGAGCTTTGGCCAGGCAGAGTTTGAGAAGCTGCCACCCACCCACCTTGGGGATCTAGCTCAAGAAACACTCGACGGGTTCCACCCTTCTGAGCAGCCCCCGGGGTTTCTGAATAGCCAAACACCCAGCCTGGCTCCGATACCTGGGCTGAAATCCAAAGGTTGCCTCCTCCTGTCCCCTCTGGAAGGCTGCAGGTGTGTAGCTCCAATGCAGGCCTGGATGGGGATGGGGGAAAGGTTTGGCTTCGGAGAGGACGGACGCTTGGCTGGGCCATGGGGGGGACTGCAGGGGTGGATTTTGGATTTTCACTTGGGGAAGGGAGAAGCCGGAAGTTTCAGGTTCCAGTTTTCCCAGATGTGCCTCCTTTAATAAATTCTCACTTGGATGGGCTTTGTCTCTGAGTGCTGAATGGAAATGGGAAGTTTCTTTGGAATGCTGACAGGTGGGGTGGGTTGGCGAACAATTCTAATCTCCGAACTGCTGGAGGGCGGCCAGGCTAAATCAGAACCTCTGAATGTGGAGCCAGTGGGCCCTTCTTCCTTTAAAGGCTCTGCAGGTGCCACCCAAGGGCCCTTCCTTTTTCCTCTGCAGCTGTTCTTCTGACAGGTACACTTGTCTAGGAAGGCAGCGTGGATGTCCCACAACCCCACCATTCTCCAAATAAAGCCACCCTTTCCCCTTCCGTCTTCGCCCTTTACCCGGGGACATGGTTACTCAAGAGAAGCACAGTGTTGTAATTCTTGGACCTTGGAGGTCTTCTAGTCCAACCCCTTGCTTGAGAGGAAACCCGATACCCTTTCCAGTCTCTTCTTGAAAACCTCCCGTGATGGAGCAGCCGCAACTGCTGGAGGCAAACCGTCCCAACGATTAATTCTTCGAACTGAGGCGGTTCTCCTTAGCTCCAGGTTGCTACTCTCCATGATTTGTCTCCATCCATTGCTTCTTGACCTGCCTCCAGGTGCTTTGGAGACCCCGCCCCTCTTCTTTGACCCCTGCTCTGTCTTCACAGCTTTTTTCTTGTTCTTCCTCTTCCTGCAGGTCTTTCTAATGGTTCTGGGGCAATGGAAACAGACGGTCTTCAAGAAGTGCCTCTTTGCAGCTGCCGGATGGAAACTCCGAAAAGCCGGGAGATCACCACGCTAGCCAACAACCAGTGCATGGCCACGGAGAGTGTAGATAAGGAGGTAAGGCCCCTTTATGTCTCCTCCTCTTCCTCCTCCTCCTCCTCCTCCTCCTCCTCCTCCTCTTCGACTGCTACTTGTGGGAGACTTGTCTGTCTGGTTCACCTGCGCATCTTAAGGAGACGGACACATTTAGAAACTCTGGAGCGGTTCAAACGAAGGGAGGTCACAGCAGGCTAACACTCTCTGTAAGAATCTGGACTTGATGGGATGGTCAAAGCAACCTGGAGATAGATACGAATCAGCAGAACCCAAGGTGGGTTGGGCTTGGGTCTCTTGTGGGTGCAAACGGACTTGAGACTAATGACATACTTGACTCCTCCCTCGGGTTGGTTATCTCCTACAGACACGCCTGTGGAGATCCTCAGCCATCCAGGTCATGGTTGCCCACAAGTCCAGTTGCCTCTTGGAAAAAGCACCTTTGTCACTCCTGCAGACCCCTTCAGTCTTGCCTTGGGCCCCTGAGCCTCTGCTTCTAGCCCTTAAGCTCCTGTGCTGGGGCTTAGGAAGTAGGTTTAATTGTGAGATACCCGAGTCGATCTGGCGCTTCCCAAAGCCTTCCCTTCTGATTGCTTGTCTTGAAGTTCATGTTTGTCTTCTGAGGAGTGACTTTCAGAGTGGGCAAGTTGCAGTGATGTGGGGTTCACGTAGCGCTGAGAAGCACCACTTAGGAATCCCCTGGTGCATGGGCTGAGTTCACAAGGAAAGGGAAGGAAAAGAAGGAAAGGAAAGAATGGAAGGAAGGAAGGAAGGAAGGAAGGAAGGAAGGAAGGAAGGAGGAAAGGAAAGAAGTAAAAGGAACAAACAAACAGGAAGGAAGGAAGGCAGGAGAGAAGGAAGGGAAGGAAGGAAGGGAAAGTAACAGACAGAAACAGGAAGGAAGGAAGGCAAGGAAATGGAGGGAACAGAAACAGGAAGGAAGGAAATGAAGGAAAAAAGAAAATAGAGGAAACAGAAACAGGAAGGAAGGAAGGAAGGTCTTTCTCAAACCAAAACCAAGCAAAATTTTGATATGAAATCTCAGCAAAAACCACTCTTTTCCAATCCATTTTGTGTGTGTGAGAGAGAGAGAGAGAGAGACTTTTTGCACTTCAGTAAGGCTAAGTTACTCTTTGTGAGGCTCGCTCTTCCATCCGATACCCAAGTGAGAGGCAGAGATGTGACATCCATGGATGGTGGAACACACACACACACACACACACACACAAGTCTCGGGGGACTTGCAGCTTGCTGGCCGTGTGAAAAATAACTCCCAACGCTCAACAAACATGGGAGAAGGCATTCATGCGGTCCTCTCTCGTGCATCCGTCCATGTGCACACTAGCCAGAAATCTCTCTTCCCTCCCTCCTCTCCTCTCCCCTCCCCTCCCCACCTCAGCTGAGTCGATGCACCAACCGCGTGCTGAAGTACGAGCTGATGCGCGCGTCGAACAAAGTCCAGCTCTTGGTGTTGTGCGAGGACCACAGAGGGAGGATGGTGAAACATCAGTGCTGCCCTGGTTGCGGCTTCTTTTGCGTGGCGGTAAGCATGGCAAGGGAGACTGGACGGCACTCTTGCCTCCTCCCCCAGAGACAGCGGCCCCCAGGGTTCCCTCTTTATTTGGGCAACAGATAAAATAAGAACAGATGGTTTGAAGAATAGAAATAAACCCTGGAACGTAGGCAGGCCGAGCGGATGCTGGCTTTGAGGCCCCAAAGCCCCGTAGAAGCCAGTCTTCTCTTCAGAGAAGGCTCTGGAGCCCTCCCCCACTGGAAGAGGATGAGATCCTGCAGGATAAGCCGTTCCGGGGGATTCTGCCCTCCCCTTAAAACAAACACTTTGGCTGAGAGAGCCATGGGTTCTTGAGTTTGGACGCATCAAAGGGGGCCAAGAAACAGGAGCTTTCTTGGCATGGATGGGTCAGGGACCACGATGCAGGAAGAGTTGGCCTTCCAAAGTTGGAATGTGGGTCTCACAGGATTCCCAGGCTTGAGTTATGAGTCAGAAAATGGAGGCTCTGCCTCTTCCTGGTTGTCTCTTTTATTTCTTCCTTTTTCAAATACTTTCTTCCTCTTGGCCATAGTGATGCCATAGTATTAGGAGGGCCAGATTGCAGGACTGTGCCTTTCATGCCCCGTTCCAGGAGGGCATCCTGGGAGATTCTCTGGCCTCAAGTCCAGTCAACGTTTCTTACAGTCAAAGACCAGGAGATCCGCTCTGTCATCCAGGTCACGTTTGTCCCAAAGGTGCTTTTCCAAAAGGCAATTGGACTTTCTTGGTCCAGTTTTTTTCCTTGAAAATGTTCTTTTTGGACAAGAAGCGAAACATTTTCAAGGAGGAAACCCCCCCCCCTCCAAGAAACTAAGGATTCTGGGTGCTCTCTGAGCTCCGTTGTTTTCTTGCAGACCAGGACTAATAACGTTACCTGGAGGACGGAGAATCTCAACAGACTTTGAGCTATGCAGTTTGGGGTGTCCACCCTTGGAATGCCCGTTTCTTCTCCCCCTCGAGTCGTCCTGCCAGCCCTCCCTCTTTCCCCATCTCCCTCCTCAGCAAAGTTCCACGTTGACTCTGAGACACATCAATCACTGTCACCCTTGACCCTGGGTTTCCCCCCATGCTCCCTGAGACGTGTCCATAGCCCACAGTCATCAATCGTGTTCTCCAGTTAGATATTTGCGGGGCAGAAACTTCAGTCATCTTCGAAAAACTATGTATGGAATGCCCTTTCAATTTCCAAGCTGCCTCGCTGTTCTTTCAAACCCCCTCTCCCCCCTCCCTTTCTGTTGATAACTCTAAAAAGACCATAGAAATGTTTTATGAGTTGACATTTTGTCACTTCCCCGGGCGATGGTCTCTAGCCTCTGCACCCGGCAGTCCTGGACTAAACCACGGTTCATTTAGTGTTCTAAGTTACAACAGCCCTGGCGAAGAGCAGCTTGGGGCTGTTTTTCACACTTAACGTCGCGGCATCCCCCTGTGGTCACGTGATCGGAATTCACCCTCTTGGTGACTGACTCACATTTATGGACGGTTGCAGAGTCCCCCCCGGGGGGGGTCTTACGTGATCCTCTTTTGCCTACCAAGTCCCCCAGGGGAAGCCAGGTCTGCTTAACTGCCGCAGGGCTATTTGAACAACCGTGGCAGTTGTAAAAGCAGGGCCACACTCACTATAACAAGTGTCTGGCTTAGCCACAAAACGTTGGTCGTTAAGTCGATGTCTGTGTTTATTTCTTTTGCCCTTTGCGATTCCCCTCAGGGCCCTTTCATGGAGTGCCAGCCGGAAAGCAGCGTCTCTCACCGGTTCCACAAGGACTGCACTTCCCACGTCAAAGGCTTGAGCTACTGCCCCCACTGTGGGGAGGAGGCCTCCAAGGCGACAGAGGTCACGGTGGCCAAGGCGGACACCACTTCCACCCTGCTGCTGCCCTTGGAGCAAAAGAAACCAGGGGCTTCCGAGGGAAAGGCTGACACAACTACTGGAAGGCAAGTCACAGCTTTCCTTCCCTCCCTTGCAGGGCAGGTTGATTGGAGAGAAAAGGATTGCAAGAAAACAACCTGTTTGCTGCTCTTCTTCACATCAAAAGCAATGGGTTCACGTTGGGAAGACTGGGCCTGGGAGCCACACATACCCTACACAAACAGCTTGCAGTATTATCTTGAAATCTCTTGGGCCTCCACTGGGTGCATGGGGTGAAGGATGCGGTTTTTGTAGGCAATCTCTCCTTTGTCTGATTCCTCCCCTTCACAATGCAGAACAGAGAAACTGGAAAGGGATTTCAAGAGAGTAAGCGGCTTGTTTTTCTACACATTGGGAGCAGTGCAGTTGCCCCAGCAGCAGGAAAGGAAAGTTGGCCTATAGAAATGGTGTGCTTTGCAGAGGGAGAGATTGGAGAGAAAGGGATTTCAAGAAACCGAGCTGTTCGCGTAGGGCCCCTGTGGTCCCAGGCTGCCAGTATAACGTGTAGAAGACAGTAAGCAAGCCCTCAAGCTTCCCAAAGGGTGGCGATGTGGTGGGGAGGCAAACAAAAAACGGAAGTGTGAAACTGGGTAGCCTTGTATCTTTCCAGTTGGAAAGTAGAGTTGCGGTCACGTGATTTCCCACTTACGGACTGCTTCGCTTAGCAAAAAGACATGTGTTGTTTGACACTTGGGTTTTGTTGTCTTGGGTTCAGTTTCAGTGGGCCTGCAACCCAGCAACCTGAAGAAGTGAGAACTGAGAACTTGTCCAGCGAGATGTTCGATTTGGCTGGGACGTCGCTGTTCCCTAAGCCGCCTCCGGCTGGTTTATCCCAAGGGCCTGTTAAAGAAACCTTGGAGAGCGC
The DNA here is from genome assembly GCA_033807585.1 of Hydrophis major. Classification (NCBI taxonomy): domain Eukaryota; kingdom Metazoa; phylum Chordata; class Lepidosauria; order Squamata; family Elapidae; genus Hydrophis; species Hydrophis major. The sequence continues at coordinate 312,643 of CM066341.1, read as the reverse complement.
TCTGATTGCCCTGGATTCAGAAAAGTAAGAGCAGCCTGAGTGGGTTGGGCTCCTTTTCCCTTGCCAGGACTGAGAACTCCGGTTCTGCTGGTGTCACGGAAGGGGTCAGGGTCTGCCGCGTTGGCTCCTTCGCCAGACTGCCCCGATTAAGTTGACCACATCCAGCTAAACCAGCCCAAAATCATCGCTTCCTTGGTGGGAATCAGAGTGAAATTCTTTGGGGGGAAATGACAAAATCCCATCTTTCCATTTGAAAGTGACTCTTCCTCTGCTTTCGCAGGCCGAAGAAATTACGGTTTCACTCGAAGCAGCTGTACTTCTCAGCCAGGCAAGGGGAGCTCCAGAAGGTCCTCCTTATGTTGGGTGAGTAAAATCCCCCCCCTCCCCAGCATTTAACAACCCACACTACAACTAGTAGAGATTCTTGATTTGAGGGATGGGATCTTTAGACTGCTGTGGGGGGGGGTCAAGATCCAACCTAAAACAGTGAGAACAGTGGAAGGGCTTCTCTCCAGAGATTGTGGGTTTCAAGAAGAGGTTGGAGAGCCCTTTGTCTGGAATGGGATAGGGATGGAGTGGTATCTCCCTGCTTGAACAGGAGATGGAATGGGAAGACAGAGTCTTCTGATCCAACCTGTTGAAGCAGGAGACCTCCTATCATTCCAGGCCAAGAGTTGTCCAACCTCTTCTTGAAAGCCTCCCGGAATGATGGTAGGTCCCTTCCAATCCTATGATTCTGTGTTCCTATGCAGTATCCTCTACCTATGTGGAATTGCAACCGTCATAGTTGTCATCCGGCCCAACCCATGGCTGTGTCAATGGGGGAATGATAGAAGTTGCCTTCCGAGCCTTATCTGTTGGGTTCTAGATTGAGGAAAGCTGGACCAGACCAAGAAGGGGAAGGTACTTTGCAAGAGAACATCTGAGCCAAGGACCAGCTGAAACTAGCAACCAGGGGACCCCTCTGCTCTTTCCCCCCCCTTCTCTAGTCCCTCCGTGAAAGTTCCCTCTCCATAAGTGGAGGCAGTCCCTGACTTCCGACTGCAGTTGAGCCCGGAGTTACAGTTGTGTATCGTGCCGGTTGTTATGTGGCTCCTCCCAATTTTACAGCTGTTGGAAGTTTGAAGCCTCAGGGTCACGAGTGGCTTTCTTGGGAGTGGGGGCTTCAAACGGTTGCTAAGCAACCGGTCATAAGTCAAGGATTGCCTCTAAAGGAAAACGGGTTTTGTCCTCCCCCTCCTTTTTTTTTTTTGCTCAGTGGATGGGATTGATCCCAACTTCAAAATGGAGCACCAGAGTAAGAGGACGCCTCTTCATGCAGCCGCAGAATCGGGACACGTGGAGATTTGTCACATGCTACTTCAGGTTCATCCTTAATTCCCTTCCCCCCCTTCCTTTAAAGGTTATTTCCTGACCGGAGGGGTTAGGGTTAGGGTTAGCTCCCTTCTCTTCCCAGAGAGCCAAATCAATTGGGGATAGTGAGTGTCTGTTTATTTCATCAAGCAGATGCTGAGTCTGTTCTAAAAGCAATCAACATGACTGATTTTAAGCTTCCTCTAGATCAAGGGGCCTTCAAACTTGGCAAGTTTAAGACTTGTGGACTTCAATACCCAAAGTTCCCGAGCTAACCTGACTGGGGGAGGAATTCTGGGCATTGAAGTGCACAAGTCTTAAAGCTGTCAAGTTGGACCCTGCTCTAGATCCATAATCCTTGTCTTGGCTATTGGTTCAAAGGATGAGGAAGTTGGAGGCTGGGGTGGAATCAAGTAGATTGCTTTGGGTTTTCTGCATGGGAAAAAAACGTAATTTGTCTGTGATTGAAAGAGTTAAGAGTTTACTCATAAAGGAGAATATTTGTAACTCAGGGGTTGACATGAGAGGTCTGTTTTCATGACCTGAACTAGGTAACATTATCAGGACTAGCACCGATGATGTTACCTAGTTGGGGTCATGAAACATCTGCAAGAAAACAAGCAAGCTCAGAGAGCACCAAGGGCCCCTCAGTTCAGAGTTGGTTCGCTCCAGCCAGCGTGATGTCATGGTTGGGGTCTCAGATCAGGACCATGGAGAGCTGCCTTTGAATCCCCAGCCAGCTGCCAAGCTCCCTGAGGATGGCTTAGACTGACCTACTGGGTAGACCTGTTGGGAGGGAAGAGTGGAGGTCAGAGAATGCTTTGCATCTCTTGGGCTTCTGAGCAGGGGGAGGGGGGGAAGTGAAAGAAGAGATAAAAAAGAGAAAAATTCCACAATTGCAATGTCGTCATGGGTTCTGTGCAGCCCCAGAACCCATAAGTGTGTGTGTGTGTGTATCAGGTGGTAGCATCTGCATAACATCACTAAGCCACAATGAGGCATCAACCTGACCAGAATGTCAGGTTTAAGCAACTGGCCTGTTGGCAGTATTAAATAAATGCTAACTGTGGTTCTTTCTTTGCCTTCTGGGTCCGCACGGTACCTCTGCACAGGCTGGTGCTAATATAGACACCTGTTCTCAGGACCAGAGGACTCCCCTTATGGAAGCAGCAGAGAATAACCATCTGGAAACTGTGAAATACCTCATTAAGGCTGGAGCGTTGGTAGACCCCAAGGTAAGGTTTGGTTTGTTTTCTTAAACTTAGTTTCCAAAGGAGCCACCCTGGGTGCAAACTCTGGTTTGCAAGCCAGAAAATGGTGCATTCTCAGAACCCACCAGGCCAAACACTTTTCAGGTTAGCATCAAGTAGGAACTCAATCATCAGTTGGATTGAAGATCTCACAGTTGCATTGCTGTTGGTGTAAGTGTTCAGCCCTAATTCCTACCATATGTAGAGTAGAGAAGAGAAGAGAAGAGAAGAGAATGAACATGTCAGAATAGAATATAGAATAAACTATAAGATAGAATGGAATGGAGTGGAGTGGAACAGAACAAAACAAAATAAAATAGAGTAGAGTAGAGTAGAAGAGAATAAAATAGAAACTTTATTGTCGCTTTAAATGGACTCTGATCAGCATATATTAAAATGAAAATTTGATGCACTCAGCTCTCACAAGATGACCATAATGCATATATCCACATATACACGCATTGCGGGGTGGGTGGGGAAGAATCCTGCAAAATTAGAAGACGAATGGCCTAAGGGACAAAGCTTTTACAGAAAGTCCTGCTATAGATACTTTGAAACCCCCTCCCAGAGGAGAGCAACAGAAGCAGACCATGAAGTGGGTGTGTTGGATCTCTAACAATGCTTTGGGCTCTAAGCACATAGCGCTTATCAGCAGCATCCCGAATAACGGGAAGCGAGCTTCCTATAATCTTCTCCACTGTCCTCACCACTCTCTGTAGGGACTTTCTATCTGAGGCCACCAAACCAAACAGGGATGCAGTTTGATAAAATGCTCTCAATCGTGCCTCTTTAAAAAGTGGCCAGGACAGAAGGGAGAAAGATGAAAGTTTGGATGTGCAGCCAATGTGTTCGAAATGGCTTTGTAGTGCCACTTAGTGCTGTTGAGTCAGGAGCTTGGAGTTTGGTCTCTTGACTCTCCTAAAAATGGCATTGACAGCGTCCTAAAGATGCTATTGTTAAGCAGCAACAGAGCACTCCTCCTGCTTAGCAGAACAGCAGTGAAATTGCTCAACCAGCATTAGATGACCAGCCCAAAATTATGTGGCCCAAATCCAGAGGGTTGCTGAGCTGAATTATATCACCCCACCATCCATGGTGAGTTGAGGTTTGCCTCACCTTCTAAACCTCCCTGCCCTGGTTGCACTGACATCTCCACCTGATTACCTGTGTTTGGTTTAGGATGCTGAAGGATCCACCTGTTTGCACCTGGCAGCGAAGAAGGGCCACTACAACGTGGTGCAATACCTCCTGTCTAATGAACAAACGGACGTCAACTGCCAAGTGAGCGACTTTGCTTCTGACTGGGACCAGCATTTGTCTGGCCATCCGTTCCTCTTTTGGTAGAACGCTAAAACATGACTTTTGAACAGATCTGGAGACCTTCCAGCCCGGTCCCCTGCTCAAGCAGGAGACCCTCTACCATTGGAGACAAGTGGTTGTCCAATCTTTTCTTCAAGACTTCCAGTGTTGGAGCATTTACAATTTCTGGAGTCAAGTGGTTCCACTGATGAATTGTCCTCACTGTCAGGAAATTCCTCCTTAGTTCCAGGTTGCTTCTCTCCTTGATTAGTTTCCACCCGTTGCTTCTTGTCCTCCGTTCAGGAGTTTTGGAGAATAGCTTGACCCCTTCCTCTTCTTTGGGGAAACCCCTTAGACAGCAGTAGCACTTAGACTATATACCGCTTCACAGTGCTTCTGTAGCCCTCTCTCAGAGAGGGCCTCTCTCAGAGTCAGCCTCTTTTCCCCCAACAATCTGGGTCCTTATTTGACCCACCTTGGAAGGACGGGAGGCTGAGTCAACCTTGAGCCTGGTGAGATTCGAACTGCCAAACTGCAGGCAGCTGGCTGTCAGCAGAAGGAGCCTGCAGTACCGCTCTCTAACCACTGCGCCACCATGGATTTTAGATATTCGAAGATTGCAATCACGGCACCCCAGTCCTCTTCATTAAACTAGCCGTACCCAAATCCTGCAACCGTTCTTACGACTTCTGATCCCCATACAGCTGATGTTCCATAGGGTTCTGGTGGCGGGACTCCAACCCCCACAATCCTTTCCTGATTGCCTGGCTTTCAGGAGGTCTTCTGGGATGAAGAGCCTGCCTTCTCTCTCCCTGTTCTGCGATCCGTTCTAGCCAGAATTAACAGAGCCCACGCATCCTTCTCATTCCCTCATGCTCGCAGTTGCCTTGCCACCAAGCCCCACTCCAAGTTGTTCTCTGAGTCACCGAAAGGAATCTCTCCCCTCCCCCCCATCACTCCTCCCTCTCCCCTCTCCCCCCCCCTTCTTCTGTCTATTTGGCCTTCTCTAGGCCTTTCCGCCAGAATCGATGAAAAACACCCTGGTGTGGTTGCAGGAGAGGAACGGGCTGGCCAGCCATGTTCGATCCTCAACTTCTCAGCCCCCTGTGTGTGGCCTCCTGAGCTCTTTTACAGTGTGGGCTGGGCTGAAAATGGGCTGCCTGTATGCAGAGTGGTTGCCATGGATGGCACAACACACACCTCACCAGGCAGCTAGAGATCGAGAAATAAGCAGTGCACCAGCTAAGAAAGTGCAAGCTAGCAGAAAACGGCAGCCCAATCAAGCAATCGCCAAGTCCATTCCCACCAACATCTGACAGGGCATATAAAATAAGAGCAAACCCTACTCCATTATTAGCACTGATGATGTTACCTAGTTTGGGTCATGAAACGCCTGCAAGGAAACATCCTAGCTCAGAGACCCCCACAATCCTTTTCCTCCTCCTCTTCCTTCTTCTTTCCACAAATCCCACTCTCTTTTGCATTGATGATGTTACCTAGTTTGGTAACGAAACGCGTGCAAGAAAGCAACCCGGCTCAGAGACCATCAACCACCCCACACCTCTTGAAAGATAATGAGAGAGGGATCCCTCTTACTTTAGTCTTCTTTGATTGGCACTTGAATGTCCTTCTCGACAAAGAGCTGATGGGCTTTTTAGTTTTCTAAAAACAATATCAGGACCCATTTAGTCTCTTACAATCCCCCCCACCCCCGGTGCCATAATATTCTCTTTCCAGGGTAGGCAGTGGCCTGTCAGGCTTTGGCATCCGCTCAAGTTTTATTCCTTTCTTCCCAGGATGACGGAGGCTGGACGCCGATGATATGGGCGACGGAGTACAAGCACGTAGAGCTGGTGAAGCTTCTCTTGGCCAAAGGCTCTGACATCAACATCCGAGATAACGTAAGTTGGGTGGGGCAGATGCAACTCTCATTTGAGGGACCAGCGGGCTTAGATGCAGAGAACCTGGATTTCATCAGAATCTGTGGAAGTTCTCAGTTGTCCAAATCATGGTTGTCCCAAATTTGCTTCCCCCCGCCCCCAGAAGGCAAGTAAACTTGGTTTGTTTTTCATTGAAGACGTTTCGCTTCTCATCCAAGAGGCTTCTTCAGTTTTGACTGAATGGTGTAGAATGGGAGGATCTATATCTTGTGTAGTCATCGGGTCGTTAGCGCTCTCTCTGAGAGTCGTTGAGGCCACCTGGAGGTTTATCTCTGCCCTGAAGGTCACGCGAATAGTAACTGGGTGTGTGGTGGCGTCTTCTTGAAACTGCTGAAAGGACTGTGTGGTAAACAACAGATCAATGGTGTTGAGAGAGAGTGGGGGCTGTTCAATTTTAACATAGACGGCCTCCTTGACCCCTCTCTCAAACCAGCTGCCTTCTCTCTCCAGAATGTGGGTTTTGCTGTATCTCTAGCAGGGCTACTAGATTGTGTGACAGCTTTGCTCCTTATGCTATCCATCTTGTAAAGGATTCGCAGGATTCTATATATTTTTTTCCTTTGGTCATGTATATGTATAGACCAGAACTAGACTGTGATATTTCTCTGTGTGATAACATGGGGGTATAGGCATTAGCTGGTCTTTTGAGAGCTGAATGCAACGAAATTTCATTTTAATGTATGCTGATTAGGGTACGCTTAAAGTGACCCTAAAGCTATATTTTATTCCTCCTCTATTCCATTCTGTCCCTTATTCTATCCTGTCCTATTCCCTTTTCCTATTTCCATCCCCTGTTCCATTCTTGCCGTCTTCAAAATAGTGGTCTTGGTGGTTGAAATGCAGATGGACGGCACTTGGGCTTCTCCCGATACCTTTGGTTCCTCCTGTGCTGTTGGAGGGATCCAAGGGATGGAGAAAGGAAAGTTCTCTTGATCTTCTCCAGGGTTACAATTTCACTCAAGGAAGGGGAATCAAGAGAGGCTCTTACCCTGTCTTACCTCAGAATATCCCCCCCCCCCCCCGACCAGCCCTTCTTCTCAAGACTTGAGAGAGAGGTGGGAGGCTGAACTTCAGGCAAAGCCAGAAGCGAGAATCCTTCCACTCAGGAATAAATCCTTTCTCTGCCCAAGCGATCAGCTCTTGCAACTTGCAGGGCTTGAGAGAAAGAGAAGAAGCAGAGTGACGTGTTTTTAACGGTGGCCCACAGGCAGCTTCTGGCCTGGAACCCACCCTGGCTCGTGTTCTTCTTCTCACCCTCCCGATCTGCTTAGGCTGCCCCCCCCCGCCCCCGAGGGATGTGTCATCTGGAGATCTCCAAGGGCTTCCCTAACGCTGAAGTCTTTCCCTCTGCCATCTGTGGCATTTCCCCCATGGATGCACCCTGAGCCTGCTGCGCCTCACAAACAAATGAATCATCTGTCCTGGGGCGGGGGGGGGGGAGGTCAGGTCCTCCCCCTCCTCTCAGGGAGTGTGGAGGCGGTTGTGGCTGGGATCTCCCTGCCTTGAGAGGCAGAAAGCCTTGCCTTCCAAAGATGGGAGCCCATGGATTGTGGAGGAGGGAGGGAGGGCTTAAAAATAGGGGGGTGCCCCCCCGCAAGTGTCAGGCAGTCTGGATGGCTTCTTCCACCTCCCCCCAATCTCTCTCTCCCAGGAGCAGAATATCTGTTTACACTGGGCTGCTTTCTCTGGCTGCGTCGACATCGCCGAGATTCTCCTGGCTGCTAAATGCGACTTGCACGCGGTGAACATTCACGGAGATTCTCCGTTGCACATTGCAGCCCGGGAAAATCGCTACGAGTGTGTAGTGTAAGTACAAAATCCAGGGAGTAGCTTCTTCCCTTCCCTTCCCCTCCTCGTTGGTTTATTTCTAAATTAAATTATATCGTCCTTCTCACCTCTGGGCGCTTTAATGAAACAGTAGAAATGCACAGAGCCCAAACTTTACAGGTAAAGATAAAACGTGCAAAGGCCGGGAGGTTAACAAGGCGGCAGGAGGGTCCATGTCAAGCATGGAAAATCAGGAGCCAAAGTGGTTCAAATTGGCACAGGTTTATGGGGTGCTAACCCTCTATGAAAATCTGAACGGCTAACAGTCAAAGCAAATTGGCGGCAGATAAGACGGAGCTCAAGGCGGGCTGGACTTAGGTCTCTTGTGGGCGCAAAGAGATTCGAGACTGATGAGGAGCATTCATAGTTCAGATTACGGTAGAGAGAATACAGGTAAAGGTTTCCCTGTCCAGTCATATCCGATTCTGGGGCTCGGTGCTCCTCTCTGTTTCTGAGCATTATCCGAAGACATGTGTCCACCATGGCTATACGCCAAAGGCACACAGAACGTTGTTACCTTCCCAGCAAAGTGGTACCTATTAATCTACTTGCATTTGTGTGCTTTAAAACTGCTAGGTGGGCAGGAGCTGAGGTAAGGAACGAGAACTCACCCATTACACAGCGTTTGGGTCTCAAACCTGGGTCATCAGCTTTCCAGCGGACAAACTCAGTGTCCTGCGCACCCCGTCAGCATACAATAAACCTACCTATCCATTTGAACTACCTGGACTCCCGATTTCCCATGCCTGACACCAGCCAGAGGCATCCGAGCTCCGTCCCTTCCTTTCCCGGTGACTTTCTCCTTTCCTTGCAGACTCTTCCTCTCCCGTGGCTCCGATGTGGCCCTGAAAAACAAGGAAGGCGAGACTCCACTGCAGTGTTCAAGCCTCAACTCTCAAGTCTGGGTCACTTTACAGATGAACAAGACCCTGAAAGAATCAGCTCCAGAGAAACCCGCCCAGGTGGAGAAGATACTAAGCAGGTGTGACCACCTGCCTTAAGCAAGAGAAAGTTGCACTGCCTGCTTGTCTCCCCATTCTCTCTCTCCCCCCCCCAATTTTGGAGAGGAGACCCCCATTTCTTAGGAGAGATGGATGATGGGGCTGTTAGGGCTCCCACTCCAATCAGGGAAGGGGAGCCTCTCCCACGGAAGGGAGATTTGGAAAGGCCAGGAGCATCCCTGGCCAAGGGGGGCCAAGTCCTTCCAAGCAGTTTGGGGTGAGGAGCTGCGCAAAGGACCCAGCTGCATGAATGGGCAGGTCTGAGCCTCTGGACTGAGCGGCCTGGAGGCTCCTTGACCTTTTTCCTGACTTTAGAAGGCAGAAAGCCGGCCCAGAACGGAGCCTCTGGATTGGAGGTGCCTGTCCCTGGCCTTGGGCGGCTTCTCGCTCTTAAAGCCGTTCCTTCTCTTCTCCCTGCGGTGGCAGAGACATTGCCCGGGGTTACGAGCGGATCCCGATTCCCTGCATCAATTCGGTGGACGGCGAGCCCTGCCCGGTCAACTACAAGTACATTTCCCAGAACTGCGTGACTTCACCCATGAATGTGGACAGGAACATCACACATTTGCAGGTGGCAGGCTGGGGACAGGAACTGGGGGTCCTTCCTTTCCCTCCCTCCCTCTCTCCCTCCTTCCTTCTGCATCTCCTCTTCCTCTCACTCTCTTCCTTCCTTCCTTCCTTCCTTCCTTCCTTCCTTCCTTCCTTCCTTCCTTCCTTCCTTCCTTCCTTCCTTCCTTCCTTCCTTCCTTCCTTCCTTCCTTCCTTCCTTCTCTTTCTTCTTCTCTTCTGCATCTCCCCCCCATCACAGTTTCCCATTGGGTCAGCTCTGCTCCTGTGCCTGAATTGCAGAGCTCACAGCCTCCTCCTCCTCCTCCTCCCCAGTAACTTTCCTCCTTGTTCCTTCGCTTTCAGTACTGCGTGTGCATAGACGACTGTTCCTCCAGCAAGTGCATGTGTGGACAGCTGAGTATGCGCTGCTGGTATGACCGGGTAAGGCCCTCTTCTCCTCCCGGGAGGTTTGGGGGCCGCACGATGCCTCTCCCCCTTCCAGCTGGGGAGGGGGAAGCAGAGTGCAGGGAACCGGGGCTAAGCTGGGGCCGATGTCCATTTGTTGTCCTGGCGACTGAAGAATCATGGAGAAGATCTCGAGGAAAAAATCCAGGCAATTAAACAGCGAGAAAGCCGGCCGAGGGGAGGAACCGATCAGATGGGCTGGGGAAAAAGATCCACGTTAACTTTGATATTTTTTATTTTTTTGTAAAATATTCAGGCCCTGCAGCCTTGATTGGGTGGATTGTTTGGGTAGAGTTTGTGCCCCTCGTTTCTTTTCTTTTTTAAAAAAATGTTTATAGCAATTTTATTAATTTATGCTATAACATACGAACAAAATACAAGAGCAAAAAAGAGGAGGAAATGGGGGGAAGGGAAAACGGGGGGAGAAAAGAAGCGGGGAAAGAAAGAAAAGGCATTGACTTCCAGCTCCCTTCAGTGTAGTAGAACAGGCTCATGGCATCCACCCACAACCTTTAAGTCACACGTAGTAGTTTAAACTAACCATTGCAGCAACACCGTGTCTATCTAATCGGTAAACCCCAAAATCAAAGCATCGTTTCCCCCCCACCTCAAGCACAAAGTCCAGAAGTGGTTTCCAGGGTTTCTGTGGGTTTTTTTTTTCCCCATGACCAAAGCAGCCAATTTGGCCGTCTCCGCCCCTCATTTCTCAACCACCTGCAGAAGCACAAATTGATTGCCCTCCTTCGGCCCATTACGGATGTCGGTCGTGCAATTTGAGTCGTTTGCATGATGACACCGTTGCCCAAATGATGTCTATTAATAACCTGCAGCTGCATCGTTTGGGCCTGCTCGGGGGGGGGAGGGGGGGGCAGGGGCCTTGCTCTTACAGGTAGTCCTCGACTTACGGCCGCAGTTGAGCCCCCAAAATGTCCGTTCCTAAGCAGAAAATTTTGCTTCATTTTACATCCTTCCTTGCCACGGTTGTTAAATTAATCACACGGTCGTTAAGTGAATTGGGCTTCACCCATTGACTTTGCTAGTGAGAAGTTTACAAAGTCTGCATGAGGCCCCAGGACATCGGCAGTCGTCATAAATAGGGGCCAAACACCTGAATTTTGATCAGGTAACCATGGGGATGGTGCCACGGCCGTCAGGCTGAGAAATGGCCTCCTGGTCATTATTAAGTCCCTTTTTTCAGGGCCACTGTGACTTCGAACTATCCCTCAGTCAACTGTCATAAGTCCAGGACTGCCTGTGCTTGGGGATGGACAGTGTCCAGTTCAGGTTCCCCCTTGAGATGCTCAGCTACAACCTTCCTTTTCCCTCCGGGGGCAGGAAGGACGGCTGCTGCCAGAATTCAACACGGCTGAACCTCCGCTAATTTTCGAGTGTAACCACGCCTGTTCCTGTTGGAGAAACTGCCGGAATCGGGTGGTGCAAAACGGACTCCGGTGAGATGTTCAGATCATCCATTTGCAGCCGGGGGAGGGCAGAAGTAAAAAGTATGCTTAGTTTGGTGAAAAGAAGGACTAGGGGCAGAGATGGGGATTCAGCTGGTTCGGACCGATTCTGGAGAGCCGGTAGCAGAAAATCTGAGTAGTTCAGAGACCCCATCAACCCCATCTTTTCTCCACCTCCCATTGAGTCCCAGTTGATTGGCTGGGTCTCCTTGGGTTGGCCTGCACAGGAGAAGGGAGCTGGAAAACAGGTCGGTGGGGTGGGGAGGGAAGGGGGACTTTGCAGTATCCTTCCCCTGCCACGCCCACCAAGCCACGCCCACTGAACCGGTAGTAAAAAAATGTTTGAATCCCACCACTAGCTAGGGGTGACATGATAGCAATGTTCCAAGACCTGCAGGAGGAAAAAAACAGAGATTCCTACAGGAGGTGAAGACAGGGACTCCCACAAGGAAGAAGGGGTGTGTGTGTCAACTCATCCTCCAAAGCCCCCGAGGGCAGGACAAGAAGCAATGGGTGGAAACTGATCAAGGGGAGAAGCAACTTGGAGCTGAGGAGGAATTTCCTGACAGAACAATTAGTGGAACAACAAAGTTGTGGATGCTCCAACACTGGAGGTTTTTAAGAAGAGATTGAACAATTATTGGTCTGGAAAGATGTAGGGTCTCCTGCTTGAGCATAGGGTTAGACTAGAAGACCTCCAAGGTCCCTTCCAGTTTATTCTATTCCATTCCATTCCAGTCATTCTAATATTATGATAAGACGTTCCATAGGATTGGAGCCGCAGCAGAGAAGGCTTTTCTCCAAGACCCAGTTAGCCAGTTGCTTGGGGTGGGTAGGGTCTCCTGCTTGAGCAGGGGGTTGGACTAGAAGACCTCCAAGGTCCCTTCCATCCTTGTCCTTCTATGTTCTTTGAAACTTGTAAAACATGCCCTGGGAGAGCCACAGACCTGACTCTTCTATAAATTCACCCCGTTTCATCTTTGGTTGGAAACCCCCTCGGTAGAAATCCAACTCACGGGCAGATGGGCTGGTGGAGCTTGACAGGGCTGCTTCTCTGCTCTTTTCCAGGACAAGGTTGCAGCTTTTCCGGACGAGGAAGATGGGCTGGGGTGTGAGGACGATGCAAGACATTCCGCTGGGGACCTTTGTGTGCGAGTGAGTGCCTCCAGGGGCGAGAGAGCAAGGGCCTGAGGTTGGAGGGGGGATTCCTCCCTCCGTCCAGACTCTCCGAGGAGAACCAGCTGTCTTAGGCCAAGTGTGACACACAGGCTCCCCAAAAGCACGAACCCGACTTCTCGTACCGACAAAATCCCTTTTATTTAGGTTACAGTGAATTCCTCTCCAGCAAAGTCCCGGCAAGCGATTTCACAATTACAGACCTTTCACAACTATACGCCACTCTGTAAGCAGCAGTTACTTGGCAAGAAGTCAGGATCAGATCTTCACCCTCATGTCTTGAACTAATTGTCTCCTGCAAACCCCACTCCCCTTTCACTCCTCTGGGAGGGGCCATTCACCGTCCACCTGAGCCTTTACTCCCGAATTGAACCTTGTTCCTTAGCTGTTCCCTTCTCCTGGCAGTTCTATGCATGTGCACACTGGGAACAGGCTCCAGCTGCTCTTCTGCCCCACTGATATCCAAAGGCAGCTGATAACTGTCAGGCGGCCCTGGCCCCATCTCTGCCTTCAACACAGAGCCCTCGTCCGAGCCTTCCCCAGACTGCAGGACTGGCCCAGGTTCCTCCCCAACCTCCTCACTGTCCGAGTCTGTTGCCAGCTCTGCTGGCCGGCCACAACAGAGGGTGGATTTCTCCCTCTGTCCAGACTCTCCTAGGAGAATCAGCTGTCTTAGGCCATGTGCAACACACAGGCTCTTCCTCAACTCCTCCTGATTGGTCCCTTCAGTGGCTCCTTTCCCAACATGTCGGTGTCTCAAGCCAAGCAGTGGATAGATTGATGCCTTTTGGCTCTCTTCCTTGGGCTTCACCCAGAGAGATCGGGGTTGGCTGCCTGGACAGTTTTCAGCCAGATTTCAAGGCCTTTTTGTGTGTGTAAACAGTGTAGATCTCTGGAAAGAATTGTCCAACCCTGGCTTGCCAATACGACAGGGGGCTAATTTCAATGGTTTGATTGATGGGTGTCCTGATTTAAAAAGCCTTGGCTGAATGCACGAGACAGATACCTCAGTACAGGTAGACCTACCTCAACATACAGCCACAGCTGACTCAACACTTCTTTCACTAAGCGAGACAGTTGTTAAGTGAGTTTTGCCCCATTTCCCAGGAAAAACCAAGACAGCCAGAACTAATCGGAACTGAAGAAGCTTCTTGGATGAGAAGCGAAGTGTCTTCAAAGAAAAACAGTTGGGACAATGACCCTTAATCTTCATAAGTTATTTTCCCTAATACAAGAATGCTCCCATAGCCTGCATTTATTATTTTTTTCTCTGGAAATCCACTCCTATTCCCACACCATTTGAGGGGTGTCCATCCCAAAATGCCGAGTTAAAAGTTCATGGAGATTCTCAGTCCTGCAGGTCTGGGTTTTCTTTGAAGGCGTTTCGCTTCTTGTCCAAGAAGCTTCTTCAGCTCTGACTGGATGTGGGGAAGAGAAGGATTTACACTCCTTGCAGACAGCTGGTCATTTTAGTGTGGTGGGTTGAGGCCACTTGGAAGTCCAGTTGCCTCTGGTGAGAAACATGACCTGGATGATTGAGAATCTCCTCCATAGATAACGTGGGTTTGGTCACCCAGCTACCATGTGGAAAAGCTCATCTCGGCAGCTTCCAGACATCGTTCACTCCCTGGATCCTCCCCAGCCCTTTCTGAGAATTTGGGGAGTTGAAATCCACAAGCGTTGCCAAAATTGGGAGACGCTGCGTTCCTCTGTAAAAAAAAAAATCACTCATTGGATTCTGCACGTTATACAGACTTTTTTGGGGGGGGGGATTGTGTTCCTGCAGATACGTTGGAGAGCTGATTTCTGACTCGGAGGCCAACGTTCGTGAGGAAGATTGCTATCTTTTCGACCTTGGCAACAAGGCAAGTGGGGTGGTGTTTCTGTTTTTTTAATTGAGAAGGATTTCAAGGGCAAGTAGAAGTGCTAAAACGAATTCTCGGCCACCCTTCCCTCTTCCACCCCACTGAGCAGAACACGATCTTGGAACCGGCATGTGAAGCTCTTTTCACCTTGTAAGGGGCAGGCAAGCTCCAAGAGCCTCGGTTAATGGGATTGAGAGAAGGGAACCAAAGCAGACCAACCTTTCCCAGGCTGCTTGAATGGGAACCAGGAAGCAGACAAGACAAACCTTAATCAAGGGAAGAAGTGAAACACCTTCTTGGAGCAGGGCTGGATTGTCCGATGACTCTGACCAACTGCAAACATGGACTTGGGCCCTCCTGGTTTTGGGAGATAAAGAGGACTGCATTCAATAGGTCTATGCCGGTTCCCGTTGGGCTTTTAATTGAAGGAAAAACACAGGGATCTCTCTCAATAGAAGAGAAGATTTGCGGCTCAAGAGTTGGAAGGAGGGCTCCATGGTGCTCTCAGAGCTGGATTGTTTTCTTGCAGACGTTTCATGATCCAAACTAGGTAGCATCATCAGTGCTGGAAGGGAGTTAGGGGTTTGCTGTCTCTAGAAGGGAATGAGATTCTTGCAATATTCTTCTAGCACTGATGATGTAACCTAGTTGGGTTATGAAATGTCTGCAGGAAAACAACCAAACCCAGAGAAGCACTGAGGACCCCACATTTCAATCCTGAGCTGCAAATATTCTCTTAGCCAGCCAGATGTTTAGCCTGGATTTGGCATTTCAGTCCACCTGTCGAGTCCTTCCTAAGAACCTGGATAGACAGGTGGTGTTATTTGATGGCATTTAAAAGTATCGTCACAGGATGTCCAAGTGAAGCTATCATTTGCAATTATTGTTCATTATTTTATAAAATGTATAGACTGCTTCAGCCCCAACACATGGAAGCAGCATATATGGTGTAGAATAGGATGGCTTCTTTCTTTCAGGAGATTATCCCTCCCAGATAATGGAAATTTGCTGAAGAGCTTGGGGGTCAATTATTCTCACTCCAGGATAATCCGGAGAATTATCGTGATGGAGAAAAATTGGAGGAGAGAGCGTGTTTTACGCTGCCCCGAGGAAACTCGGGGCATAAAATAAAAATAAGTTAATGGGAACCAGGGGAATTTTAGGTTGGCCAGGAAAAAGAATCCAGTTCTACTGAGAAGATAAAAACAGAGTTTCACATTTTCAGACTGTTTACCTGCATCAAAGCAGAGGAGGGAGAAAGTGGGAGAGAAATTCTGGGACAATCAGCAAGTTCTAAATTCGACACTGCCTGCTGTTTCATGGTAGAAACACTAAACTGCCGTTTGATCTTCGTTGCTTTGATTGTGTCGCAAACTCATTCAGACAAATTGCTACCAAGTGGAGGAGAGGTGTAAGTGAATAACTGCAGCAATCAGAAATGGGAGGTTTGACCTGGTGGGAGTACCAGCCATTCCTCCTCCTCCTCCACTTCTGCTTCCTCTTCCTCCTCCTCCACCTCTGTATCCTCCTGCATCTCCTCTTCCTCCTCCTCCTCCTACCCCTTACCCCTGCCTTCCTCCCCTCTTCCTTTGCCATTAGCTTGGGTGATTTCTGCTCAGAGAAATTCCATATCAAACTTCTGGTTGGCTTTGTTTGAGTAATTCCTTCCTTCCTTCCTTCCTTCCTTCCTGTCACTTGTTATCCTATTCTTCTACCTCCTGGTGCATCAGGATCCAGATCGGATCACCCTTAAATCCGGCCACGGTGCCAGGCGTTTCAAAGCCTCCTCCCCCCTGCCTCCCCCCCCCAGGGTAACACTCCTCCCGTTTTCTCTTCTCCAGGACCGGGACATCTACTGCATTGATGCTCGCTTCTACGGCAACGTCAGCCGCTTCATCAACCACTTCTGTGAGCCCAACCTCATCGCCGTGCGAGTCTTCATGTCCCACCAGGACCTGCGCTTCCCCAGAATCGCCTTCTTCAGCAGCAGACCCATAGAGGCGGGGGAGGAAATCGGGTACGAGCGCTCTGCCCCAGGTCAATGGAGGCGGGAAGAAGAGGGAAACACTTGTTCAGCCCCCTTCCTGATTTCCCTCTTGGGAATGGTGGCATCTTAAGGCCTCCGTGGGGTCCGGAGGGATCTGCCTGTATCCCGGCACACCCGTTCTCCCACCGCTTCGCAAAGGAGGAGCTTGCATTGCTAGTCCTCAGCTTACGTCCTCCCAAGGAGGCGCAGCCTTTCCATCGCTGAGTAAGCCCATTGTTAAGTGAGTCACCCCCAGTTTCAGTGCAGGTCGTCCTTGGCGTACAATAGTTTGCTTAGCGACCATTCAAAGTCACAATGGTACTGAAAAAAATGATTCAGGGCCATTTTTCACACAACTGTTCCAGCTTCCTGCGACTTACATTCATGACGGTTGCAGTGTCCCGTGTGTGTGTGTGTGTGTGTTTAAGACGCCATCCCCTTTTTGCGACTTTCCAACCAGCCAAGTCGACGGGGCAGCCAGATTGCGCTTCACCTACCGGGCGGCTTCACTGAAGGACTCCAGGGGCTCATTTAACTGTTTGGGAAGAAAAGGTGCGATGGAGATGAGCAGCGCCCCCAGAGCCAGAAATGAGAGCACCTTCACCTTCTACTTTAAAGAAAAACAATGCAGAAAAGAAGGGAAAAATAAGGCTGTGAAGAAAAGACACGAAAAGCAATTCCTCCCCTAAACAAAACACACGCAAACAATCTTTGGTCAGTTATCACTCACTCCCCATTCATTTTTCCGCAGGTTTGACTATGGCGAGCGATTCTGGAACATTAAAGCCAAATACTTCAGCTGTCTCTGCGACTCAGCAAAATGCAGGCACTCGAGCGTTGTCCTGGCTCAGCGGCAGGCCAGCATGGCTGCCGCTGCTACCACTGATGCCGCCTCCTCACAGGAGACCCCCGAGAACAGACTCCCGGACACCAGTTCGGCCGCCTTGGCGTCCCCCCCTGCTTTGGGGAGTCTTCCCTGAAGAGCCTGAGCCCCCCACCCCCCAAGCCAGGCTGTGACATTGGAGACAATGCTTTGCGTTGGTTTCGTTCTGCCCTTTTCCCGGCGAGCCCACATCCGCCGTAACTGGTTCCCCTTCTGGGGGTGCAGACAGTGGTGGCGTGGCGCCCAGCTTCCCTCCCTCTCCCCTTCCCTTCCCTCTCCCAACGTGGCAGGAGGAAGGCACCTTCGCCATGGCACACACCGGGGTGGCAGAAGGAAGATTCTCTTTCTCTCTCTCTCTCTCTCTCTCTCTCTCTCTCTTTTTCTCTCTCTTTTTCTCTCTCTTTTTCTCTCTCTCTCTCCCCCTCTCTCTCCCTCCCTCTCTCTCTCCCTCACTCCCTCTCCCAATCCCCTCTTTTAATGTGATAAGTGTTCTCCAAGCCCCATTCCTTCCTCGTTGGAAACAAGTGACGTTGAAATGGCTCGCAAACCCGTCGGTGAGCAGGCAACAAACTGCGGAGAGTCTCGGAGAGATCCACCGGCTTTGGCATGCATCCGGGAAAGTTTTGGGGGTTTTATTTTTGCTTGCTGTTCACTCTTCCTTCCCACCCCCTCATTTGCTGGCTGTCGGGCTTTTGGGGCAGGGATCCCACCAGAGGCCGAGTCCCATAAATCCTTGGTTCATTGCTCGCTCCTCCTATCCCAATTCTCCCAGGTCAAGAGAGTGAGATGGTCTGGAATTTCTCCGTTAAAACCCCAGTCTTCGGGTAGAGCTCCTTACTCTATCCCCGCAGCATTGTTGTTATTGTTGTTATTATTATTTTTATTATTTTTAATGTTTAATATTATTTTATTTTTTCCTTCCTCGCCTTCTCCCTCTCGTGTACAGAAATCCTGTTTCCAAGGACACTTAACTCCAGAATCAGAAGAGGAAACTTTGGGGCAGGAGTCTCGGGAGAGGGAGGGGTTCTTCAGGGGGAAAATACATGGATATTCTTAGAGACCTGGGGGGGGGGGCGTTTCTTAAGTCGAGGCTGGAGGATTTCGCAAGTACCAGGAGGTTTTTGTGCCATTCCTGTTCTCCTGGAATCCAGCTCTGCTCCCTCCTCTTGCAAAGCGACCCGTTTCTTGAGGCCGAAGTTTGGATCGGACCGAGTTTGTTTTGTAATTGATTGGGGGGGGGGACAGCGGGAGGACCAGGGTTGGGGTGTTGAACGGACGAGTCCCCTTCTTTCTCCTCCCCCCCCAGCCTCCTCCTCCTCCTCTTTTTCACCCACCTACCCCTGAGCAACTTCACGGTGCTGAATTTTCTCTGCAATTTTTACTCACTAAGTGAATATAAATTTCAGTTGTATAATAAAAAGGACAAAAAAAAAACACACAAAAAGAGAAAAAACAAAAAAAAAGAACAAAGCGATTTTAGTATGAAATGCAGGGACAGGGGAAAAAACAAGGAAAAAAACCCCAACCCAATCTACCAGGATTCCCCCTTTTTAAGAAAATTAAAATTAAAAAAAAAATCCCCGAATAGGTCGTACGGTAGTGAGCATAAATGGGTCGTCACCTTTTGCGTGATCAGGTCATTTAATTATTATTTTTCTTTTTTCTTCCCCCTCCTCAAATATATCTTTCAATACTTTAATTAGTGCAGTATCAGGTTTGGGGGCCTTTTCGCCCCTCTCTTTTCCCCCTCTCTCTTGGTGCAACTCTTCTAAACCGTCCCTATGGCTGGGTGTTATTTCTCTCTCTCCCTCCTTTCCCTCCGTTTTGTTCGTTTTCTTTTCAACGTTTGGACAAGTTTTAACGGGCACCCCTGCCTTTCAGCTCTGTCATTTCCTTGTTCTGTTTTCAATGAGATCAATAATAATAATAATAATAATAAAAAAAAGTACTTTAAAAAACAAAACAAACTCCATTCTTTGCTCGTCGTCTCGAGCGGAATTAATTTTGGAGCCGGAAATGCAGTCAGTCCTCGGACTTGAGTGGAAGGGAGACCCAAATTCCCATCGGGAAGCAAGTCATTTGTTATGTGAACTTTGCGTTCCCATTTCACGACCCGCCTGGCCACCGTTGTAAAGTGAATCTGCAGTTGTTAAAAGTCAGGAACACGGTTATTAAGCGAATCCCAGCTCCCCCCTCCCCCATCAATGTTGCTTGCGAGTTGGTTGCCCCAAGCAGCTGGATTTTGATCTCGTGACCCGAGGGATGCTGCATGTGGAAAACGGTCCCAAGACTTTTTTTTCTGTGCTGTTCTAACTGAACGGTCACTAAATGAACCGTTGTTAAATCAAGGACTTCCTGTCCAGGTAGTCCTCAACGTATGACCCAAATTAAGCCATTGTGGTTGTAAAATGGATTGTGGGACTGGTTTGGCAACTTTTTTTTTCTTTTTTTGGGCAGTTGTGAAGCATACACAGCCGTCGTAAAATATGCCACAGTTTTTGTAAAGCAAACATTTTAAATTTTAAAGCAAAAACAGTCCTTTGTGTTGCTGGAAATCAGAAAGAAATGCCAGTTTCCAGAGGAGGGGAAGAGTCGTAAGGTTGTGGGAGGCACTATAGGCAAATTGTAATGGACCCGGTGGGCATTTGGGCAGACGTGGGAAGCTTCTGAAGGTCTGCCCTGATTTGGAATGGCTGTTAAGCGTTCGTAAGCTGAGGGCCTACCTGCAAGGCATCGGGGTGCTGAAATTCCGTCGCTGGCAGTTCTTCGTAAATGTGTCCATGTTCACAATTTAGTGGATCTCGACACCAGCAATTCAGAAATATCTCCTTTTGAAACAACCGGTTCCAATCCAAAAGATCTGGGCAAAGAAACGAGCTATATTTTCAATGGACCTGTATTTTGGGCTTGACAATAATGTGAAACGGGTGGAAAATGCATTGGGATGATCCAAGCTTTTTAACATTCAAAACAATCAGATTTGCACTGAACCAAGGTTGTGTGGCTCTTCTTCTCTGAACAGACCCCAAGGGTCAGGATTAGGCCTGCTGGTGGCGAAGAGTTCTATTTTGGTTATGGAATAACTTCACTGGTCTGCTTCTCTCTTCCCTCCCTTCTCCCCCCCCCCCCCACTTCTTACCACATTCCCTTCCTTCCTTCCTGCCTTCCTTCCATCCCCCAATGCCTGAGGGGCCTGGGACAGCATCCTCAGCCCCTGGCCTCTCCAAGCATGAGTCGTGCCATCCCTATTGGATGGTCCCAGTTCCAACTTCTCTTCCAAACCAGGCTCCAATGGGCGCGGAGAAATGGCTATTATTTCCTTGATGAGGGTGCTGTCTTTGCTGAAAATTGTGTCTGCTGAAAGTTGTCTTTATCTCCAACTGGCCCAGATGGACCTGCGACTTTTGGTCTCTTTTATTTCGCTGCAAGTGATGAGAAATGGGGCAAGTTGGATTGTCCAGTCTGCCTCGATAGAGGTGTGCCATTTCCTCACGGCGGAGGCTTCATCTTGCAAAGGAATATTATTAGCTCATCTTTCTGATAACGGTTCGTGTTCCATCTCCACAGCCCTGGGAGAGAAAAGCAACCCTTGCGTCTTTTTGTAATTTCCTTTTTGGTGGCACTGTTTGTGCCTTGTCTGGAGTCGGGGAGCCCAAATCGAGAGATGGTTATCTGGGAAAACTTGAGAGACTTCGTTGAAACAGGGATAGGCTATAACCAAAGGCAGAGTAATATGCCTTAATATATTTGGTAATAATAAAAAAAAGTTTGGGGGTCTGACCCTTCATGTAAGTCTGCTTCAAATTCAATTGCAAAAAAAGGCCTATCTGAAGGTCCAAAGAGACCAATTATTTTGCAAAATTAGGGCCAGATGGATCCAAACACACTTTAGGGAGTCCCAAGCTAGCAGGGTGCCAAGCAGGGAGGCAAAAAATATGGGGCAAAACACACAATGTTTTGCATATTGGGAGCAATATTATCGGAAAGTGGCATGAAGTTTCACCGCAGCATTTGCCCCCCAAAGCTGGCAGTGCCCCAGTGTGAGACAAAGAGTTGAGGTCTGCAATGTAGAGGGTTGAGGGATGTCGTGCATGTGGTGGTGACATCATCTTGATACATCAATACCATCTTTTTGTACGAAGCTTGGAAGCCCCAGTGTTTGGGGGAAGCAGGGAAGCGAACTATAGGAGTCTATGAAGGGGAAGAGCAAGGGATGGCATGGACGTGGCAATGACATCAAGTGATGCCACCACGAGATCAATACAGTCTTTGTTCCCCAAAGTCCAGGAGAAGCAAAGAATTATAAGGGTCTGCGAAAATAGGAGACAGGAATGGCGTGTGCACATTGTGTGGACAACCTCTGATGCCATCAGAACATCAACAAGGTCTTTGTTCTCCAAACCTAGGAGGCCCCTGACCTTCCGGACAAGCAGGGAAGGAAAATAAAAGGATCTATGAAAGAAACATCACACACAGTGTGGTGAAATCATCTGATGCCATCATGCCACCCATACCATCTCTTCCCCTCCCCCAAAGGAGGCCTCCAATATTCAGAAGATGCAGGCGAGCAAACCATGGTTTCTTTCTTCGTTTCTCCTGAATGTTGCAGATCTGCCAGCTTTGGAGAAGAAAAAGATTGTGTTGATGTCTTGGTGGCCTCAGATGAGGTCCACACAATTTCAAGGCAACTCTTGGAAGTTGTGTGGGATCCTTATGATGCCAGATCATTGCCTTTGAGTATTAGATTCCTTCGTTTCCTAGTTCCATGCTGTAAACGTTGGTTTTTAAAAAAAGATAATATCCACAGCCTGCCATGTTCTAATAATGGCATAAGAATATTGTTGGATTCATATATTTAAGTCAGAGGACTTTCAACTATTTTTGCGCTCGTGATCTTCTGTGGTGGTTCTTTCTACTGACTGTTTTCCCCCCCCACTGCATAAAAAGAATTGGGCAGAAGGTTTTAGATGGATTTAGTTGATATTAGAAATGTTGGGCATATGAGACAAATTTGCACTGTGATTGGCTTCTGCTTTTGATCATCAGGCATTCACCGAAAATGAAAGAGAGCAGAGTCTAAATATTGTCTGTGAGTGCATGTTCAAACAGTTCTTTGGAAAGGCTAGCTCAGTTGGACAGTGTGATGACCCAAAGGGGCGTGGCACAAAGGCAACACAGATAATCAGTAGTAGGAGTCCCTTTATTAGCTCCAACTTTGCCCCCAATGTCCTGATTACCTTCTGGCTGGAGAAAAACCCTCCCAGGAACAGCCTTTGGCTGCAGAGAATCAACTCCAAAACATGGTCAACAAAAACTGTCACTATAATTCCAATCAAGGCAAAATGAGGTCATTAGTCTGGCAGGGCAGGAGCAAGAATTCCAGACTTGAAGGAATGGCAGTAATTCAACCCAGTTGGAAGGATGGCAGGAATGCAGATAACCAAAGTCAACACAAGATAAACTTATGTTTGTTCCCAGCAGCTGCAACTCTCACTTGCATCTCTTTTAAATTCTCTTCCCAGGTGTGCCTAATGAAGGGAATCAGGGCCCTTTCCTTCCCTATTGCTTCCTTCTCCGTTCCTCCCTGCGTGCCTCAGGATGAAGAGGGAGTGGGCCTGGGTCTTCATTTGAACCTCTCCCTTGTTCTACCTCTTCCCTGCTCTGCCCAGCTGGACTTTGCCCTTCCCCAGTTTCCTCCATAGCCAACGGAGCCACACTCCTGCTCCCTGCCAGCTGCTCGTCTTCCTCCTCGGATTCAGACTCCGAAGGGGGCATGACAGACAGCCGGGAGAAAGTCAACTCTGTTTTCTTGGTGGAGAAGAAGTTAGTTTTGATCCACCATTAGCTCAGAAACACAGGGCTGTTTTTGACACCAGAGGTAATCTTCTACTTACAACAGTTTGTGTAGTGACCAGTTACAGCAGCATGGAAGTTACAATAAGTTACAACAACTTTGAAAGTGATTTAGGACCGTTTTTTTCACACTTATGACCGTTGCAGCATCCCCACAGTCACGTGATCAAAATCCAGAGGCTTGGCATAAGTGGCTCATATTTATGATGGTCGCAGTAACCGGGAATCCTGGGATCTCCTTTGGAGACCTTATGACAAGCCAAGTCAAGTGGGAACCCAGATTCCCTTAACAACCGAGTTGCTGACAACTGCAATGACTGACTTAACAACGGTAGCAAGAAAGGCCATAAAATGGGGTAAAACTCAACAAACATTTCACTTAGCAACAGAACTGAGTGACTTTGGGCTCAATTGTGGTTCTAAGTTGAGGACTATAATTATACGGACAGAATCAGGTTTGTTATTGATTAGGCCTGAAATTAGGCCACTGACTTCATTAAAAAAAATTTTTTTGTATCTGTATGTGTGGTGTGGAAAAGGGATAAAAACCTTCAAGATTGACCACGATTCCCAGCAAAGACAGGCATAATTCTACATGCCAATGACTAAAAGTCTTGTCAAGAATGGGAAGAGTGGTTATTTTAAATATCAACAATTTGTCGACAAGATTCACTCTTCTCGCTCAATCCTTAGCGAACCTGTTAGGTATCAGATCGTAGGAAGTTGAGGGCCTTACAAATCTGACTTCACAATGCCAGGCCTCTAAACCTGTCTCCTCTATGGCTTTGTGCCAGGGTCAACCCTGGTCATTGTAGCTCATCCCCCCACCCCCCAAGCGCGGTTCAAGCCAAAGCAAGATAACCTGGCCAGACTCTTCAAAGGGACTTGAGCATTTTCTTCAGAACTGGCTGCAAATGAAAGGATCTAAGAGGGTTTGGGGGCCTTCCTCCCCCCCCCCCCCCCCCCCGGCACTCTAGGAAAATCACATTTTTAGGAAAG
The DNA here is from genome assembly GCA_033807585.1 of Hydrophis major. Classification (NCBI taxonomy): domain Eukaryota; kingdom Metazoa; phylum Chordata; class Lepidosauria; order Squamata; family Elapidae; genus Hydrophis; species Hydrophis major. Next base: position 288,697 of record CM066341.1, on the reverse strand, counting down.
CTGGGAAATCGAGAGAAAAAGTAGAAAGGCGCCTGATTCCTTTCGGGAAAGACGGGCATGCGCCTCCGAGCTTTTCGTTTCAGCACCTGGACAGCTCCCGGAGTCCAGACTCCCATTTCGCCAATGTCTTCCAAGCCAACTTGTTCTTCATCCGGTTGTCTCGTCCCTTGGTCCTTCCCTAAGGCGTCTGTGTCCCATCCTCCGTGGGTTTCCCCCCCTTTCCAGCGTCCCAACGCCCACCCCAGGGCTCCTTAAAGGCTCCAAGCTTAACACACAGGCAGGTGGGCGAAAGAAAAAAAGGGATAGGGATGGGAGGGAGGGAAGGAAGGAAGGTAGGAAAGAAGGAAGGAAAGGCTGGCTCTCCAAAGACGCCCCCCACCCCACCCCGTTCGATCGCCGAGCCTTTGGAGAAGGGGCGGATCCTTCCTCTCCCTTCCCCGTTACTGATATGGGGCTTCGTTGGGTACCCTTGCGGAGTCGGGTGGAGCTGGCATAGCTGATTGGCTTCCCGGCTGTCAGCTGGCTGTGCTTTTTTTTTCTTTCTTTTCTTTTCTTTCTTTTTTTTGGGGGGGAGGGGCGAGGTTCACTAACCGGTTGCTTTTGACGTTTCCATTTCGCTCTCTCCGAGGCTGACGGTGACCCCCGCCCAGCCGCCCCAGTCTCCGGCCAGGAGAAAAACCCGGGGAATCGGAGGAGAAGAGCGTCTCTCGAAGCTCAGTGCCGGGAAAGAGGAAGAAGAGGAGGAGACGGAGGAGGAGGAGGAGGAAGAAGAAGAAGAGGGAGGAGAGAGAGGCCCAGGCAAGCTAAGTAGCCCCCAAACCCTTCTGGATCACCCCTCCCCAGGCTCTGCAGCTCGCCCCCCAGCTCCGGCGGGGGAGCCCCGGCTGCCTTCCGCGCGCCGCGCCATGCTGGGGTGGAGGAAAAGAGGCTCCCGGGTGGGAAGTTGATACGGATCGGATCGGCTTCCAGCCGCAGCTGGGAGACCCCAGCCTCGCCTCCGCCTTGGGCTCTTGCCGCCTCGCCGAGCCTCGCCCCTGAGCGGCGGCGGCGGCGCCTTGCCTCCTCCTCCCCGCCGCCGCTCCCCGAATCGAGCCGCAGCCCGCCCGCCTTCGCTACCCGCCAGAGCAGCCAACAGCAGCAGAGCCGCCCCGCCGCCAGCACTACCACCAGAAGCCCCGGCTTCCTCCCACCCTCCTGGCGCTGGGATGCGTCTTTGCAGCTCGGAGGGCCAGCACCGCGCGCTTGGAGAAGGGGCACCAGCATGGCTCGCTTCGGAGAGGACCTGCCTAGCCGCTATGGATCCGGCGGCGCGGGGGCTCCCTCGGGGCCCGGCGGGGCCCGGGGCAGCAGCAGCCGGCAGGGCCCCCCCGGCCAACCGGGCCCGCGGCCCCCGATATACAAGCAGACCAAGGCCCAACGGGCCCGGACAATGGCTCTCTACAACCCCATTCCGGTCAAGCAGAGCTGCTTCACCGTCAACCGCTCCCTCTTCATCTTCAGCGAGGACAACGTGATCCGCAAATACGCCAAGCGCATCACCGAGTGGCCATATCCTTGGCGGGGGCGAGGTGGGGGGGGCGCATCCCGGGGACCCTCCTCTACCCCACCCCGCGGGCGCGCGTGGAGGTGGAAAAAGGAGGGCCACCAGCGGACGGCTGGCTCTTTCCTGGGGGTGGGCAGGAGGGGCTCCAGCCTTGGAGAGGGCGTGGCGGCAGGCTCGGGGACCCTTCCCTTCCGTGGCCGGCGTTTCAGGACGCTTTGAGAGGGGTGGGGTTCCCTCCAAAGGAATGCTTTGGGGGAAGGGGAGCAGTAGAGATTTCGAGGGGCTTCAGTGGAAAGGGAGGTGAGGAGGTGCCTCCACCTCTTCTCCAGTCCCTGAGCGACTCTCTAGAAAAATGGCTTTGGTGTTTCTCTGGTCAGCTCCTCCGCTTTGTTTTGCACGGAAATCAGTCCCCCCCCCCGCCCGCCCCCCAGAGGGTGAGGGTTCTCCACTCCCAATTGGCCAGAAGTCCACTTGGGTTTTGGGAATTGTTCTCACAGATTCAAGTCTTACATGTGGCTGGGTGGGTATGGGTGCTCCTGTGGGCTCAGGGTTTGACAGGATTGCCCAAATGCCTATAGAGAGGCCCTTTCCCCATTCCCCCTTGCTGCTTTTTTGTTGATCCATTTGGGAGTAAGGGCTCTTCATCTACACCCTGCTGAGGTTTGTTCCTTAGCTCTTGCTAGCATGCCAAGTCAGGATGATCCAGATGATCAGCTGTCTGGTATTCAGAACAGCACAAGAGAGTTGGAAGGAACCTGAGAGGCCTTCTAGTCTGACCCCCTGCTCAAGCAGGAAACCCGATAACATTCCAGACCAATGGTTGTCTAATTTCTTCTTGGAAACCTCCATGGATGGAGCCCACAACTTCTGGAGGGAACTTCCATCCCACCGTCAGGAAATTCCTCCCTCGTTCTAGGTTGCTTCTCTCCTGGGTGAGTTTCCACCCATCGCTTCTTATCTGGCCCTTCTGGTGCTTTGGAAAATATTGTTTTTCCCTTCCTCTCTTGGAGTTAAGGAAGAAGCTGTTTTTTTTTTTTTTTAATTTCTTCCTCCTCTGGTATCAGTTCGACCTTTCCAGTTTGTTTAGAAAGAGAGGGAAAGAGTCTTCCCATGTTTCCCATTACTGTCTTGTTACTGACAAAATCTTAAGCATATTTTTTTTTTGCAAAAATCAGTTGCTACGCTCTTACATTTGCCCGTGGTGAGCTGCAACGCGATTTGGGTTTGTTGCTGCTGCTGCTGCTAGTTGTTGCAATCTGAGTTTTGCAGCTTCCTAAACCTGAATTTGTGGCTTAATGCAAGGTGGGAGTACAACCACTAGCGCCTCAGCTGAAGAAACCTAAGGCTCAAACATCCACTTCATGCGGGAGGCCATCAATTAGGGTTTGTACGCTGTGGTTTGTTTGTTGGTAGGATTCACACTTTCTGTCCATTGTGATCAACAGTTTGAACAGATCACAATTCAGCCTAATAATTAAATCCAGACTTAATTAGGGGGTGGGAGAGAAGAAATGGGGGGGATGGAAAGATGATCTCTTTATATTGGCTGCATCCTAACCATAAAATATATGCCCGCTTGAAATTGGATGCAGGGGAACATCCCATTTATAGCCAATTCAGAGGCTAGCTGATATTTTTGACCTGTGAGGATTATTATCCATGCCAGTCTATATTACCCAGAGAATAATAATGCAAAATATCCCAGAAGTCTCCTTTCCCGTTTACAAAAAAAGAGGCTTCTTTCTACCTCTTTCTACCTGCTTGAGAATTTCTGGTCCAGTTTCTCCAGCCGGCATTTTGATCGGATCTTATTGTTAAAAGAAACGGGGGGTGGCCTGGGGATGGTGGCGTTTTCGGTTGTGGTTTTCATCCCTGGCAGCCTCCCTGGCTCCACCCTTCCACCCGATCGAAACAGGCTGCCCTTGACTTATGACCACCATGGAACCCAACCTTTCCATCGTTAAGCGAGATGGTTGCTAAGTGAGCTTTTTGCCCCATTTTGAGACCTCACTTGCCCCCGGCGCTGAAGGAAGCGCTGCTGTTGTTAGGAACCTGGCTGTGAAGGGAACCTGGCTGTGAAGGGACTCCGGCTTTCCCTGCGGACTTTGCCTGCTAGACGGTCACAAAAGGGAAATTGCGTGGCTTCCAGGATGCTGTGACCGTCATAAACATGAACCAATTGCCAAGCCTTGTAAGTCGAGGGCTGCCTGTGCAGCTTTAAGACAGGTCTTTCTTCTTTCCAGGGAGTCTCCAGGTGGCCAAAGAGAGGTTTGTTTGTCCCCTCTCTTTTGATCTTGCCTCCCTTCTTTATTTCTAAATCTTTAAATCTAAATGAAGGACAGGCAGCCAGAGAATCTCCTGGATTCCTCAATGAAAAGCAACCTTCTTCATTCTTGTCTTCTTGTCTCACCAGATAAATACCAGGCTGCCTCTTGATGTTGCCCTTGAGCCTTTCCCAGAGGTCATCCCTCCTTTTGACCCCCATGTTAAATCCAGATGCCCTTTTGTTGGCTGCAAAGAGACATTTCCTGCGCTTATCTTTCTGTCTGGATTTTGGGTAGCGGAAAGAGCTGAAAAGGTTATTTCGTGTCTCTCTTAGCTAGCCAGTTTTTGAAGACTGTCCACTCCTTTACCAAGGAGGACAGAGGTGGTCTTCTTGAAGGCAAAATTATAATCCGGTTTGCTTACCATACAGTAAAAAAGACACTGAGGAGTTTGGGACAAAATGTGCAGAGAAGAGCAACTAAGATGATCAAAGGCCTTGAAGACTAAACCATATGAAGAACGGCTGCAGGATTTGGGTTTGGATAGTCTAAAGAAAAGAAGAATTAGGGGTGACATGATAGGAGTCTTCCAGTATTTGAGGGGCTTCCATAAAGAAGAGTTGCGGTCAAATTATTCTTCAAAGCACCCGAGGGAAGAAGGACAAGAAACAATGGATGGAAACTAATCTAGGAGAGAAGCAACCTGGAATTAAGGAGGAATTTCCTAACAGGGAGGACAATTAACCAGTGGAACAGCTTGCCACCAGAGTTGTGGGTGCTCCATCACTGGAGGTTTTTAAGAACAGACTGGACAGTCACTTATCTGAAATGGTCTAGTTTCTCCTGCTTGAGCAGGGGGCTGGACTAGAAGACCTCCAAGGTCCCTTCCAGCTTAATTCTAATTCTAATTCTAATTCTAATTCTAATTCTAATTCTAATTCTAATTCTAACTCTAACTCTAACTCTAACTCTAACTCTAACTCTAACTCTAACTCTAACTCTAACTCTAACTCTAACTCTAACTCTAACTCTAACTCTAACTCTAACTCTAACTCTAATTCTAATAATTCTAATTCTAATTCTAAAAGGAACTTCCAAGATTGGGGTTAGGTTGCTAAGGAGCCTCTTCTCTCTGTTTGAACTGCACGTGTAGCACGAAGCAATTCCCCAGGAGGGGCCTGTTGTTTTCCTTTGATCTGAAATCACAGAGATAATAATTCTCTCACCCAATGAGCAACAGGCTTTCCTCTTAACAATGCAGTGTGTTTGTAGGTTGCATCCTCTTTTCTTATGCAGCTGAAACACTGGGGATATAAGTGAGCTCGAGAAAGCATAACTAAGCCAGCTGGAATTCACAACAGCTAAGAGGATGGTCAAAGGAGAAAAAAATAGTAGGGACATGTCTACGGAGATTCTCAGTCATCCCAAACTGCTTTTTTCAAGGGGCAAGTGGACTTTCGGAAGAAACTTCTCAGATAAGAAGCAAAATGTCTTCAAAGGAAAACCAGAAAGTCCAGTTGCCTCTTTGAAAAAGAACTTTTGGGACAATAGTAGAGGACAGATTCCAAAATTGCTTCAACTAATTTTGAAGTAGGATGCATTAAGATCTCGCAGCAACTAGCCCAGTCCTGCCTCGCCTCTTTTTAGAGTGGGGAAAGCGAAAACTGGTTGGATAATCCAGACAATATCAAATCGATAGAGTAGAAGTTGGAGTTAGTCAGAGATCAAGGAGATACATTCTCCTTGGTTGTCTTCTGCTCTCTGCTCCTCTGCTTAACGTCACGTGAGGCTCCAAGTTGGACTGTTCTACCTGGACAAGAAGATCCAATTGGTCTTCTCTTCAAATTGGATCGGAAATGGATGACTTTTTTCCTCCAAGCTTCACAGGTTTAGTTTTGTGTTGTGTTTTTGGCATGGAGGCCTTTGCATAGAGAGTTTAATTCCCTGGGAATTTCTTCTCAGAATCCATAGCACAAACTTAAGCATGTGAGAAATGAACATGAGGATCGTGGTTTGTAAGTCACGATCATTACTAGATGTTGTCGTTGTGATCATATTTGTGTGTGTTGGGTGAATCCAGCCACTTCTGGCTTATTTCCAAAACTGAGGGGGAAGTTGTTAAACAAATCAAGATTTAAAATGAGCTCAAAGCTTTGTTAACTTGTTCTTGAGTTTGGCTATCACCTAACTTTCATAAAGATTGTTGGATGGTTTGATACCTTTCTACAGCTTGTAAACTCTGAAGAATTTGCTTTAATTGCTCGTATTCTCCATCAATTATCAGCTTGCAAAAATTATCTCTGAGAACATATTCGGTGCAAATTTAGAGGTTTTAGAATTTTGCAGATGGAGGCAAGTTGGAGAAAGAGAGCAGGCCACATTAAGTAAAATCCCACCTTTATTTAATAATATAACAGCTGCAGGATAAACTTTGGATTGCTCCGTTTAATGGCTTAATCAGCCAAGAGATCCTGAACAATCAACAGCAGAATGCCTTTCGGTTCTCTTCGGCTCTTTCCCCCTCTTCTTCTTCCCTCTCCGCCAAAGCAAAGGAAACCTCCTGCTTGATTAGATGAGGACTTTACTTGAAGTAATCAGCTAGAGGCGAACTACAACCTTTTATACGTACTTGGGCTTAGAATGGATTTGAGAAATCGAGACCCCTGATTGAGATTCAGTATCGGGAAAGTTAATGCAATTGCTGCTAGTGCCTTTATTTAATAATGTCTTTATGAGTTTTTCCTTAACCATTGTCTTCACTCCATTTGAATATATGATTTTGGCTACGATTATAGCCAATTGCATCGTTTTGGCTTTGGAGCAACATCTCCCTGATGGGGATAAGACACCGATGTCAGAGAGGCTGGTAAGTATCTAATATTCTGGTGAGAGAAAGAAATGTTTTTTTCCTTCCTTCCTTCCTTCCTTCCTTCCTTCCTTCCTTCCTTCCTTCCTTCCTTCCTTCCTTCCTTCCTTCCTTCCTTCCTCCCTTCCTTCACAAAAAGCAAACAGTGCAGGCACCCTTGGCCACAGTAGCAATTGACAAAGAACAAGACAATCTGAGAATGAACTATTACACTGAGAGCTGATGCTCTTCTATTCTACTCCATTCCATTCTGAGCTGTGATGGCACAGTGGTTAGAATGCAGTATTGCAGGCTAATTTTGATGACTGCCAGGGATTCAATACTCATATTGACACAAGGTTGACTCAACTTTCCATCCTTCCCAGGTCGGTAAAATAAGGACCCAAATTGTTGGGGGCCAGAGGCTGTCTCTGTAAACGGCTCAGAGATGGGTTTAGAAAGCACTGTGGTCTAAGTGCTCTTCTCTTCTCTTCTCTTCTCTTCTCTTCTCTTCTCTTCTTTTCTCTTCTCTTCTCTTCTCTTCTCTTCTCTTCTCTTTCCTTCATTCTATTCTATTCTATTCTATTCTATTCTATTCTATTCTATTCTATTCTATTCTATTCTATTCCATTCCATTCCATTCCATTCCATTCCATTCCATTCCATTCCATTCCATTCCATTCCATTCCTTTTCCTGCCAATCTACAGACTGGTAACACCGGTGTCCTATCCTTTCTCCTTCCCAGGATGACACCGAACCGTATTTCATTGGAATATTCTGCTTTGAAGCGGGCATAAAGATTATTGCACTGGGTTTTGTTTTTCACAAAGGATCATATCTCCGCAACGGCTGGAACGTGATGGATTTTGTGGTTGTGCTTACGGGGTAAGACTCTTTTTTCTCTCTCTCTCCCTCCCTTCCTCCACCTACCCTTCTCTCTTTCACTGCTCTCTCTCTCTCTCTCTCTCTCTCTCATTCCTGAATTTGAATTTAGCAAGCGCTACCTTGCTCTGGCATTTATGGGCCTCAAAAGAAGACAGCTCCGCTTTACGATTGTCACAGAGAATGTCGAAAGAAATGCTTTGACATTTGTTGATGGGGTGGGCACTAAGGGTGAGTTGGTGTGGCTTCCTCAAGAGAAAAAAAGATGGTTATTTTTTAAATTATTTTCTAACACATCCTTGAACAGGACATGATGGCTTTGTACGAGGAAATCGTAACAAGCAGGGGGAAATCCTAGCTTTCATTAAAATAGAATAACAAAGTTGGAAGGGACCTTGGAGGTCTTCTAGTTCAACCCCCTGCCTAGGGAGGGAACCTTACACCACTTCAGACAAATGGTTTTCCAACATCTTCTTAAAAACTTCCAGTGTTGGGGCATTTACAACCTCTGGAGTCAAGTTGTTCCACTGATTAATTGTTCTCACAGTCTGGAAATTCCTCTTTAGTTCTAGAGTTTTAGATCTCTCCTTGATCAGTTTCCACCCGTTGCTTCTTGTCCTGCCCTCAGGGGCTTTGGGAAATAGCTCTCTTCTTTGGGGCAGCCCCTCAAATATTGGGAGACTGCTATCATGTCACCCCTGGTCCTTTTTTTTCATTAAACTAGACATGTTTGGTGAAAATTCAGCAACCGTTCTTCATAGGTTTCAGCCTCCAGTCCCCTAATCATCTTCGTTGCTCTTCTCTGCACTCTTTTCTAGAGTCTCAGCATCTTTTTTACATCCTGGCGACCAAAACTGGACACAACATTCCAAGTGTGGCCTCACCAAGGCCTTATAAAGGGGCATGAACACTTCATGTGATGGTGGTTCTGTCCCTCGGTTGATGCAGCCTAGAACTGTGTTGGCTTTTCTTGGCAGCCGCTGCACACAGCTGGCTCACATGTAAATGGCTGTCCATTAAAACGAGCGCTTTTATTTTTCCATGGCGAAAATCAACTTGGTGTTGGTGTTGGTGTGTCAAATGAGCAGAGGATCTGAAGGATGAGGAGAAAACAGGGATGAGGTTGGTTTTGGGAAATTCGGGCAATCCTTGACTTACAACAGTTCACTTAATGACCATTCAAAGTCTCCACAGCACCGGATAATGTGACTTATGGCCCCACTTTTCACACTTATGACCATTGCGGCATTCCCCCAGGATCACACCTGGCATTTGGTTCCTATTTATGACGGTCTCAGCATCCTCGGGGGTAGGGGTATGATCCCTTTTGGCAACCTTCTGACAAGCCAAAGCAAACGGGGAAGCTCGATTCACTTCAACAACCAGATTATTCAACTGAACAAATAACGTCTCCCCAGTGCTTTTTCAGGGCTTTCTGGTTTTTCTTTTGAAGGCGTTTCTTCAGCTTCTTCAACTCTGACTGGAGGGTGGGGAATGGGAGGATTTATACTCCTTGCAGACAGCTGCTCGTTTGCATCCTTTGCAAGGGCCGTTGAGGCCACTTGGAGGTTTATCTGTGTCCTCTAAAGGATGCAAATGACCCGCTGTCTGCAAGGAATATAAATTCTTCCATTCCCCACCATCCTGTCAGAACTGAAGAAGCTTCTTGGATGAGCAGTGAAACTTCTTCAAAAGAAAGAACAACAAAGTCCAGTTGCCTCTTGAAAAAGCCCCTTTGGGATGACTGTGACTGGATGACTGAGAATCTCTTACAGACTTTGAACAAGCAGCGGTGACTCACTCAACAACCGCAACAAGAAATGGAGACAAAAACTCAGTTTAAAAAAAGTCTCACTTAACAACAGAAATGTTTGGCTTAAGTTTTACTACAGTTGTAAGTCGAGGACTGCCGGTATTAAGGTTGGAAGTCAGAAGGGCTGGATTCTCACAGGGGTCTTGCCGATTTAGGGAAGGCGGTGGGGCGGGGAGGTTAAGCTACAGAATCTTAGAAATGGGATGGGTGTGTATGTGTGTGTGTTTAGCCTCAACTGATCAATAAGTTTGTGGCAGAGAAACTCTTTGATCTTCTGGCTGTTTCCCTCTTCAGCCTGTGACAGGCTGGTGCATGTGAACCTGTCACACTTGGCAATATTACCGCAGAGACCATTGTGCACTGCAACACAGGGAACTCCTCGATGTTCGACCACAACGGAGCCTCAATTTTCTGCTGTTAAGTGGCACATTTATTGAGCAAGTGTGTTAAGCCCCAAGTTCCAACTTTGTTAAGGGAATCATTGCAGTTGTTAAATTAGTAACTTGCTCCTTAAGTGAATCTGACTCTGCCCCCCACTCCCATTGAGTTTGCTGGTCGGAAAGTTACCCAACTAAGTAACATCACCAAACTCTCTGGGCTTGGTTGTTTCCTTGTACACATTTCATTGCCCAACGAGGTAACATCATCAGTGCCAGAAGGGCATGGCATTTGCATTTCTAGCACTGATGATGTTACCTCGTTGGGCAATGAAACATCTGCCAGAAAACCACCAAGCTCAGAGAGCACCAAGGATCCTTCATGTCAGCCCTGAGCTACAAATACTATCTGTCTGTCTGTCTGTCTGTCTGTCTGTCTATCTAGTTTTGTTTCTACTATCTTTGCTCTATTGCTATTTGCTTCTACTTGCAAATTCTCCAAGCAGAACACAGAATCAATAACCTGTTGCCATTCAGATTTTCAGGAAATGGAGAAACGAATTATTTTTCTCAGATCCCGGGGAGCAATCTGTAGAGCTTTTGTGACTGATTGACTTTCTCTTTCTTTTGAATTTGTTTAAACCCAGTTAAATGGTTGATGGATTGAAGCTGTATCTCAGATGTATTGGGGCAGCAGATTGCTAATAGCGAAATCAGATTATTATATTTTTTTTAAAATAAGATTTATAAAAAGGGAAGGTTGCAGGCTGGGCTTGAGCAGAGACCCACAGAGGGAATTTATGGATGCACATCTTTTGACCAAAGCAAAAGGCTTAATACTTTTCATCGTTCATAACGGTGGATTTCCTTAACTTCAAATTCATCCAGGCTGTGTTCTACTAGTACCATCACAATAGCAATACGATCCCAATTCCTCCTACTCAAAATCTTGTGGGAAAGTTCACACAGCATTTGAGAACTTTAGATATCTGCTTGAATTCATCTGAGATTCAACAAAGGCATCTCTTGTTGAAGAGATGGACAGGTTTTTTGCTGCCTAAGATTACTCTTAAATGGGATTGGAAGACTGTAATGGACGGGCTGATGTCTCAAAAGGAGAATATTTTTTAGCTGAGGATTGAAATGAGGGGTCCTTGCTGCTCCCTGAGCTTGGTGGTTTTCTTGCAGATGTTTCATTACCAAACTAGGTAGCGTCAGCAGTGCTAGAAGAGAGAGAGGTGTATGGAGAGGAGGAGGAGCAGGAGCACAATGACAATGACTGTGGAGTCCTTGGTATTGTCTGAACTTGATTGCTTTTTTGCAGACATTTCATTAGCAAACTAGATAACATCATCGGTGCTAGCAAAGCACTGTAAACTGCTGTAAGCTGCTTTGAAAAGCACTGTGAAGTGGTATATAAGTCTAAGTGCTACTGTTATTTTCCTTTGTATGCTGCTTTGTCCCATCTGGTGCCTTTGAATAACTCTGACTTTTGGTGAACAATTATCCAACAGTTTTCCTGCGGAAAAAATATTTGGAAGTGGCTTGTCTTTCCCTTCTGATAAGGTGCAGTTGGCCCCAAATCATCCACTGGACTTGACGTCCAAGGCGCCAAACTAAAATTGCAGTCTCTCGTCTGGTGCCTTGAACCACTGCACCAACTTAGCTTCTTTGGAGTCATAGATTTCCCAGGAATCAGGAAGTCTGGATTTTGGCCTGGTTCAGGTGAAGCCTCGCCCGCAGCATTTGCATCAAATGAAAAGCAGGTATCCCACCCAATCAGGGTGGATTTGATTTAAATCAAGGCAATTTAAATCATGATTTACCGTAAATCACTAGTAAAAAGGCTTGATTTAAATCAAGGTGATTTAAATAATGACTTAAATCACTAGTAAAAGGGGCTTGATTTAAGTCAATTCGATTTAAATCATAGTTTTAAAGAGCAACTGTCATCTCTGCTGTGAAATGGTGTGAATGCATGAATGCAGCACATGTGATCTCAGCTTGCAGAGCGTGGATTTGTTGAATGGATTTGCCAAAATATTGCAGAATAGACAGCCTCCTCCTTCTACATAACTAAGCTCTATTTCATGCCGAATAAACTACATTATTAATGTATTTTAAATAGAAAATTACCTTTAGATAGATTTTTATTCTAAAAGCTTTTGATTAAAATAAATTTGAGCAAAATTTTTAAAAAAATTCAATTTAAATTTTTTAAATATCTGATTGATTTATTTTTTAAATCTGATTGTCTTAATTTAATTTGATTAAGTGGCTGGTATAAGAAATCCAGGCTCTGCATTGCTGATGATACAAGTATAATTCCTTTGAAGTCCAAGTCAGTTAATGCCAGGACATTGGCCTCTCCTGGCACCTCTAGCTGAGTTGCATTGAAATTGCCTTGTATACGAGGTTCCTGCTAAGGAACCAGTGGGAGCAAAACTGCTTCCCTCTTTTATCTACTTTTATTTATTTTTTTGGTGGCTGCTGTGACATTTCTTGACAATGAACCTCCACGGGGGAGAGGTTGTTTTGTCAGCGTTGCACTGCTTTCTTTTCAGCTTCTGTTCAGATGGAAAGCATAGGGAAATGTCTTCTGTTCTTCCTCTCCTTCCGTCATGGATGGGTGGGAGATCTGGATGCAGATGGCTTCATTCCAACTTGGGTTGAACTATGCTGAATTTATAAAAGGTGTGTGTGGTGTCTGAATGGTTTAAGATGCTGGGATTGTTGACCGGAAGGTCAGCAGTTTGAGACCCAAGCACCACATTGACAGGGTGAGCGCCTGTTCCTGCCTCAGCTCTTGCCAATCTAGCATGCAAATGCGAGTAGATAAATAGGTACCACCTTGAAGGATTTTTGGTGCGCTCTGAGCTTGGTTGTTTTTTTGCAGATGTTCATTACTCAAACTAGCCAATGTCACCAGTGCCAGAAGGGAGACAGAGCAAAATCCACTATCTTGTAGCACTGATGATGTTCCCTAACTGGGTAATGAAACGTCTGCAAGAAAACAAGCAAATTCAGAGAGTACAAAGGACCCTATAATTCTCCTCTCCTCTCCCTTCTAGCACTGATGATGTTACCTAGTTTTGATAATGAAACATCTACAAGAAAACAAGCAAGCTCAGAGAGTATCAAGGACCCCATCGTCCTCTTCCTCCTCCAATCCCTCTCCCTTCCAGTGGTGATGGGGTTCCCTAGTTTGGGTCATGAAACACCTGCAAGAAAACCACCCAGCTCAGAGAGCACCAAGGACCCCTCCTTCCAACCCTGAACTACAAATATTCTCCTTTGTAGATACCACCTTGGTGGGAAGGTAACAACATTCTGTGCTCCTCAGCATATAATCCTGCCAACCACAAGACCGCAGAGAAAAGCTTCAGCAATGATTTGCCTTAGGGCCTAGGTGGTATGAGGACTCCTTCTTTGGACAAGCGGTTGGGCTAGAAGACCTTCAAGATCCCTTTCAAACCTATGATTTTATGTTCTCATCATAATTTAGGTTTGGTGGACATCTAAGGCCTAAGGCAGTAACCTTGCAAAGCTAGTGACATGAAGCCAGGTCTTGGAGGGAGGTAGAGGGAACCCCAACGAAGTCCTAGCCAACTCTTTTCCATTCCCTTCGCTACCTCCATCTCTTACTCTCCAGTAAAACTGGAAAGATCCAAGAAATCCCTGCTTAGCGGTCTAGTGGTGTCAGTTTTCAGACTTGATTGATTGATTGATTTATATTTTATTTTATTTGTCAATCACTTACAAGATAATGGGTATAAGTATAAACATGAGTAAGAATACAGGAAATAGGTACAAATAAATGGGGACAATAGGACAGGGACGGAGGCAGGATGGTGCACTTAGGCAGGCCCCTTTACTAAATATCCCTGCCTGTTTTTAGCACACAGCTAATGACCAGCACAGCAGGAGCCAGAAATGCAGCAAAAACTCTGAACAGAGGAAGGTTCTGCAATGGTCTGATTGCTCTTGGCCCTGAAATATGTTTATGGGGCTTTCAGCTATGAAACGATAAATAAATGATCATTATGCCACAAAGCCCTAGGACTGAAAAATGGTTCCTTCCATACAACACCTCCCCCATCTGCCTCTCCCTCTCCTTGTTCTTCTGCTGGGTTCCTTATGAGCAACTTTAAACCTGCCCTTTCTTTCCTGCCAGTTAATTTAAAAGAGGAAGCAGGTATCAGCGTTCAGGCCACAACCAAATTGGAGGAAGGTTATCTTGAGGTTCTGCTGTCTCCGAGAGAGAGAAATGATATAGGAAACGGGATAGAACGGGGTCCTTAACAGCACTGGTATCTCCAAATAGGCTCCTTAATCTGGCTTGTACACTTTAGGGGACAATTAAAACAGAAAGACTGGCAACGGAGCATTAGGGGAAGAGGCTAGCAGATGGACTTTGAGACAAAGGTAAAAGTGTCCCAGTTATGTCAAACTCTAGGGGAGGGAGGTTGTCCCTTTCCAGATGCATGAGTGTGTGTGTGTGTGTCAAAAGGGCATTCTGAAATCCAGTTGGAGAAATCGGCTAATTGGGCGGCAGATGCAGAAAGAAACTGTTGCTGCATTAAGAGATTCCTGGCATTCAAAGAAAACCTTAATGCCTTCCGAGGTTGGCTTTTAGGGCACCAAAGAGAATTAATGGTTCCTTCTTTCCCTGATGGTTTTTTTTTTTTAATGTTTGGGGGGGAGGGGTGACATCTGACAGTGCAATGACTGGAAAAGAAGGAATAAATTGAAAAAAAGAAGAAGGAATAAATTAAATAAATAAAAAGAAGGAATCTATCTATATAAAAGCAAAAGATCACTCGCTCATCGCCACAAAATCTTCAGAACTGTACAGCCTACAAACTTGCAATTTGGCACGTATTTTCCTCTTGGGTTCTAGGGGTTCACTAAGAAAGGATTTTTCAAAATAACCATCAGAACATTAGTATTTCCTATATTATTATTATTATTATTATTCTCTGATGCTAAGGAGTTCTACTCCCCCTCCATAACCCCAAATAAATCTCTTCCAAATGCAAAACCCAAGCAGAGGAGAGGAGTTTCACAGCAGCCCCAAGCAGCTTTAGTACAGAACAGTTGAGCTGAGCCGTGCCTGGGCTCCGTTGCTTTTTTAAAAAAACGGCGGGACAAACGGTGGCCTGGATGATTGAGAATCTCCATCAACATTAAGGGTGATTACATGCCCAGGGCCCCTGTAGGGCAAAACTATCTCCTCCAAGAATGGAATGGAAGAGAAGAGAAACTGGAATAGAAATTGGGATAGAAGAGAAGAGAAGCTGGAAGGGGACCTTGGAGGCCTTCTAGTCCAGCCCCTTGCTCAAGCAGAGAATCTATATACAATCTCAGACAAATAACGATCTAATCTCTTCTGAAATACCAGCAATGGAGTGCCCATGATTTTTGGAGGCAAGCTGTTCCACAGGTTAGTTGTCCTCACTTTTAGGAAGTTTCTCCTTAATTCCAGGAATTAATTCAAGAAAATGCATAAAAAATATGGACAGATATTCTTGAATGTTTTTTTTTCTGAATCGAATTTAAAAGTGAACAATCACGAGTTGAGATTATTGATGCGTCGTGCTGACTCTGCCTTTAGCGCATTGAATGCTTGTTTGTTTGTTTGTTTTTTAATAAATGAAGCATGGTAGAGAGGCTGCGTGCCAGGGTTGGCGTTATCCAGCATTTATATCTTGCAAGATAATATTTTGACTGTTTGTTGTGGCTGTGTGTTGTGGTTGTGCTCTGGGAGGGTGTCCTGCCAATGGTTTGGGGATGTGTGCAAAACACAAGCTCCGGAAATGCAGCAGATGGCAAGAAGGAAAGGAAAAAGAAAGGAAGAATTGAAGGAAACAGGTTGAGGAGATGAAGGCCTGGACTCCAAATGAGCTGCTCTCTGTGGAAGAATCAAAAGGCATCAGGCTCCTGGAAGGGGGGGGGGGCAGAATTCTGTAACAGTTCACTTACAGTGGCATTGAAAAAAATGACTTATGACTGTTTTTATACTTATGACCATGGCTGCATCCCCATGGATGATGGGATCAAAATTCAGACACTCAGCGACTGACTTGTACTTATGACGGTCGCAATGTCCTGGAGTCACATGATCAACTTTTGTGACTTCCAACCAGCGAACTCAACGGAATTCAAGGAAGCTCACTGGCTCCCTTCCTTCAACCTTGAAGAAATTCCTTCTGAGTAAACAGAGTTACCGCTGGGCGGCCAAACCTCTTCCTGCCCCTCTTTATCTCCAATCACATTCAAGGTTTGCCAGAAACTCTTTCCCTGAAAAACCGAGCTGGATCTTTGAAAAGGAAAAGGTTGTGTTTTTCTCTCTCTCTCCCCTGCCCCCCAAACGGACATAGAAGGATGCCTTCTCGGTATATTTAAAGCCTGCCTATTTTTAACAAGGCACACTGGCAAGATTAGCGGTTTTGATCATTTATGATAATTTCCTCATGGCAAAAATATCTTTCATTAGGGCTGCTATTCAAGGCAGGGGGATATTAAATTGCCCGTTCCCGATTTCGTCCCTTGCTTTGATGGTGGAGACAAATTATTTTTCTGAATCACCTGCAGGCGAGCCATTTTTGCAGTGAAGCAGAATCTGGGCCTTGCCTATATTAATCTGTGGGGGTATTTGACTTGATGGAGAGAGGAGGCGGTAGGTCGATAGGGCAACCTTAGATCACCTTATTAAGGCAGCCGCCTCACCCTTGGCTCCTAGAGCCCTCCTGCTGCTTCCCTCTGAGGCTAATTGCTTCGGATGACTTACGCCGGCCTTCGGTGCTTTGTGAAAATGTCTCTCCTTAGCATGGTAATTATAGAGCAAGTGATACTTACCTTTCAAGCACCGTCAAATCCCGCACAATTAAAAAAACGGAGATTTTACTTCATTTCACTTGAAGAGCACAGTCAAGGCTGCCAGTGCAGCTTGATCAGACACCAGCCACTCTGGCCTCATTTCTGCCGCTGCACAAACAGCTGGAATCGTCCCAGTTCTCTTGACCTTGTGCCCTTTGTCCTGGAAAAGCCAGAGCCCTTGTCTGCTTGGAGAAGTTTTGGGGATATGTTGTTTGTAAGAGATCCTCATTGGTTGCCCCAAAATGCATTTTTTTCCAAGAGGCAACTGGACTTTCTTGTTTTTCTTTGAAGACATTTCGCTCCTCATCTTCTTCAGCTCTGACTGGATGGTGGGGAACAGAAGGATTTATATTCTTTGTGGACAACGGGTCATTTGCATTCTTTCGGAGAGTTGCTGAGGCCACTTGGAGGCTTCTCTGTGTCCTCAGGGTCACAAATGTGTGTGGAGCACAGGCCTTGCAGCAGACTTAGGCCGTCTGTGAGAATGTAACAATTCTAGGCCGATGACTTGTTTAACTCCACCTCCCAGCCCTGCCTGTTCTTCTCCTACACATTATTAAGTACTCAGGTTGTACCTATGTTAGCTGCATTTCTTTCAGTTAAAGTTTGAATTTAAATTGATGGGTGGGTGTCAGGGTTTTTTTGGGGGATCTCATCCAGTTTTGAGAAGGTGGCCCCCAAGATGTCTCCCAAGAGACTAAGAATAGACTCTTGGCCAGTTAATCCTTGCTGTTCACTCCAGAGGTGATATTTAGCAAGTTCTGCCCAGTTCTGGAGAACCAGTAGCAGAAATTTTGCGTAGTTTGGAGAACCGGCCAATCCCACCTCTTCTCTGCCTCCCATCGAGTCCCAGTTGATCTGCTGAGTCTCCTTTCGTTGTCCTGCACAGGAGAAGGGGGCTGGAAAGCAGGTTCGTGGGGTGTGGAAGGAATGGGGATTTTGCAGTACCCTTCCTCTGCCACACCCACCAAGCCAATCCATGCCCCTCCTAGCCATATCCACAGATCTGGCAGTAAACTTTTTCAATCCCACCACTGCTTCACTCCATTGAATTGGAGGCAGAACCACTGATGTCCAACATGCTTTGACTTATAGCTCTTTCTGAAAAAACCGGCCCCCCTGTGAGATTCAATAGTCCGTTCTAGGAACAAGTCTCCTCTTACTTGGTGAGCAGAGAGAGGGAAGAAACTGTCGCCCAATTCTGAATCTCATGGAGGAGGAAACTCCCAAGAACTATCTGTTTGTTAGCCAGAAGGCCAACATGTCCATGAGATCTCCAGGCTGGGGACCAAAGGCTACAGAAGATAGCAAGAAAAATGATCAGGGGGCTGGAGGCTAAAACCTATGAGGAGCAGTTGCAGGAATTGGGTCGGTCTCGTCTGATGAAGAGGAGAACTCGGGGTGACATGATAGCAGACTTCCAATCCCTTATCAAGGAGAGAAGCAACCTGAGGAGAAACTTCCTCACAGTGAGAACCATTAACTAATGGAGCAGCTTCTGTCCCAGGGTTGTAGGTGCTTCATTGCTGGAGGTTTTTGAGCAGAGTCTGGACAGCCATTTGTCTGGAAATGGTTATCAGGTCTCCTGCTTGAGCAGGGGGTTGGACTGGAAGACCTCCAGGGTCCCTTCCAACTCTGTCATTCTGTTGTTCAAATTCTGGATGGTTCCAGAAATGGAAAACTAAAACACGTGTAGTTTTTATCTTCTGCACATGATGCTTTCCTCTCGTGATGCTTTCTGCTGATCTGTAGGAAATGGCTTTCCTCCAGCTTTCCTAAAGTTCCCGAGCTATCTCTTTACAGCTCTGGTTACTCTTGGAGTACAAATGATCAGTGGAATTTTGGACTGAGGATGTACAAAGCCCTGTGGAACGGCTTGTTGTTGTTTTAATTGATTTGTAGAGGGAGGGGACTGGGACTGTGTAGAGACAAGGTGGCCTAGGCATTTAGCTTACACAACAATTGCATTTGATGCTGTAACATGAACTGGGTTTTATAAGGCAGCCTTGTAGAAAGGCAAATATTGGCAAAGGGAACTGGTTTCTGTGCAACTCCTAGAAGGGGGAAACCATCTGTTATGGATTCGGTCTCCCTTACACATAACAGGAGCTTTAGACTGGGTACAATTTAGGGTAAATCAATAGAGGCACACAGTACTGAAGTTTTAAAATCAAAGGGAGTCTGTTTTAGTATTCCCTCCAACCCTCTTTTGATGTTTCAATTGCAACCTCCTAATTTTCTGGTTGGCTTTTTGATCTTCTCAGATTCTTGGGCATTAATCTCAGGGAATAAGAGAATAACAGAATTTCAGAGTTGGAAGGGACCTTGGAGGTATTCTAGTCCAACCCCTTGGTCAAACAGGAGGACCCTATGCCATTTCAGACAAATGATCATCTAATCTTATCTTAAAATGCTCCAGTGATGGAACACATACAACTTCTGGAGGCCAGTTGTTCCACTGATTAATTCTTCTAACTGTCAGGAAATGTCTCCTTAGTTCTAGGTTGCTTCTCTCCTTGATGAGTTTCCATCCTTTGCTTCTTCTACTGCCCTCAGGGGCTTTGGAAAATAAGTTGACCGCCTCTTCCTTGTGGCAGCTCCTTAGATATTGACACGTTGGTATCATGTCACCCTTTCTTTTCATCAAACTAAACATAATTCGTAATTTTCTCCACTTGCTTGAAGACTGCAAGGTCTTAGAAGGGAGATTTCATTGGGTCGAAGTGTGGATGCCTTCCTGATTGAATATTCAAAGAGGCTTATGCACAGTGTCATTTCTGGAGGGGAAGCAAGGTTTTAACATTTTAACAGGAGGCCTCATAGCATGACATTTTGGCTACAGATTGATGCAGCGATCCAACTCATGGGAAAATGAGCTTCTTGGCAAAACTTGGCCCACCCATGGTGAACATACTTGCCATGTTCCATAGGAGATGGCCTCCAAGAACATATTTTTAAATAGAGAGCATTAGTTTGAAGAATCACCTTTGATTTTTTTTTTTTTTAAAGAGATTGGTCAGCAAGTAAACACCATTAAAGAGGTATGTGGCATGCAAAGAATTCTGCTGACAGCTCAGTTGTGAGTAAATTAATATCAGTGTCACTTTGTAAAGCCTTAGTAAGACCGCACCTGGAGTACAACATTCAGTTTTGTTACAAAAAAGATCAAGAGTTTGGAATACAAATACAAAAAGAATACAAAGAAAAGCAACTAAGCCACCTCTCTGAAATGGTATAAGGTCTCTCTGCTTAATCTGGGGGTTGGACTAGAAGACCTCCAAGGTCCCTCCCAGTTGTTCTGATTGATTGATTAAATGTGCCTAGAGATCTAAAAACCTGATCAACTAGATAGCAGATTTGTATGATGGGAGTGAAAATGGATGCATTCATTTAACCATGTAGACTGTTAGGACTGCAAAAAGCAAACATTGTTTTCAAAAGTGGCATCTTCCCTTCTCTCAGAAAATATCTGAATATATGCCCTTCCTTCCTTCGTTCCTTCGTTCCTTCCCTCCTCCCCTCCCCTTCCCTTCCTTCCCTCCCCTCCCTTTCCTTTCCTTTCCTTTCCTTTCCTCCCTTCTTATATTTTTCGTCCAGGGATGTCAAATATAGTTAATGCGTTTGGGTGCTGACGTCAAACTGTAGCCAGTGAGTAGGTGGAATAGCAAATATGTGATCTAATCACTTGTGTAAAGATACATTTCCTCCCCCCCCCCTCCGTTTCTCTTTCCTCCTTCTCTTTTTAGCAGAGGGGAAATGTTTTAGAGTTACTATAGTCATCCAAAGTTTCCTAGGCAGAGCTGCAGTGCAACTGAAGATTGGAGTTCTTCCTGTGTAAAAAAGTCAGCATCAAACCCTTAAGTTCCATCATTCACTTTGATTTTCTGCTAGAGGATCATTTCAGATCTCAATTTTTAGATTTGAAGGGATGGTTGGCCTGCTCTCAGTTTCATTTTGAAACTCTCTCTCTCTTTAATTTTTTTTCATGTTTTGTGTTAAAAACCTTGGAAGAAAACAGCTATTTCCAAAAAATGTTTTTACTATATTTACTTTATTTTCTTCTCCATCATGTGTCAGTGAAAATAATTTCCCTTCTACTTATATTTATTTATTTTATTTATTTATTTTTGTCAAGCAATTATAAGATAACAGGTATAAGTATAAACATAGTTATGGATACATGAATTGGATACATATAAGAAAATAAAAAAGAAACAATAGGGCAGGGACGGTAGGCACTTCATTAACCCCACCTCTGACTGGCCCCGCCAACCCCATCTCTTCTCTGCCTCCCATTGAGTCCCAGCTGATCGGCTGGGTCTCCTTTGGTTGCCCTGCACAGGAGAACGGAGCTGGAAAGCTGGTTAGTGGGGTGGGAATGGAGATTTTACAGTATCCTTCTTCCCCTGCCATGCCCACCAAGCCACACCCATCAAGCCACACCACATCCACCAAGCTATGCCCATAGAACCAGCAGTAAAAAATTTTTTGAATCCCACTACTGGTCCGCAGGATAAAAGGCCCACACAAACCCATTTCTGAGGACTTATTGTGATGGTGTGTGGGGAAGACCTTGTAAGACCATGAGAGGAGTCCATCCCACCACAATAAACATCTAGAGAGCAGCAGGTGGCAAATTGCTGGCCATCTCTCAGAAGCAGAGCGGGTTTCAGGAGAGGTTGTCTGGAACAAGCTTTCTGAAGAAGATTGGGCAGTCAGTAACATGGAGGTAGGAGATGGCAATTAAGCCACCCATTCCCAAAATGAACATAATTAGCACAATTAACTGCCTCTGATGGTAATTAATTGCTTTGAACAATAATTTCTGGGGACATGGAAGGATTTATAAAGCCATTGGCACATCTGTAAGTCAGTGTTTTGGGATCCAGAGTAGCACAGCTGGCCCTTTCAGAATAGGGTGCTTGTGTCCTTGGGCCTCAAGTGATCCTTGACTTAAAATGGTTTGTTTAGTGACTGTTCGAAGTTACAATGAAAAAAAAGTAACTAATGACTGTCTATGGAGCTTCTCCGTCCTCCAGGTCATGGTTGCCCCAAAGGTGTTTTTTCAGGAGGCAATTGGACTTTCTGGTTTTTCTTTGAAGATGTTTCCCTTCTCATCCAAGAAGATTCTTCAGCTTCTGAAGGAGAATTGAAGAACTTTCTTGGATGAGAAGCGAAATGTCTTTGAAGAAAACCCCAAAAGTCCAGTTGCCTTTTGAAAAAGGACCTTTTTCCGTTTTTCACTTATGACTGTTGCAACATCCACATGGTCATGTGATCATAATTTAGATGCTTGGCAACCGACTTGTATTTATGACAGCACTGTTCCAGTGTCCCCTTTTGTGACCTTCTGACAACAAAGTTAATGGGGAAGCCAGATTTGTTTAATGATCACATCATCATTATCTTTTAACAACTCCATGATCCCTTGCAGTGTAGAGTCTGGACAACTGAATGGAGCTAGCAGAGTTTATGAATGGCTGGATGCCCTTCCTGTCACCAATGCAAAGTTTTGTTCAGCAGATATATTCTCATTGTGTGCCCAGAGAGAGAAAAATCTGCCTTTACCTGGGATCGAACTCACAGCCTCTTGATTGTGAGGCAAGAGCTCCACCTCTAGGCCACCACATCACTCCTTGCTCAATGATCACATGATTTGCTTAAAAATCACAGTGATTCACTTAACAACTTATCAAATGGGGCACATCACAAATGCCTCACTTCACAACAGACATTTGGGCCTCACTTATGGCCATAAGTCAAGCACTTTCTGTACTTCAAATCAAATCAAATTTATTAAAGTCCAAGATCAAAGACCAGAACAAATAAAACCACTCAAGGAACCAGTTAAAAATTCTAGAATAAAATAATAAATAACATATAAAATTTATTTTAAAAATCACAAGTTGACCTCCATTCGGTCAGTTACTTCGGTCAGATTAATTATACTATAATATCAATCCTTGTTCCTGTAGTTTCATCATTTGCTGTTTGCATCAAATCTTGGATGCGAGGAAGGAGTGGGGTCTCTGCAAAGCCTGCTCGAGAGAGTTTCCAAAATTGGGTTTATTGATTGCTAGGCAATGTCCTTGAATCACAAGTCGCCTCACCTTGAAGCATCCCTTGGCTGCTTTGCTTTGCTGAACTTGGGTGGCATGGGAGCCTTTTGTAATTCCCTTGGATTGCTTTTCCTCACCTTGATCCCTTTGTCCGGTCCTGCCAGAATAGGGATGGCATGCCGATGCTCTTGGCTTCAAGCCTGGCTCGGTTGTAGAAGGAAAGCAGATGCCCTCAGAGGAAGCCCTTCTTCCTCCCCAAGAGGAGATAAGCTGACGAGCTTCGTCTATTTGGCCAGCCTGTCATTGGTTCCTACAACAGAGAGATTGTGGGAGATTTTGGAGAGCACCTGGTGGTTCTCTTTCCAATTGTCCATGAAGACTTAAAAAGAAAAGCAACAATTTATTCCCATGATATCAATATATTGATAAAAAGTTCATTGGTGTAGCGATAGAATACAGAGTAGTCCAACCCTTTGCTCAAGTAGGAGGCCCTATATGCACAAATGGCTGTCCAATTCTTCTTAAATATCTTTGGTGATAGACTACCCATAACTTCTGGAGACAAGCTATTTCACTGATTAGTTGTTCTCACTCACAGAAAATCCCTCCCTCCCATTTTCCTTCCTTCCTTCTTTTTCTCCTCCCTCCCTCCCTCTCCCATCCATCCATCTCAGAATCGCCTTCTACTCCTTTCCGCCTCTTCTGCCTTTTGACCCAAACCCAGGGACCATCACCACCGCATCGGCATAAGCCACGTTTCCATATCAGCCGAACTAAGCCATGGTTCCCTTTTCCCCCTTCCTGGCTGTTTCCAAGGGTTACGGATCCTGCTAAGCTGGCGGCAGAGACTGTAACAAAGCAAATGTCAGGTTAGCTTAGAGGGGAACAGAGATTCTGCAACCAACCAAGGAGACTCCTCCCATCCCTTCTTCATCTGGGGACTTCCTTCCTCCTGGTCTTTTCTCTCTGTTCTGCCACACTGTTGAATTAGCCTCAGGTTTTGGCTTCGGCTTTTCTGCTTGCTTGCAAAGCTAAGGGACAGATACTTTGCTAAATCTCACTTTTTGCTCTGCCCTTCCTGGTTATTGAAACAATTCTAATAGGTGAAGGGATGTGGCGGCTCAGGGGCTAAGATGCTGAGCTTGTTGATCAGAAAGGGGAGCAGTTTGGTGGTTCGAATCCCCAGCGCTGCATCATGGAGTGAGCTCCCCATTACTTGTCCCAGTAGCTTCTGCCAACCTAGCAGTTTGAAAGCACGTAAAAAATGCAAGTAGGAAAACAGGGATCCCTTTGGGGGGAAGAAGGGAACAGCTCTCCCTGCGCCTCCGAAGGCGTTGAGTCTGACCATGACCCTGTCTTCGGACAGCACAGCGCTGGCTCTTCTTCAACTTTGGAACGGAGGTGAGCCCCGCCCTCTAGAGCCTGAAATGAGGAGCATGGATGTGCAAGGAGGGGAACTTTTACCTTTAACAGGCAAAGACATTTCTATCCTTCATAACAGGATGATTCCGATAGAATTTTTGGAGATATTGGCTAATTTAATCAAACATACTAACATTCTTAGAAGGGTCCTAGAATAAGCCTTGCCATTTTTGACCTGGCTGAAAGAGAAACTTACTCTGCACACAGAGAAGAATATTACTGCTAATATTCTTAATAAATACCATTCTTAAATGTAAACAATGCTGCTCCCCTCTCTGCTTAAATTCTAATGGAAAGCCCTTGCTTTCTTCTCATCCGTGGCAGAGGTATAGTCAACTAGCTCTATGCTGTTACCCGTGCTTCGCTGTGAAACTATGTGGTTGGCTTAGTTTTGGGGGAGGAAAATAAGAGGAAAAATTCTGCGTCTGCCTACCAGCATCCGTGGGTATTCATCTGACTAGTGTCCTGTCAGTGTGTGAGAGAGTTGAGGGCTGTTTGGCAACTGAAACAGTATTTGCTATGTGAGCAAGAAGGAGACAGCAAGGAGCCTGGGCATGGCTTAGCTCAACTGTTCTGTACTAAAGCTGCTTGGTGCTGTGAAAATGAAACTGAAATGGAAACTCCTCAGCTTGTGCTGTGTTGTGCATTTGGAAGGGATTTCTTTGCAGGTGGGGAGGGGGAGCAGAACTCCTTAGCATCAGAGCATGTGAATAATCATAATAATATAGGAAATACTCTAAATGCTCTGAGGGTCATTTCGAAAAATCCTTTCTTAGCAAGCACCTAGAAGCCAAGAGGGACATATGTGCCAAATTTCACGTTTGTAGGCTTTACAGTTCTGGAGATTTGTGAGTGGTGTGAGTGGTCTTTCACTTTTATATATATAGATAAGCACAAAATGCAAAATAAATGATTTTTTTAGAAAACCTGACTGCCGTGACCGGTGGAACTCCTTGCTTCAAGAAATTGGACAGGTATCTGGTTGGTCTTTTGCCAATTTTTGAGCTGTTCCTGTTTACAGACATTGCAATGTTTTACTTGGAAATATGGAAAGCAGCTTCTGCCTGCTCTTGTTTAGTTTAAGCTTATTGATTTTTATTTTTTGCAGGCTTGTTTGTTCTTTCTTTGAAATGATTTAAGTTATTGTTTGAAATGG
This sequence comes from Hydrophis major, assembly GCA_033807585.1. Lineage (NCBI taxonomy): Eukaryota > Metazoa > Chordata > Lepidosauria > Squamata > Elapidae > Hydrophis > Hydrophis major. Next base: position 263,456 of record CM066341.1, on the reverse strand, counting down.
TAGCTGGGTAGGTTTCACATAGATAAAGCGAAGTGAAGTGAAAAAGAAGTTGAAGTGAGGTGAAGTACAATAATAGAGCTTATTAGTCAGAAGTGTGCTGGTTTTGCCATTTTCTATTCCTTTTTTAACTTCAGGGAAATTATTTCGTCCCCACCTCCCTCCACAAATAGTATTATTTTCAGGATTATGAATACTACAAACTCCATGATTTATAGCCCTGTTACATTTTGGTGACTTAGGGAGACTCCAATATGCTTTTCTTCCTGAGAATTTTTTTCAGCATTTCTAACATGGACTGATGATGTTTGGGATTGGATGAATAGAGAGTTGGTTGTTAAATTTCTTTTTTAAAAAATCACCAAGAGTTTTAGCTGTTTAAAAATCTGCAATGCAGTTTTTAAAGCAAAGGTCAATTCTCCTTCAAGCTGAGTTCAGTTCCTAGTGACTATGTGAACACGTCAACTGAATTTTCCTGCCAGCAGTGAAGGAGAAAAAAAAGTTATTCATCCTTTCTTTCTTTTGGGAAATTTGGGTTTTAAAATTCCCAGTCTAGTGACCTGTCCTGTGATCTCCAGGTGGCCTCCCTTCCAGCTAAGCTTTCTGAGATCAGCCAGGATTGGCTCCTCGGGGAAAGACAAAAGCTCTTTTAAATCAAATTGGACTCCTGATAGCTCAAACTCGGAAATATATTATTATTATTACTGTCTTTCAACTCAGTTGGAGATACTTTAAAAAAAAGAGAGAGATATCTTAGCATAAAAAGCAAATCCAAAGATTTGCATTGTACATTGTTTTCAAAAATTTAAATATATTGGCCCTCAAACCATCTTAATTGGCCAAAACCAGTGATGGCATTCGATTTTTTTTACTACCGGTTCTGTGGGCGTGGCTTGGTGCATGTGGCGTGGTTTGGTGGGCGTGGCAGGGGAAGGATACTGTAAAATTCCCATTCCCTCCCCATCTCACTCACCTGCTTTCCAGCTCCGTTCTCCTGTGCAGGGCAACCAAAGAAGACCCAGCCAATCAGCTGGGACTCGATGAGAGGCAGAGAAGAAATGGGATTGGCGGGGCCAGTCAGAGGTGGGATTCCAAATTACTCAAAATTTCCGCTACCGGTTCTCCAGAACTGGTCAGAACCTGCTGAATACCACCTCTGGCCAAAACCCACTTATAAAGTTCCATATTCTAGGAGAAATGCATACAGAACATTTTTTTTGCCTCCACAGCTTTCTTATGCATTTGGAAAATGGCCAAGAAAAGCTAAAATAGGCAATTTTCCTCTTTTTTTTTCTTTTTTTTGCACAATGAGAGCATTGCTAAGGATTTGGGGAATGATCTCTCCTTTGAGAACAAGAGCTTCAAAAGTTGTCCTTTTTTTTTTTTTTTTAAATCTTCACAATCCTGGAAAGGTTCATATAGCTCTCCTTGAGTGACAAAGGAAGATTTGGGTGGTATCTGTAAAAGCTGAGCTCATTCTTTGGCAAAGCCGAATACATCTTGCAAAAATCTTGCTTAAAATGTGAGCCATGATGGAGAGTAACACAAAAAAAAATAATCAGCACAGACAGATGGGAGAGAATTCGTGGCGAATCCATCCCTGGCAGGAATGCACTGCAATGAGCAGAGAGAGATGGAAAAGATCGTTTAACTAATTGCAGGGAGGGTTGGAACCCATTTGCGGAATCATTTTTCGTATGGGGTAGGTTTTGGAGATGCTTGAACCTGAGTTTGAAGTGGAAACCTTCAGCTTGAAAAACGAACATAGAAGCCAAGAAATCCCAATTTTGGGGGGGCGGGGCGGGGGGGTTTGTCACATGTTTTCATTAAATTGGTAGAGTTTTGACTTTTAACTTCCTGAAAAATCACTCCCAACAGCTCATATGCACAAAAATCACTCACAACAGGATGGATCTGCTTAATTTTGATGGTAGAATCTTGAAGGAGGAACTGGGTGCCACACTCAAGACAAATAAATGTCTTTGTGGGAGCAGGCAGGTTCATCCTGCTATACGTAAAGCAAAGCGAGTTTCTAATGAGGGGTTTGTTTGTGTGTCCAGAAATCTTTTTCACTTTTGTCTCCTGGGCTCAGAGCCTCGGACGGGGATTGGGTATCATCTTTGTCTGACCCTCTGTCCATGGAGGATTGCCGTTCAGGATGATGGACCTTAGGCCACCTCCATTTTAGAAGAGAATCTTTGTAGCTCTGGGTTGAAATGAGGAGTCCTTGGTGCTCTCTGAGCTTGATGGTTTCTTTGCAGACCTTTCATGACCCAACTAGGTAATGTCATCAGTGCTAGAAGGGAGTGAGGTTTGTGGAGTGGAGGAGGAGGAGGAGGTCTAGAGTCCTTTGTGCTGTCTGAGTTTGGTGGGTTTTTGATAGACATTTCATTACCCAACTAGCTAACATCATCAGTGCTAGAAAAGAGTGGGATTTGTGGAGAGGGGGTGGAGGAGGAGGAGGACTTGGTGCTCTCTGAGTTTGATAGTTTTCTTGCAGACATTTCATTATCTAAGTACGTAATGAGTTGCCTTATAGAGGAGATGGGGTGGGGTGTCACCAAAATTGAATAAATGAGACTAGGTAAAATCATCCGTGCACTCTCTTCTAGCACTGATGGTGTTACCTAGTTGGGTAAAGAAACGTCTGCAAGAAAACTGCTGAAGTCAGAGAGCACCAAGGACCACACAACATACATTTTGTAATGGCTTTGTTGTTAAATAACTGTGGCTCTTATTTGTTTGTTTTGGGTATTTCATTATTGCGTACTCTAAAATGGCTTTTAAGTCCCTTGGAGTTTCAAAATGTGAGATAGATACAGATCTAAATCAAATAGCTCCAAGAAAAGAAAAAAAACAACCCATAACCCATCACTTCATAGTTTTAATATCACTGTTCAAATGTTCTCCAGCATCTATTTCCTTCTCATCTCTGTAAATTCTATCCCAGCAACATCTTTTTTGGTATTTGAAAACAGTGACCTGGATCCTTTTCTCTTCTCCAGACTAAACCTCTTAAAATGTTTCGTGCAGGACCGTCCTTCTGTGCTCCCATGCTCCACCATAAAACCATTTCAGTGAAATCCAGGAGAGAATAAGGTCTATTTCCAAGGGTCTGTTGTGACAAATTGCCATCCTTTCCTTATTCCCTTTTGCAACCCACCCCCCAAAAAAGACCAGTTAGATGTAACAGGCCCTTCTTTGCAACTGTGAATGCATTTCCTGTCTCTATTAAAATAATATTTTAATATTTAAGGCAGGAGGCATTGCCAACAGGTGTTGGCTTTATATTTCTCCCCACACCTCTTGAGCTGTCACTTTGATCTACACCTTTACAGCGGTTAATAAACAGAGTCAAAATACCATTTTGGATCGGTTTCATCTGCCCTTCCCTCCAGCAATTTACAACTTCTAATTTTATTCCTGGGCCACGTCTTTTTTTTCCTATTGCTGGATTGATGGCTTCTGAACTCTTTGCCAATGAGGGAAATTTGGTTGATTCATTTTTTTTCATAAGAACTTGAAAGGATAAAATCTCCTTTGAGTCAAATTCAACTGCCGGTGCCTTGACGGATGTGTCCACATTGTGTTCTTGGCAACAACAGAAAAATGGTGGCCAGATTTGTTTTTGTCCTGCCCGTGTGTTCTACTTTTTGAGATTTCCTGGTGGTGTCTCATTCGAAGCCTTCCAACTTCAGACAAAGTTACCTGCCGAGACCATAAGCTTCCCCTTCCCTTTTTAAAATAAGAATCCTCTCAACTGAGAAAAATGTTTAAAGTTGAGTCTCTCTGTGCTCAGTTGTTTTCTTGCAGACTTCATCACCCAACTGTGTATCTTCACTGGGGCTAAGTGATGAAGTTACCTAGCACTGATGGTGCTACCTAGTTGGGTAACGAAACGTCTGGAAGAAAACAACCAAGCTCAGAGGGCGCCGGGGGCCCTCATGTCAATCCTGAGCTACGAATATTCACCTTTATGGGCAATATCACCCTTCAGGCCACCTGAGAACTCCTGGGTCAGAGACGAGGCAGTTTGACGAGGAACATCTGGACCATGGATGTTTTGATATCTGCCAGCCATTGTCAGTCATGGTCCACCCACGAAGGTCCAATTAAACCAATTTATTTCTAAACAGCCTATGCATGGGAATCTTCTCAACTAAGGGTTGGCGCCTGTTGGGCATTAGATAAGGATCCACGGATTTCAGGAAAGGTTGGAGTACACCATAAAGTACACTTGTGGCTATGTAGGGATTCTAAGCTGATTTCTCTTTTGACTCCACCCCCAGTTTCTGCTATTCCCGTTTTACAAATAAGCAGTTAAAGGTGATGACTACAGGGAACTTGTCCTGGGGGGAAGTTTGAGATGAGTTTTGTTGGAGCAAATGGTTGTTACTGCACGAATAGATGCAAGATCTTTAGTCCCAAAAGATGACACTCTAATTGCCATGCAGGAGAGAATCAGGATCACATTTTATGTTCCAGTTCAGCTGCTTTATTGCTCATGGCTATACACAGGAATCTAGCCACCCAACAGTCAGCACTAAATTGGTGCTAGATAAGAACCAATAGAATTTAAGAGGGGTTGGACTTAGCCCATTTCTAGGCTGATTACTCTCTTGACTCCACCTGCCAGCTCTGCCTTTCCTTCTGCTACACTAATGCTATTTCCCCTCTCTTTCTCTCTTGTCCTTGGTAGGATTCTGGCTACAGCTGGGACCCAATTTGACCTTCGAACTCTGAGAGCCGTCCGTGTGCTGAGACCCCTGAAACTAGTCTCAGGAATCCCAAGTAAGTGGAAGAATGCGGTATAACTTTGATTCCACATCTCATCATGCTTTGCCCCGTTGCCTTCGCAGAGGGATAAAATCAACATCACATGAAGGGATTAGTACCAGTTTATAAGGCCTTCATAAGACCACACTTGGATTACACAGAAGTTTCTAAATTGTCATCATCCTACAATAGTTCAGCTTCGCTAAATTTTTGTGAGATTCCAGGAACGGCCGCCAAGAAATGGCTGGTATATTCCTTGGAGAAATTGCTTGAGAAATGAACACTCTTTGATAGGCTCTTGTGAAGTTCAGCCTGAGCAAAGGCAAATCAAGATCTGGGTTTGAACTCAAGCTGGTGAAAATCCCCAGAGAACTGGGCTAGAAGTCAGCAAAGTTTGAGGAATGTCTTTATCCCCCCTGAGATATTTTCCGGTTGGACTCCTCTCTTTGCTAAGATCCTCCATGGATTGATTCGCTCTCTTTTTTCTTGCCCAGGTTTACAAGTTGTCCTCAAATCCATCATGAAGGCAATGGTCCCCCTCCTTCAGATCGGCCTCCTCCTCTTCTTTGCCATCGTGATGTTTGCCATCATCGGTCTGGAATTCTACATGGGCAAATTTCACAAAGCTTGCTTCTCCAATGAAACAGGTGGGTGATGGGAAGACCAGTCTAACAAGACAGCTTTTAGGTGGGAGAGAGAATAGTATTAGCAGTAGCACTCAGACTTATATACCACTTCACAGTGCTTTCCAGCCCTCTCTAAGCAGTTTACAGAGTCAGCCTCTTGCCCCCAACAACCTGGGTCCTCATTTTACCCACCTCGGAAGGATGGAAGGCTGAGTCAACCTTGAGCCTGGTGGGATTCGAACTGCTGAACTGCAGGCAGCTGACATTCAGCAGAAGTAGCCTGCATACCGCCCTCTAACCACTGCACCACCATGGCTCAATAACCATGGAATAACTAAAGAACAGAAGAACAGAGTTGGAAGGGACCTTAAAGTAAGGCCACACCTGGAATACTGCACCCAGTTTTGGTTGCCACATTACAAAAAAGATTTGAGACTTTGGAAAAAGTGCAAAGAAGAGCAACCCAGGTGATCAAAGGCCTGGAGACAAAAAAAATTAGGAACGATTGCAGGATTTGGGTTTGGCTAGTCTCAAGAAAAGAAGGACTATGGGTGAATGATAGCAGTCTTCCAGTATTAGAGAGGCTGCCGCAAAGAAGAGGAAGGGGTCAACTTATCTTCCAAAATACCAGAAGGCAAGACAAGAAGCAATGGATGGAAAGTGATCATGAAACCAGGAACTGAGAAACTTCCAAACAGTGAAGACAATTAACCAGTGGAACAGTTTGCCACCAGAAGTTGTGGGTGCTGCATCACTGGAGGTTTTTAAGAAAAGATTGGACAGCCATTTGTCTGGAATGGTCTAGAGTCTCCTGCTTGATCAGGAGGTTGGACTAGAAGACCTCCAAGGTCCCTTCCAGCTCTATTCTGATCGATTGATTGACCTTGGGAGATCTTCAATCCAAGTCCAACCCCCCACTCAAGCCAACCCTATGCCATTTCAGACAAATGATTGCCCACTTTATGATGGTGGACATGTCCCTGGGGAGTCACGAGATCCCCTTTTGCAACCTTCTGACCAGCAAAGTCGAATGGGGAAGCCAGATTGATTTAATGACCGTCTTACTAACTTAACGGCTGCAGGGATTCCCTTCTAAAACTGCGGCAGGAAAGCTCATGAAATGGGGCCAAACTCACTTAAAAGCTCTCTTGCTTAGTGACAGAAATCTTGGGCTCAACTGTGGTCAAAGGCCACCTGTCTGTGGTCTTGCTTGCTTTTGGAGTGAGAACAATGGTTGAAGTTCATATGAATGTCAGGTTCCAAGTAACGTGTCCATTATAAAACGAACTCCAAGGCATTCTGTTTTCTCAAAGAACCAATTTATTTAGATACATTCCACATCTTGGCACTAACTAGTGGAAAGCCAGTAGTGAAAGTTCCTGGGCTCTCCACGTCACTATAAGCAGTATTTTTCTCATTTTCCAAAACAATCAATCACATTGTCCAACCGGGATGTGAATCGGTTGCTTAGAGACTTCGCTCCTCCTTCCTCTGGTCAACCAGCGGTTGGAAGATGGCTCACTCATCCCCCAGCTCTGTTCTTATGGCTGGAACTCCATCCACCTCAGGCCTCCCCCCTTTCCTCTCCCAAGTGTATCAAACTGAGTTCATAGAAGTCATCCAAAATAACCCCAATCCCTGATCTAACTAAATTCAGGCTTGGCAGCTCCATCTTTCTGATGACTTTGTTCAAAAACTATCCCTGCAGGTGAGAGGCTGGGAGATTTCCCGTGTGGTGAGGACTGGCCTGCGAGGCCCTGTGAAGAAGGCACCTGCAAAAAATACTGGGAGGGCCCCAACTTTGGAATCACCAACTTCGACAACATCTTGTTTGCTGTGCTCACCGTCTTCCAGTGCATCACCATGGAAGGATGGACCGACATCCTCTACAACGTAAGTCCTTCTGGCCCCGGATGAGCAAAGGCCATCTAAGGCAGCCCAACCTATGGAAGGGGTCTCCTGCTTGGGATCTTCTCAGTTTAAGATGCATTTGGTAAGAAAAAAGAAGGTGGCCAATCTTATCTCTGCAGGGATGGTGTTCCACAGACAGGGAGCCATCAGGGAGAAGGTGATTCCTCTCGGTCCCATTAGACTGACCTCCCTGGGAGAGAGGACCCGTATTGTTCCCTGCCTCCCAGATCTGGTGGGTTGAGTAGATATAACTGGGGAGAGATGGTCCTTCAGATAACAGGGAGGGAGCCACCATGGGGTTGGTCCTTCTTCTTGGTCCCACTAGATCAGGGGTCGGCAACCTTAAACACTCAAAGAGCCACAAAGGTCCTAACTGGAAGCCCCTGTTCAATTCTGGAGCCGACCAGAAGTCCTGTTCCCCCACCATAGAGTCTCCTCCTAGCGCAGCAACCTTTTTCCTCCACCTGCCCTCTCAATTGTGGAGCCGACCTGCAACAGGGAGCCACAGCAGAGGGATGAAAGAGCCACATGCGGCTCCAGAGCTGCAGGTTGCTGACCCTTGCACTAGATGGGCCTCCCTAGGAGAAGGGACCCCTAACATTCCCTGCCTCCCAGATCTGGTGGGTCATGTAGGCCAGAGAGACAGCAGAAGGCTTGTGTTGGATTCAACAGGGTTGCTTTTCCAGGAACATGGCATTGAAAAGTTTGCAGGGAACCCTTAACTCCTGTTGTTGTTGTTGTTGTTGTTGTTGTTGTTGCTGTTGCTGTTAAGGGTTTTGTTTCTCAGAGATCTCAAAACTAGGTCTCGACTTTGTTGGATAATCAGGTTGGTCTGGCAAGTTGGAATATCTATCATGAGTACTGGGGAAAAGTTCCTGGTCTATGGGATCTACTTGGCTTTTGTGCGAGACTCCATCAAGTTCTAAGATTGGAGGGAGATGACACACTTTTCCAGATCAAAATCCATCCCCCTCCAAGTTGCTCCAGGCTTTCTCCATTTCAGATATATATAATTTATGTGGGGGGGGGAGGAGGGAGAAAAGGAGAGCAATTGAGGAACTGCTGCTGCTGCTGCTGCTGCTGCTGCTACTGCTATGGTTACATAATTAGGAGTCAAATATCCTTTTCAGATTTACTGGAAAAACACTCCCAGAGTTACTTATCGGATCCAGAAACAGGCGTACTATATGATTGGGCGGGGGGGGGGGAGAGAAGGAGGGTCTTCGTTGTCTTTCTTCTGCTTTATTGCAGTCATTAATCAGGCCAAGAGGTTGGTTTTTCAAGGGGGAAGGGGAGAAGTTTGCCTTAGAAGTGGGCTCAATTAAAGAGCTACAGGAGAAAGGAAGGGCGGGGGGCTGTGGATATGATGCTTTCTGCTTTTGCTTGAGCATGCAAATCTCACAGAACATAAAGTAACAGGGCTGGAAGGGACCTTGGAGGTCTTCTAGCCCAACCCCTTGCTCTAGAAGGAGACCTTATACTGTTCTGCACAAATGGCTGGCCAATCTTTTCATAAAAACTTCCTGTGTTGGAGCACCCACCACTACTGAAGGCAAGTCATTCCAGTGACTGGATTGGATTGGATTAAAATAGAAATAGAAATGAAGGGAAGAGAAATGGAGATAATAGAATAGAACAGAACAGAACGGAATAAAACAGAATAGAGTAGAATTTGAGAACGGAATGCAATGGAATAGAATAGAATGAAGGGACCTGGGAGGTCTTCTAGTCCAGCCCCCTGCTCAAGCAGGAGACTATCCCATTCCAGACAAGCGGCTGTCCAGTCTCTTCTTGAAAGCCTCCAGGGATGGAGCATCCACAACTTCTGGAGGCAAGTGGTTCCACTGGTTAATTGTCCTCCCTGTCAGGAAATTCCTCCTTAGTTCTAGGTTGCTTCTCTCCTTGGTGAGTTTCCATCTGTTGCTGTTTCTCCTGCCTTCTGGCGCTTTGGAGAAGAGCTTGACCCCCTCCTCTTCTTGGTGGCAGCCCCTCAAACATTGGAAGACTGCTATCTGGTCACCCCCTAGTCCTTCTTTTCATTAAACTAGACAGGCCCAATTCTTGCCCCAACTAGACATCATTCTTAATTCTGCCCTCGAAGACTGCAAAGGGATGGTTAAAGGAACATCTCACCTGAGTCTACTTTGGCATGGTTACACTCAAAAATGAGTGGAGGTTCAGCCATGTTGACTTCTTTGTTCCTTCATTTTGTTTGTTCATCGTTTGGGAGTGGTGTTCCCTCCGCTTTTCTGTTGTCAAAACAAGCTGAAAACCTTTTACTCAAGTTTTCTCTGGGAAGCGTCTTGTGCGAAGGGCAGACAGGTTAATGCATTGAGAAAGGCTTGAGGAGGAGAAGAAGCTGTAAAAAAAAACCACAACATTTTGCTTTCTCAAAAGACAAAACAAGGCCAAGGAGGAGCGTAAAGAAAGGTTTCTGGGTTTGTAGCCAAAGGGCCAGGCGGGGTTGAAGAAAAGCCCCAGGAAATCATCAGGTATTGTGGGCAGAGCGGGAGGACAGGTAGCCTGGCTGCAATGCTCCAATAGGATTAGAGATTTATGTACTGATAGAAGGGAATATTTGCAGCTCAAGGTTGGGATAAGGGCTCCTTTGTACTCTCTGAGCTTGGTGGTTTCCTTGCAGACATTTTGCTACCAAACTAGGTTAGATCATCAGTGCAAGAAGGGAGTGGAGTTGGGGGGGGGGGGTGGAAGAGGAGGAGGAGGAGGAGGAGGAGGAGGAGAACTATGGGCTTGGTGATTCTTTTGCAGACATTTTATTGCCCATCTAGGTAACATCATCAGTGCTAGAAGGGAGTGATGTGTGTGGAGGAGAAGGACTGTGGGGTTCTTGGCATTATCTGAGCTTGGTGGTTTTTATGAAGATGTTTCATTGCCCAACTAGGCAACATCATCAGTGCTCCGATCAGCATTGATACTGCTGCCTAGTTGGGTAATAAAATGTCTGCAAGAAAACCACCAAGCTCAGAGATCACCAAGGACCCCACAAAGATTGAAGTATCAGGAGAGTAGAAATTGGATCTGCATGTTGCTTCATTGAGTCTCTTCCAACGTGAAAGATTCCAAGATATTTTTGGGAGGAAGTTGATTTATACCAAACTAAAAACATCTTTCCAATTTTGCTGACATTCCTTTCTGACTTAATTCGTTTCCCTGAATGAGAAAGGCTAACAAATTATCTTGTGAATCTTGGCTCTGTTTATTTTTTTTGGCAATCATTAATCCTGTTTAGAATTTCCTGACATTTAAAGAGTGGTGGCAGACAAATAAGTTAATCTTTAATTCCATGAATAATATTTGTATTTGTAAGGGACAGGATTTTCAGGAAATTCAATACGAAACAAAATAATGATCCCTTCTTCTCTTTTTTCCCTTCCATCCTATTGCTCATTTTTAATCCCTGTTGAGTAATCTAGAATAAATTGTATCATTCCCCACTCATAAGCAGACATTCTTGTGTGAATACAGAGCTGAACAGAACTAGACAGTACATTGTTAAAATTTTCTATTTTGTAAATTCATTTTTTGAAATTTACTGTTCTAAAGAGCTACAGGAGGCTTTTGTTATTTGTTGGTTAAAAGTTATCTTTTCATATATATGTGAATACACTCCACACAACCAACTCTCTTCTACCACTGATGATGTTCCCTAGTTGGGTCATGAGACGTATGCAAGAAAACTACCCAGCTCAAAGAGCCCCAAGGATCCCAGAGTTGAACCCCGAGCTACAAATATTCTTTTCTATTAACTTTGTTTGCATTGCTGGCAAAACCAATCTCCTCTGCCCAACTCAGAATTGGGGAAGATTAAAAAAATACTATGTGCGTGCAGTTCAAGACTCATCCTAAAACCTTGAAGAGGGTGGAGGAAGAAGGAGGATGGGACAGAAGCATGAGTCCTTCCTGCTGAAACTTCCCCCAGGGGCTCCTGGCGTTAGAAATTAATCTGAAGCTTTTCTGCTAGCGGCAGGTAAGGAAGCAAGGCCCACCTTATTTAGGAGGATAAATAAAGAATGCCTGTTAACAGCCTTAAGGAAAGAATGAGGTGAGCAAAACTCTTGGCTAAACAAAAGACATGCCTTTCCTGCTACCGGAATCGGCCTCATTTTGGAGGAAACGGCTCTTCCCAGAGTGAAAAGGGAGGTTTTCAAATAAAGTGTTGGGATCCTTATGGAAATGAACAAATTGGAAAAATGTTCCTCAATCCCCAGGATCTACTGGTGGAAGCGATGGATAGATAGTCCTCAACTGGTAGCCATTCGTTTACATCGGCACTGAAAAACAGTCATTTATGGCCATTTTTCACACTTACGACCATCGCAGCATCTCCGTGGTCATGAGATCAGAATTTGGCTGCTTGGCCGCTGACTCATATTTACGATGATTGCAGTGTTCTCAGAGTCACCGTGATCCCCTTTTGGACCTTCTGACGAGCTCAGTCATGGGGGAATCTGGATTTGCTTAACAATCCTGGGACTAGCGCCACAAGGGCATTGAATCACTGCACAGCGGATGTTTCGCTTCTCACCCCAGGGGCTTCTTCAGCTCTTTGTGTCAGTTGTGACCTGAAGAAGCTTCTTGGGTGAGAAGCGAAAAGTCTTTGTGGAAAAATGGAGCCCAGTTGTCTCCTGACTAGAAGCACGGTTGGGACAGCTGTGACCTGGGTGGCTGAGACGCTGCAGAGGCCTCCACTAGCCCTTCCCTGGACCTCAGGTGGCTTATCCCTGTGGTCGGTATGGTTGCCTCAAGGGCACATTCCATGCTTCCCAACTCCATCCTTGGAAGGGGGCACCTCGTTCCGCTTGGCCCAGGCAATTCCTTCTCCCCTTGTCTGAGCAAAAGGAGAGACCCAGGTGTGGGTGTGAGGCACAAGGCTGCCCAGCTGCAAAAGGACTTGGCCAAGGGACGCTGCTCCTGATTGCATGGAGAATGGATGCTGGAGGGGAACCAATTCCCAGAGCCAACCAAGCAATTGTGAGTTGGCTCTGAGGTAGCCGAACTAATTGTATGTTCTCTTCAAATGCTTTATGTATTGAAACAAATGCAAATTTAAATGGCCATTCGCTCAACTTTGATTTCAGGATAGCGATTCTCAAAACAGAAGTTTTGCTACTGGAGCAGATTCCACACACACCCCTGGCATCATCTCCCACCTTCCTGGGCTCATCCTTCTAAAACCTGTCATTGGCTTAACAGTTTTGGATGAGCTCTCCAAGGTCATCTCTGCGGCTTCTATCTATGATGGCTTTTGATCCCTGCAAAATATGGTAAACCAGTCCAGCATTTGAAGTTCCATCTCAAACTGGATCTTCTTGATGGAACCAGTACACAGAGTCTTTGGACATCAAATGCCCCAATTTGATGGCAACACGGTCAGCTGATAGTTCAAACTGCCCTTTTATTGCTCCAACTTTCTCCCAAATGCTCCCACATTTTTGGCAAGTCCCAGCAAAGAGATCACACACACACATACACACACACACACCCCTCCAGCAGCCTCTGGCTGCAAGGAGTCCAGCCCAATGCTGTGAGCATCACCAAGTTTCCAGAGAAGCACCGCAGAGGTTCCATCTGTTCCATGCAAGTAGCAGAAGACAGATCTGCAAATGGCATTGTCAAAATCGATCATCTAGTCACCCCGTCTAATAAAGGAAGACAAGCTCTATAAATTTCCAGACAAACATGGGTGTTAAAACCAGGGCCAAGGAGCCCCTTCGCTATAAATAACCAGGTTGACAGGCCTTGTCCCAAATTCATTCCACTAATGAGATTGAAGGGTCACCAACTTGGCAAGGTTGGAAAGAGGAGGAGGGAGAGGAGGAGGTGGGGGAGAGGAAATCACCTGAGCAAGGGAACCCCGCTCCCCCCAAATAGCCTTGGTGAATTGTAGACCCTTTCCATGTGGAAGGTAGATAGCAAACAAAATCAGGCCAGGCAGTATTGTAATGTCAAGACGAAGACGTGCCGCTGCTTCCCTTGGCAGCAGCCTCTCAGTCGTTTGCCTTCTTGTCACCTTCTTGCAGCTTCTGGTTATAGCAGCACAAGAGAGTTGGAAAGGACCTTGGAGGAATAGAATAGAATAGAACAGAATAGGAATAGAATAGAAATAGAATAGAACACTTTATTGGCCAAGTGTGATTGGACACACAAGGAATTTGTCTTGTGTGAATACTCTCCGTATACATAAAGAAAGGTACATTCGTGAAGAATCCAATGGCTGTCCAATCTCTTCTTAAGAATCTCCAGTGCTGGAGCACCCACGACTTTGGGAGGGAAGCTGCTCCACTGGTTAATCATAGTCAAGAAGTTTCTCCTTAGTTCCAGGTTGCTTCTCTCCTTGGTTCGCCCCCATCCGTTGCTTCTTTTCCTGCCTTCTGGTCCTTTGGACGTTGACCCCCTCCTCTTCTTTGGGGCAGCCCCTCCAACACTGGAAAACGGCTCTCATGTCACCCCTGGTCTTGCTTTTCACTAGACTAGACCTACCCAATTCCTGCAACTGTTCTCTCTCTCTCTCTCTTTCTCTCTCTCTCACACACACGCACAATATTGTGGAGACCCAAACTGGATGCAATGAAACGGGATGCAGTTCATTAAGACTTGTTAAGTAGCCCTGGAAATGCTTTGTTGGCATTTCATCCAAGGATGAGTCCTCTCTAAGGTTGCCCATCATGGAAACCTGATCAGATGCTGCCCCAGAGTAAGCCAGAAATGCAGAAACGGGCAGGAAGATCAGAAGCTCCCAGCTGGAGATGGTGGCAGCCTTCTAAGGAGGCCTCTGAAGTTGGATGGCACAGACATCGTTGCTATGCTGGAGATCATTGGACTTTTTAAAAATTCTTTCCTTCATCTCCCGGAAATCACTGCTGCTCCTTTCTGCCCGGTGAGGCAGACCTGTCTGTCATCCTCCCCTCAGCCCTGGAGGAGGAAAGAAAGAAAGCCTCGAAAGCTTTAAGAAAAACCGCAAGCTTTAAGGCGCTGATAAATCGATAAAAGCCCCGGCACTCACAGCCGAGTGATAAAAAATTCATTCATCCCCAGCACTAGCACAGACCCCGCATGCTGCTTTATTCATGAGATGGTCTCCCTGCCACTGTTAAACCTTTCATTCACCAATGAGAATTACAGGCTGGCTAAGAACTAGTCTCATTCCCATTCCCATTCTCTCCCTCATCTCTCTTCTGTCTCTCTCTCTCTCTCTCTCCTCTCTCTCTCCTCTCTCTCTTTCTTCTGTCTCTTTCTGTCTCTCTCTCTCTCTCTCTCTTCTGTGTGTCTCTCTTCTGTCTCTCTGTCTCTCTCTGTCTCTATCTCCACCACCTTTAGAAACAAGAAAAAGAAAAAAGAAAAATAACAATGTGTTAATTAGGAAACAAACGAATGGCTTGACTTGCAAGGAAATGGCTTTGAGGCTAATTGAACGCTTGACACAGAACTGTGGAGGCTGGGAGAGCTCCATTTAGGAGTTTTAAGGGAGATGTTTTGTATGAGGAAAGGTCTCCGGTTCATCTGTTAGCCTTTTTAGAGTGGAGGGGCTCAGGACAGAGCATCCTCCTTAAACACCTGGACAGTGGATGCTTTCAAATTGGTGCAGGTATTGCTGGGTTAAAGCTACAATCCAACTCAACAAGACAAGGCAGACCCTGTGTCCACAGAAAGGATGAGGGGAGGCATACGAGTAAGGGAACATAGAGCAATAGAATTGGAAGGGACCTTGGAGGTCTTCTAGTCCAACCCACTGTCCAAGGCAGGAGACCTTATCTCATCCCAGACAAATAGTTGTCCAATCTTTTCTTGAAAGCCTCCAGCAGGCAAGCTATCATTGAGTAACTCATCTTTCTAGGGTTCCAGCCTCCTTTTTATATCATGGTGACCAGAAGGGGACACAGTGGTCCAAGAGTGGCCTCACCGGTGGGCTCGAGCAAAGTCCGATGGCTCCTTGTGATCTCGATGCAACCTGGGAGAGTGTTGGCTTTGGGGGCAGCTGCAGCAAACGGCTGGCTCATGCTTAAGTAGTGATCCACCTGGATCCCTCTCCCAGGCCCTCCTCTTGAGCCCGGCCTGGTCTACTTCAATTTTATAGGTGGCTGATTCAGGAGGCCTTCCCAGTTCCTCAGCATGACACAAATGAACCAGGTATGCTGGCTGTGAGAGTGGAGCTCTCCCCTCACAATCAGGAGGCTGTGAGTTCGATCCTAGGTAGAAGCAGATATTTCCCTCTCTTTGGGCACACTGAGAATATATCCGCTGACCAAAACTCTGCATTGGCGACAGGGAAGGCACCTGGCCATTAAAGCACTCTGCTAGCTCCGTTCGGTTGCCCAGACTCCACCCCGCCAGGGATTATGGGGTGTTAAAAAAAGATGATGCTGGCTGTGAGTCGTCATGGACCAGGAATGGATCCTCCCTTGCCTTCATCAACTCCCTTGGAAATGGAACGGAAGAAGAAGCCTCCTGAAGAAGCCAAGCCAAGGCCCTTGGATCCTTTCCTCTGAGAATGACACTGCCAACGGGTGGGGAGAGGGTGCCAGAAACAGTTCACTCATCAAAACACCATTATTAAAATTAAAAGCTAGGGAGCAGCAGGGAAAGAGGCCCAATAATTGCCTAAGCCAATTTGGGAGTGCAGATAATGAGGCGTGAATGTCGCAATGAAAAAAAACCTCTTTGTGCATTTGCTCCCATGGAACCAAAGAGGAAACTGTTCTCAAGAAGAGCAAGTGGTCCATCTCTCACAATGATCGGGTCACGGGCTCTGCAGCTGTTGGTCTGCCATTCCAAAAATGGCATGTTTGGGCAGCTTTTGTGGTGGATGGGCTGTCGAAGGAGAGAATTTTTGAGAGGTTGAAGTTTACAGCTAATTTGAAAGGGCAATACTGTGAGGTCTTGCTGCTCTCTGAGCTTGGTCGTTTTCTTGCAGATGTTTCATGACCCAATTAGGTAACAGCATCAGTGCTAGGATGGAATGGGGTTCATAGTGGAGGAAAGGGAAGAGGAGGAGGACTGTAGGATCTTTGGTGCTCTTTGAGCTTGGTTATTTTCTTATAGACATTTCATGATCCTACTTAGTAACACCATCAGTGCTAGAAGGGACCGGGACTCTAGCATTCCCTTCTACTGTGTTTTCCCCAGAATAAGGCCCAACCAGAAAATAAGCCCTAGCATGATTTCCCCAGATGCTTGTAATATAAGCCCTACCCTAAAAATAAGCTTCAGTTAATCTTGTCAGCCAGACAGATGCATTTAGTACCGTATTTCCCTAAAAATAAGACTTAATCGGAAAATTATGCGCCTTTTGAAAGCAAAAATTAATATGAGACCTGGTTTTATTTTCGGGGAAACATGGGTAACATTGATGATGTTACCTAGTTGGGTTATGAAACATCCACAAGAAAACCAACAAGCTCAGAGAGGACCAAAGATCTCACCGTTCAACCCTGAGTTACAAATATTCTCTTCTAAAGAGCAACCCACTCCCAGAAACCAGCGAATGGCTGATGAAGAAGGAACCCTGTCCACAATTGGTGAACTTCTAGAAAAATTTTGGCAGAAGATTGGAGATCAGTGGAGCCCTTCCATGCTGCCATCTGCACTGTGGCACCTTCCCCTTTGGCAATTCTCCTCTGTTTCTGGAAGCCATTGATAGATTTTTATTTATAGTATTGTACCAATGCGATACTATGCAGCGCAACAGCAGGCGAACGCTTGCTGACCTTCTTCGTTGCTTGCAGCATTCTCAAATCCATTTATGAGAAGCGTGCACTTGAAAATGTGGGTTATTTTGGATCGCATCCAGCTCGACCATCTATTGTTGTGTTCTCTGCTGCCTGGAGGAAAGGTGACGAGGTCTCGTCAGCACCGTGTGGGCAGCTGTTCTTTCTTTCTTTCTTTCTTTCTTTCTTTCTTTCTTTCTTTTCTTTTCTTTTCTTTTCTTTTCTTTTCTTTTCTTTTCTTTTCTTTTCTTTTCTTTTCTTTTCTTTTCTCAGTATTCAAAAGTACATATGAAGCCCTCACCTAGTTTGTCTTGACAGGGGCAGGAGTAGCTGGGCCCCTGAGATGTTTGCATCCCAGAACAGAACAGAACAACCGAGGTGGAAGGGACCTTGGAGGTCTTGTAGTCCAACCCCCTGCTCAAGCAGGAGCCGATGTACAATCTCAGACAAGTGGCTGTCTGGTCTCTTCTTGAAAGCCTCCAGTGTTGAAGTATTCACAACTTCTGGAGGGAAGCCGTTCCGCTGGTTGATTGTTCTCACTGTCAGTAAATTCCTCCTTAGTTCTAGGTAGTTTCTCTCCTCGGTTAGGAGATGGGGTTCAACAAATGGAAACCCAATTCCACCACCCATGTATACACACACACACACACACACACATATATTGAAAAAAAGGATGGGAAAATATCCCCCAATCAGGAGGATCTTACTCCTTGTTGCCCTGGCCAGCTCCATTTATTTACAGCAGTTTGTGGAGGGGCTAAATTAAACTAAACAAAGAGCATAAAATAGCTTGGCTAATTAGCCGAAGTGAGAAGCTCTTGTGAACCTGGCTCTGAAGCAGCAGGAGGAGGAGTGGATTTTCCTAGGTTGGGAAAGTTCCCCTTTTAAATGAGATTATACTTTTAAATTACCCCTACTCAGAGCAAGGTGACTAATGGTTAAACACGCTGCCCGCCTGCTGGAAAGACAAATAGCCTGTGTTGACTCCCACTTCGAAGTGTCTGGCTGAGTACCTTCTTTCCCTCTCGCTCTCTTTCTTCCTCTCTCTCCCACTCTGTCTCCTCTCTCCTCCTCTCTCTCTCCCCTCCTCTCTCTCCCTCTCCCTCTTTCTCTCTCTCCCTCTCCCTCCCTCTCTCTCTCCCTCCCCCCTCTCTGTCTCTCTCGTCTCTCCTCCTCTCTCTCCCTCTCTCTCTTCCTCTCCCTCCCTCTCCCTCCCTCTCTCTCTCTCTTCCTCTCTCTCTCCCTCCCCCCTCTCTGTCTCTCTCGTCTCTCCTCCTCTCTCTCCCTCTCTCTCTTCCTCTCCCTCCCTCTCTCTCTCTCTTCCTCTCTCTCTCCCTCCCCCCTCTCTGTCTCTCTCGTCTCTCCTCCTCTCTCTCCCTCTCTCTCTTCCTCTCTCCTCTCCCCCCTTCCTTCCTCTCTGTCTCTCTGTCTCTTCCCTCTTGAGACTTCTGCTGAAATTACTTGAGCTTCCAGTGAATTATTCAGATGGAAGAGAAAACGAAGATACAGGGCTGGGCCTGGTGGTGTTCTCTTATACAATATTTAACTTTTCCGAAACTAAACTATGCTGGGCTTTGGCGGTGTGTGTGTGTGTGTGTGTGTGTTCAGGAAAAATGCATGTAGATTCAGATCTGGTAGGGAAAGAGAAAAAATAAAATAAAAGTTCAGCATCCTCCCTGCACAGCTGGGAATCAAAAGCAGGGAAAAAAAGACTCGAATCAAGCTATTTCCATGCAAAGCACCATTGTTCTTTTCTAAAAATACATAGATAGTGGCAACATGTGCACATTCTCACACATATTCCTGCCATTCTTTTCTTTATTAAATCAATCTATTTATTTTACAAGAGAAAAGGCACTTTGTTCTCAAGGAGGTGGGGATAATTTAGTCCTGAAATCACAATGCCACAATTAGTGATGTGACCACCACTCCTTCCCTCCAATTTATCCTTGACCTGAATTGACTGGGACTGGGTATGTCTAGTCTGATGAAAAGAAGGATTAGGGTGACATGGGAGCAGCCTTCCAATATCTCAGGGGCTGCCACAGAGAAGAGAAGGGGGTCAAGCTATTCTGCAAACTGCACCAGAGGGCAGGACAAGAAGCAATGGATGGAAACTGATCAAGGAGAGAAGCAACCTGGGACTAAGGAGGAATTTCATAACAGTGAGGACAATCAATCAGTGGAACAACTTGCCTCCAGAGATTGTGGCTGCTCCAACCCTGGAACTTTTCAAGAAGTGACTGGACAGCCCTTTGTCTGAAATGGTGTAGGGTTTCCTACCTAAGCAGGGTGTTGGACTAGAAGACCTCTAGGGTCCCTTCCAACTATCCTATCCTATCCTATTCTCTCCTCTCCTCTCCTCAGAATAACAGAATTGGAAAGGACTTTGTAGGTCATCTAGTCCAACCCCCTACTTAGGCAGGAGATCCTACATCATTTCAGACAAAGGGCTGTCCACTCTCTTCTTGAAAGCCTCCAGTGATGAAGCTCCCCCAGCTTCTGAAGGCATTTCAGACAGATGATTGTCCAATGTCTTCTTAAAAACCTCCAGTGTTGGAGTAACCACAGCTTCTGGACTCAAGCCCTTCCCCTGATTAATTGATCTCAGTTGTCAGGAAATTCATCTCTAGTTCTAGGTTGGTTCTCTCCTTGATTCATTTCCATCCATCGCTTCTTGTCCTGCCTTTAATTTTTGATCTACTTAAGCAACTGGTGAGTCTCCAGATGTTGGGCATTGCTCATCCAGGAGAGACTAAGAAATTTACCAACATCTGGAAGGCTACATGTTCCCCTTCAGTTGTCTGCACGCTTAATTGCTGGCTGCAGAGCCCCTCCAGTCTGTTCCTCTGGCTTCACTTTGTAGGCGTTTAAGAAGCCTTTTTGAGGCGTGAAATATTAAATGGACGGGGAAGAAGGGAAGGAGTTAGTCAAACGTTAATAAGGACTTGGAATTTTTCGTAAGGATGGCGTTTCCCCTACTGGGGGTGGGGGCAATGGGGAGGGGGAGGAGGGAATAAATGGATTTCAGTGCCTTAAACACAGCCTTGGTTGACTGGCCAGAAAGTATTCAGGTGGGGAAAAAACTGTTCCGTAGCCTCCTTGCTAAAACGCAGAAACGGGGAGGTTTCTGTTGGCACCGGAGCAGCTTGGTTATGGTATTGTAGGTTCTCTTTGATTGATGTACGACGTGCCATCACTCCTAAATATTAGAATGTGCAGAAATGAACAGGCCAACCCTTGCTATTAAAGGAAAGGAACAAACCGAATGCTATATGCTATGGGAATTGTTCTATCAATGGCTGGAGAATAAAAATGGAAATTAGAAAATTTAAGAAGATCAGCGAAAAATAGCAAATGTGAATGAGAATTAAATATGCTAAGATTGTTATCATAGTTAGATACATTATGTGTAGTGGTATGAAGTAAGAATAGAATAATGATATAAAAGTAATGCATAAATATTAATTATAATGGTTATTTCACAAGATGTTTGTACCCAGAAGACATGAAATATGTTTAAACGAAAGATGGAATGTTTGTAGAAAATAAAATTATTTTTTTTTTAAAAAAGTCACTTTCCACTCCTGGCAACCGAATGGATTGACAGCTGCAGGGCAACAGGTGAGGAATGACTCCTGTCTTCTGGAAACAGCACAGTGGCCCTCCACTCACAAGGTTTTGTTTAGTGACCGTTGGGAGTTACGCTGGCGCCAGGAAAGAAAAGTGACGTACGGCTTTTTTTCGCACTCACGGCCATTGCTGCATTTCCCCCCAGTCACAGGATCAAAACTCTTGGCAACTGATTCACATTTATGATGGTAGCTGTCCCTTTTGTGACCTCCTGATGAGTAAAGTCAACAGGGAAGCTGGATTCACTTCACAACCGGGTGACTAAATGAACAATTGCAATGATTCACTCAACCACCGTGGCAAGAAAGGTCATAAAAAGGAAGCAAAATTCCCCTAAGCAAGGTCTCCCTTGGCAAGGAAAATGAGGGGTGTGTGTGTGTGTGTCAGTTGTGGTCGTAAGTCGAGGTCTACCTGTATGGCCTCTCTGGCTATGTGGGTGTTTTGGGTGTTTGCTCACTTTGGCCTCTCTCTCTCTCCGCTTTCCAGACAAACGATGCTGCAGGGAACATGTGGAATTGGCTTTACTTCATCCCCCTCATCATCATCGGTTCCTTCTTCATGCTCAACCTGGTCCTGGGTGTCTTATCAGGGTAAGGATGCCTTTTCTTTCTCTTCTGCCCTGCCTTGGCCAGTTTGGTGGGTCAGTTCCCACTCCAGAGAGAAGATCCGACAGAAGAGACTATCCGTAGCTCACGGCTGAACCGAGGGGTCCTTGGGGCTCTCTGAGCTGGGAGGGTTTCTTGCAGGAGGTTCACGACCCAAACTAGGGAACATCATCTGTGCTAGAAGGGAGGAGGGTTTATGGGAGGAGGAGGAGGACTGTTAGGTCCTTGGGGCTCTCTGAGCCTGGTTGCTTTCTTTGCATTTCATTGTCCAACTAGGTAACTTTATTAGTGCATTATTATTAGGGGACAGACCAGAAGACCTCAGTGGCTCCTTCCAATGCTATAATCCAATGGGACAATTCACACACCTACAGGGTTCCTTCCTTCCTCTTGTTCCCCCCCACCACACCAGTAGCAAATCCTCTGTGCAGCTGTGCAGCACTTCCTTGCCACGGTGGTTAAGTGAATTGCTGGGCTGAGGGCTACACTCGTTTATCTGTTTCTTCTCTGCAGTGAGTTTGCCAAAGAACGAGAGAGAGTTGAAAACCGGCGAGCTTTTCTGAAACTCCGGAGACAGCAGCAGATCGAGAGAGAACTTAACGGCTACCTGGAATGGATCTTTAAAGCAGGTAAGATGGGGAAAGGTCTCCAGCTTGAGCAGGGGGTGGACTAGAAGACCTCCAAAGTCCCTTTCCACCCTAGGATTCTATGTTCTAATGAAAGAAGGCAATGTAGAGTAGAATGGAATAGCAGAGTTGGAAGGGACCTTGGAGGAGTTATATGTATATATATATTTGTGTTTTCAGAGGAGGTGATGTTAGCAGAAGAAGACAAGAATGCTGAAGAGAAATCCCCCTTGGATGGTGAGTCTCCTAGCTATGCATTTCTCTCCTTGTGTGTTGACTCTATAGCTTTTAATGCAAAAGGCTGGGTAGATACTAGAAAGAGAATTGAGAAGCGAGACTAGAAAAATATTTCAGCACCATGGACAGCTCAGAACCTGCCTTTCACACAGATTGGTTCAATATTTTGTTGATTTCCAATATAGAAGAATATTTGTAGCTCAGGATTGAAATGAAGGGTCCTTCCTGCTCTCTGAGCTTGGTTGTTTCGTTGCAGACATTTCATTCAACGTCATCACCCATACCAACCCACAAAAGGGCAAATATAAACTGACAGCAAACCAACTCCTTACTAGCATTGATGAAGTTATCTAGTTGGGTAATGAAATGTCTGCAAGAAAACAAGCAAGCTCATAGAATACCAAGGACCCCACAGTAGTCCTCTTCCTCCTCCTCCTCCTCCTCCTCCCTTTCCTTCCGCCAACCCCACTCCCTCTTAGCACTGATGGTGTTACCTAATTGCGTTATGAAATGTCTGCAAGAAAACAAGCAAGCTCAGAGAATGCCAAGGACCCCACATTTTGTTGATTTGTCAGATGGATATTGTGCCTTTAGTTCAGGAACTCAAAATCATGGATATAATGCTCTTTTTTCCCCATGACAACAAAATCCCATGGAGATACGTTGGGCTGAGAGAAAAAATGGCTTCCCCCAAAGTCACCAAGCAAGCTTTGTTCTCATCATACTGGTTGCAGAGTTAAGGCTGACATCTAATCTACTTTTATTTGGAGTGGGAACATCAGTATGACACTAGTGATTTGGGGTTGGTTTTTTTAAAGGGCCCCTCCTCATTAGCTAAATAATTGATCCGTGAGAATTGGAGGCACAAAACACCTGAGAATTGAAACTGGGACAGCATTTTTGATACTCAGAATTGCTTTATACCGAATTATGTTCAAGCTGTGGAAGTCATCTAATGGCCATCGTCCGATCACAGTCCATTGGAAAGAGGCAACGTTATGGTTTGAACATCGCAAGGGGGAAATCCCCCCCACCGCTTGATTCTGATGCCAGGCCACGATGCAGGGGGGACACAGTTCTGGTTTGCAACATCCATCCCTGGTCCCTGTTTTGATTGCTTTGAAGATGTTCAAAGATGGTTGGAGGAAGCTGTGCTTAGCTGGAAGGCTAAATAAATAATGGTTCTTGCCAGAAAAGGATGGAGAAAAGGAACTGTCAAGGGGTTGGTAGGCCATTAAGTGGTTGGTCCAGGGCGGCTTTGAAGCCACCCTTTAGATGGCAGGCAATTTGAGTCTCAAAGCTTCAGAGAACTGAAGAAGTTTGAGCCTCTATTGAAAGCTGATGGCCCTATTTCTCCCCTTTTCTGTCCCCTTTTGGTTTCTAGTGCTGAAAAGAGCAACAATCAAGAAAAGCAAAAATGATCTAATTCACGCTGAAGAAGGAGAAGATCACTTCACAGATGTTTGCTCTGTGGGTAAGCCTAATGAGGGACGTTCTCCTTCTTCAGGAGACAGTCTCTGTTCCAAAGCCAAAGGTTCCAGGTCATAAATGAGCAAAGTACATTGTCAACTCAACCCCAGGGGTTCCCCATGTTTAGTTACAGGAGGCCGCTTTTGCGAGTGTGCTAAGGAGAACGCAGCTGGATCAGGCTCTGAGTTCATTTGTTTGGGTATATCTTGTCCCCCATGGACCAACTGAATGCATTTGGGAAGGTCCCAATCCTGAAAGGAAGGTCAACTTTCTTTCCAGTGTTCCTTCTATGCAACTTGCACTGATGATCAGTGGAATTAGCATCTGCCCCCCCTCCCCCTCGATGGCTCAGTGGCTAAAGATGCTGAGCTTCTCAGCCCGAAAGCTGACAGCCAGGGTTCGAGACAAAATGGGTGAGCTCCCATTCCTTCCTCCAGCTCCAAACCTAGCAGTTCTAAAGCATGCAGATGCAAATAGATAAATAAGTAACACCTCAGTGGGATGATAACAGCAACCTAGGAGCTCCAGGAATGGAGGGAATGGAGCTGGGAGAGAGAGAGAGAGAGGGAGCCTGGCCCGTCTGCCAGCCCTCAGATGGAGAGTCAACAGGCCCCAGGTCTGGAGGTGGCTGATGAGGAAGAGGAGGATCGTATCTTGAGGTGTATCACCTTGCTGAGGTCTAGAGTTGTAGGTTTTAAAAAGATCTAAAGATGATCCTATGCTCACCAGGCAGTCTCACTACAAGCAGAACATCTTTGTTAGAGAACTGCCCAGCTTCTGCTGAAAACCCACAAGCCAAAGGGAACCCATAAATCTCAGCTCCACATCCGTAGAGGTTAGGAATGGGACTCAGATTTGGTCTTACATAAAACTGAAGTTTAACCTTTCCCGTTGGAAAAACTTCGTCTGGATTCCGTCCTCGCTTGTAGAATTTCCTCATGCGTGCGCTTCCTTCTGCTTCTCAGAAAGGGTACGCTCAAATGGCTGAAGGTGTCGACTTTATAGCATTTTAATATGGATAATTTCTTGAGGTGCTGATGACAGCTTGTGGGAAATTGACTGTATAATTACCCACTGGCCCCCAAAAGTGCTGACCTGCAGGGACCTCTTGCCAACAGTTATGTTTTATGAGTAGTTTTCTAATTCCCTTAAATTGTTCTGCAAAGAACCCCGTAATCACTTTCCAAAGCAACATGTGGTGGCAGCAGATAGAATTTGCTTGATTAAAGAAAAGATTGGTTGGTGACATAATGAGCTTCAAATGTAGGAGAAAAATACACACGGAAGCATCAAAAGATTAAGGCTGCCATGATGCATGTGTTTATGCTAAGCAAACGAACCAGGTCCATTACAATGGTGACTCCTGCTATTATTTCTATTACTATTATTGATTAGAAGTAAGCCAATTTACAAAAGTGAAATCTTTCATGGACAAACAAAGCCACATCTGGTCAGCTCTTAAATTGCAATACCTTAAAAAAGACTCCCATAGATTTGGCTATCCTCCCAGAGAATACAACAACCTTAAAAAAAGAAAGCACAAGCTATTGTGGCATCCCAGTTCCGTAACCATGGTGCAGAAAATAAAATTATTTGTTGCATGATACCAAGAAGCTCCAGGCAGAAAGTCCAGAATTACCTAAAGATATGTTGGCAAATTGCCAGCCAGGCAAGAAGGAGGGATCAAACAGGGATCTGGCCTTGAGTCCTTGTGCAGCTGCAAGAGATTTGGAACTATCTTTCATGGAACCTTGTCTGTTTGTTCTCAAAGGAAGGAGAGCAGTATGGGGAGATTCTTGTGTTACAGGCAGGATACAATAAAGTCATCCCATTTATCAAAATAGGGTTCCATGATTTAACTATTTAAAACTATTGTCTAATAGTTTCAGGAGGACAGAGGACCAGCTATTGGTGGGATACAGTTTGGCCCCTTCTGGTGGGGAACATGACCTCTTGCGTGATGAATGGCAGCTTGGATATTTTTGATCTTGGGATTCCCCCCCTCCCTTCTCCTCCTCTCAGATTGAACTACTTTCTTCTACAACCGCAGGGTCTCCCTTTGCCCGGGCCAGCCTGAAGAGTGGCAAGAACGAAAGCTCCTCCTACTTCCGTCGGAAAGAGAAAATGTTCCGCTTCTTCATTCGGCGCATGGTGAAGGCCCAGAGCTTCTACTGGATTGTACTCTGTGTGGTGGCTCTCAACACAATGTGTGTGGCCATTGTGCATTATGATCAACCAGAAGGTCTCACCACTACCCTTTGTAAGTAAGGTCTTCTTCGGTCAATTCTACTTCAATGTTGGGAAAACACAAGGTTGGAGATTCTCCATCATCCTGGTCACAGTGGACCCAAAAGCGCTTCTCCAAAACCCAAGTAGACTTTCTTATTTTTGTCTCTTTTGAAAATGTTTCACTCCTCATCCAAGAACTGAACTGAAGAAGTTTTGGGGATGAGAAGTGAAAAGTTTTCCGGGGAAAACCCCCCAAGAAAGTCCAGTTGCCTTTTTGGCCACTCCAAGATGCTCAGCCTTTTCTTCTCAAGGCACTGGGAGTTGCAACGACCCTCACCCATCACCCTGACTGGATGGCTTGCAAACACTCAATCAATATCCTCAGGTATTTCTGCACACACTGAGCGAAGTGGAAAAAAAGAATTTCCATGTTACCAGAGACATTTGAAGCTTAACAAGCAAAATGTAAGCTTGACCTCTTTTTGGGGATGATTTGGAACAAAATCAGAGGTTGGTGTTTTTTTTTCTCCTGAGGTTTGCAAGCCCTTTGTTCTTTTCCCACAAAGGGATATAATAAGGTGATAGGAGTACAGAGAATTGGATATTTTTTTCTGATTTAAAACTTTTCCTCCATGTAAGTTGGGGCTAAGTGGCTAAAAAGAGCATTTGTCTTTCATTCCCCCTCCCTGCTTCTTCTTTTTATTATTCTTTTAAAAAAGTAAAATAAAATATAAAACCAAGGGAACGAGAGTTCACTTTGCCAGAAATGATTTCTTTCTTTCTTTTCTTTTTTTAAATTTTCCTCCCAAAAGAAGAGAACTTATGAACAGACATTCATCTCCCAGCTGGTGTCAGAAAGAATGTTCTTGTTAATTACCAATTGAGTGAAAAATTATACAGGCTACATAGAGCGAAGGAAAAAAGAAAGAAAGAAAGAAAGAAAAAGCAGAGCCCATTTTAATCACACACACACACACACACAAATGGGATAAAAGCAGAGAAATATTTCCACAGCGTGGAAGCTTTGGAAGGGAAGACGTATTGTGAATAGCTGACAGGTGCATCGTCTGAGGAGGATGGTTGAACAAGATGAATCTCTGGAACAAGAAAAGCGAGGATTGATGACTTAAAAAAAAAACACCAAGCAAACACTTGTAGGGAAAACAAAGCATGAAGCATCTTCTAAAGCAGGTCGAGCAAATAGCCTGGAAGTGGATTACAAGGAATGTAATATGGGGTATAATGTAAGGATGGGAACTGATCAAGGAGAGAAGCAACCTAGAACTGAGGAGAAATTTCCTGATGGTGAGAAGAATTAACCAGTGGAACCACTTGCCTCCAGAAGTTGTGGGGGCCCCAACATTGGAGATTTTCAAGATGAGATTGGTTGTCATGTCCCCGTCGGAGTCTGAATCTGAGGGGGAAGACAAACAGCTGACAGGGAGCAGGAGAGTGGCTGCATTGGCTGTGGAGGAAACTGGGGAAGGGCAAAGTTGGGCTGGGCAGAGCAGGGGAGAGGTAGAACAAGGGAAAGGGGGTTCAGAGGAAGACCCCCTCCTCATCCTAAGGCATGCAGGGAAGAACGCAGAAGAGAGCAATGTGGGTTGCGTGGCTTATGAGGGAGGAAAGGGCCCCGATTCCCTTCACAAGGCACACCTGAGGATGGAGTTTAAAGGAGAGGCAGTTGGGAGGGGTGTTTCTTGGAAACAAACACTGAACCATCAAGTTTTGAGAGATGTGTCCTGCATTCCTGGCATTCCTCCTGCCTGTGTGAATTATGGCCGTGCTTCTGTGTGCTTATCTTGTCTTGTTGGAATTATTGCCATGATTCTTCACTTCCTGGACTCGTTATCTTGCCCTGCTGAAGTCATTCTAGTTACAGCATTTGGACTGGAGCATCTGCAGCCAAAGACTGCTAAAGGTTTGTGGGACAGCTTTTCTCCAGACCGGAGAGTAAACGGGACGTTGGGAGCAAAGCTGAAGCAAATAAAGGGACTCATCCCTGTTCTCTGACTGTGTTGCCTTTGTGCCACGCCCCAGGTTGGACAACCATTTGTCTGGAATGGTGGTATAGGGTTTCCTGCTTGAGCAGGGAGGTTGGACTAGATGACCTACAAGATACCTTCTAATTCTATAAGGTTCTGTAAGGATCCAAATTGCGGCACACTTCAAGTATTTTCTTGGTTGTGCATTCTGAGGAATGCAAGGTAATGAGTTCCTTGCTGAGATGGTGTTTGCCTGCAAAGCTACATCTCTGTGGATATCAGTATGCAGAACAGGGGAAGTCTTCAAAGCCACCACTCTTCTCTTATGTCTGCTGAATATTTTAGGTGTGAATTCTGGAAGAGCCAAAGAGGAAAATATTAACACACTTGATGGCAGCCAAGAACTGGATAGACTTAATAGCAAAGCCCTCCAGACTTCGAGAAGTTCAACAGAAATGGCATTAATCTATTAGTGATGAGACAATGAGAGAGAAACTGCTAATGATCTTGTTCAGAGGTATTGGGTAGAAAACAGCTCGGGTGTCCTCTTAGCAACAGTACCGGTTTTAAAAATCAAATTGAATTATTTGTAGCCAGCTCTCCTCCTTCCCCTTCTTTCATCCCCTTTGCAAAAGAGAAGGCTTCTGTCTAAAGAAAAAAGCTCCAATATTTACTGGCCAGATGCCCTTCCTCTCGCCAAAGCAGAGTTTTGTTCAGCAGATATATTCTCAATGTGCCTCTACCCAGGATCAAACCCACAGCCTCCTGATTGTGAGGCGGGAGCTCCACCTCTAGGCCAACACACCACTCACTTATGATTAATGATCATAACTTTGATTTACGATCTATGACCTGTCACTTTATGATTTGTACGTACACTGAGAGCGTATATATTAGAGACAAATTTATTGTGTATCCAATCATACTTAGCCAATAAAGAATTCTCTTCTCTTGTATAAAGAACTCTATTAAATCCAGGGATGGTCAAATATTTTGGAAATGCATTTGCTTTCCGATTAAACGGACAAGGTTAGGTCAGAAGAAATTGTGACAGTGATTCATCAGCTGGAAGGGGGGTGGAAAACAGGAGACCTTGGATAGGAAGATGGATGGATGGATAATTATGAACTCTTCTGCTGTTGGAGAGGTCCCAATAGTACTGGGATTTTAACTCAAATGGTGAGATGTGTGGATCAGGGTGAAAAAACCTTTTTTAAAAAAAAAAAAAAAAAGAGAGAGAGAGAGAGAGAGAGAAGAGTGAAAAAAGGAGCAATAGAAATATGAGATGTTTAAGTTCTAGCAAAACAAGACATTCCAGGATGGCATAATATTCTGAGAGAGAGAGCTCAATTTGAGGCTAGAACAATATTTCAATGTTGCTTTAGCAACACGGAGTCTTGGACCAAGTCTAAAATAGCGTTGGAATTCTCTGTGGGCAATCATTTACACTCCTAGTGGGTGACTTTTCTTTTTGCTTAAGAAAGTTTGCTTTTTTAAAAATCTGGGGGAGGATTTCAGAGAAGACGAACGCAGATGACTAGATGAAGGCTAAAACATTGCAGGAATTGGGTATGTCTAATTTAATGAAAAGAAGGTGACAGCCTTCCAATATTGAAGGGGCTGCCCCAAAGAAGAAGCGACTCTCCCTGAGGGCAGGACAAGAAACAAGGGAGGGAGAGAACCAACCTAGAACTGAGCAGAGATTGCCTGACCGTTAGAACAATTCCTCAATGGGCCAGCTTGCCCCCAGCAGTTCTCTCACTGGGGGATTTTAAGAAGAGATTGGATAACCATTTGTCCGAAGTGGTGCAGGGGGAGGGGGGGTCCCCTCCAATTCTGTTATTCATTGAAACCTTTCAGTTTGACATCTTCTGCATTGGTGGAGAAACCAATACAATTGAATTAAGAAGATAAATGCAGAATAAGAAAGAGAATGGTTTGGTGAGGTTGGGTTTTCTCTCCAGAACGTTGCTTCTGGTAGTCAGGAGACCCTGCTTCTCTGTGAAATATTTACAATTGCTTTCCAATGAATGAGTCCCTCCCCACCCGTTGGGTCTGACCTATGGCTCATTTTCTGCTACTTCCTTCTAGATTTTGCTGAATTTGTCTTTCTGGGTTTATTCCTCACTGAGATGACTCTGAAGATGTACGGTCTGGGGCCAAGGAACTACTTCCATTCCTCCTTCAATTGCTTTGACTTTGGGGTAAGGAGAGCAGGACACAAGGCCTCTCTTGCATGATCAGGATGTGATGCATGGTGTCCCCATCGGTGAACAGGTCGGAAGGATT
Organism: Hydrophis major; assembly: GCA_033807585.1. NCBI lineage: Eukaryota > Metazoa > Chordata > Lepidosauria > Squamata > Elapidae > Hydrophis > Hydrophis major. The sequence continues at coordinate 233,347 of CM066341.1, read as the reverse complement.
GTGTCAAGATATAGGATCTAGATCTAGAGTGTCTATATCTAGATTGTTTAGATCTAGATATAAATGGCCTAGATCTAGATGGTATAAATCTAGATCTAAATGGCATAGATGTAGGTGGCATAAATTTAGCTCTAAATGTTCTAGATCTAGTTATCCTTGAGTGAAAGTCTCCCAGCTAACTTTCTTTCCTTGCTCCAATGTACTGTCAACTGCATTCTTAATGGTTAGCAGAGAGCTCTGTTTTCAAGTCAAATCTTGAATCTGCACAGAATGGTGCTCCCAAAAGCTGGCTGCTTGTTGCTGTGCATGTAGGGCACTCAGCCGAAGGTCTGTGCCAGAGAAGGTAGTGCAATATTGTTATGGTCTGTTTTTCTGAAGTGTTCCTTCACAAAACCCCGGAGGGATTATTCTGACCCTGTGGCTTCCGTGTGTCATATTTGCAAGAATGGAAAAATAGCCTTTGGCAGATGTCCATTTGCTACCGGCATAAGTGACACCAATTAAGCTACTTCCCCGGCAGGTCTCGAAGGAGAAACCACCATCAGACCCTGAAGCCAGGCTGGATTCATTGTTGGCATCGATGGCTGAAATCAAGCTGTCAGCTCTGACTGCTCACTCAGGACCCAATTGGCCACAATCAACATTGCAACGGGCTTGCTCCCTCCAATGAATCAGCCCTTGAAATAGGCTTGGAGAATTCAGTTGGTGCTAAATCACACATGGTTGGGTGTTGACTTGATTGGTTAGCTCAGACCTATAGCTCATGTCCTAAAGGCACCTGGCCTTTGTTTTTCCTTGAAGATGTTTCACTTCTCATCCAAGAAGCTCCTACAGTTCTGATTGGGGGAGGAATATGACACACCTGTCTCCTGTATACAACACAGTCCTTCCAGCAATGCCGAGGTTCCACAGCCATTTGCAATATTCAGGTGACCCTGAGGGCAGAGATAAACCTCCAAGTGGCCTAATGACTCTCAGAAAGAGCACTAATGACCAGAGGACTGCAAGGAATATAAATCCTTCCCGTCATCCACCATTCAGTCAGAATGGAAGAAGCTTCCTAGATGAGAAGCGAAATGTCTTCAAGGAGAAATAAAATCCAGTTGCCCCTTGAAAAAGCACCTTTGGGACAACCATGACCTGGATGACAACCGGGTCTTCATAGGTAATGAAGAAAGCCACCTGTAGATGATGTGGGTGTATCTGTCAGCTGAAGATGCTGCCCCAAAATTGAAGAGCCAATTCTGAGTTTTCCTGCTTCTCTCACACTCAGATTGGGAATTTGTCTTCCGCTACTGTTTCTATGGAGATGTATCTGTTTTAAAATAGGAAAAGTGGCCACCCCACATAGGAACCCCTCGTATAAATGAAACTTTATAGTTTCTTCTTCACATTTGCAGAAGATCTCAGGTGATCCTCCCACAGGTGCTTTTTTCAAAAGACAAATGGATTTTTCCCCCTTTGGGACTTCAAGAAGTGAAGAAGGTCCTTGGATGAGAAGCAAAACATTTTCAAAGGAGTGGAGGAGAAGCACCAAGAAACTTTTGGAAGAAACCCTGGTGGCAGGATCATTTGAGATCTTCTGCAAATGTGAAATGTGAAAAGCGTCTTTGGAACAACAACCAGGACCTGGATGTTTGAGAATCTCCATAGATGACCTCTCATTAAAAAGGTGGAAGTGAAATCTCCAATCCTTGAATGACCCTCAACTCCTGGTGACTTCATGAACACATTTATGGAGACTTCTAAGCAATAAGGCGATTTCTCTTCCTGGCCCATAGATTTCCACTGCTCTCCTCTTCTCTGCCTTCTGCGCATCTGCACATCAGGCACTGGACCCAGCTGTTCCTCCTCTTCCTCATCAGCCACCGCCACTCCTGGGGGCTGTTGACTCTCCATCTGAGGGCTGACGGAGGGCCCAGGTCCTCCCTCTCTCTCTCTCTCTCTCTGCCAGCTCCATTCCCTCTTCCCCCTCGGAGCTCTCAGGTTGCCCTGATGCTGGCCATGACTCCCATCCCAGATCCTCCTCTGGCAGCCAACAGGTCACAACACTATGCTAGCTAATAAGATGAGTTAGTTCCCAGTCACAGGCTGCCTCGCATTTCTCTACTAGACTTTTACTCCCTCCCGAGTCTACATCCAGGCCCATAGAGCAGGGATCGGCAGCCTTAAACATTCCAAGAGCCGTTGAGACCCACAGGAAAGAAAACTCCGGGAACCACAAAAACCCTTCCCATGCCTGACTATTTCCTGAGTGGCCACAAAACTAGCATCTGTAATTGAATTAAACATTCTGTTTTCTTCTGAAACTTTTCTTTTCTTGGATTTAACCATGGTTGGCCTACCGAAAAGCTTAATAAATCGTGTGCCGGTGGTGTTGCACATTGGTGGCTGTGACACATATTTTGAGTGACAGGGAGCCACAGCAGAGGGATGAAAGAGCCACATGTGGCTCCAGAGCAGCGGATTGTTGACCCTAGAGGAATTGAGGAGAAACTGGGTTCCTTAGTTGCACATCTCTGTTCTGCAAGACTTAGCAAGTTCAAGACTGGAGCATGACAAATACCAGGATCTTGGCCTCTGCTCCGAATGAAAAAGTGGTCCTTGTCTGAGATGTTTCTGTAAGATTGATTACATAGACTAGGATGGGGTTACATGCATTCCAGCAAGTGAACTCTTTCCCATCACGATCGATATATCCCTCTCATACATTAAGATGACGGTGCCCTCATTTCCCTCTTTTACTGTATTTCTGCAAACTAGTAAGCCCCTTCTCTATTTTACAAGAGGTTGCAAATGACCGCTTACAATGAGAATGAGAAGAATTCCGGGTACTGACCGATAGAAGTGTGTGCTATTTTTAGGACTGTGTCAGAAGAGCATGGGGCATAAGCATCCCCCTCCTTCCATTTTATTCAAGTATCTGCTGGTTTTTCTTGCTTGACAGACCAGCATCTCATAGCTGCCCTGTGATCCTGGTTTAAATTAAAAAAAACAAACCAGATTCAAGTTAAGATAATTTCTGTGTTCACTCCTATAGTTGCAATTCAAGTGTAATATGCTGAATAGCCCAGGTAGTTTTGTTAAAAAAACCCCAGGAGTTCTACTCCTTCCTTCCTTCCTTCCTTCCTTCCTTCCTTCCTTCCTTCCTTCCTTCCTTCCTTCCTTCCTTTCTCCTCCTCCTCCTCCTCCTCCTCCTCCTCCTCTTATTCTTCTTCATATTCTTCATATTAATTATTAGTATTATTATATCTTGCCCTATTTATTTTCTGACCATCTGGGCTAAACTGGAAAAGGAAACAAAAAAAAAACCCCAACCCTTTTTTTTCAAAGAACAAAATAGCAAAGATATGTCATTGGCTTAAAAAAAAAAGTGAAGCTGAGCGTAATCTGAAGAGCAAGTTGCCAGCAAAGGAAAGAGGGACAACTCATTTAAACCTGGTCTTGTTGGCAGAATGGAAACACTTAGCATACCCAATTTTTAAATACATATTCAGTTTTTATGTGTACTTAGACTGTTTTTTGTACTCTGTGCCTAGAAATACGATGTAGGACGATGAAGTAGCATTGAATAAATGGGTGTATGACATAGTTGGGTCAGAGGATTAAATTTCCGCTGGGAAGCCAAACCAAAAATAAATTTTGCCTCTGCATAGTGTGTAAAACAAACTGTCTGTGAAGTAAAATTGAGGTTCTCAGGCTTCCAGGTCATGGCTGTCCCCAAGGTACTTTTTTTTTTCAAGAGGCAACTGGGATTTTCCCTTGAAGATGTTTCACTTCTCATCCAAGAAGCTTCTTCAGTTCTGACTGAACAGTGATGGAGGATGGAAGGATTTATATTCCTTGCAGTCCTCTGATCATTTGCACTCTTTCTGACAGTCAATAAGACTACTTGGGGATTTATTCACCTGAAAAATGCAACATGGATGCAGAACTGTCTTGGAACTGTGGAAAGGGCTGGGTTGTAAGCAGGAAACAGGTAGTGCCGTATCCTTTCCCCTCTGTTGAGGGAGGGCTGTCCACTCTTAATTTCCTTTTTCTTGTCTTGAACCCATCACCTTTTGCTCTTGTGCAGGTGATTGTCGGAAGCATCTTTGAAGTCATCTGGGCTGTGGTGAAACCTGGGACTTCTTTTGGCATCAGTGTGCTCAGAGCCCTCCGACTGTTGAGGATCTTCAAAGTCACCAAGTAGGTTTCAGGTGAATTGAGGCACGCCAGTTTGCTTCAGTTTAAAAATGTGCCCCTTGTTTTGCTGATCCTATTGCCTGACCGCCCCATTTTCAGCTGATTAGTGGACAACCATTTACACATGAGCCACCCGTGTGCAGCACTTGCCAAAAAAGCCAACACAGTTCTAGGCTGCATCAACTGAGGGACAGAATCAAGATCACGTGAAGTGTTCATGCCCCTTTATAAGGCCTTGGTGAGGCCACACTTGGAATATTGTGTCCAGTTTTGGTCACCAGGATGTAAAAAAGATGCTGAGACTCTAGAAAAGAGTGCAGAGAAGAGCAACGAAGATGATTAGGGGACTCGAGGTGCCTAAAGTCTTAACTCTTCTATGGTTGGTTAGTTGTAAATGGGGGAAGGCCCTTCGAGGAACAGAAAGAAGTTTCGTAACAATTGCACAAAATGGAGTTCAACCGCCCTCCAGAACTTAGAACGTCTCGTCTGTGTCTCAGATGTAGGATTCTTAATTGAACCCTTTACGTTCCCTATGGTTCCCCCCCCACACACACACACACATTTTCTGGTGAGTTGTGTTCATACAATCTCCAAGCCGGGGTCCTAAGGGGCCATCTGAACTTGCTCATTGAAGCCTCAGGAAAAGAGACCGTTTGATTTGTTCTCTTTCAAACTTAGCTCTTCATCGAGGCCCATAGGGTTGTCTGAATCCAAAACAGAGTTAAGGTTGAGGTTACGTCTCTCTTCCCACCTCCAGCAGAGATAGGGAATCAAGAGTTTCTCTTTCTAAAGTGAGAGGAAAACTGAGGGGAGAGGGAAGATAGCTTTTGCTGACCAACTAACCATCAAAAAGTTGCTATCGTAATCATTGCAAGTTGGTTTATTTTGACATCCTAGGTACTGGAACTCTTTGAGGAACTTGGTGGTCTCCTTACTGAATTCGATGAAATCCATCATTAGCCTGCTGTTCCTTCTCTTCCTCTTCATTGTCGTGTTTGCCTTGCTGGGGATGCAGCTTTTTGGTGGGCAGTAAGTTGGATCCAAGAGTCTCTCTGTTGGATAAACCAATCGCTGGGGAGCCAGCATTTCACCAACTATGGAATGTTTCCATTTTCTTTGTGTTTTCTGGCAGGTGGGGTGGGCCCTCAAAGTTCTATGTTCCGGGGCGACCTACATATTAATACTCAGCCTCTTCCTAGGTTTCACTTCAATGATGAAACACCAACTACCAACTTTGATACCTTTCCCACTGCCATTCTCACTGTATTTCAGGTAAGCTTCTTCTTCTTCTTCTTCTTCTTCTTCTTCTTCTTCTTCTTCTTCTTCTTCTTCTTCTTCTTCTTCTTCTTCTTCTTCTTCTTCTTCTTCTTCTTCTTCTTCTTCTTCTTTTTCCTCTTCCTCTTCTTCTCCTCCTCCTTAAATATCTTCTCCTCTTCCTCTCCTCCTCCTCCTCTTCCTCCTCTGTTTGGGGAAATACGTGGACAGTCAGACAGTTAGCAATCTTAGCTGGACACAAGAAAGAAGGTCACACACAATCCAGAACTTATGACTCTTATAAGGAACTCCTTAGGAAGCTCATAGATTCCCTCTGGCAGAGTATCATAGCCTGTAGCTTTCTCATTTTCAGTGCCACGAAAGACATTCCTCTCCCTCATCCTCTCTGCTATGGCACATTCTTAGCAGAGGCAATAGCCTATTTTCCATTTTTGCTTGAAGAAAAAAAAAGCTTGAATGAGCATTTTTGCTCATTAAATTAATGAGAATAATAGTTTGAGAAGTGGGGAGTGAGAGGTCATGTTGAAAAATATCACCTTCCACTCTTGTATCTACATGGGATACTTATTGGGGCTGTGAATCTTAACCAGGAGAAGAACTCAGAGTCTTGAGCTAAACAAGGAGAAGAAAGTAGAAATTCTGCTGCTTTTGCTAAGTGTTTACCAGAAAAAGTGTCCATGTAAGGGGCCACTTAGGTACTTAGCAGTGATTGGGGTAAAAAAAAAGGTGATATATGGGGTCTTTGATGTTCTCTGAGCTTCGTAGTTTTCTTGTGGGCATTTCATTATCCAACTAGGTAACGTCATTGATACACTGATGATGTTACCTAGTTGGGTCGTGAAACATCTGCAAGAAAACCACCAAGCTCAGAAACCACCAAGGACCCCATGGTTCAACCCTGAGCCAACAAATTCTCTTTTCTCAAAATGATACCTATATCATAGAAGTTGTGGGAGCTTCATCACTGGAAGCTTTCAAGAAGAGACTGGACTGTCATTTGTCAGAAATGGTGTAGGGGTGGGGTCTTCAAACTTGACAGCTTTAAGATTTGTGGGCTTCACCTCCCAGAATTCCTCCTCCAGTCATGTTAGCTCAGGGATTCTGGGAGTTGAAGTCCACAAGTCTTAAACTTGCCAAGTTGGAAGACCCTTGGTGTAGGGTCTCCTGCTTGGTTGGATTAGAAGACCTACAAGGTCCCTTCCAACTCTGTTAATCTGCTGATTAATTAATAATGTGACAAGGGAAACAGGTCTCATTTGTGATCTGTGTGACTTATTCTGAACTAGAACAATGGCTGGAAACTAATCAAGGAGGGAAACGACCTGGAATGCAGGAAAAACTTCCTAACAGTGAGGAGAATTAACCAGTGGAACAGAGGTTGCCTTCAGAAGTTGTGGGGGCTCCATCACTGGAGTTTTTTTAAAGAAGAGACTGGAGAGCCACTTGTCTGAAATGGGATAGGGTCTCCTACTTGAGCAGAGGTTGGACTAGAAGACCTCCTAGGTCCCTTCCAACTCCGTTATTCTGACTCTGTCCAATGAGGTCAGGGTGATCCCGCCGCATTCTTCCCGAATGTTCTCGGAGAAAAGAGGCTTCTACGTTTCTTTCACAGCCCCTTTTTCTTCCCTCAATGCTCAATGACTTTCCAGATCCTGACCGGGGAAGACTGGAATGCCGTGATGTACCAGGGCATCGAATCCCAAGGGGGTGTCCATTCTGGAATGTTCTCTTCGGTCTACTTCATCGTCCTCACCCTCTTCGGGAACTGTATCCTTGTCCTGCGGGAGCCTGGCTTGCTAACGGCGGTTGGATGCTGCTGCTTTGCCAGAAGGTGCCCATCGTTTCAGACCTTCAGCAAGGGAGCTCTCTTTAATGGGCAGCCAGCGGAAGGGAAGTTACCGGGAAGCCATTAGCAAAAGTTATTGATTGCCTCTGAGATGAGATTCTTTCTTTGCTTCTGGGTGGTGGTTGCTTTTTTTTTTTTTTTTTTAAATTAGGCTCTTCAGCTCCTGAAAGCAAATGGGGGTTTTCATCCCAAGCCCAGCTGGGTGTTCTTTTCCTTCGTGAACGAATCCGATCTCGATTTCATGGAACATTCAGGAAACATTGCAGGTAATCCTCGCCTTACAACAGTTCACTTAGTGACCCTTCAAAGTTACGATGGCACTGGGGGAAAAAGACCTAGGACCATTTTTCACACTTATGACCGTTGCAAATTTACTCGTATTTATGATGGTTGCAATGTCTCCTGGGGGGTCCCCTTTTGCAACCGTCTGATGAGCCAAGTCAACGGGGAAGCAGGATTCACTTAACAACCATGTGACTCATTTAACCATTGCAGTGATCCACAACAACTGTGGCAAGAAAGCTCGTAAAATGGGGCAAACCTTCCCTAACACATGTCTCGCTGATCAACAGAAATGTTGGGCTCCATTGTGGTCGTAATTCGAGGATTACTTGTAGTGTCTTTGAAATGGGGAGGAAGGGAGCGTGTCTGTGAGGTGTTTAAAACAATCCTTTTGGGTGGATTTCAGAATTGAGAGTCTGTCTCAAATAGGCAGCCGAGCAACCTTCCAGCCATGGACAATAGGAGACGTCTGTCCCCCTCTTTCCCCTGACTCAGGCCTGGCAAAAATACTGTATCTATTCCCTTTTCGCTTAAGAGGTGGACAAGACCTGGAATAGTTCCCAGATTTGGTGTTAATGTGGATGTGACTCATTGGATGCTTCTGCTGTGTTGTGTTTCCCCACTTCCCCCACTGATTATTATTCTAGTTATCTTAGTCTGAGCTGCCCATTTGGGCGGATTTTAATGGTTTAAATTTTTTTTATGGGTTATGTAAACCGCTCAGCATCCTCTGGAGTGGATAACGATATTAAATGAATGAAATTAAGAAAGCCCTTTGTCATAATCCAGCACACGTCTTCTGATGCGCTTCTGATGTTCCTGGGTTAACTCTGAACAGTTGTGGATACTTATAGCTTTGGATTAGACCTTGCTTCATTAGTAATTCATTAACTGACAGAAAGCCAGTTTGGTCTGATGGTGAAGGCCCCAGGCTAGAAAGCAGGAGGCGGTGAATTCTAGTTCTGCCTCAGCCATGAAAATCAGCAAGGTGACTTTGGGCTAATCACCGGGAGACTAGGAGTTCTAGTCCCACCTTAAGCATGAAAGCCGGTTGGGTAACTTTGGTCCAGTCTGTCATTCTCAGCCCAACCCACCTCACCGGGTTGCTGTTGTGGAGGAAATAAGAGGAGGAAAGTGTGTTGGACATGTTCGCCTTCTTGAGTTACTTGTAAAAATAACAAAGACAGGATGCAAATTAAATAATAATTCTGTAGTTGGAAAGCAACAGTGTTTGAATTGCAGCCTACACAACCTAACATAGACTGTTACATTAACAGTTACTCCTGTTGGTGGGTTTTGCTAGAAATCATTTGTATGAGCTGTGGTTGGTGGTCCAATGAGGTCAGTCTGAAGGGTTCTGAGTCAGCAACACACACACCCCAAGAGGGAATTTTGCAAACTTGTGGCTTTATATTAGATGACTAATCTACTAGTATTACTAATACTAAATAGGCGCCAGATAACAGTTAACAGAATTCAAAAGTGGTTGGTCGTGAACCATTTGTGGTAGCGTAATGATTCTAAACTGATAACACACTTAACTCCGCTCCCAGCTCTGGCTGCTCCTCGACAGGCTTTGCTTTATAAGTGCTAAAGTAATGTGACTTGCAATACTTATTAAAATAAACTCTTCTCATCTAAGATTTCACCTTCTAAAAATACCCCAATTCTATATCGGACGCTAGTTGTAGCTGGAAGGGTTGGGGTTTTTCTTCCTTCTTTTAATCAAAATTTAATCAGATGACTCTCCACGCCTATTTTTCAACCATCTTCGTGCTGTTATCCCTTGGTGCCGAATTTTCCTTTAAATTTCACTTGCTGTTCCCAATTCACAATGCTGACAGAAGACTTTTTCCCTTCACTTATCCCCAAAACCTTTTCTGGATATTTCTCATCATTATCTGTTCAAACCCCCCCAAAAAAGTTAAAAGAGTCTCTGGAGAATAAAATTTTGAGTTGGCTGCTTGACAAAACGTCCATGCAGCCGTGTTTTGCACCTAATGTCAGTGGGCAAGCTTAACATAGCGCAGCGCTACCAAGAAAAAGAGGAATGTCAGTAAGATATACACCGAGCATGTAGCCACAGGCAAAAAAATATTCAGAAGAGCAGGAGTGACAAGTTCTTAACTAGACATTTCATGCTGGACTGAGACAGCTGAGGCGAAGCGTTTAGAAGAGAATTAAAAGTGCACGATGCTGTCTGTTCTGATGGACCTTCTCACCTCCTGTCTTTTTTATTTTATTTTCTAATGCAGCCAAATGCAGGTATCTTATATTTTGCTACCTTCTGATTTGTTTGGGAAGAAATGGTACCTCCTCTCTTTGATTTAGTACAAGGAGAGTCACGTTCTTCATGAGATCCTTAACTGCTGAATCAGATACCCTCCTGAATGTCTTCTTGGCCATTGCTGTAGACAACCTGGCCAACGCACAAGAATTGACCAAGGTGAGTAAAAGAGAGAGGGGGGGAGGAAGGGAGGGGAGAGAGAGAGAGAGAGAGAGAGAGAGACAGGGAGAGAGATAATTGTGTAATCCTTTGAGAAGGAAGTAGGTTATTCCTTTGATTAAATGGCCTTGAATTCCTGACAGATTAGGGTCCTTCATGCTCTCTGAGCTTGGTTGTTTTCTTGAAGACCTTTCCTGACCCAACTAGGTAACATCATAAGTGCCAAAAGAGACTGGAGTTTGCTTTTTCCATTCTAGCACTGATGATTACCTAGTTGGGTCATGAAACGTCTTCAAGCAAACAGCCAAGCTCAGAGAGCACCAAGGACCCCACAGTTCAACCCTGAGCAGCAAATATTATTTCAGTATTTTACAAGCATCCTCAGCTCCTGTTAGAGTTTAGTGGGATTTATCTCTGGAAACTAGGTAATATCCAGAGGTTATTGACTTTAATGGCAGCTGAAAAAGAATGTTGTAGAGCTGGGAAGGATACTGGAAATTCAATCCCACATGCTTATGGGGACCAAGAACAGTTGTCTTCTTACTATGTTTGGAAGTATGATGAGATTCAGGAAGTTCCAAACCCAATCCATAACCCCTGGACATCACTCAAGGGTTTAACTACAGTTCAGAAATAAAAAAAATCTAACTTGTAAAAAGAGAAATGAAGAGAAAGCAAGAAGGTTATTTGAATCAAGTTGTCCCAAAGGTGCCTTTCCAAAGGGCAACTGGACTTTTTTTTTCCCTGAAGAGGTTTTGCTTCTCATCCACTGAAGCTTCTTCAGTTCTGACTGAATGATGTGGAATGAAAGGATTCAGTCAGAACTGAAGAGGCTTCTTGGATGAGAAGCAAAATGTCTTCAAGGAAAAAAACAAAGTCCAGTTGCCTTTTGGAAAAGACCCCTAGGGACTACCATGACCTGGATGATTGAGAATCTCTACAGACCCGAATCAAGTCTCTCTCTCTGCACCCTTGCTCTCCCTTGCAGGATGAAGAAGAAATGGAAGAAGCTACCAACCAAAAACTAGCCTTGCAGAAGGCGAAGGAGGTTGCCGACGTCAGTCCCCTGTCAGCTGCCAACATTTCTATCACAGCGTAAGAGTTGATGGCATTTACCTATCTTAGATATATCAGCCTTTCTTCTTTGAATTGGGGTCCCCAACCTCCAGTCCGTGGGCCGGTCCTGGGCCACAACATGCCAGGAACTGGGCCACGCAAACAAGCAAAGCCCCATCCATGGGATGCAGGCAGCACCCAAAACCACATCCTTGAGCCGTGGTGGCACAGTGGTTAGAATGCAGTACTGCAGGCTATTTCTGCTGACTGCTGACTGCCTGCACTCACCAGGCTCAAGGCTGACTCGGCCTTCCATCCTTCCGAAGTAGGTCAAATGGGGACCCAGATTGTTGGGGGCAAGAGGCTGACTCTGTAAACCACTTAGAGAGGGCTGGGAAGCACTGGGAAGCTGTATATAAGTCTAAGGGCTATTGCTATTGCTCTCTGGTCTGTAGAAAAATCTTCTCCACGAAACCAGTCCCTGGTGCTCCAAAGACTGGGAGCTGCTGCTTTCAATCCCCATTCCATCATCTCCAACTTTTGTCAAAGTTTTTTTGGGTCCAACACCTTTCCTACTCGTGGCCTGCTAGGAAGGTTCTGAACTTCATCCTTCTAGCTCCATGGCTTCCAGTTTTTTCCTGCTCTGTCTGTGTGTCACTTTGTGTTGTCATCCACCAAATAAAACGGGAGCACCCCGTGATAGAGACTCCCAAATTAAGATGGATTTTGTGAAGACCTCACAAGCTTTCGTGGCTGCCACCTGAAGAGTTTTGTGGAGCACCAGAAATGTTAGATGTATGTGTGTGTAAAACATTTCAGATCTGAGCATTCCACGCAGAGGTAAACACTGTGAATCAGTTACAGGTAATCCTTGGCTTATGACCACAATTGAGCTCCAGATTTCTATGGCTAAGTGAGACATTTGTTATGGGAATTTTGTCCCATTTTATGACCTTTCTTGCCACCACTCTTAAGTGCATTGGAAGCTAGGAACCCGGCTGTTAAGCAAATCTGGCTTTCCCCATCAGAAGATCGCAAAAGATCCCTTCCAATTCTGTTACTCTGTTATCCTATAATCCCAGATCAATTAATCCGTGGAACAGAAGTTGACCCCAGAAGTCCAGAGATTTTTAAGAAGAGGCTGGACAGCCACCTGTCTAACATGGCATCGGCTGTCCTGCATAAGGAGGGGGTTGAACTAGATGTTCTGACCTGGGCTTTCCCCAACAGCACGAAGCTGAGTCCTCGTCCCGATAAACCGCTTTTATTTGATTTACAATGAGTTTCCTCTCCAACAAAGTCCCAGCCAACAGTCTTTCATGCTAGTTCCCACTTACAGACTTGGAGAGCAGGCTTGGAGAGCAGCCAGGCTGACATCTTTCAGACACCGCAATACTTGGCAAGCATGCCGGGATGAACTAATTGTCTCCTGCAAAGCCCCAGCCCCCTTTCCCTCCTCTTTTATACTGTAGGGGAGGGGCCATTCACTGTCCCCCTGTGGCTTTAATCCCAAGTCGACCCTTGTCCCTCAGCTGTTTCCTTCGTCTGGCAGCTCCACGCATGCACACACTGGGAACAGGCTCCAGCTGTTCTTCTGCCTCACTGATCTCTGACTCCAAAGGCAGTTGATAGCTGTCAGATGGCCCTGGCCCCATCTCTGCCTTCCCTAGACTCCAGGACTGGCCCAGGTTCCTCCCCAACCTCCTCACTGTCTGGGCCAGAACACTAAAAGACCACCAGGACCCTTCCAACTCTCTTATTCTGCTATTCTGATTACTGCTCAGGAGGAAGTCATGGTAACTAGACCACCTTCTGCTCCTCACCTGACCACTGGTCATTTTGTGGGAATGCTCTGCTTTCACATGGATTCTTTTTCCTTTGCTGTATGTTCCTTCATTTTAGTTTCCCATGTGCTGCTTTCTCCTGTCAACCCAATGCACCCTTGTCAGTCAGTGCTTCCATGGCTTTCTGTCATTCGGAAAGTGGCTTTGGTCTCTCTCTCTCTCTCTCTCTTCAGTTAGTTAAAAGAAGATAGCACAGTGATAACTGGGGTTGGACATTCCCTTCCCTTCCTTCTTTCCTTCCTTCCTTCACTCCTTCTTTTCTCCCTCTTTCCCTCCCTCCCTCTCTTTCCTTTCCTTCCTCCTTTGACTTCTTCCTTCCTCCCTCTTTCCCTCCCTCCCTTTCCTTTCCTTTCCTTTCCTTCCCCTTCCCCTCCACTCTTTCCTTCCACCCACTCTCCCTTCCCCCTTCTTCTCCACAACTCCTTCCTTCCTTCCTTCCTTCCTTCTCCAACCAACTCATCCCTCCCACTTTCTGCATTCAAAGTGTTCTCTGATAAGCTAATGTTCAATGAGAAATTAAGATGCAGAATTGACTGTTGTTCCTATTTTTCACCTGTTAAAACTTACTGCTTTTAAGGCTTGGACAATATGGGAGAGCGTGTGTGGAATTTGCTTATAGGAAAATAAAGTAAGAGGCAGCTCAAAGGAACCTCAGCTTTAGAGTTTTACTCTGAACACACTATTGCAGCTTTGACAATACTAATCCCTTCCTTTGCCTAACACAGTCCACAAAATGTACTCTGGTCCTTTAAACTAAAAAAGTGATATATTGATGACGTCGATCTAGAAACATCTTCTTTCCTTCCTTCCATTTACCTCCTTCAGGAAGTGGGATTAAGTAAGTTTTTTTCTTCAAATGTATATAACACTGTGACATTCTAGCATCAGCCAAGGTCCACTCCTTGTGGAGACCAGATAGTTCTCTGAATTATCTCTGAATTTCTTGTCTAAAAGCAGAGCCCAACACTACTCCCTTCTAACACTGAGGGTGTTACCTAGTTGGGTCATGAAACATCTGCAAGAGCTCAGAGAGCACCCAGGACCCCACAATTCTCTGAATTGAAAGGAGTGATATTTGGATGACACAATGTTTGCAAGGAAAAAAAGGGTGTAAAAACACCAGATTCTTGAACTGTTGTTTTTCAGTTAACATTTAAAAAAAAAAATTTTTTTTTTTTGCTTTATTTCCTCTTCCCCTTTTGGTTTAACAGATGATGTCTCTGCTTTTCCCGAAGTTTGCTGAAAATGGGTCTCCTTCCAAAATGCATGTTCCCAGCCTGCACTTTCTCGGTCCTGGAGTTTGTTCAATGCCCCCCCCCCTGCCCCCCCCTCTTTTTTTCTCTTAACAGATTTCCCCCCAGATTTTTTTTTCCCTCTCACTTTTGTGTTCTTCTGTTTCTTGCATGTGCAGTTTTGTAAAGCAAACTCGAGGGTCTGTATCTCGCAGCTCGTCGCTCTCCAGCGTAAATTCACCGTGAGTTGCCCTCCATATACAATATTCAATAAATGGATTGATTATGTAGCTTATATATCTATACATTGATGAACGTTTTCCCTACCCTGTTTCCCCCGGCTTTAAGTCATCCCTTTCATTGTGGAAATTCATAATGGAGAATCAACTGGGCAAACGTTTGTGAGTTACTGCTGAACATTCCCCACGTGTGACGTTGGGCTTCCCGTGTTCTCCTTCTCCTCTTCCTGCTCCATATCCATGTTCTTGCATGTTCTCTGTGGGCAGGAGCTGAGGTAAGAACGGGAGTTCACCCTGTTGGGCTACACTCGAGTCTCAAAACTGGTTTGTCAGCTTCCAGCTGATAAGCTCAGCATCTTTAACCACTGAGCCATTGTGGCCTCTCCCCCTCGTGATTTTAATTATCTCCATTTCTTCTCTTTTCTTGTTTTTGAGAGAGAGAGACTGCTAGAGCACATGCTCCAAACAACTTGCTATTAAGATTTACCTTATATTTTACAGATGGGGCAAATAACTTTGCATCAGGAGATTGAAAAGAAATGTCAGGATGTATTTGATAGTACCTCCGTTAATAAGCTTCTGCCCATTCCTGCATATAGTTTTAATGATTCCAGAGTTCCACTTATAGCTCTTAATTGTCCAAACACTAAGAAGGCTTCCTCATTCCTTGGAGTTAATTTCCACTTAGTAAGCTGTTCTTTTAAAAATGTCCAGAGAAAAAAATACTGAGAATTAAGGTTGTCAGTAACATCATGGCTTAATGCCCAGCATTTTTTCACAGATGTAACCTCAGTAACCTGATGCAGCAGAAACTGTGACCAAAATGCTTATGGCACTTCTAAAATTTAGCATATGTTATGATACCAGCAGCCATAGATTGACACAGTAAGTTGTGATCTATAAAAAGTGACTTTCCCTAAACTCAGTGCCTTTCAGATTTACTGGATCCTGGCACTCATATTTCCTAGCTTTGATGACTAGGAATTATGAGTGTTGAAATTCAGCCCAGGCCAAAAGGGTGAGTTAGGACAGATTGTTATTATGCCATGATAAATTGAAGGATAGTCTGAAAGTGAGGATCTGGTCCTCTGGCATTTTGGACAGATAGTTGGGCCCTTGAGCAACTTCGATAAGATATCCTAGAGGGTTTTTTCCTAAAACCACTTCCTGATGTCAATGAAACAGATTTAATCTCTGCTGCAGAGACCCTCTTCCTTCGTACCCCAAATCTGCAGTAGAGTTTTGGGCAGACCAGAATAGGGGACCCAGAATGGGAAGCTGAAAGACATCCCATCTGGGACAACCATGACCTGGATGCAGGGGTGGGATTCTACCGGTTTGGACTAGTTCGGGTGAACTGGATGTGAAATTTACATCCGGTTCGCTGAACTTGTAGTTGAATGGACCGGCTGGTCCGCCCACCCCTCTCCTCCCCTCCCCTCCCCGGAGTCTCCATGAAGCCTGTTTTGGATGTAGGCAAGTGCAGGGTCCATGCGGAGGCTCGAGAGGGCAAAAAACGGGCGTTCTGGAAGTCCGGAAGTAGTCCTGTTTCCAGTTTCCGGAGGGCCTCTGGACCTGGGGGGAGGCAAAAAATGGCCCTCCCAGGAGTTCCAGTAGGCCACACCCACCATGTCCATGTCCACCCAGCAACTGGGCAGTGAAGTGGTTGCTGGGAGCTTTGAATCCCACTCCTGCCTGGATGACAGGTGAAGAGTTTCACCAAGATAAGAAGGCGGAACATAGAATCCTAGGGTTGGACAGGACCAACTAAATAAGGGAGGCCTTCATCGAGTCCCCTCTCCACCAAAGAAGCGTGCTGGATGACTTGAGGTCTGTCGCCCTCTCTCGTTCCAACTGATCCCACAGGGTTATTGCCCTGCAGAAGGAAGAAGAGAACCCAGGCACCAGAAGGCAAGACCAGAAGCAATGGGTGGGAAGCTATCATGGAGAGGACCAACTGAGGAGAAATTTTCTGCCAGTGAGAACAATTAACCAGTGGAACCACTTGCTTCCGGAAGTTATGGGTGCTTCAACACTGGCGGGGGGGGGAGTTAAGAGGAGACTGGACAGCCATCTGTCTAACATGGTACAGGCCAGGGTCTATGGATTAGAAGACCTCCAAGGTCCCTTCCAACTCTCTTATTCTGTTCCTGTGCACCCTATAGGTCTAAGGGAATAACAGACGTCCCAGAAAGATAAGTCTGAATGCACCATAGGAATATGTTCCACTTTGTGGGAAGTAGTCAAGATTTTATTCTTTCACTCATCCGTCAAACCTCCCCTTCTCATTTTCCCATTACTAAATTGCTGCTCTTGAGCTGGTTACTGAAATGTTTGCATCCAAATGGTCGTCTGATTTTGTTTGATTGTTTGTTTCCATCTCCATTTTTGTGCTTCTGGTTATACAACTTCCTTTCCCCTGTGCTGATCTTTTATAGGGTCCTTACAAGGTTTTAATTTTGTTGTCATGTATTTATTTGTATTGCAACGTGCTTTGAGGATTTGATATCTGTTGAATGGCTTGCAAAAATTGATACAATTTGTGTGGATGCTGGGTGTGTGTGTGTTTATCACTCAGTTCAACAAGAGAGACATATTTGGGTCCCACCCTCACATCGGTTATGGGGTGACCAATGGTTTTCCTTCCAGAATTTTGGGTATAGGGTAATCTAGCATATCCAAGTCCATGAATCTTGCAGGTTTCAAGAAAAAAAAATATTCTGAAGAACTGTTGCAGGAACTGGGTAGGTCTAGTTGAATGAAAAGGTGTGACATGGTAACAGTCTTCCAGTATCTCAGGGGGTGCCACAAAGAAGTGGGAGTCAAGCTGTTCTCCAAAGCCCCTGAAGGTAGGAGGAGAAGCAACGGGTGGAAACTGATCAAGGAGAGAAGCAACCTGGAATTAAGGAGGAATTTCCTGACTGTGAGAATAATTAATCAGTGGAACAACTTGCCTCCAAAGGTTGTGAATGCTGCAACACTGGAAATCTTTAAAAAGAGATTGGATAGCCATTTGTCTGAAGTGGTGTAGGGTTTCCTGCCTAAGCAGGGGGTTGTACTAGAAGACCTCCAAGGGTCTGTCATTCTATTCTGTCATTCTTTTTAACAGAAAATCCCCCTTCTCTCCTTCTAAGGCAGGGGTGGGCAAACTTTTTGGCTCGGGGGGCGCATTGACTTTTAAAATTTGACAGGGAAGGGAAAGGCAAAAAGGAAGAGCCGCGGTGGTGCTTTGCAACGGCAGCAGTGGCACCGGAGGCTCAGGCTCAGTGGGTCCTGGTTTTGCCTTTTCCTTCCCAAGGCAACGCGGGACTGGAGCTGCACGGAGCCATGCCAGCGGTAGCAACTCCTGACAGCCCCAGCCAGACACCTGAGCGGAGCCCGGATGGAACTGCCTGTTGCTGCTGCCGGAGCACCGCCGGGTCGCCTCCTCCAAGCAGCCCGCCCGCCCGCCGGGCTTCCCCTCCACCGCGCGGCTCAAGGCTAGGCGCAAGCGCCCGCGAGGAAAAAGGAAGCCGCAAGTTGCTGGGAAGTAGTTTGGGTGCTGGGAGCAGGCTTTTAAAGTGCCGCCCGAGCAGGACCACCAAGCCAGGAAATGGGGCACCAAGGGAGGGCAAGGCTCCACCAGCAGCAGCCTAGATTTAGGTGTCTCCAAGCAGCCCGCTCCAAGCAGCCCACCTGCCCGCTGGGCGGAACCCTTCCCGCTCCTTGGCTGGAAGACGCTCCCGCCTGCAAACTTTGCCTTTGCAAAGTTTAAGCCTGGAAGCCCCGGAAAAAAAAGACGGGATCGGCGGGGACTCACCTTCGGAGAGGTCGCACTCGAAGGTGATTTTGAACTCCCAGCCGAGGCCTTTGCAAAGTTCTTCTTTTCTTTCCTACCCTGAGAGCGCTCCGCACTGTTTTGCAGCTTTGGGGGCCACACGGCGCAGGGCAATACGACACGCCCAGCTATTTTTTTTCAGGGGCGGGCCGGATTGGACAGACCAATGGGCTGGATGTGGCCCGCGGGCCATAGTTTGCCCACCTTTGTTCTAAGGAGACATGGATGCCACTCTCAGGAAAATTCCTTTGCATTTATGCAAGAGAAATCATTGTTATGTCGCTGTTACTCAGAATAAAATTTAGTTAACTCATTGAAAAATTGATGAGCAGAGTCTGGCATTCATACTTTCCATCATTCCATTAATTTAATTACTTCTCCATTGCTAAGAGTAGGTTTGATAGGGTTTAATGTATCCTTTTTTTAATCATAAAGGGGTTATTTCATAACAATGATTAGAAATTCATCACGATATGCCACAAATTCCTTAGAGTAAGACTTGCTTAGATTTTTAATATGTATCTTTCTGGTATATTCTAATTTGATTGCTATTCCTTGATGTCTTTCCTTTTTTCATGTTTAAGCACAATAGTAACCCCACAAAATAACTTCTCCAAGTACTTTTTCAGTAATGGGGTGATACTGAGGAGCAGATGGGAGTGACAGGAAAAATCTCTCCTTTCCCGGATGTTTGGAGAGAGCTTTTATTCAGTCTTTCAACAGACAGAAAGTAGTGGAGGATTCTAAAAATCTTTTGTAGTCCAGCTGTAGCTGAAATACCTGTTTTTGGAAAAAACAGATTCCAGCTGTTCTTTTGGGACAGAAAGTGAGATGTAATTGAGCATGAGATAGAAAGCAGAAAAGCTGACATGCTATCATGGGAGAAAATGAGACTTTCTTCAAACCTCCATTGGGAGTAGAATTTATTTTCACTGCTAAAGCGTGTTCCCACTTTATATATTTTCCAATGATTGAAGAGTGAGTGAAGAGAGAGTAGATCCATTGGGGTTCCATTGCTGGGAGATTTAGTCCCAGGGATAAAAAGAAAAAAATCTGCATCAAAGAAGAGAGGAGTTAGAGGAAGGTCTCCTGCAACTGGGAAATTGGTCCATGGCGTTACATTAAACCCTGGGTGCTAGGAATGTTTTGATCCTCAAAACAAGGGGATCCTTGCTAGCACTGATGGTGTTCCCTAGTTTGGGTCATGAAACACCTATGAGAAAGCCACCAAGGATCCTTCATTTCAGCCCTATGCTACAAATAGTCTCCTTTACTCCACAGATCTGCTTGAGGAAAGTTAGTGTTCTTCTTTTCCTATTGGAGCAATCTGTTTCAACATATCTCAGCATTGTTATGACCAATATCCAGGGGTGAGATTCAACCGGTTCAGACCGGTTCATGTGAACCGCTAGTTCTGGCAATCATTTGGCCCCACCCACTCGCCCCTGCCAATATCCCAAAGATGATTTTTGGACTTTGTTTTTTCCTTGAAGACGTTTCGCTTCTCGTCCGAGAAGCCTCTTCAGTTAGAAGAACTGAAGAAACTTCTTCGATGAGAAGTGAAACATCTTTAAAAAGACATTTCAGAAGTTGCGTTTTGGAAAAAAAAAGGCCCTTTGGGACAACCACGAGGGGATGACTGAATCTCCATATTTTGTCTCAACTTTGAGAGACCCTAGTCCCGGATGAAAAGTCATGTCGTTGGCTTTGTCCAATGCTATGGTACCTTCCTCAGCTCTAATCCCTGTTCCTCTCCTCCTGTCTCCCTTCTTCTCTTTCTCTTTCCCTTTCCATGCTCCTCTCCGCCTCTCCCTTCTGTAGCAAACAGCAGAATTCCTCCAAATCCAAATCCGTGTGGGAACAGAGGACCAGTCAGCTCCGTGTGTACAACTTCCGCACCAGTTGCGAAGCCTTGTACAATGAGCTGGACCCGGAAGACAGGGTCCGCTACATCACCAACCTCCATATCCATCCCGATATGAAGACTCACATGGACCGGCCTCTGGTGGTCGAGCCAAGGAGTGAAGGCCGTAGCGGCAACGCCAATACTGTGAGCCCCACCGAGGGCCAGGAGGCCTCTGACCAGGTGAAGGCCCCACTGCCTGAGAACAACGAGGTTGTGAGGAAACACCATCGGCATCGTGAGAAGGAGAAGACGGGAGACATGGAGAAAAGCAGTGCCGCCAAGGAAGAGAACGGCGAACTGGGCAGGGGCAACCACAAGGATGAACGCCACCGGCCACACCGGAGTCATAGCAAAGAGACGGGCGAAGCAGGTGGGAAGGAAGGGAAGAGTGAACGCAACCGAAGCCAGGAAGGAGGCAGACATCACCACCGCCGGGGGTCCGTGGAAGAAGGCGCTGAGAGGGAACATCGACGCCACCGTGGTCATCGGCATCCGGTGGAGCGCCAGGCCAAAGAAGGCAATGGAACGGCCAACGGGACCAAGACTGAACGACGTTCACGTCACCGAGGAGGGTCAAGGCCAGGCACCCAAGAAGGGGACCCTGGCTCCAAAGGGGAGGGGGGCGAAGAGCCCCACCGATGTCACAAGATACGGCACAAGGCCCTCTCCACGTACGAGTCAGTGGACAAGGAGAACGGAGAGAAAGAAGAAGAGTTGGGGAAAAAGGATCTCAAGAGCATCCAGCCAAAGTGAGTTGGCTACATAAGGGCCCATAGAGGATGGGATGTGAGAGAGGGTGGGGAGCTTGGGCTTATAACAATGGATGTGACCAGCCTTGAGAACTTGTAAAACTCCTTGTAAGGATTCTGGGTGGTGTTTTTCCCCCCAGACTAGTTCCTGAGAAATAAGAGTACTCAGTCATCAAAAGGGGGGGGGGGAGAGAAATTCTAGGGCTGTTGCCAAAAATTACCAGGTGACAGTTATAATATCCTGGCCGCCTCCACGGGCTGGCATTTGAAATCCCTGGCCTGCATTTTTGGCAAAATTTGTGGTGATGTATAATTTTCAAGCCTTTCAGGGGTTGCTGCAAAGCCAGTTTTGATCTGCATTCCTAGCTTATGAAATTCATAATTGTAATCCTCCAGGCATCCCTCCTCCCTCTTTCTTTCTTTTTCTTTCTTCTTTCTCTCTCTGTTTTTCTGTCTGTCTGTCTGCCTACCTGTCTCTCTCTCTCTCTGTATTATTTATTTGATTACTTATTCAACAAATTTATATAGCTGCTCAACTCACACATAGATGACTCCTTTTTATTTACCCATCTACCATACCTAGCATCTGTATTTTCAAAATGACAGCTTAATTTCTGTCTGGAACGGCAACATCCATCAAGCATAGTGAATTGCAGAATAATGGCTGGTTGGCCAGAGTCAAGTGCGAAGCGGCAATTGGCTGTGTAGGTGCCTGCCTGCTTGCCTGCCTGCCTGTGTGTGTGTGTACAGGGGAGATGTTAGGCATCAAACACAGACTTGTGATTTGGGGGTGGAATCTATTTTCTCTCTGAAGGTTCACCTGTTGTGATAAGCAGCATTTAAACATACGAATTTACCGCAAAATCACCATAAGGTGTCATTTTCAGTTAATGCCATCTATTATGTTCCAGAGGAATTAGAACTTTTTTTCTTACCACCTAATGGTCATGCTAGCTGATGTTCAACAATCTCTGGAAGTCTAATTTTCTAATCAGGAGTGGGAATCCAAGTCCCTTATAATCTGCTGATGATTATTGTGGGGTGAGGGGATTGGGACTCCCAGCAGATTTTAGTTTAGGTTCTACCAATAAAGAAGAATATTTGCAGCTCAGGGTGGAAAGGAGGGCTCCTTGGTGGTCTCTGAGCTTGGTTGTTTTCTTGCAGACATTTCCTGACCCAACTAGGTAACATCATCAGTGCTAGGTAGCATCATTGGTTGGGGAATGAAACATCTGCAAGAAAACCACCCAGCGCAGAGGACCCCACAGTCATCATCTCCTCCCCCTCCATATAAACCCCATTCCTTTTAGCACTGAGGATATTACCTAGATGGATAATGAAATGTCTGCAAGAAAAAAGCCACACTCAGAGAGCACCTGGAACCCCAGAATAGCTGTTGTTGTTGTTGTTCTTGTTCTTGTTGTTGTCGTCATCCTCCTCCTCCTCCTCCTCCTCCAAACCCAATCCCTTCTTGCACTGATGATGTTTCCTAGTTGGGTCACAAAACATCTGCAAGAAAACAACCCAGCTCAGAAAGCACCAAAGATTCCTCAAGTCCTGCTGGACTAAAAAGCTGTAGAAAGTCAGTGAGCCAAACATTTGGATGGAAGAAATGAGATCATTCCCAACTTTATTCTCGCTCTCCAGGGAAAGCCAATGTGACACCGAGGCAGGCATAAATGTGACTGTGGTCCCTTTACACACCTTGCCCAGCACCTGCCTGCAGAGGGTACCCGAGCAGCCAGAGGATGCTGACAACCAGAAGAACGTGACCCGTATGGCTCAACCATCGTTGGACAGATCTGCCCCTGTCCACATTCCTGTCACTGTCACCGCTCCTCCCGGGGAGGCCTCCATCATACCAAGTGAGTGTTTCTAACACCAGAAGCTCTTTTGAGCCCAGGATTTATTAGCCTCGGTGGCGCAGTGGTCAGAGTGCAGTACTGCAGGCTCCTTCTGCTGACTGCCGGCTGCCTGCAATTTGGCAGTTCGAATCTCACCAGGCTCCAGGTTGACTCAGCCTTCCCTCCTTCCGAGGTGGGTCAAATGAGGACCCAGATTGTTGGGGGCAACAGGGTGACTCTGCAAACTGCTTAAAGACAAAGGTAAAGCACTGTGAAGTGGTATATAAGTCTAAGGACTATTGCTATGTTGCTAAGTGAGAAATTTGTTAAGTGAGTTTGGTCCCGTTTTATGACTTTCCTCACCACCTTTGTTAAGTGAATCACTGCAGTTGTTAAATTAGTCACATGGTCATTAAGTGAATCTGGTTTCCCCATGGATGTTGCTGGTCAGAAGGTCATGAAAGGGGAAATTAAACATGACTCTGGGATATTGCAGCCATCGTAAATGGGAGTCAGTTGTCAAGCATCTGAATGTAAATCACGTGACCACCAGTCGTAATTGCGAAAAATGGTCATAAGTCACTTTTTTTCAGTGCTGTTGTACCTTTGAACGTTCACTAAATGAACTGTTGTAGGTCAGAGACTACCTGTAAGTAGCTGGCCATTGGTAGGATGGCCTGGTAACTTGTCTTGTTGCCTTCGAGGACAAATAGGTTGAAGAAACGACCAATTCAGCCAGGTTTATTCACAAAACAGAAGTGGCTATTTTGTTCTGGGCCACAGCAACAAAATATTGTGCTCCAAACCTATTCAGAAACTTTCATTTTGAGATGTAGTGTTATCTTTGTCAACCCTTTAGTGAACAACGTTGAATTTGAAGCCAAAATGGAAGAGAAGAAGGAAATGGATGCTGAAGACGACAGGGCCAACAGTACACCAAAACCAATCCTTCCCTACAGCTCCATGTTCGTCTTAAGCCCAACCAACCCGTAAGTCATCCCTTGTTAAGCAGGGATTTAGGAGGGACTTGGTAGGAAGAAGGAGGCCTCTCTTGATAAGCCAAACGTGTTGATTCTTCTGAACAAAGGTGAGTCCTCCCTTATGTTGGAAAGCAGAGAGAGAGGGAGAAGAGAGAGAGAGAGATTGATTGATTGATTTCTGGTTTCTTGTGGAATTTTCCACAGCCAGGAAGGCCTGCTGAGTTCTGCCATTTCAACCAATCACCAAACTCATCAGATTCTTGATGAACACCTTGTTGAGTGCAGGCTGAATTGATTTGTTAGGGAAGGGGTACGCAAACATCTCAAGAAGTCATTGTACCCTGTTGGCAGAAGCTCCTTCATTGCATTGGGTGCTCTGCCAGAGCCTCGCAACATGGTCACTTTGATGCGGCCCTGTGGGATGGTGGCCATACCTTCCTTGACCTTTCGTCTCTCACTCCTCTCTGTGGCTCCTCTGCAGGATCCGATGCCTCTGTCACTACATTGTCAACATGCGTTACTTTGAGATGGTCATCCTCTTTGTTATCGCACTCAGCAGCATTGCCCTGGCCGCCGAAGACCCTGTTCAAGCAGAGTCACCCAGAAATGAGGTGAGAGATGAGAGTTCAGGATGAGTTGTGGAGGAAGGTCTCTGCATTGGGGTGGAGCTGAAGATAACAATAGCACTAAAGACGTATATACTGCTTTCTAAACTCTCTACGTGCTTTACAGAGTAAGCATATTGCTTAGGATAGGGTAAGATGGAGTGGAATGGAATGGAATGGAATAGCAATAGCAATAGCCCTTAGACTTATATACCACTTCATAATGCTTTTACAGCCCTCTCTAAGTGGTTTACAGGGTCAAGCTATTGCCCCCAGCAATCTGGGTCCTCATTTTATCAACCTTGGAAGGATGGAAGGCTGAGTCAATCTTGAGCCAGTCAGGATCGAACTGCTGAACTTCTGGCAATCGGGAGTCTGCAGAATTAGTCTGCCATGCTGCATTCTAACCACTGCGCCACCATGGCTCTCCACCTTGCCTTCTTCTACATGTTTCCTGGGTCCCTGTTTTCAGGCACTTGACCTGCAGTTTTCTGTCACTTGAGTGTGGGATGGAGATGGAACCGATTCCTCTTGCCAAGACAACCAGGCCACCAAATATGGATCTGAAAGGGGATCCAGTTCCTCTTCAGTGCATATCACCATTTCCTAGATGATAGGGAAGCCTCCCCAGATCTTCATGGGCAGCTTACAAAGGATGGCCAATTGCTTGTTTTCCAAAAGGGGCTTCTGTCTAGAATCCCTGACCAAGCACCAGTGGGTACCAATAGCATTAGCAACAACAACTAGACTTATATACCACTTCCCAGTGCTTTACAGGCCTCTCTAAGCCGTTTACACAGTCAGCTTATTTCCCCCAACAACCTCATTCCTCATTTTACTGACCTCAGAAAGGTCTTGGAAGGCTCAGTCAACCTTGAGTCAAGATTGAACTGGTGGCAGTCAGCTGAATTAGCCTGCAATTCTGCTTTCTAACCACTGTGTCACCACAGCTACCAATTGCTTCAAAGACCAGCTCCTAACCTGAGCCTTCAAGTCTGAAGCACGTCTTAGATCTTAGAGCAAACCAGATGGTAAAACACCCTAGTAAAAGGAATCTATGTGATTTTTTTCCCCATACATAATGTATGTTTCTTTGGATTCAATTTACTTTGGCACTTTTGAACTGCTCCTTCTCTTTTCAGGCTCTCAAGTACCTGGATTATATATTTACAGGTGTCTTTACCTTTGAGATGGTGATAAAGGTAAGAATCTTTCTCAAGATCTCTTAGGAGCATGTCTACAAAGGAACAATACACAAGCACGACATTGGACCACTTATTTGCATACTTATAACAATTGTATCCTGTGAAATCCATGTGGATTTTTGAGGACGTGCAAGAATACACATAAACCAATAAAGAATATTTGTAGCTCAGGGTTTAAATGAGAGGTCCCTGGTGCTCTCTGAGCTTGGCTGTTTTCTTGCAGATGTCTCATTATCCAACTAGATAATATCATCAGTGCTAGAAGGGAAAGGATTTTGGAGGGAGGAGGAGGAGGAAGGTTATGGGTTCCTTGGTGCTCTTTGAACATGGTTATTTTCTTGAAAATGTTTCAATACCCAAGTAGATAACATTATCAGTGCTAGAAGAGAAGGGAGTTTGCGAGAAGAGGAGCAGGAGGAGGAAGAGGCGGAAGAAGGCTGTAGGTTTCTTGCTGCTCTCTGAGTTTGGTGGTTTTCTTGCAGACATGACATGACCCAAATAGCTAACATCATCAGTGCTACGACGTGAAGACCATCAAACTACTAAAAGCAATAGTGACATCTACCTTTCTCCCCTTTCTCCCCTCCCTGGGTCCTTCACCCCCCCTCCCCCCTCTTTCTGAAGATGATTGACTTGGGACTTCTGCTGCATCCTGGTGCCTATTTCCGTGATCTCTGGAACATCCTCGACTTCATTGTGGTCAGTGGAGCTCTTGTGGCATTTGCCTTTTCGTAAGTAGCTTTTCTTCCTGAGCTCTGATTTCCTGAAGTGGAAAGCAGAGCGATGCTGTGCTTGGGGGGGGGGGAGTGGAGGGGGGGGGAATTGACTGCCCTCATTACCTGGAAGTTCTCGCTTGAGTTCAGTGAGCCGGAAGGGATTCCTGCAATGGAAGTTAAGCAGATCATCTACCATTAGCATCCTTTGGTGAGGGTGCATTAAAGACGCTGAGCTTGTCAGCTGGAAAGCTGACTGACAGCCTGGGTTTGAGACCCAACGCTGTGAGACTGGATGAGTTCCTGTCCTCAGCTTAGCTCCTGCCCACCAAGCAGTTCGAAAGCATTCAAATGCAAGTAGATTAATAGGTACCACTTTGATGGCAAGATAACAGCATTCTGTATAACATGCCAGCCACACAAAATTGTCTTCAGATAAAGGTGGCTCCTTCAGCCTTGAAAGAGAGATGAACCCTGCCCACCTAGAGTTGGATACAACTGGAAGGGGAATCATGTCCTTCTTTTAACACAAACTAAAGCGGGAATTGGACTTGCTGGTACTTATAGCTTAGGAAACATGCCAAAGTCCCATCCATGACAATCATGATAATAGTTTAGTGCCTCCAGCTCTCTCTCTCTCCCTCTCTCTCCTTCTCTCCCTCTTCCTCCCCCTCCCTCTGTCTCCCTTTTTATGCTTCCTGGAGCACCTTGTAATTGTAAGCCACTGAATAATTCTGTCACAAACTATTTATAATATTTAAATATCCTTTTGGGGATCAATCCTTCTCAGTCAAATGTTTTTATTCTGTTTGGCATTGTCATCTGTGCTACGATGGAGTCAGTTTTTCCGGCCATCAAAATCCAATTCCCGTGGACATCTGCAACAAATTCTCTTTCCTATAACTTTTTTTTCTTTTTCATTTCACTGGTTTTCTGCAATATTCTGGGTCCATTTGCTGAATGAATGAAATTCTTGGTTTGCACAATACCGTTTATTGAATCACAAACTCACTCAGGGTTGGGCTGGGTTTGTAAGGGAAAAATAGCCAAGGTAAAACTAACCAAGTTTAGGACATTTTACAGACACAAGATTTGTTGTTGACTATCTCAATTGTTTTGGGTGAACAGAACTAGTGTTTGCTTTGGAATTGATCTTTCCTAATCTGGGCTATAAGAAAACTTACTATTTGAAGTAGAAATGCAGTCTACTTCAGAACATTCACAGTAGTTTCTACTTCATCTTTTCTGCCCCAATGGAGGGAAAACACTTGTGAGACACAACTTGTTTGGGAAATTGGGAATTATTTCAAAGGCTTGAACCAATGGGGTGGATGAATCTCTTCACTTTGAACCCACTCTTCACTTTAATCTCCCAACCCTGCACCAAGACTCTTAAAGTCAGATTGAAAGTGACCAGGATATAAAAAATAGGGGGGAAATGTGTCATTTGGGGGATAATGAACACAAGCGTTCATTATTTTACTTTTCCTCTTTACCCAGAAGGATGGATATACCTGGATTCCAAACCCTCATCTCTTTGTCCCCGCATCAAAGGACAGGAGTAGAGGAGTGTCTTTCCTTGAAACACAACCATTGTGTGTGTTCTGGGGTTGTTGTTTGGATTATTGTCTTCCTTGTGGCTGATTCTGCTCTTTTTTGTGTCTTCCTTTCACTGGGATCGTCTTTGTAGGAGTTTCATTGGGTAATACATTATTGCTCTCCCTTGTGGCCTTGTTATTGCCTGCCTGCAGATGCCCCAAACCTTCTTCTCCGTTCATATTACAACCATCCCATTGGCTGCTCTCTCCCATCTTGGGTTTCATTTCATTTTTTTTTTTAGAATCCAGTGCATTTATTTCTTGTAATGTGTATGGAAGCTTTTATTTGATTTCAACACATACAAGTTAATGAAAATTATCAATTCTAGAAGAATAGTACAGCCGAAATGTAAATGAAATGCAAGAGCAAACTGCCAGATTCCTTCTTTAGCTGGAAGATAAAACAATTATTTTCAAGTGTAGGAAAACAAATGCTATCTTCTATGTTAGCTACTAATCAAAATAATCCAGAGGCAGCTACCTGTACACCCTCCTTTTCCCCCTACAACTACAACTAAGCGAGAGACAGAATTTTACACAGCATTTCTTATAGCTGGGGAGAAATTTATCATGGGATCAATTTATATTGAATTTAATAGCATATTTTAGATAAATGCTATTCTGCATATCAGATAAACAATTTGATACAACACCTAGGACATAATAAATATTAATTAGTGTGAACATGAACCGGGAAAAAACATCCCAGCTACTTCATTTCTTTACATTTAACCTGAATAAGTCATCTGAGCCATGTTTATGTAATATCTCACATAAAATGGTATAATAAAAACACATTAAACTTGCAGGTATAAAACATGCTCTTACTGCTTCCATAATTTCAAAGGGATCACAATCTAATATCTGGTGAAAAGCTTGAAGAACACATTTCCTCCAAATTAGGAAGGGGCAACCTATAGTCTAGAAAGAGGGCAGAGAAGAGCAATAAGGGGACTGGGGACTAAAACATGGTGAAGAATGGTGGCATGCAGGAAGAACTGAAGAAGCTTCTTGGATGAGAAGTGAAGCCTTTTCAGGGAAAAAAAACACAAGAAAGTCCAGTTGCCTTTTGGAAAAGAGTCTTTGGGAGACCCTTTAAAAAAATTGGTCTTATTAAGAGACTCAACTAATGCAGAATTATTTCAAGCCAGACCCCCCCCAGCACCGGATGTTCAGGTTTCTTCAACATTTTTAGATCTTGCAAGAACAGAATTTTAAAGAAAATCAGGGAAGTCCAGAGAATGACTAACTTTCCCTTCCTAGGACTTGAAGTTGTACCAAAATTTCAGAAGGGAGGGGAAATCTTGTCAGTGTGTCCAGAGATTTGTGTACAGCTATAACCAGCGGTATGAATACAGGCATGTCTCACTGTGTACCATTCATATATATGTGGATTCTTTCTCCCTTTTTTGAGCTAAAAGAAAGGTTTTCCAAGCATCCTTTTCTAAGGCAGCTGGGGAGGAAAAATGTCCTGTCTCCTATTTCCAATATAGAAATTTTCTTTATTTTAATTTACTGGATAAATAAGGATGTGATTCACATTCTGAAGCTGAGAATGTGTTTCAATTTGGGTCAAAGTATAGAAAAAAATCCCATTGTATTCTTGCCTTCAGAAGTTGTGGGAGCGCCATCACTTGAGACGTTCAAGAACAGGCTGGTCTGTCAGAAATTGTGTAGGGTCTCCTGCTTGAGCAGGGGGTTGGACTAGATGACCGACAAAGTCCCTTCCAACTCTGTTGTTCTGTATTCCACCTCTGAAGTCTTCCTCATCTCACCATCACGCCCATTTCTTGAAATCCATTCTTCTGCATGACTGGCACCAGCATCTTGGCACTGCTTCTCATGACCGGCACGTAAGCCGTTTGTTTATTCCATGGCCCAGCATGGTTTGAGTGGAATGTAATCCGAAGTGGCCATTGGGGAACCTTGGCGAGATGAGATTGGAGCTGAGGTTGTTCAGCTGGGGGCAGAGGGGATGGTCTTTGCCACGGAGGAGCTTACGGTGGTCCTCGACTCATCACAGTCCATTCAGTGGCCATTCAAAGTTACAAGAACTAGAGCTGCAGTGGCACAGTGGTTAGAATGCAGCATTGCAGGCAAACTCTGCCAACTCCCAGGAGTTCGATCCTGACTAGCTCAAGGTTGACTCAGCCTTCAATCCTTCTGAGGTCAGTAAAATGAGGACCCAGGTTGCTGGAGGGAAATATGCTGACTCTGTAAACCACTTAGAGAGGGCCGTAAAAGCCCTGTGAAGCAGTATGTAAGTCTAAGTGCTATTTCTATTCTGCTCCGCTCCACTCCACTCTATTTCCTATATTCTATTCTATTTTGGCCTGGCCTAGCAAAAGTCAATGGGCAAGACAGATTCATTTAACCAACTGTGTTGCTAACTGAACAACTGTGGTGATTCACTGAGCAATGGTGACAAGAAAGGTCGTAAAAAGGGGCAAAAACTGACTTCACTCCTGTCTCGCTTAGCAATGGACAAATGCGGCTCACTTGTGGTCATAAGTCAAGGACTACCTGTGTTTCTCTTTCTCAATGAAACACCAGCTCTTTGTCAAGGTGGGGTCAATTGGCGATGCTCTTCATCCTACTTTGCCGCTAAATGTTTCTAGCTGGAATGGCATTAGTTTTTATTTCATAATAATTTCACCTCTACAGGCTTCCATTAAGGAAGGCTATGTGCTTCATTAGCTTCTAATGGGAGCAAGCTGATTTGGGGGGGTCGTTACCGAGGATGAGCCTTGGACCTCTTTGCTGAAAGGGCCTATGACATTTTGCCACGGCCAACTCACCATAGCCAACTCACTGCAGGACAAGAATTATACTAATCTCAAAGAAATAGTGGAATAGGTTGACTCAGCCTTCCATCCTTCTGAGGCAGGTAAAATGAGGACCCAGATTGTTGGGGGCAATAGGCTGACTCTATAAACCACTTTAAAGAGGGCTGTAAAGCATTGGGAAGCGGTATAGAAGAGCTATTGTTGTTACTTTCTTCCTTGCCTTGCCTTCCTTCTCTCCCTCCTTTTTCTCCTTCCTTCCTTCCATCCATCCTTCCTTCCTTCCTTCCTTCCTTCCTTCCTTCCTTCCTTCCTTCCTTCCTTCCTCCCTTCCTTGCCATGGTGGCATAGTAGTTAGAATGCAGTATTGCAGAATAACTCTGCCCACTGCCATGAGTTCGATCCTCATCAGCTCAAGGTTGACTCAGCCTTCCAGCCTTCCAAAGTTGGTAAAAAGAGGACCCAGATTGTTGGGGGGGAATATGCTAACTCTGTAAACTACTTAGAGAGGGTGGTAAAGCACAGTGAAGTGGTATATAAGTCTAAATGCTATTACTATTAAAAGACGGATGCAAAAGGAGGGACAAAATGAAATGCAAATGGCAAAAAATAAATTTTATTTATTTATTTATTTGGAATAATTAAATTGAATTGTGAAATTGTACCCCTGGTGAGTTGGCCCTGGTGAATGGTCCCACTCCATTCTCAGAATGCCTCAATCTTGCTGTCCATTGCCACTCTGAAACTGTGCGGTAACGTTCCTCTCTCTCTGGGAGAAACAATTTTACAGACTTTCTGCAGTTCGGGTAGCAAGGAGACCTATACAGCCATGTATGCAAAACAAGGGCTTATTTAAGGCAATGAATAAGAACAGCGACAATCTCTGAGCAAGCTGCCCCCTCTTGAGCTCCCGAGCTGGATTCAATCACCCAAATGAGATAAAATTGAATGCAGTTTTATGTTATTTGATGAAATGTTTGTCAACCATTACAGTATCTTGCATTTGTTGGCTGGGCCGTTTGCACCTGGGGTGGAAGTGGATACCAGCATGAAAACAAAGAAACTTTTTCCAGGGTTAACAGAAATCAAAAGCCTGGAATCTTGCAATGGTGTTTTTGAGCTGTGCTTGATTTCCATGCCATATTATCCACGAGAGAAGAGAAGAGGTTGCATTTTGGGGTGCTGCAAAGAGAGGGGGAAAGGAAAATATAGTAGATTGGGAGGGAATGTTATGTATTTTCCTAGCAGTGAGAACTTTGAAGTGAGTTGGGCCAGGACCAAATCCTCTTCTTGATGTCTTGATGCTTTTTTATTTTTTACTGCAGAGGGAACAAAGGGAAGGATATTAACACCATTAAGTCCCTCCGCGTGCTACGGGTCCTTCGGCCACTGAAAACCATCAAACGTCTACCCAAACTGAAGGTAAGGCAACAACAGCTGTGGAAACGTATGACTGACTTAAGGCCAGCAGTGCGACTCAATCGATATAACAACTGGTTTGGAGAATGCGTCCTTTGTGTGCACGCAGAGTGTTTGCTACTGACCTTCTCCAGCAATCTTTGTGAGTTAAATAGCTGATGCACAGCAATCCACTGTGCCACGCAAATCAGCTGAGCTTCAAAACCAGGGTACGCAGCACCGGATAGAGCCAGGCCAGGCAGGTGGGCTGATCCTCGGAGCGAACCGGTAGAATCCCATCCCTGCTTAAGAGGAATGGTAAGTTGGAAATCTGAGCTTGGTTTTTCTGATTCTGAAACGGTCTTTTTGCTCCCTTTGGCGCAGGCAGTCTTCGACTGCGTGGTCAACTCCCTGAAGAACGTTCTCAACATCCTCATCGTCTACATGCTCTTCATGTTTATCTTTGCCGTCATCGCAGTGCAGCTTTTCAAAGGCCGGTTCTTCTACTGCACCGACGAATCGAAGGACTTGGAGAAAGACTGCAGGTGCCCCAGTCTAATGGCAGCTTAGGGCAGGGCCGGAGTGGAGTGGATGCAAAGGCTTCCAGGTCTCCCTCCATGTAGCCAGAGGGGGGGGGGGGGATGACCAAACCTTTATTAAAGCAAGTCCTACAAAGATTAAGTTCTCCAGGACTTTTCATAACAGAATAACAGAGTTGGAAGGGACCTTGGAGGTCTTCTAGTCCAACCCTACCTGCTCAGGCAGGAAACCATAGTTGATACAATTTGAGACAAATCATTGTCCAATTTCTTCATAAATGCCTCCAAATATGGAGCAGCCACAACCTCTGGAGGCAAGTGAATCCCCCGGTCCATTGTCCTCCTTACTGCCAGGAATTTCCTCCTTGGTTCCAGGTTGTTTTTGAAAAAAGTTTGTTTGGGGTTTGAAGCAGAGTCCTCGGCACTAAAAAAGGGCATTTTCAATTCCCAAATAATTCAGATTGAGGAGGTGTTGCAGTTCTCTATGCTTGTGTGAGCTGCACCAATAATTTTAAACAGGGCATTGCTTGCAAAAAAAAACTGTTGAGAGAAACAAATCTCAGTTTTGACAGACTTGGATATGTGGCTTGTTTTAAACACCATGTTTTGTCTCTTCTAGAGGCCAGTATCTGGCTTATGAAAAGGATGAAGTGGAAGCTCAGCCCAGGCAGTGGAAGAAATATGATTTCCATTATGACAACGTTCTCTGGGCTCTGTTGACCCTGTTCACAGTCTCCACTGGAGAAGGGTGGCCCACGTGAGTTTGCATCCTTGGTCATCCTTGGCTTTATTCCTAATTGCAGCCTTGTAAAGAGTGAGAAAACTTTCCCTGTGTTTTTGTGGATTTGAAGCCTTACCTTGATCTTATCTCTTTCTTTCTTTCTTTCTTTCTTTCTTTCTTTCTTTCTTTCTTTCTTTCTTTCTTTCTTTCTTTCTTTCTTTCTTTCTTTCTTTCTATCTATCTATCTATCTATCTTTCTTTCCTCTTTCTTTCCACCTTTCTTTCTTCCTTTCTTTCCTTCCTTCCTTCCCTTCCATTTGCAGTGTTTTGAAGCACTCTGTGGATGCAACGTATGAAAACCAAGGCCCAAGTCCTGGCTACCGGATGGAGATGTCGATCTTTTACGTCGTCTATTTTGTCGTCTTCCCATTTTTCTTTGTGAATATCTTTGTAGCTTTGATCATCATCACCTTCCAAGAACAGGGTGACAAAGTGATGTCTGAATGCAGCCTGGAGAAAAATGAGGTACTTGCTCTGATTCACTAGGATTATGCAGTTGAGT
Source organism: Hydrophis major (assembly GCA_033807585.1). Classification (NCBI taxonomy): domain Eukaryota; kingdom Metazoa; phylum Chordata; class Lepidosauria; order Squamata; family Elapidae; genus Hydrophis; species Hydrophis major. The sequence goes on along the minus strand of CM066341.1, from coordinate 199,522 downwards.
TGAACAATGAGTGGTAAAAGGTTTCAGACCATTTGGGGGAAGAGAATCTCACCCAGTTTCCAGGATATTTTTTGCTTCACCCATGCTCTTGGTCCAGCTGTAGAGATCAGCTAACATCTCAAGGCTGATCGGATCGTGATATGAAATGTGTAACTAGCTGTTTGCTGTAATTGCAAGCCCAGAGCTGATGGCCTGGAAGAAGACCATTCCAGAGGAGCAGGAGGAGCAGGAGGGAGAAGTAAGGTTGTGCTCTTGTGACCTTTTCTCTTTGTGTTGCTGTTTTTCTTCCCTTGCAGAGAGCCTGCATAGATTTTGCCATTAGTGCCAAGCCTTTAACCCGCTACATGCCCCAAAACAAACAGTCATTCCAGTACAGGATGTGGAAATTTGTGGTGTCTCTTCCTTTTGAGTACTTTATCATGGTCCTGATTGCCCTGAATACCATCGTGCTTATGATGAAGGTTAGCAACATCCGGGGTAATTCATGAGGACTCTTGACTTATTTTTCTGCTTGCTGCAACTTGACTTTTCTTCCACTCCCCCTTCTTTAATTTAGTTCTATGGTGCCCCCGAACCCTATGAAGATATGCTGAAATGCCTCAATATTGTCTTCACCTCCATGTTTTCACTGGAATGTATCTTGAAGATCATCGCCTTTGGTGCATTGGTACGAGCTTTATGTCATCACTGTCAAAGTCAAGTTCTCCCTTTTAAATTGAAGTTCTCACTTTCCATATTCATTTCCAAATTATTCTATTCCTATTCTATTCTGTATTCTATTCTATTCTCCTCTCCTCTATTCTCTATTTAATTCTCTATTCTCTATTATATTCTCTACTCTGTATTCTATTCTATTCTATTCTCTATTCTACTCTACTCCATTATCTACTGTACTCTATTCTATTTTTTACTCTACACTCTACTGTATTCTATCTATTCTACTCTATTCTATTTTATTATTTACCCTACTCTACCCTATCCCACCCCACCCTATCCTATCCTATCCTATCCTATCCTATCCTATCCTATCCTATCCTATTCCTTCTTGGATATTGAAGAGACTCAGTTTCCCACCTTGCTTCCAAGTAAGTCTACTTCTGAATTCTGTATCATTCCATTATTGCTTTGTTTTGCTCAAGAGCTTTGAATGGGATCTGAAGAATCTTCCCTTGTCTCTTACAGAATTATTTTCGTGATGCCTGGAACATTTTTGATTTTGTCACAGTTTTGGGAAGTATTACTGATATTTTAGTCACAGAGATTGCGGTGAGTACCAACTGGAGATTTGTTTTTCTTTAGCAAACCATGTTTTTTTTTTTTAAAAAAAGGGATGGATCTAGAGAATCTTTTGGATAGACCTCTTGGGGAATTGTAAATTTTGGAGAACTAACGCTAATATTGAGATGGGTAAGTGATGAAGATACATCTTGAACTGCTTCAGAAGAGAACAAATATTATGAGACCTTCTAATTCTCCTCTCTTGCCCCATATTTAGGTTTTGTGACCTTTTGTGACTTCAAAGGGATTTTGCAGAGCTCCTGATTTTGGGTCTGTCATGCTTGGCACTATTAATTATGGTCAACATCTATCACTTAAGATGTTGGGCAACACGTTGTCCTCCAGATGTTTCTAAATGACACCAGGAGGACAGCGTGAACACTGAACATTGGCCAGGATGTCTGGGTCTTCTACCATGGTTCAGCAGCCTCTGAAGTGTCAGGGTTCCCATGCTCCCAGGAAGAAACAAGAAGATTAGGGTTTGATGACTTGTTTGAACTCTCTTGTTTCTTTTTCCAAGCTGACTCCAAGTTGGGACTTCTGGCCTTTCTCCTTGTTGGGAGAAAGCAAGGAAACCATGGTTCCCACTCTGGGTTAAGTCCCATGACTGACCTCCAGCTTTGCTGGAGCCACTTTAGAGGCTTCTAAGAAAATACATCCCAATCCATGTCAAGTCCACACTTGAGAGTGGATATTTGGACAACTTGAATTATGTCCTAAGGTTCTTCTCTTTTCAAGTTCAAGTTTGTATATCTTTTGGAAACTTTAAGGCGTTGGTGGCAAGGGATGCTAAGTCAATTTTTTACAACTGAAAAGGTTTGTTAACAGGGACACTCTGTACAATGCCAAAGAATTAATTAAATATCCACATACTCAAATTTGTTTCTGCTGGTATCCAGTGGCAATAGGTCATTCCACTCGGGTGGTCAACCATATTTGCAAATTCTTTCCTGAAAGCCATAATTCTTGCTGCCTCTTCCGCAGATTATAATGTTTGACATGAGAGAAAGACTCACATGTCACCAAACGGCTGCATTAATCACATCCAATGGGTTGGATACGGTTTGAATTAATTTAAATCTCATTTAGCTTTTTCTTCCTGACCCTGTGAGCAGCCTTTGACACCGAGGTTTATTATCGTTGCTTCTGCCCCCTTCTGCCCTCCATGTAATGACAGCTTGGTCTTGGCTATATCCGTGCAAGATGTGGCCCGAGGTTACTGAATTAATTCATGTTCTGAGTTTGTGCAATGCCGACCTGTAATGTAAGCAGACCAGATGGAGTTGCATGACAATCAGAGCCACTCCCTATCAAGTTTCATGTAATGTGTGGATTCTTCAGGGAGGTCATGACTTGATTCAGTCACATGGCAGGTTTGGTTATAAATCTTATTGCAACCAGAATCTCTGCTTTTTGCTTTCTGGACTGAGCTATGGGGTTTCTGTCAATGGAAGGAATCACAACATCAGTAATAAGATGTCTAGTAATTCAATGGAGCTTTTTCAGACCTCCCTAACAGAGTCGTCATCCAGAGCAGATCCCAGCTGTTAATCCATAGCTTTGCCCTGGTGTCAGACTTCTTGATTGCCTGGATGTGGGTCCCTGCAATTCAAAAGGAGCTAGCAGGCACAAGGAATCAGAACATCCATTAGGTTGCAGCATAGAAGATTTAAGTTCAACACTAAACTGGCACCAGATAAGGATGGTGGGGAATTCAGGAGGAATTCAGGAGGAGAGTGCTTGTGGAAACGCAACAACTCTAAGCTAATGGTCTGTTTAACTCTACCTCCCAGCTCTGTTTGGTCTTCTCCTACAGGAGCTAATCAAAGGAAACTTCTGGAGGGTGGGGCATTTCCCCCCCCCTGAAATCCAGAAGTAGGGACTTCCTCCATATTTTCCCCCTTCCCCACCTGGTTCTAGACCTTTATCCACTACACCTATGAGATGTTTAACCATCAACAGAACCAATGGATAAAGAGTAAATAAAACACGTAAACAAACTTCATTTTCCTTTGATTCTGTCGCTGTGTGGGGTACAGGTTTCTTTGGCCAATGCTCCCAATTCCTCTCTTTCTTGCTCTCTGTGGTCATTTAAAAAAAAAAAAAACTTCTGCAGGCAAACACAACCATGTCAGTTTTTCTTCCCACCTTACAAACATAAACTCTTGCATCGTCAGGGAAGACCTGATATTTTTTCCCCTTCAATGGCTAAGATTATAAGCTTAATCGTCAGATCAGAAAGCCAGGAAGATTTGAATGGATGGATTAAAAATAGAAGTGTTTTTTTTTTAAATGCACATGATACAAGTGACATCTTTGAGTTTATAGGAGTTTTAGTTTTTTGGTAGCACAGTGGTCAGATTGCAGTACTGCAGGCTACTTCTGCTGACTGCTGGCTGCCTTCAGTTTGGCAGTTCGAATCCGAGGTGGGTAAAATGAGGACCCAGATTGTTGGGGGCAAGAGGCTGACTCTGTAAAACCACTTAGAAAGCGCGGTAAGCACTGTGAAGTGGTATATAAGTTGGTGGCTCTTGCTAATTTCTGATTCATCTTGCAAGACCCTTAAAGGGAGTTGCTAAATTCACTTTCACTTTTTGAACAGAAAACTGTGAAACTGGCATTTTTTGCTTTGCCTGGGAATTTAAAAAAAAAGACAAATCAAGATGCTTATGAAACCTCCATGAATTTGCATTACAGTGTGAAATGCAAATAATTTGCCTCACTGTGTTTCTTTCCAGGGTTGGTCATTGTTAAAAAAAAAAAATCACTTCTTTTTATAAACCTCCAATTTTTATTCTCCCACTCTCTAATACGATTGTTCGTCTTTCTGTTCTTTGCTACAGCCAATGACTCATTTTCTCTTCTTTCTGTTTCTGTTCTGTGTTTGTGTGTGTTTTCCCTTTTCCTGCTGAATCATGCCATTCAATCAACATACCAAAAAAAAACCCGAAAAACAATCATCATGTCTGCATCTGTCTGTTGTCTGCCTCCTGCTCCAAAATAAATATCTTTTTTTAAAAAATAATAATGCTAAACTCAAAAATCCTTGCAAATCACAATTCATCCGTGAAAACATCTCATATAGGACACGGTTGGTTTCATTGAATGTTTTGGGGGGAGGTGGGGGAGTGTTAAAAAAATTCAATTGTCTGCTTTAAGGAATTTTTATTTACTTGTTCTCCATTTTCATTTGTTTTCCTTCTCTTTAATTTGAGATTATTATTTTTTTGGACTCTTGCTGCATCAACCCAGGGAGAATATTTGGCTGCCTGTTTCTTGATGTTATCTGTGACTTTTCTTGCTGTGGTGTCTTTCATTGTTAGCTGGCCCTCTTGATTTGACACCTTGCTTTTTTTCTTTCTTTGAAAACTGGGTGCCGTGATGACGTGGGGTGGACCCAACCCATTCAGAACTGCATCTTTTTTCCCCTTTTTCTTTAAAACCGGAACTGAAACAAAATGGCAGCCAAGCTGATTGCATGACTGTGGCTGAATCCATTGAGTTTTGATGGCACCCCAGAATGTAGCATGGTTGGCTTGGATGCTCCCAACTGTTTAAAACAATGACTGGATAACAAATCAGCCTTTGTACACTCAACTAAATGTGTTAGTAGGGATGGTCAGCTTTTCTTGCGGTCAAGCATCTGTTAAAAAGATGGTGGGATGCTGGAAAGCAAAGTTTTGGCCTGCTAGATTACACCTACGAGGTCCCTCTCCTCTGATGCCCTCAGGTTGTGAGGCGAGAACTCCACAGCTACTAGCTGCAGGTCTAGCTGCTATAAACCAAGACAACTGCAAAACCACCAGGGCTTCCAACAACAGATGGAAACTAATCAGGGAGAGAAGCAACCTGGAATTAAGGAGAAAATTCCTAGCAGGGAGGACAATTAACCAGTGGAACTGCTTCCCTCCAGAAATTGTGGCTGCTCCATCACTGGAGGTTTTCAAGACTGGACAGCCACATGTCCGGAATGGTATAAGTTCTCCTCCTTAAAAGGGGGGGGGGGCTGGACTAGAAGACCTCCAAGGTACCTTCCAGCTCATTCATTCTAATTCTAATTCCCTCTCTTCTGGAGAGGAAGTCCAAAGCTTAGGAGGGCTTCCGTAGAGACGTACCCATCACAGAAGTCCTTTGGATGGGCAAAGCCCAGGAAAGAATGAAATATATCTGAACCAAAGCAATTAAAGACACAAAAGAGAATGGAAAAGAAACACAGCTCAGCTAATTCACAACGTGCCATCCATTCTACCTCTACTTGTCTCTCCTTGGCGACCTTCCACTGTGCCATCTGCTGCTTTATCCTTTCAACATTTCAACTTTGCTCTTTTTCAGGGTATCTGCTCCGTCCAGCCGCACCTTTCTTAATCCCCTCCTTCCCCTCAACCCAACCATTTCAATGTATTCAGTGAGGACCCAGGTCCCTTCCAGCCCTATTTTCTGATTGGTTGATTGAATCTTGCCAAACCCTCTCCGATGCACCCCTAGTATCCTCGTGGGTTTGGTCTTTCATCAAATCTGCATCCTTCCAGTGACCAAGCCTGGAGGTTTTCTTCCCAGACACATTCACCAAGGAACCTTACCTTCATACCATTGGCTTCCTGTCCACTTTGTAACATATCACTGTCATTGATACGCACATCTCTAAGCTGCTCCTTTCAGCATTCCCTTCACTTCAGTTCCACCCAAATTCTTTCATTGCATTCACATTTAATTCCATTTCCTCTCCTTGCACATCTCTTCCCATTTTCTGATCTCCTTTCCACATTCAGAATGTTTTTCATTCTTGGATTCTTCATGAATTCAGTCTTTCTTCACACACAATCCAATCTCTCCCGCTTTTCTGTATGTGCTGACATGCTTTGTTTAAACCAGGGGTCTCCAACCTTGGCAACTGTAAGCCTGGAGGACTTCAACTCCCAGAATTCCCCAACCAGCAAAGTCCTCCTAGGCTTAAAGTTGCCAAGGCTGGAGAGCCCTGGTTTAAACCATGCATCCTAAATGACGTTTTTCTCAGCATTGGTTCATTGGAAAGGGAAAGGAAATTGAAATGAAATTGATCACATTTTCCGTTTCAATTAATTGGGATCAATGGAAAAGTTGATGGGGCTCTTTCTTTATGGGGATGAGGGAGTTTAAGGAAAGGAAGAAATCTTTTGGTTTTTTTGTTTTTGTTTTTCTTTAAACTTGAAAAATGAAGTATAAAAATTGAGCTAACGTGTGTGAAGACCTAGCAGGGAATCCAGATCAAGGCACAACACTGAGCTTCTTCCTTTCTTAGTATTTTGAAAGCTATCCAGCTAGATGATGCATTTGTGGAGTTTTAATAGCGTTTATAGTCTGCCTATTGTCTGAGAGCTCAAGATGAAATCTATGATTGTTTCTTCTTCCGCTGTAGTTGATCTTCCCAGTAATCCTCAGATAGGTTGACATTATCAGTTCTATTGGACAGACCAGAGCAATCCATCAATTTCACAGGAAGGCTACAGTGACTTCCACTGAGATTGAATATAACAGTATCTTAAAAGTCTGGTTATATTTTTTTACCTCCTCCTCCTCTTCCTTTTGAGAAAAATCACACATGATCTCGAATTTATGACTCTTGTCTTATAAGTAACTGAACATTTCCTCCTCCTCCAAATTAGGGTAGGATCTGTCCAATGCACTTCCAAATGCTATTTCATAGTTGTGGACCAAAAAGATGTTTTACCCCTGGTTGCTTTGGCAACAGGGCTTGCATCTCTCCATTTCCTTACTCTCTACGGAGATAGAGTGGCTGAGTTCCAGATTACCCAATGGCCCAGCAAAACATTTTCCGAAGCTTTCTTCTTTTCTTAGTCCTAAATTCTCTCCACTGCACAACTGTGTATCTAACACAACTGTCCATTTGTTGTCTACAAATTTTTCTAGGAGGCTTCTGAGAAGCTGCCACTAAGATTCAGACCTTAATTTAATCTTTCCAAAAAAGACTTTGCCTGACCTCTCCACTGATCAAAATAGGCATTATCTATCTATCTATCTATCTATCTATCTATCTATCTATCTATCTATCTATCTATCTATCTATCATCTATCTATCCAGCTATCCAGCTTTCTAGCTATCTAGTTATCCCCTCTATTTGATGTAGAAGAGATCCATTACAAATGATTAACTTTCACGATGGTCCTTTGTGTTTACTAAAGGTTCATTGTCCAGCCTTCCAAGCTAGAACCTACTTTAAGGATTAACCCCCAAAGAGACAACTAGGAATCTCTTGCAAAGAGAGCTTTCCTCTTTCGTCCCCTTTTCGCCCCCTCTTCTCTGTAGCCAAAGGAGGGGTTTGTGGGGAGAGGGATTCCTCAAAGTTTCTGCACGAGGAAAAATCTTCTTTTCCAAAAAATTTTTTGGTGGGCAACTTGACACTTTGAAAGCAAAGGTGGTAATTTATTTTTTGTTTCTTTTTTGTGGATTGCACCTTTTGATTCCACCTGAGGTCTGAACGATGCAAACGTTTCTTTCCTCTGCAGGATAATTTCATTAACCTGAGCTTCCTCCGACTCTTCCGGGCAGCCCGACTGATCAAGCTTCTCCGTCAGGGCTACACCATACGGATTCTGCTGTGGACTTTTGTCCAGTCCTTCAAGGTACGGTTTTCCAAGACCATGAAGCCGACTCCTTGTCCCAACAAAACCCCTTTTATTTAGGTCAAAGTGGATTTCTCTCCAGCAAAGTCCCGCAAACAGCCTTTCATGAGATTTCACAACTATGGACCTTTATCAGGCTGGGAGAGTTGCCAGGCCAATATCTTCCCAATGCCATGCTGGAGCAACAATTACTTGGCAAGAAGTCAGGATCAGATCTTCACCCTCATGACTTGAACTAATTGTCTCCTGCAAACCCCACTCCCCTTTTGCTCCTCTTTTATTCCCTCTGGGAGGGGCCATTCACCGTCCATCTGAGCCTTTCCTCCCGAGTCAAGCCTTGTTCCTTAGCTGTTCCCTTCGTCTGGCAGCTCTGCGCATGGGCATATTGGGAACAGGCTCCAGCTGTTCTTCTGCCTCACTGTTCTCCAACTCCAAAGGCAGCTGATAACTGTCGGATGGCCCTGGCCCCGTCTCTGCCTCCGATGCAGAGCCCTCGTCAGAGCCTATCCCAGACTCCAGGACTGGCCCAGGTTCCTCCCCAACCTCCTCACTGTCCGAGTCTGCTGCCAGCTCCGCTGCCCTCTGAGGGGCCACAACAAAAACAAAAACAAACCAACAGAGGACATTTTTTTAAAAAGTGCATAAAAAATTCCCAAATACATACAGGTAGTCCTCAACTTACAACAGTTCATTTAATGACCATTCGAAGTTACAACATCACAGAAAAAATGACTGAGGCCAGCCCTGAAACTAATGACTTATGACTGTTTTTCACACTTACGACTATTGCAGTCACGTGATCAGACACTTGGCAAGTGACTCGTATTTATGATGGTCACAGTGTCCCAGGGTCATGCAATCCCCTTTTGCGACCTCTTTACAAGTCAAGACAATGGAGAAGGTGGATTCGCTTAACGATGGTGTGACCAACTTAACAACTGCAGGGATTCACTTAACAACGGTGGCAAGAAAGGCCGTGAAATGGGGCAAGATTCATTTAACAAACATCTCCCTTAGCAACAGGAATTTGAGGCTCCATTGCAGCCGAGGACTGCCTGTCCACCTATGAAATGTGAGGTTGTGCAGATGTTGTGGTGCCCTGGGCTTTGCCGGGCGAGTCTCACCTCCTGGCTTTCTTCTCCCTCCAGGCCTTGCCATACGTGTGCCTCCTCATCGCCATGCTGTTCTTCATCTATGCCATAATCGGCATGCAGGTAAAAATCTGCTGAGCGGCATTTAGAGCATCCGCTCACCAGAGTCACAGAAGAGGTTTAGCAATGGGTTAAAGAAAAGCCCCATGTATCCTTTTATAAACCCAACTTCCCCATGAAGGTGCTTGGAGAAAACTCGTCTTTTTTATTATTATTGTTGTTGTTGCTGTTGCTGCTGTTTATTTTTTTAACTTGCACATATCATCTTCCGTTAAACAGTGTGTCGTCTGGATAGAAATGTCTCTGTGCTATTACAATCAACATTTGCAATATTCATTACGTTGATAATAATTCTCTAATCTTATAATAATAATAATAATGAGCACTAAGACTCTATTCATTTCTCCCTCTTAACATATCTTCTAATGAAAACATAATACTATAATAGGTATAATAATCTTAACAATCATATTAATAATCATCATATTGTTTACATCTCCATCTTAACGTATCTTTTTTATTTTACTAATCTCCATTTATTTCTCACTTCTGTGTTTATTCTCCAACCATCCATAAAATAGCTCCCACGTCATATAATATTCCATTTTGTTCTTTCTCCTTGACTGCCAGTGTTCATCTATTCATTTCTGCACATTCTAATATTTTCCTAATCACATTCTCATCTGTAGGGATCTCGTCGCTTTTCCAGTGATGTAATTTTTCCAAAGGTGATAATGCAGCATATGGATTGAAAGCCAGAAATATTTTTGTTGGGGGGAATTTTGCCCAAACCTTACAGTAGAGGAAATACATATTTAATCATACATGGAGAAAACTCATCTTGAAGAGTCGCCATCATCTCCACATCTTCTCTCTCTCTCCGTCTCTCCCCCCCGCCTCCCCCAGGTCTTTGGGAACATCGCTCTGGATGATGACAGCGCCATTAATCGTCACAATAACTTCCAAACCTTTCTGCAAGCACTAATGCTGCTTTTTCGGTGAGTCATTCTTGGATCCCGTACAGGAGAAATAGTCTTTCTTTGACCATGTTTATCAACCACGTCAAGGAACGCAGTGACTCAGAGGCTAAGACGCTGAGCTTGTCGATTAGAAAGGTCAGCAGTTCAGCGGTTCGAATCCCTAGCACCGCCTAACGGAGTAAGCTCCTGTTCCTTGTCCCAGCAGCTTCTGCCAACCTAGCAGTTTGAAAGCACATAAAAAATGCAACTAAAAAAATAGGGAACAGTGTTCCGTGCACCTTTGAAGGTGTTGAGTCCTGCCAGCCACCTGACCACAGAGACGTCTTTGGACAGTGCTGGCTCTTCTTCGGCTTTGGAATGGACGTGATTGGTGCCCCCTAAGAGCCGGAAAGGACTAGCACGGATGTGCAAGGAGGGGAACCATTTGTCAACTCATAAAACATTCCTATGCCTGTTTTAGTAGTTGCCATAAAAAAAAAAAAGGAGGGGGGGCAAAAGAACATCCCAACTCTTTATCTTTAAAAGATTGTAACTCAAAGACCAGAGTTTTTGCCCGTGAATATATTTAACTGGAGAACATGAATGAGGCTCAATTGCAGAATCTGGTGTATGAGACACCCGGGTGGGGTGGGGGGGAAACGGGGTCACAGGTTACTGTAAATGATGTGTGCTGGAGTTGGCTTCGTACAGGGCAGTGCTAGCACGTCCCTCTAATGAATCCTTTGAAGATTTTTGAAATTTGGCTGGAGAATAATGATTTAATTAGAGCGATTGCTGGAATCCTGACATCTTTACCTTTACCTTATCAACCATGCCATCATTTTAAACAATCTGAAGAACCATCGATTAAGATCCCAGGGTTACCTACTTACGTCGCATGGCCCAGGTAGCAATAGCAATAGCACTTAGACTTATATACCACTCCACAGTGCTCTACAGCCCCCTCTAAGCGGTTTTACAGAGTCAGCCCATCACCCTCAACCATCAGGATTCTCATTTTATCCACCTCAGAATGATGGAAAGCTGAGTCAACCAAGAAAGGCACCAGGTGTTATTTTGGGGGGATGTCCTCCACTGACCAGCCTCACTTGCATGCATCGCCCCCAGCCTCCTTTTCGCTGTCAGAGGCTTTCAGGAACTTCTTCTGCAGCCAGCAAGGCTTCCCTGGAGGTTTCTGCAGCCACGAATTGAGCTTTGGATAGATCCAGAGCTTTCTTATCGGCTGCAAAGGCCTTCAGGAAAGCCTTGCCAGCCTTGCTGGCTGCAGAAGAAATGGGCCGGCAAGGCAGGTGTCGGGGTGTGCGAGGCCTGGCTACACCTGCCCAAAGGTAAATAGTAGGGCAGCTCCACCTATCCTGAAAGTAAGCCCTAGCTTAATTTTTACCCCTCCTCTCGAATGGGCAGGATCTTAATTAGGGCTTATTTTGGGGGTAGGGCTTATATTGGGCGAGAACATGTAAAAAATCAAGCTAGGACTTACTTTCAGGGTAGGTGGTATGTTTGGGGAAACAGGGTAGTTCTGCCATCCGGGCTACATAATACAGACACATGTCAGCTACTGAGTCCATTCTAGATCAGGTGATTCCTCCAATTCCTTTTCTTTTCTTTTCTTTTCTTGATTTCAGGAGCGCTACCGGAGAAGCCTGGCATGAGATCATGCTTGCATGTCTGAGCAACCAGCCCTGTGACGAGCATTCCAACCTCAGCCGGAACGAATGTGGCAGTGACTTTGCTTACTTCTACTTTGTCTCCTTCATCTTCCTCTGCTCCTTTCTGGTGAGACATTTCTCTCTCCATTGAACATTGTGCAATGCTATAATGTACTCAAGAGCTCTGTCTCTTTCAGGCATAGTTTTCCTATGGCCATGAAAAGTTACCCTTATTGTTCCAGTCCGTGTCCTCCTCTGCTGGTCTAAAAAGTTGGGAGCTCATTTATCAACAATAACAAAAAAAGTTAAGAATCAGAATCGAGCTGGAAGGGACTTTGGAAGTCTTCTAGTCCAACCCTATGCTCAAGCAAGAGACCCTTACAGAATCACAGTGTTAAAAGGGACCTCAGAAGTCATCTAGTCCAACCCCCTGCTTAAGCAGTAGACCCTATAGTATTTCAAACAGGTGGCTATCCATTCTCTTCTTAAAAGCCTCCAGTGATGGAGCACCTACAACTTCTAGTGGCAAGCCATTCCACTGGTTAATTGTCCTCCCTGTTAGGAAGTTTCTCCTTAATTCCAGGTTGCTTCTCTCCCTGATTACCTTCCACCCGTTGTTTCTTGTCTTGCCTTCTGGTCCACTACTGGTTCTGTGGGCGTGGCTTGGTGGGCATGGCAGGGGAAGGATAGCGCAAAATCCCTATTCCCTCTCCCCCCACTAACCTGCTTTCCAGCTCCGTTCTCCTGGGCAGAGCAACCGAAGGAGACCCAGCCGATCAGCTGAGATTCGATGGGAAGCAGAGAAGAGATGGGGTTGGGGGGCCAGTCAATGATGGGATTGGCTGGTTCTCCGAACTACTCAAAATTCCCACTACCGGTTCTCCAGAACTGGTCAGAACCTCTGGTCTGGTCTTTGGGATTAATTTGGATTAGAGTTAATACCTTTCCTCCTCCCTACCCTGATTTCACTCCCCCCTCCCTTTACAGATGTTGAACCTATTTGTGGCTGTAATCATGGACAACTTTGAGTACTTGACCCGAGATTCGTCCATCCTTGGACCTCATCACCTGGATGAGTTCATTCGCGTGTGGGCAGAGTACGACCCAGCTGCTTGGTATGTATGTCCCCTCCGTCGCCCATGTTTGGTCTTGAGGAAGTGGCGTTGGGTTGGCTGAACTGCTTCTCCCACTTGCAGAAAATCAGCCTAGAAAACAAAAGGATTAGCTGGCTATCCTCAAGGACAGCTGCATGGGGTGTCCTCACCCCCTCCTGGTTTCAGGAGTTCAAGACCCATCAATATTTTGGGTGATGGAGATTTGGAAGCTGGGCCAGTATCCATATTTCTAATGATACAACACTCTGCTTTCTCCCGTTGGGCATGCATTCCAGAGAACCAAAGATCTGAACTCCAAAGAGCAATGATGATTACACCACCATGGCAAAAAATCGTAGGGAATAACAACAGTCAGTGAAGGGAATGCGGTCCATGAAAGTCGGCTTAGTTTCCCTGTCTGTTGGTCTACTTACTGGTTGGTGCCTGTGCAGAAAACAGATAGCAGGTAGTCCTTGACTTACAACAGTTCATTTAATGACCGTTCAATGGTGCCATGCCACTGGAAGAAAGGCGACTCAGGATTGTTTTTGAAAAGTTACCACTTTTGTAGCATTCCCTGTGATCCAGCTTGGCAACTGCTTTGTACTTACGACCGTTGCTGCGTCCCAAAGTCACGTGAGTTCCCTTTTGGGACCTTCTGATGAGCAAAAGCCCGTAGGGAAGCCGGACTCACTTAACCGACAGCAGTGATCCACTTAACAACAGTGGGCGAGCAAGGTTGCAAAATGGGGTGAAACTCCCTTAGCAAATATCTCACATAGCAACAAAAATTCTGGGCTCAATTGTGGTGTAAGTTGAGGACTAAGTTATTGGTTTTTAAGAAGAGACTAGACAGTCGCTTAGCTGAAACTGTACAGGTTCTCCTGCTTGAGCTGGGGGCTGGACTAGAAGACCTCCAAGGCCCCTTCCAGCTCCTATTCTGTTCTATAGTTATTGCTATTGTTTCGTCTGCTCTTATTTACGGAAACTAATAGATTACGGTACTTTTATGGGATTTCAGCAGAGAGTAATTTTCTAATTCCTGGGTTTCTGAAATGTCATTTTTTTCCCTCCAGTTTTTCTTCTCCTTGTCATATTTATTGTGGGATGGAGACAGGAGTTTCCAGCAGAGATGTTTTCTTTTTATTTTAATCACAGTCCCCGCCCCCTGTTGAATCGCGACTTATAAATGTCTATTTTCTTTCCAGTTGCCGCATACATTATAAGGATATGTACAATTTATTCCGAGCTATTGCTCCACCCTTGGGCTTAGGAAAGAAGTGCCCTCCTAGAGTGGCATACAAGGTTTGAAATTTGGGGCTGGGGAAATTCCAGTCCTTTGGGGGGGTTCGGAGGGAGGGGAGGAGAGGTTGCCTTGGCTTGCAACTGATTGGGGTCTGCAAAAAGAAAAAGAAACATAGAAATAACCCTGGAATGAAACTAACCGGTTGTGTACCTAGAAGTGATGGGCACGCTTGATTTCCGCCCCTATATGTGCCTGTTGCCTTTTTCCTTCTGCCCCACTTAGATCTGCCTTGCTTGGATATAGGAGCCTTATGGGATTGTCAGTTTTAGAAACGTTTCCTTCTTCTAACCCAGAATTGGGAGAAGTTTTAGGTTAGCCCGGCCTCGCCCAAGCTCGAGGCAGATTTAACAGATTAACGGGGTTGGAAGGGATCTTGTAGGTCATCTAGCCCACCCAAGCAGGGAACCCTACATCATTTTGGAGAATAATTTGATCCTCTCCTCCTCTCTGTGGCAGCCCCTCAAATATTGGAAGACTGCGATCACGTCTCCCCTGGTCCTTCTCTTAACTAGACTAGCCAGGCCCAGTTCCGGCAACCGTTCTTCCTATGTTTTAGTCTCCAGTCCCCTCCTCATCCTAGTTGCTCTTCTCTGCACTGATGATTAAAAAAATTAAAAATAACAGGCTGGAGGCTAAAAGATGTGAAGAACGGTTGCAGAAATTGGGTATGTCTAGCCTGGTGAAAAGAAGGACTTGGGGGAAGTGAGATGATAGAACAGCCTTCCAAGGCCCCTGAAGGCAGGAGGGACAAGGAGCAGGGGATGGAACCTAATCCAGGAGAAAAGCCACCGAAACCTGGTTTTCAAGGGCGAACCTTTCATAGTCAACCGCAATCTCGAATTCTTCACTAGGCTTTAAGAGCTATGAAGGAGAGCTTTTGGAGATTATTGTAGCAAAATACTGGCTAAATTATTGAAGAAGGGTATGATCTATTTTTTTATATTAAAAAAGGAGTACAAGATGAAATCTTCAGTCATTGAGAAAGGAGATGTTTTATGTTCGGTCAATTGTTGTAAAGGTGATGAGACTTCTAAGGTTTTGTTAATATAGAATAAAATAGAAGTAAGGTATCCTTGGTGCTCTCTAAGCTTGGTGGTTTTCTGACAGACATTTTATGACCAAACTATGTAACATAATCAGTGCTAAAGTAGAATTAGTCATTTCATTGGCTTTTCTGTCTATTTGGTAAGGCTGACATCAATCTTCCACATACAATTCTCCCACTGTCTCTTCTACAGCCTGAGAAAC
Organism: Hydrophis major; assembly: GCA_033807585.1. Lineage (NCBI taxonomy): Eukaryota > Metazoa > Chordata > Lepidosauria > Squamata > Elapidae > Hydrophis > Hydrophis major. Next base: position 184,195 of record CM066341.1, on the reverse strand, counting down.
TGGGGAGGGTCCCTAAGCCTCTTGTCCCACCCATTTTGCAGCTGTGGGCCAGGCTGTCTCTTATCTTCCATCTCCAAAGGTCCTAAAGCTACGGCCTTATTTCTTGATTCATTCCTGAAGCCTGAATATTTGGATAATGTTTGGCACAGAAGAGGTCTGTCAGCCATTGGTTTCCATTGTAGCCCTTGCATGCAATTGAAACAGATCTCCCATCCTTCCGGGAAGGAAGGGAGGAAGGAAGAGCACTGATGATGTTACCTAGTTGGGTAATGAAACCTCTGCAAGAAAGCAACCCAAGCTCAGAGAATTCCAAGGACTCCAACAAACATTTTCCTTCAAGGACTGCTGACTGTCCCATAACGCTTCCTTCCACTTCTCCTTCAGATGAGCACTACCACTCTCCTTTACACCAAAATAACGCCTCCCCACCTGAAATCGAGCACTGCCTTTCTCTAAAGGAGACCTGTTAACGATTTCCTTCCTCCTACACTTTCCCTGGGGGATTCCACACCTCCTCTCTTCCTTTCCTATGGCCTGCCCTGTTTCTGTTTTTCCCCACAAAAAATAAAATGAAATCTTGAGAGCGGATGGCAGGAGAAACCCAAAAGAGATGGACCTGGAGACGCCCTCCTCATCCACCCTCCTCCCCGTTTTGTTACCTTCACTGTGAACCAGCCTTCCAATGCACTAATTAACCTGAGAATTCTCTTGTCTCCTTGTCTGCTTCCCTCCCCCACCGATCCTTATTATTCCCCCCCCCTCCCCGCCCATTATGTCTGGGGCTGGTGCTTGTCTTATCTTCCCCATCTGTCTCTCTGTCTCCCCCTTCTGGTTCCAAGTGGGCGGATCAGTTACACCGACATGTACGAGATGCTGAGACACATGTCGCCACCACTTGGCCTGGGGAAGAACTGTCCTGCTCGTATTGCCTATAAGGTTAGATTTGTCCCACCAGACCCCCACCGTGGGCGCCTGTGTTCCATCTAAGCTTCATGCCCCTTCTTCCTTCATGGCTCTCATGCTTTCTGCAGAACTCTTTCCCCCTCTGGTCCAGGGGCGTCCAACTCATGACCAAAGGGACTTCCAAGACTGGACTTCGTCTCCAATGGGAGACAAAAAATGCTCACCCTGATTATGGATGCTCTTTTCACGGGGTTGAAAAGAAGAACGGACATATCTAAGAAGGCCAGCCCTGCTCAATTGGTTTAAAACACTAGGAATTCCTCTCACCTATTTCAGTTAATATTTTCACCTTTTTTTCTATTAAAAGATGGAAGAGTCCCTTATTTGCCAAAGCCCAGGCAGGTACCTAATTGCTCCCCCCCCCCCAAGCAGGTCTGTGACGACTTGCCATGGTCAACTTGCCGAGACTAATTCTCTGTGGGACGACAACTTGCTGTGTTGAGTTGAATAGAACATCCAAGAAAAAGTGGATTAGAATCACCAAAGAAAGAATGCCAAAGGCAGGACAGAATGAAATGTGCATGAGAAAAATTAAAATATATATTTTTAATCATTTTAAATCAGGGGTGTCAAACTCGATTTCATTGAGAGCCGCATTAGGGTTGTGTTTGACCTGGGGGGGCTGGGGCGTGTGGCCAGCTTGATGTCACTCATGTGGGGGCCTGAGGGCTCTGCCAGAGAAATGGGCTCCTGAGCTCCGTTTCGGCTGCAACGGCCTCTTGCAACCCTCTGCCGCATACAACCCTCCCGAGCTCTGTTTTCTCCGCTGGCAGAGTCACCGCAGGCCAGTCCTGCCCTGTTTCCAGGGTGGGCCAGACTGAAGCCCCCCACGGGCCTTGAGTTTAACACCTCTGTTTTAAAGAATTGAATTGTTGAATTGTCCATCAGCAAATTGGCCACGTTGAGTTGCTCTACAGTGAGTTGGCTGTGGTGAACTGGCAGTGCCAGGTTGACTGTGAGAAGTTGGCAGTGGTGAGTTGGTTGCAGGAATTGTCCCACTCCACCCATAGCTCTGTAAAGCAGCCTAATAAGACCCTTCGCCTTTTATTTATATCTCGCCTAGGATTGTTGCAATGACCAGTTGGAGAAGGTCAGTTGTAAACCATCTTCTCTGAGGAGAATACATGTAGGGTATCCAGCTCTCATTTGGGTTAGAATTACAGTCCTAAATCATTTGATTTGGACACCCCTGTTCTATTTTTAAACCATTCCATCTGAACCATCATTCTCTTCATGCTTGTTTTTTTAAAAAATCCCTCTCTTGATCCATTTTTCCAATATCCTCCAATCCTTTTTGTCTACTTCTAGGGGAAAAAACTCACATTTTTGGTTTTCGGTGCCAAGGTGTGTGGGAATGTATCCCAAAAGAAAGGAACTCTTTCCTTCTCAGAAAGTCTCACATCCCTTGAGTCCGAAGAACCAGAAGCTTGCTAACACCCATGAATTGGCCCAGGATTAAAAACATAAACTAAGTTAAAAAGGCCGTTGCGATCAATTGCATTATAGCTTTTCACCACTTGGCCCAGATGAATGAGGAGCAGAAGGCAAGTCAGGTTGAGAAGTTAATTGGCAGCCAGGACATGAACTCTGAAGCTCAACTCAGTTGCTAGTAGACTCCATTGTCCCTCCTCACCCTGGACTGAGGTGGCTGCTTAAAGGCATTGCAAAGTAGAGGAAGGATTAACCTTTGGAGAACAGAAGAAATGTGAGCCCCGTCCTTCAAAGGCGGAGAGCCTTCCTTCTTCTTTGGAGCTGAAGGTCTGGATTCTTGACCTGGTAGGCTTACGTCCTTGCTATCTTAGAGCTTGACATTCTGCCTGGCCAGGGAGTTATCCAACAAAGATGTTGCTTGAGCCCTGAATAGCTTTCTCCTCCATGCCCTGATCTGGATGTAGAAGGCTTCCTTCTCATGGAGCAGGTGACTTGAAGCACAGACCATCATTGGTGTCTTCAGCTTGAGAGAGAGAGGGAGAGAGTTCTGCCTTTCTGTTCCTTCTGGCTTCTTGTGATTTCTACCTCCCTCCCATCTCTTTATGTTGTGTCCGTGTCTTCTGGAGATAGAAAGATGTTGTGATTGTCCTCCCTGTCCAGTTGCTTCCTTGTTTCCAAGAGCTGGTTCTGCCAATCATGGTTCTTTGTCATCTCTTTTGCTCTCAATTGACCTTCTGACATGTACATGGTGTTTCTCCTCCACGTGCTTCTTATGGGCTATAATTGATCCATCCTTCTGTGTGTCTGTATAGTCACCTTCTTGGCATGATCCCAACTATGGAGATACTGTGCATGAGATCTTCCAAAGTGCATGTGTGCATCTGTAGCTGTAATTCTGCTATGTCTCAGGAGAGCATTATCTCAAAGAAACCCTAACCTTCCCTCACCCTTCCTTCCCTCCTTCCCTCTCTCCTTCACTCACTTTTTTCCTTCCTTCCTTCCTTCCTTCCTTTCTTCCTTCCTTCCTTCCTTCCTTCCTTCCTTCCTTCCTTCCTTCCTTCCTTCCTTCCTTCCTTCCTTCCTTCCTTGGCTTGCATGAAAAAATACAACCGACGCTTGTGCTGAATTTTTCCTGTGCTGAAGGTTTAAAACAAACAAACAAACCACTCCAAAACTGTGTCTGAATCTTTCTCTCTGGCCCATGACGAAAACCATCTCAGCACAGGAAAAGTTAGCTTTGTAGAACATTGTTGTCCTCTTTTACTTTGGTGGGGAGTAGGAGGTGGAGGTTGGGAGTGGGTGCCAAGGGATATAGCCTTGATGGGAAGACTCTCTTTTCTTCAGCGTTTGGTCAGGATGAACATGCCCATCTCAAATGACGATTTAAGTGTCCACTTCACATCAACGCTAATGGCCTTGATAAGGACAGCCCTTGACATCAAACTTGCATCAGGTAAGGCGATGACTGGCTAGATGACCTCCAAGATCCCTTCCAGCTCTGTTCAGATGGATTGAGGATTTCCCCCTGAAATTAGATCTTGTTTCTTTGCTTTTATCTAACAGGCATGCTGCAACATCAGTGTGATGCTGAGCTAAGGAAGGAGGTCTCGGTGGTTTGGCCCAATTTGTCCTCCAAAACTTTGGATCTGTTAGTGCCGCCTCATAAACGTAAGTGCTCCAAACCCTTTTGTGTGTGTGCAAGTGGAAAGAAGCATGAATTGCATCACCGTTATTACTTAATGCTACTCAGAGAGCCAGTGTAGTGTAATGATTAAGCAAGGCATTGGGTTAGAAATCAGGATACTGGGAGTTTTAGTGCCACCTGAGGGACGTGATGGCTCAGGGGCTAAGACACTGATCTTCTCGATCAAAAAGGTCGGCAGTTCAGTGGTTCGAATCCCTAGCACTGCGTAACAGAGTGAGCTCCCGTTCCTTGTCCCAGCAACTTCTGTCAACCTAGCAGTTCGAAAGCACGTAAAAATGCAAGTAGGAAAATAGGGACCCCTTTGGTGGGAAGGGAACAGCGCTTCTCTGTGCACCTTCGAATGCATTTAGTCCTGCCGGTCACACGACCACAGAGACATCTTCGGACAGCGCTGGATCTTCTTTGGCTTTGGAACAGAGATGAGCAGGGCCCCCTAGAGCTGGAAATGACTAGCATGGATGTGGAAGGAGGGGGACCTTTACCTTTAACATGCAAAGCCAGCTGAGGGACCTTGAGCACTCCTCTCTTTACAAAGAAGAAGGTAGTGATGACAAACCTTTTCCCAAAAAACTCTTGCCAAGAGGACCTCAAAGTTGCATCCAGGTAGTTGCCAAGAGTCCAAATTGACTTGAAAGCACAAAAATACCACAATGGAAAACAACCACCAGTCCTCCTTTATAAGTTTGTTTTCCTCCAGCAAAGTATCAGAAAAAAGACCAATATTTAATATGTTTGTTGGGTGGAGAACATCCGTCTAGTTAAGAACATAACAAAGCAGTTTTATCCAACTTGGTCCCTTCCAGAGGTGTTCACCGGCAACTCTATGTGCATGGATAAGGAGGGCGATGGGTATTGTAGTCTGATCCTTGGAAAGTGCCAAATTGGAGGACACTGGTTTGAGTTCAGCTGCAACTTTCAAATGTTTGACTTCTTGACTTGTCATAGAACCTCCAATCGCAGTTCATTTTGCTTCCAATTGCCTCCATATCTTGTGAATTGATTTTCTGCTCTCTGTGGCTTCTTCCCTGATTAGCTGAAGCCATGACAGTAGGGAAGGTTTATGCAGCCTTGATGATATTTGACTTCTACAAACAAAATAAAAACACCCGTGATACTTCTCACTCAGGGCCTGGAGGTCTCTGTCAGGTAAATATCCATCCATCCATCCAACTACCTATCTCCCTGGCCATGGATTCCATGGGGTTCAGTGCTTCTGTCAACTACAGTCCGTTCTTTGCTATGTCCAAAATAGCAGAAAGACAGGTGATCCAGGCCCAGTTCTGGTCACCGTGATACAAAGAAAGATGCTGAGGCCCTAGGAAGACCACAGAGAAGATCAACAAAGATAAGGGTCTGGAGGCCAATGAATGGTTGAGGGAACTAAATATGTCTGGTCTGTTAGAGAAGGACGAAAGGTGACACAATAAGTGTCTTTTAGTACTTGAGGGCTGTCACAGAGAAGATGGGGTTGACCTACTCTCCAAAGCCCTACAGAGGGCAGGACAAAAAAATAAGGGCGGAAGCTTGTTAAAGAGAGATCCAGCCTAAAACTAAGGAGAAATGTCCTGACAGCGAGAACAATTAACTGGTGGAATGGCTTGCCTCCAAGTGGTTTTCTTGCAAACATGTCAATACTCAGTTGTGGATGCTCCATCAGTTGAGGTTTTCAAGAAAAGATTGGACATTCATTTGACTGGGATAGAATAAGGATGGCCTTAAATGGGGTTGGACTAGAAGACCTCCAAGGTCCCTTCCAATTGTGTGAATCTATGAAATCCACTCTCTCCTCCTTCTAGACTGGCACTGTTTCCCTTTTCCATCCGCTGAAAGCAGCCCTCAAGCAAAGCCAGACAGGATTCCCCAATGCTTTTCTGCGTCAAAAGAGCTCCGCGTCACTCAACAATGGGGGTGCCCTGTAAGTACTCCCCCTCCTCTTTTTCATCGCTTCAACCTGTTGTGGCCCGACAGCAACCAGCAGAGCTGGCAGTAGATTTGGACAGTGAGGAGGTTGGGGAGGAACCTGGGCCAGTCCTGGAGTCTGGGGAAGGCTCTGACCAGGGCTCTGTGTCAGAGGCAGAGACGGGGCCAGGGCCGTCTGACAATTATCAGCTGCCTTCGGAGTTGGCGATCAGTGAGGCAGAAGAACAGCTGGAGCTTGTTCCCAGTGTGCGCATGCGTGGAGCTGCCAGACGAAGGGAACAGCTGAGGGACAAAGCTTGACTCGGGAGTAAAGGCACAGGTGGACGGTGAATGGCCCCTCCCCTACAGTATAAAAGAGGAGGGAAAGGGGGGGTGGGGTTTTCCAGGAGACAATTAGTTCATCCAGGCATGCTTGCCAAGTATTGCGGCGTCTGAAAGATATCAGCCTGGCCACTCTCCAAGCCTGATAAAGGTCTGTAAGTGGGAACTAGCATGAAAGACTGTTGGCCGGGATTTTGTTGGAGAGGAAACTCATTGTAGCTTAAATAAAAGCGGTTTATCAGGACGAGGACTCAGCTTCGTGCTGTTCGGGGAAGACCAGGGCAGAACACAACCTGGCCTAAGGCAGAGAGTTGAACACTTCCAGCTGTGGACAGAGCCAGCGGTTTGACAAAATGGCACAAGTTTTGTTGGAGGATGTGAGCCGTTTCCTCCTTCCGGTGTTCCATGCTGCGTCAACCCATTGCTGCCCATCCAGATGAGGTTCTTTGACAGCTTCTCTTCTTGTGTTGCTGTTTTCCAGTCTTGTTTTTTTCTTATGACTACAACTGAGCCCAACTTTTCTATGGCTAAGGAAAACATTTTGTTAAGTGAATTTTGCCCAATTTTACAAATTTACTTTCCACCATTGTGAAGGGAATAGTTGCAGCCATAAAGTTAATCACATGCTTGTGAAGTGAATCTGGTTTCCCCCTTTGGGATGCTGCGACCGTCATAAATATGAATCAGTTGCCAAGTATCTAAATTTTGATCAAATGACCAGGGGGAGGCTGCAACGGTCGTAAGGTGAGTAGAGTAGAGTAGAATAGAATAAGAGTAAGAATAGAACAGAGGATAGAATAGAGAATAGAATAGAGCTGGAAGGGACCTTGGAGGTCTTCTAGTCCAGCTCCTTGATGGTCATAAGTCACTTTTTTCAGTGCCATTCCAGCCTTTAATGTTCACTAAATGAACTGTTGTAAGTCAAGGACCAGCTATGGTTGCATACAACTGATTCTGAAGAGAACATCTAAAGATAAACCTAGAACATTCCAAGTATCTCTGGATTCCAATTGCAAATAAGCAAAAAATGCTTTTGTTTTATGGTTCTTTCTCAGCCCTCACTAGGACAACTTGTCTGTGTTTTTTAAAAGCCTCTTCTCTTCTTTTGCAACAGGCCAATGCCAGAAGGAGGAGGAGGAGGCATCAAAGAATCGGTTTCCTGGGGGATCCAACACACCCAGAACATGTTTTATGAAACTAGGGCACCAGCGTTTGAACGAGGCCATTCGGAGGAAATTCCCATCCAGCAGGCAAGCAAGAGGGTGGAGATACAGCATGCAGGAGGAGAGGAAAACATAAGGATTTTCCTAGAAGATCTTAAAGTTTTATTTCTTCACTTTACTTCTCAGTTTGGCCCTACATATTTAGCAGAAACCCAAATTTTGGAATTCTTTCATCTTTTAAAAGAGTGTTGATTGAACGAGCTGCTTCGTTTGCAACAGAAAAAAAAGGGGGAAATTTGGGATTCCTAGATGACTCAAAGTAATAAGGATGGGGGAAAGCATAATGCAATAAATTAAGAAAATTTGGAGCTCAAGGTTGAACTGTGGGGTCCTGGGTGCCCTTTGAGCTTTCATTACCCAACTAGGTAACATTATCAGTGCTAGAAAGGAGGGAAGTTTGAGGGGAGGAGGAGGAGGGGGAGAAGGAGGATTCTTGAGACCATGGTGCTCTCCAAGCTTGGTTGTTTTCTTGCAGATGTTTTGGTACCAAACTAGGTAACGTCATCAGTCCTAGAAGGGAGAGAAAGCAAACTTCCTTTTAGCACTGAGGATGTTACTTTGATGGGTCATGAAACTTCTGCAAGAAATCCACAAAGCTCAGAGAGAACCAAGGACCCTGGAGATCACAGACACGCCAGCTTCTCTTTTCTACTGTTGTTTATCCCATCTTCTTGATGGTCACGTTCTGCACATTTATTTTTTACTTGTCACTCATCATCTACATTTTTATTCTATGGTGGCATAGAATTATAAACTTAGACAGCTTATCATTCAAGGGACACAATATCAAAATAAAGTGGGAATGGAGAAGAAGAGGAAGAAGAAAAATAAAGGTGCCAGACCTGTGACATAAAAACAGATCCTACAGGGGGGCTTTGTGATGGAGCCTGGGCACCAAGGACAATTGTCACTACAGGATGGAGAGATGAAGGCTGCTGATGTAGACAGACAGCAATTGCAACTACAAGGAGTTTTTGCAGGCAACTCTGTCCTTGGAATACCCATCGCAAAGGATCTAAGTGCTAGAGCCCACTGTAACTACATTGCCGAAAAGGCATGAAGAGTTGTTCACCTAATCTTACGTAGCTTCTTCTCTGGTAACATTGTACTGCTAACTAGAGCATACAAAACCTTTGCTAGACCAATTCTCGAATACAGCTCCTCTGTCTGGAACCCACATTGCAAGACCAATTCTCGAATACAGCTCCTCTGTCTAGACCAATTCTCGAATACAGCTCCTCTGTCTGGAACTCACATTGCACATCAGACATTAATACAATTGAGCGAGTCCAGAGATATTTCACGAGACGAGTCCTCCACTCCTCTGCTCGCAACAGAATACCCTACTACACCACCAGGCTTGAAATGCTGGGCTTGGACAACCTTGAACTATGCCACCTTTGGTCTGACCTAAGGGTAGTGCACCACATTATCTGCTACAGTGACCTACCTGTCAATGATTACTTCAGCTTCAACCACAACAATACACGAACACACAATAGATACAAACTCAAGGTAAACCGCTCCAAACTCGATTGCAGAAAATGTGGCTTCAGCCACAGAGTGACGAATCTGGAATGCACTACCTGACTCTGTGGTTTCTTCCCCAAACCCCCAAAACTTTAATCTCAGGCTGTCCACTGTTGACCTCACCCCATTCCTAAGAGGTCTGCATGGGGCGTGCATAAGCACACCAGCGTGCCTACTGTTCCTGTCCTAATGCCTCCCTTTTATTCATACCCATTTCATGTCATCATAATCATGTTCTAATTATATTTGCTATCTAAAACATGTTTGACAAATAAAATAAAAATAAAATAAAACATTTTGTAGGCAAAAGGCAATAACTCCTGTTATTCTGTCGTTGTATTTTCCAGGTTGTAGAAATGCGAGAAATCAGCCCAACTTTAGCCAATGGGGAACATCAGCCCGGCCTGGAAAGCCAGGGGCGAGCGGCCTCCATGCCTCGGCTGGCAGCCGAAACTCAGGTGAGCACTCGGGTCATAATCTGGGACCCTTGGTGTTCTTTCCGGATGGGTGATTTTCTGGCAGACGCTTCATTACCAAACTAGGTCATATCATAACAGGGAATGAAAGGCCAACCGGAAAGAGCTATCCAGACCCTCCAGTTTCCAAGGCATAACTCTGGATGTTTCTAGAAGCATCTGATTAGGGGGCTCCTAGAAGCCACCCACATTTTGGGCACCGTCTGAGCCTTTCTCCAAAAAGAGGAGCTTCCCTAAGACTCCTTTCTTATCATCGGAACAGGGAGAGTGATGTAGATGTCGCCAAGAGGTTCAGAGCCCATCGGTGTGCTTTTCAAGACTGCCTGATCTACCTTTCCTGGGGAAATACATTGGAAAATCCCATGAGGGGGCATATATACTTAACCATTGCCATAAAATTATGACAGGCATGAGAAATGCCTGTCCTTTAGAGTGGTGCGGTGGCCTAGAGGTGGAGCTCTCACCTCACAATCAGGAGGCTGTGAGTTTGATCCTGGGTAGAGGCAGATATGTCTCTTTCTCTGGGTACACTGAGGATAGATCTGCAGAATAAAACTTCACATTGGTGACTGGGAAGGCATCCGGCCAGTAAACACTCTGCTAGCTCCATTCAGTTGCCCAGATTCCACCCCAATGCAAGGGATTATGGGGTCGTTAAATGAAGAGAATGATGAGAAGTGCCTGTTGTTTCATTACCCAACTAGGTAACATCATCCGTGCTAGTGGTGGTAATCACCAGTGGCGATGGATGAATCTGGATGGCAGCTAGCTCGTGGAACATTACCTTGCTACCTGCGCTCATTGAGAACCTTCTTTTCTTGCAGCTTCCTTTGAAAACCATACTCATCCCGCCATCTTTTCCTCATGAATAACGGCTGACTAATGCTCATTTCTGTCTCTTGTCTCAATTCACCCACCCCTTCCTTGGCTTTCGTTGATCTCATTCTCTGCCCCTCCCTCCCTCCCTCCCTCCCTCCCTCTCCTTGGTCATCTCGTCTGTCACGTGCCTCCTGGGATGTCTGACTGTTGCTGGTTTGGGACCCATGCCATTTTTTTCTTGCAGAGGAGCAAAACACGGTCACCGGGGCGATATCTATCAGTATGTAGTTTGTTTGAACCCCCTGTCCTGTAAAATCTAGTCAAGGAAGGGTTTAAGTGGATCCCCTTCTTTGTGGTTTTTTTTCTTAAGATGGAAGAAATCACACCATCTGGAGGCACTAAGTCTTCATAGTTCAGGGCTGAATATTGGGATCCTGGGTGCTCTCTGAGCTTGGTGGTTTTCTTGCAGATGTTTCATGACCCAATTAAGCAATATCATCAGTGCATCATCAAGCTCAGAGATGCGAAAGACTTTTAACGGAAAGGTTTCGTAGGAATTAACTTAGAACTAAATGTCCATGGAGTTTCTTAGTCATCTATCAGGTCAGGGTTGTCCCAAAGGTGTTTTTTCGAGAGGCGACTGGACTTTCTGGGTTTGCTTTGAAGACATTTAGCTTCTCATCCAAGAAGCTTCTTCGGTTCACCTTCAGTTCACTTCAGTTCAACTGAAGAATCTTTTTGGATGAGAAGCGAGGCATCTTCAAGGAAAAACGGTTGCCTGTTGGGAAAAAAAAACACACCTTTGGGACTTAGGAGGAATTTCCCGACATGGAGAACAATTAACCAGGGGAGCGGCTTTCCCTCCAGAAGTTGTGGGGGCTCCATCACTGGAGGCTTTCAAGAAGACGTTGGATGACCGTTTGTCTGCAATGGGATAGGGCGGGTATCAGCAACCTCCAGCTCTGGAGCCACATGTGGCTCTTTGGGCCCTCTGCTGTGGCTCCCTGTTGGGTGATCCCACTACTGGCTGGCCACGCCCCTCACCCTCCTCTCCCAGTCACTCCTCGCCTGGCCTGAGAAGGTAAAACACAAAAAACAGAAATGGGAGAGAGAGAGAGAGAGAGAAAGAGAGGCCCATTTCCCACAGAAAACACTGGGAGCCACAAAACCTGGATAGGCGTGGCAGGGAGGTGTGTGTCATGTGACTGGGTGGGAGTTGAGTTGGCTACTCCCACCCAGGTTTTGAGGCTCCCAGTATTTTCTGTTCTGTGGGAAATGGGACCAAATGGTTCTTTGAGTGTTTAAGGTTGCAGACCCCTGATATAGGGTGTGCTGCTTGAGCAGGGGGTTGGACTAGAAGACCTCCAAGGTCCCTCCCAACTCTGTTCTACTAAAACAAATACACATGGTCCAGAGGTGTGAAGGGAGAGGTGCTACCTTTGGACGGTGTACATCTGATCCACTTCTCTGCATTCTCTTTCTCTCTCTTCCTCCTCCTTGCCACAGCCCATTCCAGACAACAGCCCCATGAAGCGCTCAGTCTCCACGCTCAACCCACAGCGTCCACATGCCACACATCTTTACGAACATCCCCGGCCAGCTGAACACACCCACCACCATCATCACCATCGTTGCCACCGGCGGAGAGAGAAGAAGCAGAAGTCGGTGGACAAGCCACCCAATCACTTGATTGAGGGTGAAGCTCCTGGTAAGGGTGCTGGGATGACCCAGGGCACAGCACAGAGGGAACTGTCATGCCCCCGCCGGAGTCTGAATCCGAGGAGGAAGACGAACAGCCGACAGGGAGCGGGAGAGTGGCTCCATTGGCTGTAGAGGAAACTGGGGAAGAGCAAAGTTAGGCTGGGCAGAGCAGGGGAGAGGGAGAACAGGGGAGAGGGGGTTCAGAGGAAGACCCAGGACCACCCCCTTCATCCGAGGGCACGCAGGAAGAATGGAGCAATGTGGGTTGCGTGGCTTGCGAGGGAGGAAAGGGCCATGATGCTTTTCACAAGGCTCTCCTGGGGAGGGAGTTTAAAGGAGAGGCAGTTTGGGAGGAGCGTTTGTTGGAAATGTTGAGTTTATCTCATGTTGGCTGCTGTTATGGGAGTTCCTGGCATCCTCCCATGTGGTTTGATTTACTGCCATGTTACTTCACTTCTGGAACTCCTTATCTGGCCCTGCCAGATTTATGACCTTTTCTTGTTTTGCTGAATTCATAGTTTAAAGTTTTCTGTTTATAACGTTTGGACTGGAATATCTGTAGTCAAAGGCTGTTGCAGGTTCCTGGGAGAGTTTTTCTCTAGACTGGAAGGTAACTGGAACATTGAGGGCAAAGTTGGAGCTAAGTGTTGCTTTTGTGCACGCCCTGGGTCATCACAAGTAACACAGGCAATTAGCAGGTCAAACTGCCCCTTTATTGCTCCAAATGTTCCCCAAATGCTCCCACATTTCTGGCAAGTCTCAGAGCAAAATAATGACACACACATACATATGCCTCCAGCAGCCTCTGGCTGTGAGCACCATGGCTGCAAAGCAAGAAATGCAGAAAGAATGCAAGGAATCCAGGAAAGTTCAAAGGTCGGCTCTCAACACTCCAAATGCCCCTCCCCGCAGCGTCTCCTGGAGTCTCAGTCCCCAGATATGCCTTGTGAAGAGGGGCGGGGTGCTCTCCTCCCAAGTAGTTGGGTTAGTCTGCGCTGTTCTCACCTTCTCTCCACTCTCCATGCTCGAGGATCAGGAGAGGAGCGGTCTTTGCTCATTGCCTTAGTTCTGTCTCTCAGGTTCACTGCTTAGCCTCCCCTGGTCATCCAGCCGACAAGCCGTCCCAATCCAGAAAGGCTCTAGCCTGACTGGGCCTGCTCCTCCCCATTTTCCTCCCAAGCCAACAAAGCCACCCCCTCAATCTCTGTCAGCTCCCATTCTGGCTCGTCTTCCTCCACAGATTCAGCTTTCGATGGGGGAATGACAGGCGCCTTCTATTTCTCCAGCTTGGTTCTCATTGTAGAATTGGCTGAGTATGAAATTTTGTCAACAGCTTGCTCCAAGTTGGATATCTTTCAAATGTGTGGCCTTCCGCTCCCAGAATCCTTAGCAGTGGTCGTGGTGCCTCTAGGATTCTGGGAATTGAAATATGTATACTTACAGAGCTAAGAAGATCTGCCTTCCATTCTATAATCTCTTTGTCTCTCAAACTCGATTGTGTATTATATTGGAGAGTCCCAATCCAATCTTCCTAGCAGAGAGGAATATGTCAATGTTGCTTAGATTTTTCAAATTAAAAATTGGATTCATTTTAAAACATCAAGTTAGAGTCACTCAATTCAGTTGATTTTGCTGACTTGCATTTATTCTACAGTGGTACCCAATGAAAAGTCTACATGCTGTCTACTTGAGGGACCGTCATAGAGACGAGAGGGGCTCCGTTTTCAGTTGCAATAGCCTCCTGAAACCCTCTGCCAGCTAAAACAGCTCGGGAACGATGTGCTTGATTCTCCCGAGTGCCATTTTCGTTGGCAGAGGCACCCCGGGCCAGTCCTTCGCTGTTTCCGTGGCGAGCCTGTGGGCCAGATCTAAGCACCCCGTGGGCTGCATCCAGCCCACAGGCCTTGAGTTTGACACCCCTGGACTGAAGACCTCCAAGTCCCCTGCCACCTCTGCTAGTCTGCATTCTGTATTCTGCACCTCTGTTGGAAGGTCTTCGTGCTTAAGGATGCTTAGGAGGAGAACCTTAGTTGAGGATGACTTGCTTACAATGGTTGGAATCTGGTGGCTTCTTCTTGTCTCCCCAGCAGGAGAGGCCCCCTCCAAGTCCAAAAGGCAGGAGCGGGGCCGGTCCCAGGAACGGAGAGTCCATTCTTCCTCTTCCTCTGAAAAGCAACGCTTTTACTCCTGCGACCGCTATGGGAGTCGGGACCGTTCTCAGCCCAAGTCCTCTGAATGCAGTCGGCCTCCATCTCCTGGTGGAGGGCAGGACCACGAGACCCAGAAACAGGTGAGAATGGGAGGGGGAGGGTGGAGAGAGAGAAGGAGTGAGAAAGAGGGTTCCCTCTGATCAACGTGGGCAGCCTTTGGGTGTGGTTGGACTCAAGTTCTCTCATTCCCCAGAGAGTGAAGGCACTATGGTAGCCTTTCCAAGCAAAGCAGAGCAGAATCATGACCAGATGCGCTAATTTTCACTATGTGAATAGATGAAAGGACTTGAGGTTGATTTGGAAGCATACAGTGGATCTCCTGATTTTTCAAGGTGGATCACCTGGCTTTCTGGTCTGTTAGATTGTCTGCTTCCCCAGTATTGTCTTACTGGTTGTCTTCATTTGGAATCCTTTCTCCTCCTGGTTGGTTTCCTGTATTTTTCTGTCTGTTCAAATGTTTCTGGAGCAGTCTCCCTGTCCTTGACTGTGCACGTCTAAACTCTCTTTTTCTTTTTGTTTTGTTCTTTTGTTTTTATCCTATGATACATTTTTCTGTTCATATCATTCATTCTTCTGTCCATTGTGTTTTGACACTCTACTCCAATATGTGACTCTGTGTTTGTCTGGTATTCTTATTATTGCTCACTGTCATTCTTCTCCTCCTCCTCCTATTTCTCCTTCTCTTTCCCTTTCTCCTCCTTCTCCATATCTTCCTTCTCCTCTTTCTCTATATTTTCCTTCTCCCTCTCCTCCATATCTTCTCCTCCTTCTCCATACTTTCCTCCTCCTCCTCCTGGTTTTTGTTTTGTTCATTTACTTTCTTCCAATCTTCATGTAGGGCAGTGGTTCAGTTAACGGGAGCCCCCTGCTGTTGACCTCTGGTGCTAGCACCCCATGCCGTGGTCGGAGGCAGTTGCCGCAAACTCCACTGACTCCACGTCCCAGCATTACCTACAAGACTGCCAACTCCTCGCCTGTGCATTTCTCTGGGTTCCAGACTGGCCTGCCAACCTTCTCCCCGGGACGCTTGAGCCGGGGTCTCTCTGAGCACAATGCTTTGCTGCATGGCGACTCCCAGGGACCCTCCCCAACCTTGATGGCACGGATCGGTTCAGACCCTTACCTGGGACACCGAGAAGAGAGTGACAGTCCATACCATACGATGCCTGAGGACACGCTCACCTTCGAGGAGGCAGTGGCCACCAATTCAGGGAGATCCTCCCGGACCTCTTACGTCTCCTCTCTAACGTCCCAGTCCCATCAAGTCCGCCGCGTTCCCAATGGGTACCATTATGTATTGGGACTAAGTGCTGGCTCTGGCACCAGCACGAGGGCCCGTAGCTATTACCATGAGCGAGACGAAGATGATTGGTGCTAGCAGGACAAGAACCCTGTCACACACTGGAGGTCGATGAGTTTTATCATCCAGACAACCGCCATGTGAATGTGCATACTACGTCTTTACATCCAGCCCTGGGACATCAAGGCTGGGGGAGGAGAGAAGATACAAGCAGCTGCCTCTCCGTGGAATCAGCCCTGTCGAAATGATCCTAGGGCCGTGCACCTCCCTGTTGGAAACAACGCCTGGTTTCTCTCTGTCCCCAGTTTCCTCTTTTGCACTAGAGAGCTGTTGATCTGCCAGGAGAGGCACCTGGTTCAGAGGGCCTTTGTGGAGCAGGCGTCCTTCTCTCCTGCTCTCTGCTGCCATGTCACGGGAGAGACCACCTTCCACCCCAAGTTACAAGGCTACCACAAAAGCCCAGGGGGGAAACCCTAAAGACTGGACTCTGCACAGTTGGGGGTGAGCAGGTGGGGAAGACAAAAGAACCCCCCCCACACACACACACACCCCGATGTACAAAGAACCAACTTATGTTTTATTGTGTCCCCATTTTAAGGAAGGGAGTTTATCCAGCTGGATCTCAACCCTTGGCCGACCGTGACCCTTATCAACCGAGCCAGGCATGGAAACTTCCAATGGATCTGAGCACCATACAGCTATGCCCAATTTCTTGGTCCATCCTTTGGTCTCCGCAGTGTATTATTTTGGGGGAGTCCTTCCCACCAGCGTTTTGGAAAAGCCCTCCAAGAGAGGATGGGTTTTTTTGGCAAGGATAACATCTTGGTTCTCATTCTTGCTGTTGGACTGTTCTCCTTGGGGCCAGAGAGTTGGTGGCCCCCATCTTAATTTTCATCTTGTTTACCAATATGAGCTAAGGATGGCAATGAAAAAGAAGAAGATGAAGGAGGAGGAGGAAGGTGGTGGGGTGGGCAGAATGGCCGCGTTTTATATTGAGCTGTTGGATAACCTTTTCCTTTCCATTGTGTCCACTTTCGGGGGCAGGGGGTGGCGGTGAACTGTATCGCGAAAGCAAGGCAAGAACACGGCCAAAATGCAGAGTCCTCTCCAGAGGAGAATTCGTCTACTGGCCATTCCAAGGTTTCCTTTCCTTCCTAAAGGCGCCCATTCTTTACTTCTAAGTGCCTAATCTTTCTTGTGGCGATGAGGCAGTTGTGGTTATATTCCCACCCACCCACCTCTGAAAAAGAATAGCTAAGAGGCAGGAGGAAGGGTTGAGGAGACCAGCTTCTCCAACCTTCTGGCATGGCTTTTAGTGGGCTCTCAACATCATCCTGAGCTTGATTTGATCTTTTCACCTTGCCAGTCTGCAGAAGGAATTTAGAACATCAAATCAAATAAATTCAATAAATTTTGTTTTAGGACGTCCGATGGGTCCTGGAAGGTGCAGAGAGAAGCCTTCTGTGTAAGGATGGATGCTTTTGCAAAACCCAATAAAACCAAGGGGGGAAGGGATACTTCAGCTCCTCAGATTTAAATTCGCGTCTTGGAGACTGAATCTCGGGAGCACTTCGGTGGGAGGCGAATCCTTCACCCGACGGCATTTGGTTGGAGTTAATTCTGATTCTCAGGGATGAGATTCCATTTTTATTTCTTGTCTCAAGCCCCATTTTGGGTCTGTATGCTTGTCTGTGTGTCTGTGTTGTTTTTATTTTAATTTTTTTTTACGTCCTGCACGCACAAGGTTAAGTGTGCATGCGTACACTCATTCCGAATTCAGGAAGTCTAGTCTTGATAGGGAATCAAAGCAGAGGTTCTGAGTGGTTCTGGAGAACCGGTAGCAGACATTTTGAGTAGTTTGGAGAACCAGCAAATGCCACCTCTGACTGGCCCCACCCCCATCTCTTCTCTGCCTCCCATCGAGTCCCAGATGATCGGCTGGGTCTCCTTGGGTTGCCCTGCATAGGAGAATGGAGCTGGAAAGCAGGCTAGTGGGGAGGGGAGGGAATGGGGATTTTGCAGTGTCCTTCCCCTGCCACACCCACCAAGTGACGCCCACAGAACTGGTAGTAAAAGTGTTTGAATCCCACCACTGAGCCAAACTCTTGCTTTGAAAGATGCTAAACTGCTGCTCTGGAAGATGTTTGGAAGACATGACCCATTTCATTGACGGAAGATATCTTCAGCCCAAAGCAGCTGAGGTTCTGGGCAAGGAGGAGGTTAAAAAGAGAGAAGGAACAGAGCCAAAATAATTGTCAGAAGCGAACTAGTGGGAGAGAAAACACAGAGCAAGAGTCTGTTTTGACATGACTTAACTTAAAATACCTTTAAAAAGACAATGTGTGAAGGCGCCCAGGGGAGGCATTTGCTAGTCAAAGGAGAGGGTTCCCACAGGTATTTTCACCTTTGAAAGCCAATCCAGGTTTCATCTGAATGGCGGTGGGAGAAAAGAGGGAAGAGAAGAACATTTACAGAGCATTTAAAAGCAAAGAAAGCATAATCCAGAGGCTATTCCAAGTTATAGGGAACAATTTCCATCTGAAATTGGAGGACAGGTTCCTGTTCTTGGTCCCAAAGGTGCTTTTTATTCAAGAGGCAACTGGACGTTCTGGTTTTTCTTTGAAGATATTTTACTTCTCATCCAAGGAGCTTCTTCAGGGAAGCAAAACGCCTCCGAAGAAACACCAAGAAATCCAGTTGTCTCGGGAAAAGAGACAACTTTGGGGACAACTAAGGAAGGTCCTGGGTGTCTGAGCACCTGCCCATCCTTTTCCAGACCAGGAATTGACTCCCAGGCCAAACCAAAGCTTTTCAGAAGCCACAACTTGCACCACCCAAAGGGAGGCGGGGAGGGGGGGGAGCCTTGCCTGCAGCAAATGCAATTAAGTATAACTCCACCCCCCCACCCCACCCCAAAAAAGAAAAAGTTGGAACCCCTTGCATGAAACAATGTTATAATGCTAGGCACAAACATGGGCTTGGTTTTGCACCCAACTTGCGCTTCAGTTTGAGACAAAAGTGTCCTGTGTAGTTTTGAAAGCAGATACAGCTGGTCCTCAACTTACGGTCACAATTGAGCCCCACATTTCTGTTGCTAAGTGAGGCAGTTGTTAAGGGAGTTTTTGCCCCCTTGTCAGGATTCTGGCAGTCACCCCCATTTAAATCTGAGACACATCATTCACTGCCACCCTTGACCCTGGTTCCCCCCCCCCAACAGGAACTGGATTCCCCTTTGACTTTGCTTGCCAAATGGTGGCAAAAGGTGGTCCCAGGGGACACGGCGACCCTCGTAAATATGAGTCAGTGGCCAAGCAGCTGAATTTTGATCAGGTGACCACGAGGATGCTGCAGCGGTCATAAGTGTGAGAAATGGTCCTTAGTCCCTTTTTCAGGACTGTTATGACTTTGAACAGTCACTAAATGGACCATTGTACGTCAAAGACTGCCTGTATATTCATCCCAGTCTTTCATTTAAAGAAACTTTTTGTTTTAGTTTAAAAGCATTTTCCATGTCCACCCACTTTTAAAGAACACTGCAAACCCACAGTAGTTAATCGTAGGCTAATTATTCCAAGAGGGAATATTATATTGTAGAATGGATTATATAGGTTATATATTTTTGCTAGGGCCCACATAGTTTTCTTTAGGCAAAGCGAGTAGAGTTGTCCTTATTCCTGAACATATTCCTTCCCAGGAAGATCAGATACTCCCTCTCTCTCCCTCTCTCTCTGCCCCCCCTCCCCCCGGCTTAGCTTGACAGTTTTAAAGAGGAAGTTTAAAAGTTGCTCCTAGATTGAGGATAAATATAAAACTTGGTATTTCAGCACTGGTCATTCCGTATTTTACATGCAAGCTGCCATAAACAAAATCCAGGAAAACTGAGGAAAAACTCAGCCCCCCCCCAAATGTGCCATCAAAGTCAAATCGCACTAAAATCCAATCCGAGTTCTCTTCTCCCCCCCCCTTTTTTTAGGGGGGTAACTTCAGCTCAAAGCAGAGGGACTTTTTAATTACTGCTTTTTCAAGCCAATTGGAAATGACTAACCTTTACCATTCCCGTACAATTTTTCTGGAAAATGGCTCATTCTACGGTAACTCTTTTTCTTATATTTTTCAACACTGATCTAAGAGCCTCCTTCAATGATCAATTGGATGACCTATCCAAGGGGATCAGTTGATTGTGGGGGAGGGAATCCAAGTAGTTTTAGTCCTAAAAACTGGGGGACAGCGGAATGGAGCCTTACCTTCTGGAATTCAATTCCTCTCTCTTTTAAAAGCTGCATTTTCCAATCTCTGATCGCCAAGTAATCTCATCCCTAGATTGCGTGTTTGTGTATGGATGCTTGCATGTGTAACACGTAAAAAGGAGCACTATTAATTTTACTTTGGGCCTTAGAGCCTTCTGATTGCGCGGTCCAACAGAAGTGCAGCTGAAATGTTGGATGTTATAAGAATGGAAACAACAACAACAACAACAATAATAATATGAGGGCATCTTCAGAACTGCCAGAATTAGCACACAGGGCAACAAATCTTTTTCCTGATAGTTTCCCCTTTAGCGTGGGAACTAGTCCTCAACTTAAGACCATAGCTGAGCTTGAAATTTCCGCTGCCGAGCCAAGGCAGTTGTTAAGCGAGTCTTGCCCCATTTTCATGACCTCTTTCTGCCACAGTTGTTAAGCGAATCCCTGCAGGGGTTGAGTGACTCTTGCGGTCCTTGAGTGAATCTAGCTCTCCCCATTGACTTTTACTTGTAAGAAGATGGCTGGGAAGGTTACAAAAGCTGATCACATGACCCTGGGACAGAGCAACTGGCATAAGTACATGCCAGTTGCCAAGCATTTGAATTTTGGTCATGTGATCACAGGACGCCACAACAGTCATAAGTCATCATCTTTCCAGTGCTGTTGTGACTTCAAACGATCACTCAATGAACGGCTGTAAATCAGGGACCTCCTGTGGGGAATCTCTTTTCAAAATGCAAGCAGCTCTTTCTAAATTTGCATTTGGGGCATCCAAATTGGCCCAGACAAATTGCCTGGTGGTCTCTCATCCGGGATGAAGAATAGACTGGCTTGATGGAGATCAATTTTTTTCTTTTTAATGGAGGATATATGCGGGAAACCAATTAAAACCGAGAATAGTTCGTCTTTCTTGGGTGGACACTGCATTTCTTTTTTCTAAAAAATATTATGATGATAATTTTTAAAAATGCAACAAAATAAAACTAGGGCTATGCAATGATAGAGGTACTTTTTTTCCCCATAACTCCAGTCGAGAATGGGAGCGAAATCCATCAAGCCATACAAGGCCCTCATTGTATTTTACAACTTAACCGGTTGGCGTTTTTCCTTTCCCTTTTCCAGGCAAAAGCATGACTGTGACCAAATCTTTTCTACCTTTTACCAATAGGAAGGCACAAAATACTTTCTTGGGGAAAAAAATCATTGTGAATGGGTTGGTTGGTTGGTTTTATTCTGTAAACTGCTGTCCTGCATTCCCGTTTTTTCTTATTAAACCAGTATAATGCAACAATCCTGTTGAATTGTAAGTGGAGTCCCCTGCTGCTAAGTTACAGATAATTGAATAATTGAATAACCATATTTGGGAGGGGATGTCATCAGGGCGACGTCCGGGATAAGGATACCCACTAACATTGCCACTTGTTGAGATGCGTGGAGCAGTGGCTTTGGTAACTGGCTTTCCGCTGCTTCAGAAAATCCACCCTGCTCTCTTTTCGAGGCACACCCAGTGAGTCTCTTCCAGAGATTGTGGGCTTCATCATGGGAGGACTTTCAAAGAAACACGTGGGACCAAAACGAGCAGGCACTCCCCCTCCCCCAAGAGGAGAAGCTACAGATTTTGCCACCAAGGGAGAGAGAAGTTGCTGAGAATTCACAGGCTCAGTGGGAAAAACACGTCGTTGAGCAAAGTTGGGTCATCAACCTGCCTTTCACTGGGCAATTTTTACTTGAGGTAGTCTGCAGTCTTTCCTTGAAGGTTGACCTTGAGATAGTCTCCACCCTTACTTTGAGGTCGCCCTTAAGCAAATGGCAACATTTAGCCAACCTTGTAGGATGTTGAAAAAAATTGTCATCAAAGTGGGAGCTGGCTATTGTTTGCACAAGCAAACGCCAGGAAAACCCAGCGTTGTACAAGCTACTCAAGGAAATTGAAGGTCAGCTCATAAAGTCAACAGCAAACCACTTCTGAATTGTTCAGTTAAGACCGCAGGTAGGTCCATGAAGACACCAAAAGTTCAGTGCTCAGAAGTTTCCCTGAATTCTTCTAGCGAGTTGCCAAAACATAAAATGCACCAATCATTTTATCTTTCTGGTTTTTTTTTTTTTTTTTTTGCATCCAAAATCAGTCTAGTGGTGGCTATACTTTGAATAAGTAATGTTTGCATGTAAAAATATATACTTACAATATAAATATATACTGACCTCTATATATATATAGCACAGACTATATATATATAAGGTGCATGGAGGAAAATGTTTATCTTCGTACTTTTTGATACAATGTATTCACCTATTGTTAATTTTTAATTATATTTGATATCAATCAGGGGTTTGTTGCAAAAAGTTTATATTAAAAAAAAAGCAGTGTTAAAAAAAAACCCACAGAAAAGTTCCAAAATGCAACATAAATGGAACTTTAAGAAGGGGGCTGGGAAAGTTTTTAAAAAAACTGTGATTGAATGACTTGCTGCCTGAATCATATTTATCAGCCAAACTTTGGATTCTGCCATTGTTTCTACAATTACATTTTGTATGAAGCAAAGTCCTTGAATTTAAATAAACCCTTAGGAAAAAAAGAAAGAGAGAGAGAGAGAGATTTAATTAATCGGGTGTGGACTCAACAGCACATTTATTGTGGCACACAAGGTTAAGAATAAGAGGTAAGTTAATGAAGAACATGTGAAAATTATTACATCAGTGGAAGAAACGTATTTAAAGTTCAGAGTTTATTCATATCAGAATTGCAAACAAAACAGAATAGCACAGTTGGAAGGGACCTTGGAGGTCTTCTAGTCCAACCCCCTGCTCAGGCAGGAAATGGTTGTTCAGTCTCTTCTTGAAAGCCTCCAGTGATGGGAGCATCCACCACTTCTGGAGGCAAGTGATTCCACTGATGGATTGATCTCCCTGTCAGGAAATTCCTCCTTCGTTCTGGGTTGCTTCTCTCCCTAGTTAGTTTCCATCCGTTGCTTCTTGTCCTGCCTTCTGAAGGGGCTTTGGGGGAGAATAGGCTGACCCTCCCTTCTTTGTGGGAATCCTTCAGATATTGGAAGGCTGCTGTCATGTCTCCCCTGGTCCTTCTTTTCACTAGACAAGATATACCCAGTTCCTTCCATCGTTCTTCATCTATTTTAGCATCTAAGCTCCTGATCATCCAACCAACCGAGCCCATGAAGGTGAGCGTCCATGGGGAAGGCCTCTTGTGAAGGACACCTCCAGTCATGCAAGGACGCAGTTCACGGCCCAATGCCAGACCCACAACATCACTAGATCGCTAAGGATGCAGGGTTGTGTTGAAAAGTGTGCAAGCAATGGTGATGAACAAAATCTGGGAAGTGTAGCGTGGCTGACTAGGCGTGCACAGACCTGTTCACAAGTAACAGAAATGTGAGAATGTTTATTGTACATTCCTTGGTGGAGAGAGCATCATGTGAATGACTGCACCTGAATGATGAACCATTAATGGAGTAAGAATAATATCTAAGACATTCTGGGATCCTTGATGGTCTCAGAGTGCACTGATGATGTTACCTAGTTGGGTCATGAGACATCTGGAAGAAACAACTCAAGTTCAGAGAGCACCCAGGAGCCCACAGTTCAGCTCTGAGCTACAAATATTCCCTTTTATCGGAACTAAGTCTATAATGGATGCACATTGCATCAACCCAGTCAATTGTAGCTCATTCCATCAACCATCGTGGGAAGAATGCAATGCTGGCTCCATAGTCCTGGGAAATTGGTCACATCTAGCATCCCTGCTTGATCCTAAAAATTGACCACGTCTATCATTGGTTGATGCTGGGACCTTGATCACATCCAGCACCGCCGGTGTTTACCTTGGTTAAAACCTAGTGTGACCTCCGCCGTGGGATGCCCGGTGTCTGCAGAGCCCACCGTTGTGGTTTGTTTTTAAAACATTCCAGACAAATGGCTGTCCAGTCTCTTAAAAACCTCCAGTGATGGAACACCCACAACCTCTGGAGGCGAGCATCTGAACGTTGACCATGTGACTGTTGCATCAGTTGTATGTGTGAGAACTGGTTGCAAGTCACCTTTTTGAGGGCCGGTTTGTAACTTCCAATAAATGAAAGGTTGTTTAGTCGAGGAGTAACTGCAGGCTTGCATTTCCTAAGAAGCTAATTCTCAGCACATCCAGTCCAAGGAAAAAGCTGCGTCAGCTATGAGACACAAGAGATTCCTGTTTTGTTTTTAAACAGCAATTTAATTCTTGGACACCAGAGAGCAATGCAGAGTCAATTGAAGACTGCCAGGCTGAGATATAGATTGCAATCAAGGATCAAAAGAAGGAATGCCATGAAGTCAAAAGACTATACTATCCATTGCAATATCTAGATCAAGGGTCTTCAAACTTGGCAAGTTTAAGACTTAGGGATATCTATCTATCATCTATCTCCCTACTCTGTCTGTCTGTCTGTCTATTTATCGGCATCTAACAAATGGAATTTAAAAAGAAAATTATTGTTGTCTTCTCCTCCCAATCATGAATTGTTGGTAATAGGAAAAAAAGCATGGCAAAGAATTCCTTGCTGATGGCGAGATAGTTTTGCATGCCTCCCTCCCTCCCGCTTTCTCCCAGACTTTTGGCAAGAAAACATTAAAAGGAAAACAATTTCAATTCAGAATAGAGCTGGAACGAACCTTGGAGGTCTTCTAGTCCAACCCTGTCCCATTTCGGACATTCATCAGTCCATTCTTTTCTTTAAAAAATTCCAGTGATTGAGCACCCACCACTTCTGAAAGTGCCCTTGTAACTTTGAATGGTCACTAAACGAACTGCTGTAAAGTCGAGGTCTACCTGTATGGAAACCTCTCTCTTCAACCAGGTAAATACAGAAAGTCCTCGACTTACAACTGTTCATTTAGTGACTGTTCAGAGTTACAATGGCACTGGAAAAAAGTTGATTATGACCGTTTTACGACCATGGTAGCATCTCCAGGGCCATGTGTCCCAAATTCAGAAGTTTGGCAACTGACTCATATTCATGATGGTTGCAGAGTCCTCTTCCCTTTTGTGACCTTCCAACAAGCCAAGTCAATGGGGCAGCCAGGTTCACTTAACCACAAACGTAATGATTCACGCTGCAGCTGCAGCAAGACAAGTTGTAGAACGGGGCAATCTTGCTTAACAAGTGTCTCACTTAGCAACATAAATGGGATCAATTGTGGTCGTAAGGATTACCTGTATTGTGTGCACCCAGTCTCCACTGATAGCAGGTGGTTGGGGCATCTGCAACACTCCTAAGGCATTCACACGCTGAGTGTGCTGCTTGCCATAAGGCAGCTGCTGCACACAGATCTTCTTAGGACATTGTGGCACACAACTGGTTGCGTTCTCCAGCCTTCTAATTCAGGGTTGCAAAGATCTGATTGCAAAGGGGATCAGTTTATTGTCCATAAATGCAGTGTTTGTTTCCTCCTCGGGTCTAACCGTTGTGCTAATGGTTTTGTTGCAAGTTGTGGCAGCTTCATCACTGAAGGTTTTTAAGAAGAGACTGGACTGCCGGTGTAGGTTCTCCTGCTTGGGTGGGGGTTGGACTAGATGACTTACAAAGTCCTTTCCAACTCTGTTATTCTCTTCTGTTCGGTTAGGTGAGGGTGCCAAATCGTCGAGGCCGACCCTCCCGACTGTTCCCTGCTCCCTGGGGTGACCGGAGAGGCGGAAAGCAGTCACCTAGGCTAGGCCCTTTTAGGACGCCTCTCCCTTCACCATTCCAAATGGCTGTCTTGGCCCTTCCGTTCCTCTTTGATTCACGCCAAGCTCATCCAGAGGATCCGTTTCTCCCTCTTAGAAGGATTAGGAGGTTTGGGCTGCAAAGATACAGCCCCCCCCAATCCGTGCTTCAAAGAAGTGCTTTGAAAGAGAACCTGGGGTTGATCTGCTTCCCCCCCCCCCCCGCCCCTCTCTTGGCCAAGGGTGCAAAGGCAAACGGCTCTGGTTCGATTCCAGCTCATCTGAAGCAACCCGGAAGCATTATTTGGGGAGGTGTGAGGAGGAGGGAACAATCTCAGCCAAAGCTGGCAGAATCTCCAGCGTCTTTCTTGCCTTTGCTTGCCGAGGCAAACAAGGATGAAGCGAATAAACAGGAGATGTTTGTATACAAGACGGCTTGCACGGACTATTTGCTTCTCGCCCAGAGAGTTGAAATGGGGCTAAACGTCTCACTTGGGGAGTTGAGATGGGGGGTAAACACAGCACTAGAGAGAAAAAACAAACTGCCTTTAGGTTTAGTTCTCAAAAGATATTGTGGTTAGTGGCTCCATGTCTGAGAAGGATGGGATGGATGGTCTCTCTCTCTCTCTGTCTCTCCCTCCCTCTCTCTGCCTCTGTGTGTGTGTGTGTCTCTCTCTCTCTCCCTCTCTCCTTCTCTCGCTGTCTCTGTCTCTTTTTCTCTGTATGTGTTGAAACTGTTGTTGAGGTATATCTTGCTATGTGTCAAAGCAAACACTGGTGTTTATCCTTGTTGGCAGTTGTGAACATCTAAGCAACACGCTTAGCTTTTCCTTCTGGTAAACCATCTCTTCTCTTCCATCCTCTTCCATCTCTCATCTGTCCTTCTTTCTTTTTCTTCCTTTTCTTTTGTCCCGTCTTGTCTTTTCTTTTTCTTCCCTCTTTTTATTTTTTCCCTTCTTCCTTCTCGACCTTTTTCTCTTCTCTTCCTTCTCTTGCCCTTTTCTCCGTGCTTTCCTATCCTTTTTTCTCTTCTCTCTTCTTTCTGTGTTCTTTCTCTTTTCTTCCCTCTGTTCTTTCTTTCTTATTCTCTGCTCCCCAAGCCAAGAAGAATGGGTTGGGGGGAAGACCTGGTAACTGAAAGAATGCAAAAATCCCCCCCCCCAATTTCTCCATCCTACTCCAGACCTTACCAGATTAAATACATCAGCTCTGAGGACTGCACACAGTTTGATCCTTGGGACAAACCGAGCTGGGAGAGAGACACATGGCTTTGGAAATGGGTCCACCGGAGACTTTTGCATTTCATTGTGCCAATGCAGACCCATTCTTTCCCCCACTCCGTCTCAAACGAACACCAGCCTCTATAAAGTGCTGACTCAAACCACTGACATTAATCAGAATTGTTTTCCCGCTTTTGAAGACTGCGAGGGGGGGGTGTTTCTTTGGTGGGGGGAGGGGGGAATGCCAGAGGCAGCTGCTATTTTCTGAATGCTTCTTTGGGATGGGCAGCCCTCTGTTTTGATGGATTCCTGGACAAACATCCCAATAAAAATAAGTAAATAAAAGCACCCAGCTGCTCCTTTTTCATGCCAAGGGAATTCTGAACTCTGCTGCTCAATACCTCAGGCTCACCAAGTCAGCAGGTGCAGTGGTTAGCTAGCTGGGGAGCCCCCGCTTTCTAGGTTTCTTCCAAAGGGCTTCTTGGAAGAAAACAATAGTTGGGGTTGTTACTTACCAACAAGCCCTGTTTATAAATCCTTGAAGCAAGCAATTAACCCCAAACCCGCAAGAAGCCAAGGTCATTTCCTACTGTTAGGAAGCAGCATTGTTTGCAGTCTAATTTAATGGCCTGCTTTCTGTGCCCATTGCAGGAACTCTTTGCATAAAATCCAGATGTGCTCGGTTCGGGATTTCTGAATTCCTTACGGTCCCCTGATTTTCTTAATTACTCTCAAGTTCAACCTTTTTATTAGTTTATCAAAGCATCAAGTACAAAAAATATAATCAGAAATTAAAGGTAAAAATTGGGGAGGAAAAGGGGAAGAGAGAAAAGTGGAGGGCAGAGGAGGAAAAAGAAAATCAGAACTGATTTCTGACTCCTTCTGGCACTGTAGAATAAGATAGTACAGGTGCTCCTCGACTTACGACCACAATTGAGCCCAGATTTTATGTTGTTAATTGATTTTAGCCCCTTTTTATGAGCTTCCTCATCTCAGCTGTTAAGTGAATCGTTGCAGTTGATAAGTTAGTCACCCGCTTGTTAACTGAATTGGGCTTCCCTGTTGACTTGGCTCATCAGAAGTCTCAAAAGGGTTAAGTGTGCCCCCCAGGATGCTGTGACCATCATAAATATGGACCAGTCATTAAACATCTGACTTTTGATCCCGTGACCACGGGGAGGCTGCCATAGTCGTAAGTGTGAAAAACGGTCACGAGGTTCATTTTTCAGTGCCATTGCAATTTTTAAAAAATGTGTGTCTGTGTGTATCTTTATTCATAAACATTTTGAGTACAATGTACTGTCAGGGCATATCATTTTCAGAAAAGCAAAGAAAGAACAAAAAAAGGAATATTACTATATACATTAATCACAATAATAACCGAGTAACAGAATAATTTTTACTCCATTTCTCTTTATATTAGCTTATTTGTAATTCTGTTGGTTATATTGGAATATTTTTAATTATAAACCATCTTTATATTTAATTCATACATAGCAATAATCTTTCTTCATCTAATTTCTACCTCTTATCTCTAACCACTCCTAAAATCCTATTCCGTGTTAAGTGGTATTCTGTGTCTTCTTCATCTTTTATTTTTAACGTCAGTCGGTCCATCTCTGCACCGTCCAGTATTTTCCGAATTGCATCCTCCTCTGATGGGTTGTTCTCATTTTTCCAGTATTGTGCAAATGCAATTCTTGCTGCTGTCAATTCATGCAAAACTAGTTATACGGTCCCTTTATCATAGCCCTCTGACATTTATACCCAACAAAAATATTTCTGGTTCCAGATCTATATGTTGCTTGGTCATCTTTTCCAACCATGTATGTATTTTCATCCAATATTTTCTTGCCGTTGTAACTTTGAACACTCACAGTTATAAGTCAAGGACTACCTCTAATACGAAACCTCTACTTTTTACTTCGCTATAACAAGAGAACACCAAACCTGTCTAATCAGTAAAACCCAAAATCAAAGTTATGTTTTGTTCCCCGCTTCAAGCACAAAGCCCAATAGTGGTTTCCAAGGAGAAACAAAATTGGGTCTTTTTCTTTAATCAAACCAGTCTATTATTTCTTTTACTCTCCAAGGTTAAAAAAAACCCCCTCCAAACTCTCTAATGAGGCCTAGATTTCAGAGTCCAGGAATAAATCATGGCTGGGTTAACCCCAGGTATGTTCAGTATGTAAACACAGCCCTTGCAAACTTTCTGCATATTTCCTTGTCCTCCTACAGAAAAGTTGCCCGAAAAGATAACTATGAATTTAAGAGGATTTGACATCAAAGGAAGAGGGGAGCACACATTTTCTTATATATATATATATATATATATATATATATATATATATATATATATATATATATATATACACATACATATACACACACATATATATATATATACATATACATATACATATACATATACATATACATATACATATACATATACATATACATATACATATACATATACATATATATATATATATATATATATATATATATATATATATATCTGGCATTCAGCTTTGTTCGGGTATTTTCCCACGTCATAATAGTGGTGCTTTTAAATTATTATGACGTGGGAAAATACCCGAACAAAGCTGAATGCCAGACATGTAAGTACCCGCGAAAACTTAAGAAAACATATATATATATATATATATATATATATATATATATATATGTGTGTGTGTGTGTGTGTGTGTGTGTGTGTATATGTATATGTATATGTATATATATATATATATATATATATATATATATATATATATATATATATGTATATATATATATATATGTATATGTATATGTACATGTATAAGTATGTATGTGTATATCTATATTTTCCCCCTGCAAATGAATCCAACAGAGTTGGAGAAGGAGGAAGACTCTGCTGGTTGCACATTTAGCTAAACCAAGAAGGAACTTCATGTTTTGGTGACATGTCCATCCCCCCCCCCCATTGTGGTCATAACTTGGACTACCTGGTCTATTCTAGTTCTTTTCTTAGACAGGGTGAAAGTGGTCAAGCAAAAGCAGCCTTCCCACGTGTTCATCCTTGGGGGCTATGGTCTGCTGGGGTTGAGCTCTGGAACCCAGGAAAGTTCTTGGGGATCTCTTAGCTGGGTTGTTTTCTTGCAGATGTTTCATCCCCCAACTAGATAACATAATCAGTCCTAGAAGGGAGAGGGGTTTCAGAGGAGGAGGAGGAGGACTGTGGGTTCCTTGGTGCTCTCTGAGCTGGGTTGTTTTCTTGCAGATGTTTCATGAGCCAACTAGGGAACCTCATCAGTGCTAGAAGAGAGTGGAATTTTCTCTCTCTTCATATACAGTTCATTTTAGCACAGATGGGGTCATGAAATGCCTACAGAAAAATAACTAGGATCCCATAATCCTCTTCCTTCCCCTCCACGAAGCCCCCTCCCTTTTAGCACTGGTGGTGTTACCTAGTTGGGTCAAGAAACGCCTGCAAGGAAACCACCCCTGCTCAGTATTTGGAGGGGGGGGGGTTGAGAGAAAGAACGACTCTCCCTCTCCCAGCCTGCAACAGAGAAACCACCGACCCTTCCCCTCCCCGCGCAAAATAAACTAAAACAAAGTAAAATAAAAACAGGGACGGAATCCCGTGGAGAGGGAATAAAACGCAGGGCAGAAAGGCGTGTCGGAGGAGGAGGAGGAGGAGGAAGAAGCGAGCGAGTCAGCGAGCTGTGGCTCTCTTTCCCCTCCCTCCAGCTCGGCCCAGCCGCCCCATGGAGCGCATCGCCCGGCGGGGCCCTTCTCCCCTCCTCCTTTAGCCAAACAGCCTCGTCCTTCCTCCACCTCCACCTCCACCTCCTCCTCCGTTCGCAGGGCCGCCATGGGCGACGTGATCTCGGCGCATCTGGACGAGAACCGGCGCCAGTCCATCGCAGGTAGGGCCAGGTAGAGGCGGTGGCGGGGCAGGCCGGGGCTGGGAAGCTGCCGGGGGGGGGGGGGGGGCGCCGCCGCCGCCGCCGCCGCCGCCTCGGCTGCAGCATCTCCCTACTCCGAGGATATTCGGGGGAGGGGGGCTGGCTGATGCCCTGGGCGAGAATGGGAGGCAGAGGGGTCCTTTCCGGGCAGGTGGGAGCTGGATTGGGGGGATTTTAAGACCGCTCTGGCTTTTTTTGCAAAGAAGAGGAGGAAGCCCCCTCCTCACTTTTTGGGGGAGTGGGTGGCTTTGCTTCCTGCTGTTTCTTTCTTCTTTTCTTTTTTTAAACTAGTCCTGCGCGCAAGCGGGAAGACATAAAATGTAAGCCAAAAAAATCCCAACAAAAAAGGGAAAGACCTCCGCCTTTCTCAGCCTCCGCTTGGATTTTTTCCCCAGGTTTTGTGTTATAGGGGAAACTTCAGACGTGAAATTTTTGTTCGTTTGCTTTTGTTTCCAAAATTCGTTTTTTCCCCTTCCCTCCCCCTTTCTTTCTCGTCTCGCCCTGGGAAGGAAGGGCAAGGATCCGGGGGAATTGTTTGGCGGGGAGGAGAGGACTTGAATAAGTTGGAAAGAGAAGGCAGAAACAAGATTCGGAGTAAGCTGGGCGAGCAGTTGGAGACGAAAAAAAATTCTCTCTCTCTCTCCCTGACTCCGTCTGCCTCCCTCCCTCTCTTTGACTCGAATTCGATCCTCGTCTTTTTGGTTTCGCTTCGGAGAAGGGAGGTTTCGTGTTTCCAGGAGCTTCCAGTTTGAAAATGGCCTCTGGAAATCCGGGAAGTTGTGAGAAAATGCCATTTTACTCGCACGTAGGTGCAAAGAGGTGGAGGGTTTTTTCCCCTGCACGAGGTTGTTGGCCGTGGTGGCTTTTTCTTCCTCCCTGGTCAACAATCGCAACTGTTGCCTCGCTTCTGTAAACAGAAGCGGCTGTTTAATGAAGGGAGAAAGTCAGGGACAAAAAAATGAAAAGTCCACCCCCCAAAAAAATATATGCGAGGGGATTTGTGGCAGTCGCTGCCACCAATGCACACATAGGCGTGAACATCTAGAGGTCAGCGGTAGCCCTGGACATAAACCTCAGTGGAACCCCAAAATGTATCTGGCTGAGTGAGAAATTGGTTTTAAATGAGTTTTGATCCCATTGGACCACTTTTCCTGCAAGAAAATCACCCAGCTCAGAGAAAGGACCAAGGACCACAAAGTCCCCTTCCTCTCCACACACCCCACTCCCTTCTAGCACTGATGATGTTACCTAGTTGGGTAATGAAATGTTTGCAAGAAAACCACCCAGCTCAGAGAGCACCCGGGACCCCACGGGGGGAAAAAATATTGGAATAAGTGATCTTGAAAGCTGCTCAAGTGATTTTTCTGGCTTCTCTCTCTCTCTCTCTCTCTCTCTCTTTTTTTTTTATTATCCCAACCTTTTTTCTTTTTTTTTTAGATGGGTTGGGCTGAGAGTGGCAGGAAGCTGGGGAGGGGCGAGGTGGGGAAAGAGAAAGGAACCCAGGTCTATTGGCTCCAAATTTCACTTCTTTTTTTTAAAAAAAGATTTTGTTGAGCTTGGAGGGGGGGGAGGCTCAGGGAATGTGCCCGTGGATGCCCTTGATGTTTGAGAAGGAGGCAGCGGAAGGGAGCCAGTGGTTCAGAGAAGCAAAACTAGAGGGCTGCTGCAGGTAGATTTTGACTTACGCCCACAGTTGAGCCCTGAATTTCCATCGCTAAGTGAGACAGCTGTTAAGTGATCTTTGCCCCCTTTTACAACCTTCTGGCTGCATGCGTTCAGTGCATCACTGCAGTTTTTTAAATTAGTCACATGGTTGTTCAGTGAATCTGGCTTCCAGAGGGTCGTAAAAAGGATTCATGTGGCCCCTGGACATTGCAGCCATCATAAATACGAGGCAGTTGCCAAGCGTCCAAATTCAGATCCCGTGGCCACAGGGGAGGCTGCCACAATCGTAACTGTGAAGCACTGTCCTACGTCCCTTTTTTTCAGGACCGTCGTAACTTTGAGCAGTCCCTAAATGAACTGTTGTGAGTCCAGGGCCCACCGTGTGCCTCTTCCCCCTTTTCCTGGGGCTGGAGACAAGCTAGGCCTTTCTGCACCTGGTGGGTGTGGTTTGAGTTGAGGGTGAAAGGGAGAAGTTTGGGGCTTTGGCTTCTCCCACCACCTCCAAGGAGGAAGCTGCATGGGTTGTTTCCTGCCGGTTCATGGCAGCGGCTTTGCCTGCAGGGATCCGAAGGCGCTTGGCACGAGTGAAGGCTTTTGAATGGGTTTTTTTTTTTAAAAAAAATGTTTTTATTATGCATTTCCCTTTATTCTACGACCCATTTCCAGTTTTGCAGCAACCATGTACTGGTTGTATCAGATCCTTTTAAACTATACATAGTATTCTTACACACCCTAATCATAACCATTATTCTCCTAGTTATTCAGTATAGTCTCTCTCTTTTTAAAATACATGATATTGTATGCCATAGTTATATCCATTATTCTCATAATTGTACCATAACACTCTGCATTTATCACTCTATAATTTTAATCTACAGTCATGTACATTCCAATGTAATATTGCTTACAATATATATTCTTACATATCTCTATACATCTGTATTTATTTCCAATTTGAATGTTTGAAGGGTGCATTTAGGCTAAATGTCTATAAAGATTCTCAATTATTCAGGTCGTGGTTGTCCCAAAGGTGTTTTTTGCCCAAAAAGCAACTGGACATTCTTGTTTGTTTTTTTCTTTCTAGAAAATGTTTTGCTTCTCATCCCAGGAGCTTCTTAGTTCGGCATTCTTGCATTTAGGCTATAACTGTAAAACTGGTGAGAGAAAGGAGCATCTTGGCATGTTGATGGGGCTTGTTCATTTAGTGACCATCTGAAGCTGCAACGGCCGTCCAAAAACTGGCTTACGACTGTTTTTCACTCTTACGACTGTCGCTGCATTCCCCAGGGTCACGTGATCAAACTTCACCCCGCTTTTGTGACCTGGCAGCCGTAAAGGGTCGTAAATGGGGGTGAACCTCCTTTAACCCATGTCTCAATTCAGCCACAGGAATTTTCGGCTTTGTTGGGCTTTTAAATTGAGGATTATTTTTTGCTTATTTCTATAAACAAAAAATGGGGTGTTCCGCTTGGGAAAATCTCTTTTGAGTAGAAGTTTTTTTAAAAGGGGGGGGGGCGGGAATCCTCAGGCCTTGTGACAAGCCTGTGATTCTTTTTTTCCCTTCCCTTCCTTCCACGCCCTGACACACCTTGTTTCTGGGCTGGCAAGAAGGAGGTTTGATCCTGGGTGGAGCTGAGCGTCAACTTTCAGCATTCCTCACCAGCCACCCTCTCAGCCCAGAAAAGCCCTGCTCTGAGCTGCTCTTGGGCAACCCTGGACGGGCAGAAGCAACAGAAATAATAGCACAGCTGGTCCTCCACTTGTGGCCACAAATGGAGCCCAGGATTTATGTTGCTAAGGGAGAAATGTGTTAAGCGAGTTTTGTCCCATTTTACGACTTTTCTTGCCGTGTTTCTTAAGGGAATTGCTGCAGTGATTCGATTAACAACATGGCTGCTAAGGGAATCTGGATTCCCTGTTGACCCTGCTTGTCAGAAGGTCGCAAAAGGGGATTTGCCTGACACCCCCCCCTCCGGATGCTGCGACCGTTGTAAATGTGAGTCAGTTGCCAAGTGGCTAGATTTTGATCATGTGACCCTGGGACAATGCAACCATCGTAAATGTGAGTCAGTTGCCAAGTGTTCAAATGTAAACCATGGGGGGGGGGTCCCATGGGGATGCTGCAACAGTCATAAGTATGAAAAGGGGTCATAAGTCACTTTTTTCCAGTGTTGTCGTAACTTTGAACAGTTACTAAACGGACTGTTGTAAGTTCAGGACTACTGGTATATTGCCCCACAGTTTAGAGCATCCTCTGGGTGATTTGCATGGATTTACAATTTACACCTTATTGACCCCAGCAATCTGGGTCCTCATTTTACTAATAAGGAAGGAAGGAAAGAACGAAGGAGAAGAGAGATAGAAGGAAGAAAGGCAGGCAGGCAGGAAGGAAGGCCTGCACGGGGCTGACCACAGGGAATTCTGCACCGGTCGTAATTGCAAAAAACAGTGACACAAATCAGTGGTTTCAGTGCCGTTGTAACTTTGAACAATCACTAAACTAATAATTATACATAAGAACTACCGGCACATCAAGATCACAGTGGGACCTTGTTTGGGCATAACGTTTTGGGTGAATTCCGACTGTTTTACAGGGGCGGATTTGGCACCGCCGCCAAATCGGAGTGATTTTACCCAGCCATGCCAAGCTGGGCGTTTCCCTTTCTTAATCCAGCCTGCTGGCCAAACAAAAAACAACAACAGCAACAACCCCAGAGATCCTTCTGTTCTCTGGCTTTGGGGATGGGGAAGAGCCTTTGAAAAGGGTGGGGTCCCCTCCTACCAGATGGGGATTTTTGGGGAGCCAGCTTTTTCTGTCTTTTTTCTTTCCTTATTTATTTGTTCTTTATTCATTCATTCTTTCTTGTTTTTCTTTCTTTCTTTGCTTATTCATTCTTTCATTGGCACGTCCTGATTGCACGCTGGGGAGAGAAATGGCATTGAAAAGGCCGGTTTAATTGCTCCTGTCAATTACCACCTGGATCCCAATGAGGCCAAAGGGTCAAAGAAGTCCTGGTTGTCAGAAAGGCTGTGCCTGTATCTCTTCAGGGGGTCTCCTTCCGCCCTCTTCCCTGATGGCCAGTTAGCAGTCTGCCGCAGGCATCCTGGCTCTGTCTTCCCTTTGTTAAGCCCGAGTTCCTTTTTTTTTCTTTTTCATTCTGTACATAACACAGGGAAGGGTCCCTGGCGGTGAATTCAGCAGGTTCTGACCGGTTCTGGAGAACCGGTAGCTGAAACTTTGAGTAGTTCAGAGAACCAGCAAATCCCGCCTGTGACTGGCCCGCCAACCCCCTCTCTTCTCTGCCTCCCATCGAGTCCCAGCTGATCGGCCGGGTCTCCTTGGGTTGCCCTGCATTGGAGAACGGAGCTGCAAAGCAGGCTAGTGGGGAGGGGAGGGGAGGGAATGGGGATTTTGCAGTGTCCTTCCCCTGCCACGCCCACCAAGCCACGCCCACAGAACTGGTAGTAAATAAAAATTGAATCCCACCACTGGTCCAGGGGCGACATGGAGCTCAATCTGGCACCAGGAAGACCCCCTGGAATTCTTCAGAGGGGACAGATGGTCAGTGTTGTCCCTTGGCAGCTGCCTGTTAGGCACAACTCTCTCTGCGGCTCCGTTCTTGACCAGGGGCTTTACATGTAGGGTGCAACGCGGAGTCAAACCTGTGGTCGTAAGTGTGGGAACCCGTTGCAGATTGTAAGTGGAGCAAAGGCCATCTCGGGAGATACCGGGAGGTTTGGAGCAGGGGAGTCAAACTCAATTTCATTGGGGGCCGCCTCAGGGCTGAGGTTGACCTCAAGGGACTGGGCGGGCATGGCCAGCTTGATGCCACTCCCCAAACTGCTGACCCGATGTTTCCTCTTTGCATTTGGGTAGACCAGGCCAATCCTTCCTTCCTTCCTTCTGATCACTCGCTGGATCCGGCCTTAAGTTTGACACCCCTGTTTTACAGGCTCCCCAATAGCAGAGTTGCAAGGGACCTTGGCCCCAGCCTCTGGGTTGCAACCCTCTACCAGGCCTCAGCCTGTTCCAAACCAAACCGGCCACGGAAGAAATAAGCAAGCGTCACCTGCATGAAATTCCACTAAGACGAATGGAGGTTGCTGTCACACGCGAAGCTCCATTCGTGCAAATGGAGCTTTGCACACAAGCGCAAGCACCCTCTGTTTGTGCACGAAGCTCCATTTGTGCTGCTTGCACTGTGTGTGTGCCACTCACACACCTCCCTTGCGCCGGGCTGCCAAGCTGGAAAGTTTCGGGGGGACCCTGTTCTAGGCCAACCCCTGGTCAGGCAGGAGGCCATATGCCATTTCAGACAAGGGGCTCTCCCGCCTCTTCTTACAAACCTCCAGTGTTGGCGCACCCACCACTTCTGGAGGCAAGGAGTTCCATCGGTTGATTGTCCTCACTGTCAGGGAGCTTCTAGGTCTGCTCAGCAGCAGAGATGTAGAGGTTCCCCCTCACCAGACGACTCCTCTGCCAAGTTTGCTGAATGTTGCAATTGGAGATTTGCAAGGATGACTCAAGCGGTGGAAGAAATGAGTCGCTGGTTTAGTGGGAAAAGATTGGTCATTCAAGAATCTGATTCTGTGCAAGAGGCCATTCTCTCCTCCCCCGTTCTAAGACCGCCAAGAGGACACGTTTGTCAAATTTTAATCCCATCTTTATTCCCTTGATATTTCATCTTTATCAGTCACTGCATGGTGGCACAGTGGTTAGAATTCAGTAGGGCAGGCTAATTTCTGATAACTGTCAGCTGTTCGATCCTGACCAGCTTAACGTTGACTCAGCCTTCCATTCTTGGATCTTGGATCCTCTGTACTCTCCTTTGTCATGACTTGCTTCTGAGAATGTCGCTTCTGGGTTCCTGATTTTGTATGCTGGCCTCTGCTATAAAGAAGTTTCTCTTATGTGGATGAATCCTGCAGAATTATTTACTTGGGTGCTGGTCGGATGTGCTGCAAAAACTCTGACACCTCCCATCTTTCTGAGGTCAGTAAAATGAGGACCCAGATTGCTGGGGGAAAGAGCTGACTCTGTAAACTGCTTAGAGAGGGCTGTAAAAACACTTATGAAGTGGGATATAAGTACTAGTGCTATTGCTATCGTAGACCAGCCGATTTCCAATGGCTTATCATCCCTACCTCGTCCAGCAGTGTGGCTGATGGCCAGCTGACCCTTGTCCTAATGAGGTCACGCAAATCAATGATTGCCTAGTTAAAGGTTCCCAGACCTGGGACCGTATGGTTCCCAGAAAGGGTTGCCAGCTCCTGCTTGCTACTTCCCCCCCACCCCCGTCTTGCAGGGAGGGAGGCCTCTCATTAAGAAGGCCCCATTTATCTGCCACTCTTCTTGGCACATGGTGCTCCAGGGCGTACCTCGAAACGCTGGGTGGTGAACGGGATATGCCCAGACCAGGTTGCAGATGGGCAGAGAGAGCAGGTGGGTGATATGGCTGCCAATTTGAGGTGTTGCAACCTTGACTTGCAATTTGGAATTTACCTGTCGTTCTTCAAAGAGGATTATTTAAGAAATGCCTGCATAAACCTGACCTATATGCACTCCTCCTAGGCGATCCGGTTCAAATATTACTTTACATCAAATAAGGCCTAGAATCAACCACTTAATTGCACAGTCCAGGAAACCATCACTTATAAAATGTCTTTTTCTGGCTTAGAATATCGACCCACAGAGGGACCTCGGAGGTCTTCTAGTCCAACCCCCTTTGTGCAGAAAATCCTATAACATTTCAGACCAATGGTTATCCAATCTCTTCTTTTTTGTGGTAAAGTTTTTTTTTTTTAAATTTCATGGACAATGTGGCGTCTGAGTGTCATTCATTTTAGTACAATAGTAATATTGATACACATGCAAATTACCACATTAATCAGACTTACACAATCTAATGTTATCATACATATCTATATCGGCACTTAATCCTTCATTTTCCAATTATTCAATATTTGCTACATCCTTCAAATAGTGGTAGCATTATTTTTGAGCGTATTTGATAACATCCTTTTTCAAAATCTAATCTTAACCTCCAACATTCACTTTAAATGTGTTATATAACTCTTAAAAACTTTCAGGGTTGGAGCATTGACAACTTCTGGAGGCCAGTTGTTCCACTGATTAATTGTTTTGACTGTCAGGAAATTCCTCCTTCGTTCTAGGTCGCTTCTCTCCTTGATGAGTTTCTACCTGCTGCTTCTTGTCCTGTCTCTCAGGGGCTTTGGAGAATAGCTTGATCCCCCCTCTTCTTCGTGGAGGCCCCTGAGACATTGGAAAACTTCTTGATTTTGAGAAGTAGCAAATTATCCACCAGCCACCATTTCCTGGTTTAAAGCGTGAAGCCAATGGCCATTTCCAACTTTCCCCATGACTACGGTTGTGAACTGAGCCAGTGGAGGTTGCTATCAAAGAGAAACTTTATAGATGGGTGCCCAACATTATAGCGATGAAACAATTAAAAATTATGAGTTGGAACCTGGTTGCCAGTTGTCCACAAACCATAGTTTCCCCATCATTTTTGCACGTGGACAAGGTTTCTTTCACATGAACTGGGCTCCACCACCCAGGGTTATGAATTTCAGATGGGTGGCCCTATAAATCTTACAAATAAAATAAATTAGGCTGAGCTGTCAGATGATTTTGCTGAAAGCTTAAGGCATTGTATGAACTCAACTGTGGCTCGCTCACTGTTAAGACAACTTCCGCATGGAACCTGATGCAGTCACAGCCTCTGACTGTAGACCGTGCATTGTTCTAAATCATAATGGGGTTCATTTGGTTAGGATTTAGTATATATTGTATGAACCCAGCCCTGAAATGTATGAATCACAGTCATGATTGAACAGAATCCTGGTATGTATGTAAACATTTTACTTGGAGAA
This sequence comes from Hydrophis major, assembly GCA_033807585.1. Lineage (NCBI taxonomy): Eukaryota > Metazoa > Chordata > Lepidosauria > Squamata > Elapidae > Hydrophis > Hydrophis major. Next base: position 144,922 of record CM066341.1, on the reverse strand, counting down.
GAAATTAACCCGCAAAGTTAAGGGTTCAAAATGGCAAGAGTGACCTTTGTTTTATGCCCATCCCTTTTTAAAAACTTAGTGTGTATTTTTTAAAATCTTTTTATCTTATGTTCTTCTTATCCATCTTCTGTTCTTCTTGCTTGGATTTTAATTTGTTGCTTTCTACAGAAGAATCGGCCTAATTCTTCCGAAGATGATTAGGGAACTGGAGGCAAAACAATATGAATAACAGTTGGGCTTGTCTAATCCAAGGAAGAGAAGGACCAGGGGTGACATGATAGCATCTTGCAATATTTGAGGGGCTACCCCAAAGCAGGGGGGGGTCAACCTATTTTCCAAAACACCTGTAGGCAGGACAAGGAGCAACGGATGGAAACTAACCAAGGAGAGAATCAACTGAGAACTAAGGAGGAATTTCCTAATGATGAGAACAATTAACCGGTGGAACCACTTGCCTCCAGAAGTTGTGGGGGCTCCATCACTGGAGGTTTTAAAGAAGAGACTGGACAGCCACTTGTCTAGAATGGTAGAGGGTTTCTTGTCTGAGCAAGGGGTTGGACTAGAAGACCTCCAAGGCCCCTTCCAACTCTGTTTTTCCATTACTGGTTGTACCTCCAGTAACATGCTCTTCCTACACGTGTGATAACGAGAGAAGGACAAAGGTCCCAGCTGAAGCCTTGCTTTAAAAAAGAAGAAAAGGAAGAAGGAAGGAGAAGGAGGAGAAGAAGAAGAAGAAGAAGAAGGAGGAGGAGGAGGAGGAGGAGAAGGAGAAGGAGAAGAAGAAGAAGAATGGATTTCTTGTGCTTCTGTAAAAGCTGCCACAGCTTTTTTGTAAATGTCAAGCAGAATGTGTCCCAGACTTACCCTTTAATCCGTGAAGTTGGGAGAAGAACAGGCAGTCTTCCAGCCCATAAACTAGAGATGAGAGGCCTTTGGCTCCTTTCATGTTTACTAAATGAAAATGTGTGTTCTCGCCATTATTTTGTTGAATTTTATTTTATGACTATCATTCTATTTTCATGGCTCAGATCATCCAGTGTTCCACTTGCATTGGGACTCCAGGCTGCCAGTGAACCCAACCAACTCTGATTTATGGCTTAGCAAGTTGGCTGAATCCTAACCAACTCCTTGCCATCTGGTCATGCTGGTTGTGACTTCCAGAATCGGAACCCCCAAACAATGCAGTGGATACCCCCAAAATTTGGGGATTACTGTGCTTGATTGAATCCTTCCGTTGCTCTTTCCACTTCCCAAGAGGGATTTAACAGAATAACAGAGTTGGAAAGGAACCTTGGAGGTCTTCTAGTCCAACCCCCTGCAGAAAATTTTACCAGGAGACATTTTCTGACTGTGAGAACAACCGACCCATGGAACAGAAGTTGCCTTCAGAAGTTGTGGGAGCCTCATCCCTGGAGGCTTTCAAGAAGAGACTGGACTGCCCTCTGTCAGAAATGGCGAAGGGTCTCCTGCTTGGATTGAGGGGTGGGGGTTGGACTAGATGACCTACAAGGTCCCTTCCAACTCTATTCTGCTATATCTGACAAATGCTTGTCCCGTTTCTTTTGTGGTTGTCAAATTGCAATCAAATCTAGAGGTTTGAACAACCATAGCTAAGAATATCAAAAAGAAAAATTGAGTATTTGAAGAGTTCGCTTGCCTGACTATACTGGCTATACTCGGCATCCAAGACATTGGATAGGCATCTCTGAGCATTGCCAAGTTGCAACTCGCGTGTTGACTCTTTCTTGCATCAAAGGGATCTGGAAAGCTTTTCTTAACCCTCCACCCGCTTCGGCCTCCGTTCTTCCTCCCCTCTCTTTCCCAGCTCAATTCCTAGCATTGTATAGGGCTGACAGCCTCCTTGGCTCCTTGAAGCCATGTATGTATGGCTTCAAATGTTGACCCTTACAAAGGGCAGAGGGTGGGAATTTCTGGGAGTGAAACATCTTTTTTCAGCCTTCCCCTTTGGATTCAGCCTGACACTCTCCCTTTGCTACAGCTGGGAAGGAGGCAATGGCGGATGTTTTAGTCGTGCGTAGCCTCTTTTTCAAGAAAGCCGTGAGAACAAAGGTTGCTTTCTAAAGGGTTGCTTCAGTTCTTCTTCAGCCTTCTAGTTTTGGCTGGGCTCAGCTTCAGGCGTCTGCTTTTGAAGCCAACAGTGAATTCATGGAGGTTGGCTAACATTCTCTGCGGCTAAGGGGACGGGGTTTTATATACTAGGCCAGGGGTGTCAGAGTCAAGGCCCACGGGGTGCTTAGATCCGGGCCATGGGGGGGGCACTCTGGAAATAGCAAAGGACCGCCCTGCAGAGCCTTTGCCAGCAAAAATGGAGCTCGGAGGGCTGTACTCTGTTTTTGCTGGCAGAGGAATGCAGGAGGATTCCCCCAGCCCTGCTTAGGCCACCACAAGTGCCCCAACATGAGGGATGTCATGTTGGCCACACCCACTCCAGCCACGCCCCTCTGTCCCTCTTGAGATCAAACACAGCCCTGATGCGGACCTCAAAGTAATCAAGTTTGACCCCCTGTTCTAGGCTATTAAAGAGAAGGATTAGGGCAAGGGTCTTCAAACTTGACAGATTTAAGTCTTGTGGGCTTCAACTCCCAGAATTCCTTCTCCAGTCATGGTAGCTCAGGAATCCTGGGACTTGAAGTCCACAAGTCTGTTTGGCTCACTCCGAAGATCTAGGTGCCAGAGGGCAGGACAAGAAGTAATGGATTCTTCTTCTTACAAGAAGTAACGAAGCTTTCTCGAGCGGAGAGAGATCCAGCCTAGAACCAAGGAGACATTTCCTGACAGTGACAACCATTAACCAATGGGAGAGCTGGCCTGCTGGAGGGGTGGATGAGGTGTTCAAAGACCAGGCCCCCGCTTGACTGGGATGGTGTGAGGTTCCTGCCTTGAGCAGGAAACCTGTACCACTTCTGACCAATGGCTCTTTACTCTCTTCTTGAAAACCTCCAGTGATGAAGCATCCACAACTTCTGGAGGCAACTTCATTGTTCTCATGGTCAAGAAATTTCTCCTTAGTTCTAGGTTGCTTCTCTCCTGGGTGAGTTTCCAAGAGCCGAGTTGGAAGGGACCTTGGAGGTCTTCTAGTCCAACCCTCTGCTCAAGTAGGAGCACTGCCAAAAATGGAAATGTGGTGTAAATGTTGAAAAATGTGTAATAAAGATTATTTTTTTAAAAAGTCACAATACCAAGGAAGCCTTCAAAAACAACGCAACGGAACAGAGGTAGATGGCCAAGAAAACAAACCCAAGAACAAGGAAAAGGAAGAAAGGGGAACTTTTAATTGTTCTTGCAAACGATCTGGGCGCAGAGCCAAACATTCAGAGCCTTTCAAAATACCAGTTGGGTAGGGGCTGCTTAGATCTGGGGGCTGGGGAGACGCCTCCTTCCAGCTGCTGCTGCCGCAGAGCAGGCTCACTTCCAGGCTCCCAACTGATCGTAACAAAATAACCAAGTTGGAAAGTGCCCTGGAGGTCTTCTAGTCCAACCGCCTGCACGAGACCCTACACCATTTCAGACAAGTGGGCTGTCCAGTCTCTTCTTTAAAACAAACTTTAAAAGTGTCGGAGCACCCACAGCGCCTGGAAGCTAGACGTCCTACTGGTTCCTTCTTCTCCCTGTCTGGGGAATTTCTCCATTGATGGTTCCTGGAACACACCAAGCATGCCAGATCGAGCCAGCTGGGCAGATAAGAGAGGAGGCAGGCTGCACAGTGTTGGCTGCGTGAATGATACCAAGACCTGTTTGAATTGCAGCTATCGGGGATCATTCTGAAGTGCCTTGGCTGAGCCAGGGCATTCTTTTCCCACAGATCTGCTTCAAGGGTGGCTCTGTGCCATGGCTGCCCCAACCGAAAGCTTGACATTCACCTCCTGTATTGCACAATTGATTCCTGCACAGAATGCTCTCTCGCAATCCCACCCTCTCTCTCTTTCTCTCTCTCTCTCTCCCTCCCTCTGTCTCTTTTTCTTTCTTCTCTCCCTCCCTCCCTCTCTTTCATCTCTCTCTCTCTGTCTCCTTTCTCCCTCTCTTCCTCGCTCCCTCCTTTCCTCTCTCTCCCCCTCCCTCCCTCTCCTCCCCTGCTCTAAATGGAGCTTCTGAAACACATAGGAGCAGGGAGCAGGTTATTTTGCAGGGGTAGAAATGATCTTTGTGGGAAGGGCTTCCAAAAAACGTGGGTGCTGCAACGGTCCGAAGTGTGAAAACAAATGTCCTGACAGCCCTTTTTTTCAGTGCTGTTGTAACTTCGAACGGTTGCTAAACGAATGAGCTGTAAGTCAAGGACTACCTGCCTGGCGCCTTCTGGGATCTTCTCAGCTGGGAAGCAGTGGAACCTGTCTTAGAAGGAGGGATCAGAGAGAGGAACCTGCTCCAACTCCACAGGCGACTGGAAGAGCCGGGCGTTCCCTGACATTTGCGTTTCAGTGGCGTTGAATGCCTCTGAAAACATTTGTGGTATTTGCAACGCAAATTTAGGCAAGACGCCACCTTCCGAGGTGGCTCTGTAGCTTTGGAGGGCCACGCCGTTCCCCCACTCCGTCCCAAATGTCAGATGAAGCTGGAGAGGAAAGTCTAATTGCCCGGGCGGGGTGTGTAATTCCTCAGACTGCTCTGTGAGTATGGCAGCCTGCTTGGAGAGAATATTCTGGTCAATCTTGTTTGGCAGGAAATGCCAAACATTCCAGCATCTTGGTTATTCCCAATTTTGACAAACATGGGTCGTGTGGGAAAGCCTGGGTAGAGGTGAAGACCATGAGTGTAATGTGATTTCATTGGTTAACAAAACATCATCCCCCCTTCTCCCCCCACCCCCCCATCTTGGGACAACCAAGGAGGGTTGCTTCTTTTTGCAAAAGAAAACAGTGGCCTGGAATTGGATTGCTGGCTTTGTTTTCAGTTCAGTGTGTGAGTCCAGACCTTCCTGGTGTCCATATCGTAATTTTCAGCTTATGCAAATGGGTGAAATCCCAGGCCTGTGGCTGCACGTGGTCTCCAAAAGTATAGAGTGTTGTTGTTGTTAGTTGTGAAGTCGTGAAGTCCGACCCATCGCGACCCCATGGACAACGTTCCTCCAGGCCTTCCTGTCCTCTATCATCCCCCGGAATCCATAGAAGCTCATGCCGACTGCTTCAGGGACTCCCTCCAGCCCCCTCCTCCTCTGTGGCCCCTACACCTTCTGACCTGAGGGGCTTCTCTTCCAGTGTCATATCTTTTTGCCTTTTGGTACAGTCCATGGAGTTGTCATGGCAAAGATACTGGTGTGGGTTGCCATTTCCTTCTCCAATGGATGACATTTTGTCTCTGCTATGCCCTGCCTTGGGTGGCCCTGCACGGCATAGCTCATAGTTTCATTGAGTTAACGCAAGCCCCTTCGCCACGACAAAAGCAAGAGCTACCACAAAGAAGAGTGAACCAACCTATTCTTCTTCAGAGCCCCTGAAGGCAGGACAAGAAGCAACGGATGGAAACGAATCAAGGAGAGAAGCAACCCAGAACTCAGGAGGAATTTCCTGACAGAACAGTTAACCACAATTAATGGCTTGCCTCCAGAAGTTGTGTGTGTCCTATCACTGGAGGTTTTCAAGAAGAGACTGAACAGCCATTTGTCTGATATGACATAGGGTTCCCTGCTTGGATAAGGGGTTGGACTAGATGACCTACAAGGTCCCTTCCAACTCTTTTCTTCTGGTATCTTTTTTTCCCTTCTTGAATCGACAGCTTCCTTCCAGCTGAGCCAAGAATCAAAAGTGGGTAAGGATCCCAATGAGAATCTGGAATTCACGCACGTCATTAATAAAATTCAAACTCTGGAAGCTGCCTAACATTATGGCATCAGGAAAGGTTTGTACAAGATGTTTTCCTGTCTCAGGAGATCCTTTTGATTGGATGCCTTGTCCATGGTTCCTTTGAGCATTTGACTTTTTGGGTCCAAATCCCCAATGAACATTTTCAGGTTGATCCATCCGCTTTATGAAAGGGGTCTTGTACTAAATTGGACCAATGGTTATCTCACCCAATTTTGCTAACCCGCTGTTTTCAGTGAAGACAGGCCAAGTCGATTAAAAGCATTGAGACTAGATGTTCTCAAATTGTGTTCCTGGTGAGCATTATCCATAGATGGCATCTCCATCACACGAATTGGAAGCAGTTATTTCTGAAAGTTTGTTGCTGGGTTGGTTATCTCCTGGGAGATCTTGGCCAGGATTTGAGAAAGGATGGAGAAATCTAAAGGCACCTGGGACACTGGACAATTAATACTCTCAGTGACTCAAAAAAGGTGCGGCCCAGAGGTGGAGGAGAGGAAGGGCTGACCATACACCTGTCAAACAGGTTGTTTTGGGTGTCTTTATCTGGTCCACAGTTTCATCCCTTGCCCTGGGACATTTGCCGGGCTGAAAATAAGGGAAGTGCTTGGTTTTTCCTTCAGAAATAACATCCTGGGTAACACTGATGAGCAAAGTTTGGATATTTAATTTCAGAATAATAAGGATAATCTTAAGAGCTGTGGTGGCACAGTGGTTAGAATGCAGCATTGCAGGCTAATTCTTCCCGCTGCCAGCAGTTCGATCCTGACCGGCTCCAGGTTGATTCAGCCTTCTATCCTTCAGAGGTTGGTAAAATGAGGAGCCAGATTGTTGGGGCCATTTGCTGAGTCTGTAAACTGCTTAGAGAGGGCTGGAAAGCACTGTGAAGCAATCTATAGTGGGACTAATGGAGTGTGCATCAAATTTCACACTTAATATTGAAAGTTGGAGCTATTCCTTTGAAATTTCCAAATATCCAGATAGGTAAGTAGGTAGGTAGGTAGGTAGGTGAGACAGATGGTGGGTGGGCGGGTAGATGGACGGACGGACAGACAGACAGATGAGAGAGATGATGGATGGATAGGTATGTAGGTAGGTAGAAGATGATGGATGGATGGGCAGATGAATACCTTACCTCCTGCGGTTGTGGGTTCTCCATCATTGGAGGTTTTCAACAATAGACCAGACCACCTGTGACTGCTATACGTTCTCCTGCCTTGAGCAAGTGGATGGACTAGTAGACCTCCAAGGTCCCTTCCAGCCTTAGGCTTCTATGTCCTGAGAACTCACCCTGCAATTTAATTGCAGGCTGAATCTGAGTGTGCAGCGGCATTGGGCCGAGTCTCTGGGAAGAGAGAGAGACCTTCATCCATAGTCCTCACGGAGAATCAAATTGAGCAGCCTCTGGAACTGAGGGTGGGCTGGTACGCCGCCTTCCTCGGTTGTTTGCTCACAGAAGTGGGGCAGCCCCGGGGGTCCAGAAAGGACTCCATGTCCCTTTTGTGCGGCTGTGTTTGCCCCAAGATGGAAAACTGCTTCCGGTTGCTCATAAAGCAGTTGATAAGTGTATAAACTGAAGGGTTTGGGTGGAGATAATAGTCTTTGCTCAGCGTGTTTGTGCATGCCTTAAGGAGGGAACCAGGCAGTTTGCAGAATGCCAAATGCCTGGCCTATTTCTTGCTTCCTAGTTTCCACTCAATCAGAGTTAATTGCCATCCACTTAGAACCTGGCTAATCATTGACTAAAATTGAAAGACTTAACTACCTCTTGGGGGGGGGGGTGATGCTCAAACACTTTCCCAGTGGGGGAGGGAAATTCATGTACAAGTGCAAAAGGTGGGTTTTATTTTCGGATCCGGTGCTGGGTTTTGTTTTGTTTTTTTGTTTGATTGTTTGTTTTCTCCTGCAGGTCAAAAATGGGCTTACAATAATTGATCAAATAATGTTAGGGATAGATGAAAAATTGACAAAGAAATTGTATAACTTTCTACTAAGCTTAAAAATGGAAGATGAACAGGTAAAAGAGGCAATGATACCCGTGTTTCCCCAAAAATAAGACCCTGTCTTGTTTTTGTTTTTTGTTTTGTTTTGCCACCAAAATAGGCACCAGGTCTTATTTTGGGGGGATGTCATCCACTGACTAACCTCACTTGTGCACATTGCCCCCTTCCCTCCTGGCCTCCTTTTCACTGTCAGAGGCCTTCAGGAACTTCTATGACGACCAGCAAGGCTTTTCTGAAGGCCTCTGCAGGGGATAACAGCTCTGGATCGATCTGGAGCTTTGTTATCGGCTAAAGAGGCCTTCAGCCGCAGAAGAAATGGGTGTGCGAGGACTGGCTACAACTGCCCAAAGGTAAGTAGTAGGGCAGCTCCATCCACCCCCTATCCCCACCCAAGCTTAATTTTTACCCATGCATTCTGGAGCGGGTGGGATCTTAATTCGGGCTTATTTTGGGGGTGGGGCTTATATTGGGCGAGAACATGTAAAAATCAAGCTAGGGCTTACTTTCAGGGTAGGTCATATTTTCAGAGAAACAGGCTATTATTATATATAAATAAATTGACCCAGACAATATGCTGTTCACTAAGTAGCTCTATATGTAATGTGAAAATATATAAATAAACTGTTTTTTAAAAATGGGCGGGTGGGACATTTGCACATGTCCCTTGGTCTTCTTGACACCAAGAAGCCTCTTTTTCATTCTTGGACAATTCCCACCAAGGTCCTTGGACGGGGCGGGCGGTTGGACGATGATCTACAAGATCCCTTCCAACTCTGTTAATCTATTTACAACTGTTCTTCCTTCCGGTGAAAGACAGTGAGAGTAGTTCTGTCTGCAGTTCGTTTGTATTTTTTTATCTTTTAAGGTGAAACTCTCAGCTCCAGGCTGTTCACCTGTCCAGTTGTTTTCTGGAGGATGATGCCAAGGAGTTTCTACCACAAAGCTAGCATTTAGCTTTAAATTATACCTATAATTTTTTAAAACTCCACCCAGCCTTTTTTTTCCCCCCTCTGTTTCTTGGTCTCTAGGAATGGAGACATTCCACTCCCAAGCAAAAGAGCAAAAAGAGGGGAAGGAGGAAATAGTGAAAATAGCTGAAGTGTGCAACTTAGCTGGAAATCTTTGCATTTTACTCTTGACTCTAGACATGTCGGAATGCTATGATAGCCATTTGTCTGAAGTGGTATAGGCTCTCCTGCTCAAGCAGGGGTTTGGACTAGATGACCTCGAAGGTCCCTTCCAACTCTAATGGTGATCACGATGATGATGAAGCACATGTGGGACAGCAAATGGCATTGATCTTTTTAGATGCACAGAAAGCTTTTGACAAAGTACATTGGCAAGTTAGAATATCTTGGTGAATTTTTTTTTAAATGCGATTGAGACAAAATAAGCAAACAGCCAAAGTAATAGTTAATGGGGACTACACAGAGAATTTTAATATTTAGAAAAAGGCACAAGGCAGGGATGTCCACTCTCCCTGTTACCATTGATACTAATGTTGGAAGGGTTAAATAGAAATGGTAGACAGGATCCAGAAATAAAAGGCACAAAAATAAAAAAGGGAAAATATAAATTACAGGCATTTGCAGATGATATAGTATTTTTTTAGAAGAACCAATGGAAAAAAAGATAGAAGAATATGGAAAAGTTGTGGGATTGAAAATAAATAAAGATAAAAACAAAAATATTAGTTAAAAATCTTACACAAAAACAAGAGGGAAAGGAGGAAACAGCGAAAATAGCTGAAGTCTGAAACTAGCTGGAAATCTTTAGATTTTTCCCTTGTTCCTCTTGACACGGACTCCAAAATATGTGTGTTTTTGTATGTTCAGGCACTCCTTGACTTACAGCCACAACCAAGTTCAAAAATTTCCTGACAGTTAGAACAATTAATCAGTGGAACAACTTGCCTCCAGAAGTTGGAATGGAATAGAATAGAATAGAACAGAACAGAATTCTTTATTGGCCAAGTGTGATTGGACACCCAAGGAATTTGTCTCTTGTGTATAAGCTCTCAGTGTACATAAAGAAAAAATAAAATATATTCATCAAGAATCATAAGATACAACACTTAGTGATAATTATAGGTTACTAATAAGCAATCAAATCATACATAGGTTACTAATATGCAATCAAAAACATACTAGGAAAACAATTAAAACAATATAAATTGTAAAGATACAAGCAACACGGTTATAGTCATAAGTGGGAAGAGATAGGTACTAGAAAGGATGAGAAGAAGAATAGCAATAGAAGAATAGCAATGCAGACTTTGTAAATAGTTGGACTGTGTTGAGGGAATTCTTTGTTTAGCAGAGTGATGGCGTTTGGGAAAAAACTGTCCTTGTAGTTGTTGTGGTATGCAGGGCTCTATAGCGTCATTTTGAGGGTGGGAGTTGAAACAGTTTATGTCCAGGATGTGAAGGGTCTGTAGATATTTCCACAGCCCTCTTTTTTGACTGGTGCAGTATTATACAGGTCCTCCATGGAAGGCTGATTGGTAGCCATTGTTTTTTCTGCAGCTCTAATTATCTGTTGAAGTCTGTGTCTGTATTGTTTGGTTGCAGAATCAAATGGGGGGGATAAAAGGGGCTGTTTTTTGGGGAGGGGGGAGAATAGTCCCTATTAGTTTAATTTCTTGGAAGTTTTGCCCAGCGAATATGAAAATGTCTGCATTTCTACAACTCATCCATCAGGCATGCTGACAAAAACACTCAAGATTGGAGCTGGGGGAAATTAGGGTTTGGGGGAAAATGCCAGTGTGGTTTAAACATAAGTAGTGTTTTCTTTTAAGGAAGAGGAAAAAAATTTTGGTCTGATGTACAGTTCTTGGAAATGGCATATCGTTTGGGGAAACTTTGGGGGCTGGTTAATCAAGATTGGGTGAAAATGAGTTTTTCTTCCACTTTGCTTAGAACTGGCTCCTAATCTATAACCACCAGTCAGTTAGATAGCATTTTTCCCTTCATATCTTGCTGCTTTCTACCAGATCAGCTGATTGCATTATACTGCCTCAGTATCTATTTAAAGAGCGTGTTCAATTTCACATGACTGTTCTTTTTTTGAGGGGGGGGAGAGAAAAGAAAGAAAGAAAAAGAGAGGCAGGCAGGCAAGCAGAAAGGAAGAAAGGAAGGAGAAAAAGAAAAAGGAAGGAAAATTTTTGTCCTTCAATTGGTAACCTCCCCTCTTCGACAAAACCTGCTAGCTGAGTTCAGAGGTGTTGAAAGTGTGGAGGCCTACCTGTGGAAAGAAGAGGGAAGAAGATTGGCGTAGTTTGCAGCTTGATTTGCCCAGATCTTGAGGAAGGGTCCTCCTTTGGATTGGAGGAAGGGGGTTGCATCAGCTTTCCTGCTCCTTCCCTTCTTACTTGGAGCGTCTCATTGCCCTTCACAGAAGAAACCAGGGGAGAAAGGAAGGATACACTGTATATCCCAAGAGAAGAGAATATTGGTAGCTCTGGGCTGAACTGTGGGGTCTTTGGTGCTCTCTGAGCTTTATGGTTTTCTTGCAGACGTTTCATGACCCAACTAGGGAACATCATCAGTGCTAGAAGGGAGTTGGGTTTGGAGGAGGAGGAGGAGGCGGGGGAGGACTGTGGGGTCTTGGGGTCCGTTGTGTTCTTTGAGCTTGGTGATTTTCTTGCAGACCTTTCATTATCCAACTAGGTAACATTATCAGTTGTGGTAAGCTTGGGGCACCAAGGACTCCAGAAGATAAACACTTTGACCTGTGGACCCCTAAGGAGACCCTGTCAAAAAGAGGTGCCTGTTAATCTAATTGGATGTATTCAGGCTTGCTTTCAATGAGAATGTTTGCTAGATAAGAGAGATGACATTCTATTCTATTCCATTCCATTCCATTCCATTCTATATATTATAGTCCCTCGTTTTCCTCCAACGTTTTTCTTGCTTTGCCCTACCAGGCCTGGAAGTGGATTGTGACATTTCTCAAAACCATTTATTTATTTTCTTTTGAGGCTCTGTGCACTTTGCAGTGTTGAGTTAGGAATGCAGCCTTCGCTCTTTCTCCTGCGGGGGGAGGGGGGGCAGTTGGTGGCCATGGAAGGAGTGAGTCAGCTGAAATCCCTGCAAGCAGAAGGGACCCCTGAGGAGCCAGCATGATTTCATGTCTGCGGGTGCCTGGGTGTTATTTGCATTCAGGATGTGACCTGTCTTCTCTACATGTTCTGAACTATAGCTCCCGGCACCGAGAAGTAGTTGAGAATTGATCCTTTGCAACAGCCAGAGCACTTAGACTTATAAACTGCTTCACAGTGCTTTACAGCCCCCTCTAAGCAGTTTACAGAGTCAGCCTCTGCCCCCCTCCCAGCAATCTGGGTCCTTGTTTTACCCACCTCGGAAGGAGGGAAGGCTGAGTCAGCCTTGAGATTTAACTAAGTCCTTTAGATGATTTGGCTTGCCTCCAGAAGCTCTGGGTGCTTCCTCAATGGAGGCTTTTATAAAGGGACTGAACAGCCACTTGTCTGGAATGGTATAGGGGCTCCTGCTTGAGCAGGGAGTTGGACTAGAAGTCCACCGAGGTCCCTTCCAGCTCTATTCGGCTTGATTGATTGACTGATTGATTGATTGGAGGTCTTGGTTCCAGTTACTGGTCAAATCTCAGCTTACTTGGCTTCCAACTCCAGACAAGGATGGTGGTCAGATTTGCTTAGACTGGTGTGTATGACTTACACGTTGACCTCAAACTTCCGTCCCTTCTCATGTAGATTTTCCTTCTCTCTTTGCAGGGAAGACAGAGAAGATCCTCACAGAGTTTAGCCAATTCTACCAGGAACAATATGGCCTCGCCCTGTTTAACAGCGTCCGCTTTGAGATCGAAGGAGGAACAGCTCCCCAAGCCCAATTATTGCATCGCAAGGTAAGTCAGACTCGACACAATGTCGGGCAACCTGTTGAAAAATAGGTTCAAAAGCTGCCCCCTCTCCAGAAAAAATGTTGTTGTTGTTGTTGTTGTTGTTGTTGTTGTTGTTCTTCTTCTTCTTCTTCTTCTTCTTCTTCTTCTTCTTCTTCTTCTTCTTCTTCTTCTTCTTCTTCTTCTTCTTCTTCTTCCTCCTCCTCCTCCTCCTCCTCCTCCTCCTCCTCCTCCTCCTCCTCCTCCTCCTCCTCCTCCTCCTCCTCCTCCTCCTCCTCCTCCTCCTCCTCCTCCTCCTCCTCCTCCTCTTCTTCTTCTTCTTCTTCTTCTTCTTCTTCTTCTTCTTCTTCTTCTTCTTCTTCTTCTTCTTCTTCTTCTTCTTCTTCTTCTTCTTCTTCTTCTTCTTCTTCTTCTTCTTCTTCTTCTTCTTCTTCATGAAGGTTCCTCAGGGAAGTCCTCAGGTAGAGAAGGAAGGGTTTGGAGGCAACCCAAGCTGTGTCATAAGAGACGGAGGTGATCGTGTCTTTCCGATAATGATCAGAGACATTGTCCTTGGGGCCTTCTGAGAGATAGGACAGGCATGTGAGGGTACAGACAGGAGGAACATGGGTGGCTAGGAGGCAAAAGAGAGGGAGGGTAGAAGAGATGCACAAGAGGGAAAGAATGGCTTAATCCGGGTTGCTGAAAACAGTGGCGTTCACACAACCTCCTGAGTTTGGTAGAGTTAACCTGTGTTTTAAAGGACGTGGTGGCTAAGTGGCTTGTCGATCAGAAAAGTCAGCGGTTCGAATCCCTAGCGCCGTGTCACGGAGTGAGCTCCCCTTCCTTGTGCCAGCAGCTTCTGCCAACCTAGCAGTTCAAAAGCACGTAAAAAAAGCAAGTAGGAAAATAGGGACCCCCTTGGGAGGGAAAAGGGGAACAGTATTTTGTGCACCTTCAGCGTTCAGTCATGCCAGCCACATGATCAAGGAGACGTCTTCGGACAGCGCTGGCTTTGTAAGGGAGATGAGCACCGCCCCCTAGAGCCAGAAACGACTAGCACAGATGTGCCAGAGGAATCTTTACTTTACCTATCCTGTGTTTTAGAATAGTTTTGCACTTAACTTTTTTGATTGGCTCACAGTTCAGTATTGGGGGAACCCAGCAAATGAGTGGAATAATTCTGCTTTAGAGCTGATTATGAGATGGGATTTAAATGAGGTGGCACCTTCAGGTTTAGCTCAGCTCCTGCTGAGCATCTGGGAGTTTTCATGTCGTTATTTTCAGCAATGAAACAGAAGTGGTTTCCTGAGATTTGTTTCCCTTTATTTATCTGTATCCTGCCTTTATTATTTGTACAAATAATTTGAAGTGGTGGACATACCCAATGCACATTTCTCCTTCTCCTATTTTTCCCATGACAATAACCCTGTGAGGTGGACTGGCTGAGAGTGAGGGACTGGCCTGGAGTCACCCAGCCGTTTTTCATGGCTAAGGCAGAACTAGAACTCACCGTCTCCTGGTGATTGGTTCAAAGTCACCCAACTTAACTTTCATGCCTGAGATGGTGCTAGAACTCAAAGTAAGCTTTCATAGCTAAGGAGGGACTAGAACTCACCGTCTCCTAGTTCCTAGCCTGGTGCCTCAATCACTAAACCAACTGGCTCTCAGATTAGTTTTTCCCCTCAATCTAGTCTACAGCTTCTGGGGGTTTCCTAATCACCCCCATCCAGTTTTTCTCATGATCAAGGGAAGCGGGTTCAAGGCATTGTAAACTTAAATAAGGCTGGGTTCTTCAACCAGGGCACAGAAGGTTGTCTTTTGTGCCTGGGCCGGGTTGAAATTAGAGCCGACCAAACAGACTTCACTGTCCGTTGTTTGTATTGTCTGCCGGTTCATTCCACCACCACCCCTCAAAAAAACCAAAAGGAAAGAAAAAAATAACAGGCGGTGATTATTCTCCTCCGCAGCTGATCTTTACTCTTTCTTGCAAATGTAAACAGGCTAAGTGCTTAATTGCAACTCGGCCTGTCTGCCAAGGACCAGGAGACATCCAGATGCAGACGGGCGTGCAGGATTCCGTCTGCCCCAAGTTTTTAATCAAGAGGGATGCTCCATTTTCTAGCCCCATCGCATCCTGAAGTGGGTGGGAGGAATCCCCCCAGGCCTTGGTGGCAGACAGGCCTACAGCATATTAATTACACTAGTAGTGTAATTACACTAGTAGTGACAAACAGACATTGCTCCAAAACAAAAGTTTTAGACTCTAAAATAGAACATTGGATATTTTCAGAGGTCAGTTTTGAGGTCCCCAACCCATGGCCAGCAGCCCACTACTGGACCATGGTCTATTCAGAACTGGGCCACTGTTCGTGTGGCCCAGTTCCCTTCCTGCAAAGATTGGGCACTGTTGTGGTCCCCTGGCGGCCTGCGGAGCTGGCAGCAGAGTCGGACAGTGGGGAGGACCGTGGACCAGTCTGGGGAGGGCTCGGACAAGGGATCTGCATCCAACACAGAGATGGAGCCAGGGCCATTTGGGAGTTATGTGCTGACTCCGGAGCCTCCAGAATCTGACATCAGCGAGGCAGAGGAACAGGGGGAGCCTGTTGCCAGTGCACGCTTGCACAGAGCTGCCAGAAGGCAAGAACAGTTAAGACAAAAGGGGTGACTCGGGAGTAAGGCTGGGAGATGATTGGCCCCCTCCCATGAGGCATAAAGGAGGAGCAAAGGGACAGGAGCCTTTGCAGGAAGCAACTTTCTTTGTTCTGGTTGGTTTAAACTCCGAGGCTCCGTGTTGACTTTGTGCTTCGTCTGGCCTTGTGCAGCTAATTGGCAATTAGTCGTTGGGAGCATTTCAAGGGAGATAAAGGTGGGTGCTTATCAGCCTTATCCCGAAGGACTGTGGCAGACTTCTGTGGGACTATTCATAAACTGTTTGGGATTCATTACGGGCTGTGAATGCATATAATTCACAGCCATTGAAATAAAAACAAAGGTTTTTTGGGAACAGCATGTGATTGTTACTGTCTCAGGAAGCCTTGGTCAGAACAGGCACCATTGACTTAAGTGACATACCCATACTTTTCCCCTTTCTGTGCATTATCACTTGTCCCCAGTACAGGTAATCCTCAATCTATGACCACAATTCAGATGAGAATTTTCGTCGCTAAGCAAGGCGGTTTTGCAGGGAGCCGCACTTGATTCTACAACCTTTTTGGTCAGGGTTGTGAATCACCAAAGTTGTTAAGAGAATCCCACACTCATTTATTCTGCATGTCCGAAGGCAGTTGGCAAGGTCACAAATCCCCCTGGACTTCTTACCATTGTAAGAGTAAGACTGTGACTGGGGAGACTGTGACAGTCGTAAAAGGGGATCCCATGACCCTGGGACATTGCAACCATCATAAATATGAATCCAGGCAGAGAGGTGCGGTGGTCTAGAGGCGGAGCTCTCACCTCGCAGTCAGGTTGTGAGTTCGATCCTAGGTAGAGGCAGATATTTCTCTCTCTGAGCACACTGAGAACATATCTGCTGAACAAAACTCCAGTTGGCGACAGGGAGGGCATCTCCAAGCTCCATTCAGTTGCCCAGGCTCCACCCCTGCAAGGGATAATGGGGTTGTTAAAAGAAGATGGTGATAAACATGAGTCCAAGTGCCTGAATTTTGAGTATGTGCCATGGGGATGCTGCAGTGGTTGTAAGTGCGAAAAACGGACACAAGTCACTTTTTTTCTGCAGTGTGTGTGTGTGTGTATGTATGCATGTATGTAAAAGAAGAAACGGAAAATTACAGAAGAAACTAAAAATTATATTTATTGTACTTACTAAGCTTTCATCAGCCTCTGCGGACATATGCAAGCTAAAATAGAGCATATTTTGAGGGCTCAGGTTTTTCCCCACATTTATTTCTAATCAGCTTATTAATCTGTCCTAGGACTGATGAAACTCTGCAAATATTTGAGATTCTCCCAATCTCCCCCCCCCCCTTCCCACTGGGCAATGCTATTTTTGAGTTGTGCTTGACTATTTTTGTGATCTTTGAGCTGTCCCAATATTTGCAGATGATTTGGATTTTGACTCCATTCCCCCTCTCCCCTTTCTAACACAACTTCCTTCCTTTTGGCTTTTGATTGTTAAAAGTTTTCTTCCCTGTTTGCGGCTTTAATGTTTACATTGCCTTTTTAAGTAGTGGAAGTTGCAGTCTGGATTTCTTTGGTGATATCAGTAGGAAGGCGTTTGAAACAGCATGTATATCCCTTGGCAAAGGCTGATGCCTCAAAATAGATTCACTTAAAATAAACCAAACCCAAAACAAAATTGGAACATTACAAAAGGCACTCAAAAAAAGCAACTCTTTCTTTGTTCTCTTCTTAAAGAAAAGGATCATGAGAAGCCATGACTGCCTTCATTTTAAGCGTCTCTATACAGGTTGTACATGACTCACAACTGCATTAGGACCAGAAAATTTGTGGCTAAGCAGTATCGTCATTCAGTGAAACATCACATGACTTCTGCTGGCTTCTATCTGACTTCTATCTTCTTCTTCATCTTTATATGGTGTCATATTGGAGGTGGTGACCCTTTTAAGAGTTGTATGCAACAAAATTTCATTTTTAATGCATGCCAATTAGTGTACATTCAAAGTGACAATACAGTTATTCTATTCTCCGTTGATGTTGCTTGTCAAAGCCAGCTGGGAAGCTCGCACATGTAGCCTCAGGACGATGTGACCGTTGTAAATGTGGAACAGCTGCCAAGTGTCCAAATCATGGTCAGGAAAGCTACAGCTGTCTTAAATGTGAGGACCAGTCATAAATAGCTTTTTTCCAGCATCCTAGTAACTTCAAACAGTTGATAAACGAATGTTCAAGAATCAAGGAAAGCTTGTAGTGGGTCAAGGTCACCCAAAGTCATTTGAAAGTGTCCAGAGAATGTCTTATCCAGCTCATGGTGTTCCTCCTTCCCTTGTGTATCCCAAGGTACCTCTGGAGGACCAGATCATTTTCTCAGGCAACCTCTTCCAATACATCGAAGAAAACAAGAAATGGAGGAATCGTTTCAGCGTCGTACCACTCAATTACGGACTGGTGCTCTACGAGAACAAACTGGTGAGGTTCTGGATTGTTTTGTCAAAGCTAGCTTCGGTTGCTTGGTGGATGGAGAAGGAGAAGACCCAAGTGTCTATGGAGATTCTTCATCCACACTGCTATCCTGTCTCCCCTGGTCCTTCTCTTCACTAGACTAGCCCAACCAATTGCTGCAACCGTTCCTGGTTTGTTTCAGCCTCCACTCCCCTACTCATCCTGGTTGCTCTTCTCTGCCCCTTTCTAGAGTCTCAACATCTTTTTATAGTGGGGTGACCAAAACTGGATGCACTTTTTGGGTTTGCACACTGTCATTCAGTTCCAAGAGAAGACCTCAGGACAAATACCCATTTTTTAAAAAAAAACATTATTATGCCACTGGAGAAGTGCGGGCTGCTAGGGAAGCTATGATGGATTGAAGAGATCCATTATACTGGTAGGAAATATTGTAAATTTGCTAAGGGCACTGAAAATGAAGTCCTGAAAAGGAATTTTCCAACAGCTTGGAAATTAGTAGGTGGTTTTGGACATAATTGCTTTGAACATCAAGACAAGGTTCCATAAAGTATGTTAGCTCTAGGGCAGATCATTAGTATGATAGCTTTAAGGGAGGCCATTAGTGGCAGGAATGTTGACCACATGAAAATTATATGTTTGTGTGTTTCTGCCTCCAGGCCTATGAAAGAGGTCTACAGCCCCGAATTCTCATCAACAGCGCCGGCTACAAAATCCTCACCTCCCTGGACCAATATTTGGAGTTGATCAGCAATAACTTAACAGGTAAGTTCTACTTTGTATATCCCAGCTGCCTGGGATACAGGATGGATGGATGAATGAATGAATGAGTGAGTAAGTGAATTCTTTATTGGCCAAGTGTGATTAGACACACAAGGGATTTGTCTTGGTACTTATACTCTCAGTGTACATAAAAAGAAAAGATACATCCATCGAGAATCATAACACTTAATATAGTCAAAGAGTACAAATAAGCAATCAAATCATACTAGGAAACAGTCAATATAAGTTGTAAGGAAACAAGCAACAAAGTTACAGCCATACAGTCACAAGTGGGAGTGATAAGGAGTGATGAGAAGATTAACAGTAATAGTAGTGCAGACTTTGTAAATAGTTGGACAGTGTTGAGGGAATTATTTGTTTAGCAGAGGGATGGCGTTCGGGGAAAAACTCCCCTTGTGTCTAGTTGTTGTGGTGTGCAATGCTCTATAGCGTTGTTTTGAGGGAAGGCATTGAAACAGTTTATGTCCAGGATGTGAGGGTTCTGTGGATATTTTCACAGCTCTCTTTTTGACTTGTGCAGTATTATACAGGTCCTCCATGGAAGGCAGGTGGGTAGCCATTGTTTTTTCTGCAGGTATCAAGCCAGTTATGTATGTTTTAATAATATTGTGATTGGTATTGGAATAATATATTGAAACATTGAAATAACTAAACAATGGAATAGCATGACTTAATGTAAATAGGTGCATGAATGTTAGAATTACACTAGCATGATGAATGTTATGAATATGATTAATATTACTATTGTTTTTGTATTAAAATTAAAGCAAATAAGAATTAAAGTATTAATGTGGATAAGATGAGAGGTAAAAAGGAAAAAAAAATTTTTTTAAATATAATGGTAGCAGGATTAAAAATTAGAATGGAGATAGAAATAAGAGAGGACAAATTATTAATACACCCATTTTTATATAATGAGATAAAATAATTAGAGGGAAGATTAGAAATTGAATAATGGAATTATTATGTATGTTTAAACAATATTGCGATTGGCATTAGAATAATATTTTAAAACATTGAATAATTAAATAATGAAAGGGTATCGTTTAATACAAATATGTCTTTTAACATTAGAATTACATAAGTTTGATAAATGCAACAGATATGATTAATGTTATTATTCTTACTTGCACCAAAATATATGATACCGGGTGCCATGCTGTCCACGCATTGATGTGTAGATGTAGAATAACATTAAAAAAAAAATGGCAAAAAGGGGGATGATGGGGTGTTCTTCTTCTTCTAATAGAGCCCACCATTTTTTCTGGGTTACACCCTTGTCCACGGCTTCTGTGGCTAGTCCTTTTACAGGGGTCTATGGACAAGCAACGGGCCGTGGCATGCCAGAAACCGGGCCACGCAAAGAAGCAAAGCCCCATCTGTGAAATGCAGGCAGCACACACAAAACCATGCACCCTCCAGTCCACAGAAAAAAACTCTCTCTGTGGAACTGGAGAACAGTTGTAGGCCACCATTCCACTGAAATACAGCAGGACTTGGCATCCCCGTGACCTCTGCGTGAGAAACATTTGGTAGAAAGAGGCTCCTGCCTTGTTAGAGTCCTGGATCCTGCCAGATGTGCTTGCTTCTTGCTCTTTGCTCCCGAGTCTCTGGGGAAATTACCATTGGTGTTCAGTCTGGAATCCCCATCTGGCTCACACATGTGCTTCGACTGCACCAAACAGGAACGTCCGGATCTCCTGTTGCAAGCATCACGCTCGGGTTTTGCTGTGCTCAAGTGGTGGCCGGGTTGCTCATTGCGTGTCCATGTCATTGTTGTCGTTGTTTTCCCTCCAGGTTCTCCATCCAAGTCCAGCCACGCGTCCATCGTCAAGTGTCCCACCCAATTCCCCATCATTCTTTGGCATCCTTACGCCTGCCATTACTACTTCTGCGTGATGACCGGCAAGGAGCAGGAGAAGTGGCAGGCCATTTTTCAAGATTGTGTGCGCCACTGCAACAACGGTATGTTCGACGGGGCACATTGGTGGGTGGGTGTCCCCTTCCTCCTCTCTTTGAAGGATGTGTCTCCATATAGACCATTTTTGCTTTTGCAAATCTGACTGGGTGACCGTAAGGAAAGACCCCACCCTCTGATTCAACATGTAAGCAGAACTTGAGTTTTTGAACGGTCTATATTCTGATTGTTTCTTAGATTGGATGGCTTTTTTCCTAGGGACAGAAGGAAAGTTCTGCTCCTGTTGGTGTTTTGCCACCTGAGAGAAAAAAGGTCAACGTAAGGTCTATAGGTGGCTCATAGGTCAGTTCCTATCAGACATAAGATAAAAGCTACAAGAGCCACAGTGGCACAGTGGTTAGAATACAGTATTGTAGGCTAACTCTGCCCACTGCCAGCACTTCGATCCTGACCGGCTCAAGGTCGACTCAGCCTTCCCTCCTTCCGAGGTGGTCAAATGAGGACCCAGATTGTTGGGGGCAAGAAGCTGACTCTGTAAACCACTTAGAGAGGGATGTAAAGCACTGGGAAGCGGTATATAAGTCTAAGGGCTATTGCTTCCTTCCTTCCCTCTCTTCCTTCTTTCTCTCCCTCCCTTTTCTCCTTCCTTCTGTCCTTCCATCCTTCCTTTCTTTCCATGGTGGTGCAGTGGTTAGGATACAGTATTGCTGTATTGACTCTGTTCACTGCCAGGAGTTTGATCCTGACTGGCTCAAGGTTGACTCAGCCTTCCATCCTTCCGAGGTGGGTCAAATGAGGACCCAGGTTGTTGGGGGCAATAGGCTGACTCGGTAAACCGCTTAGAGAGGGCTTTAAAAGCTCTGTGAAGTGGTATATAAGTCTGAGTGCTATTGCTATTGCTACAGTAGCCCCAAATTACTGAGGTGGATTTTCAAGCCATTTGAAGAAGGAGGTCTAAAAATAGGAACGGCCGCAAAAGAGTCTCCCTTTGGTATAATTAGAATTGATGGCTGGATCATACCTTTGTAATTCCAGAAGGAAAACTGAATCTCCATCCTTTTTTTGGGGGGGGGGGAGTTGCTGTTTCCATATCCTGTTTATAAACTGTTCCAGAACCATTCACTTCACATGAGATGCCTCCTCCGTCTGTCAACTCCAAATATGACCTTGGGCTTGCCTGGTTGATCTCATTGCTTTATTGCAAGTCAACCTGGATTGTGGAGGAAGGCAGAGTAATGAATGCAGAGAGTTTTAGTTTCTCAACTCCTCCCTCCAACCCATTTGATACCTTGCCGTTCTCTACAGCTAGCATCTCTCCTGCTTTCCTTCTCTCTCGTGCTTTATCCCTCAGGGATTATCACATTTGACAGAATAACAGAGATGGAAGGGACCTTGGAGATCTTCTAGTCCAACCCCCTGCTCAAGCAGGAAATCTTTTAAAATTTGAGACAAGTGGCTGTCCAGTCTCTTCTTGAAAGCTTCCAGTGTTGGAGTATTCACAACTTCTGGAGGGAAGCTGTTCCGTTGGTTGATTGTTCTCACTGTCAGGAAGTTCCTCCTTAGTTCCAGCTTGCTTCTCTCCTTGATGAGTTTCCATCTGTGGTGGTTTTGAGCCCCTCTTCTTTGTGGCAGCTCTTCAGATATGAGAACACTGCTTTCATGTCATCCCTAGTCCTTCCTTTCAGGAGACTAGACAGACCCAATTTGAAGGATATTCTTGAACCTTGGATGCCTTTAGATCCCAGGAAGAAAAAACATGGAAACTCCTGAAAAGTTCTCAGGTTCTGGTTCCTCTCTCGTAACTTCCAGTATATTGGTATTGTCCCTTGACAAGGGACAAAGGACAGTTTTTGACAAGTTCAGAATAATAGCAGAAGAGCCCATAGCATTTCAGACAAGTGGTTGTCCAATCTCTTCTTCAAAACCTCCATTGATGGAGCACCCGCCAATAAATGCGCCCACCAATAGAGAAACCCTAACTAGAACATAGAATCATAGATTTGGAAGGGACCTTGGAAGTCTTCTCGTCCAACCCCCCCTGCTCAAACAAGGGACCCTACACCATTCTGGACAAATGGTTGTCCAATCTCTTCTTGAAAGCCCTCAGTGATGGAGCACCGATAACCTCCGTAGATAAGCCATTCCGGTGAGTAATTGTTCTCCCTGTCAGGAAATTCCTCCTTAAGTTTTAGGTTGCTTCTCTCTGTGATTGCTTTCCATCCATTGCTTCTTGTCCTGGCTTCAGGAGCCTCGGAGAATAGGTTGCTCCTCTCAAGGTGCCTGGACTCCACTTTGCAGGCTGGGAACCTGGCCCTGCCCAGGGTGAAGAGCTGTGTTGTTGGCAGATGGTGGCATTTTGCATCCGATGAGCTCCACCCATCCTGCTCTGCTTGGCAGGTTTCCCACACTAGGGGCCCTTCTGGAATGCACTGTGCAGGAGGAAAAGCTTCTAAAAACAGCTCTGCCAGTAAGAAGCGATCCGTCATTCTCCTCACTGGCTCTTTCAGCAGAACTTCCCTCTGAAATGTGCAGACTGGACAGAACCTGTCCACCTGGCTCACAATAGCTGCCCTGTTCTCCTCCCTCCCTCCCTGCCCCCCAACCTCCCTCTGGAATTTTGGAGAGGTAAAATTTGGTCTTGGCGAAGATTCTGGAGAGTCCCTCGGACTGCGAGGAGATCCAATCAGCTGATCCTAAAGGAAATCAACCCTGACTGTTCCTTTGGAAGGACAGAGACTGAAGCTTGAAGCTGAACTACTTTGGCCCCCGAACGAGAAGAGAGCGATCCTGGGGAAGGACCCTGATGCTGGGAAAGAGGGAAGGAATAACAGAAGGACAGAGTTGGAAGGGACCTTGGAGCCCAGCAGGAAGCCTCCACCATTCCAGACCAATGGCTGTCCAAGCTCTCCTTAAAAGCCCCCCCTGATGGAGCAACCACAACTTCTGGACCTCAGCCATTCCACGGATTAATTGATCTGGGGTCATAAGATAACAAGAGTTGGGAAGGGTCCTTGGAGGTCTTCCAGTCCAACTCCAGCTCAAGCATCCTTATACCATCCTTTCCAATCTCTTCTTAAAAGCCTCCAGTGTAGGAGCTCCCCCCCCCCCCCAAAAAAAACCCCCAACAACTTCTGGAGGCAAGTCGTTCCCTTGGTTACTTATTTTCACTGTCAGGAAATTTCTCCTTTCGTTCCAGGAGATTCAAGGAGAGGGAAGATTCTGTGTGAAAATTTGCCTTTCCTGCAGAGGGAATCCGAAGGAAGGCAGCCAGGGGTCTTCCTCTTCCTCTAAGTGCCATGCGCCCTCTTGCTCTCCCTCCCTCCCTCCCTCCCTCCCTCTCCCTCTCTCTCTCTCTCTCTCTGTGTGTGTGTGTGTGTCCTGTTGCACACTCCAGGCGGCAGAGAGTCTGCGCACAAGCTTCCCAAACAACCAGCAGCGTTCGGAGTCTCGTCGGAGATTAGCCCCTTGGGGTTTCATTTCCTGAGCTGGGCTGCCTCCCCTGGTGTCTCTACCCTCCTTTCATGGAGGTACAATCCATGCATCCTGTAGAGCCGGGGGGGGGGGGGGGGGTGTTATGTTTTGATGCTCTGAGCATCTGGGATTCTCCTTGTAGTTTCCCCCCCTTTTTCAGGCCCGTTGTGTCTCTTGCTGGGGTGATTAACAGAGCTACGAAAGAGCAAGAGGATTTATGAGGCTGTCTCAGCCACAGCCTCTCTTCCCACGCTTCCCTTTCTCCTTCGGCTGGGCTGGGCCTTCTTGCTTGCTGTCAACGTGGTATTTTATAGCAGCATTCGAAAGTGGCTGCTTGCTGTATTTATCCCTTGTTTTGTTCTTTTGGGTTCCCTGCTGATGCTTTGTGGCATCACTCTGCTTCCTGCTCCTGCAGTGTTGAATGTCATTCAATGGTTTCAACCACCTTTCTCTCCTGAAACAGCTCATTTTATTCTGATTAGGAGGAAGGAGTATGGGAAGGGAGAGGTAAGGAATGAAGGAAGGAAATGGAGAAAGCAAACAAAGGAAGGAAGGGGAGGGAGGGAGGTAAAGAAAGAGGAAGGAAGGAAGGAAGGAAATAGAGAAAGCAAAAAAGGAAGAAAGAGAAAGAAAGAGAAAGAAGGGAGGGAGGGAAAGAAAGGAGAAAGAAAAGAGGGAAGGAAGGAATAAGCGAGAAGAGGGAAAAATGAAAGAAAAAAGAGGCAAGAGGAGTGAGAGAGGAAGGAAGGAAAAGAAAGGAAGGAAGGAGGAAGAAAAGGGAAGAAAGGTAGAGAAAGAAAGAAAAGAAAGAAAGAAAGAGAAAGAAAGGAGGAAAAAGGAAGGAAAAGAAAGAGGAAGGAAGAAAAAAGGGAGGGAAAGAAAGAGAGAAAGAAAGAAAGGAGAAGAAGAGAAGAGAGATTGGGTCAAAGGAGCCATCCGCCCATTTCTCCATTGCCTCTCCACATCCCCAGTCTTTTTCCCTGAATGACTGAGAAGGAATCCCAGGCATGTCGATGGGAAACCCTTGTCAAGGCAACCCCTTCCTTCTTTCCTGCGTGGGAGTCAATTTTGCAAAGCTTGAAGCAGAGCAATGATGCCGCCTCTCTGATTCATCCCCCCAGCATCTTTCTCTCACTTGTTCTTCCCCCAGCTTGGATGGAAATCTCTTTCCTTTTTTCCCCCTTTTCTTTCCCTGCTGTGATTTACTTCTTCCAGATTCAAGGTCCGAGGGGCATTTCTCTTGGGAATGTAAGTGCCACGAAAGCGTGACCTCAACCCCGGGGCTTTCTCCTTCTCTTCAGTTGTGGCAGCCTACACAGTTAACACCCAAACAGCTAAAGACAGATGCAATTAGGTTCCAAAGACCATTACAGATGGACAGTGTGGTGAAGAAATTAAGAGGAAGAGGACAACGATAAGTTGAGACAAGATTATGAAGGCTTTCCCCCCACAGCTATAAAGATCAAAATATAAAGCACTGTGTTTGTCAGGAGGAACCTACAGTTGTAAAATTTCTCTTGAATAAAAGAAAGAGAGAAAGAAAAGACAGATGTCTGGAAGATAAAAATTCAAACCTAGCCATTTGGGAAAAGATTTTAACACTTGATTCTAGGTAATTCAGGATGAGTGAGCTAAGATTTATGCTGCTCTCTCTTCTCCCTCCTCTTCCCTCCTTCTCCTTATTCTTCTAATTCTTTTCTTCTGCCCTCCTTCTTTCTCCTTCCTTCTTCTTCCTCCTTCTTATTTTAATTATTTTCTTCTGTCCTCCTCTTCCTTCCTTCCTTCTTCTCTTCTTCCGCCCTCTTCCTCCTCTCCTTCTCCTCCGTTCTTCCTTCTTCTCCTTCTTCCTCTTCTTTTTTATTTTTTAAAAAATATTTTATTTTTAAAAAACAAAAATACAAATCTCTATTCACATTAACAGTGTTCATGTTGTTACTAATACATACCTCTCCTTTTATATGTAAACATCAACTCTTATTTCTATCCTCCACCCATTTGTACCACCTATCCCAAACCGTATAATCCTTCTTACTCTTCTAATTCTTCTCTTCTACCCTCCTTCCTTCTCCTTCTTTTCTTCTTCTGCCCTCCTCCTCTCCTCCTCCTCCTCCTCCTCCTCCTCCTCCTCCATTCTTCCTTATTCTTATTCTTCTAATTCTTCTCTTCTGCCCTCCTTCTCCTCCCCTCCCCTTCCTCCTCATCCTTTCTTCCTTCTTCTCCTTCTTTTTTTCTAATTCTTCTCATCCTGTGCCCTTTTCCTCTTCTTCCTCCTCCTCCATCATTTCAGGTATTAAGGGAGAGGTGGCTTTGTTATTTGAGGGTGATCACTGGACCCAAATCTTCTCAGCTGTGTCTGAATTCATCACATGGGGTCCCCAGTCCATTGAATTCTTTTCTTAGGAGTCTCAAAGGCAGGTGAAATGATTTTTGCCACCTGTTTCTGCTTCGCTCTTTCCAGGAATTCCAGAAGAGTCCAAAGTCGAGGCTTCTGCATTCACCGACGCTGTGCGGATGTACCGCCAGTCAAAGGAGCAATACGGCACCTGGGACATGCTTTGTGGCAATGAAGCCCAGGTGAATTTTGACTTTGGAAAGCCTTAGCTCTGAGTTTCAGGGTGGTTGGGATGAGTTAGTTGGCTTCTGAAGCCCCCTTGGCAACCCTCCTCTGCAATTTTGAATAGTTTTAAATAATTAGGAAAAGGAAGCTTGGATTGATTAACTGCTGGCCAATTTTCCTTGTGCTGTTGGAACGCTTGAGGAGACAAGAGAGTGTTGGCAGTTTGGTGCCTTTGGCTGTTGGATGATTTCAGTGGAAGTTGTTAGCAAGAGACTTGTGGGTTGAGACTTGCCATCTCTCTCATCCCATCCTGTTTATTGTATTGCACACCCACACTCGAGGCTCGGTTGAGGCATAGGCAAAAATCTTCCATGGGAAACTATAGTAATGTCATCCCCAAGGAAGTAGGGAAAAGCAGAGGGAAGTAGGGAAAAGCAGTCCTTTGGCACTGCAAGGGGAGGGAGGGAGGGAAGGGAGGAGAATGGGAATGAAAGGAAAAGGAAAAGGAGATGGGAAATGGAGGGAGAGAGATGGGAATGAGAGGAAGGAAAGAAAGGAAGGGAGAGAGGGAGGGGAATGGGAATGAAAGGAAGGAAGGAAGGTGATGGAAAGGAGAGGAAGGAGGTAGGTAGGCAGGTGGGAATGGAAGGAAGAAGAGGGAAGGAGATGGAAAGGAAAGGAAAGAAGGAGGTGGGAAAGGAAGGAAGAGAGGGAGATGGGAATGAGAGGAAAGAAGGAATTGGAAAAAGGGAGGGAGGACATGGAGGAAGGGAGAGGGTGAGGAAGGATGAAAGGAAGGAAGGGAAGGAAGGAGAGGGGAAGTAGGGGAGAGGAAAGGAGAAGCCTTGCCTTGTGGGCCTTCAGCATTTCATTTCCCAGATTTGACTCCTCTTCCTTCTAAGTGAGAAGGTTTGGGACAGAAGGAATGAAATAATAATCCAATGAAGGGGAGAGTTGTCTGTGAAAGAATAGCACGCGAGATGTGGTTGTGACTGACAGGCTGTAATTCTTTTCTTGTCTAGATCTTGAGCAACCTGGTGATGGAGGAGCTCCTGCCTGAGTTGAAGAATACAATTGGGCCCCGGCTGAAGGGCAAAGAGCAAGAGAGACAACGGGCATGGATTCAGGTAGCAACCAACTTGCGTTGGAAGAACCTTGGGGAACTCACTGCTAGAAGGTGCAATGGAGGAGGAGATTAGATAGATAGATGGATGGATGGATGGATAGATATAGATGAAAAAGAGGAGAAAGAAGGAGAAGATAGAGAAGGAAGAGGAGAAAGATAAGAAGGAGAAAGGGGAGAAGGAGGAAAAGATAGATAAGGAGAAGGAGAAAGAGAAGCAGGAGAAGGAGAAGATGAAGCAGGAGGAGGAGATAAGGAGAAGGGGGGAAGATAGAGAAGGAGGAGAAGATAAATAAGGAAAAGGGGAAGAAAAAAGAAAAGGAGAAGACAGAGAAGGAGAAGATTGATAAGGAGACAGAGAAGGAGAAGGAGAAAGAGAAAAAAAAGAAGATTGATACGGAGGAGGAGATGGAGAAAGAAGAAGGAGAAAGGGGAGAAGGGGGAAGTTAGAGAAGAAAAAGGGAATGGATAAAGAAAAGGAGGAGACAATAGATAAGGAAAAGGAGAATTAGAGAAGAAGAAAATAGGTAAGAAAAGGGAGAAGGACAAAGAGGAAAAGGAGACAGGAGAAGAGGTTGGTTCTAGTGTGGAAATGAGTATTTGTTCTTAAGAAAGGGAAACTGTAAACAGTTCTTCATATCTTAAAGTTTCTAATGCTGCACCCAAACGCCTCTCCTTCGGCCTCTTCCAGGTGCCACAGTATGAGGATTGGACACATTTGGTGCTTGCCACTTTGTTTGGGTGTTCTCCCCTCCCATAGGATTTTTTTCTTTTAAAGTTCATTTGCACTTTTGCAAACATTAGAGTTAGGCCAAGCCCGGGGAAAATCTCCCTCGTTGTGTCCAGCCGCTGACATTTTCACATTGGCAGAATTGTGGGAATCCGGGGCTTCCCCTGTGCTGTTTGCCAGAGGCTGTGACTCTGCTTTCAATATTAATTTGAATGATGTCAGTTGCATGAAATATGCTTGAGATAAGTTACTGCTATTGTTTATTACAATTTACAAACATATCGTTTGCCCAGAGTTTGGAATAATAAAGACTGAAAACGTTTATTATTCTGGTCTCTTCCTCAACATTCAGTAAACCCAACCTCATTTCTTTGCATTCCATTTATAAGTGGCTAGTCCTCTTGGCTGCAAAAGTGAGCTCACCATCATGGGCTGGGCCAAATCAGGCAGGAGGGCTGCGAATTCCAGAAGCAGAGAGTCATCTGGGAGGAAGGTGTAGTTTTGCTGAACTAGCAGGAAATCTCTTCCATCCTGGAAATATCATGGTGTAGAAACCTTGATCCCACATTGGTTAGCTCTGCTCTCATTTCAATTTTTAATGTGACTATTTTGGATGGATGGATGGATGGATGAATGGATGGACAGATGATAGAGGTAGATAGAAGAAGGATGGATGGAGGATGGGTATGTAAATGGATGGATGGATGGATGATAGAGATAGATTTATAGACTGATGAAGGATGAATGGGTGGGTGGGTGGGCAGATAGATGTTAGAGCTAGATGGACAGATGGGTGGGTGGATGGATGGATGGATAGGTAGGTAGGTGGACAGACAGACAGATACATAGATGCAAAGATAGTTATTTGCAGACTGATGTTTTTTTACTTGGTAAAACAAGGAGTCTCTGTTTTTAATTTTGTTTATGTGTGGGTGTCATGAGGCATGACCTCATTTCGGCATAAAAATTCCTCTTCTTTTTCCCTCCCTGCCTTTTCAAAAAACAAAAAACCTGCTCCGGCACACCTTTATATATTTATTTGATCAATATCTGGGCTGCCAGCCAGGTACAAAACTAAAATAAAACCGAACCTTCCAGCCGTTTCCCTACTGGAACACCTTGAGGTCTAAATAGCATCGTCAAAGTAATGTCTCTGAAAATATGATAAGGCGATGATAAAAAGTGAGAAACAGGCTTGGTGGGTTTCAATTTATAGCTATAGAGTGCCCAGTCTCCATCTATGTTTAGCTTTTAAGTTCACAGGGAGATAATTCTGTCTCAAAATGTCAGGCCTTTGGTGGTGGTGGGGAATTAAAAGTATTCCTTAAAAAGATAAATATTGCCATATGAGCCATTGTAAAAATTGCCAACACAGAAACCTACTTTTAAAATATTCCACTCTCAGTGTTTGCTCGATTAATGCATTGTAGCTTTGTCTTCCAGGACACCGATATCTCTCAGTTGATGAAAGAAACCCTGTCTTTTTACAAACTTCCCCATTTCCTTGCCCAGGACTTCTTCCCATAATATACAGTATACTGTACATATTTCTAGATTATATGCCAAGGCTGTTTGTGGGTGGGTGGATCCAGCAGGAATGCCAAGAAAAACAAAGACTTTTGGGTTGGGTTGCCTGGAAAATTTAACTTTTTCTTAATGTCAGTGTTTCTACGAAAACTGATGTTTTTTTGAAACTTTAGAAAGCAGAGAACATGAAAAGGTTAGCAGACCTGATGTATACAACTCACAATCCCAGCATGCCTAGACTGATCTTCCTTCCTTCCTTCCTTCCTTCCTTCCTTCCTTCCTTCCTTCCTTCCTTCCTTCCTTCCTTCCTTCCTTCCTTCCTTCCTTCCTCCTATAACTCTTCCTTTCTTCCTTCTTCAAGATGTCCAAATTATGAGAAAGAGTTGCCCCAAATATTAATTATTTTCTTCTTCCTGTTTCCTTCCTTTCTTCTCTTATTCATATCTCCTTCCTTCCTTCCTCTCTCATTTATGTCTGTCTCCTTTCTTCCTTCCCTCCCTTCCTTCTCCCTCCCTTCCTCCTTCCTTCCCTCCCTCATTCCTGTCTCCTTCCTTCCTTCCTTCCTTCCTTCCTTCCTTCCTTCCTTCCTTCCTTCCTTCCTTCCTTCCTTCCTTCCTTCCTTCCTTCCTTTTTATAAACTCTTTGGCTTATTCCAGGTTGAAGAACAGAACTGCCTTTCTATAAAATAAACATGGAATGTACAGTTTATAACAAGTCTTCATTTATTTGTATTATTTTGTCTGATCTTTTGTCATTTTGGTTTGTTCATTGCATTCTCAATTGTGCTTTGCTTAGATCGCTCTCCCTTCCAAAAAAAAGAGTCATAAAGTTCTCTGTTTGAGTTGGCTGATCTATTTTTTTTTTTTTTACAACCCTCAATTGTTCCCCTTTTGGTAGATCTCAGACGCCGTGTACCGAATGGTGTGCGACCAGGTGACAGCCCATTATGATTCCTTAGTAGCAAAATGTGAGCTTCAGATCCCTGAAATGAAGAGCATTATCCGGACAGATATGGATCAGATCATCCAATCCAAGGAACATCTCGCCAACAAAATCCGGGGTCAGTTATTGCACTGAATTTTGACAGCTAAATGTGGATTTTTCTTCTGTGTAATCTCTACACCCAGTTGACTTTCTTGGATAATTCCAGGTGCTGGTATTATGTCCCCCCAGTACAAAAAAGATGCAGAGACTCTAGTAAGAGTGCAGAGAAGAGCAACAAAGTTGATTAGGAGACTGGAGACTAAAACATATGAAGAACGGTTGCAGGAACTGGGTACGTCTAGTTTAGGGATGGTGACTCACTGATCAGAAAGATCAGCAGTGTGGCGGTTCAAATCCCCAGCGCTGCCTAATGGAGCGAGCTCCCATTCCTTATCCCAGCTTCTGCCAACCTAGCAGTTCAAAAGCACATTAAAAATGCAAGTAGAAAAATAGGGACCCCCTTTGGTGGGAAGGGAACAGCGTTCCTCCATGCGCCTTCAAAGGCGTTTAGCCATGCCAGCCACCTGACCACGGAGGCGTCTTCGGGCAGCACTGGCTCTTCGGCTTAGAAATGGAAGTGAGCCCCGCCCCCTAGAGCCAGAAACGACTAGCACGCATGTACAAGGGGAACCTTTATCTTTACCTTGAGTTTAGTGAAAAGGAGGACCAAGGGAAGGCGTGATAGCAGTCTTCCAATACTTGAAGGGCTGCCACAAAAGAGAGGTAGGTAACATTCTGGTCGAGAGGAGTTCCCTGGAGCTCCAACATGAGTCCAAAAGCTTGGAAGACAAAAGCCTCTGGTCCCAGTGATCAACCTAGATTGGATCCTCAACATTATCCTGGGACACAGATTCGCCTTCGTTCATGAGGAAGATAAAGCTATTTTTTTAAGCACCAGTAGGCAAGAGAAGAAACAATGGGTGGAAACTAATCAACCAGAGAAGCAAGAAGAATGAAGGAGGAAGTTCCTAACAGTGAGGACAATCATAGCAGTGGAACATTTTGCCTTCAGAAGTTGTGGGTGTTTCATCCCTGGAGACTGGAAGAAGAGACTAGACAGCCATTTGTCTGGGAAGGTGTACATCTCCTGAATGAGAAGGTGTTTGGACTAGAAGACCTCCACAGTCCCACCCAATTCTTACTGATAAGAGGTGGAGGAATCTGTTTCCTTCAGAAAATGCATAGGATAAAATGTTCACATAATCTCATTATTGCTGCTCTGTTTTTACTTCTGATCAACCTTGAAATGTTTTTCTCTTCGTGGAATATTTGCAAGAATTGAGCCACAGAACAGTCAGGCCTGTGGGTCCTCCAGAAGTTGTTGAACTACATCTCCCAAAGTTGCCTATCACTGCCCAAACTGGCCAGGTTCATTGGAAGTGGCTTCTTGAAAGTCTTGAGCATTGTTAGATATTCAAAAACACCTGGAGAATTACAGGCTCCTCATATCTATTTTACTGGATGGAGATCCACCACCATTTTAATTCTCTTGAGCTGTCTGGATTGGGCTTATTAGCTTTTCTAAACAAAAATTATTTTGGGTCTTAGTTGTCCTTCTACTATTCTCCTCCAGCCTCCGTCTTCTCCAAAGCTGAGGTCTGTGTCCGGAATCATGTCCAACCCTACATCAGTTCCATCTTGGAAGCCCTGATGATTCCAACCAGCCAGGGCTTTACTGAAGTTCGGGAAGTCTTTTTCAAGGATGTCACTGACATGAACATGAATATTGTTAATGAAGGAGGGATGGAGAAGCTGGGAGAGGTAAGACAAATGTTGATGGGAACAAGAATGAGCAGATGGAACCATTCTTTTGGGTGGCAAAAAGTTGAGAGTCTGGACAATAATATATTGGAGGGAGAGTTGATCAAAATCGTGTTAAGAGGTCTCTCCTTCCCTCTCTTTGCATTTTCTGAAGGTCTCAAATGTAGGGATCTATGTAGAGGAATCCTTAAAAAAAAGACTGTATTGCCCTTAGCAAGAAAGATGTTGAGGTCTATGTTTGCTGAGATGTTGGACCTTCTAAATAGTTCTTTTCTCCCCCACCCAGTACATGGAGAAACTTTCTCAGCTAGCTTTCCATCCCATGAAGATGCAGTCCTGCTACGAGAAGATGGACCAGCTGAAGCTGGAAGGTCTCCAACAGAGGTTTGATGTCTCCAGTGCCTCTGTGTTCAAACAGCGTGCCCAAATCCTGATGAGGCAGGTAAGGAGTGTGTCAGGTTTCCAAGCGATGAAATCCATTTAAAAAGAAAAGAGCAAAGCCCATCTTCCAAAGCAATTTCTTTTATTTAGGAAAGCATCAAATTGGCAAAGTCCGTGGTAATTCCGGATCTAACACAACCTGGAATTACCCCATAATATCAGACGGTCAGCTCATTTTCCCACGGGAAGAAGAATCACCTAGCCTAAACAACTCTCCCTATCTCCACGCCTTCCTTCTTAGGAATGTGGCAATCCCGAAACCCTTCCCCCATGACCGCCAAATAGAAAGTAAGAAAAAGAATATATCCTAAGCCTAACTAAAATGGCTACACATATGTCAATTTTGGGCTTGACAGAGTGCTTTACGAAAGAACTCACATATCAATAAATTGGCTCCTACATCTTATGGGCAGCTCAGAAGCCATTGCTTATCTCCAGCAACTAAAGACAGATACCTTGGTCAAGAAGTCATTGATGGGAGCCTACAATCCATGAATGTGCCCACCCATCTTTTCAAAATGTCCAAATTATGAGAGAGAGTTCAGTTAGCTGCCCCAAATATTATTTTATAAGACAACTGGAGCCCACTAGTGACCAGGAAAATTTACCAATAATTTCGTCTTTCTTCTGGTGCTATATTAGCTTCTAGAGGTCTTTTTTTTCTCTTTAATGGAAGGGCTTGAACATATTGTACTGAAGTTCTGAAATGCTGATATGGCAGCCTCCCCGTTCCTTTTGGATTTCAGATCTTTATGTTCTTGTTGCCCCCGGAAACAGAAACATGCTCACTTCATCTCCTGAAACTACCAAAACTTCTGATAGCAGAGAATACCAAAGCCGCCTTCAGATTTGCCTCTCTGGCTTACAGCAGAGACAGGCACGTAAGGGTGAAAAGCAGTATATAAGTCTAAGTGCTATTGCAGTTGTGACACAGGAGGAAACGGGTGGTTCCCTATGCGTGCCGTGGATGCTTTCATGCATCCCCGTGTGGGTGGGTGTGTCTCCTTCCTGGCTCCCTTTTCAGCCTCTTGACTATTATTTTGTTGAAGGACAAGGTTTTCCCATCTCTGATCTCTTGGCCCTCTCTGTAATTATCCCTGGTGTTCTAAGCACACTTGGTTCAGTCAACAGGCGTCTGCAGAAAACCAGAATAATGTCATCATGCGAATCCTATCATAAGCTTAAGTCCCAACGATCTAATGCAAGTAACTAAGTAGCAGTGTAATGATTCCCCCACCTTCTACATCCCCACCCCACTCTATGCTACTCACGACTGTTGTTTCTTCTCCTTCTTCCCATCACTTCCTTGTTTGACACTATAGCAAATGGATGACACCGTCTATACTTTTGAGACTCTTCTCCATCAGGAGCTGGGGAAGTCGTTGAGCAAAGATGAACTGTGCAAGACAATTCAGCGCATCCTGGAGCGGGTTCTCAAGGTAAGGTCACTAGCCTGTCTCTTGGGTTGGGTTGGGTTGGGTAGGGTTGGATGGGTAGTTGGATGGGTGGGTGGGTGGTTGATTGGTTGGATGTATGCATAGAGTGGGTGGTTGGATGGGTGGATGGATGGTGGTCCCTGGAAGACCCCGAATGAAGCACCATCTTCATTTGGAAACCAGGTGCTGAGACAAAAGCTAATTTTGATTTGGCTTACAGGGGATTAAAATTACATTCAGCTGACAGTTTATTGGCCGGGCATATATAATACCATGTCCCTTTACTCCTATTTATAATAGATGATGCATAGTTTGGCATCAATTTCTGAAAGGTCACATCCAAAGCTTTTGAAGGACGTGGGGTGCAGCTCTGGCATTATACCCTTATCTGCCTAATCTTTTGTTTTTGAGAGCAAACAAGTAACGCCCTTCTCCTGACCATCTGTTGCACTGCTCCACTTTCCACATGTCTACTCTATTGTTCTTGTTTCTTGCTTTTTCATCCAAATGCTTATGAAAGCTTGAAAAGCAACATAAAGATTCTTCTTTGGGACAAAATACTAGGTGTTCAGCAATGTTAACCTGAGAAAGGAGGCCAGCTCTTTTATTAGTGAAGCTTCCCGTGAACATGATCTGCTTCACAGCCATCATTTGTGATTCTGGTCCATTTTGTCCTCAGAAATACGATTACGACAGCAGCACGGTACGGAAGAAATTTTTTCGAGAAGCTCTGCTGCAGGTCACAGTGCCTTTCCTGCTGAAGAAGTTGGCTCCCACTTGCAAAGGGGTAAGAGTTAGGAATGCTGTTCCCTTCCCACCAAAGGGGTCCCTATTTTTCTACTTGCATTTTTTATGTGCTTTCGAACTGCTCGGTTGGCAGAAGCTGCTGGGACCAGTCATGGGAGCTCACTCCGTGACACGGTGCTAGGGATTCAAACCGCCAAACTGCCGACCTTTCTGATCGACAAGCTTAGCGTCTTAGCCACTGAGCCACTGCATCCCTTCATCCCTTATTTTAGTAGTGTACAAATGGCCACCCTCAAATTGCTGGCTCTGTAGCTGGTTTGCGTTTACCAGCAAAAGATGCAGAAATCTAACACATTTCCTCCCTTCTGGGCTTCTTATTTCACTTGTCTTTAAAAAGAGGGGGGTGATGCTTTTAATTAAAATAAAATTACACGGCAGGCTCACCTGCTTTCAAGCAAAGTCTCAGTGCTGAAGATTTATTTTTATTTCTAACAAAGACTTTGTGGCCCATGTTGACTTCAGGGAAGATGTTTTTAACTCCCTGACCACACCTGCCTGTTTCTGAAGAGTTGTTTCTCCTTTGGGACAACCATTCTGTGAGGACACCTGGATCTTCTCTCCGAATTTGCCATGGAGAGTAGATGGGCTACCACCTAAAATAGTGGATCAGAATAGAGCTGGAAGGGACCTTGTAGGTCTTCTACTCTAAGCCCCTGCTTAAACAGGACACTCTACATCATTTTAAAGAAGTGGCTGTCCAGTCTCTTCTTGAAAGCCTCCAGGGATGGAACGCCCACAACTTCTGTTCCACCGGTTAATTGTCCTCCCTGTTAGGAAGTTTCTTAATTCCAGGTTGCTTCTCTCCATGATTATTTTCCATCCATTGTTTCTTGTTCTGCCCTCTGGTGCTTTGGAGAATAAGTTAACCCCCTCTTCTTTGTTCTTCATATGGTTTAGTCACCAGGCCTTTAATCATGTTAGTTACTTTTCTTTGCACTTTTTCCAAAGTCTCAACCACTTTGTTGCAACGTGACGACCAAAACTGGATGCAGGATTCCAGGTGTAGTCTTACTTTTCTTCTTAGAGCAGATCCTACAGGGTGTATCACTGTGGGCCTTAGGTCCATGATAGCTTCTCAACTGTGTGTTGTTGTTTTTTCCTTCTTATTAGGACCTCTCAAGATTCCAGGAGCTGATTTTTGAGGATTTTGCCCGCTTCATCCTGGTGGAAAACACGTATGAAGAAGTGGTCCTGCAGTCTGTGATGAAAGATATCATGATGGGTAAGAGACTTTGGTTCGGTTTTGATTGAGTGGGATTGTAACTGACTGGAACCAGGTAGGGAAAGATGCTGTTTGAACATCCTACTGTAGCAGGGGGCATTTTTGTAAATCACCTCTCCAATCTGACACCTTCCAAAGATATTACCCTGAATTCCTATTATTCTAAACTGGGTGGGTGGATGATGGATAGGTGGGTGGTTGAATGGATGAATGGATGGGTGAATGGATAGATGGGTGGGTGAGTGGATGCATGGATGGTGTGTAGTTGGGTGGGTGAGTAGATGGATGGATGATGGGTGAATGGGTGGGTGAATGGATGGATAGGGGAATGGGTGACGGGTGAATGGATGGATGGGGGATGGGTGACGGGTGATGGGTGAATGGATGGATAAGGGGGTGGTTGGATGGATTTATGACAGATGGATGGATGAAATTCTCCTAACCAACATGTTTTTTTTATATGTAAAGGAACAATACCATAGTTCTCTGGAACATTGGTTGGAAAATATTGCCTTAAGTGTTATTTAGCTTAGGATACAGAAGTTTCCATCTGCATTGGTCCCACTGTCAATTGCATTGATTAAAACATTCCAAATTTTAGACAACAGCATGTTCTTACAGGGCTGATCTTACATTGTTTGCTCCTGGGATATGTGTGTGTGTGTGTGTGTGTGTGTGTGTGTTTGAATGGAGAACTGGTTCTCTTGCTTGACTTGGGAGAATTGCCTGTCAACATGCTCTTTTCCCCTTTTTTCTTTACCCGCTTACTTCAGCCGTGAAAGAAGCAGCCGTCCAGCGGAAGCACAACCTCTACCGGGACAGCATTGTGATGCATAACAGCGACCCCAACCTACACCTGCTTGGCGAGGGGACACCCATCAACTGGGGGGAGGAGTACGGTGGTGAATCAGACACAGACCCCCTGGACGAGAAGCAGCACCGGGCCAAGCAGGTGGTCTCCATGATACATGTGGATGAAAAGGCTCTGCCTTATGATGAAGTGGAAAGATCTCCAGATGATTCGGAACCAGAGAAGTCTGACCGCTGTCCTAGTCCTCAGACCCAGGACTCCTTGGATGCTGTGAAGGAGGTCCGTGTGTTGCTGGTGAAAGAGGTGGAGGTTCCAACTCTGGATGGCAATCAAGCTGAGGAACAATTAAGCAATGGTACTATTACGCAAGAGAGCGGAGGAACCCCAGAGCCCAACAAAGGGAAGGAGGAGGAGGAGAACTCTCAAGCAGAAGATAGTTCTCCTACTACGGAATCCTCCACAGAGCTCAACAGAGAGAAACAGGAAGCCCCAGAACCTTCTCCAGTTGCCCCCACGCAACTCCTACCTCCAAATAGAGGAGTCCAAGCAGAATGCCCAGAGCCCAGCAATAAAGAGACAGGCGAGGAAGAGGTCTCTGCCCAAGCCAGCAAGGCAGAAGCAGAGATCCCGCTGGAGAACAGCCACAAGGTCACAGACGAAAGCGAAGGGGTGCAAACTCAGTTCTAGATCAGCCTTCCCCTTGGAAGAGGATTCCTCGTGGCCAGATAAATGTGGGTGGGGGGAGACCAGAACTGGGGGATCCTGTGGGATGGGAAAGACAAAGGCAAGTCGATCCAAGGCTGGTATAGGAGCATCTCCAACTTTAGATGCACTTGATTCTTCTGGAGAAGTTCTGCCTTTGGAGGAGGGGGAGGGAAAGCAGGGCAAGTGAGGAACTCCAGAATGCACATTCTACATCTCTTGGGTCCGGGGTGATTTTTCTAGTCTTGAACTGGAGCATTTCTCTCTCTCACACACATACACACAAGTTCTCCTGACTCAAAGTTGTATTGTTGTATTGGGTGTTCTGGAGAAGGGACTTCATTCCTCTTAGATGCTAACACATGCCTGGAGCGTTGAAACACAAAGAGAAGCCATTGGGTTTCTCCATCTTGATCCAGACTGGTACTAATTTGACTTTCTGACCCATAATTTGGTTTGATGGTCCCATCCCTTTGTCTTCTTCCAACTGTTGATGGTAGAAGTCTCTTTCCTGTTAAGGGGTTCTCTTTTCCCCTCACCAGTGTTCACGATTAGGAATGGTTTTCTCTTAAATTTGTCCTTTTCTGGACCTCCTATTCTAGATGTTTTTAGCACTAGAATTGCTATGGGAGTTGGTCCAATTGTTGTTCTTCCCCCGGCATCCATCTTGCTAGTTATGTAGAGATGAAGAGCTCTTAGTTTCAGGAGAAAGCAAGTAGGAGCATGCAGACTTTTGGAAGCACATGGATGTGAGCTAGAGAAAGGGGTGTGTATCGTCGAAGGCTTGCTGATTTTGGAACAGACCGGCAAAAGTTGATGGTTATGAGAAGACTGCTATAGGAATTTAAATTATTTCAGTGAGGACTGCTGGCTGAGGACCTTATGTCTTAATTGGTCAGTCAAGGAGAACAAGTAACCAGTATATGTCATGCTAATATAGGATTGTTAAGGAGTTCGTTATTTTGGCCTGTTCAGGTATCCTTGAGTTTACCTGTAAAGATTCTCTGCTGAATTAATGTTTGTTTGTCTGTGTATTTCCCCTCTTTTCCCAGGGAAGCAAAGGAGCAGAATGATCCTAGAAGCCACCAGCAGAGAATCCTACAAAAGGATCCTATAAAGAGAGATCCTATATGCATAAGCCATCGAGGTTCCAATAATTTTTTTAAAAAAATGCGCTTGGTGTGGTGGCAGTAATGATTATCAGGGGACACAAAAGGGAAGATGGGATTTCTTTTAGCTTTGGCAGTTCCTGGACAGTTACGTTTAACAATTCAGTTGTGTTCTTGCAAGGATGACTGGCATCCTTTCAATAGGAACTCAATCCCTGTAAATTTTCGGGCTCCCTGATGCTTGCATGACATGGGCAAAAGTGAAAGAACAGGTTGGGGATCAGGAACGTGGCCTTCAGAATCCCACCCTGCCTTTACACACCAAGTCTATTTCCCTCTCCCCTTCCTTCTGAATCTGTGAAGTGGATTGCAAGTTGGAAGCCACGCTGAGCTTCCAACCTCTGGCACTGGATTTACAAGATGCCAATTCCAATCCACGTTTATATACCTATACACACATCCCTACCACTTATCCATCTCTTCATCCATCCCTGGAGGACTTCGGACAATATGGTTGGGCTTGTTTGTTTGCTTTTACCTCCTTGAAGGTCCCACTTTATTCTCGTTTACCGTCAAGCTCTTGTCTTGAGAGCATCCCCAAAGTGGCAGTGAGTCAGAACCCTGGCAACATCAGGATGTTTTCTGTTCTGGAAAAGGTGTTGGTTGGATCTTCTCTGCAGTGCTGATAGGGAAGGGTGGCTTCGTCTGTCTTCTGAGAAGGCCATGGTCCTCTTCCAAGTTAGTGGTGAAAGTTTCTGTCTTAAGAATCTCTGCATTGACTGGATTGAGTGATAAATGGGCCTACAAGAACCAATTTCCCCCAGGGCCTTCATCCCTCAAGAAGGAAATAACCTTGTTGGTTTTTCTCCTGTCTTCTGTTTTCATGGATGGGGGAAGTAAAGCTGAGTCAGTTAGGATCTGCTGGCAGAGGATTGCTCTTTTGCGGGGAATTCCATAATCTCAAAAATAAAATAAAAAATGATTGGAATTCAACTTCTAGGAAATTGTGGTGCCAACTGAGGAAGGGGGATGATTTTCAGCGGATCGAGAAATAGGAAGACTCCTTGGAAAACTGCCCGTGATCCAAATTCCTCAACACTGCCCACTTCATCTCTATTTGCTGCTGTAACATTCCAGTTTCACTCTGCCTGTTTTTTTTTTTTTAATGTTTGTAGTAATTCCTCTTTGAAATGATTTCAGAGAGTTGAGAAGGAGGGGAAATCTCTTACTTGGATTCTACATCTTTTAATGCCTTATGGTTGAGAACCAAAGCTTCTTTTTCTCCTCTCTCTCTCTCTCTCTCTCTCTCTCTCTCTCTCTCTCTCTCTCTCTCTCTCTCTCTCTCTCTCTCTCTCTCTCTCTCTCAACAAAGATAGTATATATTGCAAATCTTATATCAAATGTTTAAGAGAATGTGCTTATATATTAATAAAAAAATTCAGCTTTATTTAATCCTAGTTCACCCCATCTCCTCTTTTATACCACATTTGGCTAAAAGACGGCAGTTTTGCTAG
Organism: Hydrophis major; assembly: GCA_033807585.1. NCBI lineage: Eukaryota > Metazoa > Chordata > Lepidosauria > Squamata > Elapidae > Hydrophis > Hydrophis major. Next base: position 104,253 of record CM066341.1, on the reverse strand, counting down.
TCTCTCTCAACTGGTTTTCAAGGTTACTAAAATGTATGGTGAATCATTTTTCAAGAGATGGAGTTTTTGAACTTGAGGCAGAGAATACTATTCTAATTGCATTAACCAATTTTGTTAAGTTTGCCTGGCTTTGCCAGACAATTAAATTGAATGGTGGTGGGGAGTTGTAGCGCGATTAGACACACATGCATGAAGATGTGATAACTGACCACGCACTAATTTAAAACTATTAACCTACTCAATGACAAAGCATCCGTAGAGAATTATTCATACATTTATTGGACTTTAAAAAATACATGTCATAATTGCTTCATTTTTAACATAGTTTTGGTAGGCACTAGAGATGTGCAAATTTTCATTCCAAGGTGTTCTGCGTTTATCTCCCAGAGTTTACAATACCAGGATGATCGGGGAAAAAATTGGGATGCAATTTTCATCCTCTCCAAGATAATCACGGTCTAGAAGCAAAATGAAGTAGTCTGGAATTCCTTGGAATGTTTCATTCCCAAGAAACAAATGTTCAACACTTTCAATGGGTGCCAACAAATTAAACACAGATAATTTGTCAAGGCAATGACCTCCTGTTTCCTTCACAGCATTCTTTACAGGGATAAAGTAACTGGTTTAAAACTCTCCAAGTGAATTAAAAGTAAAAGAAAATTAAAATGTCAGACCTTTGTTCACCAACCTATTAAGTTGTTCATCTCTGAATACAGAATGACAGAGTTGGCAGGGACTTTGGAGGGCTTCTAGTCCAGCCCCCTACTCAAACAGGAAAACCTCTACCATTCTGGACAAATGGCTGTTCAAAACCGTCAATCCTTGCCATTTCCATCCAGACCCTGTTCATACTGATACTCGAGATGGGGATTGGGAAAAACAAGGGGTAAATGCTTGGAAAGGCTTCAGCTCCATCATATTCTAATTTGAATTGGATAGTCTAGTAATTTTACCCCAGCAGGAAGATTTATTGTGTTAATCTGATTGATACTGTCCAGATGTGTGACACCTTAACTCCCTTTCTGGACATGCAAGTGGGGGAATGTAGGTTAGAAAACTGCAACTTCATGCCTGAACATGCCAAGAATTTGTCTTGTTCTCTTCCCTCCTCTAAATAATTACAGGTAGTCCTGGACTTACAACAGTTCGTTTAGTGGCTGTCACAACGGCACTGACAAAAGGGACTTACTGCCGTTTTTCACACTTAAAACCATTTGCAGCCTCATAATCATGTGATCAAAACTCAGACGCTTGGCAACTGATTTGTATTTATGACCATCAGCATGTACAAAGGTCCTGTGATACCATTTTGCAGTCCTCTGACTAGCCAAGTCAGCGAGCAAGCCAGACTCACCGAACAACCAGCTAACTAACTGCAGGGATTCACTCAACCACGGTGGCAAGAGAAGTTGCAAAATGGGACAAAAATTACTTTACAAATGTCTCACTTAGCCATGAAAATTTTGAGCTCCATTGTCGTATGTTGAGGACTTTCCTGTATTTAAAAAAACATCTGTACAGTGATTGCGATTGTTCTTTCTGGGCCCTGAGTTCCTTAGTTAGTCACCCAGCCTGTGGAAAAAAAGGTCTTTTGGCAAATAATGAATAATCTCAACTGCCCATTGCGTTGGCAGTTTGTTGGCTTCATGAAAACATCTGGGAGAACAGGAATCAAAAAGCAGAATGAGCATTGAGAATAGAAACAGACCAGATCTATTAAAGTGCTTCAAATCATGGTGTTGGCAAAGGAATTTTTTCCAACTGTGCTTTCAAAGTTTGCAAAGCTTATTGTACTTTAGATAATAGGACATTTATCCCCATCACTCCCTTTAAGGCTATGGGACAACATCTGCCCCCTTTCCTCCCCACTTTCTACATTTCTGCGGGTGGCTTTATTTTTCCAAACAAATCAAAATCAAGCTGATGAGATTTAAGGGTGACCAAAGACAGTTCGATTAGAGCTGCCCCATCTCAAACACGTTGAAGCAACCTCAATGACAATCATATTTGTGTGTTCTACCCCTAGATGGAAGTAGATGGACACTACTTGAAATTAACTTTTTGGACACAAGAAAAGTCAGTGTTAAGGCACTTAGGGAAAAAAATACTTGGAATTGGAAGCACAATGGCTATTTTAGAGGATTAGAAGTGCCAGCCAAGACGAGAGATAAAATGAAATCTGAAGAGAACCTCAGATCTCTGCTGGAGAGGACTTGTCCCAATAGAATCCATTCCAGTTGCAAAATCGGTGTGATTTTCACTTTTGAGCTGTCTCTACGAGAAGCTTCCATGCTGCTATCTGAGACATAGTAGTGGATATGCCATGAAGTATCCAATGGCTGAACCCGCAATCACTCCCAGGAAGATCCACGTGTTGTAAGTCATGACGGCCAGCATCACCAGGTAACCCAAAAACACCTGGACCATGTGGAGTAAGGTCTTCGCTAGGTGCCATGAAAGACGCCTTGTGAAAGAGGAGAAGAAAAAGTTTTTTTCAGAAAGCAAGTAAATGGATTAAAAAGAAGTTCTACCCATGAGCTTCCATTGTCTTGTCTTCCGTCTTGTCTTCCATTCCTCCCAAATGTAAATTTAAGGGTGTTAATTTAAGGAGGTTCCTTGTTTAGGATTTCTGCCAACTAGGCCTTTCAGAATATAGAATAGTAGGGTTGGATGTGACCTTGGAAGTCTTCTAGTCCAACCTCCTACTTGAGCAGGAGAACCTATACCATTCTGGACAAGTGGCTGTCCAATCTCATCTCCAGTGATAGAGCACCCACAACTTCTGGAGGGAAGCTGTTCCACTGATTGTTCTTCTCACTGTCTGGAAATTTCTCCTTAAATTCTATGTTGGATCTTTGTTTAATGACCTTCCACCCATTGCTTCTTGCCCTTCTCTCTGTTGCTTTAGAGAATAGGTTGACCCCCTCATCTCTGTGACAGCCCCTCAAACATTGGAAGACTGCTATCATGCCACCCCTTGTCCTTCTCTTCCTTGATGGTGCAGTGGTTAGAACACAGCATTGCAGGCTAACTCTGCTGACTGCTAGGGGTTCGATCCTGACTGTCTTAAAGTAGACTTAGCCTTCCATCCTTCTGAGGTTGGTAAAATGAGGACCCAGATTGTTGGGGGGAATAGGCTGACTCTGTAAACTGCTTACAGAGCACTGTGAAGCATTATATAAGTCTAAGGACTATTCTATTCTACCCTATCCTACCCTACTTTATTCATTTGCTATACTGGCGCAGTGGTTAGAATGCAGTATTGCAGGCTAATTCTGCCCACTGCCAGCAGTTCAATCCTGACCGGCTCAAGGTTGACTACAGCCCTCCATCCTTCCAAGGTGGGTCAAACGAGAGCCCAGATTGTTGGGGGCAAGAGGCTGCCTCTATAAACTGCTTAAAGAGGGCTATAAAAGCACTGTGAAGCGGTACACAAGTAAGTGCTATTGCTAGTCCGTCCTTTTTTTGTAATTAGAATGCAGTATTGCATGCTAACTTTGCCCATTGCCAGCAGTTTGATCCTGACCAGGCTCAAGGTTGACTCAACCTTCCATCCTTTCAAGGTCAGTAAAATGAGGACTCAAGATTGTTAGGGGCAAGAGGCTGACTTTGTAAACTACTTAGAGAGGGCTGTAAAGTACTGTGAAGCAGCATAGAAGTCTAAGTGCTATGGCTGTTGCTATTCCTCCTAGCTGCAGTGTATAATCTGCCCCAACACTTACTCTAAACTTGGTTGCCTCTTTTGGAAACCTTAAAGCCACCATAACAACCACACTTGCACACAGATGATTCTTTTCGGGCCATAGAAGTAGTCACACTCCAGAAAATGTTGCACTGTCTGCGGCTGTCTTCTGCTCATCTGCATGTCTGGTTACACATGTTAATCACAAGAGCTACTCTATCATCATCACCCGCCCTACTTCAATGGCATGGTACAGTTCACAAGAGGTGCTTTCATGGGGTCTTGGTTTTCGGTCAACAACGCGGCATGTGAGCAATCTCAACCAGGCTTATGGTTACATCAACACCCTTATCTCTTCCTTGGCAGTGTTGGTTCCATTAACACAAAGGTGCTTTGATAACCAAGGACTCGAAAGACGGAAGATGCTGAAAAGATCTTGTCTGGCATGGCTATGGTCCAGCTTGTACACCCATGCTGGACACAACTTGGAACACCAGAGTTGGAAGCTGCTGTAGGTGCCTCACCTGGGGGTTCATCTAATGGAAATAATGGGACTTCAACAGGCAGGGCTGAAGGACCATTGCTTCCAAAAGATCTTTTTTAAATAGAGTACCAATGAAGGAGAATAAGGCAAGCTCAGGGTTGAAAGGAGGGGTCCTTGGTGCTCTCTGAGCTAGGTGGTTTTGTTGCAGACATTTTATTAGCAAACTAGGTGACATCATTAGTGCTAGAAGAGAGTGAGGTTTGCTCTTATTTCTCTTTATTAGCCACACTCCCTTCTAGCACTGATGACGTTGCCTGCTTTGGTAATGAATCCTCCCCTTCTCCCCTCCTCCTATTCCCCTTTGGGGGGTGGAGGGGATGTACAATAAAAACCGGGAAGCTTGCTGAAAAGAAGTTTGAATTTTTCAGAACATGAGTGCTATAAACAGGAAGGCCAGCAAAGGATTGTTTTGCGGGTTTGTGAGTTACCACAAACAGAGCTCAGCTCTTGATAGCCTTGAAACAAAGGTGTCCCTTGTGAAACAGGCATTGCTGCTTCAAAACTTATGTGCCAGCTGTAGCTGGAAGGGGGCAGAAAATATTACACCCAAGACATACGCACACAGTGTTTTCCTTACTTCTTCAGAGAGGTGGTGGCTGACCCCACATCTGAGTTCACGGAGACCCCTTCTCTCAAGTTTTCCTGACTGATGCTGGGGGTTACGGCTGTCTGTAAGTGCTGGATCAGTTTTGCTTTGCCAACTTTGATGCCTTCATATAACATGGTGAGTAGCATGATCACAAACACGGAAAGCACCATCCCTGTTAAAACAGTAGAAACATGGATAGGGCGGGGTTAATAAAGGATAGCATATGGAAGGGACCTGGGAGGTCTTCTAGTCCAACCCCCTACTCAGGCAGGAGAACCTATGCCATTCCAGACAAATGGTTGGAAGAGTTTAGGGTAAAAGGAAACCAGGCTGACAAAGAACACAGTGGCTGGACACGATCAAAGCTGATACCAACAAGAGTATCAAACAACTGAAAGGAGTAGGGCAAGATCAGAAGATGTGGAGAGAGACCTGGCTCATAGAACCGCCAAGAGTCAGACACAACTGAATGGATAACTACTAATACTTCTCCTCCTCCTCCTTCCCTTCTTCTCTTCCTCCTCCTCCTCGATCAGAAGATGTGGAGAGAGACCTGGCTCATAGAACCGCCAAGAGTCAGACACAAATGAATGGATAACTACTAATACTTCTCCTCCTCCTCCTTCCCTTCTTCTCTTCCTCCTCCTCCTCGATCGGAAGATGTGGAGAGATACCTGGCTCATAGAACCGCCAAGAGTCAGACACAAATGAATGGATAACTACTAATACTTCTCCTCCTCCTCCTTCCCTTCTTCTCTTTCTCCTCCTCCTCGATCGGAAGATGTGGAGAGAGACCTGGCTCATAGAACCGCCAAGAGTCAGACACAAATGAATGGATAACTACTAATACTTCTCCTCCTCCTCCTCCTTCCCTTCTTCTCTTCCTCCTCCTCCTCGATCGGAAGATGTGGAGAGAGACCTGGCTCATAGAACCGCCAAGAGTCAGACACAAATGAATGGATAACTACTAATACTTCTCCTCCTCCTCCTCCTTCCCTTCTTCTCTTTCTCCTCCTCCTCGATCGGAAGATGTGGAGAGAGACCTGGCTCATAGAACCACCAAGAGTCAGACACAAATGAATGGATAACTACTAATACTTCTCCTCCTCCTCCTCCTTCCCTTCTTCTCTTCCTCCTCCTCCTCAATCAGAAGATGTGGAGAGAGACCTGGCTCATAGAACCGCCAAGAGTCAGACACAAATGAATGGATAACTACTAATACTTCTCCTCCTCCTTCCCTTCTTCTCTTCCTCCTCCTCCTCGATCGGAAGATGTGGAGAGAGACCTGGCTCATAGAACCGCCAAGAGTCAGACATAAATGAATGGATAACTACTAATACTTCTCCTCCTCCTCCTTCCCTTCTTCTCTTCCTCCTCCTCCTCGATCGGAAGATGTGGAGAGATACCTGGCTCATAGAACCGCCAAGAGTCAGACACAAATGAATGGATAACTACTAATACTTCTCCTCCTCCTCCTTCCCTTCTTCTCTTCCTCCTCCTCCTCGATCAGAAGATGTGGAGAGAGACCTGGCTCATAGAACCGCCAAGAGTCAGACACAAATGAATGGATAACTACTAATACTTCTCCTCCTCCTCCTTCCCTTCTTCTCTTCCTCCTCCTCCTCGATCAGAAGATGTGGAGAGAGACCTGGCTCATAGAACCGCCAAGAGTCAGACACAACTGAATGGATAACTACTAATACTTCTCCTCCTCCTCCTTCCCTTCTTCTCTTCCTCCTCCTCCTCGATCAGAAGATGTGGAGAGAGACCTGGCTCATAGAACCGCCAACAGTCAGACACAACTGAATGGATAACTACTAATACTACTATTTCTTCTCCTCCTCCTCCTTCTTCCCTTCTCCTCTCCCCCCTCCTCCTCTTCAATCAGAAGATGTGGAGAGAGACTTGGCCTGCAGAATTGCCAAGGGTGGACACGCCTGAATGGATAACACCACCGTCATACTTACAGAAATCCTTGAAAATATATTCATGGCTGTTCTCCTTCTCTGTTCACCGTTATCTTTGGTGACATGTAGAGTCTTCAAAGAACTCTTAGAATTCCACCAATAACAATTGAATTGTGTCTGAAGCAATTGCTATGAATCTTGTAGCTAGTGTGGCTCTTTCACTGTTTGGTTCTGGGAAAACCAATCAAGTCAAGTGTTTGAAGGAAATCTGAGCTGCCATGTCAAGAGGGCAAATTACTCCTAATGGACCTCCTTATTGTGAAAGCTCAGGTTTCAAATACAATTTCTCCAGCTTCAAAGACCGATCTTTGGCTGGGCAGCCTCTGTTTTCCTTAGATAAGTTCGTTTACTTACCTCCCGCACTGTGGACATCCCAGAAGTCAAACAGGAGAATCACTTTATCTGAGAAAAAGAAATGCATCTGTAGGGAAGGGAGGGGCAAAAGAAAACCGACAAAATTAAAATGTAAGTAAGTGTGTCTCTTATGGCTAGATATTAGTTGATTTCAATGGATGGTGCTGTTTGATGTGGACTGTGAGATGTCCACTACATGACAGCAAAGGTATACAGAAAAGATTCTTTGAGGCCATCTGGTGGTCCTCCACATTATTTCAGCCTGAATCTGACAGCTCTAACCATTCAAGGAACATAGAATCAGAGGGCTGGAGATCTGTAGTTCAACCCCCTGCCCAAGGCAGGTGTCCATACGACTAATGAAGACAAATGGGTGTCCATTTTTTCCTGGGAAACCTCCTGTGATAGAGATAGATTGATAGATGAGACACACAGAGAGAGATGGGTGCATGGATGGATGCATGGATAGTAAATAGACACATACAGAGAAAGAGAGAGATAGATAGATGCATGGATGGATGAGATAGATAGAGGGAGGGAGGGAGGGAGAAAAAGAAAAGAAAGACAGAAATGGAGGATAGATAGATATGTATAGATGGAGGGAGGGAGGGAGAGAGGAAGAGAGAGATAAAAAGAAAAAGAAAAGAAAGACAGAAATGGAGATGGATGGATGGATGGATGGATGGATGGATAGATAGATAGATAGATAGATAGATAGATAGAGCAGATAGGCTTACTGAACCTCATATAATTTTTTTAAAAATAATTGTTAATGGAGGCCAATTTATAATTTTCTTTTCCCCCCAGGAATTGATATTTTCTAAATGGGATAAAACCAGGTGGAGTGGAACAACTAGTAGGAAACTGGAGGCAGTCCATGTATAATCTCTTGCCAAGCTGGTTAGTATGAAACAATAGGCCAATTCTGTATATGGTAATTTTTGATCATGTGAGCTATTTCTATTTATGGGTAACCCATGATTATCCGTAATCTTACTCTACCTAATTGATGCCTCTTGTCTTGCTTTTCCTTCCCATCCGAGTTGTATTTGCCAACACACCTGGGTCTTTCCACAAAGCATTATCCTCCAGGAATTTCGGCTTATCAATTACATCCTTGGGCCTGGACCCGAATTCCACCCTCTGGATATCCAAACCACCCGAATTACAACATGTAGCAAGAAAATAAACCAGTTCCTTGGGACAAATGTGGAACTATAAACTTAAGTGTTGCCAATATTGGCTTCTCATCCAAAAGAATTCCCGTAACAACTATCCTTGCTTTTCCTTTCCATTCCCAAAATTCTCTGTGTTTGCAGGTTGATCCTTTTTGAAGGAAAACAATGCAATATTGGTAGTCCTTGACTTACAACCTTAATGGAGCCCAAAATTTTTTTGCTGCTAAGCAAGACAGTTTTGCCCCATTTTACGCCCATTCTGCCACCGTGGTTAAGTGAATCACTGCAGTTCAGTTAGCAATACAGGTCAAGAAAACCACCAAGCTCAGAGAACACCAAGGACCCCGCAGTCCTCCTCCTCCTCTTCTTTCTTGTCCTCCTCCTCCTGGTTTGGGCATAATTGTGGTCATAAGGCAAGGACCACCTCTCCATCTCTGTTTGGCCTCGGCTGATGCTCTTCCATGCCTCGGTCCTGAGAAAGCATTTGGTAGCCGTGTCTTCCAACCCCGCCATTTGTGTTGCTTGTTACCTGGAGTTTGCCAAGGTTTGGACAGGTGCTTAGGCAAGGCTGGGTTTGCCCAGGTGTGGCAACCATGAGCACAAGTGGGGCAGGGAAAAAAACAAAACATGCCAGTCAACAACAACAAGCAGACAGTTTCCTAATCTGCCAGGCGGGTTTTTGGATGGAAGATTCTCGAATCAGATGGCTCTTTATGTAACCACTCCAAGGAAACTGGAGGAGGAAGTTTAAGAAAAGGGGTTCTCCCACACCCATGGAAATCCTGAAGGGGGTTAGAAGGGAGGCCACACACACACACGCCTGGATACATTGTAGTTTTGCTTGTTTTCTTGCATACATTTCATGACCCAACTAGGTAGGTAACATTATCAGTGTTATCATCATCCAACCCCAAAAACACCTAGTTCCACCAGCTCTGTCAGGGCAAGGCACTAGAATATAAATTGAGAGGAAACCCCACTCCCTATTAGCACTGCTGATGTTGCCCAGTTTGGGTCATGAAACCTCTGCCACCTCGGAGAGGATCCCTCCTTTCAGCCCTGAGCTACAAACATTCTCCTTTATAATTGCATTTTCACAGGCTGCAGATTTATTCAAGCAGTTCTGGAGAGGCAAAATGTAGACTGAGGGTTTTGAACCCACTTGCTTAAACAGGTATTTCTGGCAAGTTCTCCAATCAAAATGTAAAGCCATCCATCTCCCTGAATGTGATCTCCCCCTGCTCCTGATCAAGGATAGACCACCCACTCAAAATGGGGTTTCAACCTCCTATTTTTGCTAATGGTTGCTTTCAGCCTGACTTATGTACTATTCCAGCCTTCCCACCTTTGTGGATTGGAGGCGGGGGGGGGGGGAGTGAGGATGGCACATGTACTCCCTGTTCACACAAAGCGAGCCTTGTGCATTTGCCTGCTGCTCAGGTAAGCATAGCTATGTGTGCACATTCACCTGCCCTTCCATAGACCAATTTCAAACGGGCCTAGGAATTGGGGACCCAGCCTGCTCTGTTCACTTTTACACCTTTTGTTTTTTCCAGACCAAGTAACACAACTGCGTTTGTGACAGGAAGTTCCTTGCAGAAACCCTCAGAAACTTTCTACCCAGCAAGGAGTGGGTTGTGATAGTGTGAGTCCTCAGTTTCCCCACTTCTGTTGTCACAGTTGAGCAAAGGAAGAGGAACATAGTGTGTAATTCGCCTCCAGAAGTTTTTGCAATGTCTCTCCTACTCGAGAACCAAAGACGTGGGAGTCTGGTTCAAAGACAACCAGTATTGGTTGACATTATAGGAGAACTATAATGTTGTTTTCCCCAAAACCTCAAAAACTTTCACCTCAGGCTGTCTACTGTTGACCTCATTCCTAAGAGGTCTGTAAGGGGGCGTGCATAAGCGCACCAACGTGCCTACCGTCCCTGTCCTAATGTCCCCTTTTATTCATATCCATTTCATGTATTAATAATCCTGTTTATACTTATATTTGTTACCTAATACACGCTCGACAAACAAACAAACAAACAATAAATAAATAAACAGCTGTTTTAACTGGGGTTCAAAGCTTGAGGAATCTGGTAGCCAGCTGTCCAACTGGCACATCCTATTAAGGTTTTAATCAGGATCAACCCATAAGCTCCCCTCCAAAAATTTATGTTTTAATAAACAAAGTTGGTTGGAAATAGTGCTACCAGACTCCAGATTCCCCTCCCCCCAATCTAATATCTGAACTTGGTGAATCTTAACTCTTAAGAAATTTCTAGGTTTCCACTTTCCTGCGTCCCACAGTTGGTTGACCAAGCCATCTGTTTTTGATCATACCTTTGCCTACCATTCTGGTTTATATTCCCTTCAGCACTTTGGTCGCTTTGTTAACGAAGTGGCTGTATAACAAACATATTTTTAAACAACAATTTAAAGAGATCAGGGAGAAATTTGAAACTGTCACCGCCACCCTGGATGCATATCAACTCTTTTTGCAACAATTTCTAAGACAAAGTAACAGCTCAAACAAAACATTTTTATTTGAGCAAAGAACCCGGGGGGCAAATAAAAGACAGCAGCATTAGAAAGGATTGAAATCAATGGGCGAGTCCCTTATGTTTCCATATTGCTACATTTATGGCAAAAGTGGGCAAAGTTGTACAAGAGTAAAAAAGATCGACTGATTCATAGTCAGTCCAGATTTTTTTTTTTAATATCAAAAAGGATATTTTTAATCACCAAGAGTTGAATTGGGAAATCCTGAGTTTAATTTCGTACGGGTTTCCAGAAGAAAGGAGCGGAAAAAGCCAACCTCCCCCCCCCCCCGCTTGCAAATTGAAAATAGACTTACTGGCATCATCGTGATTTCTCTTCTTTTTTTCCCCCAACTTCTTCTTTTTGCTGCTTGTTCCCCCCACCCCCCACTTTTTTATCCCAGCTAAAAAGCAGTAATACAAGGCGGGCGAGTTTAATGCGATCCTTAAGTTTTTGCTTGCTTTCTTCTCTTCCTCCCTTGCTAGCAGGTTCCGCCTTTGGCGAGACGCACCTCTCCCGGGTTAATTAAATCAAGACAAGAGATAGGCAGCCTTCAAGGCTTCTGCAAGCCATTACGAGAGGCGCAAGGCACTCTGGGGGTTGTAGTTTCTGCCTCTGGATTTGGCCCCGCCCCACCAAGATTTAATCTTTAAGTAGATAGCGCATCCTGCTGAGCACTTTGCATGAGCAAATGTTCCTCCAAAGACGTGGGTGGATCTTTCAAGGCCATCCCATTCTTCCAACTGTCCCAACTGATGATCTGAGAATGTCGACAGTCTTTTAGCTATACAATTTGGGGTGGACGGACACCTTTGGAACGGTGCGGGAGTAGGAATGGATTTTCAGAGGGGGAAAAGAATTGCAGACTACAGGAATCATTTGGGCTACTCAGGTGACCCTGAAGACACAGGTCAACCTCCAAGTCCCAAGGATGCTTTTTTTTTCAGGAGGCAACTGGAAGGAGGACACCTGAGTAGCACAAATGATTCCTGTAGTCTGCAATTCTTTTCCCCCTCTGGAAATCCATTCCTACTCCTGCACCGTTCCAAAGGTGTCCGTCCACCCCAAATTGTATAGCTAAAAGACTGTCGACATTCCCAGATCATCAGAAGGGACAGTTGGAAGGATGGGATGGCCTTGAAAGATCAGTAGGACACAATGGGAAGGAGAAGGGGAAAGAAAAGTGAAGAGGGGAGAATAGAATAGAACTAGAATAAGGAATAGAATAAGAATAAGAATAGAATATAAAATATAGAGAATAGAATTAGAAATGAATAGAATAAGGATAGAATAGAACAGAACAGAACAGAATCTAGAACATAGAATATATAGAATAGAATATACAACAGAATAGAATAGAGCTGGAAGGGACCTTGGAGGTCTTCTAGTCCAAACCCCTGCTCAGACAGGAGAACCTATATCTATACAGCAGGAGGGGGGGGCAGGGGGTGATGATGAAGCTACTCTCTTTTGGAGTAGAATAAAATATTAAAATCAAACCTCAACTTTTTACTTTTCCATAAGAATACAAATTATCCACATCTATCACCAAAAAAACGGTCAAAGGTCCCTTTTTTTCAGTACTGCTGCCACCAGTCATTAAACGAACCGTTGTAAGTCGGGGACACCCCCCATGCAGCTTATGGCGGGGGAGGGGGGTTGTGCCCGGCCTAAATCCATTTCCATGGTAGCTTACTCAGCTACCCCCCTGGCGGGCTTAGCCAAGCCACCGCTCGCCTCCGCCGCTCGCCCTCCCCTGCTGTCTACCTATCTCCCATCATCTCTCCTCCGCGGCGCGGGCCATCCGCAGCGGATGCTGCGCAGGGAGCTCTCTGATTGGCCCTCCCGGCCATGACGTAGAACGCGGCACCACCGACTCCTCTGCATCAGCATCACAATCCGGCCACGCCCTGCGTAGACCCGCCTGCCCATTTTCCCCTCCGGGGTGGGGGAGCCAGTCAGCTGAGCCTGCCAGCTGCGGAGCTCAAGGATCCTTCTTCTCCTTCGCGTTCTCCTGTCCAGCCAAGCCGGAGGTGGGGGAAGCGGAAAGGAGGAAAGAAAGAAGGAAGGAAGGAAAGAAAGAAAGGGGGGGGGGAAGAGGTCTTTCCTCTCCCAAGTCCCCCAACCCAAAATAGAGAGGCGCCACCAAGAGACGCCATGGCACCCGCTGGCTTGAAAGCTGTGGTGGGAGAAAGTAAGTCGTGCCCTTTTCGTTTTTATTCATTTCCCTCCCCCCTCCCCAGGTCTTTGGGTGGCAGGGACCAGGGGGAGGGGGCGACGTGGTGGAACCCTCTCCCCTTTTCGAAGATGGAGAAGGAGGGAGCCCTATAGCTCGGGGAAGGGAGGAAGGGCTCCCATCCCCTCCCCACCCCCGGTGCAAGAAGCTTTGCGCAACGGTTTGCGCTGGAAAATCTGCCTGGCTTGGACGCGGGGATATGGGGGGAGAAGGATGGAAGAAAAGGAACGGGCGAATGTTGCTAAGGGAGGGAGGGAGGGAGGGAGGGAGCTGGCCTTGTAGCAGCCATTGGTGCAAAAAAAAAAGTGGGGGGGGGAGAAGAGGGGGAGAGACAGCGGATTCGATTCGAGCTAAGCCAGGCTTTTCCTGCGAAGCGGAATCCTGCTGCTCTCTCTCTCTCTCTCTCTCTCTCTCTCTCTCGCTGTGTGTCTGTGTGTAAGTGAGTGAGTGAGTGTGCATAGATATGTGTGTGTATATATATATGTGTGTCTGTGTGTATGTATATATGTATATTCCTGCAGAGGAGATGGGTTAATATTTTGCTGCTTCCCCCACCCCCCAACCCCAGCCTTGTCTCTCCTGTTTTTTAAACTGGAGGGGATGAGCAAACAGTTGAGTAGAACGGTTTTAGGCTGAGTGCATTTAGAATGCAAAATGTAGATTTATCCTTCAAGCAGGAATAATAAGGGTGAGAAATTCTGCATCGGGGTGCATCCCCGGATTTCTTACGCTTAGGAGACGAGAGGCACGGCTGGAGGCTAAAATATTTTGCAAAATGAACGTGCAACATCTTTTGCCCTGGTGGGTTTGTTTTTTAAAAAAATGACACCTGTTTTGTTTTTCTTCCCCTGCATCTTTCGCTTCCTCACATATTTTCTGCTCCCAGTTCAACAAGAGAGTGGGTGGGGGGAATCTGGTACATAGATTGAAGTGTCAAATCTTGCAACAACCCTGCAAAACAATTTGGGGGCTTAGGAATGAAGAGGTGGCAAAGATGCAAAATTATCTCTTGTCTTTTTCTCCTGTCTATTCCAACCTTTTAAATATATATATAGTACATTTAGGAGGAGGAAAACTCCTCTAATTTTCTAGTTGAGGGGCAAAACTAGATTCTTAAAGCAATTCCTTTGAACGGTTTGCAGAGTCTCAATGTTCCCTCATCTCTTTCATTTTGCCATTTCCCCCCCCTCCCCCAGGAAAAAAAAATTCCCTGTATGTGGTAGCTCTGATTTTTAAAAGAAGAGGGGAGACCATTTTGCACACGGTCCATAAATGCTGTTTATTGCTCCATTTACATGTAGTTCTGGGGTTTGGGTCACCATTTTAAAAGCAGATTGTAAGGATGGTGCACTAAAGTCCACTCTCTCCTCTCTGTAAAGTCAGAATATTGACATGCTTAAAATAATTAGCAATGTGCCTGAAAAATTTGAGTGTTTTGCATTTGGACCCAACTTCTTGGGAGGTTGTGCCAGAGGTACCAACCTGTGTTCTTATGCCTGCTTTGAAATGGAACATTCTAGTTTGGCTTGCTTAAAACTCCTTTGAGCTGTCTTCGGCAATTTCAGCTAAGCCATTTTTTCCCCCTAAGAGGATTGACCAGGGTGCATCGGGCAATAATTGCCTTGCAGGTTGTGGTGTGTGTGTCTGTGTGCGTGCATCTGCCGTGGTTGACCCTCTCTAGAAGATTAGAAATCCAGTCGGGAAGATCATTTGCCTCCCATCCAAAAGCAGCTTTCGTGTGTTATTTTTTTTTTTTTAATTTTTATTTTATGTAAACATTCCATCTTCCATTAAACTGTGTTGTCTGGTTACAAATGTTTCTGTGCTAAATTTACAAGAATATACATTACGTTAATATTGATTTTCTAATCTTACAATCATTATATTGTATGTAGATTAGAATAGAATAAGGAATAGAATAGAATAAGGAATAGAATAGAATAGAATTCTTTATTGGCCAAGTGCGATTGGACACACAAGGAATTTGTCTTGGTGCAAATGCTTTCAGTGTATATAAAAGAAAAGATACACCTGTCAAGAGTCAAGAATCATAAGGTACAACACTTAATGATAGTCATAGGGTACAATAAGCAATCAAAACATACTAGGAAACAGTCAGTAAAAATTGTTAGGATACAAGCAACAAGGTTACAGTCATACAGCTATATAATAAACCTATTCCTTTCTCCCTCTTAACATATCTTCTAATAAGAATATAGTGATAATATTAAATAGAAATAAGCCTAATAATCATAATGACATATTGTTTACATCTCTATCTGAACATACATTCTATATTTCACTAATGTGAAATATAGTTTCTCTCCTCCAACCATCGATACAATAATTCCCATGTCATATAACATTCAGTTTTGTTCTTTCTTCTTGATTGCTAGTGTTAATCTATTCATTTCTGCACATTCTAATATTTTCCTGATCACACTCTCATCATTAGGAATCTCTTCACAATTAGGAATCTCTTAAATACAATTCTAGCTGCATTTAATAGATGGATAATTAAATATGCCTTCCCTTTACTATAAGTTTCAGCTAAGATCCCCAACAAAAACTATTCCATGTTGTGACCTGTGCTTCGTGCTGCAGTCAGAGAAGGCTGGGCTCAAACTGGGATGTGGTGGTGAGACTTGGCCGAGATTGGAGGTGGAACCTGATGGATTGGTGGTGGCTGGAAGAGGAAACATCCTTGTGGATTCGTAGCCGCTTTCCTCCTACTGCATCACAATTCAGCGTCTCCGTCGTTCTTGGATGTTTTTGAAAATCCAAGCAGCCTTGTGAACACCAGATTGCCAGTCACTCAGTCAGATCTCCCTCTCACATTCCGCTGCAGGAGTTATGTATGGAGGAGGTAGAAATAATAATAAAAAACAACAATGAGGAATTGTTTGAGAGTTTGCATTGATCGCCACTTTATTGAAAAGAGTCTTCTGTAAGTGAGGGAAGAAATAAAATTCTGTGGTGTCCTTGGTGCTTTCTGAGCTGGTTGCTTCCTTGCAAATATTTGATTATCCAACCAACTAACATCAACGCTAGTCCTGATGATTAGCTAGGCACTGAGGACTGGCACTGATGTTGTTACCTAGAAAACAAGATCAGAGAGCACCAAGGACCCCACAGTCTACCACCACCTCCTCTCAGCAAACTCCACTCGCTTCTCTGACTGATGATACTACCTAGTTGGGTCATGAAATGTCTGCAAGAAAATAAACAAGTTCAGAGAGCACCAAGGACCCCATATTCCTCCTCCTTTCCCTCTTTGCAAACCCTATTCCCTTCTAGCACTGATGATGATCCCTAGTTCAGTAAGAAAACATCTAAAAGAAAACCAACAAGCTCAGAGCACCAAGGACCCCACATTCTTCCTTCTCCTCCTCCTTTCCACAGTCCCCAGTCCCCTTTTAGCACTGTTGATGTTCCCAGTTCAGTAAGGAAACAACTGCAGGAAAGCCAACAAGCTCAGAGAGCACTAAGGACCTCACAGTTCAACCCTGAGCTGCAGCTATTCTATCAGTAAAATTTTGCATTGATGTCTAATAATTGTGGGCCTTGAAATATGAACAACCTTAAATGATGTGTTGGTTCCACACTTAGACTTGACGCTAGTGCAGAATTTACAAAGCAGTTAGCTGAATACTCCCTTTCACTCTTTCTGGAAGCTTATTTCTCAAATCCTACATAATAGATGAAGTAATATCATTAGGTTTGTCCGTGCTCAAAGCTGTTATACCATTTTCTCCTCTTTCTTGAATTGCTCGCTGGCATTTTTTTTCGTTTGGGTGTATCAACTTTTGACTTGGATTCAAGTCAAGTTGGGATTTTTTTAAAAAAATCCAAAAGGCAAACCTAGCATTAGATCAAACGATGATCCAATCTAGTATGGTTGTGAGAAAGCATTTGACCAGTTTCAGTGCCTGCCAGTTTTCATTACATCTTTTTCTCAGAAGGTTATCCATGAATGGAAGATGAGAAGTTGCTTAAAAAGACAGTGGGCTTCATAAGATGTGTTGACGTAAATACAGTGGCAACTCTAAAAAGACCTTAGAAATATTTTATGAGTTTAAATGGGGGTAACTGTTCGAGCGCTGACACACGGCTTCCTTTTTCAGACATTAGCTAAAGATTGTTTCTAACAGATTCTGGAACACCTTTTCTTTTTCAGTTCACTCATTTGTCAAAGCAAAGAGTTTGCCCGAATGAATTTATACACAAGGAATTGTCTTCAGTGCATAAGCTCTCAGGATACCTAAAAAGAATGCATTCATCAAGAATCACAAGACACAATACTTAATGATAGCCATAGGATGCCAAATAAGCAATCAAATCATACTAGGAAAGTAAAACAATATAAACCATAAAGATACAAGCAACAAGGTTATAGTCATAAGTAGAAGGAGATAGGTAAGAGGAAGGGTGAGAAGAATAGTGATACACTCTTAGTAAATAGTTGGACAGTGTTGAGGGAATTATTTGTTTAGCAGAGGGATGGCATTTGGGGAAAAAACTCCCCTTGTGTCCAGTTGTTCTGGTGTGCAGGGCTCTGTAGCGTCGTTTTGAGGGAAGGAGTTGAAACAGTTTGTCTCCGGGATGTGAGGGGTCTGTAGATATTTTTCCAGCCTTTTTTTTGACTCGTGCAGCATACAGGTCCTCCATGGAAGGCAGGTTGGTGGCCATTGTTTTTTCTGCAATGGCCGTACAGTCTCTTCTTAAAAGCCTGCACTCACAACTTCCAGAGGCAAGCCGTTTAAGATTCATTTGCTTATATTCTAAATAACCTATTGGTGTCCTTGCCCTTTAGTGGAGAATAAATGGCTCTTAAAATGTATAAAAAGAGTTTCTCTAGAATTAGGTGATTCAGTAAAACTCTACTCAATGACTATAAAAGATTAGATTTCTGAAAAGGCAGGAATGCAGGCAGCTATCTTACTCCCTGATTAATGTTCAGCTCATAAGAATAACAGAGTTGGAAGGGACTCTGGAGGTCTTCTAGTCCAACACCCCACTCAAACAGGAAATCCTGCCATCAAAGGTTATTAAACCTCTTCTTAAATACTTCTAGTGATGGAGCACCCACAAGTTCTGGAGGCAAGTTTTGTTCCATTGACTAATTGTTCTCACTGTCAGGAAATTCCTCCTTAGTTCTAGGTTGCTTCCCTCCTTGTTTAGTTTCCACCCATTGCTTCTTGTTCTGCCTCCAGGCGCTTTGGAGAATAGCTGGATTCCCTCTTCTTTGGGGCAGTCCCTGAGACATTGGAAGGCTGCTATCATGTCACCCCTAGTCCTCCTTATCATCAGACTAGACATACCCATCTTTTTCACACGATGGTGACCAAAACTGTATTCAAAGTGTGGCCTTACCAAGGCATTATAAAGTGGTCCCAACACTTCACGCGATCTTGATTCTATCCCTCTGTTAATGCAGCCTAGAACTTTACTGGCTTTTTTGGCAGCTACTGCACACTGCTGGCTCATATTGAAATGGTTGTCCACTAGGACTCCGAGACCCCTCTTAAAGTTACTACTATTGAGCAAGGTGCCACATATACTGTACCTGTGCATTTGATTTTTCTTGCCTAAATGTAGAAACTTACTTTTGATATGTACAGGGAAGAAGCCTTTCCCTTACATATGCCATAATCTGATGCAGAGCGAATATTATTTTTAACCAAGGAATAATAAATTGGCAATCTGGGGCAGAGTGGCGTGTGTGGTAGGCCTTGTTCTCTGGAATCTATAGTATTCATTTTTCCAAATTGTGAAGAAACAAACGGAAAGTTCGCGATGTGTGGTCACAGGAAATGCCTGTTGTATCTTCTTCCTCCTTTTGTTGAAAAGCTCTGTGTGCAAAGTTTTCCCATATCAACTAAAAGAGAAATTAAACTTTCAACAGTGCAATGAATTTGGAAACCAAATTTGGACAATGTCCAGTTTTATGATCAAAGCTACACGGACAGCAACAAGGGTTGTGAATTGTGATGAAGTCATTGCGGTCCAAGTAATGGGAATAGCCATTAATGCAAGAAGCTTATTTTAGCCACGGCCAATGCTATAGTTTAACTTGCTTCTACAATAGGGCTGATGCCAACTCATCATGGATTAATTCTCTTCCTAATTCCCCTCTTTTGATTTTTTTGGCAGAGATTATGGCTGATGTCATAAAGAAAGTAAAAAAGAAGGGAGAATGGAAGGTGAGTTCAAAACAAATCAATGGCTTTTTCATACCTAGACTGTTTGATGCCTGTTTCCCACTGCTATTTGACCTGGTTTCTGATTTAGTCTCTTTTCTGAGTTTACACAATGTTCAATTACATACACAGAAGATATAGTCGATGTAACCTTTGCTCAGCTTAACACAATGTGTGAATGTGGTCTCTAGGTCTGAATTTTACTTAATTATATGGGTTACTGGGTGTATCTAACTCCCCACCCATTTAAACCTACATCCATAGAAGATAGTAATAGCACTTAGACTTATAAACTGCTTTACAGTGCTTTACAGCCCTCTAAGTGGTTTACAGAGTCAGCCTCTGCCCCCCCCCCCCCCCCCCCAGTAATCTGGGTCCTCGTTTTTCCCACCTCGGAAGGAGGGAAGGCTGAGTCAGCCTTGAGCCAGTCAGGATCGAATTGCTGGCAGTCGGCAGAATTAGCCTGCAATCCTGCATTCTAGCCACCGCGCCACCGCGGCTCTTGCAGTAGATTAGATTGAGCCATTTCAGTGGGGCAGAGGGCCTTCTCTCAGGCAGGTTTAATGCAAGGGTCTTCAAACTTGGCAAGTTTAAGACTTGTGGACTTCAACTCCCAGAATTCTTGAGCTAACATGATGGGAGGAGGAATCCTGGGAGTCGAAGTCCACAAGTTTTAAAGCTGTCAAGTTTGAAGACCCCTGGTTTAATGCCTAAAGCCAATTCATACTCTTGGGAGTGACATCTCCCTTCTCTGTGTCTTTTCCAGGTGCTGGTGGTGGATCAGCTGAGTATGCGTATGCTGTCCTCCTGCTGCAAAATGACAGATATTATGACAGAAGGGATAACAAGTAAGTAAAACTTTGGAATTGTACTCACACTCACTCATTCAGAACTAAAACCTGTGCCTTCTTTTGCACAACCTGCAACATTCTTTAGCGTGAACCTGTCAGCGTTCCAGGAAAACAAACACCAACACCAAAACTCCAAGACAGGCATTTCCTCAAAGTTCCATTTTATTAGAGTTGTCATACTGGCACATCTGGGAAAACCCAAATCTGAGAGTTCTGGGTCTTCCTCCAATAATTAAAGATCACAAAAATCAACACTCCATCACCCATCACTCCATCACCTGGCCCAATCACCCCCCCTTCCAACGAGACCTCCCTTCAATCACTCCTCTTCCAGGTGAAGGAATAACATGACCTTGACTGTAAAGAAAAATGCTATGATGTCTAACTACAACCACTCTACAAAATCCCCCCTCCTAATTTCCCAGGCACAAGAAGGTAGCAGCGTGGCAGCTTCTGGTGCTCCTATGGCTTCCAAAGTTGACACAACCGCTGTTCAGGTGTCTTGTCTCCTCTTTTGAAATCCTTAAGGGTAGAGCTCCTTCTGCCTCCAGGAAGCTAAGAAAGGAAAGCGAGCTGGGGATTGGCAGATAACTTTCAAACAGAATTGATCTCCAGTTTGAATCAAAGTTAAGGGTATTGAAATGCCCAGCCTTTGTTCTGATTTCCTTCTGCTCTGTTTCTTTCTCTGCTTCTCCTTGTTGGGTGTGGCTGAATCCAGTTGTAGAAGATATTAATAAGCGCCGAGAGCCGTTGCCTAGCCTGGAGGCTGTGTATCTCATCACTCCATCCGACAAGGTGGGTGTTGTGTTAATAGGATAGCTGTCCAGGTTGGGCACAGCATCTTAACAGAATAACAGACTTGGAAGGTACCTTGAAGGTCTTCTAGTCCTACCCTCTGCTCAAGCAGGAGACCCTAGACTATCCTGGACAAATGGTTATCTAAACTCTTCTTGAAAATCTCTAGTGTTAGAACACCCACAACCTCTGGAGATAAGCTGTTCCACTGATTAATTGTGCTCGCTGTTGGGAAATTTCTTCTTAATTCTAGGTTGCTTCTCCTATTGATAAGTTTCCATCTGTTTCTTCTTGTCCTGTCCCTAGTGCTCTGAAAAATAGGCTGTCCCCGGCTTCTTCGTAACAGCTCCTCAAAGGTCACCCCAGTCCTTCATTAGACTAGATGTACCCAGTTCCTGCAATCATTCATTGCATGTTTATATATCTTCAAGTGTTTTTCTTTTGGAAGGACATTATGCTATTCAAACAAAGACACTAAACCAATGGGAACAAGTGAAGTTATAACAGTCCTTAATATTAACAGTTATTTCAATAGTATTCCTGGGAGTACTATCAAAACTTTTTGCTCCAGGTCCCATTTTTACCTTTGTAATAATTGAAAATTAATTGAGGCCAATATTCTTGATAAGAAGTGAACTAAATCCATTTAATCTTCTTTCTCAGTCGGTGGAGTCTCTCATTGCTGACTTCAAGGAACCCCCAAATGCCAAATATCGAGCTGCGCATGTCTTCTTCACGGACTGTAAGTATGGAATAAACCAGGGTTCCCGCTCTGGATTGTAATATTTTTGAAGCTCCACTCCATTTTCAGGATCCGATTTGGGGCCACACATCAAACTCTAGTTCCATCTGCAATAGAAGCAGCTGCTTAAATGAGATCCTGGCCACATTCACCTAAATAGCTCTGTTTCTAGGTTCACACAAGTCACTTGTGGATTTGCATAACACGCTAAGTCAGTAAATGAATTCCAAAGTAAGACTAATCCAAGCCAGTACCTTGTGCAAAATCCCAGATTGTGTGAAAGCAGCCGTTGAGCAGCCTGGTGTCTTGCATTGGAAGTTCCTGAACTGAACTGTGGACAGTCGCCAAATCCTTGGATCCTAATCTCTACTAGAACCATTCTTCCTGCTATCCTTGCAATGGTTGGGATAATCTGCAGTTATCCACTTTAGGGCAAATTAATGGATTTGTTTGTGTTGCCTAAGCTTTGTGGTCTTTGTCTCTTTCTGTCCTCAGCTTGTCCAGATTCCTTATTCAATGAACTGGTCAAATCCCGGGCAGCAAAAGTCATCAAGACTCTGACAGAGATCAACATAGCTTTCCTGCCCTATGAGTCCCAGGTAAACTGTTGACTGAGCTAGAAGTGAAGATAGATTATTTGGATGTAACTACATTTTTATCAGTTTGTTTTGTTTCTTTGGTCTCGGTGGAAGTTTTGTAAGATGCTCCAAAGTTTTGGACAAAATGACCTGGTGTTCTTCAGGTGCCTTCAGATGTTGTGGGTGCTCCATCCCTGGAGGTTTTAAAGAAGAGATTGGAGAACTATTTGTCTGGAATAGTATAGGGCCTCCTGCTTGAGCAAGGGGTTGGACTAGAAGACTTCCAAGGTCCCTTCCAGCTCTGTTATTCTATTTGGGGTTTCATTTTTACTGCAAAAGCCATCATCCCAAACACTGGGAGAAGAGCAGTCCTTCTATCTGTGCACCAGCAAATATTCCCTGCACCGGTTAGCCAGATAAATTTTGCATCAATTTGCAAAAGGATCACCATAGGATCACTCAAGCTGCTTTAGTATAATTCACAGTTATATCATCTCATGCTCCCTTTTTAAGGTTCTCTGATCACTGGGTAATTAATGGAAAGGATCAGCAGGCATCTCCAAATGCAGCAGAACGGAGCTAAATTATTTTATGGAGAGGAAAAATAAACAGTCTGGATTCAGATAATCTTTTGGATGCTGGTTTTTCTTGAGGAGTTTGTGTTTGCCACGGAAAAAAAGCAGGATTTATGCAATGGTTCCCTCCAAGGCACCAAGATTGTCTGTCCTTCTTTTCTATGCTGTCCTCTGATGCTCATTGGCTTTGACTGCTGAGCTTTTGTGATGAGTATTGTGTCCTTCTATACATGCACACACACACACTCACCCTCTGTTCACCCCCTATTTGCTTCCACACACTTGTTTTTTCTTTGACTGTTGGTTGTTGCTTGATCTCTTCCAAGCTCTTCCAAGAGCTGTTGTTGATCTCTTCCAAGTTCAGTTGTGCAAAGCGTGCCTCCTTTTCCATCTCGTAAGGGCAAAAGTGGGGGAAGTTAAGAGCAAAAGAGAAAAAAAACAGATGGCAGATGGTTAAGCGGCATTGTAAATATATGGCAGATTGACTTTTTTCCTCTCTAAAAGCACAGTGCTTGAAATACAGCGCGTTGCTATGGGGATTAAATGAGGGAGTTATATTTTTAAAAAACATATTGGACATTTTCACATATATTCAGACCTGGGGTAGGATCCCAGGGCTGGAAGGGACCTCAGAGATCTTTGTTAAATGATTGTGCAGTCTACTTTTGAAAATCTCCAGGAATGGAACACCCACAACTCTGGGTGCTCAGTTGTGGGTGTGTTGTGGTCTGTCAGCCACTGGCCCCTCCAGCAGCCGAATCGGAGGAGGAGGAGGAGGTGTGGGAGTCAGGGTTAGCATCCAGGCAACCTGACAGCTCTGAGGGGGGAGAAGGAATGGAGCTGGCAGAGAGACAGAGGCAGGACCTGGGCCATCCATCAACCCTTAGATGGAGAGTCAACAGCCCCCAGGACTGGAGGTGGCTGATGAGGAAGAGAAGGAACAGCTGGGTCCAGTGCCTGATGTGCGGATGTGCTGAAGGCAGAGGAGAGGAGAGCAGTGGAAATCCATGGGCCGGTCTTTGGGACGGAAGAGCCGCCACTGGTAAAGAAGCCCCACTCAAGCTCTTGGGATAAAAGGCAGGGGGCCTGGAGATGAATAGCTGTGGCAGACAACTGATCATCTTCTTGTTAGCCTGTGTTGAGAGAGAAACTTTTTGCCAGTGCTGCTAGCACTTGTAATAAAGGAATCTTTGAGTTAACTTCAGAGGGTTTGTCATGTTTGGGGAGCTGGGTCAGAATGGGATACTCAATCAATCAGTATTCCATTAATCCGTTCCACTGATTAATCGTTCTCACTGTCAGGAAATTTCTTCTTAGTTCTAGGTTGGATCTCTCTTTAACAAGCTTCCGCCCTTATTTCTTGTCCTGCCTTCGGTTGCTTTGCAGAATAGGTCAATCCCTTCTTGTTTGTGAGAGACCCTCAAGTACTGGAAGACAGCAATCCTGTCCCCTCTGATCCTTCTCTTCGATAAGCAAGGCATAAACTTGGTTGCTCAGCCATTCTTCATGCAATTTTCTTTCCTTCTATTTTTACTGGGTTTTTAAAATTTGCACAACACAAAATGTACATGTAGAGACAATTACTCTGCGCTATAAACCAGGGTGTGTATGAAATATTCCGACATGTATGTAGCACCTTAAGGTGACGATTGGAATTAGACATCAGACAGACTTCCTCCTGCATTTTAGATAGCTGGTTTCCTAGGTGGGTAACCAAACACGGGAAAGTATTGAGTTTGAGCCACTTCCACTTGAGCGTTTCAGCTCCCTTTCTTTCTTTTTTCTCCCACACCCTTGTGATGCCTACTAAAGGTTTACTCCCTGGATTCAGGGGACTCCTTCCAGAGCTTTTACAGCCCTCACAAGGCTCAAATGAAGAATCCAATTCTGGAACGCTTGGCCGAACAGATCGCAACCCTTTGTGCCACACTGAAGGAATACCCGGCTGTGCGATACAGGGGGTGAGTACATGGAGTTTCTGGAGGACTCCCTTCACTGTGAACCTCTCAAATTTTTTAATTTTAAAACCAATGCAGTAGATGCCACATACTTAGAAAGCCTCTTCATCCCTTTCCCATTCATCAAGAAATAGGCATCTGTACTGGATAAGTATAACAAGGGGAATGCATATTTAATTTTACATGTATTGACTGCAGCCAAAATTGTATTTGCACAACAATGGAAAAGTGAAGAGATCTCTGCAGATGAAAATGTGATTTAAAAAAATTAGAATGTGCAGAAATTGATAGATTAACACTCACAATTAAGGAAAAAGGAAAAAAACTGAATACTTTTTGACTTGGGACTTATTTTATCAATGGTTAGTTGATAAAAACAGAAGTTAGAATCATAGAAATATAAGAAAAGGATAAATGAAAATGCATAAGCAAGTATTAGTATTAGTATGATGATCATTATGATAGAATGAATGTCAATGTAATGAACATTGTTATAAACACTTCGATGATTATTTCCTAAAACTATTTGTACCCAGACAACACACTGTTTAACTAAAAATGGAACTTTATATGATATAAAAGAAAAAAACTATGCAAAGAAAAGAAAAGAAATAGACATCTGTCAAGAGCTAGATGGACAGAAGCTTCTAGCTTTTAAGCAGGTCACCTCTGGAGTCCAGTTGCAGAAGTTCAGGAATGGGAAATCCTTGGAATCAATCTCCTATCAACTCTTTTCAAATTGAATCATAGTCCCTTTTTTGAATTCTCAGGAGACAATTGTACAAATCTTTTGGTATCTCCTTGAAAAGGGTTGACAGGAGAACTCAAGTGATTGCAAGGGTTTCCCGTTACTGAGCTTCTACAACTGGCCTCCTGAGGTGACCCGCATGAAACCAGAAGCTTCATCCAGCTCTTGACAGATGTCTGTTTCTTGATGAACAGGAAATGGGTGAAGATAACTTCCAGATCCTGGAGGCTTCCAAACTATATGGCCTCAACTGCTTTGGTTTTAAATTAAAATCTTGAGAGTCACTGGAATTGGGTGCTTAGCTTTAGAATGAAAGATGCCTGGATTGTGAAGTTTTCTGTATTAAACTCTAGGTTAACCCTGAAGCGAACCTGGCTGAGGCCATCTATACGGCTTCAAGGTTGCCACTGGATGGGAAGGGGGAGGAAAATAGATAGCTGGGGTTTTGTAGCCAAAACAGAAAGTCTTCCTGTGGGAACCAAGGACATTTCAACAGGTGGCTGGAAAGAGAAGGAGTAGAGTAACCAAGCAACAGGCCAGCACCTCTATCAGACAATGTGACAGATGACTTGGGGGGAAAGGGTAAAGTTTCATTTTTAACTGGGTGAAAACCATGGGAACTTTTCAGAGTTGGTTTTCACCAGTCGTGCCAATGTGATGTACCCAATAAAATTGTTCTTTGAGGAATCTACCTGCCTCAGAGTCCTGCTTTCTATGGGTGCATTACTTGGAATGCTGACATTCTAACAAAGGTAGGAGATTTATGTGTTCAGTGGTTTCATTTAGGAGGGGTTCAGGTGAGGGAGCCATTTGATCTTCAAAATTCCTGGTCAACTTTTTGGTCCAAACTAGATTAGAGCCCAGTCTTCTTTCCCCAACATGGCCCTCAGGTCAAATCATCAGGAAAGAGTGCCTCAAAGCTGTTCTAAAAAATTATTAAAGTTAGCCCACAAGAGAACGGAAGGGAAGTTACTCTTTGTAGCATGACAGTGAAAATAGAGGACAAATTTGAGCCCAGCACATCCTCAATGGGGCCCGTGAAATGAAACCAGCCCTGGCTTTTGAAAGAGCAATTGTCCTCTTTTGGCAGGGATTACAAGGACAATGCTATGCTGGCTCAGCTGATCCAGGACAAATTGGATGCATACAAAGCAGATGACCCAACCATGGGAGAGGTGAGTGAATCCTTGTAGTTAAAGAGACTGAATTGATGTATCTGGACTGCGGATTTGAGCAGAACTAGATGGGTCAATTTCCCAAACTGGATACAATGGGCAAAAGCAACCAGAAACCACTTGGTGAGATGAAGAGTTTATCGTTGCTTATTGATATTTTATATATTGTTGTTTATATATGTTTATCATTGTTCGCTTATAGTCAGGAATTTTGAAGCACACGTTGCATAACTACTCAATAAATATTACAAAGTTTTTAGGGAGAATCTCTCTTCTGCCTCTTCCTCTCCACAAGGAGCCCAAAGCTACTCAGCCGTTTTACTCCTCTCAACACAATCCCAATTTCCACCCCAGACAAGTTGTATGGACTCTTGTTAGATGTAGCTCCAACCAACACCTTCCTATCCTTAGACCCTTTGACTTCCTATCCCACAGTTTTTTCCACGCCTTGCAGATAATTCTGTAAGGGGCCCAAATTCACTTTGTATTGTGTGGCTTTGCAGAATTGGGGAATATTGGTTAGCATTCTTTTGTATTACTTTTAGACTATGGTGCTTTATAAAGCCTTAGTAAGGCCACACCTGGAATACTGCATCCAGTTTTGGTCACCACATTACAAAAACAGATGTTGAGACTTTGGAAAAAGTGCTAAGAAGAGAAATTAAGATGGTTAAGAGCCTGGAGACAAAAAAGATGCAGGAACCAGGTATGGCCAGTCTAGAGAAAAAAAAGGATCAAGGTAACATGATAGCAGTATTCCAGTATTTGAGGGGCTGCCCCAAAGAGGAGGGAGTCAAGCTATTCTCCAAAGCACCAAAGGCAGGACAAGAAACAATGGCGAGAAACTAATCAAGGAGAGAAGCAACCTGGCATTCAAGAGAAACTTCCCAACAGTAAGGACAATTAACCAGTGAAATGGCTTAACTTCAGAAGTTGTGGCTGCTTCATCACTGGAAGTTTTTAAGGAGAGACTGGACCTGTATGAAATTGTATAGGGTCTCCTGCTTGAGCAGGGGGTTGGACTAGAAGATCTCCAAAGTCCCTTCCAGTTTTATTCTGATTGAAAGTATGTCTCTCAGAAGAACATCAACATTTTGTCATCGGAGTTTGCTTTCGGAGAAATCGTCTTCCACTTGGTGGAAAGCAGGTTGGATAGTTCTGATGGTCTCTTGGTTTGCTTCCTTCTATCCAGGGTCCAGACAAAGCTCGTTCCCAGCTCATCATTCTAGACCGTGGCTTTGACCCCAGCTCTCCAGTGTTGCATGAGCTCACATTCCAAGCCATGAGCTACGATTTGCTACCCATTGAAAATGATGTCTACAAGTAAGGTTCTCCTGTTTATTTTCTGTACTGTCTGTGAGGTATAAGAGAAACTGTGTATAAAGTCTCCATGACTGAAAACTGCATGTCCATCGTGGTCCCTCCAAAACCCAGAAATATATAGATTTATTGTATGAAGTCACTGATTTGTTTATTCGTGTTCTTTGTTGTGGCCCGCCGGTGGCTAGCAAAGCTGGCAGCCCAGTCGGACAGTGAGGAGGTTGGGGAGGAACATGGGAAGGCTCGGACAAAAGCTCTGTGTCAGAGGCAGAGATGGGCCCAGGGCAGGCTGGCAGTCATCAGCTGCCTTCAGAGTCAGACAGCAGTGAGGTGGGGGAGCAACTGGAGCCGGTTCCAGCCTGCACAGACGCAGAGCTGCCAAAAGAACAATTACGAAATAAGGGTCAATGTGGGAATAAGGCCACAGGTAGGCAGTGAATAGGATTAAAAGAGGAGGAGCAAAAGGGGAGGGGGCTTTTGAAAGAAACAATTTGTTCGTTGCAGCCGTGTGAAGATCTGTCTGTGCATCTCAGAGACTCTGTGCTGAGTCCTTCTTTGTCAGCACTGTGTTGAAAATATTTCCTTGGCAGTTCTCCAAGCTAGACAAGGTTTGTGCTCCTAATTACACCCTTGGAAGACTTTTTGCCAGGCCTTTGGCTGAACGTGAATGCAAGAAATTCACCTTCGTTCAATAAAAGGGGTTTTGCTGGGACAAAGAGTCTGCTTAGTGCTTTGGGGGGAAGCCTAGGTCAGAACGTTCTCTTTTGAAATTCTCAGGTATGACACAAGTGGAATCGGGGAGGCCCGGGTCAAAGAAGTCCTACTGGATGAAGATGATGACCTCTGGGTTACTTTGCGCCACAAACATATTGCCGAGGTGTCCCAGTAAGCATTTCTTCTTCTTCTTCTGCACTATGGCGCATGGAGGGCTCCATGCTGCCCACATTATTTCTGGTGACCTTTCCTCAGAAACATTGGAGATGAGAGAACAAGCAGGTCGAGATAAAGGCCTCCTTGACTGGGCTTCAAGTTTCATGGAGACATGAATGCCCTTTTCTTAATCACAGTGTGGATATAGTTTTACCACTGCTTTCTTCTGAGATTTATTTTGGCTTCTCAGTCTTGACATCCAGGATTGGAATTTCCTGGAGGCTCTCATTCAGTTGCTAACTGGGATTAACTGTTTTAAGTCTTTTGAAATCAGCTAAGATTATTACTGCCACTTTATAAAACCCTAGTAAGGCCACATCTGGAATACTGCAACCGATTTTGGCCACCGTACTATAAAATAGATGTTGAGACTTTGGAACAAGTTCAGAGATGGGCAGCTAAGTTGATCAAAGGCCTGACAGAGTAAAACATATGAAGAACGGCTGCAGGTTTGGGGTCTGGCTAGTCTAAAGAAAAGAAGAATTAGGGGTATTAGGAGAATACTTTGACTTCCTCTTCTTTGTGACAGCCCCTCAAATATTGGAAGACTGCTATCATCTCACCCCCTAGTCCTTCTTTTCTTCAGAATAGACATACCCAGTTCCAGTCACCGTTCTTTATATCTTTTAGCCTCCAGCCCCCTAATCTTCTTGGTTGCTCTTCTTTGCACTCTTTCTAGAGAGTCTCAATATCTCTTTTACACTGTGGTGATCAAAACTGGATGCAGTATTCCAAGTGTGGCCTTTCCGAGGCATTATAAGGTGGTACTAACACTTCACGCAGTCTTGATTCTATCCCTCTGTTTATGCACCCAAGGATGTGTTGGCTTTTTTGGCAGCTGCAGCACATGGCTGGCTCATAATAAAACCAGTGCCCATTGTACCAGTTGCTCATCTCTACCATAGCTGCAACCCTTTTTCAAGCATTGTTTCAATGCAAGCAATCCAAAATCAAAGAGATGTCTTTATTTAGCTAATTGAAGGACCCATGCACGTTGCATCATTTCAGCCAGTGGCTTGCTTTGATTAGAACCATCCATGCAACTTATTTTGCTTGTATTTGTCATTCTTTTCCAGAGAAGTCACCCGATCCCTGAAGGATTTTTCTTCTAGCAAAAGGATGAATACTGGTGACAAGGTAAGATCAGAAATTAGAAGGCTTCCAATAAATCTGTACTAAAAAACAGAAAGCAAAGCTTAAAAATACATATTTTTTGGAGCAGCAATGGAGATCTTTGAAGGGAAAAAACGAAAAGAGAATGGAATGGAATATCCTGAAACTGAGCTTATTGGCTGTAATTTCATCTGTATCTTTCTTGAGAGAGCTGTCAACTCATAAAACATTTCTATGGTCTTTGTAGAGTTGCCAACAGAAAGGGAGGGAGGAAAGGGGTTTGAAAGAGCAGCGCGGCAGCTTGCAAACCAAAAGGGCATTCCATACATAGTTTTTCACCTAGATAGTAACTAGGTGACAGAAGTTTCTGCCACGCAAATATCCAACTGGAGAGCCTGATTGATGACTCTGGGCTATGGATGTGTCCCATTGGAGAACATGAATTACGATACACCCAGGGGGTGGGGGAAAATCAGGGTCCAGGGTGACAATGAATGATGTACCTCGGAGTTGGCTACACCCAGGCAATGCCAGACAGGTTAACTCCCAAGAAATCCTTTTGAAGTTTTGGAAGTTTGGCTGGAGACTCATGATATAATTGGGGTAACTGACAAGAGCATTGTACTACACAGGTAGTTCTCAGCTTATGGCTGTAATTGACCCAAAATTTCTATTGCTAAGCTGTTCAGTTGTTAAGTGGGAATGAAAGGAATTATGGAAGTGAGCTGGAGGGAATTAAACAAGTACCTGGGGTGTTACCTTACTTCCCTCTCCTGAATTCTGAGAACTGTCAGCTCACTCCTTCCAACAGGCAGAATTTGGATCTGATCCCTCTTTCAGTAAGGTTGCAGGAACTGGGCCTGGCTAGTCTAGTGAAGAGAAGGATCAGGGGAGACAGGGTAGCAGCGTTCCAATATTTGAGGGGCTGCCACAGAGAAGAAGAGGGGGGTCATGCTATTTCCCAAGGCATCTGAAGGCCAGACAAGGAATAATGGATGGAAATTGAACAAGGAGAGATTCAACCTGGAAATAAGGAGACAATTTCTGACAGTGAGAGCAACCAACTAACAGAAGTTGCCTTCAGCAGTTGTGGGAGCTTCATTCCTGGAAGGGTTCAACAAGAGACTGGATTGCCATCTGTCAAAAATGGTGTAGGGTCTCCTGCTTAGGCAGGGGGTTGGACTAGATGACCTACAAGGTCCCTTCCAGCTCTGTTAATCTGTTAGGTTTTAGCATTTGATACTGGTGAGTTCCACAATTTAGAATTCAAGAGCTTTGCTGAGGATCAACCTCTCTTTCTACCTTTCAGACCACTCTAAGGGACCTTTCCCAGATGCTGAAAAAGATGCCCCAATATCAGAAAGAACTCAGCAAGGTATGTTCCTTTGCTACCGGCTTAAATTTAAACAATGCAGCCTGCGAAATTAGAGCACCTATGACTTTCTAGGCGATACTGAATTATATACTAAAGAATTCTGATTAAGAGTTGTGGGAATTGTGGCTGTGCTCATTGGCTATTAGAACATGGACAAAAATGACAAAGAAACTTGAGTGACAATTAAATATACTCAACAGAGTTGTGTCCCAGTATTTGGGAAGGGCTGGGGAGGAGGGAATGAAAGAGAGTGTGCTAGAAAAGAGCATGAAGTGCTTGCTGAGCTTGGTTGTTTTCTTGCAGATGTTTCATTACCCAAAAATAGGTAATACCATCAGTGCTAGTGATGATTAACACTGATCATGTTACCTAGCTGGGTCATGAAACGTCTGCAAGAAAACAACCAAGCTCAGCGAGCACCAAGGAACCCTCCTTTCAACCCTGAGCTACACGTATTCTTCTCTATTGGTAGAAAAGATCATGTCTGAATTGTTGAATTAATCCTTTCTTTCTTTCTTTCTTTCTTTCTTTCTTTCTTTCTTTCTTTCTTTCTTTCTTTCTTTCTTTCTTTCTTTCTTTCTTTCTTTCTTCTTCCTTCCTTCCTTCCTTCCTTCCTTCCTTCCTTCCTTCCTTTCTTTCTTTCTTTCTTTCTTTCTTTCTTTCTTTCTTTCTTTCTTTCTTGTTTTGGCTAGTATTCCACTCATCTCCACCTGGCTGAAGACTGCATGAAGCACTACCAAGGCACCGTGGACAAACTCTGCAGAGTTGAGCAGGTAACTCTGCTCATGCCAGAACCATTGAGCTGGATGTTTGTGTGTGCCTCAAAAAGGGAGAGCTTACAAATTATGCTGACCAAAGGATGTTTGAAGAAGCATTTTGTCAACTGGTCTAGTTCCTCCCCCCCCACTCCCACTTTGAAAATCTTCCCAGAATTTGGTAGACCTTTTGTCAGGTTCCGGCAATTGCCCTAATTAAATCATGAGCCTCGAGCCAAGCTTCAAAAGAATCCAAAAGATTTATTAGGGTTACATATTTATAGTCACCTGTGACTCTATTCCCCCCCCCCCCCCGAGTGTTTCATAAATCAGATTCTCCAATGAAGCACATTCAAGGGCTGGTTGTTATCAATCATGTTCTCCAATGAAGGATTTTCCCAGGCAGAAGATCCGGTAGCCTAGCTACAATCTTTGTAAGATAAGCATGGAATGTACTTCTGGTTTTAAACTGAGGTACTGCTCCTTCAGATTCCCCACCCCTTGTTTATGGCAACTCAAAAACAGACATAGGAATGTTTTACGAGTTGACACCTCTCAAGAAGTTAAAGAAACAGCTGGCTTTCTTGCTGTCCACAGTATTTTTCAACTTCCTTGAACAAAGGAGTGGATTCCAGCAGACTTACCTTGACCAGTTGACTGGTTTCAATGGCCCACTTATATCCCTGGACTATTTTCAAAATAAAAATAAAAAAGCTCTCCTGGAAGCTGAACTCTTTAGTTCCCAGTTCAACTCAACCTCAACTGGGCAGAAGAGAGCTTTCCAATGGTCCTGAGATAGTGAATTGCAGGGAGATGTTCTGTCTTGCCAGGATCTGGCCATGGGCACTGATGCAGAAGGGGAGAAGATCAAAGATCCCATGCGTGCAATTGTCCCAATCCTGCTTGATGCCAACGTCAGCACCTATGACAAGATCCGGATCATCTTACTCTACATCTTTCTCAAGAATGGTAGGAGACACTCTTATTTAGGCTGGAAGCCTTTGGGGAGACCTGATGTTGTGGCCTGACAGCAGCCAGTGGAGCTGGCAGCAGATTTGGACAGTGAGGAGGTTGGGGAGGAACCTGGGCCAGTCCTGGAGTCTGGGGAAGGCTCTGACGAGGGCTCTGCATCAGAGGCAGAGATGGGGCCAGGGCCGTCCGACAGTTATCAGCTGCCTTCGGAGTCGGAGATCAGTGAGGCAGAAGAATAGCTAGAGCCTATTCCCAGTGTCCACATGCACAGAGTTGTCAGATGAAGGGAACAGCTGAGGAACAAGGGCCAACTAAAGTACTCTCTATGGTGCAGTGGTAGAAGGTCACCAGCAGTTTTTCATTCTGTTGTTTTTTCCTGAGAAGTCTCAGAAACTGCTGTTTGTCGGTGTGCATGCGTGCTGACTCCATCTTCTAGAACATGCACATATGGTCTTTCTCCATCCTCCCACAGGGATCACCGAGGAAAACCTGAATAAATTGATCCAGCATGCTCAGATCCCTCCTGAGGACAGTGAAATCATCACCAATATGGCACATCTTGGGGTACCCATCGTCACGGATGTAAGTCCTGCTAGGTTCTTTCAGATGCTCTGGAGACCAGATCTGTTTTGCTGGAAGGGGCTGACCCATGTTGTGCTTGGATAGCTTGGTCCCAACTGTGGAATGAAGATGAGGAAGCAGAACAGCTGGTAGAACAAGGCCTACCTTGCTTGGGGCAGCAGATTCAAGATTGGGATAGCCATTTTGTTGCTTGGCACTTTCTTCTAAGATTCCCAGGATTTCTCTTGCGTTTGACCACAGAGGTCAAGCACAAGACTTGCTAGGACTCTTATTCCAGCCTGTTGCCTTGGGAGCAGTTGAAGGATTCAACCATGATTCAGGTCACGGTTGTCCCAAAGGTGCTTTTTCAGGAGGCAACTGGGAAAGCACCTTTGGGACAACTATGGCCTGGATGACTGAGACTTTTAGCTATACAATTTGGGATGAACAGCCTTGGAATGTGGTGGGAGTAGGGATGGATTTCTAGAGGAAAAATTGCAGACTACAGGATCCATCTGCACTACTCAGGTGACCCTGAGGACACAGATAAACATCCAAGTGCTTCAAGGACCCCGTAAAAGGGTGCAAATGACTAGCTGTCTGCAAGGAATATAATTCCTTCCATTCTCCACTGTCCTGTCAGAGCTGAATAAGCTTCTTGGGTGAAATGTCTTCAAAAGCAAAAAACAATCTTGCACAGAAGCCTTAGTCCCCAAAGCCTAGAAGGCTCCAATTTACTCTTGCATTGTGAATTAACCCAATCATTATCCTCTGACTCCATTTTCTCTCTCTTGTGTCCAGTCCACCTTACGTCGTAGAAGCAAGCCGGAACGGAAGGAACGTATCAGTGAACAGACTTACCAACTCTCCCGATGGACTCCAGTAGTCAAAGACATTATGGAGGTATGTTAAGAGGGATACAGGGATGCTGTGGCTCATGGCTAAGATGCTGAACTTGTCGATCAGAAAGGTTGGCAGTTCGGCGGTTCAAATCCCTAGCGCTGCCTAATGGAGTGAACTCCCATTACTTGTCCCAGTAGCTTCTGCCAACCTAGCAGTTTGAAAGCACGTAAAAAATGCAAGGAGAAAAATAGGGCCCCCTTTGGTGGGAAGGGAACAGTGTTCCGTGCACCTTTGAAGGTATTTAGTCCTGCCGGCCACCAGAGACATCTTCCAACAGTGCTGGCTCTTCTTTGGCTTTGTAATGGAGATGAGCAGCGCTCCCTAGAGCCAGAAATAACTAGCACGGATGTGCAAGGGTGGGGAACTTATACCTTTTGAAAGAGGGATATCTCTTGAAAGCACAAATGTCTTTGCTTTATGCCTAATACACGCTGTTGATCACATGCAGAAGCTCCAGATGTGCTAATTATTTTTTTTATCTTTCTTTCAAGGATGCTTTGGAGGATAAACTGGACACCAAACATTACCCGTACATCTCTACTCGCTCAGCTGCTTCCTTCAGCAGTACAGGTGCTGTCAGGTAAGAATGGAGTGTTCTGTTAAATTGCAGGTATCCCTCGTCTTATGACCCCGATTGAAATCAAAAATTTATGCTGTTCATTGAGACATTTGTTAAATGAGTTTTTCCCCATTTTATGACATTTTGGGGGGGCACGGCTGCTAAGGACATCACTACAATTGATAAGTTAGCAATCCAGTCATTAAGTGAATCTGGCTTTCCCACTGTCAGAAGGTCGCAAAATGGGATTGCAGGACCTCTCTGGGACACTGCAATCCTCGTATGAGCCAGTGGCGGTTGGATTTTGATCACGCGGTCATGGGGATTGCTGCAAAGGTTGTAACCGGGGAAAATGGTTGTGATTGGCTTTTTCTCAGTGCTCTTGTAACTTTGAATGGTCACTAAATGAACTGTTGTAAGGGACTACAGGGACTACCTGTATCAGGTCAAAGGAAGCATAATTAGGTTTAAGTGAAGCCTAGATTTAATTAATTAGATCTAAGCGAAGCGAAGTATGAATTGGAAATGTGTAAGTTCATCAGCTGGGGAGCAGAATATTGGGGGACATTTTTAATGTATTTATTTGTAAAATTTATTGGCCACCCATCTTACCTCAGGTTAATGGGACATTGTATCTCCCCATGTTGGATATCCATCATCCATCTAATCTATCTATCAATCATCTATCTATCTATCTATCTATCTATCTATCTATCTATCTATCTATCTATCTATCTATCTATCTTTATCTTGCAATGTTGCATTTAATTATTGCACCACTGAGGCTCTTCCAGATCATATCCTTATTTTTTTTCCCCTTTTTATCCTTACTGCTGGTTTTCAGTGCCCGCTACGGACACTGGCACAAGAACAAGGCTCCCGGGGAATACCGAAGTGGTCCTCGCCTCATTGTTTTCATCCTGGGTGGGGTCTCTCTGAGCGAGATGCGCTGCGCCTACGAGGTGACGCAAGCCAGTGGAAAGTGGGAGGTGTTGATAGGTAAGTCCTTGTCTAGCTTGGAGTCTTCAGCTCATGCTTGCTTCCTCCGCTCTGCTCTGTCTTCCATCATCTCCATCTGTCTCCTCACCTGAACATGTTCTCCCTGGGGAACATGCTAATTTCCTCTGCCCTGTCCTATTCTCTCCCCATCCACTCCTACAACCCTTGAGGATATTTGAGGGGTTGCCACAAAGATGAGGGCGGGTCAACCTGTTTTCCAAAGCACTGGAAGGCAGGACAAGAACCAATGGATGGAAGCTTATCAAGGAGGGAAGCAACCTGGATTGAAGGAGAAATTTCCTAATGGTGAGGACAATTAACCACTCAGAACTGAAGAAGCTTCAGTGGATGAGAAACAAAACCACCTCAAGGCAAAACAAAATCCAGCTGCCTTTGGAAAAAGCACCTTTATGACAACCATGACCTGGATGACCGAGAATCTCCATAGACACTCCTAAAGATTTTTCAAAAATCATGCTATAGCCCTTTTTCAAAACATCTGAGAAGATCTAGGTATATGAATGTTATGCTACAAGTTCTTGAATAAAGGTCCGTTGTTTCTTGATCCACCAGATGTTCCAAATCCATCAGTGGTGACAAGAAGACCCACTCAACCAAATGTCTGTGGAGAGTCTCAGTCATCCCAGGTCATGGTTGTCCTAAAGGTGCTTTTTCCAATTGGCAACTGGACTTTCTTTGTTTTTCCCTGAAGAGGTTTTGGTTCTCATCTGGGAAGCTTCTTCCCTTCTGACTGAATCCTTCCATTCCCCACCATTCAGTCAGAACAAAGGAAGCTTCTTGGATGAGAAGCAAAACCTCTTCAAGGGGAAAACAAAGTCCAGTTGCCTTTTGAACAAAGCACCTTTTGGGACAACTATGACCTGGGTGACAAGAATCTCCACAACCATTTAATTGTGACTGACTCTTGGTGACCTATAGGGAAGTCCTCTCCTTGCTACCTTATCAAGCACAGCTTCTTGAAATAAGAGCTTATACCAGCCTCCAAACCACACCTGGTCCACTCTGCAGAACACCTCTCCCCTTTGAACTGCTATCTTCCCATCCCTCTGTGTTTTCCCCCACTCCCTCAAATTTTTCCTCTGTCCTGAGAAGGTGGCTTTCCCCAAACTCCCTTTCTTGACTTCCTCCTCCATGCTGTCTCCTTCCTTGTGTCATCTCACTTTTTGTGTGTGTTCAAAGGCATGCGTGATAACGTCTCTGGATTTGTTTAGTGTCGCTTCTAATGTTAATCGTTGCTCTTTCCAATGTCGCTTCTAATGTTGATCGTTGCTCTTAATTGGGCCTTTGTTCATTCTGCAAAACATATTGATATGGGGGTGGGGGTTCCCCTGTTTTTAAGACTCACATTCTTTTGACTTTTCCTCCAGTCGCAAAAATTGCCCAAGCAACTTCCTTTTTCTTATTTTTTGGCATGTCCTAGTTTTGAGTTTTACCTTTTTTAAGTTCTAAATTTAAAATTAAAGGTTCCTAAAATGGTGCCACTTGGATAGCCCAATCTGTATTTTTTAATAATAATAATAATAATAATAATAATAATAATAATAATAATAATAATAATAATAATAATAATAATATAATTAGGATGGGAGATTAAACAATTCAGCAGCTTAAACCTTTCACTATCTACTGTATATACGTACCTATACTGAGGCAGTGAACATATTGGTATGTCAATGTTTAGAGTTAACTCTGGCTGATGTGGTTGTGGGGTGTTCTATTGCATCACCCCAGTGAGAGATTTCTCTTCCCCTCACCTGCCTTCTTTTCTCTCTCTCTCTCTCTCTCCCTCTCCTTCTCCCTCCCTCCCTCCCTCCCTCCCTCTCTCTCTCTCTCTCTAGGTATGATTGTGTGATTGTGTTTTTCTTGCCATTTCTGCTTCATGTATCATCACTGGCTTCCATTACAGTGATTTTTGGTGATATGAACTGTGTTGTAAGGTTTTTTTTTTTAAAGGCGTAAACAAAATTTTTTTGGCATGTTATTTTTCTGTCCTTTCTTCTCTTTCTCTCCTTCCTTCTCTTTCTTTCTTTCTTTCTTTCTTTCTTTCTTTTCCTTCCGTCCTTTTCTCATTCTTGTCTCTATCCCTTCTTCCTTCTTTTCTCTATATCCCTTCCTTTCTTCCTTCTCTCATTTCTTTCTCCCTTCCTTCTCTTTCCTTCCTTCCTTCTCTTTCTCTCCTTCTTTCCTTCCTTCTCTTTTTTCTTTCTTTCTTTCTTGCATTTTTCTCCTTCCTTTTCTCCTTCCTGTCTCCTTCCTTCCTTCTTTCCTCTATATCCCTTCCTTTCTTTCTTCTCTCATTCCTGTCTCCTTCCTTCCCTTTCTTTCCCTCTTTCTTTCTTTCTTTCTTGCACTTTTTTCTTTCTTTCTCTCTCTCTCTCTCTTCTTCCTTTCTTTCACCAAAAGTCAGCCCGCGCTCTATTTTCTCGCAGGTTCTACTCACATTCTTACTCCCACCAAATTTCTCATGGATCTGAGACACCCCGACTTCAGAGATTCTACTAGGGTCTCTTTTGAGGAACAGGCTCCAACTATGGAATGAGAGCCAAAGAGAACTAAAAAAGTAAAAGCAATTTATCTTGAGAAGAAACTCTTCCTTTTTTTTTCTCCTCCGGAAGGGTTTCTTTTGATATTTCTTATCATTCCTTTCTTTCTTGCTTTTCCATTGATTTCTTTCTTCCGCCTCCTTTTTCTGATTTCTTTTTCTTGGTATGAGAAAATGTTTGCTTCAAAATGGCAAATTTTGAAACTGAATTTGAGGCTGCTTCCATGCAAATCTGGGCCATGATTTTCTTGTAGCCAGAATTTGACTAGAAAGTCAAGTTTTCAAGCAATGTCTGGGCATCACTGTGGATGCTTGCCCCATTGCAAATTCTTATCTGTTGTTCCATGCCTTCCTTTTCTCTCTGCCATAATTCAAGCAGAATCAGGCACTAGAGAGATCACTTCAATCTCTAGGTGGGGAAAACTATGATGGCCTCTCCTGTTTATAACCACCCAGCAACAAATGGAACCTTCTCTGTCTTGTAATTGGGCTACTATGACCTCAGGGTGCCACCTACAAACTGAAGTGGTACACTCCATGGTGCTTCTTATCTGGTGTCCTTGTGGACAACCGATAGGTAAAATCTGAGAAGAAGAAAGAGTTGAAAGGAAAGGATTCATATCATTGGCCCTTGCTCCTTCAGACGGAGGAATCGTTTAGGATAAGCAGTTTGGATGATGAGCAGTTATGATAGCTCCATGGAAACCATGAGATTCAGAAGAAGGCGTATCTATCTGGATCTAGGTGTTCTCCATGTTTTGGTGAAGGAACGTAGCCAACTTTGCTGTTCAGTAAGTTGTGATTGGTGATGTTGGGTACATGCACCACCTCGAAATAGAAATTTCCCAAGAGTTACAACAATCAATCAAGGGAAGGGAGGTTGTGGAAGCTTCAACACCGGAGGCTTTCAAGAAGAGACTGGACAGCCATCTGTCTAAAATGGTCTAAGGTCTCCTGCTTGAGCAGGGGGTTGACTAGAAGACCTCCAATGTCCCTTCCAACTCTGTTATTCTGTTCCTTAGGAGGATCCTATGGAATTAAAGGCGTTCTTCAATATGTGTAGGATTGTGCATTGGACTCACATCATAAACAGAGATTCAGTGCTTTCTATCCTCCCATCTGGGTTGATTGGATGCTGCAACAAACATGAATTAACCCTTGGGGAAGGAATCTATAAATATCTCTATTCTCACTCAGTCCCAAATAATTACGGATATTTTTTTTCTCTTGCTTATCCCAGGTTTCAGGCTAATGTAGTAGAAAAAAAAATGGCTTCTTCTGGCAAAATTATTCTTTATTTCTTCTCCATAACTTAAAACGATGGCATTTGGCATGTATGGATAAAACTATCCTCTGCTTTAATTTGGCTTCTATGGATTAAAGGAGAAAGGGGCCTTCTCTGAAGAAGTCCTCTTGGCCATTGCATATCCAGATGGTCTCCAACTACTGGTTCTCTTGGTAGATGATGCTCCAGCTCTTAAACTTCATGACAAATTCTGCATGTCTTCCTTCATGTCCTCACTGCACTTTGATTGCTGTGTGATTGGAGGTTTTGGGGGGTTTTTTTACATACACACACACACACATTTCTTTTGGTGATGGATGGTTTTCATTTTGATTCCTTTTGAGTTATTTTTTCCTCCTGTGCTTAGATGTACTTCCATAGGCTTAAACTTTTGCAAACATTTCTTTTAATATATATGAGTGCATATATTGACATGGGCCTGGTCTCATGACAGGGAAGGGATGAGGGGTGGGTCTCCGTCCCTCCTGCTTTAAATCTCAACAAATCTTATATGCTGAAGGGTGGGCAGTCATCCCAAAGTTGCTTTTTCAAAAGGCAACTGGACTTTGGGTTTTCTTTTTCCTTGAAGAGGTTTCGCTTCTCATCCCAGAAGCTTCTTCAGTTCTGACTGAACTGTCTGAAGACTGAACTCTCTTCAGTCAGAAGTGAAGAAGCTTCTGGGATGAGAAGCGAAACCTCTTCAAGGAAAAACAAAGTCCAGCTGCCTTTTGAAAAAGCAGTTTTGGGACAACTGTGACCTGGATGACTGAGAATCTCCATAAATGGGTGATATGAAGGGTGGGCAACTTTTGAGTTTTCCCTCCCCCTCTATAAAATCTTTCTTTACCCTTCTTCCCCCTTTTCTGCCTTCGGAGTAAATATTTCGTGGGGTGGGTCGCCCTTTTGAGCTGACTCTAAAGCTTTTCAACCTTTGAGGGATGGGAGTAAGTGGGCTGGTGGGGGGGGACAGAGGCAACCCCCAAAATGGCTGCCAAGGGCGTTCTGCAGTCATCCAGAAGTTGAGGAGCTGCCAGTCCCCACAACGCAGCTAGCCTGGCAAAGGATCCTGGTAGTGGTAGTCCAGGGAGATTTGCCAAGTCTCAGATAGCCCATCCTTGATTTAGGTGCTCTTCTGCTCTTCCTTTTTTGAAATCTGATTATCTTCTTCTTTTTCTTTCCTTCCTCCAGGTTCCACACATGTCCTCACCCCACAGAAATTGCTGGATACACTGAAGAAACTGACCAAAACGGATGAAGAAAGCAGTAGTTAAACTCTTAGCGTCTTCATTCTTTCCCTCTCTCCCTCCCTCTCTCCCTCCTTCTCTCTCCCCCCCCCTCTCATTGACCTGCTCCCCGAACATCAACCAAATCGTTGAAAATCTGGCATTGCGGTTGATTTCTGGGCCTCCTTTCCACTCTGCCTCTTCTTGTGTTTTAATGAAAAACCTTGAAGTTTCTCATGATACCCTGCTCATATGAAGTCAAGCTAAATAGGAAACAATAATAATAACATAGGCATTGTGTCTAAAGGATGAGTGGAGGAAGATAAAGAATAATATATTCTATACTATACATATTATCTCTGTATGTACCCAAGAAAATAAAATTGTCAGATTCAACTGCCCATATTGGAAGGTCCCATTGCTTCATCATTGGAGATAAGACAATGGTGATTATGTTTTCAATACTGTCTTTTGGTCCCCGTCCCCCCCGCTTTTTTCTGTTTCCCCCCTGCTTGGATGGATGAATGCTTGTGATTTATTTATGGCTCTGTGATCCTGTACTAAACCCCCGGATGCAAACTGTGAATATTGTCTCCTAGGCGTTGCAATTTGCTTGCATTTTTGAAAATAACTGTTATAACTTCCCTCCTTTTCCCTTCTCACATTGCTGTTGTTGGGGTTGTCATTTTGATTATGTATTTCTTCTACTTGGTTTTGTTCTGGTTATTTTTTTTTTAGTTCCTTGATATGCAGCCAGGCTGGCTTTTGATAAATAAATGATATATCTATATCTATATATGCATATATTTTCTGGATGTTACTTGGTTGTTCTCCTTCCTCCTCTTCTCTTTTGGGATTATGTCATATTTGAGTCATGTTTTTCCATCAAAGTATGGCATAACTTTCTTTCT
The DNA here is from genome assembly GCA_033807585.1 of Hydrophis major. Lineage (NCBI taxonomy): Eukaryota > Metazoa > Chordata > Lepidosauria > Squamata > Elapidae > Hydrophis > Hydrophis major. The sequence continues at coordinate 62,084 of CM066341.1, read as the reverse complement.
CAAAGCCTGATCAACAAAGATTGGTTTTCCCTTTCTCAGGTCTCCTGGTGGCTTTAAATTTTGCCGAGGGATGCTAGTAAGTAAATATCCTTTGAACCTCATGGTTGCATTTTGTGCAAAGAATTAAAAATAAAAAGTAGAGGGACATAATTTGCTTCTGGAAATCATTTGTCCTCTATCGGTAAGATTTAGAGCTTATTTAGGAGACCGAGAATAATTTTCTCCTTATTACCTTTGAGCTCATCCTACCAATTCCTGCAAGGAGGGATAAGCTGAGAAAAAGAGTGTCTGCACCCTGAATCCTGCAATTAACCCACTTAGTTTTAAAATGAGGTTCCCAACATAGCTCAGATCTGCTATATGTCTTTTGGGATTGCCCCAAAGGTGCTTTTTGGAAAGGCAACTGGATTTTCTGTTTTTTTCCGAGAAGACGTTTTGCTTCTCATCCAAGAAGCTTCTTCAATTCTGAACTCACACATACACACACACATACACACACACATACATACACTCTTTCTCTCTCCATCCATTCTGTCATCTGCCTGCCTATCTACCTCTATCATCTGTTTGTCTATCTATATATATCTTGCCCCCTTCCTCATAACTGCCCAGTGCAGGGCATTGACATTTCTTCCCAGGAGAGGGAAAAAGGAGAAAAATATCTATTATTGCGTATAGTTTTGCAACTAGCACTCCCTTGCTGTTAATATTCCATCTTCTTAGGATGAAAGTCAGTTTTTCCATCAGGAGAATTTTGCACTGCAAATTCTTCAGACTCTCCCTTTCTCAGTCTCGCCTTGCATAAATCTCTTTTTATATACCATGGTGATTCTAAAGAATGTCTTTCTTTTCTTGTTTGCTTTAGTGATTTTATTTTTTTGTTCCTATAATTTAATTGTTATTTATATTCCAATGATTTATGATTGAAAGGGAAGGGAGTGGGGAAAACGCCATGTTCAATACAGAAAGGGTTAACCGGATGCTGTCGTAAGACACTTTCATTTCTTGAAATGTCAATGTTGAAGCACAAAATGTGTTCTTTCTGTATCGCTGTTCTGTATTTTAAAAGCACTCAACAATAAAATTTGCTGTCCTGTCCAAAGAACTCTGAGTGGCTAGTTTGTGAAAACATGATGTCACTTCCAAAGTCCACGACATCGATACATTTTCAGGAAACACTGAATTTTTAACCTATAGGCCTGAAACCATGCCAGCTAGCTGCTAAGAAAAGACACACCTTTTCAATGGCATTTTTTTGAAACCGGATTTTCTCATGTATCTGCAGCAGCCTGGAATTGGAAAATAAGGCCTTCCTGTGGTCCAAGAAGGCATAGAAGCCCGAAAAAAAACCCTTTTAATGGGTTTTTTAGGCTACTATCCTGTATCTTAATTATTAACACCTTGTTAACGACATTCAGTGGACGACGGACAGTTGGGTTTTGAAATCCCAGACGGTGTGGTTGGGGTAGCAAGGCACGGAGTGGACCTCGCCCGTCAGCAGCTTCACGTTCAGGGTCAGCTCCTGGGGAAGCGCAACGGAGGATCGGGTTAATATTCAGCGCCCAACAGAGGATCGCTTTAACCGGGCTGTGAAGGCGACTTTCCCGCCCACCCCGCATTCCCACCCGGCCTCCTTCTCCAAGAAGACCCCGAGGGGGGGAGGAAAGAGAGAGAGGGGGGGGAGAGATAGATATCTATATCTAAATCTGTATCTATCTACCTATAAATCTGTATCTATATCTGTATACCTATATATCTATATCTATACACACACCGGCTGCGCCGCCGCGAAGGCGCGCAAGCCCCGCTTTCCCACGGTCGCTTCGCCCCGCTTCTTACCATCTTCAGCCGTCCGTGTTTCGAGCTCTCGCTCCGTCCGCAGCCCCAAATTCAAAAAAAAAAAAACGCCTCTGACTTCGCCGGTTCCGAACGCCTCCTTTTATACGGTCCTCCCGGCTTTAGACACTGCCCGGCAGGGCGGAGCATCTCCGGAAATGAAAAATTGCCAGCGCTGCGCTTCTGCGGGCGGAGGAAAAGAAACTCGAAAAGGAAAGCGAAAGGGGCGGCGCTGTTTCGTTTCGGCATTTTTGATTTTTTTTTTTTTTTTAAATTTGTGCCAACTTCTTTTTTATCTAGTAGATTTATTTTATGTTTTATTAGATCCATTTGGTTTTGGTTTTTTTTTTAACATGCCACCAGACTCGAAATTCTAGACCTACCTAGAACTACGCCGCCTTCGGTCCGGTCTAAGAATAATATATAAAATCATACGTTGCAATGTCCTACCGGTCAATAAATACTTCAGCTTCAACCATAACAACACAAGAGCAAACAATCGATACAAACTCAAGGTTAACTACACCAAACTCGATTGCAGGAAATATGACTTCAGCAATAACAGAGTGGTCGATGTCTGGAATCCTCTACCTGACTCTGTGGTTTCTTCCCCAAACCCCAAAAACTTTAACCTTAGATTGTCTACTATTGACCTCACCCCTTTCCTAAGAGGCCTGTAGGGGGCGTGCATAAGCGCACCAACGTGCCTACCGTCCCTGTCCTATTGTTTATTTTATTTTTCTTATATGTACCCATTTCATGTATTCATAACTATGTTTTTACTTATACCTATTATCTTGAAAGCGATTGACAAATAAAAATAAATAAATAGAGTTTTCTGGTTTGGTGGTTTCTGTCCTTCTAATTCCAGGCTCCTATCTATGTTCTTCTGCCAACATCTTTTGATTTTGTTTCTTTTTCTCCCCTCTCCTCTTATGTGGGAGGTCTCCAACTTTGGCCACTTTAAGACTTGTGGACTTCAACTCCCAGAATTCCCCAGCCAGCCATGCCTGCTTTTTCTCCCTCTTAATCTCCTAAAGTAGAGACAGATTGCAGAGGGAGGGATTACAAGAGAGTAAATTATGCTGGCTAGGGAATTCTGGGAGTTGAAGTCCACAAGTCTTAAAGTAGCCAAGTTTGGGGACCCCTGTCCTATATTATAGCTAGTCCCCGAATATATGCCGTAGCAGTGTCCCCTACATATGGCTGGCACAGGAAGGGTGATGGAGTTTGGAGTGCCATCGATTTTAGAAGGGGTTTCTAAAATCTGGATTTCTCTTAAGGCCGCCCTTGGCTGGGCACAGGATGATGGAGTTTGGAGTGCCATCGACAGACTTTTGAAAACATTTAACTAGGGGTGATGGGGGGAGCAAAGCTTTCCTGTAATAGGAGTAGAGGAAGTTAACATCCACCCCTCTCCTAGGAAAATGAAATATTTCAAGATATACTAAAAAGGCAGAATATTTCCCCTAAAAAGAGAAGTAGAAACTCAGAGAAGTAGAAACTCAGAGAAGTAGAAACTCAGAACCACCTTTGTTAAAGGGTGGGCCGTTAAGGCTTTGGCCAGAGTATTTTACATAACAAAGGCCTCTACCCATATCACCACCTGGCCTGGGAAGATGGCATTAGCCAGCATTCAGGGGAAGCCATGTGGTCCAAGCTAAGACCCCCTCCCCCCCCCCCCGCCGCCCCTGGGAGTCTGACAGCCAATGGGACACATTTTTAACACAGGAACAGAAAACAGTAAAGTGGGGCCTAACGGAGGGTCTCGCAGCATCTTTCCCCTCGCAACATCTTGAAGCATGTGATCGTCCCTTTCACTTTGGAGCTCCAAGCTATGAGGTCCTGTCCACCATTAAAACCATCTTTCCAAACAGCCTCCACGCTTCCAGTGTCTTTTTCCCCATTTTGGAATTGAACCCAGAAGGATATTTCTTCCAGCAAGAGAAAGAGGGAAACAGTTTCAAATTTGGGTTGATTTCTTTCGCTTCCAGGTGTCTAAGGCATCATGTATCAAAAATGCCTCCATTTGTAACAATTGATCAGAAAGCAAAGCAAAGCAAACCAAGTCCTGTTGTTTTGTTTTTTGTTTTCAAAAAGAAACTGGAAAAAAAAATAACAAATTCAATATTTGCACAAGACAATAAAACCAAGGGCTGTTTGGCAAGATTGTAACGTGGCCGGAAAAGTGCAAGGAAAACACAAAAACAACCCCCGAAAGGGGGCTTTGATTTTAGGTGCAAAGCAGGCTTATGGGATCTGAAGTCCAAAGCATTTCCGTGTGTGTGTGTGTGCTAAAAAATCACACAATTTCACATAATCACATTATTTCATTTTTTAATTTATTAAATTTGCAGATTTTCTTTAAAACAGTATTTTGAGCAGGGCCAGCTGTTGCAATAAGGGGTGATCCCTACCAACACCCCCCCAGGAAATGGCTGATGGGACTTGTAATCCAAAGCATCCCCAGTACAGGTAGTCCTCGAGCTACAACTACAATTCAGCCCTAAATTTATGTTGCTAAGTGAAACATTTAAGTGAGTTTTGCCCCATTTTATGACCTTTCTTGTCACCGTCGCTAAGCAGATCACTGCAGTTGTTAAGTATGTTAAGCATGGCTGCTAAGTCATTTGGCTTGCCAGGATCATATGACCCCCAAGATGCTGCAGCTGTCGTAAATGTGAGTCAGTGGCCAAGCATCTGACTCTTGATCATGTAACCATGGGGATGCTGCAACGGTCATAAGTGTGAGATAAACCACAAGTCACTTTTTTTCAATGCCATTGTAACCTTGAATGGCCACTAAATGAACTGTTGTAAGTCGAGGCCAAGACTCCCTCTGATCTCTCAGTCCTCTGCAAAAATAATAAGAGATAATTTAAAAACTTGGACCTTCGCAATGGGGTGGGAAGGCAGCCTTGCAACTGAAGAAAAGCTAAAGTGACCTCAGCCTCTCCGGCAAAAGGGACAGTTGCTGGCTGGCTGGCTGGCAGGCAAATAGGTTTTGTCGTCCTCCAAAGGATTCCCAAATGGGATGAAACCTAGAGGAGAAGGCATTGCACCATGAATACTACCTATTCAAAATGGACAACGATTTATATGTCTGTGTGTGTGTGTGTGTGTGTATAGATAGATGATTGATAGATGATGGATGGATGGAGGATGAATAGATAGATAGATGATACACAGAAACAGAGCTAGCTAGATGATAGGAGACAGGCAGACAGATAGATGATAGATACAGCTAGCTAGCTAGCTAGACAGATAGCTAGACAAATGATAGACATGATACATAGATGATAGACAGATAGCTAGATAGATAGACAAAGAATAGATAGATGATAGGACAGACAGGCATGATAGATGATAGACAGACAGACAGATATATGATAGACAGATGATAGATGATAGACAGATAGATAAGATGATACAGATAGCTAGACAAATGACAGACAGATGATAGACGATAGGCAGATAGATATTCTTTCGAGAGCAGGCAACAGAGTTTAATTTTAATGTGGGCCAGGTGTGCCCACAAACTGGCTTATCGATCTCATCTTATTGGACACGTTCTGATACACGTGCTAACTTTGACCGCGTGCTGACCTCCAACCGCCCTCACCTGTCCGTGATGAGCACGTGCCTTTCCCGCCCAGCGCTCTGGGACCACCTCCCGCGCTCAGCCCGGCTGTTATTGGCTAATTGGGAAACCCGTCCCCCTCGGATTGGCTGAGTGGCCTCTTTCCTCCGAGGGGAGGGAATGCTTTAAAAAGTCGGCGAGCTCCTCAGGCTGAGACAAAAGTGCGAGCGCGCTGGAAGAAGCAGCACGTTTCGCCGTCTCCTCCTCGTCTCTTTCCCCTCTCGACAGAGACGATGCTGCGGGCCGTGCGGGAGCAAACCCATCTCTCCCTACGGCGCCTCCGCAGCTGAAGGCTTCGCAGATTAGAAGACCGCCTCTTCCACGTTCAGGTAATCCTAGCGCGAGGCTCTTAGACGTTGTGGGATGCGGAGGGGGGAGTTAATGAAATAGCCTATTCTCGGGAAGCAAGGACGGTGCCCGGGGTAATTTTAGTCTATTCTCGAGTAAAAACAGCCCCTGGGGTAATATTAGCCTATTCTCTGGGAGTAAAACTGGCACTGAGGTAATTTCAGCCTATTCTCAAGGAATAAGGCTGCACCTGAGGTAATTTCAGCCTATTCTCTAGGAGTAAGGCTGCACCTGAGGCAATTTCAGCCTATTCTCTAGGAGTAAGGCTGGCACTTAAGATACTTTTAGCCTATTCTCAAGGAATAAGGCTGCACCTGAGGTAGTTTCAGCCTATTCTCTGGGAATAAGACTGGCACTGAGGTAATTTCAGCCTATTCTCAAGGAATAAGGCTGCACCTGAGGTAATTTCAGCCTATTCTCAAGGAATAAGGCTGCACCTGAGGTAGTTTCAGCCTATTCTCTGGGAGTAAGGCTGGGACTTAAGATACTTTTTGCCTATTCTCAAGGAATAAGGCTGCACCTGAGGTAATTTCAGCCTATTCTCTGGGAATAAGGCTGCACCTGAGGTAATTTCAGCCTATTCTCTAGGAGTAAGGCTGGCACTTAAGATACTTTTAGCCTATTCTCAAGGAATAAGGCTGCACCTGAGGTAGTTTCAGCCTATTCTCTGGGAGTAAGACTGGCACTGAGGTGATTTTAGTATATTCACATATCTTTGGGAACAGTAACAACCTGTGGTTCTTGAGGTATTCTCAAGGGCACAACAATTCAATGTATCTTGCCTTTTTTCACTCTTAGGATAAAGAATAGAAAAGCACCTTTGTAAAGTGGATGAATTGGTTTTCTAGCCTCTGAAAATCAGGTGGTCATTTGGTGATGTTGATTTTTTTATTATTATTTCAGAGGCACTCTACATGAAGGGAATCAAAACAGACAAGCAGTCGAAGACATCAAAGGTAAGTCAGGTTTATTAACTTCCCAGTGTTGTATTTACCCAAGAAGCCTGACAGGTACTTTTGGCAACATGGGATTAATTATGCCCCCCCCCAAAAAAAGCCTTACTAAAGTACAAATGTATCTAAAACATACACATTTCTAACTGACCTCCCCTACTTGGGGAGGTCCTACAGTTCCCGAGCTTCCAGTCTCTGATGCTCAGACTGAATGAGCCTGGTAGACGGCCGCTGCCAATCTCATTCAACTGGAGACTCACACGGGACAGCTCTGGGGTTCCACTGGGTGACCCTTTCAATCCCTGAGTGAGCACTGAGGGCACTCAGTTGCAAGCCCCCTCCAGTCCCTGAGGACCCCCTCAGTACTCCGACTGGAAGGGAAGCCTTTTGGATCACCTCCCTCCCACCTTCTTATTCTTGGAAAGAATGCCAGTACCAGCCAGACTTCTTAAAACTGAAAGAAAAGCTGGTGATGAACTTTAATATGATGCTGTATACAAATGAGAGTATGTGTGGCTTATGTTGAAATGCTTGGGTCCCTTTGATTCTTTTTGGGCTTGTAGATTGTCCCTTGTGCACAGATGAAGAAATGGTTTATGTCTGTGTGTGTGTGTGTGTACTGATGGTAAATTTGTCAGACTGCCTGGTGGTTAGATATTTCATAGCTTTTGTTCCACTTGGTTTAATATACGATGGTCACTTTCCCGATTGAAGATTTGGTTGAGTTTTCCTAGTGTACTTTGATTCATAGTTGGTGCTATGATTGATAATAGATTCTATAGTTTGCTTGCCTAGTGGACTCTGGCCATGGCGGTTCTCAGAACCAGACAGAGAGCCTCAACGGGCCTTTTTAATGGTAGGTGGGGCTCTTCTGAAGGATTATAGATTCTATACTTCCCTTGCCTGGCAGAATTTGGCCATGGCAATGGTCCTCAGAACCAGTCAGAAAGCCTCAACGGGCCTTTTTAATGGTAGGTGGGGCTGTTTTGAGGATTATAGATTCTATAATTTTCTTGCCTGGTGGAATTTGGCCATGCCAAATGGTTCTCAGAACCAGACAGAACGCCTCAACGGGCCTTTATAATGGTAGGTGGGGCTGTTCTGTTTCCTTGCCTAGCGTTATTTGGAGATGGTGATGGTTCTTAGAACTAGAAAACAGCTGGGCTAGATGTGGTTGTTGGCTGATAATAGATTTTAGAGTTTTGCTGCCTGGTATGACTTTGGTCATGGCAATGGTTCTTAGAACCAGAGGGAAAGCCTCAATGTCCCGTTATAATCAGTGATGGGACTCACAAAATTTTACTACCGGTTTTGTGTGCATGGTTTGATGTGTCTGGCATGGCTTGGAAGGCGTGGCAGGGGAAGGATACTGCAAAATCCCCATTCCCTCCCCACCCCATTAAATTTCCTTGCTTGGCGTAACTTGGCCACAGCAATGGTTCTTAGAACCAGAAAACACAGCTGAGCAGCCCACTTTTAAGGCTAGGCATGGCTGTTGGCTGATGGTAGATTTTAGAATTTCCTTGCTTGGCGTAACTTGGCCACAGCAATGGTTCTTAGAACCAGAAAACACAGCTGAGCAGCCCACTTTTAAGGCTAGGCATGGCTGTTGGCTGATGGTAGATTTTAGAGTTTCCTTGCTTGGCGTAACTTGGCCACAGCAATGGTTCTTAGAACCAGAAAACACAGCTGAGCAGCCCACTTTTAAGGCTAGGCATGGCTGTTGGCTGATGGTAGATTTTAGAATTTCCTTGCTTGGCGTAACTTGGCCACAGCAATGGTTCTTAGAACCAGAAAACGCAGCGGAGCAGCCCACTTTTAAGGCTAGGCGTGGCTGTTGGCTGATGGTAGATTTTAGAATTTCCTTGCTTGGCGTAACTTGGCCACAGCAATGGTTCTTAGAACCAGAAAACACAGCTGAGCAGCCCACTTTTAAGGCTAGGCATGGCTGTTGGCTGATGGTAGATTTTAGAATTTCCTTGCTTGGCGTAACTTGGCCACAGCAATGGTTCTTAGAACCAGAAAACGCAGCGGAGCAGCCCACTTTTAAGGCTAGGCGTGGCTGTTGGCTGATGGTAGATTTTAGAATTTCCTTGCTTGGCATAACTTTGGCCACAGCAATGGTTCTTAGAACCAGAAAACGCAGCTGAGCAGCCCACTTTTAAGGCCAGGCGTGGCTGATGGTAGATTTTAGAATTTCCTTGCTTGGCGTAACTTTGGCCACAGCAATGGTTCTTAGAACCAGAAAACACAGCTGAGCAGCCCATTTTAAGGCTAGGCGGGGCTGTTGGCTGATGGTAGATTTTAGAATTTCCTTGCTTGGCGTAACTTTGGCCACAGCAATGGTTCTTAGAACCAGAAAACGCAGCTGAGCAGCCCACTTTTAAGGCTAGGCGTGGCTGTTGGCTGATGGTAGATTTTAGAATTTCCTTGCTTGGCGTAACTTTGGCCACAGCATTGGTTCTTAGAACCAGAAAACACAGCTGAGCAGCCCATTTTAAGGCTAGGCGTGGCTGTTGGCTGATGGTAGATTTTAGAATTTCCTTGCTTGGCGTAACTTTGGCCACAGCAATGGTTCTTAGAACCAGAAAACACAGCTGAGCAGCCCATTTTAAGGCTAGGCGGGGCTGTTGGCTGATGGTAGATTTTAGAATTTCCTTGCTTGGCGTAACTTTGGCCACAGCAATGGTTCTTAGAACCAGAAAACGCAGCTGAGCAGCCCACTTTTAAGGCTAGGCGTGGCTGTTGGCTGATGGTAGATTTTAGAATTTCCTTGCTTGGCGTAACTTTGGCCACAGCAATGGTTCTTAGAACCAGAAAACACAGCTGAGCAGCCCACTTTTAAGGCTAGGCGTGGCTGTTGGCTGATGGTAGATTTTAGAATTTCCTTGCTTGGCGTAACTTTGGCCACAGCAATGGTTCTTAGAACCAGAAAACACAGCTGAGCAGCCCATTTTAAGGCTAGGCGTGGCTGTTGGCTGATGGTAGATTTTAGAATTTCCTTGCTTGGCGTAACTTGGCCACAGCAATGGTTCTTAGAACCAGAAAACGCAGCTGAGCAGCCCACTTTTAAGGCTAGGAGTGGCTGTTGGCTGATGGTAGATTTTAGAATTTCCTTGCTTGGCGTAACTTTGGCCACAGCAATGGTTCTTAGAACCAGAAAACGCAGCTGAGCAGCCCACTTTTAAGGCTAGGAGTGGCTGTTGGCTGATGGTAGATTTTAGCATTTCCTTGCTTGGCGTAACTTGGCCACAGCAATGGTTCTTAGAACCAGAAAACGCAGCTGAGCAGCCCACTTTTAAGGCCAGGCGTGGCTGTTGGCTGATGGTAGATTTTAGAATTTCCTTGCTTGGCGTAACTTGGCCACAGCAATGGTTCTTAGAACCAGAAAACGCAGCTGAGCAGCCCACTTTTAAGGCCAGGCGTGGCTGTTGGCTGATGGTAGATTTTAGAATTTCCTTGCTTGGCGTAACTTTGGCCACAGCAATGGTTCTTAGAACCAGAAAACACAGCTGAGCAGCCCATTTTAAGGCTAGGCGTGGCTGTTGGCTGATGGTAGAATTTAGCATTTCCTTGCTTGGCGTAACTTGGGCCACAGCAATGGTTCTTAGAACCAGAAAACGCAGCTGAGCAGCCCACTTTTAAGGCTAGGCGTGGCTGTTGGCTGATGGTAGATTTTAGAGTTTCCTTGCTTGGCGTAACTTTGGCCACAGCAATGGTTCTTAGAACCAGAAAACACAACTGAACAGCTCACTTTTAAGGCTAGGCGTGGCTGTTGGCTGATGGTAGATTTTAGAATTTCCTTGCTTGGCGTAACTTGGGCCACAGCAATGGTTCTTAGAACCAGAAAACGCAGCTGAGCAGCCCACTTTTAAGGCTAGGCGTGGCTGTTGGCTGATGGTAGATTTTAGAGTTTCCTTGCTTGGCGTAACTTTGGCCACAGCAATGGTTCTTAGAACCAGAAAACGCAGCTGAACAGCTCACTTTTAAGGCTAGGAGTGGCTGTTGGCTGATGGTAGATTTTAGAGTTTCCTTGCTTGGCGTAACTTTGGCCACAGCAATGGTTCTTAGAACCAGAAAACGCAGCTGAGCAGCCCACTTTTAAGGCTAGGAGTGGCTGTTGGCTGATGGTAGATTTTAGCATTTCCTTGCTTGGCGTAACTTTGGCCACAGCAATGGTTCTTAGAACCAGAAAACGCAGCTGAGCAGCCCACTTTTAAGGCTAGGCGTGGCTGTTGGCTGATGGTAGATTTTAGAGTTTCCTTGTTTGGCGTAACTTTGGCCACAGCAATGGTTCTTAGAACCAGAAAACGCAGCTGAGCAGTCCACTTTTAAGGCTAGGAGTGGCTGTTGGCTGATGGTAGATTTTAGCATTTCCTTGCTTGGCGTAACTTGGCCACAGCAATGGTTCTTAGAACCAGAAAACGCAGCTGAGCAGCCCACTTTTAAGGCTAGGAGTGGCTGTTGGCTGATGGTAGATTTTAGCATTTCCTTGCTTGGCGTAACTTGGCCACAGCAATGGTTCTTAGAACCAGAAAACGCAGCTGAGCAGCCCACTTTTAAGGCTAGGAGTGGCTGTTGGCTGATGGTAGATTTTAGCATTTCCTTGCTTGGCGTAACTTGGCCACAGCAATGGTTCTTAGAACCAGAAAACACAGCTGAGCAGCCCACTTTTAAGGCTAGGAGTGGCTGTTGGCTGATGGTAGATTTTAGAGTTTCCTTGCTTGGCGTAACTTGGCCACAGCAATGGTTCTTAGAACCAGAAAACACAGCTGAACAGCTCACTTTTAAGGCTAGGCGTGGCTGTTGGCTGATGGTAGATTTTAGAGTTTCCTTGCTTGGCGTAACTTGGCCACAGCAATGGTTCTTAGAACCAGAAAACGCAGCTGAGCAGCCCACTTTTAAGGCTAGGCGTGGCTGTTGGCTGATGGTAGATTTTAGCATTTCCTTGCTTGGCGTAACTTGGCCACAGCAATGGTTCTTAGAACCAGAAAACACAGCTGAGCAGCCCACTTTTAAGGCTAGGAGTGGCTGTTGGCTGATGGTAGATTTTAGAGTTTCCTTGCTTGGCGTAACTTGGGCCACAGCAATGGTTCTTAGAACCAGAAAACACAGCTGAGCAGCCCACTTTTAAGGCTAGGAGTGGCTGTTGGCTGATGGTAGATTTTAGAGTTTCCTTGCTTGGCGTAACTTGGGCCACAGCAATGGTTCTTAGAACCAGAAAACGCAGCTGAGCAGCCCACTTTTAAGGCCAGGCGTGGCTGTTGGCTGATGGTAGATTTTAGAATTTCCTTGCTTGGCGTAACTTGGCCACAGCAATGGTTCTTAGAACCAGAAAACGCAGCTGAGCAGCCCACTTTTAAGGCTAGGCGTGGCTGTTGGCTGATGGTAGATTTTAGAGTTTCCTTGCTTGGCGTAACTTGGCCACAGCAATGGTTCTTAGAACCAGAAAACGCAGCTGAGCAGCCCACTTTTAAGGCCAGGCGTGGCTGTTGGCTGATGGTAGATTTTAGAATTTCCTTGCTTGGCGTAACTTGGCCACAGCAATGGTTCTTAGAACCAGAAAACGCAGCTGAGCAGCCCACTTTTAAGGCCAGGCGTGGCTGTTGGCTGATGGTAGATTTTAGAGTTTCCTTGCTTGGCGTAACTTGGCCACAGCAATGGTTCTTAGAACCAGAGAGAGAACTTCAACGGCCCTTTGTAATGGTAGGTGGGGCCGTTGTTGGAAAACAGATTTTAGAGTTTTGCTGTCTGGTGTAACTTTAGCCATGATTCTTGGAACCCGAAAAGCGAGATCAACAACTGTGAAGAGTTTGCAGCTGAAGACTGCGTGTTTTGGACCACGTTGGACCGTGCCGTAGCCTCTTCAGGTAATTCTAGCAGAGAGTCTTAGACGTTGTGTGATGGGGAGGATATTCTCAGAGGAGCAATTATAGCACCTGTGGTAACTTTGGGAACAGTAGAAGCTGTTGGTCTGAGTTATACTCAAGGGTGCAACATTCCAGTTAACTGTATCTTCCTCTTTTTAATGGTAGCATAAAGCACATAAAAGGCCCTTTGTGAAATTGTTGAATTGGTTTTCTAGTCTTTGAACATCAGGTGGACATTTGGTGTTGATGATTTTTTATTTTATTTCAGAAAGCACTCGCTGAGTAAAATCAGTCAAAACTGAAGACATCAAAGGTAAGGGACTGGTTTCATTAACTATCCTGCACCACATTTAGCCAAGAAGTCTGACAGGTAATATTGGCAACATGGGATTAATTATGGCAAAAAATCCTTTGGGCTTTGCTAAGGTACAAATGTATCTAAAACATACACATTTCTAACTGAGCTTCCAGTCTCTGTCGTTTGGACTGAATGAGCCAGGTAGATGACTGCTGCCTGTCTTGTTCAATCCCTGAATACACCCACATACACACAAATGCACCCATGCAGAAACAGAGACGCAGAGACACTGGGAGTCTCGTACAGGATGGCCTTCCACTGGGTGACCCTTCCAAGTTATGAGCGAGCACTGAGGGCGAATCACCCTGGGGGAGTCAAGCGGCCTCCCCCAGTCCCTGAGGACCCCCTCAGTACTCCGACTGGAAGGCGATCCTTTTGGGTCACCTCCATCCCACCTTCACTTCCTTAAAAAGAATGCCGATACCAACCAGACTTCTTAGCACAGAAAATAAACATGGGGATACATTTCAATACAGCGCTGTATACAGTACAGGACAACATTTGTGGCTCGGGTTTGAAATGAGGCATTCTTGGTGCTCTCTGAGCTTAGTGGTTTTCTTGCAGATGTTTCATTACCAACAAGTGAAGTGCTAGGAGGGGAAAGAATTTGCTCCCAACTTATGTTTTAGTGGCTTTAGTGGCTTGTTGTTTCAGTGTTGGTAGAAGTAGCCTTGAGGTTCTTTGGTTGAGCTATTTGTTGTTTATGTGTTTGGCACTTCTTTGGGCATTATTTCCTGCACGTTGGTCTGATGTTAGCTTTTGGGCCTGTTGATTGTTTCTTGAGGACAGAGTTCAATGGCCCACTTTAAGGCTAGATGTGGTTTTTGGCTGATAATAGCCTTTTAGAATTTCCTTGCCTGGCGTAATTTGGCCATCGCGATGGTCCTTAGAACTAGAAAGAGAAAGCCTCAGCTGCCCTTTTTAATGCTAGGTAGAGCTGTTGGCTGATAATAGAGTAGGTGGCGGGAGTAACTATGACTCTCTTAATTGAAGCATAGTTGCACGGCTTGGGCGCCTCCCCGTGGCGACCGCTGGAGAAGGTATGGATGGTGTCTCTGACCCTCCATACTGGAGCTAAGACCCAAGCCACCCCACTGCAAGGCCAACCACCTTGTAGAGGGTTTGCTGCTGGTGACTGATATGACTAAAGTAATGAGTGCTAATCCCCCTGGACTTTCGGTCTCCAGCAGTAGAGATGGGGATGCCAATGATTCTGGCAGCCAGAACAGAGCAGAAAATCCCAGCTTCCCGTGTTTCTGTGGTCTCCGTTTCAAGACAAAACGGGCCCTCAGCAAACACCAGTCACACTGTCACCTGGCAGAGGTGAATGCTCAGCATGCAGCTGTCCTACCCACTAAGCACCTGGCATGGACCCCCAAGGATGATGTGGCCTTGTGACCGCATGCCAACAGGCTCTGGGAGGAAGAGGATGATGAGGAAGGCACTCTTCAGCCTTCTTGCCCCACACTTCCCAAGCCTTTCACAGGAAGCCATCAAAAAGCGCTTCCACCTAACCAAATAAGTTCCACCAACAGACCACCCAGAGAGAAAAGCAGACCACCCAGAGAGAAAAGCAGACCACCCAGAGAGAAAAGCAGACCACTCAGAGAGAAAACCAGACCACCCAGAGAGAAAACCAGACCACCCAGAGAGAAAACCAGACCACCCAGAGAGAAAACCAGACCACTCAGTGGTCACACCCCACCCCTCCTCCAGCCTCTCAACTGGTTGCAAACCCACTAACACACGAACAACTGGACTCCACACCTGACCCAGCTGCCTCATGGAGACCTGCCCTCCTGGTAGTTGTGACAGGCCATTTCCAAGAGGCCAAAATGGGGGCCGAGGAGCTGACCCAGAGTGCCCGAGACTTGCAGAACAGAGAGATCAGCCGAAAGCAATGTAGGGCTTGACTCAGCCAACCAACTCCGTAGAGGAAACTGCACTACCATCCAAAAACTCTACAAGCTCCAGCGACGAGATGCTGCCTCCACTGCACTGACCGGACTGCCCATTTTAATGGTAGGTGTAGCTGCTGATGGAGAACAGATTTTATAGTTTCCTTGCCTGGCATAATCTGGCCATGGCTGTGGTTCTTAGAGTTTGAGAAGGCCCCACGAGGACAATTGATTGTGGCTACAATTTCATGTCTAACTTAGCCTGAGCTATCCTGGGCATTCCTCCTCTTGACCCCTCGCCACTGGTCAGCTATCCCTGCCCAGTCAGTTTCCCTTAGTGATCACTTTGCTTAATAATTTGCCAGCCCAAATTGTGGCCACTAGTGAGACAGCCTGATATATAGCGTTGCCTCGAATTGCCAAATGGGTGATATATAAAATTAACAAAATAGCAAGCAGTCATTTTCATCATAATTATAAAGATAAGCATAATGAAATTTTAGATTTATGTTAAAGGTGGATGAAATTGGGTTTTCTTTTGAGTTTTGGAGAAGAACCTGCCAGAGTGTTCATTTTGAGGCTGGCTGCATACCTGAATCTGCCATGACATTATCTCATGTGCCAGACCGTAATATCTTAACAGCTGTTTCTCCATCTGTCTCCCTTGTTTGGTGCTTCTTTGCAAACAGACCCTGGAAGAGTGCTTTGAGGACTCTGTTCAAAAGCAGGAGGAACCTTCTCAACTGCTGAAAACGTCTCTCTAACGTAAAGACAGCCACGCTTAGAGGATCTCTGGCGGCCCTTCAAGCAGCTGATTTCAGAAACTGGTGGCTATGCTGGGTGACATCATGGAGAAGACCGCCTGTTGCTTTGTACAGTCCTTGTGATCTTCAGTGTTCCAGGGATCTTGACCAACACAGGTAAGTCTTCATTCCATGGTGGGACTTTCACCTTGAATCCAATATGGGTTCATGCAAGGTGTGTTTGAATAGCTCTGTGGGCATGAAACCCACCCTTCTTTCATGGTCTTCTCTCCCCTCTTTCTTCCTCAGGTTTGGATGGAAAGGCTTTCGTGTTCTCCAAGCTTTCTGCTAACTCCCACGTTCTCCTGAAGCCCAACCTAGATCAAGGCTTGCAACAGTTGACCCTTTGTCTCCGCTTCTTCACCGACTTGACCCGCAGCTTCTCCCCCTCCTCAGCTGCTTCCAGAGACCACGACAACGAGGTTCTCCTTTTCTGAATCCCCAATGGTTTTGAAATGTGGGTGGGTGGCGAGTGCACCGCTTTTATGATGCCCAACCCCTCAGACAGGTCTACCATCCATTGGGTTGCTGTTTGTACCATTTGGGATTCCACTACGGGGATAGTCCAGCTTTGCCAAAGAAAGGGGGGGCAGCCTCTGAGGTCAAGACAGATCTGATGGGGATGCTGGGTCAGGAACAGGATTCCTATGGAGGTGGCTTTGATGGGAAGAAATAGCTGAGGTCTCTCGCTGGGATAAGGTCTTGACTGCCAAAGACATAAACAAGACCCAATTGCCTGTGGCCTCAAACCCGTTGCTGGATTGGACCTCGCTGGAGTATCAAATCCAAGGTGACATTCTGACAGAGTCCCTATGAAGCCTTCAGTCCAAGAACCCGAGGGACAGTAGCAGTTTCAACAATATATCTAACAGCAAACACTGGCAATGCAAAAGGGATTGTCTGTATTTTTCAAGTACTTCTTTGTAAAGATATGCATGCTTGTTATTTTTTCTACGGAAAATAGATTAATCTTTTTAACCAGCATTATGCAGAAAAAGTACCTTGTTATATTCCCACCCCCATTCTTTACTTTCAATGCAATAAAAAAAAAAGGTTATAATTATGAAGAAATTACGAGCCAAGTTTGAATTTTTAATCCTTATCTTGAACTAGGAAGGTTGGTGAGCTTCGCTGTATGTGGTCTCTATAAGGGCCAGTTTTTTATTTCAGTATAAATCTTTTTTCCATAGAGATCTCTAATCCTTGTGACTTTTTTTTCATACTTCAATTCATAGGGAACTTTCTAAATTGTGTCTTTGTGTGGGTTTAAAAATCCTGCCTATTTTGACCAATAATATTGTAATCTGGGGTGAAGGGACAGAAAATTGAGTATTTCTTGTCAAAAGAGAGATTTTCTGTCCTTTCAATTTCTAAGGCTATGCCTTAGAAAAATGGAGAGCTCTTCATTCTTTTTCAGTCTACTGAGAAATTCTGTAAGAAAGAAATTATATACCTCTGGTGTTGTGTGGTTGGTCATTCAGAGATATGAGTCTTCTAAACAAAATAAAAAAATAGAACAACATCACTGGAAAATGCACTTCTGTCCTACAAGATCTTCTATAATAAAACCTGCTGTGTTTATGATTTCCTTGTTGTGTTTTCATTTTGTTTCCATTGGGTGGGTATTTCAAATAATATTTTATTAGAAATATTCTCATGTTGACCCAAAAGGGGCCACTGGAGGTATGATTGGAGTCTACATGTTTGTACAGAATTTGGCATCACAAAGCATTTCATCACTTCCCCTTGATAGGAAGGGTGGATTCCCTTCTCCCTCCTTTTATTAAACCTAGAGGTCAACTGTGACTCCAAACAGTTGTAGGCAGCTTACAGTTTCAAAAGTATTTAAAGTGTTCGGAAAAAAAAAAACCCTACAAAACACACATGTACATCACTTTTAAAAGGAGGTCCAAGGAGCTCAACAATCTTTTGCCACCCATGTGGGTGAGAAAGTTCCCTCTAATTCAGAATAACAGTTGGAAGGGATTTGGGAGGTCTTCTAGCCTAACCCCCCACCCCCCTTATTTTGTGGTTGAGTCTTAAATCTTTGCGGCCTGGAGGATGATGAGGAAGAAGAGGACTTGCTGGATACCTATGCATCACCCTCAAAAGTAAGCGGGTCAAGGTGAGGTCGTGTATCTCCTTCAGGGTGACTTGACTTGTAAGAGGAGATCCCTTTGGGGGCAAGGGCCCAAGAATGAGACAAAACCTATTTTTATGGCTCAGCAACTGAAATCTTGGGATAGACTGCCTCTCAAACTGGAGGTTCTGTTCTAATGATTTGCAGCGAAGGTAAGCCCTTCTGGAAATGGCCTCTTGAGTTTGATAAAGCTTGTTCTGTGTTTCCCGTAGCCTCTTCCAGAAACAGAAATTCAGCGACATTTAAAGTGTCACTGGGGAAAGTGGGGAAAGTGAGGTGGCTTGATCAGTGCTGCAGAAAAGTCATTTTGTTTTTCTGCTGTTCATCTATAGATATATAAAAGCAAAATACTCCTCACGCATCATCACAAAAACTCCAGAACCGTAAAACTTACAAATTTGAAATTTGGCACCTATGTTCCTCTTGGCTTCTAGGGGCTTGTGCTAAGAAAGGATTTTTTGAAATGACCACCAGAGCACTAGTATTTCCTATCTTATTACTACTATTAACCCACTCTGATACTAAGGAGTTCTATTCCCCCTCCCCACCTGAAAAGAAATCTCTTCCAAATGCAAAACGGGAGTTTCAGCTTCACAGCAGCAACCAGCTTTGAGCCCACTTCAAAATGCACTGATGGCGTCTCCTCGAATGGTGATGCAATATTTGCAATCAAATTGCCCAGCTTGGAGCTGAAACCAATGGCCCAACTACCCACCAGAGCTGCTAATCCTCAAACACATTTCATCTGTGCAGTTGGTTTTGCCCCATTTTATGATCTTTCCTGCCCTGTTAAGTGGTTTTTCCATGGACCAGAGGGGGGGCCTGGTTTCACATGCTGCCTGCATCTCATATGTGGGGCTGCACTTGTTCGCACAATCTGGTTTGTGACATGCTATGGATCAGTACCGGTCAATGAACCAGGGGTTTGGGACCCCTGAGGTGAAGCACTATGAGGTGAAATATAAGTCTAAGTGTTTTTGCTGTTGCTATTGGTAATTCAGTCCCTGCTAAATATCAAGTTGAAAGACAAAGAGAAACTAGGAGTTTAGTAATTTGCAAACCCAGGTAGGGAGTTGTACAGCAAGGCATACACAAAACACCTTGGTGATTGTTGCAGGTTTCTAACCACCTTCCATACGACTGTAGGGCATTTTGATGAAAATGTCACTCAAGTGAACCAAGGGGAAAAGAAAAATTTCAATGTTCTGAACTTTTAGCAGAAACTTTTAGACAGGAAAACCCCACACACCAATGTCTACCCCACCCTTAAACTTGTGCACAAAATGCTTGCAAAATGGACATGGTTTGAAGAGTGTGCACGGGAAGTTTGTGGACTCAAAAACAAAAGCGTAAATGCAACCAAAGCTGAAAATGTTTATTAAACAAAAGCATAGCAAAAATAATAATAACTTTAATTTCAAAGCACATCATAGGAAGAAATATCATTTAACAAAATTAAGTAATAAGTCTTTCTACCTGGTCTTTCCACCACAATTCCTCTCCAGGCTATGCCCAATTTTCCTGAGATATAGTAACAGCATATACCGTATATACTCGAGTATAAGCCGAGTTTTTCAGCACATTTTTTGTGCTGAAAAACCCCCCTTGGCTTATACTCGAGTCAGATTCCCCTCTGAAAAAAAAAGTAGTGTGGAGCTCCGAAGCTGGGCAGCCGCTTCCCTGCTTCCGTGTTTCCTTTGCAACTTTTAAGCATGGGAGGGGGAGGCTTTTCTGAGCTCTAGGCTGAAAAAGCAACGCGAGCTGAGGTCGCTCCACTCAGTTTCATTTCCTCAGCTCCAGCTGCTTTCAGTCCACTCGGGAGGAGGGGGAGAGAGAGAGAGAGAGATATCATAGGCTCTTGGTTTTTTCTTGCAAGGGAGAGAGTGACTCCTGCCTACCACTGTCATCATCATCGTCTTTTGGGTTAGTGAATCAATCAAACCTTTCATGATAGTGAGATCGTTTCCCAAATTTCCCTTAAATCAGGGAAGAAATCAGAAACCTTTGGGCTGAGAATAAGCTTGTTCCTATGATGCCATTTTTGTTCACTGCAGTGTGAAAAGTGTGAAAAAACACACTTCTTTTTCTTCATCTTCTTGTTCCCTATTTACTGGTCTCTTTCAAAGAGGAAATTGTGAACATCAAACTTATTCTCAACTGTCCTAGTGAAAGTTTTTATTGGCATCTATTTTTATTTTTGAAATTTACCAATAGCTGCTGCATTTCCCACCCTCGACTTATACTCGAGTCAATAAGTTTTCCCAGTTCTTTGTGGTTAAATTAGGTGCCTCGGCTTATATTCGGGTCGGCTTATACTCGAGTATATACGGTATGTTTCCTTAAAGCCAGCCCCTTTACCTGCAATTTCTGCACATGAATATGTAAAATACACACCAACACAACCTAAACATGACTACAATTGGAAGTCACCAAATGCAACTCTAGGATGGATTTCATTCTTGGATCCTACTAAATCCCACCATAGATGAATGATGGCTTCTCTTCCATGTCATGAATTCCTCAAACTAAGTTGGCTTTTAAAATCACGTCTTCATCCATTTCAGATTGATTCTTTAGCGTCGTATATAAGCGTAATTCCTGATTTTCCAATATAGTTGAGCTGCCGAAGAAGTATTAAAAGCCAAAGCGCATTACCATTAAGCTGCTTCCACCCAGCATTTCAGATCCACATGGGGTCTCTTCATAATAGAGTGCAATAGGACCATCCTTCTGAAGCAACCTGGAAGGTCAAAAACAAAATATGCATTTACCAGAAATTCTCTGACCCCTTACCTTGCTTCTTATAGAAATATTGTACAAAACCACGAAATTGCTGAACTGGAAGTAAGCATGTTTCAGTGAATAAGGATAGGTCTGGAAAATAATAGAAATGTACTTTTCCTTTTTGGTATAGTTTAACATAAGAAACACCCCGGGCTAGGCTGAGATTATGAAATGTATAAAAGTGACGCCTCAGGAAGAGCCAGGGGTTCAGAAGTTCTCTTTACCGAGAAGGAAGTTGGGAGGACGACTAAGAACAACGGACGGGAAGTCGGCCATGATGGGGTGGTCATTTTTCCCAAACGCACTGGGGAGCTGCCGCGGACGACGGACAGGAAGTCGGCCATATTGAGACGGTCATTTTCAAAGGAACTTGATCGTCTCAAGAGCAACATAGAGGGGCGGGGGTTTTTCCCCGACGCTCTGCTCTGGGGGCCGCACTTCTCGGTCTCATTGATCCTGGGGGCAGGGGACGCGTGCGCGATGTCGCGGGGCTGACCTCACTGTTTTGGTTTTTCCTAAACAATAAAAGGTCATTGTGCACGAAAAGCATTGTTCCCTTTTTTCCCTCATCTTTGGTAAATCCTTGCTTTCCCCGTTGGCCACCGGCTTGCGGCGGCACCGTCTTCCTCGCTTGGATAGGCCTCGACTTACGACCGGCTCATTTAGTGACCGTTGAGTTGGCATGGGACTTACGTTGGCCTCATGTTGTCCTATTAATATTAACAAGGTGTTAATAATAAAGATACAGGATAGTAGCCTAAAAAACCCATTAAAAAAACAGGCTGCTATTCCTTCTTGGACCAGAAGAGGGCCCTGTTTTCCAATTCCAGGCTGCTGCAGATACATGAGAAAGAATCCGGTTTCCAAAAAATGCCCTGAGAAGGGCGGACGGGAAGTCGGCCATGATAGGATGGTCATTTTTTTCCCAAAGGCCTCAGGGGACGGACGGGGACGACGGACAGGAAGTTCTCTTTACCGAGAAGGTCGCTGCGAAAGGAAGTTGGGAGGACGACTAAGAAGAACGGACGGGAAGTCGGCCATGATGGGGTGGTCATTTTCCCCAAACGCACTGGGGAGCCGCCGCGGACGACGGACAGGAAGTCGGCCATATTGAGACGGTCATTTTCAAAGGAACTTGATCGTCTCAAGAGCAACATAGAGGGGCGGGGTTTTTCCCCCGACGCTCTGCTCTGCGGGCCGCACTTCTCGGTCTCATTGATCCGGGGGGCAGGGGACGCGTGCGCGATGTCGCGGGGCTGACCTCACTGTTTTGGTTTTTCCTAAACAATAAAAGGTCATTGTGCACGAAAAGCATTGTTCCCTTTTTTCCCTCATCTTTGGTAAATCCTTGCTTTCCCCGTTGGCCACCGGCTTGCGGCGGCACCGTCTTCCTCGCTTGGATAGGCCTCGACTTACGACCGGCTCATTTAGTGACCGTTGAGTTGCCATGGGACTTACGTTGGCCTCATGTTGTCCTATTAATATTAACAAGGTGTTAATAATTAAGATACAGGATAGTAGCCTAAAAAACCCATTAAAAAAACAGGCTGCTATTCCTTCTTGGACCAGAAGGGGGCCCTGTTTTCCAATTCCAGGCTGCTGCAGATACATGAGAAAGAATCCGGTTTCCAAAAACTGCCCTGAGAAGGGCGGACGGGAAGTCGGCCATGATAGGATGGTCATTTTTTTCCCAAAGGCCTCGGGGGACGGACGTGGAAGATGGACAGGAAGTTCTCTTTACCGAGAAGGTCGCTGCGAAAGGAAGTTGGGAGGACGACTAAGAAGAACGGACGGGAAGTCGGCCATGATGGGGTGGTCATTTTTCCCAAACGCACTGGGGAGCCGCCGCGGACGACGGACAGGAAGTCGGCCATATTGAGACGGTCATTTTCAAAGGAACTTGATCGTCTCAAGAGCAACATAGAGGGGCGGGGTTTTTTCCCCGACGCTCTGCTCTGCGGGCCGCACTTCTCGGTCTCATTGATCCTGGGGGCAGGGGACGCGTGCGCGATGTCGCGGGGCTGACCTCACTGTTTTGGTTTTTCCTAAACAATAAAAGGTCATTGTGCACGAAAAGCATTGTTCCCTTTTTTCCCTCATCTTTGGTAAATCCTTGCTTTCCCCGTTGGCCACCGGCTTGCGGCGGCACCGTCTTCCTCGCTTGGATAGGCCTCGACTAACGACCGGATCATTTAGTGACCGTTGAGTTGCCATGGGACTTACGTTGGCCTCATGTTGTCCTATTAATATTAACAAGGTGTTAATAATTAAGATACAGGATAGTAGCCTAAAAAACCCATTAAAAGGGTTTTTTTCAGGCTGCTATTCCTTCTTGGACCAGAAGAGGGCCCTGTTTTCCAATTCCAGGCTGCTCCAGATACATGAGTAAGAATCCGGTTTCCAAAAAATGCCCTGAGAAGGGCGGACGGGAAGTCGGCCATGATAGGATGGTCATTTTTTTCCCAAAGGCCTCGGGGGACGGACGGGGACGACGGACAGGAAGTTCTCTTTACCGAGAAGGTCGCTGCGAAAGGAAGTTGGAAGGACGACTAAGAACAACGGACGGGAAGTCGGCCATGATGGGGTGGTCATTTTTCCCCAAACTCACTGGGGACCCGCCGCGGACGACGGACAGGAAGTCGGCCATATTGAGACGGTCATTTTCAAAGGAACTTGATCGTCTCAAGAGCAACATAGAGGGGCGGGGTTTTTTCCCCGACGCTCTGCTCTGCGGGCCGCACTTCTCGGTCTCATTGATCCTGAGGGCAGGGGACGCGTGCGCGATGTCGCGGGGCTGACCTCACTGTTTTGGTTTTTCCTAAACAATAAAAGGTCATTGTGCACGAAAAGCATTGTTCCCTTTTCCCCCTCATCTTTGGTAAATCCTTGCTTTCCCCCTTGGCCACCGGCTTGCGGCGGCACCGTCTTCCTCGCTTGGATAGGCCTCGACTTACGACCGGCTCATTTAGTGACCGTTGAGTTGCCATGGGACTTACGTTGGCCTCATGTTGTCCTATTAATATTAACAAGGTGTTAATAATTAAGATACAGGATAGTAGCCTAAAAAACCCATTAAAAGGGTTTTTTTCAGGCTGCTATTCCTTCTTGGACCAGAAGAGGGCCCTGTTTTCCAATTCGAGGCTGCTCCAGATACATGAGTAAGAATCCGGTTTCCAAAAAATGCCCTTAGAAGGGCGGACGGGAAGCTGCCATGGGCGCTCTGCAGTCATCCAGAAGTTGAGGAGCTGCTAGTCCCCACAACGCAGCTAGCCTGGCAAAGGATCTTGGTAGTGGTAGTCCAGGGAGATTTGCCAAGTCTCAGATAGCCTATCCTTGATTTAGGTGCTCTTCTGCTCTTCCTTTTTTGAAATCTGATTATCTTCTTCTTTTTCTTTCCTTCCTCCAGGTTCCACACATGTCCTCACCCCACAGAAATTGCTGGATACACTGAAGAAACTGACCAAAACGGATGAAGAAAGCAGTAGTTAAACTCTTAGCGTCTTCATTCTTTCCCTCTCTCCCTCCCTCTCTCCCTCCTTCTCTCTCCCCCCCCCTCTCATTGACCTGCTCCCCGAACATCAACCAAATCGTTGAAAATCTGGCATTGCGGTTGATTTCTGGGCCTCCTTTTCACTCTGCCTCTTCTTGTGTTTTAATGAAAAACCTTGAAGTTTCTCATGATACCCTGCTCATATGAAGTCAAGCTAAATAGGAAACAATAATAATAACATAGGCATTGTGTCTAAAGGATGAGTGGAGGAAGATAAAGAATAATATATTCTATACTATACATATTATCTCTGTATGTACCCAAGAAAATAAAATTGTCAGATTCAACTGCCCATATTGGAAGGTCCCATTGCTTCATCATTGGAGATAAGACAATGGTGATTATGTTTTCAATACTGTCTTTTGGTCCCCGTCCCCCCCGCTTTTTTCTGTTTCCCCCCTGCTTGGATGGATGAATGCTTGTGATTTATTTATGGCTCTGTGATCCTGTACTAAACCCCCCCGATGCAAACTGAATATTGTCTCCTAGGCGTTGCAATTTGCTTGCATTTTTGAAAATAACTGTTATAACTTCCCTCCTTTTCCCTTCTCACATTGCTGTTGTTGGGGTTGTCATTTTGATTATGTATTTCTTCTACTTGGTTTTGTTCTGGTTATTTTTTTTTTAGTTCCTTGATATGCAGCCAGGCTGGCTTTTGATAAATAAATGATATATCTATATCTATATATGCATATATTTTCTGGATGTTACTTGGTTGTTCTCCTTCCTCCTCTTCTCTTTTGGGATTATGTCATATTTGAGTCATGTTTTTCCATCAAAGTATGGCATAACTTTCTTTCTCAAAGCCTGATCAACAAAGATTGGTTTTCCCTTTCTCAGGTCTCCTGGTGGCTTTAAATTTTGCCGAGGGATGCTAGTAAGTAAATATCCTTTGAACCTCATGGTTGCATTTTGTGCAAAGAATTAAAAATAAAAAGTAGAGGGACATAATTTGCTTCTGGAAATCATTTGTCCTCTATCGGTAAGATTTAGAGCTTATTTAGGAGACCGAGAATAATTTTCTCCTTATTACCTTTGAGCTCATCCTACCAATTCCTGCAAGGAGGGATAAGCTGAGAAAAAGAGTGTCTGCACCCTGAATCCTGCAATTAACCCACTTAGTTTTAAAATGAGGTTCCCAACATAGCTCAGATCTGCTATATGTCTTTTGGGATTGCCCCAAAGGTGCTTTTTGGAAAGGCAACTGGATTTTCTGTTTTTTTCCGAGAAGACGTTTTGCTTCTCATCCAAGAAGCTTCTTCAATTCTGAACTCACACATACACACACACATACACACACACATACATACACTCTTTCTCTCTCCATCCATTCTGTCATCTGCCTGCCTATCTACCTCTATCATCTGTTTGTCTATCTATATATATCTTGCCCCCTTCCTCATAACTGCCCAGTGCAGGGCATTGACATTTCTTCCCAGGAGAGGGAAAAAGGAGAAAAATATCTATTATTGCGTATAGTTTTGCAACTAGCACTCCCTTGCTGTTAATATTCCATCTTCTTAGGATGAAAGTCAGTTTTTCCATCAGGAGAATTTTGCACTGCAAATTCTTCAGACTCTCCCTTTCTCAGTCTCGCCTTGCATAAATCTCTTTTTATATACCATGGTGATTCTAAAGAATGTCTTTCTTTTCTTGTTTGCTTTAGTGATTTTATTTTTTTGTTCCTATAATTTAATTGTTATTTATATTCCAATGATTTATGATTGAAAGGGAAGGGAGTGGGGAAAACGCCATGTTCAATACAGAAAGGGTTAACCGGATGCTGTCGTAAGACACTTTCATTTCTTGAAATGTCAATGTTGAAGCACAAAATGTGTTCTTTCTGCATCGCTGTTCTGTATTTTAAAAGCACTCAACAATAAAATTTGCTGTCCTGTCCAAAGAACTCTGAGTGGCTAGTTTGTGAAAACATGATGTCACTTCCAAAGTCCACGACATCGATACATTTTCAGGAAACACTGAATTTTTAACCTATAGGCCTGAAACCATGCCAGCTAGCTGCTAAGAAAAGACACACCTTTTCAATGGCATTTTTTTGAAACCGGATTTTCTCATGTATCTGCAGCAGCCTGGAATTGGAAAGTAAGGCCTTCCTGTGGTCCAAGAAGGCAAAGAAGCCCGAAAAAAAACCCTTTTAATGGGTTTTTTAGGCTACTATCCTGTATCTTAATTATTAACACCTTGTTAACGACATTCAGTGGACGACGGACAGGAAGTTCTCTTTACCGAGAAGGTCGCTGCGAAAGGAAGTTGGGAGGACGACTAAGAAGAACGGACGGGAAGTCGGCCATGATGGGGTGGTCATTTTTCCCCAAACGCACTGGGGAGCCGCCGCGGACGACGGACAGGAAGTCGGCCATATTGAGACGGTCATTTTCAAAGGAACTTGATCGTCTCAAGAGCAACATAGAGGGGCGGGGTTTTTTCCCCGACGCTCTGCTCTGCGGGCCGCACTTCTCGGTCTCATTGATCCTAGGGGCAGGGGACCCGTGCGCGATGTCGCGGGGCTGACCTCACTGTTTTGTTTTTTCCTAAACAATAAAAGGTCATTGTGCACGAAAAGCATTGTTCCCTTTTTCCCCTCATCTTTGGTAAATCCTTGCTTTCCCCGTTGGCCACCGGCTTGCGGCGGCACCATCTTCCTCGCTTGGATAGGCCTCGACTTACGACCGGCTCATTTAGTGACCGTTGAGTTGCCATGGGACTTACGTTGGCCTCATGTTGTCCTATTAATATTAACAAGGTGTTAATAATTAAGATACAGGATAGTAGCCTAAAAAACCCATTAAAAAAACAGGCTGCTATTCCTTCTTGGACCAGAAGGGGGCCCTGTTTTCCAATTCCAGGCTGCTGCAGATACATGAGAAAGAATCCGGTTTCCAAAAAATGCCCTGAGAAGGGCGGACGGGAAGTCGGCCATGATAGGATGGTCATTTTTTTCCAAAGGCCTCGGGGGACGGACGTGGACGACGGACAGGAAGTTCTCTTTACCGAGAAGGTCGCTGCGAAAGGAAGTTGGAAGGACGACTAAGAAGGACGGACGGGAAGTCGGCCATGATGGGGTGGTCATTTTTCCCCAAACTCACTGGGGACCCGCTGCGGACGACGGACAGGAAGTCGGCCATATTGAGACGGTCATTTTCAAAGGAACTTGATCGTCTCAAGAGCAACATAGAGGGGCGGGGTTTTTTCCCCGACGCTCTGCTCTGCGGGCCGCACTTCTCGGTCTCATTGATCCTGGGGACAGGGGACGCGTGCGCGATGTCGCGGGGCTGACCTCACTGTTTTGTTTTTTCTAAACAATAAAAGGTCATTGTGCACGAAAAGCATTGTTCCCTTTTTCCCCTCATCTTTGGTAAATCCTTGCTTTCCCCCTTGGCCACCGGCTTGCGGCGGCACCGTCTTCCTCGCTTGGATAGGCCTCGACTTACGACCGGCTCATTTAGTGACCGTTGAGTTGCCATGGGACTTACGTTGGCCTCATGTTGTCCTATTAATATTAACAAGGTGTTAATAATTAAGATACAGGACAGTAGCCTAAAAAACCCATAAAAAGGGTTTTTTTCAGCTGCTATTCTTTCTTGGACCAGAAGAGGGCCCTGTTTTCCAATTCCAGGCTGCTCCAGATACATGAGAAAGAATCCGGTTTCCAAAAAATGCCTTTAGAAGGGCGGACGGGAAGTCGGCCATGATAGGATGGTCATTTTTTTCCCCAAAGGCCTCAGGGGACGGACGTGGACGACGGACAGGAAGTTCTCTTCACCGAGAAGGTCGCTGCGAAAGGAAGTTGGGAGGACGACTAAGAAGGACGGACGGGAAGTCGGCCATGATGGGGTGGTCATTTTTCCCAAACGCACTGGGGAGCCGCCGCGGACGACGGACAGGAAGTCGGCCATATTGAGACGGTCATTTTCAAAGGAACTTGATCGTCTCAAGAGCAACATAGAGGGGCGGGGTTTTTTCCCCGACGCTCTGCTCTGCGGGCCGCACTTCTCGGTCTCATTGATCCTGGGGACAGGGGACGCGTGCGCGATGTCGCGGGGCTGACCTCACTGTTTTGTTTTTTCTAAACAATAAAAGGTCATTGTGCACGAAAAGCATTGTTCCCTTTTTCCCCTCATCTTTGGTAAATCCTTGCTTTCCCCCTTGGCCACCGGCTTGCGGCGGCACCGTCTTCCTCGCTTGGATAGGCCTCGACTTACGACCGGCTCATTTAATGACCGTTGAGTTGCCATGGGACTTACGTTGGTCTCATGTTGTCCTACTAATATTAACAAGGTGTTAATAATTAAGATACAGGATAGTAGCCTAAAAAACCCATTAAAAGGGTTTTTTTCAGGCTGCTATTCCTTCTTGGACCAGAAGAGGGCCCTGTTTTCCAATTCCAGGCTGCTACAGATACATGAGAAAGAATCCGGTTTCCAAAAAATGCCCTTTGAAGGGCGGACGGGAAGTGGGCCATGATAGGAGGGTCATTTTTTTCCAAAGGCCTCAGGGGACGGACGTGGATGATGGACAGGAAGTTCTCTTTACCGAGAAAGTTTACCGAGAAAGCTGCGAAAGGAAGTTGGGAGGACGACTAAGAAGGACGGACGGGAAGTCGGCCATTTTTCCCAAACGCACTGGGGACCCGCCGCGGACGACGGACAGGAAGCCGGCACAGTTGGTTCTCGTCTTACGACCTCGCCGGCTTCGTGGGTCGTGGCCCGTCTGGAGACGATGGATGTCCTCCTCGTCATCGGAAGTGCCCGATGCCGAATGGAAATCGCCCTGGTGGGTGGTCGTCTCGGGTTGGGGCTCGGTCGACCTCGCCGGGTTGTTGTTTCCGCTGCGGTCTGCAGTGTTCGGTCTGCGCATGCGGTCAGCGGAAGTTCGGGTTGCTTCGGCGGTGGTGGTTGCGGTGAGGGTGTCTGCTAGGCTGATGTTGCCCTTGGCCATCAGCCGGCTCTGGAGGACGGGGTCCCACAAACCGAGCACGATTCGGTCTCGCAGGGCGTCGTTTAGGTTGTCGAATTCGCAGAGCCCCCCTAGATGCCGCAGCTCGGCGACGAAGTCGCTGAAACTCTCCCCCGACCTGGTCCCGCCGGTAGAACTCGTTGCGCCGGATCAGGATGGGTACCTCTGGAGCGTAGTGCCACCGAAGTATGGGTTCGAGGACGTCCCAGTCCATCACGGTCGCATCGGCGGGTTTGGCGAGCGCCTTGGCCATCTTGAAGACCTCGGTCCCGCAGTGGGTCAGGAAGACGGCGCGCTTCATGGGGCCGGTGGCGTCCTTCAGGCCGCTGCACTCGAGGTACAGGCGGAATCGGTCAGAGAACGATTCCCAGTCCTTGGTGGCGGGGTTGAAGGGTGCGGGTGGTGCGATTTTCGCCATCGCGGTGGTTCGTCTGGCTTCCGTCGGACACGTGGTTCGGTTCAGGGTCTGGATCCCATCCTCGTCGGCAGTGTTGTGTCCGCGAAATGATGCCAGGAGTCGGTGACTTTAGTGCAAGCTCTTTATTTGTAAGTTGGAACTGAACTGGCGAAAGGAAAAAAGCCCGTGGCTTTTATTCCTTTCGCCGCAGTGGCCGCGGCCAATGGCATCGCTTTGAATCTCCCGCGATCCGAATGGACTAATCGCGGGAGATTCCTAGGGAGCCAATCGGCGCGGCTCGCCTGACCAATCGGAGAGCCCCGCGCTTTGTCCAATCAAAGCGCGGGGATCTCGGGTATGTTAATTAAGGACAGAACACACTATCTGAAGAGCCATTATAAACCATTTGTGCTATTGAACAGTTCAATGACTGAAATGCTTTTAGAATTCATGCCTTTAGCAAAACAGTAGATTCAAGGTTACCTGGTGTTAGTCTCTTATCTCTGTCCACAGCGATGTACCAATTCAGCTTGTTAGAACCACCGGCTCACGCCAGAGATTTGAGGGGGCTGCAAACGGTGGGTGGGAGGCAGGGGTGGGATTTCCCCGCTGGAGATGGGGAAGCCAGCGTTACAGGCCGACCTCCGGATCAGTGTGAGAAAGCGGCAAAGGGAGGAAGCGGGTTGCAGGCAATCTGCAAAGAGCAATTGTTTGAGCCTCTCCTCCCTAACCCTTCGGACCCTCAGGCTCACCCAGCTGAGGCTTGCGGCGGCCAGGCAGACCCACAAAGCCAGAGTCCAGGGAAGGAAGCTTACCAGTCTGAGAACTAGGCTCATGGCCAAATTCATCAGGCGCAGTTTTGCCCCCTGGGAGATTCCGGGCGGGATTCGCATCCTGGTGAAGTCATAGTAAAAGATCCAGCCGAGGAGTAAAAATACGCCTGAGACGCTGAAGTGAAATGCCAGCGTGCCCAGTGCTTGGCTTAAGGTCCCCTCCACCTCCATGGGAAGGCCCGGTCTCTGTTTTGGTACCAGGGAAATGGAAGTCTTCTCACGGCTTAATCTCCCTGGTTTATACTCCATCGGGCGCGTGGGTTGCTTTCCCACAGGCCTGTCCCACCCATGTGTGTTTATTAGAGAAACAGAAGAGTAAGGGAGGGATAAAGTCCACGGGGTGATTAAAGGCTTTTGTTCATGGCTCTAATGTGGCACCTGACATAATTATGCCATTTTTATCTTGCAGAATCCTGAAGAAACAAATGTCTTTCGAAATCCAACGGTTGCATTTATATCCATCCCTACCGGTTTTGTCCCACTTGATCATCATCCTGCTGATTAAGACAAAGCTATTTATATCTGCACCCTTTTCTTAACTACGGACTTCTCTGGTCCTTCTCCTCTGGGTCAGGTTTTGAGTCCTTCGAGAGGGAGCCCCAGAAATCCACTACTGCCTCCGATCTGCCCCCCTCCCCCACTTTTTAGCAGCCCTCTAAAATTAATAACATTTATTATTCCTTACGTTTATCACCTACAGGGTGCCCAGGATCCTGCCTGCTGCTCGGCTTCAAATACAGGCAGTCCTTGACTTACAACACTTCATTCAGTGATCGTTTGAAGTTAGAACAGGTCTAAAAAAGGTGACGTATAGCTATTTTTCACACGACTGTTGCAGCAAACACCCCCCCTCCCCCCATCAAAGTTGGACACTTGGCAGCTGACTCATATTTATGACGGTAGCAGTGCCTCGGGGTCACGCAATCTCCTTTTGGGATCTGCTGACCAGCAAAGTCAATGGGGAAGCCAGGTTCACTGAATAACTACGTCACTAACAACTTCAGCGATTCGCTTAACAACCATGGTAAGGTAAGTTGTAAAATGGGGCCCGGCACACTTAACTGCTTCACTTAGCAGCAGAATTTTTGGTCTCAACCGTGTTGTAACTTGAGGATTACCTATAAACTCCCAGAGGTTAGACTGGGATTTAATGCCACGTAAGAATGGGCTCTTTCATGGTAGAGGAAACCCATTTGGGGTTCATCACGGTGGAAAACAGGACGGTTTCAGTCTGGTTAGATATTTCTGATGTCGTCAGCTCCTGCTTATAGGCTTGGTTGACACAACATGCTAAGCCAGCATCCAACGGTATCAACATAATAACAGCGTTGGAACCACTCTTTGTCTTTTAATTGTAGCCTGTCTCGTTTTCCCTTCCTTGACTTTGGCGTCGCCACTGATTTTCCTTCTAGTTGGGTTTGGGGTTTAAGGGGTTTGGGGTTTAAAAGGTTTGGGGTTTAAGGGGTTTGGGGTTTAAAGGGTTTGGAGTTTAAAGGGTTAGGGGTTAGGGGTTTAAAGGGTTAGGGGTTTAAGCGGTTTGGGTTCTCCCCCCCTTCCCCCCCCCCCGCATTTCCTCGCGCAGCGACTTTTTCGCCACGCTGGGATTTTAATATTATTATTCTGCACCACCATGATAAAACGCATGATTATTAACATTAATACGGGCAGAGGAGGACCAGGCGCCGCAACACAGGGAGAGAAGGAGTTCCGCTTCTTAAAGCGAGTTAAAAAGGCGAACGAAAACTTCAATACTCTTTCTGCGGGACAGAAAACGGCGCCCTCCTCTGGTGAAAGTCGGTGTGCACAGAAAAAACACCTTTTCAATTGCATTTTTTGAAACTGGATTCTTTGTTGTGTGCCTGTTCTGCAACCCGCTCACACGTCCTTTTTTTCCTCCCTTTCCCCCAGTACCAAGGAGACCGAGAAACGCGGCCCGCAGAGCGCCAGGAGAAAAGCCCCGCCGTTCAATGCCACTCTTGAGACGAGATCAAGTTCCTTTGAAAAACGACCTTCCCATCATGGCCGACTTCCCGTCCCTTCTCCTAAGTCGTCCCCCAACTTCCTTGCGCGCGGACATTTTCGGCATGGTGAATTTCTTGTCCGTTCTTTTGTGACGATGAAGTGCCTTTGAAAATGACCTTCCCAATATGGCTGACTCCCCGTCCGTTCTTCTTAGTCATCCTCCCAGCTTCCTTTCGCAGCGACCTTCTCGGCAAGGCGAACTTCCTGTCCATTGTCCGCAGCCGTCCCCTACTGCCTTTGAAAAAATGACCTTCTCATCATGGCCGACTTCCCGTCCCTTTTTCTAAATCGTGCCCCCAACTTCCTTTCGCCCGGACATTTTCGGCACGCTGAACTTGTCTGTTCACGCGGCCGTCTCTCCCCCCACTCACCCCCATTCCTGAGAAGAACGACCTTTCTATGACGGCAGGCTTCCAGTCCATTCTTTTTAGTCTCCCCCCCCCCCCCCTCCGCACTTCCTCGCGCAGCGACTTTTTCGCCACGCTGGGATTTTAAGTTTATTATTCCGAATAACTAATTGAAACTCCTCATTATTAACATTAATACGGTATTACGAAAGCTCAAGCGCTCTCGTTAAGGGACAGAAAAGCAGGTACCGTAGTCACATTTTTTCAAAAAAAACTTTTTGGAGGACATTTTTCTCGGCCGCCTTTTTAAGGGAAACAGGAAACAGCGCCGTCTTGTGGTGCTGGAAGGAATAACGGGGAGAACACGGAAAAGGGGGCTGTTATCCTGTATCTTTATTATGAACACGTTGTTAATATCAATAGGAGAACACGAGGCCGAAGGCATCAATCGATGAACAGGAAAAGACATCGCACTTCAAAAGACCGAACCTGAAAGTGAGGTAAGGAGAACGAGGGCTTCAGTGTTA
Organism: Hydrophis major; assembly: GCA_033807585.1. Taxonomy (NCBI): domain Eukaryota; kingdom Metazoa; phylum Chordata; class Lepidosauria; order Squamata; family Elapidae; genus Hydrophis; species Hydrophis major. Next base: position 28,801 of record CM066341.1, on the reverse strand, counting down.
AGAGGCAGAACGGGTTAGGGGGATTAAGGGTGGGGGTTAGGGGGTTGGGGTTGGGGGGGGGTTGGGGTAAGGGGTTAGGGGTGAGGGTAGGGTTTAGAGTGTAGGGTGTAGAGGTGTAGAATTTAGAGGTGTAGAATTTAGATTTAGGGTTTGAATTGAGGTTTAGAGTCTAGGGTTTAGGTTTAGGTATAGAATTTAGATTTGGGTTTAGAGTTTAGAGTTTGGGGTTTATGTATAGCATTTAGATTTAAATTTAGGGGTTTGGGTTTAGGGTTTAGGGTTAGGTTTAGGGGTTAGGGGTTTAGGTGCTCTTCTGCTCTTCCTTTTTTGAAATCCGATTATCTTCTTCTTTTTCTTTCCTTCCTCCAGGTTCCACACATGTCCTCACCCCACAGAAATTGCTGGATACACTGAAGAAACTGACCAAAACGGATGAAGAAAGCAGTAGTTAAACTCTTAGCATCTTCATTCTTTCCCTCTCTCCCTCCTCTCTCCCTCCCTCTCTCCCTCCTTCTCTCTCCCCCCCCCCCCCCCCATTGACCTGCTCCCTGAACATCAACCAAATCGTTGAAAATCTGGCATTGCGGTTGATTTCTGGGCCTCCTTTCCACTCTGCCTCTTCTTGTGTTTTAATGCAAAACCTTGAAGTTTCTCATGATACCCTGCTCATATGAAGTCAAGCTAAATAGGAAACAATAACATAGGCATTGTGTCTAAAGGATGAGTGGAGGAAGATAAAGAATAATATATTCTATACTATACATATTATCTCTGTATGTACCCAAGAAAATAAAATTGTCAGATTCAACTGCCCATATTGGAAGGTCCCATTGCTTCATCATTGGAGATAAGACAATGGTGATTATGTTTTCAATACTGTCTTTTGGTCCCCGTCCCCCCCCGCTTTTTTCTGTTTCCCCCCGCTTGGATGGATGAATGCTTGTGATTTATTTATGGCTCTGTGATCCTGTAGTAAACCCCCCCGATGCAAACTGAATATTGTCTCCTAGGCGTTGCAATTTGCTTGCATTTTTGAAAATAACTGTTATAACTTCCCTCCTTTTCCCTTCTCACATTGCTGTTGTTGGGGTTGTCATTTTGATTATGTATTTCTTCTACTTGGTTTTGTTCTGGTTAATCTTTTTTTTAGTTCCTTGATATGCAGCCAGGCTGGCTTTTGATAAATAAATGATATATCTATATCTATATATGCATATATTTTCTGGATGTTACTTGGTTGTTCTCCTTCCTCCTCTTCTCTTTTGGGATTATGTCATATTTGAGTCATGTTTTTCCATCAAAGTATGGCATAACTTTCTTTCTCAAAGCCTGATCAACAAAGATTGGTTTTCCCTTTCTCAGGTCTCCTGGTGGCTTTAAATTTTGCCGAGGGATGCTAGTAAGTAAATATCCTTTGAACCTCATGGTTGCATTTTGTGCAAAGAATTAAAAATAAAAAGTAGAGGGACATAATTTGCTTCTGGAAATCATTTGTCCTCTATCGGTAAGATTTAGAGCTTATTTAGGAGACCGAGAATAATTTTCTCCTTATTACCTTTGAGCTCATCCTACCAATTCCTGCAAGGAGGGATAAGCTGAGAAAAAGAGTGTCTGCACCCTGAATCCTGCAATTAACCCACTTAGTTTTAAAATGAGGTTCCCAACATAGCTCAGATCTGCTATATGTCTTTTGGGATTGCCCCAAAGGTGCTTTTTGGAAAGGCAACTGGATTTTCTGTTTTTTTCCGAGAAGACGTTTTGCTTCTCATCCAAGAAGCTTCTTCAATTCTGAACTGAAGAATGAAGAAGCTTCTTGGGCGAGAAGCAAAATATCTTCCAGGAGGAAAAGAAAACCAGTTGCCTTTTGAAAAAAGCACCTTTGGGGCAACCATGAGTCATCCTGGATGATTGAGACTCTCCATAGACCAAATCCTCATTCCTTCCAGCTTGCTTTTGTTCTCCATCTTCCTTGGGTGAGTTTAGAAAAGGCCTCTTTCCCCACCCACTAAACTTTATTAGGTTTTGGTTTCATGATTGGTTGATTGACCCAAGAAGAACTTCAAGTCTTCAGATCTTATTCTGCCTTAGAAGGTGGGGATGGGCTCAGCTGAAGCAGTCTCCATATTTGAGCGAGCTAGTGTGATGTCCTGCTTCCTGAGGTCTTGATGTGGTTTTTGGAGAAAAGAAAGAAATTTTTGTTGAGGAAACTCAACTGCAGCTTGAAGGACAAAGTGACTGCTCCTGCCATCTTCACCTCTGCTGAACAGTTTGGGTAGTTTTTTTTTTTAATTCAACCATAGGTCAAAAATGTTTCTGTCCATCTCTCTCTCTATATATATATATATATATATTTATATCTATCTATCTATCTATATATTTGCATATATATATATATATATATATATATATATATATATATATATATATATATATATATATATATATATATATATATATATATATATATTTTCTGAGGTTCTCGCGGGTATTTGTATGTGGATCTTTGGTTATTCGGGTTTTCTCCCGCGTAAGATTGGAAGTATCTAGGCAACATTTCGATGAAGTCTCATTCATCATCTTCAGGCTTGGTCTTTAGCTCTGTGCTTCTCAGAGAAGTGTGTGTGTGTGTGTGTACACACACACATACACACACTCTTTCTCTCTCCATCCATTCTGTCATCTGCCTGCCTATCGACCTCTATCATCTGTTTGTCTATCTATATATATCTTGCCCCCTTCCTCTTAACTGCCCAGTGCAGGGCATTGACATTTCTTCCCAGGAGAGGGAAGAAGGAGAAAAATATCTATTATTGCGTATAGTTTTGCAACTAGCACTCCCTTGCTCTTAATATTCCATCTTCTTAGGATGAAAGTCAGTTTTTCCATCAGGAGAATTTTGCACTGCAAATTCTTCAGACTCTCCCTTTCTCAGTCTCGCCTTGCATAAATCTCTTTTTATATACCATGGTGATTCTAAAGAATGTCTTTCTTTTCTTGTTTGCTTTAGTGATTTTATTTTTTTGTTCCTATAATTTAATTGTTATTTATATTCCAATGATTTATGATTGAAAGGGAAGGGAGTGGGGAAAACGCCATGTTCAATACAGAAAGGGTTAACCGGATGCTGTCGTAAGACACTTTCATTTCTTGAAATGTCAACGTTGAAGCACAAAATGTGTTCTTTCTGCATCGCTGTTCTGTATTTTAAAAGCACTCAACAATAAAATTTGCTGTCCTGTCCAAAGAACTCTGAGTGGCTAGTTTGTGAAAACATGATGTCACTTCCAAAGTCCACGACATCGATACATTTTCAGGAAACACTGAATTTTTAACCTATAGGCCTGAAACCATGCCAGCTAGCTGCTAAGAAAAAACACACTTTTTCAATGGCATTTTTTTTAAACCGGATTCTTTCTCATGTATCTGCAGCAGCCTGGAATTGGAAAATAAGGCCTTCCTGTCCAAGAAGGCATAGAAGCCCGAAAAAAACCCCTTTTAATGGGTTTTTTAGGCTACCATCCTGTATCTTAATTATTAACACCTTGTTAATATTAATAGGACAACATGAGGCCAACTTAAGTCCCATGGCAACTCAACGGTCACTAAATGAGCCGGCCGTAAGTCGAGGCCTATCCAAGCGAGGAAGACGGTGCCGCCGCAAGCCGGTGGCCAACGGGGAAAGCAAGGATTTACCAAAGATGAGGGAAAAAAGGGAACAATGCTTTTCGTGCACAATGACGTTTTATTGTTTAGGAAAAACCAAAACAGTGAGGTCGGCCCCGCCACATCGCGCACGCGTCCCCTACCCCCAGGATCCATGAGACCGAGAAGTGCGGCCCGCAGAGCAGAGCGTCGGGGAAAAAACCCCGCCCCTCTATGTTGCTCTTGAGACGATCAAGTTCCTTTGAAAATGACCGTCTCAATATGGCCGACTTCCTGTGCGTCGTCCGCGGCGGGTCCCCAGTTCGTTTGGGAAAAATGATCACCCCATCATGGCCGACTTCCCGTCCGTCCTTCTTAGTCGTCCTCCCAACTTCCTTTCGCAGCGACCTTCTCGGCAAGGCGAGCTTCCTGTCCGTCGTCCGCAGCAATCCCCTACCGCCCTCAAAAAAGGTGGTAGTTGAATGTAGTTATGACTGGGAGAAATCAGCAGATTTCTCAAGTTGCATATTGCCTCTACCTTTGGCCTCATGTTGTCCTATTAATATTAACAAGGTGTTAAAAATTAAGATACAGGATAGTAGCCTAAAAAACCCATTAAAAGGGTTTTTTCAGGCTGCTATTCCTTCTTGGACCAGAAGAGGGCCCTGTTTTCCAATTCCAGGCTGCTGCAGATACTCGAGAAAGATTCCGGTTTCCAAAAAATGCCCTTAGAAGGACGGACGGGAAGTCGGCCATGATAGGATGTTCATTTTTTTTCAAAAGGCCTCAGGGGACGAACGCGGACGACGGACAGGAAGTTCTCTTTACCGAGAAGGTCGCTGCGAAAGGAAGTTGGGTGGACGACTAAGAAGGACGGACGGGAAGTCGGCCATGATGGGGTGGTCATTTTTTTTCCAAAGGCCTCAGGGGACGGACGCGGACGACGGACAGGAAGTTCTCTTTACCGAGAAGGTCGCTGCGAAAGGAAGTTTGGAGGATGGCTAAGAAGGACGGACGGGAAGTCGGCCATGATGGGGTGGTCATTTTTCCCAAGCGCACTGGGGACCCGCCGCGGACGACGCACAGGAAGTCGGCCATATTGAGACGGTCATTTTCAAAGGAACTTGATCGTCTCAAGAGCAACATCGAGGGGCGGGGTTTTTTCCCCGACGCTCTGCTCTGCGGGCCGCACTTCTCGGTGTCATTGATCCTGGGGGCAGGGGACGCGTGCGCGATGTGGCGGGGCCGACCTCACTGTTTTGGTTTTTCCTAAACAATAAAACGTCATTGTGCACGAAAAGCATTGTTCCCTTTTTTCCCTCATCTTTGGTAAATCCTTGCTTTCCCCGTTGGCCACCGGCCTGCGGCGGCACCGTCTTCCTCGCTTGGATAGGCCTCGACTCACGACCGGCTCATTTAGGGACCGTTGGGTTGCCATGGGACTTACGTTGGCCTCACGTTGTCCTATTAATATTAACAAGGTGTTAATAATTAAGATACAGGATAGTAGCCTAAAAAACCCATTAAAAGGGTTTTTTCAGGCTGCTATTCCTTCTTGGACCAGAAGAGGGCCCTGTTTTCCAATTCCAGGCTGCTGCAGATACTCGAGAAAGATTCCGGTTTCCAAAAAATGCCCTTAGAAGGACGGACGGGAAGTCGGCCATGATAGGATGTTCATTTTTTTTCAAAAGGCCTCAGGGGACGAACGCGGACGACGGACAGGAAGTTCTCTTTACCGAGAAGGTCGCTGCGAAAGGAAGTTGGGTGGACGACTAAGAAGGACGGACGGGAAGTCGGCCATGATGGGGTGGTCATTTTTTTTCCAAAGGCCTCAGGGGATGGACGCGGACGACGGACAGGAAGTTCTCTTTACCGAGAAGGTCGCTGCGAAAGGAAGTTTGGAGGATGGCTAAGAAGGACGGACGGGAAGTCGGCCATGATGGGGTGGTCATTTTTCCCAAGCGCACTGGGGACCCGCCGCGGACGACGCACAGGAAGTCGGCCATATTGAGACGGTCATTTTCAAAGGAACTTGATCGTCTCAAGAGCAACATCGAGGGGCGGGGTTTTTTCCCCGACGCTCTGCTCTGCGGGCCGCACTTCTCGGTGTCATTGATCCTGGGGGCAGGGGACGCGTGCGCGATGTGGCGGGGCCGACCTCACTGTTTTGGTTTTTCCTAAACAATAAAACGTCATTGTGCACGAAAAGCATTGTTCCCTTTTTTCCCTCATCTTTGGTAAATCCTTGCTTTCCCCGTTGGCCACCGGCCTGCGGCGGCACCGTCTTCCTCGCTTGGATAGGCCTCGACTCACGACCGGCTCATTTAGGGACCGTTGAGTTGCCATGGGACTTACGTTGGCCTCACGTTGTCCTATTAATATTAACAAGGTGTTAATAATTAAGATACAGGATAGTAGCCTAAAAAAACCATTAAAAGGGTTTTTTTTGGGCTGCTATTCCTTCTGGGACCAGAGGAAGGCACTGTTTTCCAATTCCAGGCTGCTGCAGATACACGAGAAAGATTCCGGTTTCCAAAAAATGCCCTTAGAAGGACGGACGGGAAGTCGGCCATGATAGGATGTTCATTTTTTTTCCAAAGGCCTCAGGGGACGGACGTGGACGACGGACAGGAAGTGCTCTTTACCGAGAATGTCGCGGCGAAAGGAAGTTGGGAGGACGACTAAGAAGGACGGACGGGAAGTCGGCCATGATGGGGTGGTCATTTTTTTTCCAAAGGCCTCAGGGGACGGACGCGGACGACGGACAGGAAGTTCTCTTTACCGAGAAGGTCGCTGCGAAAGGAAGTTTGGAGGACGGCTAAGAAGGACGGACGGGGAGTCGGCCATGATGGGGTGGTCATTTTTCCCCAAACGCACTGGGGACCCGCCGCGGACGACGGACAGGAAGTCGGCCATATTGAGACGGTCATTTTCAAAGGAACTTGATCGTCTCAAGAGCAACATAGAGGGGCGGGGTTTTTTCCCCGACGCTCTGCTCTGCGGGCCGCACTTCTCGGTCTCATTGATCCTGGGGGCAGGGGACGCGTGCGCGATGTCGCGGGGCCGACCTCACTGTTTTGGTTTTTCCTAAACAATAAAAGGTCATTGTGCACGAAAAGCATTGTTCCCTTTTTCCCCTCATATTTGGTAAATCCTTGCTTTCCCCGTTGGCCACCGGCTTGCGGCGGCACCGTCTTCCTCGCTTGGATAGGCCTCGACTTACGACCGGCTCATTTAGTGACCGTTGAGTTGCCATGGGACTTACGTTGGCCTCATGTTGTCCTATTAATATTAACAAGGTGTTAATAATTAAGATACAGGATAGCAGCCTAAAAAACCCATTAAAAGGGTTTTTTTCAGGCTGCTATTCCTTCTTGGACCAGAAGAGGGCCCTGTTTTCCAATTCCAGGCTGCTGCAGATACATGAGTAAGAATCCGGTTTCCAAAAAATGCCCTGAGAAGGGCGGACGGGAAGTCGGCCATGATAGGATGGTCATTTTTTTCCCAAAGGCCTCGGGGGACGGACGTGGACGACGGACAGGAAGTTCTCTTTACCGAGAAGGTCGCTGCGAAAGGAAGTTGGGAGGACGACTAAGAAGGACGGACGGGAAGTCGGCCATGATGGGGTGGTCATTTTTTTTTCCAAAGGCCTCAGGGGACGGACGTGGACGACGGACAGGAAGTTCTCTTTACCGAGAAGGTCGCTGCGAAAGGAAGTTGGGAGGACGACTAAGAAGGACGGACGGGAAGTCGGCCATGATGGGGTGGTCATTTTTCCCAAACGCACTGGGGACCCGCCGCGGACGACGGACAGGAAGTCGGTCATTTTCAAAGGAACTTGATCGCCTCAAAGGCAACATTGAGGGGCAGGGCTTTTTTCCTGAGGCGAGGAAAAAAGGATGTCCCCTCAACGTCCTTTTGCGACACGGTCAACTTGTCGGTCAGCGCGGCCGTTTCCTCCCTCCCCCCCATGCCTGAGAAGAAGACGTTTCTATGACGACCGACTTCCCGCCAATTTTTTTTAGTCTTCCGGCCCCAGTTCCTCAGACGGCGACTTTTTCGCCAAGCTGGGCTTCAAAGTTTATTCTTCCGAATTATTATTAATTGAAACGCCTCATTGTTAAGATTATTAATATACGGTATTACGAAAACTCGAACGCTCTCGTTAAGGGACAGGAAAGCAGGTACCGCAGTCATGTTTTTTTTAACAAAACCTTTTTTGAGGGCATTTTGGAAAAGGTTTTTTTTTTTTTCTCGGCCCCTTTTCTGAGGGAAACAGGAAACTGCCATCCTGTGGTACAGGAAGGAATAACTGGGAGAAGGGGAAAACTTAATAGGATTTTTTAGGCTGTTATCCTGTTTCTTTACTATTAATACTTTATTAATATTAATAGGAAACATGAGGCCGAAGTTTTCAAGAGATGGACAGTAAAAGACATCCCACTTTTAAAGATCGAAATTGAAATTTGTCCGTCAGCGCGGCCGTTCCCGCGTCACCCCCCCATGCCTGAGAAGAAGGACGTTTCTATGACGACCGACTTCCCGCCAATTTTTTTTAGTCTTCCCGCCCGAGTTCCTCAGACGGCGACTTTTTCGCCAAGCTGGGCTTCAAAGTTTATTCTTCCGAATTATTAATTGAAACGCCTCATTGTTAACATTATTAATATACGGTATTACGAAAACTCGAACGCTCTCGTTAAGGGACAGGAAAGCAGGTACCGCAGTCATGTTTTTTTTAACAAAACCTTTTTTGAGGGCATTTTGGAAAATGTTTTTTTTTTTTTTCTCGGCCCCTTTTCTGAGGGAAACAGGAAACTGCCATCCTGTGGTACAGGAAGGAATAACTGGGAGAAGGGGAAAACTTAATAGGATTTTTTAGGCTATTATCCTGTTTCTTTACTATTAATACTTTATTAATATTAATAGGAAACATGAGTCCGAAGTTTTCAAGAGATGGACAGTAAAAGACATCCCACTTTTAAAGATCGAAATTGAAATTTGTCCGTCAGCGCGGCCGTTCCCGCGTCACCCCCCCATGCCTGAGAAGAAGGACGTTTCTATGACGACCGACTTCCCGCCAATTTTTTTTAGTCTTCCCGCCCGAGTTCCTCAGACGGCGACTTTTTCGCCAAGCTGGGCTTCAAAGTTTATTCTTCCGAATTATTATTAATTGAAACGCCTCATTGTTAACATTATTAATATACGGTATTACGAAAACTCGAACGCTCTCGTTAAGGGACAGGAAAACAGGTACCCGCAGTCATCTTTTTTTTAACAACCTTTTTTGAGGGCATTTTGGAAAATGTTTTTTTTTCTCGGCCACTGCCATCCTGTGGTATAGGAAGGGATAACTGGGAGAAGGGGAAAACTCTTAATAGGATTTTTTAGGCTATTATCCTGTTTCTTTAATATTAATACGTTATTAATATTAATAGGAAAACCTGAGGCGGAAGCTCTCCAGAGATGGACAGAAAAAGACATCCCACTTCAAAAGATCGAAACTGAAAGTCAGGTAAGAAGCATTTAGAGCAGGGACGTCCAACCTTGGCAACTTTAAGGTGTGTGGACTTCAACTCCCAGAATTCCCCAGCCAGTATGTGCCGGCTAGGGAATTCTGGGAGTTGAAGTCCACACACCTTAAAGTTACCAAGGTTGGACGCCCCTGTTTTAGAGTTTGGGCTTAGTTCCGGGTGGGGTCTGGGTTAGTGAATGTTGCGGTGCGGTGCGGTCATTGGTTCTGAAACACTACTGCGATTGGCTCACATTGCCGCTTTTGTAATTGGACCGACAAACTGAGCTATCGATCTCGAAGGGATGTATCCTGCGGGGGGATAGAATTGTCATTCATGAAAGAATGCAGGAAAAAGTACTGTGCATGCTACATGAAGAACACCCGGGTATGGTCAAAATGAAATCCCTGGCCAGGAGTTACATCCGGTGGCCAGGGATGGACAAAGACATCGAGACATGGGTGGGAACATGCGCTAAATGCCAGAAGTCCAGACCTACCCCCCCCCCCGCACCTACCCTCGAGTGGGAGACACCTAGGGGCCCCTGGTCGAGGATCCATATAGATTTTGCCGGTCCCACAAAAGGATATACATTCTTAATAATTGTCTATGCTTACTCCAATTTGTTGGAGGTCAGAGTCATACAGTCCACGATGACAGAAGCCGTCATCAAACAGTTAAGAAAACTATTCGCAATACATGGGTTACCGGACCTATTAGTCTCAGACAACGGGCCGCAGTTCACAGCATTGACATTTGAAAGATTCCTTGCCAAAGTGGGCATACGGCATGTCCTAACAGCACCCGCTCACCCGGCGACAACCGGAGGGGCGGAACGCATGGTCCAATATACCAAAGAGGCATTAGATAAAATAGACACGGGTGACATCCAAGACAAAATCAATAAAATGCTAACCATCCAACATATAACACCGAACACTAGGACTAACCAAAAGCCCAGCAGAAATCCTGATGGGCAGGAAAGTAAGGTCACACCTGGATAGATTACAACCCCGAAAAGCCACTAGACTCCTCCAGTAAATACCGCACATTTACGACAGGGGATCTGGTATATGCTAAAAACCTTACAGGGGACTCACTTTGGATACCGTCCAGAATAACCCAAATAACGTGACCCCTGGAAAAGACACATAGACCAACTAAGGCAGGGGTCTCCAACCTTGGCTCCTGGAAGCCTGGCGGACTTCAACTCCCAGAGTTCCACAGCCAGCTGGCTGTGGAATTCTGGGAGTTGAAGTCCGCCAGGCTTCCAGGAGCCAAGGTTGGAGACCCCTGAACTAAGGTCTAGAAGAATAGAAAGAAACACTGACAACCTGGATAACATAGAACATCCACATGCACAAATACCACACCCAACAGACTATAATAAAACCAGAGTGGGGGATTCCCCAAACATTAAGCAAAGGGGAGGGGAAAACCCTCCAATAACACAACAAACGTCATTGGCCACGAGGCGCGAGCAGCCTCTAGGAACTAAATAAAGAACTGAAAATCATGCTTGTCTCGAGTCTCTTTTCTCACCATCTAACAGGGTTGGGGTTAGGGGTTAGGGTTAGGGGTTAGGGTTAGGGGTTAGGGCTAGGGATCAGGGTTAGGGCTAGGGATCAGGGTTAGGGCTAGGGATCAGGGTTAGGGCTAGGGATCAGGGTTAGGGCTAGGGATCAGGGCTAGGGATCAGGGTTAGGGCTAGGGATCAGGGTTAGGGCTAGGGATCAGGGTTAGGGCTAGGGCTAGGGATCAGGGTTAGGGCTAGGGATCAGGGTTAGGGCTAGGGATCAGGGTTAGGGCTAGGGATCAGGGTTAGGGCTAGGGATCAGGGCTAGGGATCAGGGTTAGGGCTAGGGATCAGGGTTAGGGCTAGGGATCAGGGTTAGGGCTAGGGATCAGGGTTAGGGCTAGGGATCAGGGCTAGGGCTAGGGATCAGGGCTAGGGATCAGGGTTAGGGCTAGGGATCAGGGTTAGGGCTAGGGATCAGGTTTAGGGCTAGGGATCAGGGTTAGGGCTAGGGATCAGGGCTAGGGATCAGGGTTAGGGCTAGGGATCAGGGTTAGGGCTAGGGATCAGGGCTAGGGCTAGGGATCAGGGCTAGGGATCAGGGTTAGGGCTAGGGATCAGGGTTAGGGCTAGGGATCAGGGTTAGGGCTAGGGATCAGGGCTAGGGCTAGGGATCAGGGCTAGGGCTAGGGATCAGGGCTAGGGATCAGGGCTAGGGCTAGGGGTCAGGGCTAGGGCTAGGGGTCAGGGCTAGGGATCAGGGTCAGGGCTAGGGATCAGGGTTAGGGCTAGGGATCAGGGCTAGGGATCAGGGTTAGGGCTAGGGATCAGGGTTAGGGCTAGGGACCAGGGGTAGGGATCAGGGATCAGGGGTAGGGATCAGGGGTAGGGATCAGGGTTAGGGCTAGGGATCAGGGTTAGGGCTAGGGATCAGGGTTAGGGCTAGGGATCAGGGTTAGGGCTAGGGATCAGGGTTAGGGCTAGGGATCAGGGCTAGGGCTAGGGATCAGGGCTAGGGATCAGGGTTAGGGCTAGGGATCAGGGTTAGGGCTAGGGATCAGGGTTAGGGCTAGGGATCAGGGTTAGGGCTAGGGATCAGGGTTAGGGCTAGGGATCAGGGTTAGGGCTAGGGATCAGGGTTAGGGCTAGGGATCAGGGCTAGGGCTAGGGATCAGGGCTAGGGCTAGGGATCAGGGTTAGGGCTAGGGATCAGGGTTAGGGCTAGGGATCAGGGTTAGGGCTAGGGATCAGGGCTAGGGCTAGGGATCAGGGTTAGGGCTAGGGATCAGGGCTAGGGCTAGGGATCAGGGCTAGGGATCAGGGCTAGGGATCAGGGTTAGGGCTAGGGATCAGGGCTAGGGCTAGGGATCAGGGCTAGGGCTAGGGATCAGGGCTAGGGCTAGGGATCAGGGTTAGGGCTAGGGATCAGGGTTAGGGCTAGGGATCAGGGTTAGGGCTAGGGATCAGGGTTAGGGCTAGGGATCAGGGTTAGGGATCAGGGATCAGGGTTAGGGATCAGGGTTAGGGCTAGGGATCAGGGATCAGGGTTAGGGATCAGAGTTAGGGCTAGGGATCAGGGTTAGGGCTAGGGATCAGGGTTAGGGCTAGGGATCAGGGTTAGGGCTAGGGATCAGGGTTAGGGCTAGGGATCAGGGCTAGGGCTAGGGATCAGGGTTAGGGCTAGGGATCAGGGTTAGGGCTAGGAATCAGGGTTAGGGATCAGGGATCAGGGTTAGGGATCAGGGATCAGGGTTAGGGATCAGGGTTAGGGCTAGGGATCAGGGATCAGGGTTAGGGATCAGGGATCAGGGTTAGGGATCAGGGTTAGGGCTAGGGATCAGGGTTAGGGCTAGGGATCAGGGTTAGGGCTAGGGATCAGGGCTAGGGATCAGGGCTAGGGCTAGGGATCAGGGCTAGGGATCAGGGTTAGGGCTAGGGATCAGGGCTAGGGCTAGGGATCAGGGCTAGGGCTAGGGATCAGGGCTAGGGATCAGGGTTAGGGCTAGGGATCAGGGTTAGGGCTAGGGATCAGGGTTAGGGCTAGGGATCAGGGCTAGGGATCAGGGCTAGGGCTAGGGATCAGGGTTAGGGCTAGGGATCAGGGTTAGGGCTAGGGATCAGGGTTAGGGCTAGGGATCAGGGCTAGGGATCAGGGTTAGGGCTAGGGATCAGGGTTAGGGCTAGGGATCAGGGTTAGGGCTAGGGATCAGGGCTAGGGCTAGGGATCAGGGCTAGGGCTATGGCTAGGGATCAGGGTTAGGGCTAGGGATCAGGGTTAGGGCTAGGGATCAGGGTTAGGGCTAGGGATCAGGGTTAGGGATCAGGGGTTAGGGATCAGGGTTAGGGATCAGGGTTAGGGCTAGGGATCAGGGTTAGGGCTAGGGATCAGGGTTAGGGCTAGGGATCAGGGCTAGGGCTAGGGATCAGGGCTAGGGATCAGGGTTAGGGCTAGGGATCAGGGTTAGGGCTAGGGATCAGGGTTAGGGCTAGGGATCAGGGCTAGGGATCAGGGTTAGGGCTAGGGATCAGGGTTAGGGCTAGGGATCAGGGTTAGGGCTAGGGATCAGGGTTAGGGCTAGGGATCAGGGCTAGGGCTAGGGATCAGGGTTAGGGCTAGGGATCAGGGCTAGGGATCAGGGTTAGGGCTAGGGATCAGGGTTAGGGTTAGGGATCAGGGGTTAGGGATCAGGGATCAGGGTTAGGGATCAGGGTTAGGGCTAGGGATCAGGGTTAGGGCTAGGGATCAGGGTTAGGGCTAGGGATCAGGGTTAGGGCTAGGGATCAGGGCTAGGGCTAGGGATCAGGGTTAGGGCTAGGGATCAGGGTTAGGGCTAGGGATCAGGGTTAGGGCTAGGGATCAGGGCTAGGGATCAGGGCTAGGGCTAGGGATCAGGGCTAGGGCTAGGGATCAGGGTTAGGGCTAGGGATCAGGGCTAGGGCTAGGGATCAGGGCTAGGGCTAGGGATCAGGGCTAGGGCTAGGGATCAGGGTTAGGGCTACGGATCAGGGCTAGGGATCAGGGTTAGGGCTAGGGATCAGGGCTAGGGATCAGGGCTAGGGCTAGGGATCAGGGTTAGGGCTAGGGATCAGGGTTAGGGCTAGGGATCAGGGTTAGGGCTAGGGATCAGGGTTAGGGCTAGGGATCAGGGTTAGGGATCAGGGATCAGGGTTAGGGCAAGGGATCAGGGTTAGGGATCAGGGTTAGGGATCAGAGTTAGGGCTAGGGATCAGGGTTAGGGCTAGGGATCAGGGTTAGGGCTAGGGATCAGGGTTAGGACTAGGGATCAGGGTTAGGGCTAGGGATCAGGGCTAGGGATCAGGGTTAGGGCTAGGGATCAGGGTTAGGGCTAGGGATCAGGGATCAGGGTTAGGGATCAGGGTTAGGGCTAGGGATCAGGGATCAGGGTTAGGGATCAGAGTTAGGGCTAGGGATCAGGGTTAGGGCTAGGGATCAGGGTTAGGGCTAGGGATCAGGGTTAGGGCTAGGGATCAGGGCTAGGGATCAGGGTTAGGGCTAGGGATCAGGGTTAGGGCTAGGGATCAGGGTTAGGGCTAGGGATCAGGGTTAGGGCTAGGGATCAGGGCTAGGGATCAGGGCTAGGGATCAGGGCTAGGGCTAGGGATCAGGGTTAGGGCTAGGGATCAGGGTTAGGGCTAGGGATCAGGGCTAGGGCTAGGGATCAGGGCTAGGGCTAGGGATCAGGGCTAGGGATCAGGGTTAGGGCTAGGGATCAGGGTTAGGGCTAGGGATCAGGGTTAGGGCTAGGGATCAGGGCTAGGGCTAGGGATCAGGGTTAGGGCTAGGGATCAGGGTTAGGGCTAGGGATCAGGGCTAGGGCTAGGGATCAGGGCTAGGGCTAGGGATCAGGGTTAGGGCTAGGGATCAGGGTTAGGGCTAGGGATCAGGGTTAGGGATCAGGGGTTAGGGATCAGGGGTTAGGGATCAGGGTTAGGGCTAGGGATCAGGGTTAGGGCTAGGGATCAGGGTTAGGGCTAGGGATCAGGGTTAGGGCTAGGGATCAGGGCTAGGGCTAGGGATCAGGGTTAGGGCTAGGGATCAGGGCTAGGGATCAGGGCTAGGGATCAGGGTTAGGGCTAGGGATCAGGGCTAGGGCTAGGGATCAGGGCTAGGGCTAGGGCTAGGGATCAGGGTTAGGGCTAGGGATCAGGGATCGGGGTCAGGGATCAGGGTTAGGGCTAGGGATCAGGGCTAGGGCTAGGGATCAGGGCTAGGGCTAGGGATCAGGGTTAGGGCTAGGGATCAGGGTTAGGGCTAGGGATCAGGGTTAGGGCTAGGGATCAGGGTTAGGGCTAGGGATCAGGGCTAGGGCTAGGGATCAGGGCTAGGGATCAGGGTTAGGACTAGGGATCAGGGCTAGGGCTAGGGATCAGGGCTAGGGATCAGGGTAGGGATCAGGGTTAGGGCTAGGGATCAAGGCTAGGGCTAGGGATCAGGGCTAGGGCTAGGGATCAGGGCTAGGGATCAGGGTTAGGGCTAGGGATCAGGGTTAGGGCTAGGGATCAGGGTTAGGGCTAGGGATCAGGGCTAGGGCTAGGGATCAGGGCTAGGGCTAGGGATCAGGGCTAGGGATCAGGGTTAGGGCTAGGGATCAGGGTTAGGGCTAGGGATCAGGGCTAGGGATCAGGGTTAGGGCAAGGGATCAGGGTTAGGGATCAGGGTTAGGGATCAGAGTTAGGGCTAGGGATCAGGGTTAGGGCTAGGGATCAGGGTTAGGGCTAGGGATCAGGGTTAGGGCTAGGGATCAGGGATCAGGGTTAGGGCTAGGGATCAGGGATCAGGGTTAGGGATCAGAGTTAGGGCTAGGGATCAGGGTTAGGGCTAGGGATCAGGGTTAGGGCTAGGGATCAGGGTTAGGGCTAGGGATCAGGGCTAGGGATCAGGGTTAGGGCTAGGGATCAGGGTTAGGGCTAGGGATCAGGGTTAGGGCTAGGGATCAGGGTTAGGGCTAGGGATCAGGGCTAGGGATCAGGGCTAGGGATCAGGGCTAGGGCTAGGGATCAGGGTTAGGGCTAGGGATCAGGGTTAGGGCTAGGGATCAGGGCTAGGGCTAGGGATCAGGGCTAGGGCTAGGGATCAGGGCTAGGGATCAGGGTTAGGGCTAGGGATCAGGGTTAGGGCTAGGGATCAGGGTTAGGGCTAGGGATCAGGGCTAGGGCTAGGGATCAGGGTTAGGGCTAGGGATCAGGGTTAGGGCTAGGGATCAGGGCTAGGGCTAGGGATCAGGGCTAGGGCTAGGGATCAGGGTTAGGGCTAGGGATCAGGGTTAGGGCTAGGGATCAGGGTTAGGGATCAGGGGTTAGGGATCAGGGGTTAGGGATCAGGGTTAGGGCTAGGGATCAGGGTTAGGGCTAGGGATCAGGGTTAGGGCTAGGGATCAGGGTTAGGGCTAGGGATCAGGGCTAGGGCTAGGGATCAGGGTTAGGGCTAGGGCTAGGGATCAGGGTTAGGGCTAGGGATCAGGGCTAGGGCTAGGGATCAGGGCTAGGGCTAGGGATCAGGGCTAGGGCTAGGGATCAGGGTTAGGGCTAGGGCTAGGGATCAGGGTTAGGGCTAGGGATCAGGGTTAGGGCTAGGGATCAGGGTTAGGGATCAGGGGTTAGGGATCAGGGGTTAGGGATCAGGGTTAGGGCTAGGGATCAGGGTTAGGGCTAGGGATCAGGGTTAGGGCTAGGGATCAGGGTTAGGGCTAGGGATCAGGGCTAGGGCTAGGGATCAGGGCTAGGGATCAGGGTTAGGGCTAGGGATCAGGGCTAGGGCTAGGGATCAGGGCTAGGGATCAGGGCTAGGGCTAGGGATCAGGGCTAGGGCTAGGGATCAGGGTTAGGGCTAGGGCTAGGGATCAGGGTTAGGGCTAGGGATCAGGGCTAGGGCTAGGGATCAGGGCTAGGGCTAGGGATCAGGGCTAGGGCTAGGGATCAGGGTTAGGGCTAGGGCTAGGGATCAGGGCTAGGGCTAGGGATCAGGGCTAGGGCTAGGGATCAGGGTTAGGGCTAGGGATCAGGGTTAGGGCTAGGGATCAGGGTTAGGGCTAGGGATCAGGGCTAGGGCTAGGGATCAGGGTTAGGGCTAGGGCTAGGGATCAGGGTTAGGGCTAGGGATCAGGGTTAGGGCTAGGGATCAGGGTTAGGGATCAGGGGTTAGGGATCAGGGGTTAGGGATCAGGGTTAGGGCTAGGGATCAGGGTTAGGGCTAGGGATCAGGGTTAGGGCTAGGGATCAGGGTTAGGGCTAGGGATCAGGGCTAGGGCTAGGGATCAGGGCTAGGGATCAGGGCTAGGGATCAGGGTTAGGGCTAGGGATCAGGGCTAGGGCTAGGGATCAGGGCTAGGGCTAGGGCTAGGGATCAGGGTTAGGGCTAGGGATCAGGGATCGGGGTCAGGGATCAGGGTTAGGGCTAGGGATCAGGGCTAGGGCTAGGGATCAGGGCTAGGGCTAGGGATCAGGGCTAGGGCTAGGGATCAGGGTTAGGGCTAGGGATCAGGGTTAGGGCTAGGGATCAGGGTTAGGGCTAGGGATCAGGGCTAGGGCTAGGGATCAGGGCTAGGGATCAGGGTTAGGACTAGGGATCAGGGCTAGGGCTAGGGATCAGGGCTAGGGATCAGGGTAGGGATCAGGGTTAGGGCTAGGGATCAAGGCTAGGGCTAGGGATCAGGGCTAGGGCTAGGGATCAGGGCTAGGGATCAGGGTTAGGGCTAGGGATCAGGGTTAGGGCTAGGGATCAGGGTTAGGGCTAGGGATCAGGGCTAGGGCTAGGGATCAGGGCTAGGGCTAGGGATCAGGGCTAGGGATCAGGGTTAGGGCTAGGGATCAGGGTTAGGGCTAGGGATCAGGGTTAGGGCTAGGGATCAGGGCTAGGGATCAGGGTTAGGGCAAGGGATCAGGGTTAGGGATCAGGGTTAGGGATCAGAGTTAGGGCTAGGGATCAGGGTTAGGGCTAGGGATCAGGGTTAGGGCTAGGGATCAGGGCTAGGGCTAGGGATCAGGGCTAGGAATCAGGGTTAGGGCTAGGGATCAGGGTTAGGGCTAGGGATCAGGGTTAGGGCTAGGGATCAGGGTTAGGGCTAGGGATCAGGGCTAGGGATCAGGGTTAGGGCTAGGGATCAGGGTTAGGGCTAGGGATCAGGGTTAGGGCTAGGGATCAGGGTTAGGGCTAGGGATCAGGGCTAGGGCTAGGGATCAGGGCTAGGAATCAGGGTTAGGGCTAGGGATCAGGGTTAGGGCTAGGGATCAGGGTTAGGGCTAGGGATCAGGGTTAGGGCTAGGGATCAGGGTTAGGGCTAGGGATCAGGGCTAGGGCTAGGGATCAGGGCTAGGGATCAGGGCTAGGGATCAGGGTTAGGGCTAGGGATCAGGGCTAGGGATCAGGGCTAGGGCTAGGGATCAGGGTTAGGGCTAGGGATCGGTTAGGGCTAGGGATCAGGGTTAGGGCTAGGGCTAGGGGTTAGGGGTTAGGGGTTAGGGGTTAGGGTTAGGGCTAGGGATCAGGGTTAGGGCTAGGGATCAGGGTTAGGGCTAGGGATCAGGGTTAGGGCTAGGGATCAGGGTTAGGGCTAGGGATCAGGGTTAGGGATCAGGGTTAGGGATCAGGGATCAGGGATCAGGGTTAGGGATCAGGGATCAGGGTTAGGGATCAGGGATCAGGGTTAGGGATCAGGGATCAGGGCTAGGGATCAGGGTTAGGGCTAGGGATCAGGGTTAGGGCTAGGGATCAGGGCTAGGGATCAGGGCTAGGGATCAGGGTTAGGGCTAGGGATCAGGGTTAGGGCTAGGGATCAGGGTTAGGGCTAGGGATCAGGGCTAGGGATCAGGGTTAGGGCTAGGGATCAGGGTTAGGGCTAGGGATCAGGGTTAGGGCTAGGGCTAGGGATCAGGGTTAGGGCTAGGGATCAGGGTTAGGGCTAGGGATCAGGGTTAGGGCTAGGGATCAGGGTTAGGGCTAGGGATCAGGGTTAGGGCTAGGGATCAGGGTTAGGGCTAGGGATCAGGGTTAGGGCTAGGGATCAGGGTTAGGGCTAGGGATCAGGGTTAGGGTTAGGGATCAGGGTTAGGGTTAGGGTTAGGGTTAGGGTTAGGGTTAGGGTTAGGGTTAGGGTTAGGGTTAGGGTTAGGGTTAGGGTTAGGGTTAGGGTTAGGGTTAGGGTTAGGGTTAGGGTTAGGGTTAGGGTTAGGGTTAGGGTTAGGGTTAGGGTTAGGGTTAGGGTTAGGGTTAGGGTTAGGGTTAGGGTTAGGGTTAGGGTTAGGGTTAGGGTTAGGGTTAGGGTTAGGGTTAGGGTTAGGGTTAGGGTTAGGGTTAGGGTTAGGGTTAGGGTTAGGGTTAGGGTTAGGGTTAGGGTTAGGGTTAGGGTTAGGGTTAGGGTTAGGGTTAGGGTTAGGGTTAGGGTTAGGGTTAGGGTTAGGGTTAGGGTTAGGGTTAGGGTTAGGGTTAGGGTTAGGGTTAGGGTTAGGGTTAGGGTTAGGGTTAGGGTTAGGGTTAGGGTTAGGGTTAGGGTTAGGGTTAGGGTTAGGGTTAGGGTTAGGGTTAGGGTTAGGGTTAGGGTTAGGGTTAGGGTTAGGGTTAGGGTTAGGGTTAGGGTTAGGGTTAGGGTTAGGGTTAGGGTTAGGGTTAGGGTTAGGGTTAGGGTTAGGGTTAGGGTTAGGGTTAGGGTTAGGGTTAGGGTTAGGGTTAGGGTTAGGGTTAGGGTTAGGGTTAGGGTTAGGGTTAGGGTTAGGGTTAGGGTTAGGGTTAGGGTTAGGGTTAGGGTTAGGGTTAGGGTTAGGGTTAGGGTTAGGGTTAGGGTTAGGGTTAGGGTTAGGGTTAGGGTTAGGGTTAGGGTTAGGGTTAGGGTTAGGGTTAGGGTTAGGGTTAGGGTTAGGGTTAGGGTTAGGGTTAGGGTTAGGGTTAGGGTTAGGGTTAGGGTTAGGGTTAGGGTTAGGGTTAGGGTTAGGGTTAGGGTTAGGGTTAGGGTTAGGGTTAGGGTTAGGGTTAGGGTTAGGGTTAGGGTTAGGGTTAGGGTTAGGGTTAGGGTTAGGGTTAGGGTTAGGGTTAGGGTTAGGGTTAGGGTTAGGGTTAGGGTTAGGGTTAGGGTTAGGGTTAGGGTTAGGGTTAGGGTTAGGGTTAGGGTTAGGGTTAGGGTTAGGGTTAGGGTTAGGGTTAGGGTTAGGGTTAGGGTTAGGGTTAGGGTTAGGGTTAGGGTTAGGGTTAGGGTTAGGGTTAGGGTTAGGGTTAGGGTTAGGGTTAGGGTTAGGGTTAGGGTTAGGGTTAGGGTTAGGGTTAGGGTTAGGGTTAGGGTTAGGGTTAGGGTTAGGGTTAGGGTTAGGGTTAGGGTTAGGGTTAGGGTTAGGGTTAGGGTTAGGGTTAGGGTTAGGGTTAGGGTTAGGGTTAGGGTTAGGGTTAGGGTTAGGGTTAGGGTTAGGGTTAGGGTTAGGGTTAGGGTTAGGGTTAGGGTTAGGGTTAGGGTTAGGGTTAGGGTTAGGGTTAGGGTTAGGGTTAGGGTTAGGGTTAGGGTTAGGGTTAGGGTTAGGGTTAGGGTTAGGGTTAGGGTTAGGGTTAGGGTTAGGGTTAGGGTTAGGGTTAGGGTTAGGGTTAGGGTTAGGGTTAGGGTTAGGGTTAGGGTTAGGGTTAGGGTTAGGGTTAGGGTTAGGGTTAGGGTTAGGGTTAGGGTTAGGGTTAGGGTTAGGGTTAGGGTTAGGGTTAGGGTTAGGGTTAGGGTTAGGGTTAGGGTTAGGGTTAGGGTTAGGGTTAGGGTTAGGGTTAGGGTTAGGGTTAGGGTTAGGGTTAGGGTTAGGGTTAGGGTTAGGGTTAGGGTTAGGGTTAGGGTTAGGGTTAGGGTTAGGGTTAGGGTTAGGGTTAGGGTTAGGGTTAGGGTTAGGGTTAGGGTTAGGGTTAGGGTTAGGGTTAGGGTTAGGGTTAGGGTTAGGGTTAGGGTTAGGGTTAGGGTTAGGGTTAGGGTTAGGGTTAGGGTTAGGGTTAGGGTTAGGGTTAGGGTTAGGGTTAGGGTTAGGGTTAGGGTTAGGGTTAGGGTTAGGGTTAGGGTTAGGGTTAGGGTTAGGGTTAGGGTTAGGGTTAGGGTTAGGGTTAGGGTTAGGGTTAGGGTTAGGGTTAGGGTTAGGGTTAGGGTTAGGGTTAGGGTTAGGGTTAGGGTTAGGGTTAGGGTTAGGGTTAGGGTTAGGGTTAGGGTTAGGGTTAGGGTTAGGGTTAGGGTTAGGGTTAGGGTTAGGGTTAGGGTTAGGGTTAGGGTTAGGGTTAGGGTTAGGGTTAGGGTTAGGGTTAGGGTTAGGGTTAGGGTTAGGGTTAGGGTTAGGGTTAGGGTTAGGGTTAGGGTTAGGGTTAGGGTTAGGGTTAGGGTTAGGGTTAGGGTTAGGGTTAGGGTTAGGGTTAGGGTTAGGGTTAGGGTTAGGGTTAGGGTTAGGGTTAGGGTTAGGGTTAGGGTTAGGGTTAGGGTTAGGGTTAGGGTTAGGGTTAGGGTTAGGGTTAGGGTTAGGGTTAGGGTTAGGGTTAGGGTTAGGGTTAGGGTTAGGGTTAGGGTTAGGGTTAGGGTTAGGGTTAGGGTTAGGGTTAGGGTTAGGGTTAGGGTTAGGGTTAGGGTTAGGGTTAGGGTTAGGGTTAGGGTTAGGGTTAGGGTTAGGGTTAGGGTTAGGGTTAGGGTTAGGGTTAGGGTTAGGGTTAGGGTTAGGGTTAGGGTTAGGGTTAGGGTTAGGGTTAGGGTTAGGGTTAGGGTTAGGGTTAGGGTTAGGGTTAGGGTTAGGGTTAGGGTTAGGGTTAGGGTTAGGGTTAGGGTTAGGGTTAGGGTTAGGGTTAGGGTTAGGGTTAGGGTTAGGGTTAGGGTTAGGGTTAGGGTTAGGGTTAGGGTTAGGGTTAGGGTTAGGGTTAGGGTTAGGGTTAGGGTTAGGGTTAGGGTTAGGGTTAGGGTTAGGGTTAGGGTTAGGGTTAGGGTTAGGGTTAGGGTTAGGGTTAGGGTTAGGGTTAGGGTTAGGGTTAGGGTTAGGGTTAGGGTTAGGGTTAGGGTTAGGGTTAGGGTTAGGGTTAGGGTTAGGGTTAGGGTTAGGGTTAGGGTTAGGGTTAGGGTTAGGGTTAGGGTTAGGGTTAGGGTTAGGGTTAGGGTTAGGGTTAGGGTTAGGGTTAGGGTTAGGGTTAGGGTTAGGGTTAGGGTTAGGGTTAGGGTTAGGGTTAGGGTTAGGGTTAGGGTTAGGGTTAGGGTTAGGGTTAGGGTTAGGGTTAGGGTTAGGGTTAGGGTTAGGGTTAGGGTTAGGGTTAGGGTTAGGGTTAGGGTTAGGGTTAGGGTTAGGGTTAGGGTTAGGGTTAGGGTTAGGGTTAGGGTTAGGGTTAGGGTTAGGGTTAGGGTTAGGGTTAGGGTTAGGGTTAGGGTTAGGGTTAGGGTTAGGGTTAGGGTTAGGGTTAGGGTTAGGGTTAGGGTTAGGGTTAGGGTTAGGGTTAGGGTTAGGGTTAGGGTTAGGGTTAGGGTTAGGGTTAGGGTTAGGGTTAGGGTTAGGGTTAGGGTTAGGGTTAGGGTTAGGGTTAGGGTTAGGGTTAGGGTTAGGGTTAGGGTTAGGGTTAGGGTTAGGGTTAGGGTTAGGGTTAGGGTTAGGGTTAGGGTTAGGGTTAGGGTTAGGGTTAGGGTTAGGGTTAGGGTTAGGGTTAGGGTTAGGGTTAGGGTTAGGGTTAGGGTTAGGGTTAGGGTTAGGGTTAGGGTTAGGGTTAGGGTTAGGGTTAGGGTTAGGGTTAGGGTTAGGGTTAGGGTTAGGGTTAGGGTTAGGGTTAGGGTTAGGGTTAGGGTTAGGGTTAGGGTTAGGGTTAGGGTTAGGGTTAGGGTTAGGGTTAGGGTTAGGGTTAGGGTTAGGGTTAGGGTTAGGGTTAGGGTTAGGGTTAGGGTTAGGGTTAGGGTTAGGGTTAGGGTTAGGGTTAGGGTTAGGGTTAGGGTTAGGGTTAGGGTTAGGGTTAGGGTTAGGGTTAGGGTTAGGGTTAGGGTTAGGGTTAGGGTTAGGGTTAGGGTTAGGGTTAGGGTTAGGGTTAGGGTTAGGGTTAGGGTTAGGGTTAGGGTTAGGGTTAGGGTTAGGGTTAGGGTTAGGGTTAGGGTTAGGGTTAGGGTTAGGGTTAGGGTTAGGGTTAGGGTTAGGGTTAGGGTTAGGGTTAGGGTTAGGGTTAGGGTTAGGGTTAGGGTTAGGGTTAGGGTTAGGGTTAGGGTTAGGGTTAGGGTTAGGGTTAGGGTTAGGGTTAGGGTTAGGGTTAGGGTTAGGGTTAGGGTTAGGGTTAGGGTTAGGGTTAGGGTTAGGGTTAGGGTTAGGGTTAGGGTTAGGGTTAGGGTTAGGGTTAGGGTTAGGGTTAGGGTTAGGGTTAGGGTTAGGGTTAGGGTTAGGGTTAGGGTTAGGGTTAGGGTTAGGGTTAGGGTTAGGGTTAGGGTTAGGGTTAGGGTTAGGGTTAGGGTTAGGGTTAGGGTTAGGGTTAGGGTTAGGGTTAGGGTTAGGGTTAGGGTTAGGGTTAGGGTTAGGGTTAGGGTTAGGGTTAGGGTTAGGGTTAGGGTTAGGGTTAGGGTTAGGGTTAGGGTTAGGGTTAGGGTTAGGGTTAGGGTTAGGGTTAGGGTTAGGGTTAGGGTTAGGGTTAGGGTTAGGGTTAGGGTTAGGGTTAGGGTTAGGGTTAGGGTTAGGGTTAGGGTTAGGGTTAGGGTTAGGGTTAGGGTTAGGGTTAGGGTTAGGGTTAGGGTTAGGGTTAGGGTTAGGGTTAGGGTTAGGGTTAGGGTTAGGGTTAGGGTTAGGGTTAGGGTTAGGGTTAGGGTTAGGGTTAGGGTTAGGGTTAGGGTTAGGGTTAGGGTTAGGGTTAGGGTTAGGGTTAGGGTTAGGGTTAGGGTTAGGGTTAGGGTTAGGGTTAGGGTTAGGGTTAGGGTTAGGGTTAGGGTTAGGGTTAGGGTTAGGGTTAGGGTTAGGGTTAGGGTTAGGGTTAGGGTTAGGGTTAGGGTTAGGGTTAGGGTTAGGGTTAGGGTTAGGGTTAGGGTTAGGGTTAGGGTTAGGGTTAGGGTTAGGGTTAGGGTTAGGGTTAGGGTTAGGGTTAGGGTTAGGGTTAGGGTTAGGGTTAGGGTTAGGGTTAGGGTTAGGGTTAGGGTTAGGGTTAGGGTTAGGGTTAGGGTTAGGGTTAGGGTTAGGGTTAGGGTTAGGGTTAGGGTTAGGGTTAGGGTTAGGGTTAGGGTTAGGGTTAGGGTTAGGGTTAGGGTTAGGGTTAGGGTTAGGGTTAGGGTTAGGGTTAGGGTTAGGGTTAGGGTTAGGGTTAGGGTTAGGGTTAGGGTTAGGGTTAGGGTTAGGGTTAGGGTTAGGGTTAGGGTTAGGGTTAGGGTTAGGGTTAGGGTTAGGGTTAGGGTTAGGGTTAGGGTTAGGGTTAGGGTTAGGGTTAGGGTTAGGGTTAGGGTTAGGGTTAGGGTTAGGGTTAGGGTTAGGGTTAGGGTTAGGGTTAGGGTTAGGGTTAGGGTTAGGGTTAGGGTTAGGGTTAGGGTTAGGGTTAGGGTTAGGGTTAGGGTTAGGGTTAGGGTTAGGGTTAGGGTTAGGGTTAGGGTTAGGGTTAGGGTTAGGGTTAGGGTTAGGGTTAGGGTTAGGGTTAGGGTTAGGGTTAGGGTTAGGGTTAGGGTTAGGGTTAGGGTTAGGGTTAGGGTTAGGGTTAGGGTTAGGGTTAGGGTTAGGGTTAGGGTTAGGGTTAGGGTTAGGGTTAGGGTTAGGGTTAGGGTTAGGGTTAGGGTTAGGGTTAGGGTTAGGGTTAGGGTTAGGGTTAGGGTTAGGGTTAGGGTTAGGGTTAGGGTTAGGGTTAGGGTTAGGGTTAGGTAGGTTAGGGTTAGGGTTAGGGTTAGGGTTAGGGTTAGGGTTAGGGTTAGGGTTAGGGTTAGGGTTAGGGTTAGGGTTAGGGTTAGGGTTAGGGTTAGGGTTAGGGTTAGGGTTAGGGTTAGGGTTAGGGTTAGGGTTAGGGTTAGGGTTAGGGTTAGGGTTAGGGTTAGGGTTAGGGTTAGGGTTAGGGTTAGGGTTAGGGTTAGGGTTAGGGTTAGGGTTAGGGTTAGGGTTAGGGTTAGGGTTAGGGTTAGGGTTAGGGTTAGGGTTAGGGTTAGGGTTAGGGTTAGGGTTAGGGTTAGGGTTAGGGTTAGGGTTAGGGTTAGGGTTAGGGTTAGGGTTAGGGTTAGGGTTAGGGTTAGGGTTAGGGTTAGGGTTAGGGTTAGGGTTAGGGTTAGGGTTAGGGTTAGGGTTAGGGTTAGGGTTAGGGTTAGGGTTAGGGTTAGGGTTAGGGTTAGGGTTAGGGTTAGGGTTAGGGTTAGGGTTAGGGTTAGGGTTAGGGTTAGGGTTAGGGTTAGGGTTAGGGTTAGGGTTAGGGTTAGGGTTAGGGTTAGGGTTAGGGTTAGGGTTAGGGTTAGGGTTAGGGTTAGGGTTAGGGTTAGGGTTAGGGTTAGGGTTAGGGTTAGGGTTAGGGTTAGGGTTAGGGTTAGGGTTAGGGTTAGGGTTAGGGTTAGGGTTAGGGTTAGGGTTAGGGTTAGGGTTAGGGTTAGGGTTAGGGTTAGGGTTAGGGTTAGGGTTAGGGTTAGGGTTAGGGTTAGGGTTAGGGTTAGGGTTAGGGTTAGGGTTAGGGTTAGGGTTAGGGTTAGGGTTAGGGTTAGGGTTAGGGTTAGGGTTAGGGTTAGGGTTAGGGTTAGGGTTAGGGTTAGGGTTAGGGTTAGGGTTAGGGTTAGGGTTAGGGTTAGGGTTAGGGTTAGGGTTAGGGTTAGGGTTAGGGTTAGGGTTAGGGTTAGGGTTAGGGTTAGGGTTAGGGTTAGGGTTAGGGTTAGGGTTAGGGTTAGGGTTAGGGTTAGGGTTAGGGTTAGGGTTAGGGTTAGGGTTAGGGTTAGGGTTAGGGTTAGGGTTAGGGTTAGGGTTAGGGTTAGGGTTAGGGTTAGGGTTAGGGTTAGGGTTAGGGTTAGGGTTAGGGTTAGGGTTAGGGTTAGGGTTAGGGTTAGGGTTAGGGTTAGGGTTAGGGTTAGGGTTAGGGTTAGGGTTAGGGTTAGGGTTAGGGTTAGGGTTAGGGTTAGGGTTAGGGTTAGGGTTAGGGTTAGGGTTAGGGTTAGGGTTAGGGTTAGGGTTAGGGTTAGGGTTAGGGTTAGGGTTAGGGTTAGGGTTAGGGTTAGGGTTAGGGTTAGGGTTAGGGTTAGGGTTAGGGTTAGGGTTAGGGTTAGGGTTAGGGTTAGGGTTAGGGTTAGGGTTAGGGTTAGGGTTAGGGTTAGGGTTAGGGTTAGGGTTAGGGTTAGGGTTAGGGTTAGGGTTAGGGTTAGGGTTAGGGTTAGGGTTAGGGTTAGGGTTAGGGTTAGGGTTAGGGTTAGGGTTAGGGTTAGGGTTAGGGTTAGGGTTAGGGTTAGGGTTAGGGTTAGGGTTAGGGTTAGGGTTAGGGTTAGGGTTAGGGTTAGGGTTAGGGTTAGGGTTAGGGTTAGGGTTAGGGTTAGGGTTAGGGTTAGGGTTAGGGTTAGGGTTAGGGTTAGGGTTAGGGTTAGGAGGGTTAGGGTTAGGGTTAGGGTTAGGGTTAGGGTTAGGGTTAGGGTTAGGGTTAGGGTTAGGGTTAGGGTTAGGGTTAGGGTTAGGGTTAGGGTTAGGGTTAGGGTTAGGGTTAGGGTTAGGGTTAGGGTTAGGGTTAGGGTTAGGGTTAGGGTTAGGGTTAGGGTTAGGGTTAGGGTTAGGGTTAGGGTTAGGGTTAGGGTTAGGGTTAGGGTTAGGGTTAGGGTTAGGGTTAGGGTTAGGGTTAGGGTTAGGGTTAGGGTTAGGGTTAGGGTTAGGGTTAGGGTTAGGGTTAGGGTTAGGGTTAGGGTTAGGGTTAGGGTTAGGGTTAGGGTTAGGGTTAGGGTTAGGGTTAGGGTTAGGGTTAGGGTTAGGGTTAGGGTTAGGGTTAGGGTTAGGGTTAGGGTTAGGGTTAGGGTTAGGGTTAGGGTTAGGGTTAGGGTTAGGGTTAGGGTTAGGGTTAGGGTTAGGGTTAGGGTTAGGGTTAGGGTTAGGGTTAGGGTTAGGGTTAGGGTTAGGGTTAGGGTTAGGGTTAGGGTTAGGGTTAGGGTTAGGGTTAGGGTTAGGGTTAGGGTTAGGGTTAGGGTTAGGGTTAGGGTTAGGGTTAGGGTTAGGGTTAGGGTTAGGGTTAGGGTTAGGGTTAGGGTTAGGGTTAGGGTTAGGGTTAGGGTTAGGGTTAGGGTTAGGGTTAGGGTTAGGGTTAGGGTTAGGGTTAGGGTTAGGGTTAGGGTTAGGGTTAGGGTTAGGGTTAGGGTTAGGGTTAGGGTTAGGGTTAGGGTTAGGGTTAGGGTTAGGGTTAGGGTTAGGGTTAGGGTTAGGGTTAGGGTTAGGGTTAGGGTTAGGGTTAGGGTTAGGGTTAGGGTTAGGGTTAGGGTTAGGGTTAGGGTTAGGGTTAGGGTTAGGGTTAGGGTTAGGGTTAGGGTTAGGGTTAGGGTTAGGGTTAGGGTTAGGGTTAGGGTTAGGGTTAGGGTTAGGGTTAGGGTTAGGGTTAGGGTTAGGGTTAGGGTTAGGGTTAGGGTTAGGGTTAGGGTTAGGGTTAGGGTTAGGGTTAGGGTTAGGGTTAGGGTTAGGGTTAGGGTTAGGGTTAGGGTTAGGGTTAGGGTTAGGGTTAGGGTTAGGGTTAGGGTTAGGGTTAGGGTTAGGGTTAGGGTTAGGGTTAGGGTTAGGGTTAGGGTTAGGGTTAGGGTTAGGGTTAGGGTTAGGGTTAGGGTTAGGGTTAGGGTTAGGGTTAGGGTTAGGGTTAGGGTTAGGGTTAGGGTTAGGGTTAGGGTTAGGGTTAGGGTTAGGGTTAGGGTTAGGGTTAGGGTTAGGGTTAGGGTTAGGGTTAGGGTTAGGGTTAGGGTTAGGGTTAGGGTTAGGGTTAGGGTTAGGGTTAGGGTTAGGGTTAGGGTTAGGGTTAGGGTTAGGGTTAGGGTTAGGGTTAGGGTTAGGGTTAGGGTTAGGGTTAGGGTTAGGGTTAGGGTTAGGGTTAGGGTTAGGGTTAGGGTTAGGGTTAGGGTTAGGGTTAGGGTTAGGGTTAGGGTTAGGGTTAGGGTTAGGGTTAGGGTTAGGGTTAGGGTTAGGGTTAGGGTTAGGGTTAGGGTTAGGGTTAGGGTTAGGGTTAGGGTTAGGGTTAGGGTTAGGGTTAGGGTTAGGGTTAGGGTTAGGGTTAGGGTTAGGGTTAGGGTTAGGGTTAGGGTTAGGGTTAGGGTTAGGGTTAGGGTTAGGGTTAGGGTTAGGGTTAGGGTTAGGGTTAGGGTTAGGGTTAGGGTTAGGGTTAGGGTTAGGGTTAGGGTTAGGGTTAGGGTTAGGGTTAGGGTTAGGGTTAGGGTTAGGGTTAGGGTTAGGGTTAGGGTTAGGGTTAGGGTTAGGGTTAGGGTTAGGGTTAGGGTTAGGGTTAGGGTTAGGGTTAGGGTTAGGGTTAGGGTTAGGGTTAGGGTTAGGGTTAGGGTTAGGGTTAGGGTTAGGGTTAGGGTTAGGGTTAGGGTTAGGGTTAGGGTTAGGGTTAGGGTTAGGGTTAGGGTTAGGGTTAGGGTTAGGGTTAGGGTTAGGGTTAGGGTTAGGGTTAGGGTTAGGGTTAGGGTTAGGGTTAGGGTTAGGGTTAGGGTTAGGGTTAGGGTTAGGGTTAGGGTTAGGGTTAGGGTTAGGGTTAGGGTTAGGGTTAGGGTTAGGGTTAGGGTTAGGGTTAGGGTTAGGGTTAGGGTTAGGGTTAGGGTTAGGGTTAGGGTTAGGGTTAGGGTTAGGGTTAGGGTTAGGGTTAGGGTTAGGGTTAGGGTTAGGGTTAGGGTTAGGGTTAGGGTTAGGGTTAGGGTTAGGGTTAGGGTTAGGGTTAGGGTTAGGGTTAGGGTTAGGGTTAGGGTTAGGGTTAGGGTTAGGGTTAGGGTTAGGGTTAGGGTTAGGGTTAGGGTTAGGGTTAGGGTTAGGGTTAGGGTTAGGGTTAGGGTTAGGGTTAGGGTTAGGGTTAGGGTTAGGGTTAGGGTTAGGGTTAGGGTTAGGGTTAGGGTTAGGGTTAGGGTTAGGGTTAGGGTTAGGGTTAGGGTTAGGGTTAGGGTTAGGGTTAGGGTTAGGGTTAGGGTTAGGGTTAGGGTTAGGGTTAGGGTTAGGGTTAGGGTTAGGGTTAGGGTTAGGGTTAGGGTTAGGGTTAGGGTTAGGGTTAGGGTTAGGGTTAGGG